>CM044321.1:3663214-4884285 GCA_024291935.2 Okapia johnstoni | reverse complement strand
TGTTCCTGAATGTTGAATCCAGTCTGGTTTAAAATGACTTAGGGGTGTACCAACCCTCCAAGAATTCCATTCCATAGACTCTTGCTCAGGGGTGCCGAGCATCATTTTCTTCTTTAATGTATGAATTTAAAATCAGCAAAATTTTAAACTCACGTAATAAATTTCCTTCCTGGTCTGACCCGCAACAAATTTTTAAGCACAACTAGGATGTTCACTTTACTGAATTTCTTCCACATCAAGCAACGAAAGGGTGCTATTTTTAATAAATTTCATGCAATAAACATGGTATATGTGGCAAATGCTAAAAAACCATTAGGTTTACAAGGCAGATGCTGTGTTGGGTGTTTCTGTTTGTAACTTTAGTCCCTTTAGTGTAAAATACTCTGTTCCTGGCTCCTTCCTGTATTGAATTCAACACATAGCTTGAAAAATAAATGTCAGTGACTCCTTCTGTGCCTGTGTGTTTTTCTTTACTTTTAATATCTTCTTATCCACTTTAGAACACAGAGAAATTTCCAGAGCCAAAGACAAGGCCTTGAACTTTAAAGAATTTTTTTTTTACCTTGCTAATCTGCTCCCCTCATAACCCTCAAAGTGGCTAAACTAGATATCCTCTTTTCTGACCATGACAACTCCGAATTTTACTTTGATTAAGTCAGAAACTCTCAAAAGATTTCAGGAGAAGCCTTGGAAGGCTGGTACTGGGTGTGCCCAGCAGTTGTTCCCTAAAGTCTAAAGGGCAGGGCTAAAGTGTGCTATAATGTTGCTATGCAGAGCAGTAAATAAGGATTATAAAATCCTTGGTAAAGGCTTTTAATGTGACACAGAAGCACTCTATAATGAAAGAATCCTCCAGCCGGGCACAAGGGGACCCTGTGGGGTAGAGGCGTCGGCCTTCAGATGAGTCATAACCACGAGCTGCAGAAACCTCATGGCTCTTCTGGGAGAGAGGTGCCGTGCCATCCTGAGCTCAGTCTGTACCCCCAGTTATGGGAGCATTCTTCCTTCCCTCGCCCAGAGCTTGACTTCTAATGGAGAGCAGCGGTGCCGATGCTTGCTCTCTGACACCATCCGAGTGAATCACAGCCAGAGGAATTACAGGATGAAGGAAAGGAGATTGTCTCTTTCTTAGGATTAAGAACCGGAGGCATTAGCTGAATGCTATCTGGTTCTCAAACCACGCACCACACCTCTTATCTTGAGGTCTCTTTCTCAATTTATTTCTTGTTAATTTGATATGGGCCCTAAGTTCCTTTAGTCGTGTCCGACTCTTTGCGACCCCATGCACTGTAGCCCTCCAGGCTCCTCTGTCCGTGGGATTGTCCAGGCAAGAATACTGGAGTGGGATGCCAGGCCCTTCTCACTTAGATGTTTTTTGCTTTCAACATAAACCTATTCTCCTAAAGCTCTTGAAATAACTACCTCTAACGCCAGATTGCCCCTCCAAATGTAAGTCAGCACACATTCCAAAACCCAAGAAAAAGGCCCTTAAGCCTTAATGCTTCATCTAAAAACCCTTTCCTTTAATCAATAAAGTTAATCATTTATTGCTATCAAAATGATCTCTTTCTAATTTTCTGCAGTTAACTTTTGGACTAATTTTTGCTTCATGTCCTAGGTTCCCTCCTGTTGCAAGTTATTAAAAAGACTTTGTTCTTACACTTTTATAGAAATTTATACTAATACTACTATAATTTGTCCCATGATATATTGTATATATTACTGATGATATTTGTCACAAGATTTAAATTGCTTACCTACCCACAACCTTAATGATGTTTATATCTCCTGTTCCCTGTTTTTATTGCATACAATTTTCCATCAAGTCCATTTATCCAGTACTGTTCATTTGATTCAACCTCCCCCTCTATTTGGGTCAGTCTGCAATTAAGTTTCTCATGTAGGGGTCAGAGAAGCAACGAGGAGATGGACCAGAGGAAGAGGGTAGATTTGTGATTCTCTGGGAGACAGAATCTTCTGGGGACAGTTTCCAAGTACATATACAAATACAAAC
Organism: Okapia johnstoni; assembly: GCA_024291935.2. Taxonomy (NCBI): domain Eukaryota; kingdom Metazoa; phylum Chordata; class Mammalia; order Artiodactyla; family Giraffidae; genus Okapia; species Okapia johnstoni. Next base: position 4,882,271 of record CM044321.1, on the reverse strand, counting down.
ACATATATAAATACAATTCATATACATATACAAATACACCACAGAGATTTTGATATGCTCCCTCTTTTACCTTATTTATTAATTCAGCTAATATTATAGATATTGAGCATCTTCTATAATTCAGGCTTTGCCCTTAGTGCAGGGGTATATCATTGCACAAATGGGAGCTGCTGAGAGGCGTATATTGTGCATAGAACCATGAAGAGACCTCGTGGGCCCCGTAAGCATCATTTACTTTATTTTTTTGGCTGTTCTGGGTCTTTGTTGTGGCATACAGGCTTCTCTAGTCACAGCGCGTGGGGTTTTCTAATTGAGGCACACAGGGTTAGTTGCCCAGCAGCATGTGGGAGCTTAGTTTCCTGACCAAGGAGCAAACCCGTGTCCCCTGCATTGGAAGGCCGATTCTTAACCACTGGACCACCAGGGAAGCCCCAGAACCATTTATTTTATTTCAATATTTCTCAACCAGTTGTTCAGTCTTTTCAAACCTTCTTTCTTCTACAAGAAGTCTTCCTATGAGATCTTGGATGAGTCATTAAACTTTCTAGGTTTTGGTTTTTCTACTATATGATCAAGCAGTTGACTTGTGAGAAAGCATTCAAATACGGATATGAAAACTTTCACTTGTCAAAAGCTTTTTTACTCAATGCCAAAGAAAGGCAATGCCAAAGAATGCTCAAACTACCACACAATTGCACTCATCTCACACGCTAGTAAAGTAATGCTTAAAATTCTCCAAGTCAGGCTTCAGCAATACGTGAACTGTGAAATTTCAGATGTTCAAGCTGGTTTTAGAAAAGGCAGAGGAACCAGAGATCAAATTGCCAACATCCACTGGATCATTGAAAAAGCAAGAGAGCTCCAGAAAAACATCTATTTCTGCTTTATTGACTATGCCAAAGCCTTTGACTGTGTGGATCACAATAAACTGTGGAAAATCCTGAAAGAAATGGGAATACCAGACCACCTGACCTGCTTCTTGAGAAACCTGTATGCAGGTCAGGAAGCAACAGTTAGAACTGGCTATGGAACAACAGACTGGTTCCAAATAGGAAAAGGAGTACGTCAAGGCTGTATATTGTCACCCTGCTTATTTGAGTTATATGCAGAGTACATCATGAGAAACACTGGGCTGGATGAAGCACAAGCTGGAATCAACATTGCCAGGAGAAATATCAATAACCTCAGATATGCAGATGACACCACCCTTATGGCAGAAAGTGAAGAAGAACTAAAGAGCCTCTTGATGAAAGTGAAAGAGGAGAGTGAAAAAGTTGGCCTAAAGCTCAACATTTAGAAAACTAAGATCATGGCATCCTATCCTATCACTTCATGGCAGATAGATGGGGAAACAGTGGAAACAGTGGCTGACTTTATTTTTCTGGGCTCTAAAATCACTGCAGATGGTGACTGCAGCCATGAAATTAAAAGATGCTTACTCCTTGGAAGGAAAGTTATGACCAACCTAGATAGCATATTAAAAAGCAGAGACATCACTTTGCCAACAAAGGTCCGTCTAGTCAAGGCTCTGGTTTTTCCAGTAGTCATGTATGAATGTGAGAGTTGGACTATAGAGAAAGCTGAGCACCGAAGAATTGATGCTTTTTGAACTGTGGTGTTGTAGAAGACTCTTGAGAGTCCCTTGGACTGCAAGGAGATCCAACCAGTCCACCCTAAAGGAAATCAGTCCTGGGTGTTCATTGGAAGGACTGATGTTGAAACTGAAACTCCAATACTTTGGCCACCTGATGCAAAGGGTTGACTCATTGGAAAAGACCCTAATGCTGGGAAGGATTGGGGGCAGGAGGAGAAGGGGATGACAGAGGATGAGATGGCTGGTTGGCATCATCGACTCGATGGACATGGGTTTGGGTGGACTCAAGGAGTTGGTGATGGACAGGGAGGCCTGGCATGCTGCAGTTCATAGGGTCGCAGAGAGTCAGACACGACTGAGAGACTGAACTGAACTGAGCTGAATCTACCTATATCACTATCTTTAACATACAGCAGCTAAGTCTACAGTGTGCCTCCAAAATGCACATGAATGGCAAAAGTCTTTTTAACAACTCTCCAGGCTCTCTGCATTAACTTACAGTTTTGGTAGTGCGTGCATGCTATGTTGCTTTAGTCATGTCCAACTCTCTGCGACCCCATGGACTGTAGCCTGTCAGGCTCTTCTGTCCATGGGGATTCTCCAGGCAAGAACACTGGAGTGGGTTGCCATGCCCTCCTCCAGGGGATCTTCCTGACCCAGGATTGAACTCAAATCTCTTATGTCTCCTGCATTGGCAGGTGGGTTCTTTACCACTAGGGCCACCTGGGAAACCCACTATCTCCTATGATTCTATCACAATTACCTTTCCACATACATTGAAGTGGTCTTTGTAAAGCTTATTTTATTGAAGTATAGTATATAATTGAAAGCTAATTGATTTAAAATGTGTTAGTTTCTGGTATATAGCAAAGTGATTCAGTTATACGTATATATCTGTATATTCATTTTCATATTCTTTTCCATTATGGTTTATTATAGGATACTGAATCTAGTTCCCTGCTCTATACAGTAGGGCCCTGATACTTACCCATCCTCTCCACAATAGTCTGCTAGTCCCAGATGGATGGAGAGTTTGGGATTAGCAGACGCTGAAGTGTTCTGAGCACTCACCTAGTCTCTTTCCTCTTGCTCGCATAAATAAAAAAATTTCAGTCGCTAAATAAAAGTTAAAAAGACTAAGACCATTAACCGTTGGGAAGAATTTAGGGGAAAAGAATCCCCGTTCATGTTAGCAGGCGTCTGTCTCTTGCAGACACTTTGCATAGCAGTTTGGTGATGTGGACGACAAGTGGGGAAGTGCCCGATCAACGAACATGTACAATTTCATCTCCAGGGGAATCCCCAAACCTGCACAGGGAGGCCTCTCCAGGCGCGTTTACTGGGGCATGGTTTGGAGTAGAAATGGCATAGCCCAAATCACAAATCGGGAGCCCAGACATTCAGAAGTGACCATCTGGATAAAACATGTTATGGGCACACAGTGTGTCACTGCACGATGGTTAAAATTAATGAGCTAAATGTATGTGTGTTTCATCTCAGCAAAATGATGTTAATAAAGAAATCAAGGTTCTGGATGACCTATAAAATACGACAGGGGAGCATTCAATGTAAAACAATACTGTGTTCTGTTTAGGGCTGTGGATATGCAGGTAACACTGAAAGGACTCTCACCAGACAGAAGCTGCTTGTTGTGTAGTTTCTGAAAAGGAAAGAAGGGAACGAGGCGGTAGCAGGGCTGGGCAAGGCTGGGCACTGGTGTTACTGCCATATAGTCTCTTTTCCGCCTTTTTAAAGATGCTTAACATGTCCATTCTTTTCTTCTGTTTGCCTCTTTTTTCCCTCTAAGATCATGAACGCATATTTTTCCTGCGTGACTTTTAAAGAATAGAGATAGAAAAGAGACACAAGCATATTGCAAAATGTTTAACAGTTTTAAACATGAGTGATGAGGGTATAATTGTTATATTACTCTTTGTACTTGTCTGTATTTTTAAAAATTCTCCAAATGGGATAAAAAGGCAACTCTAGAAGAAAGCTGCCAATGTTCTAGTTTCTCTCTCTCACACACACTCACACACACACAGACATACGCACATTCACACACACACACAAGCACACACACTCTCACATACACAGATACACAGACGCACACACTCTCACATACACAATAACATTCACACACAGATACACACGGACACACACTCATCTGGAAGCTTCACTCTGAAGGACAAGGAGGCTGGGGACCTAGTGAGGGGGATAGAGGCAGACCAGACGGGGGCAAAACTCAGCCCCAGGGAGGGCGGGCACTAGGGAGGGGACGGTGAGAACAAAAGGACCCCAGGACAGCAGGTGTGCAGACCTCACTCAGGAAGCAGGCAGGACAAGCTGGGGAACTCAGTTTCCTAGGCTGACATGCCAGCAAGCATGGGTGTGAACACGGCTGCAATGAAAAAGTGTGTGACCACTCACATCTGAGCGGAAGAAATAAGAGCCGAGCAAAATGCTTAGGAAATGAGTCTCACAGAAGCAGACACCTGCACACTTTGTCATCTTGATGCAACGGTGCTACCCTCTCACCTGGTAAACCTAAACCAGCCACCCAACCTCTCCGCCTCCCACTTCCTTTATTTCACTCCATCGTCACGCTTCAACTCAGGAGGGCAAAACAGGAACCACTTTACCTGTGGTGCCTAAGCCAGGATTTAATTCCAACTGAGTGAATTTGTTCATACAAGTCTTGTTAACAGCTCTGGATATCTCTTTCTGTCTGCTTCATAAAGTGGGGGAGGGAAATACGGAATGATCACCTTCCACTGCACATTTTTTAAATCATCCTTCTGTATAAATATGAAAATTTTCAGTTTCATCCTTTTTAAAAGAAAAAGAAAAAACACAAGCCTCTTTCCACCCCACCAAAACAGGTGTGTCAGTTGCAATGGCAGCTAAGTCAGTGTTAACTTCTGATCACCTAGGAGGAACAATTAGACTAAGCAAGTATTCAAAGAACGATTTCTTGGCCCAGGTTAGACCAAGATCTCTTTGGCAGCCAGCAGTGCGTGTATAATATGTAACAGTAAGAACTAGACAGGAGTTATTTCGACAAATCCCAGGTGACTGGCCTCAAGTGACTGTTATAAGCAAGATTTCACAACATGGGAGCTTAGCTCTGTGAATTGACTTTTCTCCACCGATTCAAAAATCCTTTCACCAGATGTAGGTTTCAACTACACTTAGATATACCATTTTTTTATGTCTAATTTTTCCCTTAGTTCTCAAATTCCACCATAAAATGGGAAGAGTGATACAGACACTGTTTCTCTATTTGGAATTTAATATGTAAGATAGAGTTTTTTTTCCCCTTCTGGAAAAATGTGAATCCACATTGTTCCAACAGTTGGAAAATTATTCGTCTCGTGCCAAACCTATAACAGAGCAATAAAGTGTGTAGCAGTTGGGTGGAGCGCCCCAGATTCCAGAAGTCTGTGAAATGCAGAGGCCCCCAAGTTTAAAAAATAAAATGTCTGTTTATTTTGTCCTTAACACATTTCTAATTTGTTTTTGCAGATTGTTCTTTATTAACAAGGGAAAGCTATTTTTGTATTGTTGCCAAGAGACTTCAGAAACCAACAGCCTGATCAAAATAATAACTTCCTGTAATGAACAGTCTTGCTGGTTCAAAGATATTTAATTCTATAATTTTTTTTCTGAAAATGTAAATTAAGGGCTTTTAAGCCTTCTTGACATGACACTGGAGCTTCGAAATCTTACATGAAATCAGCTTGCCCTAGTTTCATTGCTATATTGGGCAAGGTAAAGAACAATGCTTTTCTCTTTGAAACTCGATAGCACTTTTGAAAATACTGACAGATTTATGTATTAGTTCTAAACGTTGTTTGTTAAAGGTTTCTTTAAAAATGATAGCCTAACAAAAAACATACTCCAAAAACCCCTCTGACACATTGACAGCATAACATAACTTAATCAATCCTAAAATAAAGTTTGAAATTTAAATTTTGTGTCTTTATTTTTCTGCAACTTCACATACACACTGTAGGAAATAAGTTGCCAGTGAGACAAGCTATAATATGAGAAATTCTTCTCCCATAAAAGAAACTATGAAATGCACTTCTTGTTGTAAGTTCTCTGCACTAAGAATGCTAGATCTTCTTCAATAATGTACACTAATTACTTGTAAAGTAGAATCTTATAATATGACACTATTATAATACGGTTTCCATGGTGGCTCAACTGGTAAGAACCTGCCTGCAATGCAGGAGACCTGGGTTCAATATCTGACTGTGCTGTGCTGTGCTTAGTCGCTCAGTCATGTCCAACTCTTTGCAATCCCATGGACTGTAGCCCTCCAGGCTCCTCTGCCCATGGGGATTCTCCAGGCAAAAATACCGGAGAGGGTTGCCATGCCCTCCTCCCTGGAATCTTTCCAACCCAGGTATCAAACCCAGGTCTCCCGCATTGCAGGCTGATTCTTTACCAGCTGAGCCACCAGGGATGCCCCAAAATACTGAAGTGGGTAGCCTATCCCTTCCCCAGGGGATCTTCCCAAACCAGGGATCTAACCGGGGTCTCCTGCATTGCAGGATGATTCTTTACCAGCTGACCTATCAGGAAAGCCCTACTTAGAGGCTAAACAACAACAATTGTAATAGCACATTGTATTGTAATTGAGTTCTAAGGATATTTGCTATAAAAACTCTTCTGCACTAATGTGCGTTCTTTTAGAAAAAAAGACGAATTACTGTGTAGAAACGTCAATGTCAAATGATATACTAAAAGGTAAGGGTGTGTGTTAGTCACTCAGTCATGTCCGACTCTTTGCAACCCCATGGACTGTAGCCCTCCAGGCTCCCCTGTCCATGGAATTCTCCAGGCAAGAATGCTGGAGTGGGTTGCCATTTCCTTCTCCAAAAGGTAAGTAGGTAAGTAATTGAAAACATAGTTTGGAGTTGATACAACAGCAACACGCAATGATGCAATGATGCAATGATGCCCATGAAAAATGTCTTAACCTTAAGTGTGTTTAACCTGGAATTACTGACGGGTCAAAAGTGGAACAAAGTGACACTTGTTTTCCCTCTGGGCCATCCTTGCTCTATGCCTCACTTCTGTAGTGAAGCAAAACGAAGAGTTCACCCAAATTATTTTTAAAATTACAGAAAAGTGCTGTCATTAGAGCTTGAAGAAGTAATTAAATTTCACTTTTGATCCAAGAATCTCTTCCATTCCCAGGGTCTTTCTCCTATGAAATCAATGGAAAGAAATCCTTGAAAATTCATACTCTTTTCTTTTTTCCTTTTCTAAACTTATTTTATGAAAGCACAACCTTACAGTCCAAATTAGACCCTGTCCTAGCAAAATATCTGTGGAGTCAGAGGTGATGAATACATCTTCTAACCTCATTTTTCTCTAAGAAAGCATTCCAGGCCCAACTCAGAGGCCATAAGCAGAGTTCTGGTGAAGTCGCTACTCCAGAGAAGCAAGCAGCTTTGCTAAGACCCAGTGGGCTCAGAGCAATTCTTGCAATTCCCTGGCTCCTACACCAGAGCAATGGCATGGACCTTGCGAAGGTTTAGAAAGATGCTGCAGGCATCATGCTTGCCAGGTAACCAGAGACACTAAATATTAACACAGGACAGCCTTTCTTTTTCCAAAACAGTGTTAAAATAGGCAATTAAGCCAGAAATCTTGTATGAAATAAAGGAGGCATCTAAGTCAACCAAACTGGGGGGACCCCCTATCAGAAAACAACCAACTATAGCTCCTAGTTCTCATCAGACACCAAGATTACCTATATGGTTAAGGAGATTAACATTTATGACATAAAAACAAAAGGTTGAAAGTTGCTAAGAAGACATAATTTAGTTTTTTTTTCTACTCTAACAGAGGGGAGATTTCTGAACACCAAAGCAATGAAGGAATTTAAATGTCTTGATATTTTAAAATAAACTTCAGAAAAAAGGTAACTAACAACATTAAAGATAAGCAAGCTAATAACTTTATTCACAATAAATATACATTAAATGTGTTAATACTTGAATTTTTAAAGAATACCTGTATAGAGAGTGGATAAACAGCAAGGTCCTACTGTAGAGCGTGTATAACTGAATTAATTTGCTGTACAGCAGAAATTAACACTGTAAACAACTCTACTTCAATAAAATAAACTTTAAAAATAAAATGAAGAACACCCACACATCATTAAGAAGAACACTGAGACCTTCCATGAAAAATAGATAAAATTACCAGCATGGAGATTACAAAGGAAAAATGCAAATGGACAATGCGAATATGTAAACAAATGTTGAACTCACAAATGCTCAAGGGAATGGGAATTAAATTGCAATGACTTTTTTATGGCCAACAAATAAGCAGAGAGTTTGGATAATGATACTAAGCAACGCTGGTGACTATCAGAAAACACGTGTTGTGAGAACATTGGTCAGAAAGCATATCAATTAATTAATAACTGGATTGGTATGGGCCTCACCAATCAGATCAGACTCAGGCCACAGAGGTTGAGAAAGTCCTGGAATTTCTCCTGAGCCTTGGGGAAGTCTGGGCGTTCCTGGGAAAGAGCAGGATGGCCAGGGACCCCACAGGAGGGCCTCATCCAGTCACTATTTACAACCAGTTCCATGCAAGTACTTCAATATTTTACCAAGCCTGTCCACCTCCATGAATTATGGCTAAAATCAGTTCAACTTATTATTTACAGAAATAATTGCAAAAATTAAAAAACCAAAATAATGATTTTATTCTTCAACCTAGTGATTCCAACGCTGTGTATCTAATTTCCAAAAATTGACACAGATTTACGAAAATTTGTTAATCGAAGTATGAAGTGAAAGTTGCTCAGTCGTGTCCGACTCTTTGCAACCCCATGGATTATACAGTCCATGGAATATTCCAGGCCAGAATACTGGAGAGGGTACCCTTTCTTTCTCCAGGGGATCTTCTCAACCCAGTGATCAAACCCAGGTCTCCCACGTTGCAGGCAGATTCTTTACTAGCTGAGCCACAAGGGAAGCCCAAGAATACTGGAGTGGGTTGCCTATCCCCTTTCCAGTGGATCTTCCCAACCCAGGGATCAAACCGGGTTCTCCTGCATTGCAGGCAGATTCTTTACCAACTGAGCCATCAGGGAAGACTAATCTCAGTGTAACAGTAACATAATGACATAAGATAAATTTATGACATGACTTCTATCTGCTTGGCCATCTAAGTGATATACATGTGCTTAGTTGCTCAGTCGTGTCCAACTCTTTGAGACCCCATGGGCTGTAGCCCTCCAGGCTCCTCTGTCCATAGGGTTTCCCAGGCAAGAATACTGGAGTGGGTTGCCATTTCCTTCTCCAGAGGATCTTCCTGACCCAGGGATCCAACCCATATCCCCTGCATTCTAGGTGGATTCTTTGTCAGCTGAGCCAACAGGGAAGTCCCAAGTGATATACATAGGTGATCTCGTTTAAGAGTTTGTGACATTCTAATTTTACCCAATAATTTGTAAAAGAAACTTTTTTGTTTATATTTATTGAAACAAAATTTTGTTTTTTTACCTGGAGAATAATTGCTTTACAATATAGTGTTCCTTTCTGCCATATATCAACATGAATCAGCCATAGGTATACATATGTCTTGTCCTTTGTAAAAGAAACTTTTTAAGCAAAGTTAAGCTCAGTCAATTTGCTGACTTCCTCACAGACTGAGGGAGCGAAGTCATGCTTGGTCGGGGGGAAGGATGGAGGGAAGGGATAGTTCGGGAATTTGGGATGCACATGTATACACTGTTATATTTAAAATGATGGCCAGCAAGAACCCAATGCACAGCACAGGGAACTCTGCTCAACGTTCTGTGACAGCCTGGATGGGAGGGGGTTGGGGGAGAATGGATACATGTATACGTATGGCTGAGCCCCTTCACTGTTCACCTGAAATTATCACAACATTGTTTGTTATCGGCTATACCCCAATGCAAATTTAAAAGTTTTTTAAAAACTTGCTGACTTCCTCCTTGGCTTTAAGGGAAAAGGCAGGGGGAGAAAAGCACAGCCTCTGTGATTAAACTGTCATACAGCACACCTCGTGGTCTTATGAGACAAATAAGGTACACTTTCACAAAGGATATTTTAACAGTGGGCTCTTTCCTTTATAAATATCTTTTAAAAAAGTCCTCTCCAGAACATCATTTTACTAGAATTAGTAAATTTTAAACCAAAGTTGTCTTTCACAATCAAAATTATGACACCAGTCTTTCTAAACTCTTTTTTATTATGGAAATTTGTCACAGGCACGTCTCTTTGAATAAATCTTGGTCCTGTTTTACTCTTTGCCTGTCTGTGGCTGCAGCAACTAATATTTCTATCCCCTGTAGGGAGTGTATTAGAGAATTAGCTTCCTGTATAAAAAAAAAAAATGTGGTTCATCAAGAGCGTCTCGTTGGAATCCCCTGTGGGAACACCCCTCATGAGAACTACTTAGTCCATTAATACACCCTTGAGGAGATGATACGAGAAACTTACATCAGTCTCATTCCTCAGATTTTACAAGATGTTCTCTGGGCTAGTTAAGTGTTTGTGGATAAAAAGAACTCAGTGACACAAAGCTGGCTTTCTCTCTTCCTTAGCACCGATGACCTCTGCATTTGTTCCAGAAATCTGTGTTTAAACATGAAGACACCTCACCTAATCTCAGGCTCTTCCCATCTACCCCTCACTCAGCACCACCCAGAAAGCAGACGTGCCCCAAATCACTCTGGAAAGTGATGATGAAGCTTGACAAGCAGGGTGGGCTGCAGGCCACGGGGGCAGCGCTGGACCACGGGGACGGCATGCAGGAATCAAGAGGAGCCTTGTGTGTATCTGTTGCCAAAAGGGGATAAAGGAGATGACTTGCTAGTTGGAAAAGTGATGACAGCGAGGATGTGACAGCTGACATTATCTGAGTGTCTACTGGGTTTGAGGCCCTAAAGTGCCTCCTGTGGCCGAAATCACTTAGGTCACAGCTGTCCTGTGAACCAGGTGCTGTCGTGAGTCCCATTTGACAAATGAGGAGGCAAGCAGGTGTCAGGTCACCTGCTTGGGTGGGAAAAGTAGTGTTGGACCCCAAACCTTCAGCATCCAGAGCCCAGGCTCCTAACCAGTCACTGAGGGTCGAATCCTACCTTCTGTTCGAGCGTCAGCGGCAGGGAGTGTGCTCATGTCAATCAAAGTGTGGAATTCCTCGAGACCATTCCACTCCCTCTCAGGTAGGGAGTTAGGAGTTAACCAACGTTTGGAGAGTACTGTTCCAGAAGGAAAAAGCAGTCTCACATACCAAGAAGGCATAGGTTCCTTTAGGGTTTCCCTGGAGGCTCAGATGGTAAAGAATCCGCCTGTGATGCAGGAGACCTGGGTTAGACCCATGGGTCGGGGAGATCCCCTGGAGAAAGGCATGGCAACCCACTCCAGTATTCTTGCCTGGAGAATCCCATGGACAGAGGAGCCTGCCGGGCTACAGTGCATAGAGTCACAAAAAGTTGGACAGGACTTAGCATGCACACACACACCCACACCCCCACACCTTGATTTTAACCCTTCATAAATTAAAGTGTCTGAATTCCACAAGGGTTTTTGTGTTACCACCCAACCATCCCCTAAATAAAACTCTGACCTATGAGATGTTTTGGTGGGGAAGAAAATTCATTGTGTTTCTTTTGGGTCTTCCATACCCCAAATTAGTGAGCTCCACTTTTTTTATTCTTAGCTGTGAAGTTATCTTAATGTGAAAATGAACACATACCAGACAGACGTGATGTGAAGATGAGGAAATAAAATAATTTATATTTTGAGCTGTGGTGCAGAGATAGTACAACCTGTTAATCCTTCTAGAAATAAATATGCAAGCTATAATAGTTCTAAAAAAGTTTTTTTAAGTGGCTTCTGTATATGGAAAGCAAAGAAAAGCTTAAATATGTCAGTAATCCTCATACTCAAAGTTCTTCTCATGAAATTTCTTCCAGCATAAAATAAGTATTCATTCGCCTCTTACAAGTCTGTAAATTTCTAAGCTTCTAAGATATCCCTGCAATCTTTCTCATCCTTTAGAGAACAGACTCTGCAAACTGCTCATTGATGACGAGCTCCAGACATGAAGGATTTTGGCCAGGAATTTGTACAGGTTGCAACTTCAGAGACTCTGTTTTTCTGTCCTTTTTTTTTTTTTTTTTGCCAGACTTACTTTTAATATCTTCCTATCAAAGAGGAAAAGAGAGAAACCTGAAATAATAGTCAGATTCACGGGAACTGCTCTGTCAGCGGCCCAAGCCCTTCCTATCAGCAGATGAACAGCAAATGAATATGTTTTTCTCCCTCATACATACTTGAAAACTTCATGCTCCTTCCTTGCTTTAGTGGTGAGGGCGTATTTGTCCTTGTGGACAACCAGGTTTGGGGACTAGATTTAATCTTCCTGCTGCCAGTAACTCTCCCAGGAAATCTCACCTTTTCCCTGCTTGAGAAAAATTCCATAGTTCCCGGCAGTTAGAGCCCCAAGCTGTCTAATTTCCCCCTGCGTAGCAAGAACGTTTATGTAAGGTTGCCTTGAAGATTTTCCTCTTTCTCCTACATGGTCTTAATCCAGAAAACTGTAAATTGTTTAGACTAAGAGCTTCAACATAAGCTGCTTCCAACATAAAAGCTGAGATGCAGCAACTAAGAATTCAGCTTTTTTCTTTTTCTTTTTTTTTTTTCGGTCTCTCCATTCAGAAACTTAAAACAACTTGAAAAAAAATTTATTAAATGAAAGCAGTGTAATCACTCCAGAGGACACAACACAATAGACTTCAAAGACACACACAAATAAGATACGGGTTGCTGTAGCTGGACAACATGAAAGCATGCATGCTTGCATTTGGATTCTGTTTTACATGCACAGGCTATACACAACAGATTTGCTTATTTGAGTCAGATGTGGCTTTTGGCAAAGGACTCTCAACATTTTAGGTGGCCTGTTTAAAAAAAGAAAAGAAAAGAAAAAAAAAGCTTTCACCTTATCTACTGCGAGAGATCCCATTTAAATAAGGGGGAACTGTGTCCTTCTTCCTCTCGTAAAAATATTCCCAGCTCCTTATGATGCCTGAAACTCCAATTTTTATATAGATTTCCCACCTGCTTGCAGAAAAGGAGGGTTGGACTACTGATTCAGAACCCTGGGCGGAAGAATGTCACATCAACTGTCTTTCCAAAGTGCAATTGTATCCAGACTGTAATGAATCCTGGCTCACAGTGTCCTCTGGAAGCTTCTACAACCTCTAAGAGTTATGGTCTACTCATCATTTCTGGCTGGTCCCCAGAAGGATGAAGTTATGGAAAAGCATCTTTGAGATGCCCCGGCATGCCAGCCTACCCTCCTGGAACATGTACCACCTCGTCATCCAATTTCCAGGGGCAGAACCCTTGAGACTTGCATTCCAAGGCAGTGAGGCCGAACCAAAACTCTTGTCACAGCCGATGGCTTCCATGACGCCCAGAGATCAAAGCCATGGCACACGGGCTGGGGCAGCAGGTGGATGCAATGGAAGGTGGGGTGGTGGGCGGAGCCGAGACTGTGCCCTCCCGCCGGCTGCCCGGCCCCACAGAACAGGTGTGGGCTGCAGGTGGGATCAAAGCGTTGCTTGAATGTGATTTTGACGAATCCAGTTGGCCCATTTGTAAGAGTCACACCGTAGTGCCTCGAAGCCATGACTTAATTATCATTTACCAGAAATACCTTATTAGGGACCTGGGAGGAGAGCGCTGAGCTCCTAATTGCACCTTGTTGGACTTGAACGTGAAGCCAGCATCTTTTCTCCCATGCTCTGTCTTTGCGATAAGCCACCTGGGGTGACTGCATCATCCAAACAAGTGTTTCTAGGTCTTCAGCCTTTCACATCAGAAGGAACGTGACAGAAGCTGAGAGGGAACCAGCGTGTTGACTTGCACCCCCAATCTACTGAGTGTGTACAAATGAGAAAGGGCTACACAAGCAAACAGTCGCGGGTTGTTTTATGTTTCAGCGAAAGGAGAAGAGACCCAGGAATGCCACAAAGGACCCCAGGGTTCAAAATATTCAGAAACTTCCTTTACTCTCCAAACAAAGCCGGAATGGTGAACAGAGGAGCAGCGATCAGAAACGGCCGTCCCGGGGGACTAGCTGCCTCCACGGCTCGGCCACTGCTGTTTGGCACAAGAAGAGTCAACTGCGGGCTACTTCCTGTGTTCTTGGAGGTGCCTGCGACCCAGACAGCGAGGGATGTGCCCTGAGAGCATAAAACATAATTTATCTACCTCCTGGGGTTGAAATGTCCCCCACCAGGTGCCAAGAGCCAGTTCCAGAAACCAGTGACGTTTCAGGAAGAAATCATTGTTTTGGTAAGGTGTTGCCCATGTCCCGTCCTCCACTTGGTGCCAAACAGAAACGAGGCAAATAAAACAAGATAAGGAGAACTTTGGAAGCGTGAAGATGCTTTGTTCCAACAGCTAGCTAGCTGATCTCTTATCAAATCTTTTATGTGGTGTGGAATGGTTTCACATTCAGCCAGGACGTAAAAGGCGTGGGCCAAAACAGAAGTCTGCATTCTAGGTATTTCATGGAAGCTTTGTGGGCTCCTCTGCTCGGTGCCATGGACCCAAGGGACTGGAGGAGGTCTCGGTGGGGAACACCCCACAGCCTGTTGCCACACTGTCACTTACGAGGGGCTGGAATGAAGAAAAAAGCAGATGTGCCGAAGCCCCTCCCCACTCAAGAAGGAAGAAAAGATTAGCAAGACCACGTGGGCTCATCTTGAAAAATGCACAAGAAACAGAAAAGCCTTTTAGGGGCCCTTACATTTTTGTTCTCTCTGCTTAGAATGTGCTTTGTTGGCAGTTCCTGTCTTTAAGGTTCAAGTCTCTGCTGAAAGGGCTCGTCTTCACATAGCTCCCATCCGACGCCCCACCTCCATCACTTGCCAAACTCCACTCTGCTCTGTTTACTTCGTGGACCTCAGCCCATCATGATGGGCTTCCCAGGTGGCTCAGTGCTAAGGAATCCGCCTGCCAATGCAGGAGACATGGGGGTCGATCCCTGGATGGGGAAGATCCCCTGGATAAAGAAATGGCAACCCACTCCAGTCTTCTTGACTAGAGATTCCCATGGACAGAGGAGCCTGATGGGCTATAGTCCATGGGATTGTAAAAGATTTGGTCAGGACTTAGTGACTTAACAATGCCAGTAGCTCATCAAATAGGAACTGCAGATGACTTTTAATTATTCTGTTTGCTGTTTGCTTATGGTGACTCCTACTTTGATGTAGTCTCTGTGAGGGAGGAGACTCAGCTTCTCCTGTTCATCTTGATCTCTCCAACATCCAGGGACTTGATATGTCATCCAGGCTCAATAAATATTTGAATAACTAATAAAGAAATCAGCTGTACTTTATTAGTCTGTTTTTAGCGTAGGCAACTTGTTTTCATCACTGAGAAAAATAAGGCAAAATTATGTGCCAATGCAACAGAAGAGGGCTTTAATGTTAGCATTTCAGACAAGCATGATTTCAGCCTGATGTAGGAATCACAGCCCCATATGGAGTTTCCCAGGTGGCACAGAAGTAAAGAATCAGCCTGCCGATACAGGAGACACAAGAGATGTGGGTTCAATCCCTGGGTCAGGAAGATCTCTTAGAGAAGGAAATGGCAACCCACTCCAGAGTTCTTGCCTGGGAAATCCCATGGGCAGAGGAGCCTGGAGGGCTATAGCCCGTGGGGTTGCAAAGAGTCTGACACAACTAAACAGCTAAGAACAATCCAGCAGACCAAGCCATGCTTTGAGACTTCAGGCTAAAAGCCCTGAGTAAGGGGATTACCAGCCCCTTCAGCTCCTCCACATGCTTTCTGTAACAGGCAATATAATCTGGAAATTTTATTGATGCAAATTACTGTCTGAACAGCATCATGGTCAATGTTTTATTTCTAGAGTGTAACATTGTTTAGGGGAGAGAAAAAAGTGTTGTTTTTTTTCTTCCTCCACAGATTCAGAAGAGTTTATTGCATTCTAAAGCGTGATTTTATTGTGAATCATCAGCTTAAGAATAGAAACCAAAAGATTCAAGTTCAAGTTCTACATCTATTATCATCCTCAATCTAGTGCTGAGTGAGTGAGTGTCTCTGTGTCCGTTTCTCTCACTGCAAAATTAGGATAATAATAGCTTCCCTCCCCTATCTCAGCGAGATGTTGGGAGGATTAAAAAATATCGCCTTTTTAATTAGTGTAGAACACGCTGCGATTTTTACAGAAGGTGTGAGGTTCACACGGAATAGTATTCATCTCAACTTCCTGGAATACTTTAAAGGAAAAAAAAAGAAAAGGGTTAGAAATGCAGCTGCTGAGAGAGAAAACACCAGCTAGCGAATCATGCGTGATTGATGGGGTTGGGGAGAGTCAATGATAATAGTATACACATTGGACTTGGCAGGGATTTTCCTTCTAAAGAAGTTAAGTATTTTATAAATATTATCTCTTTCATCCTTTTAAACTTCCCGTGATGTGGCATTTATTACTCTCAGCTTCCAGATGGACAGCTAACCGCAGAGAAACGTACGATGCTCCCAGAGGCACGTGATGACCGGGTCTCTGTGTGCACAGCGAGACGGGCTCTGATGGATGAAGTCACTCATTCACTTGCTCATTCACTCATTCACTCAACAGGAAATGTGGAGAATCCGTTCTGGGGCAGGCACCACACCCAGGACACAGGGAGGAGGCAGGGACGAATGAAGCCCATCAGCTCACGTGGAGGCCAGGAGGCTCACATTGGTAATAGGAAGAGAAGGTGAGCTCTCCAATGAAGAGCTGGAAATTGTTGTGGTAAACAGTGAAGTATCGGGATGCTGATGTGTTTAGCTATAGAGATATAGACATGCCTTAATTGGCGTGGAAAGATGCTCAACAAATACTACTAGGTAACACATGCTCAGTAGCTCAGTTGCGTCCAATGCTTCATAACCCTATGGACTGTAGCCCGTCAGGCTCCTCTGTTGCCTGGGTTTCCCAGGCAAGAATACTAGAGTGGTTTGCCATTTCCTCCTCCAGGGGACATTCCTGACCTAGGGATGGAGTTGACATCCCTTGCTTTCCTTGCGTTCTTTACCAACTGCACCACTTGGGAGAAACTAAGTAAAACCCAAGTTGAAAAAAAGAATGAGAAGGTTACGCTTGGCGTGTGCCCTTCAAGTAAACATATGTGTGAGTGTCTGTGTGTGTGCATTTGCATCACAAGATAAATAAGCCAAGTGTTAAGCTGTTGGGACAGGAAATGTCAGTGTGTAGAATTATGGGTCATTTTCCACTTCCTTTTTTGTACTGTCATGCATTTTCTGAATATTTTTATAGAAAGCATGTATTGAGGTTTCAAAGGTGATAGATTACTTTGCTGAATATAAAGCAGCATGTTGATTGACAAATCTATCAAATAGTGTAATATGGAAGTGGTTAAATAGGAAGCAAAAGTTTCCTGTTAATTTCAACTCCCAGAAATAATGAACATAATCAATATATTTTGTAGAAATCTACGACATTACTTACTTGTCTATATTTTGAAAGGGAATTATCACTGGGATCCTGTTACAAAATTATACGTTGGGATTTTTGTTTTTTTAATGGATAGACCAAAATATGTTTAACCAAATTTCTGTTATTAGACCTTCTTGCTCCTTTCCTCCCTTCTTTTCTATTCTTCTTTCTGCTAGCAAGTTGATATTACGTAACATTGTGCATATATCATCTGGAACTTTCCAGAATAGTTCCTTAAATCCTACAGATGGAATTACTGAATCAATTTGCCTATCACATACATTGCAAATAATTCCTGAAGCTGTATTAATGAAAGGAAAGAAAATTCAAATAAGTGCAACTATTATCCTCAGGTTTGGAAAGCTTATATCACACGCAATTACTTTAAGCAGGATACTACAAGAAAAAAAGTTGATCAGGGTCACAAGAAATTAAAAACATTATTTAAAAAAAAATGTTAAATGATCTGAGAAACAGAGAAAAGTAGATAAATAAACAGAAGTACATGAAACAAAGTGACTCTTCCAAAACACATAGAAAATGTGAAATTATTGTTTGAGAAGAAGTTAAAAGATAAAAAACAAGAGTTATAGATCATTACTTTAACCATATGTCAAAGAGGTATTTTAAAAGAAGAAAGTGAAAAGAATTGGAGGGTGAGGTATGAATTAGAGGTTTGGGATTGAGAGAGACACAAAAACTAAATATAAAATAAACAACAGGGTTCTCCGGAATAGCACAGGAGACTGTGTTTAACACCTTGCAATAACCTATAATGGAACAGAATTTTTAAAAGAATATATATGTGTGTGTGAGTGTGTATGTTGTGTGTGTTAGTCACTCAGTCATCTCCAACGCTTAATGACCCCATGGACTACCTCGCTAGGCTCCTCCGTCCACAGAGTTCCCCAGGCAAGAATACTGGAGTTAGTTGCCATTTCCTTCTCCAGGGGATCTTCCCAATCCTGGGATAGAATGAAGATGTCCTGCACTGCAGGCAGATTCTTTACTATCTGAGCCACCAGGGAAGCCCCAATACACACACACACACATAACTGAATCACTTTACTGTACACCAGAAACTAACCCAACATTGCAAGCCAATGATATTTCAATGAAAAATAAACCTTTAAGAAATAAACAAAAAAGAAGGAAAATTAAACAAATTCTTATTCCAAGTTGATCCAGTTGCAAAAGACTCAAAAAATAAGGAATGACTTCAGGATGAACATTAAATCTGGTAAAGCATGGTCTCAGTGTGAAGACCTTAACAGTGTGGCTATACAACCTTCAGAAGGACCCTCAGAATATTTTATGTGTGTACTTAGCAAGGCTCCCGATAATCTGAAGGCCATTGCTCAGAGATCTTTTCTCTTCGACAGTGGGTACTATAAGAATTAAAATGTCTCAAGGATTCTTCTGACTAAGCAGAAATGTTCTGAGATCTTAAGGTTGTTTTCCCATAGCATCCTGACTCTTGGCTCAAATGAAGCGCCTATGTGACTTTCGTCTGATGAAATGTACTATTAAACTAATGTGATACACAAGGAACCTATGACATTTTTAAAAGAATTGTATCAACTTCAACTGAAGGAATCAGTGTGAATTTGGTTACCCCCTCCCCAAACTACAATGGGCAGAAAGAAAGCAGCAGAAGCATTCAGATGTGAACGGTCTATGTGTTATGGAAAGAGAAAGATGGCTTGAAGGAAGAAAGGAGAAGCAAGGGCCCAGAGCCACGAACCATGGAAAATCATTCCCAGGAAGCAGAATAACTCAAAGAACTGGCAGTACGTGCCCAGCTGGGTTTGATAACTGCTGTGGACCAGTGACTGGCATCATGCACCTCCCATCTTCCTCACGTGTGAACGGGAATGTCATTTGTGGTTTTGCTTTGCCTGTCCAACGTTGTGTTAATATGTCTAGTGCGTGTGTGTAGATAACTTGTCTCTTTGGTTCACAGGTTTTCAGATAGAGAGGGCCCATGCTCAGGGAGCCTCATCCACACCTGGGCCTCATTTAGATCATAAAACCTTGACCCTTGAACTTGGACTTGAAGCCATCATGGGACAAGTGAAACTTAGGTGAAAAGGAGGGTTTGGGAAGTGGTGTGGAGGGCAAGGGCAGTGTACATTTTACATGTGGGAAATATGTACATATATTAATAATCTGCGGTAAGAGAGTGGATCCTAGTGAATTCCAGAGGATGACATTTTTAAAATGCTCTTCCTATCTCCCCCCCTGAATCTGGGTGAGCTCCCTGACTGCTTTGAACAACAGATTATAGCAAAAGTGATGTTGTGCTACTGTCCACACCTAGGATTTAAGACTGGCCATTCTGCATCCTGTCTCGTAGAACGCTGGCACTTAGCAATAAGCCACCAGGCTGTGAGAGCCCAGACCACATGGACAGGCCACCTGGAGGCACTCTGGCAGCCAGTCCCAGCTGAACCCCCCGCAGAACTGTGAAGGGCAGATCATACCCCCTGCCTCCCTGGGTGGAGGTCTCTTAGATGGCCAACCCAAGAAACCTTTAGATAACTCAGGTCGCAGCTTCTCCTGACTGCAACTAGATGAAATATACAAAGCCAGAATACCTCATGGCCAAGCCCAGTCAACTAATAGAATTCCATGGGATAGTAATATCCTGTTGATTTAAGCCTCTAAGCTTTACATTATTAATTCTTCATACATATATATACATATATATATAAAGAATCAATATCCATATTATGTAGAAAGCTGCTAAAAGTCAATAAAAAAGAAGAAGCTAATACAAAAAAAATGGACAAGGAATATGAAGAGACAAAAACAACAACTATATGCATATATATGTATAATAAACAAGCCCATAAAAATGCTTATCAGCTCTCAGAGAAATACAAATCAAAACAACAAAAAGACTGCTGCCTTCTATCTGATTAGCAAAAATTAAGATGACAGATAAACCTAAAATAAATCTGGAAAATGACTGATTTAACATCAAACATTACCAGCAATGGAAAAGGAATCAACATCACGTTGGAAGACAAAGGGTGTACGAGTGTATACCAGTTCACATCCTTACAATGAGCAGGTCATGGAGGGCCACCTCTGAGGTTTCAAGATGCCCCACTCACTACCACCAACACACACACACACACACACACACACACACACACACACACACCGGCTGTTGGGGGAGTAAGTGTCTGCTCATAGGGGCAGTAGTTGAAAAGGAAGATAGAATCAAGGAGAGAATTTTGCAAGTGAGGATCAATTCAGCTTGTGTGGATATTGGGCAACAGATGAAGGCAGAGGAACCAGGGTGTGAAGTTGCTGGAAACGGCTCATATAAGCTCTTTCTCAGAGCAGGATGGAAAGGGATTCAGAGCACATGGGGTGATGCTGGCCACACCTGTGAGGCTCAGAAGACTTCCAGACAGAGGGACCCAGCCCGCAGAGGCACAGCAGATGCAGAAAATATCAGAGGTTTATCTCTTTCACTTGCTCCAATATAACTAATTGTACTAGGCTAAAAGAATATGTCAAAATTTGTATTTAAGTTTAGTCCTGATACACTCTTAGCTATTTTACCAAATACTTCATCACCAAAATAAAATCCCCTCCTACACCTCTGTCCATACCTCCTTGCCACCAAAAGGTTGTGGGGACCACAATGCACCCTTAGGATGAACTTCTGCAGGACAGAGCCATCTCAGTGATAAGGAAATAAACTGCAAGTTCTCTCTGCCTTGAGTTTTCTCAGACAGCAGAAAGGACATGCCCATCCAGACTTCACTCTTCACAAGAAGGTACCCCAGACAAGCACCTGCTCCAACCTAGTTGCCCTGCACCAGGACCACAGGCACCTGCTCATTCTCTAGCTGGAAAACCCCACGCTCTTTCTGTCAGGGACAGTTCACAGATGGTTTTCGCCTCTTGTTATATTTTTTAAGAGTTGTTATCCTTCTCAAGCTGCAACCCCAACACGTCTGAGAAGCACTGCTCTTTGCTTTCTCCAATGTCAGCGGCATCCTGGAATAATGGGGTGGAGGTCAGGGTCCTCCCGTCCTGGACCACTCTTCTCATCAGTGACCGCTGGCAGTCTCCTGATTGCCCTGCAGAGCCACCTATTCATTAAACACATCTCTTCAAATGTTAAACCATAGAAGGACAGCATCTAATTCCACTTTGGGGAGAAAATGGAGTCTACTTTCCAAGCTCTGGCTTCAAGGAATGATAAATTCCTTCTTGATCTTAGGGACCCGGACCTCTGCCCTGTGCAGACTGTGGTCTCACTGCCAAGCCATGCCAGCTTTCACCAGCCCCTAATTTGCTACCTGTGGTGATGGCACCTCTGGGTTAGGCAATGCTTACTCAGTCGCATCCAACTCTTTGCAGCCCCATGGACTGACGCCCGCCAGACTCCTCTGTCCTTGCGGATTCTCCAGGCAAGAATACTGGAGTGGGTTGCCATGCCCTTCTCCAGAGGATCTTCCCCATCCAGGGATCGAACCCAGGTCTCCTGCATTGCAGGCGGATTCTTTACCATCTGAGACACCAGGAAAGCCCAATGGCACTTCTCTTGTGATGCTATATTTATCCAACATGTACTGGAAGTGGTTTACCAGGTCCTGGCACCATGTAATTATCACAAAGCCCTCACGCACTGTAACAAATGTGATTTCTCCAGGGCCACTACATGGCCCATTCCGGCAATGATTATTTTTAGACAGAGGTTCTAGTGGCTGGTTTTATTCCCAAAGCCGTCTTCTATTTGAGTGCTCCATTTGGCTTCAAGAACCAAACCATGCCCATCACATTCCCACCGAGGTTTTTGCAGAAAGGCAAGCCTACTCCCACTCTTGAATTAATGAACCCCTCTTGCTGTCAACTGTAGCTTAATGGATTTCACCATCCTGTGTATTTTCATACCCAGAACAGAAAGTCATACAAAGGTAACTTAATTCAGGAGTGACCTTTCAGTTCATTGCCTAGCAGGGTTGTAAATCTTACGCGGTGGCAGGTTTATTCCTCTGTCCATGATTTCCATAGGCAGCTTCACCTTCTGTGTGGCAATGACTTAAAATGGTTGCAAAAATGTTATCTCTGTCTAAAATGGCTGATAGTCACGGCGTTTAATCAACCCTGGTGATCACTTATCCCCATTCATTCTCCAAATTTAACATTTCACCAGATGATCTTTCAAAAAGATAGTGTCCCCATGGTACATGCTATTTCAAGTAACTGGAAAAGTAATTCCTCTTCTCATCCCTTCGTGGCTTCATCTTTCTTGGTGAGTTTCATGCTAAGCCTCAAAAATTACCAAATATGGGGCTTTTCTTTACTCTTTCATCTTTCTTCCTATAGAGTCATTTCATGATCAGTTGTGAGCCTCATCTTTAAAATTAAATGCAAACGAGCCAATTGAATTTGAGATAAAAAAAAAAAATCTCCAAAGTGGAGTTGGTTAAGAACAGAGTTTCGTTGGTCAGATATAAACCATTTTAAAACAGTGAATTCCAAATTATTCCTCCTTCCTTCACTCTCTCCACATATATTATTGATTGCATGATTTTTGTTGAGCATTAGGTAAATGGGTGGACAAAAGTGTACCAAGAGTTTTCCCTATATTAAAGATTCCCAACTAGTGGGATAGATAATCATATTTAAGAAGAATTAGAGTAACTGGGATAGATAATCATATTTAAGAAGAATTAGAGTATTTTGATTACCATGAGACAATGTGTAAAGTGTTTTGGGAGCAACTAGGAGAGGCAAACAGAAAGTGCTGCAAACTGGCTGTTTCTCCATCATCTGTCCTTCTCGTTCTGGAGACAGCATCTTTTTTGGCCTTTCTTGCTGCTCCATCATCCTCTCCAACCAATATTCCCACCTCCCAGAACTTCCCCCACAGAGGTGAGCGTGTAAACCAAGAATACCACATCCTCCTGCCCACGTCATTGGTCCAGGATGAGCACATGACCCAAAGTGGACCAATCAGAAATATTTCTTGAGATTTTTTTCACACATGCTTTTCTCTGAGAGAGAAAAGCTCTAATAATGGCAAGGAGACACACATTTTTCATAAGTTTATCTGACTTCGTTTTTCTTCACTCTCAATGAAATCAGTACTGACTAGCACAGAGCCATTCTAGAAAGAGAAAAATCTGTTGGCAAGAGCCTGCTTCATCCATGGTACAGCAAATACAGAAAAAGGACATTTCTACCCTCCCATTCCAACCCATCATTTTGACCATATTATCTTGATACATTGATCCTGCTATTTTAACCTTGTTCCTTGTTCTGTATTCTGCCAGAATAAGGGCTGTGAGTATGTGTCACACAAGATAGTAGGACATATACAAAAGAAATATATTATCAGTACAATAAATCAGCTGATCATTCTGTACCATCTTGGAATGTCTAAGAGAACTGTTTATTATAGCCTTTTCAATTAAATGAAGATACATGAAATAAATCCATAATTCAATTCATAATAAATAATATTGGAGATTATAATGAACAAAATAAAAACTCTAATAAGGCCTAACAGGCTAACCCTATACATGGAAAAATTTTAATCTTCAAAATTCTACCCAGGAAACAACAAAAAAAACTTGAAAGAAGGGACAAGTACCATGTGAATCTTACAAAGGAAGAAAATTGAATTAGAAATTTTAATTTTGTGAAGGAATGTGTTAAGTACTCTGATACAGAGATTAATTACTCAAATATCAAGTATAACATTAACATACAAGATAATCTTCCCAATAAGATTGTTTCCACTAAATAAAAACTAGAAAGCAGGCTGTATACAATTCAATTGTGCTGCATAAACATTGAGACAAGCAATAATTTGACCTACTGGATCAGCCAGAGAAAACATTCTCTCGATACAAATTCACTTTGAAGTTAATTCAACAAGAGGAGAAACTATTGATTCCATATGTGCATCGCTTTGGTGGAAATGCACATTTCAGGGGGAGAAGTGTCAAAAAACGAAGTTGAAGGAGTCGGAGGCTAGAGATTGTGAAGGATCAGGCAAGCAATCCTAAAGGCTTTGGACTTTATCCCAAGGACTATTAGGAATCTATGAATCACTTTTAAAAGGGGAGTAATCTGATCAGCTGTTCAGTCAAGTCAAATCCCCCCAGTAGCTCCATGGAGAGTGAAGTGCAGAGGAGTAAGATCAGAGGCCAGGACACAAAGCAGCATCCTCTGATCCACTAATCCAGGACCGAGTGGGCGTCTGGACCCAGGGAGGGGCTGAGGTCATGGAGAGAAGGTAGAAAGGCAGGCGAGGCAGTGTCAGCGAGCTTGACAGGACCTGATGACTGATTAGACGGGGAGAGGAAGGAGAATGAAAAATGACTCCCGAAATCCCACCTGGTGCATTTGGACACCTTTTGCCAAGAGAGAAAATAAAAAAAGGACTAAAGCAAGGTGGTGAGTTCGTCCCAGATGACTGAGTCTGAGCTAAGTGAAGATGTCCATTCTCCAGCATGAATCTATTGCTCAGCGAGGTGTGGGCTGGAGCAAGGCAGTCCAGTGTCTCAATGCGTAGTTGAGCGGGCTTCCCAGGTTGTGCTACTGGTAAAGAACCCACTTGTCAATGTAGGTAGATGTAAAAGATGCTGGGTTCAATCCCCGGGTTGGGAAGATCCCCTGGAGGAGGGCATGGCAACCCACTCCAGTATTCTTGCCTGGAGCATCCCATAGACAGAGGAGCCTGGTGGGCTACAGTCCATGGGGTCGCAAAGAGTCGAACACAACTGACATGACTTAGCACATAGCACACAAGTATAGTTGACCGAAGAAGCCATTTGAGACACTTCATTTTAGAAAGGCTAGTAACAAAGGGAACAGACCTAAGAGGGAAAATCTGAGTTTTGTTTGTTTTGTTCTGAAATTAATAGCTATATTAAGCTCTGTGCGCTTTAGGTATTGTATTTCATTTAAAAGACATTTTGGGGAGTCTTTATGTTCTTTGGTTTGTTTATTTTATGTATTTTAATTTGATTAATCTTCACAACCAGCACAGGAGACAAACACATCCTTATCTTTCTCCTGGCTGAAGAGACTGAGGACCAGACGGGTCAAGTACTCTGCCCAAGGCAACACAGACACTCAATGCGCAGTGAGGAGCCAGACCCACACGATTCGGACTCAGTCTTCGTTCTAATCGTTCTAACCATCCAGCAGTACTGACTCTTACTGTCTTGGATACTGCATTTAAGGGACCAGCAGAGGCAATCCAACAGACGAAAAGCCAGAAGCCACAGTCAGAGGACAGAGAGGGAAAGCAGATGGGCGTGACGTCACAGACGAGAAAGGATGGTGTCCAGGAGGAAGTCACTGAAAACGCCGTGACGCGAGGGGCCCTTGATGATCAGGGCTGAGCAGTGGCCTCTGGGCTGGGGTGGGGGGGGGCTCTTCTGTATTTTCTGCGCAGAGTTAGAGGCAAAATCTCTGCCAGTAGACAGAGCAGAAGTAGTGAGGAACGGAAGATGAAGATGACAAGCATGGAAAAGTCTGCCCTTCCCTTCATAGCAAAGCTTCTTCAAAGAAGTGACAGTGGTGAAGCAGGACCTGAGGCCCATTCAGGATGTGACAGGAGGGAGGGGCACAAGGAAGCTGAAAGGTCCAGTGGCTAGGACTCCACGCTCCCCAAACCAGGGGCTGCAGGTTCGATCCCTGGCCTGGGAACCAAGGTCCTGCATGCTGCACAGTGGGGCCAAAGGTTAAAAAAATTTTTTAATTTTTAATAAAAAATAAATAACCCCAAATCTCAGAAAAAATTTAAAAAAAAAAAGAAAGCTTGGATAAGGCAGCTGGAGAAAAAAGGGTTGGACGTATGGGGACAGAGTGTCTGCCAAGAAACTTTCATCTTGCACTTGAAGTTAGAGATGAGGCCATGTACCGAAAATGACAATGTGGACGACGGGCCAGGGGATTTAGAGACAATACGAGAAGGCTGAGAGGTCTATTGTGCAGATCGTGCGCGGATGTGTCTCCTCTGAAACGATGGCTCCCTCTGACATGGACGGGCAGGTGATGTGCCCTGGTTTGCCCAGGAAGGTGCCAATGGACACTATCATGTTGGCATCACTGTTTCTCTTTCCAAAGTGTTCCTGTTTGGAGGTGATTGTAACCCTAATATTAGGGCATGTCTTCTAAAAGAGGCTTATAATTATGCTCATTCTCAGAATAGCACCAAGGATATATATTCATTATAGACAGTGTGATTTCAGTGGGAATTCATGGGAGAAATGAATCTCAATGTTAATCTAGTACTTATTTAAGTATGGGTACTGGGTGTCTTATAATCAATAGGACAACCCTCTATGCAATAATTTCTAAGAAATTTATAATAAAATCTATGGCATGCTCCAAATATATATGTCGAAGTCATTGGCATGTCTTCTGGATTCTGACTTTATAACCTGTAGGTCTTTCCAACTTCTATGTTCCATCATCTGTCCCTTTAATTTTTCACTTATTTCAATAAGTGTATGCAGATTTGTAAAAATACCTTAAATTGTTTCTGGAACTAGAGGTTCCCCTCAGTCTTTCATTCATTCATTTTTTCACCTTTAAAAAATAAAATCAAATAAACAGCAAGTAGGACAGAATAAAATGTGGAGTCCTGAAGAAAACAGATGAGATGTTTTTATCGTTTTAAGTTGCAGCAGATCTTTCTAACTTGTTAAAGACAAATGAGCTTGGAAACTGAAACGCGAGCTTTACCGTTAGGCAGAGTGATGGGCATGAGAATCAGGACATGAGTCTGAAGGCCATTTGCTGAGCTGAAATGGTGAGCTATGGGAGGTGCCATCTGCTTTCTATAAGCCTCTCTTGCCCTTTTGCCTTCAGTTTATAGAAACCCAGTTTGTTGAATGGAGTCAGACTCTGTTCCATACCAATTAAGATGTCATCCAGACATCTTCCTGGAAAGATGATCCTCCCTGATGAGAAGAGAACGCCTGTCCCATCCCAAGGATGTCTGTCCCTCCTCACTGCACTCTCTTCCCACCTGTAGGGAGGATTGTGGAAATTCACAAGGTTTGTAGCCACAGCCATTTGGAGACAATAGGGAGAAGGTGAAAAGGAAGTGAACCCAGAGTCCTGAAACTACCCACTCAAGTTGACTGGTCTCTTTGTTAGGTTAAGTAAAGGAAGCCTCTTTGTCCACCCTTCTCTTAATCAGGTATTATCACTTGTACTTGAAAACATCTTAACTGATGCGCAAGCTTTCTAGATACAAAACAACAAACACTCCTCTAGGGTCAGCCCAGTTGTTCCTGGAGGGCTCACCTACAGCCGGTCACGTTGGTGAGGACTGTGAAGAAGCAGCATGCCCCCTCCTGAGAGGCAGCGTGCTTGTACACAACTGAAATCAAAGCACATTTCTAAAAGAATCATTTTAAATAAAATAATTATACGTGTGGCTTGCAGCAAGGCAAAACCCTTGGGGGTGGGTTTCTGGTTGTGTTGAATTTTTCTTTGGGGCTTCCTCCATTTTTAATCTGTTGTACTCTCACCATGGACTACTTTTATAATCAGGAGACAAAGCAAATATTATTTACAAAATAAAAGTATCGTCTCCACATTATTATTTCAACACTTGAGATTGAAAACCCATCAAGAACCAAAATCAGGGCGGGGCCAGCCAGCAAACCTTAATTTAAGAGGATGTTTTCCCAGCCTCAGGAATGCAAGATGCAGTTTAGATGACAAGTATCTATTTACCCAGCTCTTTTCCCACAACAACAGCTTGAAAGCAATGCCTCTCCCATCTCTTCCTCCACCGTTCTGTTGCTTAATTTCTGTGTCTGGGATTGTCTGTTTTAATCTTCCTTTCTTCATACACATCCTATTCCCTCCAGCCAATGCACTGAATTTTATACAGTGTGTATATTCCTAATTGGGGCCTACTCAGATGTTATGAGATGACTGAGTAACTAAGTAACTTTCATCTGTGTTAAAGAAACATACATCACAGCAGGTTGTACCTTCTATTCTGGGAAGCCTTTCCTGACTTCCTCCCACATTACTCTCTGAGCTTTCTGTTCAGATCTGTTTGTCTTTCCTACCAGGCTAGAGGGAAAGGAGTCAGGGAAGTCTGACTCCACAGTGTGTGGTGCACCTGAGTGACAAGGTGGCGTTTTCTCCAGCCTTCTGAGCGCCTGTGGCTCAGGCCTGCAGCAGTAGGTCTGAAACACAGATGCCTGCACTTTCTAAATGGAGATGTAAGTTCCTGTGTTACTACTTGACTTACTGTCACCTCTAAGGGCTTCCCTGGTGGCTCAGACGGTAAAGCGTCTGCCTGCAATGCTGGAGACCCGGGTTTGATCCCTGGGTTGGGAAGATGCCCTGGAGAAGGAAATGGCAAACCCACTCCAGTACTCCTGCCTGGAAAATCCCACGGACAGAGGAGCCTGGTAGGCTACTGTCCATGGGGTTGCAAAGAGTCAGACATGACTGAGCGACCTAACTTACTAAGATGTTATAAGGTGTTACAAAACACCTATCAGGTTGTTTCCTATGAAAAGCCTTAACTTGTCACCAGTGTAAGTCAATTTCAGTTAGTTTCTTCTCCTTCAGTCCCAATCAGTCTACTGAAGTACATTGAATAAGAGATGGTAGCCTATTTTTAATCTCCTGGATTACAGCTGTAATGACCATTTGAAGGCTCATTAGGCGGCACTGTCTGAAAATTTTTGTTATAATTTTAGAAGCAGAAGAATCTGGGGC
Source organism: Okapia johnstoni (assembly GCA_024291935.2). Lineage (NCBI taxonomy): Eukaryota > Metazoa > Chordata > Mammalia > Artiodactyla > Giraffidae > Okapia > Okapia johnstoni. The sequence goes on along the minus strand of CM044321.1, from coordinate 4,853,395 downwards.
TCAAACAAGACAAGAGGGCCCTTCAGAACTGACTGCTCTTTAAGCAGCGTTTTTTAAAAACAATAACTTTCAGAACTTTGTACAGTATGTGTTTAGAAATGGCCTTTCCATAAACTCTCTAGGCTGAAAATAGAGCTCTCCAATGAATATATAGGCAATCAATAAAATGCCACATTATTAATTCACCTTATAGTACTTTGATGCTTTTAACATTATAATGTTCGACTAGAGAAAAGAGAGCATGGCAGAGGGGGGTAGCCTTTCATTTAAATTGGTGCTTGAGCTTTGCAATTACTTCAAATGTCATTGCTGGTATTTGAAGAGCTTTCCAGCGGAATTTTTCTCAAGTTGGGTGTTTGACTGATATGATTAACCTTAGGCCCCATCTTGATGCCACTAGACTGTGTGATGAAAAAATTAATTTTATCTTAGAATGTGGGCCAGACTTTCAAATGGTGAGGAAACTGGAATCAAACAATGATTCTGGGACAAAGATCATCATTAGTGATTACATTTTAGATCATGGGCAGCTTTTTATTATCAAACTGGTTTGTTTTGCCAAACTCTTCTTCGAAAAGACTTTTTAAAGCAAATAAAAATATGCATCAAGTTTGAAAAACTTAGTAACAAAAATCAGGAAAACTTTATAAAAATTTGCTATTATGTAGTATATTCATTAATTGAAGGATAATATTGGAGAAGGAAATGGCAACCCACTCCAATATTCTTGTCTGGGGAATTGCATGGGGGTTGTAAACGAATCCAACATGACTTAGCAATAATATAACATACATAAGACACTTGGTCTTCCCAGGTGGCACTAGTGGTGGAGAATCCGAGTGCTAATGCAGGAGATGTAAGAGATGTGGGTTCAGTCCCTGCGTTGGGAAGATCCCCTGGAGACGGGTGTCAACTGACTCAGTATTCTTGCCAGGAGAATCCCATGGACAGAGGAGTCTGGCGGGATACAGATCCATAGGGTCACAAAGAGCTGGACACGACTGAAGCAACTTAGCACACACACAGAACGTTTGTCAGTAAAGTGGTTACTATAATTGCTTTGGCTAAAGAATCTTTGGAAAACATTTATTTAATACATTAAAATTTTCCTTTTCCAACCTCACATTAATATGTGTTGATGATTTCATCCATTTTAATTACTCATTATGGTCTTGTAGGGCTTGAAAAGATCATTTTAAATATAGCCTCAATTGATTAAGCACATTCTCATATAACATTAACAATCGATTAAAAGAAAAATAGTACCCGAACTATGCACTGTTTCAGAGTTCTATTAATATTATGTCTCACTTAAAAAGCTTTCTTTCAATTAGCCTAAAGCACAAGAAAGTTCATGATTGGTTTACTATTAACTCTGTCCAAGGAACCCGGATAAAGAACAAGTGTTGGGAATTTGGAAATAAAACAGGATTGAGGAGAGAATAGTGTGAAAATTAACTGACTTCTGGGTTAACAGTATCCTTCCAAATAGTACAGCTACTGAGGAATCACAGACTCAACTGACGGTATTAAATTCTCCTACAGTTACACAACCTTGCTTCATATTCCAGAGACAGAAATAATCTTGTAAAACATGGCGATTAAAGTAGTATAACAGAACTCAATAGTAGTTAATGCCAACATCTTCAGAAGGGCGTGTTTTAGAAATTTTGATCATAGTGCAATCTGCTCAAAGCTGTTAAAGTACGGATAATTTCACTCAATTTTCCAGTAGGTTTCTGCCTTGAATAAGTAAACAGTGGGTAATGGTTTGTGTCAAAGTCCCCACAACACTCCATTAAACCAAGAGCATGACAATTTGATCAGATGTCTCTTTTATAGTCGGAGACTGACTTGTGACTTTGTGAGTTACTCAGCTGCACCAGGTCACATCCAAAGTCTGGTCTGCTCATCGTCCCCAAATCTCTGATGATTTTACATCTGACACATTCAGAACCTCGGCGTTGTGACCTTACTCTGTGACCCAAGTTTGATGTTCTGAGAGCCGCTATTGAAATAATACTATGTTATCACTTAGGGAGCTGAATGGATCAGCAAATAACATGGGTGTTAGCAGAATTTCAAAGTGCTACATTATTTTCTATCAATGTCTGGCTCAAATAAATCACAATGAATATATATATATATATACACACACATTAATATATATATATATATATATATATACATACACACACTTGGCACTAGGTAATTCACATCAATCAAACCAATGCAAATACTACATCAAACAATTGGATGTACATTTTATGGATATCCTGCTAAAATTTTGCAAGTTCATTGCTGAAGTTGATATTCAAGTTTTCAGTCTTTGATTACAATTCATTTCAGGATGCACTGATTACAACTCTGGATTTTTATTAATTAATAAAATTATATGGAAGGAGGAATAAGTTAGGAGTATAGGTTCAACAGAAACAGACCACTATCTATAAAATAAATGACAAGGAATTACTGTATAGCATAGGGCTTCCCTGCTGGCTCAGCAGTAAATGATCTGCCTGCTATGCAAGAGCTGTAGGAGACGTGGGTTTGATCCTGGGTTGGGAAGATACCCAGGAGAGGGGCATGGCAACCCACTCCAGTATTCTTGTCTGGAGAATCCCACGGACAGAGGAGCCTGGCGAACTATGGTCCATAAGCTCACAAAGAGTCAGATACAGCTGAAGCAACAGCATATATGCACACACTGTATACAGATGGAAAAGAATTTGAAAAAAATATATATATACAACTGAATCACTTTGCTGTATACCTGAAACTAACACAGTATTGTAAATCAACTGTACTTCAATTAAAAAAAATTATATGTACAAATGTTGGCAATTTCTGAACTTAAGATGATGACTGTAAAGCTATTTATTGGATTTCCTCAGATTTTAGAGACTTATTTCCAGGAGATCCAAGCAGTTCATCCTAAAGGAAATCAGTTGTGAATATTCATTGAAAGGACTGATGCTGAAGATGAAACTCTAATACTTTGACCACCTGATGCTAAGAGCTGACTCATTTGAAAAGACCCTGATGCTAGAAAAGGTTGAGGGCAGGAGGAGAAGGGGATGACAGAGGATGAGATGGTTGGATGGCATCACCGACTCAGTGGACATGAGTTTGGGTAAACTCCAGGAGTTGGTGATAGACAGGGAGGCCTGGCGTGCTGCAGTCCATAAGGACGCAAAGAGTCAGACACGACTGAGCAACTGAACTGAACTGAATTTCCTGCTTACTCTTCAGTTCAGTTCAGTTCAGTCGCTCAGTCGTGTCCGACTCTTTGCGACCCTGTGAACCGCAGCACGCCAGGCCCCGCTGTCCATCACCAACTCCTGGAGCCTACCCAAGCCAAAGTCCATTGAGTCGGTGATGCCATCCAACCATCTCATCCTCTGTCATCCTCTTCTCCTCCTGCCCTCAATCTTTCCCAGTACCTGGGAGTCAAATGAGTCAGCTCTTCACATCAGGTGGCCAAAGTATTGGAGTTTCAGCTTCAACATCAGTCCTTCCAATGAACACCCAGGTCTGATCTCCTTTAGGATGGACTAGTTTGATCTTCTTGCAGTCCAAGGGACTCTCAGGAGTCTTCTCCAACACCACAGTTCAAAAGCATCAATTCTTCTGCACTCAGCTTTCTTTATAGTCCAACTCTCACATCCATACATGATCATTGGAAAAGCCATAGCTTTGACCAGATGGACCTTTTTTGGCAAAGTAATGTCTCTGCTTTTTAATATGCTGTCTAGGTTGGTCATAAATTTCCTTCCAAGGAGTAAGCGTCTTTTAATTTCATGGCTGCAATCACCATCTGCAGTGATTTTGAAGCCCAGAAAAACAAAATCTGACACTGTTTCCACTGTTTCCCCATCTATTTCCCATGAAGTGATGGGACCAGATGCCATGATCTTAGTTTTCTGAATGTTGAGCTTTAAGCCAACTTTTTCACTCTCCACTTTCACTTTCATCAAGAAGCTCCTTAGTTCTTCTTCACTTTCTGCCATAAGGGTGGTGTCATCTGCCTATCTGAGGTTATTGATATTGCTCCCGGTAATCTTGATTCCAGCTTGTGTTTCTTCCAGCCCAGCGTTTCTCATGATGTACTCTGCATATAACTTAAATAAGCAGGGTGACAATATACAGCCTTGACTTACTCCCTTTCCTATTTGGAACCAGTCTGTTGTTCTATGTCCAGTTCTAACTGTTGCTTCCTGACCTGCATACAGGTTTCTCAGGAATAAGGTCAGGTGGTTTGGTATTCCCATTTCTTTCAGAATTTTCCACAGTTTATTGTGATCCACACAGTCAAAGGCTTTGGCATAGTCAATAAAGCAGAAATAGATGTTTTTCTGGAACTCTCTTTCTATTTCTATGATCCAGCGGATGTTGGCAATTTGATCTCTGGTTCCTCTGCCTTTTCTAAAACCAGCTTGAACATCTGGAAGTTCACGGTTCACATATTGCTGAAGCCTGGCTTGGAGAATTTTGAGCATTACTTTACTAGCATGTGAGATGAGTGCAATTGTGCGGTAGTTTGAGCATTCTTTGGCATTGCCTTTCTTTAGGATTGGAATGCAAACTGACCTTTTCCAGTCCTGTGGTCACTGCTGAGTTTTCCAAATTTGCTGATATATTGAGTGCAACACTTTCACAGCATCATCTTTCAGGATTTGAAATAGCTCAACTGGAATTCCATCACCTCCACTAGCTTTGTTCGTAGTGATGCTTTCTAAGGCCCACTTGACTTCACATTCCAGGATGTCTGGCTCTAGGTGATTGATCACACCATCATGATTATCTGAGTCATGAAGTTCTTTTTTGTACAGTTTTTCTGTGTATTCTTGCCACCTCTTCTTAATATCTTCTGCTTCTGTTAGGTCCATACCATTTCTGTCCTTTATCAAGCCCATCTTTGCATGAAATGTTCCCTTGGTATCTCTAATTTTCTTGAAGAGATCTCTAGTCTTTCCCTTTCTATTGTTTTCCTCTATTTCTTTGCATTGATCGCTGAGGAAGCCTTTCTTATCTCTCCTTGCTATTCTTTGGAACTCTGCATTCAAATGGGTATATCTTTCCTTTTCTCCTTTGCATTTCACTTCTCTTCCTTTCACAGCTATTTGTAAGGCCTCCTCAGATCGCCATTTTGCTTTTTTGCATTTCTTTTTCTTGGGGATGGTCTTGATTCCTGTCTCCTGTGCAGTGTCACAAACCTCTGTCCATAGTTCATCAGGCACATATTTATTGATATCTTGCTGTCTGCAAGGCTCGTGACATCTAGGCATGGATGGTTGCCTTCTACACTAGCCTGGGAGGCCACTGTGCTCCCAGCCTCAGAGAGCACCTCGGGGCTTTTCAAGAAATAGAGTTCTCCATAATAGAGTTCTCAATAACCTTGACATTCTAGCAGTCCACACCAATCACTGAAGAACCAAAGATTACTGAGCCTGGGAAGGATGTCAGTGGTTATCCCCCATCTAAGAAGATCTTTAGAAACCTGTGAGTCAGAGCTTCTAGTCCTTCCTTGAAAAGGAAAAGGCAATTGATTATTTGGGGAGGAAACCAACTTAACCTAAATTGTCATCCTTGAGTTGCAATATGTTTGCCTGGCTCTTTGACTTTAATTTTTTTCAAACTATTTTGCATGGCAGCCTTTCAATTATTTCCATAAACTCCCCTGTAACCCCTAATTTTCCCGTTCTAATTAAATTTCTCAAGTTCTTCCTGTCATTTCGTTTGTGGCATCAATTCTCAAATTTCCTGCTATCCTGGTTAGTCTCTTCTGGTTTTTTTTCCCCCTTCAAGATTTAATTGTCTGTGTTTAGCTTTTTTATTGAGGTATAACCTACATACAATGAAGCACAGACATCACAGATGTAGAGCTCAATGAATACATACACATCACTATGGCTTTGTCTTCAAAGCCCACAAAAATAGAATCTTATCAAATACCTTTGTATTCTATTGGTAGGAACTACTATGATCTAGTTATCATTTCTCTAACTGATGGAAAGACAGGATGTGTCTTCTTTTTTTTTTTCTTGCTATTACTAAATATGTAATTTTTTAAATTTAATTTTTCACGTTGTCTTCTTTTAATAAAAATACATGCTTTGTGTAAAAGTTTTAGCATTTTAGAAATGTGTGGTTTAGGAAAAGAAAGTCTCTCCTAGATCCTTTATCCTGAAAAACTCTGAAAACCTCAGGGGGAGGGGGGACATATGTTAGTTACTCTCAATACACTACTGAACTTTCAGGCTGCTTCTAATTAGTTACAATCACTCAAAACTCTTGATGATACTTCCTAGAATCATGTGAGCCTCAATATCTTCTATTTGAAGAATTAAGAAAATCCATGAACTTGCCTAGGGAAACAAATAAAATTGTACTTTTCACTTCCTTCATTGATGAACGCAAGCAAAAATCCGTAGTAGCATGTACTGGTACTTTGTCGCTAGTTAAAACTATCTATATTTTCATTTCAGATATCCCTAAAGATTTATTGTGTGCATCAAATAGACCCACTCCTAAGCCTTATTAGTCATGTATTCATAATGAAACTGATTACTCTGTTAAACATGTTTTTATTTTTCATGATATTATAATTATTTTTAAATACTCTTTGTTTTCTTTGAAATTCTATGTGTTTTATTTCATGCACTTAAAAAGATTGTTTTGAGAAGGGTTTGCCATAAGGGGTTCATAATACAAAAACAGGTTAATTATTGACCAAGGATGTATTAATACATCTTTTGTTACCTGAACATTATTGACTAGAAATGTTTCAATATTCACTTACATAACCAATCAGAGGCAATAGGCGTTAGTTTTTGAAAATATCCCTGGATCAAGACTGTGTTAAAAGCCCCTGTCCTTGACTTGCCTTGACTCAACGTCGCATAAGAAAGCCTGTATGCATTCTCAAATGCTTTTCAAGAGTTATACATGCACTCTTAACTTGAATTGAAATCCACTTTTACATAAATTCACTAGGGATGTCTTTAATGACTTCCCATTTCCTACAAAGCAATACCTATATCAACTTGTACAGCCAACCTGGTCCACCCCACCAGCTAAACATCATTCCCCAAACTAAAAGCACTTTTTGAGCCTCTTTGCTCATAACCCATCCTTTACCCAGAGTCCTGTATTTCTCTGCAAATATTCACTTGCAGTGATGTGAGGCCAGTTTTTCTTATCTTGATCTTATGCAATTGTCTTTTCCAACCTTATTCAATTTAATCCCACACTAACCATATCATCTTGAATCTTGCTCCTGCCCTCTAACACAAAACTATCCCTTCTGATTAACAATATAAATCCGTTTTGTCCAGAAGAAGCTCTCCTAGCTGATAGGATCTGGTATGATTGACATTTGTACTCGGTGAAAAAGTTGATTAAAAAAGAGTAAGATGAACTTGATCAGAGCTTTCTTGGTGGTCCGGTGGTTAAGACTTCACCCTCCAGTGCAGGGGTTATGGGTTCAATCTCTGGTTGGGAAGCTAAGATGCCACATAAGGGATCCCATGTATTTTTATGTCAAAAAACATAAAACAGAAGCAATATTGCAACAAACTCAATAAAGACTTCAAAAAAAAAAAAAAAGGTCCTCATCAAAAAATCCTTAAAAAACAAAAGAAAATGACACATGCCCTTTGTAAACATTTTAACTAAAAACATGCAAAGGAATCCTCTTTGCCAGTGGGGCCAAGCAAGACGCAAGACTCACTCTCTGAATATAAGTCCTCTGGTTACATTTCAGTGTCATCTTTCTCACTTATAACTCCCTTCAGCACATCACTTGAGATCTCCAGTTTTTGTTTCTTTAAAGTGAAGTGAGATGGCAAAAAGTTGTGAAAGCCCCAGAGTGCAGAATTGCTCCAAATTCTGATGACTTTCCTTCTTCTGTTGACTTGCCTGTAATTAATCGGCAGCAATTACTCCAGTGATGAGCGTTTACTGAATCATTGCAAAGCATTTGACTTAGTTTTCATAGAAACAGCGCTCTTCCTTTCTGCACTTGTTTTCCACCATTTTAAGCCCTGTTTAATCATATTTTTAATGACAAACCTAATACAATGAGCTTTACCAAGTCTGGGTGGGAGTAGGGGGGATTTGCACACAACTGATTCTTGGTACTAGCGGAACTGGGACCAGTGAAGTGTCCAGGGGCTGACAAGGGAGAGTAGAAATTGGCATGCCAACAATGACTGCCAGTGGGTTTTACAGAAATAAAAGACATGTTGTTGAATCTGGCAAGGAAATTATGTGCTAAGACCTACCACCATAAAAAAGAGCATGTACATCACTTCTATTCACTTAAACTTTCTAAATTCGTTCCAGCTCAGTCTTTCATATCATTTCTGTGAAATTATCTTAGAAAAATAAATGTGTTTTTTTTCATACAAAAAGTTTCAGAGTTTTTTATAAAGAAAAAAAAAAGCAGGCCGCGGAATCAAGGATTCAGTGTGAAACACTGAAGTCTGAACCCAACCTGCTTCAACAGAGGTGGTTAAGAACACGGGGACAAAGAATCTAAACTTGACTCAGGTCTCCAGGCTCCATGGCCCCCTCCAGTCTGGCAGAGAAATTTACTTGTAGTTGACCTGCATGTGAAATGAATGGGCAGTAGACCAGCATATATGCAAATATGACACCTCCTCAACCCAAATAGCCATTCTAAAATGTTTAAAACATAGATGCTTTAAAGCTTACTTTATAAAGAGAACATTTTCACTATCTTCTACTTTGGTAGAGAATAATTAGATCAGCCTTCTTGCAGATTTTGCTATCCAGCATCAAATACTATATTTAAAAATACCTGAATGAAAAAAGTTTTCCAGGACTTAAATCCTACTTCTCTACTCCACAAAAAGAAAAGAAACAATGTGAACCATCTCTGAACTTAATGGGAGCAATTTTGAGTAGAAAAAGACAGCATAACAGAGGCGGAAGGAGGCAATGACAGTCTCCAGCCAACTTTTAAAATGACAGTCTTTTGTGGGCGTACCTTTTAGGGGTGATCAGTAGCCTCTGAAAGCACCAGCACATTCAAGCGTGATCCTGGGTATTCCTTGACTTCTCGGAGTGTGACAGCATTCTGTGTAGTTAAAAGGACTAGAAGTACAGCCTTGGAAAGCCACCTCCTTGTTCCCAAGCTGAAGATGAGGAATTGTCTCTTATATGTTTCCAGGGTATAAATACAGAGAACCTTCTCTACCCTAATCCCCCTACGGGGGCTACAAGTAGGCACGTGACCAGGGTGATTGAGTGGTTGGCCCACAGGGACTCGAAAAGACTCAATCATCTTTCTGACCCTAACAATGCAAAGCCCAGGCTATTAAAGCCCATAAAAGTTGCAGCTATTCATGCAGCTGAAAGCTGAACACTGTAATTCACGCCTGAACACACCTTGCCCTTGGTGGTGGCCCTAATAACCCCTGCAACTTTCCATGCTGGAGGAAGCTCTGAGACCATTCTCTCCTTGGCTTCCCTGACTTCCTAAAGCAGTTCTATTATTCACTGAATTGTGTCTCCCCAAAATCTCTATGTTGAAACCTGACCTCCCAATGTTGACCATATTTGCAGATTTGTTGTTGTTGTTTAGTTGCTAAGTCATGTCCAACTCTTTGCGACCCACTGCAATGCCTGCCGGCTCCTCTGTCCATGGGATTTCCCAGGCAAGAACCCTGGCGTGGGTTGCCATTTCCTTTTCCAGGGGATCTTTGTGACCCAGGGATTGAACCCTTATCTCTTGCATTGGCAGGCAGATTCTTTACCCCTGAGCCCCCAGGGAAGCCCATATTTGGAGAGAATAGAGGTTAAGGGAGGTGATGCAAGTGAGTGCCTCACCCAAAAGGACTAATGATCTTTTAAGAAGAGAAAGAGGCATCAGGAAAGTCTCACACAGAGACGAGGCCATGTGAAGACACAGTGAGAAGGCAACCATCTACAAGCCAAGGAGGAGGCCCAACAGAAAGCAGTGTGGCAGGCGCCCTGATCGTGGACTTCCAGCCTTTTCTGTCACTTGTGTTGTTTCAGCCACACCATCTGCGGTATCCTGTTACAGCAATTCAAACAAACGAACAGAAGCTCCTAGGCCAGCACCACCATTGTCCATATCTGCCCATAACACCCTGATCCAGTGGTCCTCAAACTTTTTGGCACCAGGGACTGGTTTCCTGGAAGACAATTTTTCCATGGACAGTGGGAAAGAGGGATGGTTTCGGGATGATTCAAGTACATTGTATTTTTTGTGCACTTTCTTGGGTTTCCCTGGTGGCTCAGACAGTAAAGAGTCTGACTGCAACACACGGAGACCTGGGTTCGATTCCTGGGCTGGGAAGATCCCTTGCAAAAGGAAATGGCAACCTGCTCCAGCATTCTTGCCTGGGAAGTCCCATGGACAGAGGAGCCTGGCGGGCTACAGTCCATAGGGTCACAAAGAATCAGACAAGACTGAGTGATTAACGCACTAGTCCTGTCATTATTACAACAACTGCGCCTCAGATCATCAAGCATTAGATCCCAGAGGCTGGGGACCACTTCTCCCATCCTCATCTCTCCTTCTGACCTTCTGCTTTCCCTCTTTGTGTCCTTGAAGGGAGAAGCCCTTAAACAAAATATTTTCTTTCAGATAGTATTTAATGACTATCAAGAAGAATTTGATGTCTCATTACCATAGAGTCCCAGCCCTTAGAAACATGAATTTTGGTTTCCCCTCCCTGGACAGGAAAAGAAATATTTTCATCCTTCCCAGTGAGTCACCCACTCAAAAAACAGGCAAAATGTGTTTGGCTCAAGCCATAAAGAAAAATCTCAGGTTGAGTTGCTGTGTCTTATTCTACATATTTATGTCTTAGCATGAGTAAGAAGCATGTCTAGAAAAAAGGAAAAAAACAAGGTTTTGGAGCCAGGCAGGCCGAAGCTAAAGCACAATCATTGAGTCTGCATCCTATTTTCTTCTAAAAGTTGGTATGATGATACCCAAGTCATCAGACTCACCGGATAACTGGATAATTTGAATGGATGTTCAGTTGTTTCCTATATTTGTACGAGTGACCCTGAAACTGTTGAAGAGATCAAATTTCACTCCATCTTTAAAGATGGTGGTAGGAAAGCATGAAATACATTCAGAAAAAAAAAAATTCCTGAAAATCATTAAAAGACCAAAGTGTTGATACTTGAGTGCTTTTTTGCTATCTGGAGCAATTTTCTTCCATAAAGCACCTCAATTCTTCTACCATGCCAATTTAACCGTGTTGTTTCCTTCAAATGAAGCACTTCAGTGAAAAACACACTCGGAATTCAATGAATCACATCTCTCCAGCTTGTTTAGAAATGTGAATGTCATCTGCTTCTGGAACATGTTTTTCTGGTTGCATCAAAATGAATGTCATGATTTTGACTAAGAGGCTCTTGGTGGACATGAGATAACTTCAGCTTTAAAATATCAGGGATTTAAACAGGAAACGGGCTTAAGTTTTTATTTTCTAACAGATGAATCCAGCCTTTGAAAGACCAAGACAGGATGTGCTCCACAAAGATGGTGAGTAGGCTCCAGCCCAGGAAGAAATGAAGTAGGAGCTGGGTAATTTTGCAGTAGCCAGAATTTGCATATATAGGAATACAATGAACTTGCTTGCTGGTGTGCACTCTGCCCCTGTGAGCCCCTCAGATAAAGCAACTCCACAAAAAGCAGCAAGCTCTGGTTTCTCTGATCTGGAGGTTTTCATTCACGAAAAGCAAAAAGACACCACAAACTTCACAACGACCTCCTTAAAAAACCAAGGGGGAAAGATAACATCTTACAGTTGCACACGTTCCCTTTTGTCTGTGATCTTTTTGGTCTCGACGCTACGTATTTGTTCATTTGATGGTAAAATGAATTGAAACGACCTTCCTGAGTCTGAAGGGGCTTCTCTAGTGGCTCAGACAATAAAGAATCTGCCCACAATGGGGGAGACCAGGGTTTGATCTCTGGGTGGGGAAGATCCCCTGGAGAAGGGAATGGCAACCTACTCCAGTGTTCTTGCCTGGGAAATCCCATGGGCAGTGGAGCCTGGTGAGCTGCAGTCTATGGCGTCACAAAAAGTCAGACATGACTGAGTGACGAACACAATCATTTTTTTGAGTCTGAAGCATTTTCCTGCCCTGCTCTGAACTCAGACCAGTGCCTGTGGTCATCCAGCTCATTCCGTACACGACAAAATAGGAAACTGAGGTTCAGGGAGCAAGTCTCATCTTTCATTTTGTCATCGGTGAGGTCTCCCGAAAACCAAACAGGAGTTATTTGGCTAGTAGGGTATATTTCACCGTTGGAAAGATAGGATGCAACATTGGTTAAAGTGAAATTTTTGTGGTGGTCATCTACACCACCAGTGGCATGAAAAATAAATTCACATCATGCTTTCTTCCCCAAACATAGAAATATTAACCAGAGCTTTCTGATGAGGGTTTCTATGAGCATTTGAGCCAACACAGCTCTACAGAAGCACCCTTACGCATTGGAGACTCTTTCCTGAAGCCACATATCCCAAGCTTGGGGTGCAGTAAAAACCCCAATTGTCCTCCCAAACACATACAACCACTTTGTTTCAGAGAAACTTGAACCCATATGTTTCTGATTCACTTGAACGACACTGTTAAGACTCCCCCAAAAGATTTTACAAGCTTTTCTCAGGAAACTTTTTTGTCTTTCAAACTTGAGAGTTATATTTAACTAAAAATAAACCAAAATGTAAACCTGTACCTAGGGGGCGTTAATTCAAACCAAAGACCACAAGACTACTTTTAAAGGGAACAGCTGGTTTCCGGGACATGCAGGTCCGAGAGCTATATTCTTTCTAGGGCTTCTCTGAGCTTGGTAAATCACTGAAAGAGGCCTTTTTAATCAAATTGAGAGAATAAAGCTCTATGGTAAATCCAAAATAGCACTTTCTTAAATCCCTACTCCAAATAGAAGATGTTATCATTATTATATTTGGTTTAAGAAAAAAATGCACTTTTTTTTTTTTTTTGAAATGGTCATGTAATTTGGTTAGCCTTTCAGGGTTAAGTCTGTCTGTGATAGAAATTGAAAATTAAGGATTTTTATCTGAATTAAATCCCTTTAAAACATTCACAAATTTAATAGCAACCTATTGTACCCAGGGGGTTTCAAATCCTTGCTTCTAATATGCACAGGATTTCAAAAGCAAATTCTAGACCAAATATTTGGAGTAACCTGAGTTTTGCCCATACACTATCTTCTTACTAGTATAAAGGAGGTTTATAGAAATGGGACACTTGAGAGAAATTATTTCTTCCCAACCATAAAACCAGGTGTATGGAAGGGTTCATTAACAGTCAGCACTAAACTGGGGCTTTCCTGGTGGGTCTGAAAGTTGTTAAGATTTCCTCAAGCAGGAAAGAAAATAAGTATCAACCTGTTGTATTATCTAGGACTGGTGAAATCCAATGGAAAGGAATGATGAAGGTCAAAATGTTAAGTGTATAGAAAGTCAGCTGTTGGAGCACACATATTACATATGCAACATATTTTGTGGCTTAATCACTCAGTCATGTTTGACTCTTTGCGACCCTATGGACTGTAGCCTGCCAGGCTCCTTTTTCCACGGGATTCTCCAGGCAAGAACACTGGAGTGGGTAGCCATTTCCTCCTCCAGGGGATCTGCCTGACCCAGGGATCGAACCCGGCATTCCAGGTGGATTCTTGACCACCTGTATATGTATAAATCTACATATGGGGGAGGGGTAAATTAGGAAGTTGGGATTAGCAGAGACAGATGCTGACCTATATAAAATAAATAAACAACAAATGTTACTTTGCAGCACAGTGAACTATATTCAGTATCTTGTAATAAGCTATAATGGGAGAGAATCTGAAAAAGAAAAAATATATATATATATTTATAAATAAAAAATTTTCAACAAAAATTTCAATAAAAAAGTTTCAAAAAAACTTCAATAACAAATTTTAAGTATGCATATATAAGCAAAATTAAATACATATTGGAAAAGAAGCAATTATGACCACAATAATAAAAGAAAGTAGGACCCCCCAGGGAGAAGTCCCTGTGGTATGATCCTGCCCAAATATACTTGAAAGCCACGAATTGCCGGTTGACATCAAATTACACAGGGATCATTTCTGGAGGGTCTATTTGCATCTTCTCCTTAAAATGATTTTTTAAATGTATGTATTTAGCTCTGCTGGGTCTTAGTTGCAACACACAGGATCTAGCTCCCTGACCAGGGATTGAACCCAGGCCCCCTGCATTGGGAACATGGAGTCTTAGCCACTGGACCACCAGACCACCACTCAATTTACGTCTTCTCTAACCAACAATCTTCAGCCCTGAATTCACTTGCATTTTAAGAAAAACTTAGAAGAATCAAGAAGAAAGTTTTTCATTTTCACCTAAAATGAAATTCAATTTAGATTCCAAGCTCTCATAAACTGACTCCTCTGAACGGGAAAAGATAACATTTCTCAAATTATACGTGTATTTGCTGGGCCATAAAATATGAAGGCTGAGGTTTCTTAAAAAACGGCATGCATGATTTTCCTTTAACTAAAAGGTAGGTGCCACCATATTCGAAAACAAAGATTTCCTTTTCTCTGTTGTCTTTTAACACAAGGAAGACTGGGAATTTTCTGCTGCTGGATCTGTCACCCTTTACTATTGAAAAGCCCTTTTCAATCCTCCTTCAGACCCATTCATTTCACACAGCTTTTCATTTCTGTCCCATCAGTGACGCTTTTCCCCTTCCCACAATGTGGTTAGAGAGAGGTCAAAAGAAAGACAAAGGAAGGTTGACTGTAGCGCAGTTGTCTGCTCGCTCACAGACTTGTTAACCCTCGGTGTTTTTCCTACTTAACTTCTCTGTGTGCTGCTATTAGTGCCATAATCCACCAACCAACAACTCTGCCTCCTTGAATGAAAGACATTGACAAGGACGTTGACAAACCTGAACATGTGGTCCTGGGATCGCCACTGATCAAATCTTGGGCATCGATTGTGTCTTAACACAGTCATTCTCCTCAAGGAATAAGCTGACTTTATATTTCACAGCATCAGATACTACAGATTTAATTTGGGGAGTTTATCTCTCCTATTGTAGAGGAAAAAACTTTTAATTATTTGAAAAATAAAACAGATATCCCACTTCTTTTTTTTTTCTTCTCCCTTTACTATTTTTAAGTTATAAAAGTATGATAACACATTTACAAGAGACTTGAAAAATACAGAACAAAGTTCATATAGTTCCACTATATAACTATTTTTAAGTAGATAAACTAAGATTTTTAGTTGGAGTTGCAATATCAAACTTTCAAAATTTAATGGAATGAATAGACATAAATAAATGGATATAATAGACCTGAAAAGCACTATGAACCAATTCAACATGATTAAGATTTATACAATTTTCACACAACACCAGTATACAAATTCAAGTTCCCATAGACTATAAACCAGGAGACACTGGAACATATCCAAGGACATAAAACAAGGTGCAAAAAATTCATGGTCTAAAGGTATTAAAATCATACAGAGTCTGTTCTCTTACCACTGTATCCAACCCTTTTATGATACTTTTTTTTTTCACTCTTCTCTTCCTAAAATGAGAATGATTAGGTGGCTCACTCATTACAAATATATGACATAGAAGTGTATATATTTAAAAGCTCAGGGGCTTCCCTGGCAGTCCAATGGTTAGGACATGTTGCTTACACTGCCGTGGGCCTGGGTTCAATCCCTGGTCAGGGAACTAAGACCTCACAAGCAGTGCCACACAGCCAAAAAAAAAAAAAAGTGCATTAATTTTTTCTCAGGAAAACCATCAGCTTAGGCAGTACTTCAAGGAACTGGCACTGCATTTTGAGTGAGATTGTTGGAAATAAAAGTCACGAGGATGTTTTAATGTTTTCAAGGCGAGCCATCCTGTAATAGATTGTGATCTGTCAGAAATTAAAATAATGTGCCACCAGATGCTTCCACTGTCTCTGCTAAGGTGTTAGGTCCAAGGGCCGGATCTACAAAGATGCAATTATGTGAGACTAGAATAGATTCCCATCTTCCCTTCTTTTTATGTTTCACGAAAGAAATAAATGTCTGAAAGTTCCCACATGGAGGGGGCACAAGGTACACACAAGCATAAATTCTGATTGGCTTCCACCTTCCTTCCTAGTAGAGCCACCTCCAGAGCTGAGAGGTCCCTAGACTTCCTCTGGGACATTTGCCTTTAGGGTTTCCCTCATAGCTCAGTCAGTAAAGAATTTGCCTGCAATACAGAAGACCCAGATTTGATTCCTGAGTCAGGAAGATCCCTGGAGAAGGAAATGGCAGCCCACTCCAGGATCTTGCCTGGAGAATCCCATGCACAGAGGAGCCTGGTGGGCTACAGTCCATGGGGTCGCAAGAGTCGGACACGACTGAGCGACTAAACCACCACCCAGGTAGAAGGAGGCAGGGGACGTCTGGCTGATGGCTGAGGTCACCGGGAAGATTCCTCTTCTTGCCCAGCAGTATCTTTCAGTGTCTAACAACTCCCACCACTTAGATAAGAAAGGCTAGGAAAGAGCTGAGGTCACTGTATCTAAAGGTATTACAATACAGATTGCTACTGACAGCTACAGATGACTTGCTATGTCCTTTGAAGGAAGACTGAGCCATAAAATGTTTACAAATTGCAAGACAAGGACCACAGATGGATGAGATACATTGTTCAGACTTAAGACATTACACGCGTTAGGCAAGGTACGATGCGCACTCTTTATCCAACTCAGGAAATGACATTTCCCCCCCACTTTCCCTCACTTCATATAAATACCCTATAGGCAACTTTTCGATGCTTTTTATTTTTCTGCTGAAATTGATTGTGAAAATGGGCTGTGGAGGGGAGGGGGTGTTTGCGCGGGGTGATTCTGAGTAGTTGCGTTCTGCCCCCACTTGTGGAATAAATGCATGGAGGGAGAGGCAGGTGCAGAGGAGGGTGTCATGAAACATTGACAATAAGCCTAGGAGCCTGCCATCCCGAGAACGCATTCACCAGTGCTGTTTGTGTATTTCACCACATTCTGCTGTATTAAGATTCCCAGAGCAAAGAGTCATGATAATAGCAATAAAAATATTCTCCATTTCGGACCCCTATGGGAAATAATAATTGTGAGAGAACAAGATGCTAATCCTACCCAGCTTCACCACACAGACACTAAACAAACCAGGAAATGACTCCTGCAACTCTGGAGTGGAGCGTGGAGTCGCTCAGTCATGCCCGACTCTTTGTGACCCCATGGACTGTAGCCCGCCAGGCTCCTCTGTCCATGGGATTCTCCAGGCAAGGATACTAGAGTGGGTTGCCATGCCCTCCTCCAGGGGATCTGTCTGACCCAGGGATCTAACCCAGGTCTCCCACATTGCAGGCAGATTCTTTACTGCTGAGCCACCAGGGAAGCCCTAGGCAGTTAATACAATGAATGAGATAGATGTTTTTCACAGATTTTTTGTTTGCTTGTTTTTTCATTGAAGTATAGTTGATTTACTATGTTTCAGGTGTATAGAAAAGTGATTCAGTTATACATATATACATATGGTGGTTTAGTCGCTAAGTGTCTGACTCTTTGCAATCCCATGGACTGTAGCCCACCAGGTTCTCCTGTCCATGGGATTTCCCAGGCAGAAATACCGGAATGGGTTGCCATTTCCTTCTCCAGGGGATCTTCCTGACCCAGGGATAGAACCTGGGTCTCCTGCATTGCAGGCAGATTCTGTATCAACTGAGCCATCAGGGAAGCCCCATATATGTGTGTGTGTATATATATATATATTTTTTTATGTGTGTGTATATATATATATATATATTTTTTTTTTCAGATTCTTTTTGACTATAGGTCAATGGATAAAGATGTGGTACATATACACAATGGAATATGACTCAGCCATAAAAAATGAAATAATATCATTTGCAGCAACATAGATAGATGGACCTAGAGATTATCATACTGAGTGAAGTAAGCCAGGCAGAGAAAGATAAGTATCTTATGATGTCACTTATATGTGGAATCTAAAAATAAATACAAATTAACTTATTTATAAAACAGAAATAGACTCTCACACATAGAAAATAAACATGGTCACCAAAGTAGGGAGAGATCAATTGGGAATTTATGATTAACAGAAATAGACTACAGTATATAAAATAGATTAAAAGATCTACTGTATAACACAGGGAACTACATTCAATATCTTGTAATAACTTATAATGGAAAAGGTTATAGACTTTTAACACTTTCAAGCTAAAGTGAAGCAAAGGAAAATACTTCAGTCATCCTGTCTTCCTCTGAATAATCATAAATCCTTCCAACTTCCAAGGACTAAAAATTCAGTTTCACTTTAAGAAACTGCGCTCACTTTTTATCCACAATAACTAATTTGCAACTTAAAAAAATATCTTTAACCAAACTCTTCCGTGTCCTGTTTATGTATTCAGCTTCAATTACACCGTTTTGCATGCATAAATATGCAATATGGTCATGTTATTGTGCCACTGGGTATTTTGATCATCACATTACAAAAATGAAAACTCCCCCAGGTCAGAATTGCCTCATTTCACAGACTCCAGAGCACTCTGCCTTCCAGAGAGGTTTGACGAGTGATTGGAATTTGTTAATTGATCAATGGTTTTGTGATTTCAGAAAAATAATAAAGTAGATCAAAGAGATGGAAAAGAACAGACAGGAAGCCAAGAAAAGAATGAGGTAATTTGCTTGAACAAGATGAGAACCTCCAAGAATAATCAGCAAAGGGTTCGGGTTCGCTCTCTGTCCTCCTTCCTCCCTCTTCAAACCCTGATGTCCAGATGAAATTAAGAAACTGGGTCACTCATTCAAATTGTGTATCTAACAGCAGGCACCCAGACACTTGGCAATCGGAAGTCGGACCATTTTTTTCTTCCACTTTTTATTTCACTCTTACAATTGCAGATAAAAGGACACTTTTTCAACTGAAGCAGTATGATGATAAAATTAGTGGGTTTAGTTATCTTGGAAGCCGTATTTTGGATTCAAAGTATGAACAGAGGCAGGATTTAAGAACATGGAGGAGAAAAGGGGTAGCTTTAGTTATGCAATAGGTCATCACACGTGAAGATGACAAAGTGTTCACATTAAGGTATAAACCGCCTCTTTTTTAAACAAAGGTATATTACTGAAAGATAAAAGACAATTTTATAATCACACATATCCTCACAATTTTCTAATAAATAGCAGCCCGCAACAGCTGGTACAACACTGCACCAGCTTTTCAGCATCTCCACTCACATAGTAAACTGAGTTTTCCCGTTCGCCTCAACAAATCCCTGCCTGCTAAAAATGGAGAGTTTGACAGATTTTTAGAAATGCTCCATGAATCCTAATTTCTGAGCAACAGTTGGCAAGTGAGCATGCAGCTAAACCACACAGTGAGCGCTGACTCGTTGACATGGCGTTTCCCCACGGACAGAAGAAAGGAGCTTGAAAGCGATAGTGGAGATGCTTTACCGGCCGAATGTCGCATCGTGTAAGAGTTTGCACTTCTTGATTGTCTGCCAGTAATTGTTTTACAGAAAATCTATCTTACACAGTAATTTACACGTTACAGAGGGTCCACTCATCATTTGCGAGGACACTCATTTCATTTAGAATAACAATCAATAAAACAGGGTCATTTCCCAAGGAAGCCTTTTTATGCAAGAAGCATGCAAAATTGTCAAATAAATGAAAATAGTCATCGTGAACTGTTGAGTTCCACAGTGTCATTTCAAATTAATCTCTATAAGCCACTTTAAAACTGTTTGCCAATAGCTTTAATACTCAGTGTCCTTCTTTTCTGCTCACGGGAATAACTGAAAATGTTGGCGTGGTAAACACTTGAATGCCGCAATGGACCTCAGAGGGAGGCATGACCAAGGGCCCCATTGTTCATGTGAGGCACAGAGAGGGAAACACTCTCCAAATGGACGTGACACCACTCCTCTTGAGAAAGAGCGTGGGTACCTGTGTCAGGAAATTCCTGCCCAAGAGGTAAGGAAAACGGGTGACTGACTCAGCAGTGACGGAAGTTGGAATTACACAGCAGGTCACTACTTGCTTTCTTTGTAGGAGGCATTGTGCATCTCAGGCATTGTATAAATAACGACAGCCTTGATATCTGCTAGAAATTACCCCTTTGGGACTAACCACTGGGCAGTCTAGTGGTTAAGACTCCTTGTTTCCAGTATAGGTTTGACTCCTGATTGCAGAACTGAGGTCCCTCATGCTGCAGGGAATGGTCAAAAATAATGGCAATAATGAAATTTTTAATTTTTGAAAAGTATCCCTTTTCCCTCTTATTACAACTGAAACAAGAGGTTAGAATTATTTTTCATTGAAAACATATTGGGAAGCATTCTGAGTGGTTTCTACGTAAAGTTCTTAATGGCATTCTACTCAAGAAATGGTGTACCACACGTTAAACATGGAAAAGTCATACTCCTACAGTGTCTCTCCCCATTTCCCTCTCCCCGTTAGGGGTACGCGATTAACAGAGACAAACTACTGTATGTAAAGAACAAGGATATACTGTACATCACAGGGAATTATAACCATTATCTTATAATAACGTATAATGGAGTATAAGCTGCAAAAATACTGAATCACAGTGCTGTACACCTGAAACTAACATAGTGGTGTAAATCAACTATAATTTAAAAAAAAGAAAGGAAAAGCCTAAGCCTACAAGAATGAAAAGTCATCATTTTTGGGGGGTCCTCGTTTTTTAAGGGAATTCATTCATGATGAATTGTCTACAAGTCGATGAACACGGGAGGAGAATCAAAAAGGGAACACTTTAAAAATCAAACTCTCCCAAAAGTCACGTGTCGTATGTCCCTTTATACTCTTCAGCTCATCATCATCAAGTCAGCACCAATGGCAAGAAAGTGACTAGAGTTTCAAAGTTCATTAAAGATTCCAGGAGGGAAGAAAGAGCCTGCATTTCGAAGGGGTGTACAGTGATATTAAGAAAAGCAACCGTCCTACTGAAGGGGAGATACAATCATAAAAGAATGAATGGGTCTTTTGATTCTTTGTCAAGTATGAAAATGCAGGGAAATTAAGGGAAAACTCATAAGACTATTCTAAAAATTTGCACACTAAAAATGCTTTCTGCAGCTTGCAGGAAAGGTTATGCTGTCATTTCACGCCCCCCAAACTGGATCCCCGACCCACGTTCCATTAACCACTGACTTGTCTAACAAGCTAGAAATATCTCAGCTCAGGAAGTAAACAGACATTCAATCACATTTCTTTCAACCACCCAATAAGTTAAAGTGAAAACATTCCTGTATTGATTAGAAAGGGGTCAAAAGGCAAAAGAGGTTTAGAGAAAGCTACATTCACTTCAAATGAAAAAGAACTCTCCATGTCCCAGATGATAAAGGTTTCTACCTAGCATAGACATACTTCTATGGTAAAGAGAAAAATAAAAACATCTGGGTCAGGGCTATTGAATGAGAAATATCCAATATGCATAAGGGAAAGAGTCAAGACAAGACAGCCTTCTGGGGAATGGCATATAGGTTAAAAAGCTTGGCAGTCAATTAAATAATGGATGGAATCTATACAGATAAATGCCAGGCATATGGAATTCCTATGCCGGTAATCTCTGGATTTTCCCGTTTCATTGGATCTGTTGTTAAATGATGATATGATATTTTAATTAGCCTGGACCACATTTTTTCACTTCATCCTCCTAAATAAAAATTTGCAGACAAGGTGAAAACTCACCCTAAAGACGGCCTCTCATTGGTCCTTTAAAATGATTACAGCAACCTACATTTAAAAATCCTAATGCCACGATTCTGAATGCATTCAAATGAAACACAAATGTGTTCCTGACTCCAAAATGCAAAACTGTAAAGTCTATGTGACAAAGAAATGTTATGTCTTTGAAAGGAGAAATAGCAACCAACAATGAAAATCGAATCCCGGAAATAACCAGGTGATTTAAAGCTTTTTAGATAATCACCAGCAACTAGAATGATAATACTTTAATAACATATTATATTTAAATAGCACCTTTCAAAACTCCATCATGTTAATCTACACAACATGTTCACAGGTAGGAAGGAATGGGTATTACCCTATTTTAGATTAGAAAATTGAAGAGGAATAGAGGACGGCTTTACCAAGATCTCTCCCGGTCCAGGCAGGGGATTCGGGATTAGATACTCAGATGTGCTTTTTGTTAAGATTTCAGTGCCTCCGAACTGACTTAGCTGGGGAAGTGAGTGGCCTCCAGCGCGTGTTTCCACACCCCCTCTGTAGACACGAGAATTTCTCAATGATTTGGCCAAATCTCAGACATACTCTCCTTCCTGCCATTGCCTGGTGGGTGTCCTACAGCGCCTTTCTGAGATCCACAGAAATAACCCCCGAATCTCCCCCATATCATTTGTTACTCCTAAGGCTTTGCCATGAGCTGAAGGCAGAAAAGCAAGCACATCGTGGATTAAGGAGTTTTCAGGGCAAATATCTTTCTCAGCATTTGCTTGCCTCTGGACACGTCTTCCCAGCCCTAAGAAGCTAGCCTCTCCTTGAGCACGCCCCTTGAGAAATGTCTTTTTTTTTTTTTTTAATTTTTACTCTATTTTCACTTCTAGACTGAGCTGACCTGCCTCTCAGGGCCCAGCTTGCAGCCATACAAAGCTCAAACACCTTTCCCAAGATGCAGGCTCATCTTTTCACATGCAGGACCGTGTGGATAACTTGAATTTCAACCCAAACATATTTCTAATTTGACCAATAATGCAACAGAGGCTCAAAGAGTAGGAAGAATGGTTCTTGCTGACATATCCAGTCTTGGCTAGAATCCCGGGTCTTCAGACACGAGATCGAGGTGGTCTTCCAGAATCAGTGACCACCAGCCACTCGTGGCTTGAGGGCAGCAGTGAGCACCTTGGAGTGTAATGAACAGCACTACCTCTGGGTGTGTCCGCAGGAGAAGAGGCAGGAAAGGAGCTGGCTGCCCTGACTGACCCATGCATCCCGCCCCAGCATCTTCACACGCCCCGCTTCTAACTCCCGCCTGTGTCCTCAGAACAGCGAGGTCTCACCTTGCTTCTCGTTTGCTGCGCGGCAGGGTCCAAGTGCTCTTTAGAAAAGTGATTCTTTCTTTCTCTTTATTACAAAGAGCTTCAGACAAGTACCCTGTTTATACTGCACAATTCGCAGATGACATGCTGTCTACCACAAAAGGACATTTTCCTGTGAATAATCAGTAGGATGTTTCATAAGTGGTTTTCGGGAGATGCTCTAATCCATGTACAAAGTGATACTAAGAAAAATACTTTCCTTGAGGGCTTTGTTATGTATAAAGCACTTTTTACAGATATCATTGCATTTGTAAGCAAATTATTTAGCCTCTCTAAGCTTTATTTTCTCTACATGTGTAAATAGTGCCACAAATGTTTAATGTAATATAAGCATGTTTGAAAAGTGGAAGTGTAAGCCTCTCAGTCCTCCATGACTCTTGTGACCCCGTGGGCTGTAGCCCGTGAGGCTCTTCCATCCACGGAATTCTCCAGGCCAGAATACTGGAGTGGGTAGCCATTCCCTTCTCCAAGGGAGCTTCCCTACCCAGGGATTGAAACTGGGTCTCCTGCACTGCAGGCAGATTTTTTACTGTCTGAGCCACCAGGGAAGCCCATGTTTAGAAGATTATAATTCAGTTATAGGACTGACCTGAGAATTCAAACACCATTGATATTATTTCTATTAGCAATGCATTTGTTTTAAATGACAAGTGAGTTTTTGATTATTTGCTACTTGTGAACATCAAATGCAGTCTCTTAAAAAGCCACTGTACAACTTTCTTTTAACCACTTTCTAAATATTGCTAAGGGTTTAGCAAACTATTCAAAGTTCTCTAAGGATCTTATTTAATCATGATAACAGTAGCAATAATTCCTTAAGATAGATATTTTAAAGCTAATCCCACTTGATATTGAAAGATTTGTTCAGTGTGACATATAAAATCATCTTATGGATAGAGTTGTCTACTGATTGTACAGAACATCCTTTCTGAGTGATCTAATCCATTTACTTGGCTTAAAATACCACTTAGATACCAAGGGTAACCAACTTCGTGTCTCTAGCCCAAAGTTCTCAGAATTCCTGGTGCACCCAGCCAATGTCATATTTAATATATATTCACTTAAAAATTACTTACAGTCATTTCAAAACTAAACTATAATTTTCATGCCAAAAAAATCAAACTAGTAAAATTTAAATTATCTTTTGGGGGTTTAATGATCAACATTTTGTTATAGTCAACAGTGTTTTCTATAAGTTACATTGGTTATTTTTTTCCCTAATGATTTCTTTCAGAAGATTCCTGCAATTTATACACACACACAAACATAAACATTCTCAGAGACTTCTTACCAAAACAGAAGTTTCGTCAGTTTAGTAACTCTGAAGTTGAATTGTTAAAAGCTTCAAAAAAACAAGGTATTTTAAAATAATTATTTAAGTTATTTAAATATTGGGGATAAAGGCATTTACTATGATGCCCCAGATTCCAAGATGCAGGTACGGTGTGTTACAGGTTGAATGAAACAGCAGGAACACATTATCAGCTAAGAACAGATTTCCTGTTTATTAGTTTAGGAACTGTTCTTGTGTGTGTTGGCTGACTGCCTATGAGCAAGCAATTATTTTATTAATGAAAAATAGAGGAAATAAAATCGTCCATCACTATGTGTCTGAACAGCTTCTCTCAGCTTTATCATCACTTTTGTGTAAGGTGTTAAATTCTGTGGACTGGCAATTGTCCTTCACAGACACTGATGGAGCAAGCCACACCCCTTCTCCAGCTTTCCGAAACCATCACACCAGGCCTCTCAATATTTTCTGTCCATTCACCTAGATCACTGGGGTCAAAGTGGGCAATCATTTTACACAGAGCAGGATGCTCTTTGAGAAATCCCCACTAGGCCACTAACGATTATGACTCCATTTTATGGGCAAGGACATTAAGGATCAGAGAAGTTAAACCATGTGCCCACCAACACAAGGGTACTCAGTAACACAGCCAGACTTGTACCAGCTCTGTCTCCAGAGACTGTGCAATGAAAAATTCCATTAAGTTCATAATGATATATGTGAACGGAGCTTTCACAAATAGGCGAGGTTCACTTTGTAATCTAAGAACAGAGCCAGAGCACTGTATCATTTTTTTAAAGAATTCTCATCCTTAATTTTATGTTTTGAAAAGCCTAACCTATTAGAATATGTATAGTTATAGCTGATTCCCACTTACCTGGGGTTAGACAGTAAAGAATCTTCCTGTAATGCCGGAGCCACGGATTTCATCCCTGGGTTGAGAAGATCCCCTGGAGGAGAGCATGGCAACCCACTCTAGGATTCTTGCCTGGGAAATCCCTCAGAGAGAAGAGCCTGGCGGGCTACAGTCCATGGGGTCGCAAAGAGTCTGACACGACTAAGTGACTAACACACACGGCTGATTCCCTTTGTTGGACAGCAGAAACCAACACAGCATTATAAAGCAATTATCCTCCAATTTAAAAAAAAATTCAAAAAAAGAAATAAAGAACAAAGGCAAGGGAAGAAATTGATGAAATTGAGAATAAAATAGAGATGACAAAAATAGTTACTCTTTTAAAAGTTTAATAAAGGTGAGAACATTGAGAGGGGAGTTTAAATTTAGAAAGGCAGGATAACTGATTGACTGGTAGTCAAGAGAGTCAGGTCCTCCTGCCTTGACCCCTTCAGCCCCCAAGTTCCTCATCTGTCAGATAACAAGGTGAAGGGCAGAGTTCGAAGATCCCTCCAATGCTCTGTGACGAACTTGGTTGTTTCCACTAAGTCCGCACCCGACACTTTGCGTCCCCACAGACTATAGCCCATCAGGCTTCTCTGTCCATGGGATTTCCCAGGCAAGGAGACTGCAATGGGCCGCCATTTCCTCCTTCAGGGGATCTTCCTGACCCGGGGATGGAACCCGCGTCTCCTGCATTAGCAGGCAGATTCCTTAGCACTGAGCCGTCTGGGAAGCCTCTCTGCAGAGCTAGGGTGCGTCAGTTCGGAGATGTATTCTCAGCGTTTAATGGAGTGCTGGGCGCTCAGTGAATATTAATGTACATGTGATTGTGCAAATCTTTATAATCTAGCACCACTCACGAAAACCTTCCCAGTAGTCCTTCTGTCTTCACAGAAAAAGCCTCTTAAGGATCTTTAGAAAGGAATTCTTTAGTGCAACTTGGGACCACATATGGCAAGCTTCCAGTGATTATGCAGTAGACCACTCCTCTTCAGACACAGCTGAAACCTTTTAATTAAAACATGCATGGAAACAACCCCATGAATTTTGGTGTCATTTGCTGAGATGAGGGAGATTAGGGGAGGGGCAGATTTGGGGGAGAACCGAGTGCTGTATTTTAGATATTTTAAGTTTGTCGCATAAGAACTGTCAAGAGACAGCTGGATATACAGACTTTTCTTTTTTAGAAACTGATTTAAGATGTGAGAAATATTTTGATAAAGCCATCAAATGTCTACATACAGTGTGATCCAGTTGGGGGGATTAATTACAGATTATTCCAATTAAGTCTTAAGTATGCAAAATTTTCGTCTATCTGATATTATTAAAATTGGTTTGGTGCAGGGTCCCAGAAGGAGACATCTTTTCTTCACCCACACATTCATGTGAGAGTGCACACACACACACACACACACACACACACACAACCAGGTGTCAGAGCAATAAGCCCTTTGCAATATCCACATACACATAACCTAAAACACTAACATCTGTAATTCCAATAACACAGCTCAACTTTATGGACCTTCCCTTCTCAATTGAAATTGGCTTTAGAGAAAATACTAATTCAAGCTTCTTAGAAAACCTTTGCATCTAATAAGGTCAAACCAAGTATCTGCTCATCTTTCACAGAATTATACACACGCAGCAACATTTTGTTATTTTGGGATTTTTTTTTCAAAGACTAATACACAGTATCAGAAACCTACACCTTCCCTACATTATGCATAAACCATACATGTTAGCACATGCAAGAAAGAATCCTAGAAACTTCATGTTGAAATCAAAATCTTTCTAGCTCCTTTTAAAAACACATTTACTTTATGATTATCTTTCATCAGATAAGGATTCTTATTTATTTTACCATTATCATAAGAAATAGGAAACAAATATCTAGCTATCCATATAAGTCTGATAAATACATGTTTTCTTTTACAGATCATTTACAATTAATTTTGTCCCAATTTCTGAGTTTTCTGCTTGAGTAAAATTATTGATGTAATAGCAAATCTATGTGTACTTTGTGATATTCAAACAAATACTCTTAGTTTTCTGTTGATCTCCTAGAAGAGATACCCAGGCAGTAATATTTACAATTTTTCACATGCTTCTGTTTGACTATCCTGGCTGTAATTTCTGAGTGGGCTTGCTTTAAATGCTGAAATAAACCATATCCAATGGCAATTCTCTCACTGTCATTTCAATATCAATTTCCAGGCCCTTAACCTCCATGCCAACAGTGTTACAAAGAAAATACTTCCTAGAGCATGGAGTGAAGAATCGGCTTCTCCACTTGGCAACCGATCCTGTGTTGATGATTTTTAAAAGAGTGAGTGCTCAGTTCAAGGGCCCTGGAGAGGCTGCTGACTGCAGCTCCAGTCATTTGAGGGGAAAAAAGAAAGAGATTTTTCAAACCCAGGGTCAGGGGCATGGAATAATAATAATAAAAAAATTTTTTATTTAAAAAAAATGTTAAGCAAAACCAAGTTTTGAGTAAGAACATATGTAGCTCCTTATAATTAGATTAAAAGCACTTAGATACATAGATTCATGTCTTTGATGTGTCTGGATTTCATATCAGTTATACACATGCTGCTGTTCAATTTCCGTAAGAATAAAGCAAATGACAATTATATGTTGGCTTAATTTTGTTATGACAAAGACACTCTTCAAATCCCTTAGCAAGAAGCTTGGTTCCTTTCCATGAGGGTTCACTCTTAGAATCTGTACAAGCCCATGAAGGAGAAATTAACAAATTTGTATAATAAGCAGACTCAATACTTTCCCACCTGACTTCTGGGTCTCTGCTTTCGTAAGATAAAAAGCCAATGAAGAATCACTGATGGTTCCATAATCTCACTTTAGAAGAGGCCTCTGGAGGGTGGACGGGGGTGGACTTGTGGGAGGCACTTGGGTCTTTCAGGTGCTCTGAGAAGGTGTTCCGAATATGCAACTGACTCGGCTTCTCACCGACTCTTTTCCCAACTGTTTTTTGGCTCTTCTCAGGAAAAGACCACAAGGTCATTTTTCAAAATAGAATATTGCCTATTATAACTTTGTCATTTGAAATAATTTTGAATTTAAAAAATTAAGGATCAACCAAGAGTTTAGGATCAGCAGTTACAAATGACTGTACATAAAATACATAAACAAGGTCCAACTGTGCAGCACAGAGAACCGTATTCAAATCTTGAAACAAACCACAATGGGAAAGAATATGAAAAACAATGTGCGTATATACTTGCGTGGCACTAGTGGTAAAGATGCTCAAACTACCACACAATTGCACTCATCTCACACACTAGTAAAGTAATGCTCAAAATTCTCCAAGTCAGGCTTCAGCAATACCTGAACCGTGAACTTCCAGATGTTCAAGCTGGTTTTAGAAAAGGTAGAGGAGCCAGAGATCAAATTACCAACATCTGATAGATCACCAAAAAAGCAAGAGAGTTCTAGACAAACATCTATTCCTGCTTTATTACCTATGCCAAAGTCTTTGACTGTGTGGATCACAATAAACTGTGGAAAATTCTGAAAGACATGGGAATACCAGACCACCTGACCTGCCTCTTGAGAAACATGTATGCAGGTCAGGAAGCAACAGTTAGAACTGGACATGGAACAACAGACTGGTTCCAAATAGGAAAAGGAGTATGTCAAGGCTGTATATTGTCACCCTGCTTATTTAACTTATATGCAGAGTACATCATGAGAAACGCTGGGCTGGAAGAAACACAAGCTGGAATCAAGATTGTCGGGAGAAATATCAATAAACTCAGATATGCAGATGACACCACCCTTATGGCAGATACTGAAGAAGAACTAAAGAGCCTCTTGATGAAAGTGAAAGAGGAGAGTGAAAAATTTGGCTTAAAACTCAACATTCAGAAAACTAAGATCATGGCATCTAGTCCCATCACTTCATGGGAAATAGATGGAGAAACAGTGGAAACAGTGTCAGACTTCATTTTTGGGGGCTCCAAAATCACTGCAGATGGTGATTGCAGCTGTGAAATTAAAAGATGCTTACTCCTTGGAAGGAAATTTATGACCAACCTAGATAGCATATTAAAAAGCAGAGACATTACTTTGCCAACAACGGTCTGTCTAGTCAAGGCTATGGTTTTTCCAGTAGTCATGTATGGATATGAGAGTTGGACTATAAAGAAAGCTGAGCGCCGAAGAATTGATGCTTTTGAACTGTGGTGTTGGAGAAGACTCTTGAGAGTCCCTGGGACTGCAAGGAGATCCAACCAGTCCATTCTAAAGGAGATCAGTCCTGGGTGTTCATTGGAAGGACTGATGTTGAAGTTAAACTCCAATATTTTGGCCACCTCATGCAAAGGGTTGACTCATTGGAAAAGACCCTGATGCTGGGAAGGATTGAAGGCAGGAGGAGAAGGGGACGACAGAGGATGAGATGGTTGGATGGCACCAGTGACTCAGTGGACATGAGTTTGGGTAAACTCTGGGAGTTGGTGATGGACAGGGAGGCCTGGCGTGCTGCAATTCATGGGGTCGCAAAGAGTCGGACACAACTGAGTGACTGAACTGTACTGAAGTGGTAAAGAATCAGCCTGCTGATGCAGGAGACTCGGGTTCTAGCCCTGAGTTGGAAAGGTTCCCTGGAGTAGGAAATGGCAACCCACTCCAGTTTTCTTGCCTGGAAAATTCCATGGATACAGGACCCTGGTAACCTGCAGTCCATGGGGTCGAAAAGAGTCAGACTGAGTAAATGAGCACACACACACACGCACGTAAATATATAACTGAGTAATTGAGCACACACACACACGCACGTAAATATATAACTGAGTAATTGAGCACACACACACGCACGTAAATATATAACTGAGTAATTGAGCACACACACACACACACACACGTAAATATATAACTGAGTAATTGAGCACACACACACGCACGTAAATATATAACTGAATCGCCTCGCTGTACACCTGAAACCAGCACATTATAAACCAACGATATTGTTGTCGTTTAGTCGCTAAGTCATGTCCAACTCTTTTGTGACCCCATGGATTATACCCCACAAGCTCCTCTGTCCATGTGATTTCCCAGGCAAGAATATTAGAACGCCTTGCCGTTTCTTCTCCAGAGGATCTTCCTGACTCGGGGATGGATCCCACATCTCCTGCACTGGCAGGTGGATTCTTAACCACCGAGCTCCCAGGGAAGCCCAATATGTATTGATATCAACCCCAACCCCCCCAACACATAGTTCCTCCCTGACACATAGTGGATTTGATTTGTTTCTCATTTAATGTGTTGCAGGAGAAGGCAACAGCAACCCACTCCGGTACTCTTGCCTGGAAAATCCCATGAACAGAGGAGCCTGGTAGGCTGCAGTCCATGGGGTTGCGAAGAATCGGACACAACTGAGTGACTTCACTTTCACTTTTCACTTTCATGCATTGGAGAAGGAAATGGCACCCCACTCCAGTGTTCTTGCCTGGAGAATCCCAGGGACGGGGGAGCCTGGTGAGCTGCCGTCTATGGGGTCACACAGAGTCGGACAAGACTGAAGCGACTTAGCAGCAGCAGCAGTGTTTTAAGAGGACATTGCAAATCAATCAAGTTTCTTTTACAGGAATTCCCCTACATACAAACAAGTTCCATTCCGGGAGCACGTTTGTCAGTCCAGTCTGTTTGTAAGCCCAACCAGGTTAGCCTAGGTAGCCAACTAACACAATCAGCTCCATAGAGCTGTACAGTAATAGGTCTATAACCCTTTTCACACACCTCATATACAAAAAAACAAAGAAAACATTGTTACTCTTACAGTGCAATACCTTGAAAAGTATGGTAGCACAGCACAACAGCTGGCACACAGAGGCTGGCATTGAGTGAGGAGGCAGGAAGAGTCCCCGCCTGGGGGACGGAGCCGAGGTAGGAGCTCGTGGAGCTGAAGGGTCGACAGCAATGGGAGGCGGAGCGCGAGCTGCCATGCCACTCACGCCTGACGTCACAGAACGCAGGTTTGCACCTTTGAAAGTCTGCATGTTGATGGTCTGAAGGTACGGGGCTGACTATATTTGTCTTGGGGGGTTACGACCCTCCTAGCAGTTGTATCTTAACTTCCTTGTAATTTATTCATTTCTTAATCATCCAGCATGTAATGCAGTGAGGAAAAGAACTGCAAAGAACAAACCACTTCTAGACACCCCTGCCATGACGGCAGGCCTCCAGGCAGCCCTTGTGGCTCAGTCGCTAACACTGCCCAAGTTCAAAAGCGGTACACCTGGGGAGAAACCCCCTCCTTTCTGCTATCTCTCTGCCTTCCTATTTAATACTTCTAACACATATACTAACTCACAGATATGCACAAACAGAATCACATAAAGTGAACACATAACGTCCGATGCATTCAGCATCGGGGAAATAGGCTTCGCTTATCCAAGTCACACCCGAACCTCAATTCCAACTCCCCAGGCGGTGTAGACGATACACCCCATAGTTTGTAAGAGAATCAAATGCTGTGGCTAGAGCCGGCATGTGTCCTCGAAGGAGGGTGAGAACGCAGATCCATCAAGAAAGACAGAATGAATTGAAATTCCTGCCAGATGCCTACTTTTTTTCCTTAAAGTTAAGCTGTTTCCCATCTTTAAATATAATTGTTGATTTATTTTTTTTAGAAACGTTTTGAAGTGGCAAATGTTCACTGAACCTCATGCTCGATTTCATATGTTTCATTGACAGATGAGATAGTCTTTCATTTCCTCGTCTTTGGAGTATAAAAGAACTCTTTCAACTGAGTGACTTGGTGATAAAATATCAGATAGAAGGAGAAACTGCCATTTATCCAGGCACCAGCACCTTTTAGAGAGGCTAACTTTATCTCTAAGGATGAGTACTTCCCTGATTGAGAAGTTTCTTCCCTCCCTCAGATGTTTAATTTTACAGAATTAAGAGAATGATCATCTGAGCATGGTCAACCAGTCAACATTTATAAGTGCTGGGTGATCCCAATGCTAAGTCATGGAAATTCAGAGGGGGACAAAACAGACCCTGTCTTTGTCTTCAGGAAGCCTTCAGACTGGCAACCATTTCCTAGAGAATGAACATTGGCTATCAGTTCAGTTCAGTTCAGTTCAGTTCAGTCGCTCAGTCATGTCCGACTCTTTGCGACCCCGTGGACTGCAGCACACCAGGCCTCCCTGTCCATCACTAACTCCCAGAGCTTACCCAAACTCATGTCCATTGAGTCGGTGATGCCATCCAACCATCTCATCCTCTGTCACCCCCTTATCCTCCTGCCCTCAATCTTTACCAGCATCAGAGTCTTTTCCAATGAGTCAGCTCTTCACATCAGATGGCCAAAGTATTGCAGTTTCAGCTTCAGCATCAGTCCTTCTGATGAATATTCAGGACTGATTTTCTTTAGGATTGACTGTTTTGATCTCCTTGCAGTCCCAGGGATTCTGAAGAGTCTTCTCCAACACCACAGTTCAAAAGCATCAATTCTTTGGCACTCAGCTTTCTTTATAGTCCAACTCTCACATCCATACATGACTACTGGAAAAACCATAATTTTGACTAGACCGACCGTTGTTGGCAAAGTGATGTCTCTGCTTTATAATATGCTGTCTAGGAGGGTCATAGCTTTTCTTCCAAGGAGCAAGAATCTTTTAATTTCATGACCGCAGTCACCATCTGCAGTGACTTTGGAGCCCAAGAAAATAAAGTCTGTCACTGTTTCCATTGTCTCCCCATCTATTTGCCATGAAGTGATGGGACCAGATGCCATGATCTTAGTTTTCTGAATGCTGAGTTTTAAGCCAATTTTTTCACTCTCCTCTTTCACTTTCATCAAGAGGCTCTTTAGTTCTTCACTTTCTGCCATAAGGGTGGTGTCATCTGAGTATCTGAGGTTATTGATATTTCTCCCAGCAATATTGATTCCAGCTATTGGCTATAAATTGAGAATATATAGGATCTGACCTGATCGTCAGCCAGTTAGTATCCATGCAATCTTGGTTGATCGTTTACCCTCAGACTTGGTTTACTCATCCATGAGATGGGAGCCCTGCCGCCTGCCCTGTCTTTCTCAGGATGTTATCATGAAACCAACCACAAACGTGAGTTCACTCAGCGAAGGGCAGAGTTCTCTCCAGGGACATCAGAGGAGAGCAGGAGACGTGCAGAAACTAAATGGGCTCATCACAATGCTGACAAAGTCATTCTGTGAGTCAGCTCGGAAAAGGCACTTCTTGCTGGGATGGTTCATTTTTGTGTTCAGTGCATGCATGGTACTTGAACAGCCCTTTATTGGCATTAAATACAGTTCATTTTGTTTCCAGCCAAATGTTATCACCTCTCAAGACAGATGAAACCAAAACTGTAAATCAAACCATGGAATACAACACTCCCCTGAAACGTTTTCAAAGCACTTTTACTGCTTTAACATAAAATGCATCAGGGATACATCAGAAGCTTACTGGGGACATTCAGTCCAGTAGTGTCATCTATAAAGTATTCAAGTCAAAGTGTTAGTCACTCAGTCATGTCCGACTCTTTGGGACCGTATGGACTGTAGCACACCAGGCTCCTCTGTCCATGTCCTCTTTCCCAGGCAAGAATACTGGAGTGGGTAGCCATTTCCTTCTTCAGGGGATCTTCCTGATCCAGGAATTGAACCCGGGTCCCCCACATTGCAGACAGATTCTTTACTGCCTGAGCCACCAGGGAAGCCCCCACTGTCACCTATAAGTAGAATCTAAAAAAACCATGCAGATGAACTTATTTACAAAACAGAAACAGACTCACAGACATAGAAAGCAAACTTATGCTTACCAAAGGGAAAAGATGGGAAAAGGGATAAATTCGGAGTTTTGGGTTAGCAGATACAAACTTTTATTGATAAAACATATAAACAACAAAGCAAGTCCTACAGTATAGCACGGGGAACTATATTCATTATCTTCTAATAACCTATAATGAAAAAGAATCTGAAAAGGATGATATCTACACACATATATAACAACCACTTTGCTGTCTATCAAAAACTGACACAACATAGTAACTCAGTTATACTTCAATTAAAAAAAAAATAGAGTCACCTGGTTCAACCACCAGTGGAAAAAAACTATGTTTTTAAACTGGAAGGAAGAAATTTCTGAAACACAATGGGTTTTTAAAGTTTGAAAAAATGTGGAAAAACGAAGACAACTGTCCTAAGTAATGTGCCCAGCTAAGCACCATCTTGTGTTTTACATTCAAATTGCTCCTAGGTGTGACAGCATGAATTTTCTCATGTCTGAGTTCCATCAGATGTGATTGGTCTGTTAAGTAATAACACTAAATAGTTCCCACAACAAGAAATCACACTCTATACCAACTGAATTGCACAAAAAAGGAAATGATGATTTCATACAACACATACACACAGCACTTTCTACCTTAAAAATACCACCTAAGTGGGGCAGTTGTCCCTGAAAGAAGTTAGCAAAAATTATCAATCTCCTTTTTGAAAAGTTACATGTAACCACCAATACACACTTTGCACATTTTTGTAGAAGACTTACAAACTCAGCGTGGCCATGATAGATCCCTGGCTAAAAACTTGGGGATTAACGTTCTAGGATATTCCACCTTTGCTAAGGTTCTGTAGCATCTTGAAATAGTCACATGTCA
The DNA here is from genome assembly GCA_024291935.2 of Okapia johnstoni. Classification (NCBI taxonomy): domain Eukaryota; kingdom Metazoa; phylum Chordata; class Mammalia; order Artiodactyla; family Giraffidae; genus Okapia; species Okapia johnstoni. Next base: position 4,818,377 of record CM044321.1, on the reverse strand, counting down.
CTGGATTTACTGCAGAGTTCAGCAATCCAAAGCATTTGAAAAGACGAAGGAAAGAATTTCATGAAACCGTCAATTCCATACTTTATCTTACGCCGTCTGCTAGAGGAAGCTCTAATAATCTCAAGATCTTTTACCCTGAGCTCTTCAAAGGAGATGGTCCTCTCACTTCCCAGTATTTGAAGGTTCCACTGAACAAGAAATTCGGAGCTGTCATAGGAAGAGTCACAGCAGAGGAGGAAGAGATAAGGGCAAGAGTAGAGATAAACAATGCTGAGAGTGGGGACAGTATTTTGAAATCTCTATGTCACCAGAGAAATGTTGAGTCATTCAACAGCAGAAGATGCAGAGACAAGTTGCCAAGTTTTGAGGTTGGTTTGTTTGTTTTTTCAGGCTGAACCTAAACACTCAGAGGATTTCCATGCATCCTGCAGAAGCACCAGAGCTTTATGACTCCAGGTAAGCATGACATGCCATAATCATCTTCCATCTTTGATCTAAAGCAAAGTCCCTCTCCAAGATACTGCCCAGGCGTCTGGGACCACCAACGATGGAGGGAAAGGGGGACCGCGAGGTGGTTCAGCCAATCAGATTGACTTCATGGCCCATCGCGCAGCTGTAGGCGTGGATCAGAGATGAGAACGCCTTGCTCATTACTAGCTTTTACAACCTGGATTTCTCAGGAATCTGGGCTCGACCTGAATTTGCTTCTTAAACCAGAAACAGACAGCAGAATTAACTACAAGACAGAAGTTTAAATTCCCGGTGAGTGAGATAAGAGTCTTTTCGTTTTTGTAGAAAAAAAAATGCCCGAGTGCCTCCGCGGGTTGTGTCCCTGCCTTCCAAAGGAGTTGTGGCTCTGAGTCAGCCCAGGTCCTGAGCTCTTATCAGCCCCCATGGTATGCACGTAGCAGCTCAGCATAGGAAGATATAGGCGCTTTGGTCTCTGCAGCACAGCTGGAGTTTCCATGAAGCTCCCACAATCTTCCATGTGGTGAGGACCTAACCCGCTGCCTACCTACTGGTGGTACTTTCAATTGAGAATCCACTGCTTTCTTCTACCCGTTTTTCCCACATGACTTTGCTTAGCGCTTTTGCTTGGAAGTGTGTGTGTTCACAGCAGGTCACACAGTTAAACACACACCCACACAAGTGAGATGTCAGCATCCATACCCTGTTAAACCCAAAACTTCTATATATTGATATCTTGTTCCTCATTTTGCTTTCTTAAACTTTATAATATAACTTGAAGAGCTTTCCACATCACAAGAGATAAATTACGTTTTAAAAAATTAACATGCATATTGCCAAAAAAAAAGTTCAAAGAATGTAAAAGGGAATAAAGTGTAAACCAATCTTTCTTTTAATCCCAAATATTCCCCCGGACTCTTGGCCCAAAAGTACTCATTGCTAAAGATGCTAAAGAGAACTGACATGAATGGAAATATACACATGGAGGGAGGGAAAGAGGATTAAAGATTGTTGCTGTTGTTCAGCTGCTAAGTCTTTTCTGACTCTTTGTGACCCCATGGACTGCAGCCTGCCAGGGTGCAAATGTTCATGGATTAAAGATGGCTCAGATGGTAAAGAATCACCTGCAATGCAGGAGATCTGGGTTGAACCCATGAGTTGGAAAGATCCCCTGGAGGAGGGCATGGCAACCCACACCAGTACTCTTGCCTGTAGAATTCCCATGGACAGAGGAGCCTGGCAGTCTACAGTCCACAGGGTCGCAAAGAGCTGGACACAACTGAGTGACTAATCACACACACACACACACCTCTCATAAACAAGTGGAGTCTGTTTCTCCATCCCCTTGAATCGGGGCTGGTCCTATCACTGCTTTAACCAATTAAACATGGCAGAAGAACACCAAATCCTTTTCTGGGCTGAAGCTTTTGAGGGAACTAGATGTTTCTTCTCCTTGGAAATGAGATGCCACCATAAAAAATCTCATCACCCTGAGACTGACGTGCCACGAGATGATTTTAATCACGATACACTCCAACCCAGTGCTCAGAAATGACTGGGCTCTCCAACCCTCATCAATAAAGTGTGTTATCCAATCCAGATGTTTTAGTCTATATATTTTCATCTGTGGCTGGCTTTGAAGCATCTTTTTTGCAGCTTTGATAGATTTTTTTTTGGTGTGTTTTTTTCTTTTCTATGTGAATGAACTTATTTGACCCTTTGTATTATTAATCTTGTATTGAATTATAAGACTTCTATATATTGAGAAAATTAATTCATTTTGTGCTATGAATAATTTTTTTTAATACTTGTGTAATCAAACATGTTCATCTTTCTGCTATGGTCATAGTTAATAGGATTTTTCCACTCTAATATAAGTTCCTTCACATTTTTTTTTCAGCTATTTTATATTTCTTTCAACATTCAGTATTTAGGATTTTATTAATTTATATTGCTGTAACAAGCAGTATAGAGATCTAGTTGTCCTTTCCAGGTAGCTAGTTATTAATTAATCAAATGCAGTCTTTATATATGAGTTTCTCATGTCAATTGGGGTGTTTTTTCTTCTATCTTTTAATTCACACACAAATTCTCAGCTTTAGTTTATTTTTAATTTGATTGTTTTTAAACATGAGATAATAAAAATCATTTGACACCTATAGATGCCATTAACGAATTTGAGTTTGAACACTAAATGAAAAGATTCTAGCAAGATTCATACAAATTCTATATGGGCATCAAATTATTATTTTGTAAAATCCTCTTTCAAACTGTAGAGAGTTTGGTTGTTTTTTTATTTTAAGAAGATCACGTTCCCTGAAGAACCAAAAAAGGCTATTTTCACTTAATGCTTGCTAGCACAGAAACACAGTACATAGTATTTTTGTAATTTTTGGAATTAGCAAAATTAATTCTGAACTTCCAACATATGGGTCATGCAAAACGAGAGATTAATTTATTTGAGCAGTCATGGGTCAATTCTGTCCGGAAACATAAAAGTAGTTCGTGAGATATAAATTACTTGAAATCATAGGGAAAGCGGTATTCACGGTTCTGTTACTTTGTATCATAGTTCTTAGTTTCTTCTGCTTTATATTAAAGTCCACTTAAAAATGGATACTCTTCCTTCCCCAAATGGAATTTTCGTTATTAAAGATAGAAAAAAAATGCTTATTTATCTCTGAATCTCCTCTGTGCTGATCACAGTGCATTGAATATAATGAATATTAAGCAAATGCCAGATCAATGATCTGAATGCATGAGTCCAATGCCTTATATTTTTACTTGAAACGTCATTGAGAGCCCAACACTCCCTGAATCGGGAAGATCCCCTGGAGAAGGCAATGGCAACCCACTCCAGTACTCTTGTCTGGAAAATTCCATGGACGGAGGAGCCTGGTCAAGCTACAGTCTATGGGGTCACAAAGAATTGGACACAACTGAGCGACTTCTCTTTCTTTCTTTCTCTTTAAGCTCCCAAAGTGAAAGACACAGTACGCCAGGGGAGAAAAAAAAGAACAAACTTTTTAAGAGAACTCTACTGAAACTATTGCAAATGTCTGTCATTGGATCCAGGTATGGCTAGCCCAATGAAACAGCAAATGATAAGGATTTGAGAATTCATTCCCCAGTGTGTATATCTCCTGTGTGTGTGGGTGTGTGCTGTGTGTGATCAGTCACTCAGTCGTGTCTGACTCTTTGCGACCCCATGGACTGTAGCCCGCCAGGCTCCTCTGTCCATGGGATTCTCCAGGCAAGAATACTAGAGTGGGTTGCCATTCCCTTCTCTAGGGGATCTTCCAGACTCACGGATGGAACCTGAATCTCCTGATTGGCATGCCGATTTAATTACCACTGTGCCACTACTGTATGATACATCTATTTTTCTATGTACCTATACATATTTATCTTTCAATTAATTTTGAGCCCACCAGGCTCCTCTGTCCATGAAATTTTCCAGGCAAGAGTACTGCAGTGGGTTGCCATTTCCTTCTCCAGGGGATCTTCCTGACCCAGGGATCGAACCTGGGTCTCCCGCATTGCAGGCAGACCCTTTACCATCTGAGCCACCAGAGAAGCCCAATTTATTATGAATATATTCATAAACTACTTATGTGTATGCTCTGGTGATAAGTTTGGAGATAAAATGGAAAGCCATCAATCACAGAGGCTCTGATGGATTTTTTAAAATTCATTTATTTTCCTTCTGGCCTCGTTAGGTCTTACTGGCCACACGCAGGCTTCTCTCTAACTGTGGGGAACAGGCTTCTTTGCCCCTGGCCATGCAGGATCTTAGTTCCCCAACCAGGGATTGAACCCACGTCCCCTGCATTGGAAGGCAGATTCTTAACCCCTGGATCACGAGGGAAGTCCTTCTGATGAATTTTTACTCAGGACACTAAGTGAAGACTTCCTCCAATAAAATATAAGCAACTCTAACGTAAAGGCGTGTTCACAGGATTAGAGCCAGAAGCAGAGGTTGTGCACCAGGGGTTTGGGAAGGAATGATGCAATCAAGGAGACAAAGGAGAGCTGGTTCTGGAAGTAACGGAGGAAGCACTTTCCAGGGAGGAGGAAGCCCAGATGAACGATGCTGTGGATGAGCTCAGCCAACAAACAGATCACTGTTGTTAAGGAATGAGTCTTCTGGACATGGGATTAATAACTATGCGTTTCATGTTTCACTGATACACTTGACATAGAGTTTTGTGGGTTTTCTCCCTCTCTTGCCTTCTATTCTGGCAAAGATAAGCTCAGAGACCTTTCCAGTTCTGCTTGTGTGCCGCTCCGGGTGTTAAAGTATTTACAAAAGAGCAGCTTGGCTCTGCTATTCAGCAGCTTGAGACGTGGAATTCCTATTGAAAAGAGAAGAGGAAAGGACCTCTTTCAAAAGGCAGCCCCACTTTATTTCACAAGGTAAAAAATAACCATGTAATAGCACCGTAAATACACGACGGTTGACAATGTAAGTGCCATGTAACCGTGGGGTGATTATCTAGTTCTCTCCTTTTAAAACAAAGACCGAGCTGAAAGTCTAAGCGCTGCAAGTTGCATGATGATTATTCCGTTCATTACTTGGTAACTGGGAGTATAATTATCAAGTAATCTGCATGAACATAATTACGTATTTACATAGTCTTTGCCGTGTAATTATAGAGGAGTTCCGTGATTATACAGTACACTCCTTGAAAAAGAAAGTGATACCAAAAAACAACAACAAAAAAAAAATCTGTGTGAAGTAGTCATCTCAAACAGAAAGAATTAAACATGAGGATGATTTATCTTAGAAAAGTCCTAAATTATAACGTAAGTGAACAATAAAATTAGATCAATTTCTGATCACGAAAATCAATCAGAATCCCTTTCATGAATTATGGATGCCTGCTGAGACAGTCAAACCATTTCATCCTTGAAGGGCTCAAGAAAAATAGAATTCGCTTTCTTATTTCAAAATGAAGAGGTTTTTTTTCCTTTATTTATTGCTCTAATCATCTTTAACTCAGTCTTCTTTCTCCCACTATTCAAATCACAAGTATCTCTTTTAAGCTCCAAAATGTTTAATAAGTAAAGAAAAATGAGGAGGAATAAAATTGAATAGTATCGATCGCTTAACAAAGTTCTGAGGCTTTTTCTCACTCCAAAAAGAACATTAAGTACTTTGTTTTTGAAGATTTTTAATATAGATGGTTTTATAAAATGATGTTCTGGAATTTTTTAAGCATTTTGATAACTGCATCCTTATTTTTTAAATCTATCCAGTGACTGATTAATGGACCAGTGATACCTTTGCTTTCTGTTTCCAATGGATGTTCAGATACACTCAATAACTGGATGGTATATTCTACACAGTGAAGATCATCTCTTAAAAACGTCACTGTCTGAAGTCATTTGCATGGGACAATAGTTCAGTCTGAAATGAGTTAGAAGTGATTTCTGTTGCATATGCCACATATGGATAAGAAGCTGTAAACTGCAAAAGATACACAGAAAGCCAACACAAACTGAGACTTGTGATAATTTCACATCAGTCATTGTCTTCTAAATAAAGATATTCCCTCAGGACATACACTGGAGTCTAACAAGCTTAGCAAGCTGACTTTTTAAATTCTCTAAATGCTACTGAACACATCCATGGAGTAGTTTACTGCTATTTTTCAGAGGTAAAGCAACCTCTGAAGGTCGGTGACTGGCAGTAAGAAAGTAATTTAAATAGGAAACAATCAGAATGTGAGGCTTTTGTTCATACTTATTCCAGAACAGTGTATGAGACCATCTGATCTATAGCCATTTTTGCTGAAAATGTTACAAAGTAGCTTTTATGTTTTTGGTGAACAAAACCAACATTGAGCCTTTTAAAAGCTCTTTGTAAATTAACAGCATAACAAACGCTCGAGACCTATTCCCTGTATTTCCATCAAATATTGTTTCTTCTATAAGTAGCAGCTTCCCTGGTGGCTCAGACGGTAAAGCGTCTGCCTGCAATGGGGGAGACCTGGGTTCGATCCCTGGGTCGGGAAGATCCCCTGGAGAAGGAGATGGTAACCCACCCCAGTATTCTTTCCTGGAGAACCCCATGGACAGAGGAGCCTGGCGGGCTCCAGTAGTCCATGGGGTTGCAAAGAGTCGGACACGACTGAGCGACTTCACTTTCTTTTCTTTCCTTCTTTCTATAAGAATAGAGGGCTTCCGGGTGGCTCAGTGGTAAAGAATCCACCTACAATGCAGGAGACTCGGGTTCCATCTCCGGGTTGGGAAGATCCCCTGGAGGAGGAAATGGCAACCCGCTCCAGGATTCTTGCCCGGGAAATCCCACGGACAGAAGAGCCTGGCGGGCTGCAGTCGATGGGGTCGCAAAGAGTCGGGCATAGCTGAAGCAACTGAGCAGAACAGCAGCACAAGAATAGAAGCTTCTTTCCTGGTCACAGCCGTGGTGGCCAGAGCACAGAAACCTCCAGAGAGGTTGGAACAGACTTCCTGACTCCGCGAATGTCCGCTGCCCAGTCTGAGACCCTCTCTATCAGAGAAGGAAATGGGAGTGGTACTTCTCTGAGAGTCTGCCTTGGGCTCTACGGACTACAGACACATACTAAGATAATTTATACTTTAGCACACAGGGGTGGCTCCTCGCTGGGAATGTGTCTGTGACTCACACCATTCCAGCTCCCTGGAAATATTTCTTCACAGCTCTTGCCCTGTGTCCTTGAAACAGAATTCAGTTTAGTGGTTTGTGAGGTGTGCCTCTGCTCTCATCCAAGATGGGTGAAGCTTGGAGGTACAGGAAGGAATGAGATGGCAGAGCAATTAGGTGAAGGACGAACAAATGGATGACGTGTGGATTTCTCCCTCTGACATGGCACATGGATTCAGTGGATTCTTGTACCTGTAATGAAGTGCCAGCAGATGAAGAGTAACATATCAAAGTCCACATAGGAGATCGGGAAGAGCAGAATTCAAGTCCTATCTTTGGAGTCCCACCAAGGGGTACCCCAGGGCTAGTGCAGGAACCTGGACCAGCCATGGTTTCCCTGCCGTGATGGATGGGAGTGCTCTTAGGAATACAGGCCAATTCCCAAAAGGACGCAGTCTCAGAAAAAGAAAAAAAGTTGGTAGTTGCTGGTGTCTCAAAACAAGAATGACCTATTGATCATCTATTGATCTGGACACCTCATCAGAGGAAAGACACTGGAAGTTCAACAGAGTAAAAGGAGAAAAAGAAGATGTGACCACATGTGTATGTACCCCGAGTTGATGAACCAAGTCATAGGAGTTAAAAGTGTTCATGAAATTAACAAATACATGATAAATGTGTCGAGAGTTCAGTGTGTCCCCTCTGCCCACAGGTTTTCCAGAGAAGGGCCCTGGCTAGTTTTCTTAGGTTAATAAAACCTTGCCTCCAAATTATGCAGCCCCCAGTCTGATTAAACCTGACTTCTTCCCAAGACTTTTTAAGTGTTTTCCAGGGCGTCGCTCTTTTAGCCTTTTTAAAATGCCGTGAACATAGTGAAAGTGAAAGTTGCTCAATCATGTCCAGCTCTTTGCGATCCCTTGGACTATATCCAGTCCGTGGCATTCTCCAGGCCAGAATACTGGAGTGGGTAGCCTTTCCCTTCTCCAGGGGATCTTCCCAACCCAAGGATCAAACCCAGGTCTCCTGCATTGCAGGCAGATTCTTTACCAGCATATGAATCAGTGATGTTCGTATATCTGGATTTATGTTAGAGAATGCATTGTAATTAACAATTACATAGTATATTAATATACCAACAATGCTGACTCAGAGTTCACGGAGAAAATTATTCTCTTCTTCAATGAATTACCTGCATCTTGAGTCCTTTCTGAAAACCTGTCACCACCCAGTTACACCCATTACATCCTGGAAAACCTTCTGCCAGGTTCTTTGCGACCTGTTAAACATCAAGTCAGAAGAACTTCCATATCTATTAAAAATATATTAGACCAAAACTGAAACACAATTTTCTTCAAACTCAGAAACAAAATTTCTGAGAAAATCAATTACTGGAATTTTCATGTTCTTCTGTGATAAAAAGATGCAAATATAAGCCAATCATGAGTGAAATTGTTAAATGGGCAACGTGTCTTCAAGACTTACCACTTTCAGGCACTCAGTATTCTCAGTGTGTAGTCTTCCCCCATCACTAAGAGAAGGACTGGTCAACTTATTCATAGCAAAGTGTTGTGAATTGACATTTATGTAACCTCAGAATTGAAATATGTCAGAGACCAGCCAGCCCAAACTTCTGCCTAATACAGTAATCGCCTCTTCATTATCCTTGAGAAGCAGACATCTCTGTTATTCACATGGATCAATCCATCCCCCATCGCACTGCCAAGCAAGCTCTTTCAGAAAGCGCTGACCTGCTAGGGGTCAAGGTCACCTTTTTCAGCTTTCATCCATTACCCATTTTTGATGCCACAGACTAGAGTGTGTCCAGGCTTATGTGTGACAGCTCTCCAGGTATTTGAAGAAAGTTATTTTAGTCTCAAGTGGCCCTTTCACTGGCTTACTTAACTCTAGTAATTTCAACTTTTCCTCTTATGCCATGATTTCCAAATGACTAACAACTCAATCAATTCTACTTGAATGTCTTAGTTTGTAAATATTTTTCTCCCAAGTATGCCACTCAGAAAAGCTTCATTCTGGTAACAGTTTCTGGAGATGTGTTACAGTATTTTTGGAAAGAGCTCAGATATCAAAACCATATAGACTGCTAGTTCTGAACCCAGGTCTTACACTTACCAACTGTATAATCTTGAACAAATTACATAACCCCCCTGTTTTCTCATCTATAAAAAATAAATCATAGCACATGATAAAATTATGTCGAGAGCTAAGGAAAATCAAAGTGGGGGTACCCCCCCAGCACAGGTGAACCGCAACCCCTCACCGCAAACCCTCGGTGAACAGCAACTATCATTATTACAGTGCACTTTCACATGCTAAATAAAAGACAGTGACACCCAAAGATGACCAAGCTGTCCTATATATCCAGATGGACATGTGAATATTCGAGAAGCAAAAATATTGCTTATCTCCTGAGAATGATTTCTCTGTTTTTTTTTTTTTGTATTCTTTCCCCTGGCTCTAGTTCAAGGGTACAGATTAAGCCATTGTTTTCTGTGAAGTGACACTTTCTCCATTTCAAGTGTTTCGACACTGGGAATTGAACAGTAAAGTTTTCCAAAATCCCAAAGTAGTGCTTGGGTTTTCTAATTTTATTTGAAATAAATGATCTCCCAGGTCATAAATTCTCTGTATCATCAACTAGTTCTTCACGGGTGCTCCAGCAGAGATTTGTGTAATTGCTGACACTAAATCTACGCCAAACACCTCTTTCCCTTGCTATAGAAATTACTATGAATATGGTACGATTTAGGAGTTCCACTTCTAAGTGTTCCACTGTAGGGCTAGCGTCCAGAGGGAAAAATCAGAGACAGACAGAGACAAAGGCACCATTCGATCTGCTCATGCTCTGAGATTAAGGGGCTCTCCCACACTCACTGGTCCTGCACAGGCAGCCTCTGTAAGATCATGCTCGATCTAACACAACATTGAAATCGAGGCAAATGGATTTTTAAGTCTGAGCTGTTCTGGAAGCCAAATAGATCTCCCTTCACACTTTATAGGAGAAATTCTGAGCTCAAAAACCTCTTTCTTTTCTAACATCCCTGTCTTGGGATCTGCTGGTTTACAGCTCTGAGCATGATGGGGGTAGAGGAGACATCCTAAGTGTGCAAAACCAGGAGAACTAGTCCCAGCGTACACAAGCGAGTAACTAGTTTGAAGGGGATGGAAAGATGGTCTGTTTGGTGAGGATGACCCAATTCATGTCCACTGGCTCCATTTCCATTCCCATGGGAACCAGAGGCACCTCCCAACCCCAGACTTTGAGGCTTCTGAAATTGCTCACAAACATCATCTTAACATCTCTATTTCTGTATTGTTGTTGCTGTTTAGTTGCTAAGTCGCATCCAGATCTTTTGCAACTCCAAAAACCGTGGCCCGCCAGGCTCCCCTGTCCATGGGATTCCCCAGGCAAGAATCCTGGAGTGGGTTGCCCTTTCTTTCTTCAGGGGATCTTTCCAACACCGGGATTGAACTTGGGTCTTCTGTATTGTTCCCAATTGTAAAAAAAAAAATATTTAGCAACCCTACCAAATGCCTGGAGAACTTATTTGGAAATAAGAGTGAAAAGAGCTGATGTGGACTTCAGGAAGGATCTGAAGTAGAAGGATGGACAGTGGCCAAGAGACCAATCCCAAAGAGATGACATTATCACAAATAATTCATGTCTAGTTGGCGCATTGGAGTTTCCAAAGCCCTTTTCTGTTCCTAATTTCATCTGAGGCTAACAAAGTATAATACAGCACAGCCTGCAAGGCACGCTCATGAACGAAATAGTAGAGCCATCAACAGCAGGGCGCAAGCAGACAGGGGTTCCTTCTGTGTGAAATCAGGAAGGCTTTAAGAGATGGCACCCAGAAGTAAAAGTCTGTGTTTAAGAAGCCCAGCATGGGGCTTCCTTGGGGGCCCAGTGGTAGAGAATACGCCTGCCCAAGGCAGGAGGCAAGTGTTCCATCCCTGGTCCCGGAAGATCCCACATGTGGCAGGGTGACGAAGCCCGTGTGCCACGGCTATTGAACCTGTGCTCCAGAGCCTGGAAGTCACACCTACTGAGCCCACATCCAGGAACTACTGAAGCCCGAGCTCCAAATCAAGAGGAGCCACTGCAGTGAGAAGCTCGTGCACCGCACCTGGAGAGTAGCCCTTGCTCGCCCCACCTAGAGCAATGAAGGACCACCCCTCCTTTCCATCTGGAAAACCAGAACCCCCACCACGAGGCCTCGCGTGCAGCTTCTCATGAGCAACCTGACAGGAGCCATATGTCTCTGAACTTAATTCATCAGTTTAAAAATTATGTAGGCCCTTCATGCACGTATTTTGAGCAGGCTAGAAAACACCAGTACATATCCATTCTTTTTTTTTTTTCCCCCAAAGAAGCCATCAAATATCATGAGAAAATATATGTGGGGTAGAATAAAATGTTTATACATAGTTTTTTTCTTTTTTAATTTTTTTTTAAAAAGTTTTGGCAGCACTACCTGGCACATGGGACCTCAGTTCCCTGGTCAGGGATCAAACCTGCGTCCCCTGCAGTGGAAGGGCAGAGTCTTAACCGCTGGACCACCTGGAAAGTCTCAACATGTGGGGATAATTTCTCATTGCTTTTCCCATCCTGGTTGCCCTACAATTGCTTCTTATATTTGCATTATTCTGATCAGTAAAAGTATTTGGAAAAATTATTACCACACCTCTCATTTCCCAACTGCTTCTAGGTATTCTCTGAAAATAGCCCGATTCAATTTCTATGCGTCAGATTGTTGAATTAAAGGGTTTGTGCCTATTTAATTTTATGAAACACTGACAAAGGCTTTGTCCAAAAAATGCGTGATAATAACGTTTAAGAACACTTTTCCCCACATGTTGGCCACCGTTGAATGCTATGAGTGGTTTTAACTCTTGCCAATGCAACGTGTGAAAATCGGCATTCTGATGTTTGTTTGCTTTCGTTTTTGTTTCTATGTTTTCTGTTTGAGAATGTGTTTCCCTGCCTACTAATGACATGAACGTCTTCATATACGTGTTAGCCTTCTGCATTTCTTCTGGCGTAAAAAATTCCATCCTTTTACCTAGATGTGTGTGGAATCATTCTCTTCTTTCTCATTAGCTCATTTCACCCTACAAAAATGAAAGTGCCAGCACGCGGATTTACAGGAATGTTTGCTCCTTTCAGCACTGTTGGTAATGTGCAAACCAGGAACAACCTGAAGACCCATCCAGCAGGCTATATTGTTTAAATTATGACACATAAATCTGGAATGCTTTGGGGGCCTTCAAATATTGATTGATACACACTTACTTGGAAAAACTCCATGATAACTTTGTTGAAGAAAAACTACTAATTTTAGAATGTCATATACAGAATATTTTGTAAAACAAAAGCAAATATTTGGACATGTTTGTGCATAACTTAATACACCAAGGAAGGAGGAGTACACAGCCCTTGTTACCAAGTTACTACAAAAGGTTAACTTTGGAAAAGGAAAGAAGGAGATGATTTGTTTCAATTTATACCTACAACAGCTTGCGAAGTCACTAAAATGAGCATATATTATTTTGTAAGGCAAAAGACTGAAATAAACTCTAGATTATAACATAATTAAAACATAGACTTGTGAAGGTTTTAGTATAGGTTTCCTGTACTTGTATATGTTTTAGGCAAAAGAAAAAACTGCATGTAGAGAGAGAAAATACAAATACATTTCAAATACACTGAAGTTTTTTCCATCAGAAAAGGAAATCTCTTCCACTAACAGTGGGCTGTTTGTGGGGAAATGTGAGAAAATTAATTTCACATGATTAGCAAGTTTAGGACATGCAAACATTTTTTAGATTCAAAAACAAATGCAGACCCATCATAGACATTTATATTTTAGCACCATGAAATTGTGACTAGAAACGTGCATAAAGATTTGCCAGTGTGATGAACACTCTGATGGGAAAGTCAAATGCTGTTAGTTGCATCAAAGGAGTTAATTTCGTAAGAGATTCAGATGATTGGTATCATCATGACAGGAGGTTTAAAGAGCCTGAAGTTTCCTCTCGCGAGTTTCATGCTTCACAATTTAACTGCCTCAAATTTGCTTATGCGGTCCTGATTTGGTTTGGAATTCCCCTTGTAAGCCCTGTTCAGAGCCCTTCCCCTGTCCCTTCTTCTTCTCTCTCTCTCTCTGCTTGAGACCATCTCACCAAGACCCCCACCTCAGCAAGCCTGTCTTTCTGCATCATTCTTCTCCATAAATGGAACCACTTTGCTTCTGTCATCCTACAACACGATTCATTTATATCTTTCTTTCCTCTTACAGAGCAAGTTGGGGTATTTTATTATATCCCTGTGCAACAAAATAAATAAATCTCCCATGGAAGTGTGAAATGAAGTGTAATATGAAGTAATGATTTTCATAGGAAATTAACACCCCGATTAATTGCACATCCATTTCGGTTAGCTGCGCAAGTCACAACGAGCACCTCTGACTCGACCTTCCCTCTGTCTCAGCCTTGATACCCAGCCAAGCACCAAGTCGTGCCTGCAAGATCTCCCCAGCTCCTCTCCCTTCCACCTAGTCATGTCCACTTCCCCGGTGCACAGGACACAGTCAGGTCACAGGTAACTTTCCTTTGGGTGATCTGAAAGGGTTGTGTTAGCCGCTCAGTCCTGTCTGACTCTTTGCCACCCCATGGACTGTAGCCCACAAGGCTCCTCTGCCCATGGGATTTTACAGCCAAGAATACTGGAGTGAGTAGCCATTTCCTTCTCCAGGAGATCTTCCTGACCCAGGGATCAAACCTGGGTCTCTTGCATTGCAGGCAGATTCTTTACAGTCCGAGCGACCAGGAAAACCCCGCGTTCTAAAGCACATTCCCCGTTACACGTGGTGACCTATCCAGTAGCCAGTCCTCTTCCTGTCTCCTGATCACATCCTACAGTACTGTCCTCCCCCAGAGAAGCTTTCTCTCCCACTCCAGATTCTCCTCTGCTCCCAATGGACTTTTCTAACCCCCACCTCTCCTCGGGTCTGGGCTCAGAGGTGATTCCCTTCCTGGATCTCTAAGACCAGCTACGTTCTCCCCTGTGCCCTGCAGTCAGCCTTCACCATGTTTTTCCCCTTGGAGTGTGTACTGGAAATTCCCTCCAACCTGTGGTTTCCTCCACTAGAGTGAGGGGGCAGGCAGGGGCGGGATTGTGTTTACTGTTGAACTCTCTGCATAAGACATGGGGAGGACTCTAGGCTCCTTACTGTACGCCTTACAGTCTAGACTCTAGACTGTCAAGGAAGGACTTGACAGTTCAGACTGTAAAGAATCTGCTGGTTGAACTGAAAGAAAATTTACCAGAATACTCACGGATACCTGTATGATATTCTTTGCACAGAGAGGTGAAACTTAACACCAATTACACCATGTTATTGGTAAATGCTTGCTTTGCAACAATGCGTTCAAGAGCTTATGACTTGTTGCTGTTCAGTCGATAAGTCATGTCCTACTCTTTGTGACCCCATGAACTGCAGCAAGCCAGGCTCCTCTGTCCTTCACTGTCTCCCAGAGTTTGCTCAAATTCATGTCCATTGAGTTGGTGATGCTATCCAACAATCTCATCCTCTGATGCCCCCTTCTCTTTTTGCCTTCAGTTCTTCTCAGCATCAGGGTCTTTTCCAATGAGTCAGCTCTTTGCATCAGGTGGCCAAAGTATTGGACTTGTGACTTGGTTCAAATTTAATTCTATGGCTATGGAACAAATTCATTGGTCTCCCCCTCGCTGGTGCTGATACCTGGCTCCTATTAACATATGGAAGATAACAGCAACGTCTAATATTTGTACACTGCTTTACAGTTTACAAAGCCCTTTCAAATTCACCATCCAAATTAATTTTACCAATGCCATATTCCTCTAATGTTCATTATCCTTCATGCTTCTCTGGTGGTTCAGACAGTAAGAATCTGCCTGCAATGCAAGAGACCCTGGTTCAATCCCTGGATCAGGAAGATCCCTTGGAGAAGGGATTGACTACCTACTCCAGTATTCTTTCCTGGGAAATCCCCAGGACAGAGGAACCTGGTGGGTTACAGTCCATGGGGTTGCAAAGAGCCAGACACGATTGAGCAACTAACACTTTCACTTTCACTTCTTTTTCATGCCTTCTAGATCAGCATTCTTGTTTCTAAGATCTCCTCCATCAGAAGCTTGAAACATGATGTGCCTTAGCCAGACTGACCTCTCCAAATGCATTAATAATTCAACATGCCTTTTCAACCTCCCTTTGGGCAAAACTATGTCCCCTCCACCTTCTGAGGCTCCATCTCTCCTGTGAGTCATGATTCCAGTTTCCACATCACCAGCTGGAACGATCTGCCACCAGAGCAGGAATCTTTATGGTGCCAGCTACCCCATAGATTCTCTTCCCTGGATCGTTTTATTTGTCCCTCTACTTACCTTCCTGTCTCTTTAGCCCGAGCCCTCTCCTTCACTCTCTGCTCTGCTGCTCAAGTGATTTTTCAAAACGATAAATCCTAGCATGCCACAGTCTACTTTAATACCCATCGTTGGTTCCAGCGCTCCAAATAGTTGACCCCAGCCTGTGACGATCCAGGCTCCATCTGTCTCTGGGTTCCGCTCCCACCATCCACATCACGTGCTCCCTGACCCCTGAGGTCCACACTCCAGCCACATCAAACCATTCAAAGTGTGCGAACACATCAGACCATTTCCTGCTTTTATCCATTTTCAAAGACTTCTATCTGAAATGCACTCTCCTGCCCAGCGAACATGGGCAACTACTGTTGATCCGTCAGAAACCTTTTGCCCTCTGAAGGCCCCTCTTCTCTCCAAGACAAGCTGGCCATCCCCAATGGAACCACCCCAGGGCTTTGTCTTGTTATGTTGTGTCCTGGCCATGCCGTCATACATCCGTCACTCCTTTCCAGCTAACAGATACTAGAGGACCATCTGCGGTTTTCTTTCTGTGGGCTTACTTAGGTGTGTTGGTTACCCAAATGAATGAACCAACACATCAACCATCAGAAGCAGCAGAGACTCAGAACTGTTAGAAATTTTCCCAATCATGTTATAAAGGCACTGACTCTAGACATTGGCTCAAAGTTTTCACTTGGTTTTGATTAAGGCCGAGTCCCAGTGGCAGGATCATCTAAAGAAAAATCCGTAAACTCATTAACCTCCCTGAGAAGTCCTAATGTTTCCCACCAGTTGTTTGACTAAGTCTTATAACTATTCACCAGTCTGGCCCATTAAAAATTATAAAGACCCTGCAAGCTGAATACTGTGCTAACTTGTCCTAAAGCCCTGAAGTTACCATGCAAGACGCCATGGAAAGTCCACCATTGAATAAAGTAATACATGAACAGGAGGAAAATTACAAAGTGAGGCCAAGAATTGATCTGGGGTGGCGGGGTGGGGGAGGGGGTGGCAGGCAGGAAATGTACATTTGTCTCAGAATTCAAGACACTTCTTAAAATGAAAAAAAAAAAAAAACCTACCCACACAGAATTTCATCAGCTAACTCTGCTGATGAATTTGTTTTCAACAGCCCTTGCATCAAGTCCAGAGTTAATGTCTATCCAGGAATTTAGCATGACAGGGAGAAGGTGGGGAAAAAACAGAAGTTTCTAGCTGTATGCTTCCACTGACACAGCTTCCCAGAAATTCCATCCCATGGGGAGGAAAATCATTTGCCTGCTCCCCCATGACAGACAGTGTTATGATTCTGACAGGACACGTCCGCAGGAAAGAGAAAAGTTCACACCTCGAGACTTGCTATCTGCCCACAATCTCCGAGGCTAACATCCCGTGGCAATTCATTTGGTCTAATAAACTACAGCGACTTATTCCAAGGTCTAAGAAGCTGCCAAGTCCAATGAGATGATTTGACTGGAATAACGTGTTCTCACTGCTCTGCCCATTTAAGAGGAGTGAAAGTCGCTCAGTCGTGTCTGACTCTTTGCGACCCCATGGACTGTAGCCCGCCAGGCTCCTCTGTCCAAGGGATTCTCCAGGCAAGAATCCTGGGGTGGGTTGCCATTTTCTTCTCCAGGGGATCTTCCTGACCCAGAGATGGAACCTGGGTCTCTTACATTCTTACTGGCAGATTCTTTACTGTCTGAGCCATCAAGGAAGCCTGGCATTGAAGAGTAGGGTTATACTGCTTTCCACTGGATCCTGTTGCATTCCATAGAGTTTGCCCTCAATTGTGTTAATGATGTGAACTTGGAGCTTATATAACATTTGCCCTTTCAAAGTCTGACTTCATTTAAAGGGAGAGTGAAACAGTCAAAAATTTGTTTTGCCTGATTAGTTTATCTGGGAAGAGATTTCTACCTTTTTATATCATAATACAGGACTTCCCAGATGGCTCGGTGGTAAAGTATTTGCCTGCAATGCCTGAGACCTGGGTTAGTTCAGTCCTTGCGTCAGGAAGATCCCCTGGGAAAGGAAATGACAACCCACTCCAATATTCTTGCCTGGGAAATCCCATGGACAGAGCAGCCTGGTGGGTTACAGTCCATGGGGTTGTAAAAGAGTCGGACATGACCGAGCAACTAAACGACACACATAACACATCAATCGTTGTCGATATGTGTTACTACACAGACATAGGAGGTTTTCTAGAAGCTCATAACAAACTTGTGTATTCACATCAAATTATTTTATCCTATTGTTATTATTGTTACCTATTACAAACAGAGAGGGATGGTCAGGACTAGGATATCAAGGTTTATCAAGTCTTTCCATTCTTCAAAGTAGATTTCTATTTCAGTAGGAAATTTTTTTTAAGGCAAACAAAAAAATAATTTTATATCAACAGTGAGTCAAGGCTCATGTATTGCTAAACTCTCAATGGTTCTATGCAGCCTAGAATCTATGATTTGGGGCTCAGATGACTTACAGAAGCTTCATACAGAAACCATGGTCATTTTCTCTTTGCCTGCCACGCAAGAGAATCAGTGATAACCCACTGCTCCGTGCCTGCCCTCCCCACCCCATCAAGGTCACCATGAAACCCCTGCTTTTAGGGCTCATCCCAGGCTCTTTGGAGATGCCAGCAGGCAAGCTATAAAATAGTATGCATTGATTTTATTTTTTTAAGGAATAGCATATTTGATTAAAATCTAGGAGTAAGTCTGGCTCTAACAGACAATTAATCCCAGATTCCGATCTTGCCAAATCAATGCTTAATACTCAGAAAAGAGTTATTTTTTTTTTAGCTAAATGTTGATCATAGAACAAAAATGTGAGATAAACTGACTCAAACTTGTTTTGGTTTTTTTTCCCCTGCTTGGAGACTTACAATAAATATTAAAATGTAAATAAGTTACAATCTAGAATTTTATTTAAATCCATTCAAAATAGGAAGAGTACATCAAGGCTGTATATTGTCACCCTGCTGATTTAACTTATATGCAGAGTACATCATGAGAAACGCTGGGCTGGAGGAAGCACAAGCTGGAATCAAGATTGCCGGGAGAAATATCAATAACCTCAGATATGCAGTAGGCTACAGTCCATGGGGTCGCTAAGAGTCGGACACGACTGAGCAACTTCACTTTCACTTTTCCCTTTCATGCACTGGAGAAGGAAATGGCAACCCACTCCAGTATTCTTGCCTGGAGAAACCCAGGGACAGGGGAGCCTGGTGGGCTGCCGTCTATGGGGTCGCACAGAGTCGGACACGACTGAAGTGACTTAGCAGCAACAGCAGATATGCAGATGACACCACCCTTATGGCAGAAAGTGAAGAAGAACTAAAGAGCCTCTTGATGAAAGTGAAAGAGGAGAGTGAAAAAGTTGGCTGAAAGCTCAACGTTCAGAAAACTAAGATCATGGCATCTGGTCCCATCACTTCATATGAAATAGATGGGGAAACAGTGGAAACAGTGTCAGACTTTATTTTTCTGGGCTCCAAAATCATTGCTGATGGTGATTGCAGCCATGAAACTAAAAGACACTTACTCCTTGAAAAGAAGGTTATGACCAAGCTAGATAGCATATTTAAGAGCAGAGACATTATTTTGCCAACAAAGGTCCATCTAGTCAAGGCTATGGTTTTTCCAATGGTCATGTATGGATGTGAGAGTTGGATGGTGAAGAAAGCTGAGCATGGAAGAATTGATGCTTTTGAACTGTGGTGTTGGAGAAGACTCTTGAGAGTCCCTTGGACTGCAAGGAGATCCAACCAGTCCATCCTAAAGGAGATCAGTCCTGGGTGTTCATTGGAAGGACTGACGTTGAAGCTGAAACTCCAATACTTTGGCCACCTCATGCTAAGAGTTAACTCATTGGAAAAGAACCTAATGCTGGGAAGGATTGGGGGCAGGAGGAGAAGGGGACGACAGAGGATAAGATGGTTGGATGGCATCACCGACTCAATGGACATGGGTTTGTGTATACTCTGGGAGTTGGTGATGGACAGGGAGGCCTGGCGTGCTGTGATTCATGGGGTCGCAGAGTCCAACATGACTGAGTGACTGAACTGAATTGAACTGAAGGCCTCATACCAAACAAAGGCAAGATTTTAAATCTATAAACCAAAAATATAACCTTAAATTAAATCTCAACATTTCCCATGAAAGCAACACTTAGATTATAATTAGGAATTTTTAAGCTGCTAAAAATAACATTTTATTTGCTCTAATGCATTCCTTAGAAGCATGCACTATTGCATGCAGGTAAAGCCAGATTGATCTGCAAGTTTTGCTAATGTTATTCCCTGTATTAAATACATTCATGTAGAAATAAAACAAAGGAGCAATATCGGTATCAAAGCATTGTGGAGTTTTAGATAACAGACGCTAACTGAAATTAGAATTCAATCAGGAAAAGAATTTCAAGGGAAATTTAGCACAACACCTTTAAATAGGCCCAAGTAACAGGACACTCGGTCTACTTGCTTTCCTTTGAGTTCTTGCTTTCTTTCACTCTGTGCTGTACTGTGCTTAGTCGCTCAGTCATGTCCGACTCTTTGTGATCCCATGGCCTGTAGCCCGCCAGGCTCCTCTGTCCATGGGGATTCTCCAGGCAAGAATACTGGAGAGGGTTGCCATGCCCTCCTCCAGGGGATCTTCCCAACCCAGGGATCAAACCCAGGTCTCCTCATTGCAGGTGAATTCTTTATTGTCTGAGCCACCAGGGAAGCCCAAGAAACCTGGAGTGGGTGTCCTATCCCTTCTCCAGGGGAATTTCCCGACCCAGGAATCGAACCAGGGTCTCCTGCATTGCAGGCAGATTCTTTACCAGTTGAGCTACCCGGGAAGCCCTTTCTTTCACTCTACTTGTTTTTTTTTTTTTTTAACAAAGATAAGAGAAAGAGCAACCACTGTCCAAGAGTAAGAGAATAGGGACCTTAGCAGTGATGAGAAAATGACATAGTAGAAAAGACAACTGCGATTTTTGGTAAACACTGAGTTTCACAGAACAGATTTCTCATGCCTCTAACTTGTACATCAAAATTAGGTTCTTCATCCGATATGAGCATAAAATAAGAGATGCTTAGGTTTAGATAGGGCAAAATCAGAAGACACTGTTTCTGGTTTGAGGAAAATTGGGCAGCTCTTCTAAGCAGTACCAGCTTCCCTGGTGGCTCAAACAGGAAAGAATCTGCCTGCAATGCAGGAGACCCAGGTTCTATCCCAGGGTCAGGAAGATCCCCTAGAGAAAGAAATGGCTACCCACTACAATATTCTTGCCTGGAGAATTCCATGGACAGAGGATCCTGGCAGGCTACAGCTTATGGTATCCCAAAGAGTTGGACACGACTGAGCAACTAACTTTCACTTTCACTTTTCTAAGCAATAAGAACACACGACCCTCTATATGGAAATAAGGAGTTTGTGTCCAGTGAAAAAATAGGAACTGGATCGTATTTTTACCAAACTATGTTGTAAGGAAGCTACCTGAGGATGTGAAAATAACTGAGAAAATGTCCCAGGCTGTATTCACTAGCCAATGAAAGAAACATGTGAAGTTCAATGCTTAGTTCACATTGTGCAAAGTGGAAAATGAAGGAAGGTCAGCCACCACCTGGCCAGAAGCTCCAGGACTGTGTCTCTACACAGACGTGAGCAGTGGGCCAGGTGGAACAGGAAGACGGAACCCACTTTAGAGCAACGTCCCCAGCTGCCTCCACTACAGAGCAGAAGTGTAACCCGCCATGTTGGTGACCCTCCGTGTTCGTAACTCTGAGTGTGCGGTATAACCCAGTGAGGGCAAAGGAAAGGCAAGAATAAAAATATGGGACTTCCACATGAGAATGAGGCAACTCGGAATCAGACATCTCCCTTATACGAATTATATTTTCCTTCTATAATTTAATTCATCAAGGAAATTAAGTACTTCAATTCAACAATATACATGAGATGGCAAAGCCAGAACCTGTTTATGAAATACTATGTGTAAGAATGTAGCAAAACTATTTTGTAGAATAACTAGGTAAGTAGCTAAATATATCCCTTTAGTAAATTATGCATATACTCATACATTACCTAATAAACATATAAAATATACTAGAAAGTGATCCTACAATAGGGAATATTTGGACCCTTTTTTCTTTTTTTCTTTAATGCTTCTCCTGCATAAAATATGTCTATTATCATGCATAAAGAAAACTTTCTTTTTCATTCCTGGTGCATGTCAGTTACTCATATTAAATATAAATCTATTAGAATGGAAATGCTATCTGAATAGCGTTCTTGTCACCTATGAATTAATTGCAAATTTAAAACTATATGCTATTGTACTATGACACATGAAAGTATTTAGTATGCTACCCAAGTATTTTTTAAGTCCTTAGAGTAAAAATCTTTTTACTGAGTACAAAAAATTTGCAGTGGCATCTACATAACTATAATTATTCATGCAAAATACTTCATACAGCTTCTTATTAAAAAAAGTGATTAAAAGGCTGCCATTGTAGAAGAAAAAAATATGTTTATAAGCTTAGCTGTTTGGTTAAGATCAAAATGTAATATAAATTCCAGACTTAAAAATGAAAATTTTGATTTAATGAAGCTGAAGCTTTGAGTCCTGTCAAACTGATGCTCCTTAAAATTTAAGACTCATTTTCCCCAAAAAGCAGTATCAGAGAAATTCCCATCACCATCTTCTTCCTTCACACACCTACTCTCCAAAGAGCAGAACTTCCAAGCTTGTCATAATTCACTTCCAGCCCAAGACGCTCTTGCATGTAACCCTGGCTGGTGTTACTAAATCTATCAGGAGTTGCATTTAGCATAACTTAGTTTACTACTCTACTAGCAGGTAATATTTTACCAGGCGTTCTTTCACCCAGACTAGACCCCCCCAGGTGATTCTGGCGTAGATCCCATCAAGCTTTCGTCTACATCACTGGTTCTCCAAGTGCGGTCCTGGGACAAGTAATCGCAGCATCACCTGGGACCCCGTGGAAAATGCAGGTTGTCAGTTCACACCCAGATCTATTGAACCAAAAATTCTGGAGGTGGGGCCCAGCAACCTGGGTTTTCACTCGCCTTCCCTGTGATTCTGCTGTGCTACAACTGGAGACCCACTGCTCTATATCTCATCACAACCTATACAGGTGAGAATGAAGTTGGGATGAAGAATGGGCTATAGAAGTCACCTTCGATTTGGTTAAAAAGTCTGGGGGTGGGGGAGGGAGACTCAAGCAGGAGGGGATATATGGATACTGATAGCTGATTCTTGTTGTTTTACAGCACAAACTAACACAATATTGCAAACCAATTATCCTCCAATTAAAAATTAAAAAAAAAAACTGACAGGGTTTCAAGGTAGTCATAGCTCTTTAAAGTTGATCCCTCCCTTATAAGAAAGAACTAGTGACACGGCACTGGTTTGCCCAAAGTCCACCCCAGTTGGAATTCCCATGATCCACGTAGCCCTGAATGGATACATGCTAGGTCGCCTCAGTCCTGTCGGGCTCTTTGCGACCCTATGAACTGTAGCCCTCTAGGTGCCTCTGTCCATGGGCTTCTCCAGGCAAGAATACTGGAGTGGGGTGCCATACCCTTTTCCAGAGGATCTTCCCAATCCAGGGATCAAACCTGAGTCTCTTACATCTCCTGCATTGGCAGGTGGGTTCTTTACCATTAGCATCACCTGGGAAGCCCATCCATGTAGCCCTACACTGCCCATAATTTCTTCTTCTCATCTGAAAAAGAGGCCTTTGCAGAGCCATGCACTCTTTATCTCTTTCTCTCCTGTTCTCTGGTCGCATGTGCTAACAGAGTGAGCTGAGGGTTGGCTGGTGGGTTAATGTACCTGCTCTTCTCTCTAGAGAAAACTGGCCTCCTCAATGTATCTTCTTCTGCAGACACAAGAGACACAGGGCCCTGACACAGCCTATTTCTACAGTCCTGTTCCTCCCTCTTCCTCCTCCACGACCCTCCAGACCCCGCTGCACCTTGAATGTGGCAAACTCCTCCCCACTCAGACACCTAGCATTCACAGTTCCTTTGCGTGGAATGTTCTAGAACCCCCATCTTGCAAGGTCATTCAGACCTCAGTCCCAAGTCCCCTCTTCAGAAACACCATCCCAATACCATGGGTTGGCTAACCCTTGCCTTAGCCTTTCACAGCTTCACCATCTCTGATTTATTTACTGTCCTTCGGAAATGTTCTTCCCCACCCCATCCCCTACTCTGCAAGGCACATGGGATCTTAGTTCCCCAACCAGAGATCAAACTGTGCCCTCTGCAGTGGAAGCATGGAAGCCCTAATCACTGGGCCTCCAGGGAATTCCTGAAATGATCTCTTCCCATGTATTCCTCTACTTGTTTAAACTCCTTAAGAGAAGAGACCTTGTCCACCCTTGCGGCTCAGCTGGTAAAGAATCCGCCTACAATACGGGAGATCTGGATTAGATCCCTGGGTTGGGAAGATCCCCTGGGGAAGGAAAAGGCTACCCACTCCAGTATTCTGGCTTGGAGCATTCCATGGACTATATAATCCATGGGGTTGCAAAGAGTCAGACATGACTGAGCAATTTTTACCACGGTATACCCAACCCCAAATAGAGCTCAGCACTGAAGACTAGACATTCTGGGTGTATATTCAAGGACTGAGTGGATATATTGCCATAATTTTGTATTTATCCCATTATCTATAACTTTTTTGATTGAAAATAATTGATAGCATTTCAACCTAATGTAGTCAAACAGAATATTTGTTAAAGGCTACAAGAATGTCTTGCAGAAATCCAGGAAGAGAGCACACTCTATCTTGAGAACATCTGGAACAAGGGTGTGAAATGACAGTTGAGGCTCTTCCCTTCTCCCTCTTCTCAGATCCTTTGCTTCAGGTCATTCTTTTCTCCCTCATCACATTGACATACCTCACTTCTGTGATCCGCATAGTGGAAAACAGGACACCAGTAGGTTTGAAGTTCTGCCTGTTCCCATTTCAGCCTGGAAGAGGAAGAATACATCTCCATTCTCATTCCCACCTCCAAAATTTTCAGGAAAGCATGCCATTTGACCCAACTCTGCCAGATTCCCAACCCTGGCAGAAGACGGGAGGGTTATAAGAGAGACAGTCCATACATACTGTCATGAAAATTTCTCAGTGACCTTGCAAATTCAGAAAAATGGCAACTCTTCATTAAAGGAAGGTCAAGAGACAGATGCTGAGCAGACAAAGCCATTAGTTCCCACTCTCGTTGAGTAGTGTTAATGGTGCCAGGCCATTGGGATGCCCAGTGATGAACTAGTGAGATGCAACACAGCGTTTGATGAGGGCTGTAAGCCTTACAGTCAACCTCCCTGGCTTCAAACCCCAACCCTGCCACCTATAACCCTATGAGCCATTTTCTGGTCCTATCTGTGGCTCAGTTTTTCCTCTGTAGAATGAGGACCTCACGAGGTCCACAGGGTTTGGCACATAGTAAGTGCTCAATTTGCATTAATTGTATTCATTTTTACTGATTCTGTGTTTGAATGAGTTCATTCAGCTTCTGGAACAGCCTAATAATTCAAAGGAAGTCCTGCCATTACAAAGCACCAACCAAACAGAATGGTTATAATGTACTAACAAGCCAACTGCAAATGAATACCATCAAAATAAATGCTAGACACACTTCTGTCTTTCCAGATACATTTCCACATATTAGTAGAAATACTGTCATTTTGACACAAAAACAGATAAACAGCATTCACCTGGATATGCGATTGTGGGCTCATATAGGAGACAGAGGAAGAATGGTTTTCCATTGATGGGCGTGTGATGGGATCCAAGATGGCTGACAGACTTCATGCTCATTCTCAGGGATTTGAGAGATCTCCTGCAGGACTTTCCTCTCGTCACCCCTCCTCACTGACAGGCTGGGTCACCCTTTGTGGACACAGAAAAACGACATCTGTGACAGCCGTTCCAGACAGAAAAGTTCAGACACTTACCTGAAGAGCCTGTTTCTCCGGTTCTCAGACTCAGTAAGCGAGAGTAGCCCAGACAGAGAGGCGGAAGAGAAACATGGGTTCAGAGGAGGCGGTGGGTGAGAGCAGACCGTCCACAAACTCGAGCTGAAGCATGGGAGCAGACTCCTTCAGGGCCAACTGCGCCCTTGCTCGCACCTGGGAGACCCCAACTCCCAAAGAGACACAAAGGACAGCCCTGCTGGGCGTAACATGTGCCAACAAAATTCTGCCAACCACATCCTCCATGCATACCGCCACCAAGTACTTGACTGACCGTCCATCCATTGGACACTTAGAAGCGTGGCCACAACTTGGCCCCTGTTTTCCTCTAGGTATCGAAATCCTTCAAAACAATTTCCAAAAGCCAATATTTGCAGGCCACACAAAAGACACGTGATTTTTTTCTTTCAAGAATTCTTCATTAATATCATAAATGTAAGCACATTCAATATTAATAAATCACGCGTGTGGCTGTCCACTTTTTGAGATGTTGCCACTTTCTGAAGCACAAGACTTTCTCCTCAAGTTATAATAACCTGAAAAAATGATAAGTGGCTCATAAATGCAATGAAAATATGATTGTCATGACGAATTTTTAAAATAATCAAAACGTCTACCTTGGAGGTGGTAAGTTCTCCTATCACTGGATATCCTCCAGAATTTAATGCCAGATTGTTGTTGTTTTTCAGTCACTCAGTCATGTCTGAATCTTTGTGACCCCATGGACTGTAGCCCACCAGGCTCCTCTGTCCATGAGATTATCCCAGCAACTATACTGGAGTGCCTTGACATGCCCTCCTCCAGGGGATCTTCCCAGCCCAAGGACTGAACGCCAGTCTCCTCCTTAGCAGGCAGATTCTTTAACCACTGAGCCACCAGGGAAGACCCAGCGTCAGATATAGAGTGACAATTTTTAAATATTTCAGTGTGTGGACGGGAAGACATTGTCTCGATCTTTCAAAGCCATGCAGGACCAAGGACGCTGAACTTCAGGCAAATTGACCTGGTTGTATCTGTTGGCCCCAAACTCCTGAAACCAAGGTGGCTCTCATTGGCCCTGATTTGAGCTCCCATCAGCCACTCAACTCTCAACAGCTTGCATGTTGAGACCTCCTACTTCATCTTGATGTGGTGTTAATATCCGCCCACTGCTTCTCTGGAGCATGACTTTTCTTTTGCCCTGTTCCACTTGATCCTCATCTGATCCACAGCTCTTGGCAGGAGCGTGGCCAAGGAGAATTCCCGCTGAGGGGATTGGGTCTACAATTACCTTCAAAGACTCTTTAAAAACTAAGATTTTTATGACCCTCCACGTACATGAATAGTCAGGAATAAATCCATTCAATTGCTGGTGATATGAACAGACTGTGTCCAGGTACTACTCCTCATAAAGTTGCAGAGACCAAACAGAAATGTTCCCTGGGAAAAAAAAATGTGAGCAAAGTCATTCCCTGAAGAATCAGCTGTATCTGGAAACCATAAGGGAAAGCCAGGCATCAAAATCACATCTGGGGTAACTCCAGAGATTAACTCTGTCACCACTGCCCTCTTTACATAGAAATGAAAATGCAAAGTGTGGTCGATATTCATCTTGCCTTATAGAGTCCCAGGGAAGATGAGACATAGCTTATTTCTTATTCTACATCAGTGTTTCTACATGGCTTGCTGTGTCGGATTACCTCATTCTTGAAAACACGCACACGGCCACCAATGACTAAAACGTTTTCCAATTTTAACATTGTACAAACATTTATGAATATCTACCCAAAAAGTCGTAATTTTAAAATTGAGGATGACTTCTGGTTGGTCATATGAAAATAACACACTGACATTAACAGCACTGTGAAGGACCCCACATACAACAGATTATTTGAAATTACAGTAGCAACTCAATAGCTGTGCGAACAGATTTTTAATAACATTTTGTTTTCCTTTAGACTCTCCAGAGGTATGTCTGCACTACAACTTATGGTGTAAAAAAAAATCCCAAAGTTGTCATGATACATACTAGAGTCATGAAGCATCTCCCACCTAGGGCTTTCCAATGTGTTTTGCTGCATCTTATCACGTCTCTTCAGTGAACAAAGATTTATTTGATTTTCCTCATCAAATTCCTGAATGTCTACAAAAGCAGAGTGGGGTGGGGGGAAGCCTTTACAAACTTCTGCCCCACAGAGCAAAGTACAAGTTTTATCTTGAGCAAAATTCCACTCTGCTTTACCACCCCCCCACTTTCCCCAAATTTTAAACAAATGTGTGAGGTTTATCCGTGAATCTCGAACTGAAAACACAAGGCATAATCATTATTTCTAGGCGCCCAACTGATGAAATTGCTCTAGAGTTTATTTGTATTGCTCTTATCCTGCTTAAATAGGATTGAATATGTCAGTTTCTACTTGCTTCCTAATCCAGAATGCTGAATAGCAGTTTCTGCTGCAGTCAAATCCATTCAGTGTAAAACTACCGACAGCTGAAGAATTGTGTACAATCCAACTACTTCAGCTATTAACAAAAATTGTCCTACCCCTATGCAGAATCATGGATCAAGATAACCTATCTGATTGTTTACCAGGTTAACAGTTGTCGTAATGAAAACTCAGTCTGTAACATATACTTTCTGTAATGGACCCAATCTTATAGCAGAACAGAGCTGGGTGGATATAGTTACCCCCAACTACTTTGCCCCCACTTCTTTACAAAAATCACACACATTCTGATTAAAACACAGACTCAACTTACACAACTAAATATATTCCGTTGTTTCTGTGATCAGCCAGCATATCACATTTTTGAGTGACCAGAAGTATTGACAATCAAAGGATTTCATTTTTCTGGACACTTATATTCATTTCTGGTCACAGAGATAGAATTTTTAGAAAATGCCATCCAAAACGTATTCTTAAAGAATACCTCTATGAAGGAGCTATTTCTACACAATCGATTTAGTTACTGAGGTTAGTTTTTGGCATGTAACAACATGAAAACAATTTTGATGGTGTCTTGAAAAATATCATAAAGAAGTAATGAATTCATAAATGCACAAATCTTTTCTAGTGTCCTTTTCTGTTATAATTTAGTAGGCATGCTTATGTTTTCTCCTAATCAATTTGGTTTCAAAGATTTCAAAAAAAAAAAATTTAAGCCTCCAGAAAATACCTCCAATGCTTTCATTTCAGATCAGCTTGGCCACTAGGGAACCGTTACTTTATATTGGCTGTTGCCAAACAGAAATTTGAATGACCTTGCTACCCATTTCACGAGAGTCCACAATAGTCAGATACACATGACTTTCCAAAGTTAGTTTATTTTGGATTATAGCTTGATTCCCCAAAGATCTGGATATTTAATAAGGAATTACTACCGACTTAAATAAGTTCACAAAAGACACCAAGTAAGCTGCATGTGCTCCACACACAAACACAGTGAAGTGTCCGCAATAGCCAACGTTCCAATAAATGTGCGATTCATTTTAGTCTGATTAGCAACGGTTTTCAAAAATGGCTCCATTAATCCTCACACCGCCACCCCCCACCTCAACCCAGAACCAGCAAAATCTTCAGCTTATTTAAGCTTGAAACTTGAGAAAATAATCTTGCACTCTATTGGAACCCCGAATGCAGCTGTATGTATTCCTCAGAGACTTTCACGGGGCTGGTAGACACCTCAGTAAAAGAGTTTTATTAGCATTTAATTTACTTAATTTTGAAGGGATTAGACGAAATGTTAGCATAACGGATGGCCATCCACATTCCAGCATCACCAACCTTCTTCTAAGAAAATGACCGTGGATTTTGAGAATGACTTTCTATAGTTAGTGTGTTTTGCAGCTTGAGGTTTTTCTGGAAGGGGGGAAAAAAAGGATGAATAATTTGAGGTTTTTCAGCTAACTAGCTATACTTACGAAGGAAGCATTCATAAGCCAAAACCTCGGTGAATCACGTCAACCTGTTTCAAAGCAAATCTGTGCATTTCATTCTCATTTCTATCTTAAAAAAAAATTTTTCACTCAATTTATTATACAAGTTTATGTTCATTGCCGTGCATCGTAGGAGTTAGGTACTAAATTAGAATGCACTGGGGGCAAAAAAAAAACCTTCAGGTCATAACTGAGCATTTAAACAGCTTTTTCTGACTTCACTGGCATAGCAAGAAAAGCTTTAACCCTTGCAATAAGGGCTTTAGGGTTCAATTTTTCAGGAAACAAATCGATCAGAACCCACACGGGTAATGTATCTCACGCACACAAAATAAACTTGATGAAATGCATTTTTTCACCGATTGCTTCCTATGTTCCTGGTGTTGTATGTACCAATGTATCATGGACACAGTATTTCCAGCCAGAAAATTAATTGTGAATCATGAAAGGGGAAAAAAAATATCATCCCTCCACACAAAGAAAATCACCTGCTGGTTTCATACAAATCAGAGCTGGCATTGGAAGCACAGGATTCTGGCGTTTCTGGGAGCATCCAGTTAAGCTGGCATCTGACGCTAGAGAGCCCATTGCCAACCTCAGCTGCATGCCAGCCCTATCACTCCTCACGCTGGCAGCCCCAGAATAAAACAAAGACCAGATTACTGGCCTTGAAAATATCAAGAGGGAGGAACTGCTGCTTAAGAGGCATTTAAATAATCTTCCTCTGTTTCTTAACAAGATTACCCCTAAAAGCCCCGGAGAAGCTAGCTCCTTCCTGCCCCATGTTTTGTGCCCTCCTGGTTAGGAAGCTTCTTGGAGATCCATTCTTAGCGCACCTCTCCTCCAAGGCTAGTGGTTGGGCCCCACCAGCTTGGCTTGTCACTCTTAATAAGGACATTGTCAGACAGCCGAAACCCACACCGAGAGGCTGGAGTGTAATGCGCCTCTCGTCCAGCCAAGAGGGGGGCTGAACACAAGTCCCTTTAATTGACCTAGCATTTTCCTTTTATGGGAATGCACGTCTTACCTGGCAAACCCATGAAGCAAAGTGAGGGCTATTTTCCCCATTTCCAGTTGGAAATAAAATGGGACAGTCAGAGCCAGGCACTTTTCTGCAAAGTGTTTTCTGCACTGCCCATTACTTCTCTGGCCAGGAGCCCTCCTAAAGCCCCCTCTCTGTAAAGTTGTGAATGGGATCAGTTTACACAGTGTCTCAACGGCAAGTGCATGAGAGAATCACCCAGTTTAGTCATCTACAGCATCCAGATGGCTGACACTTTTCACTTTAGGTTGTGTTCAGTTGCTGGGCTTCCCTCATAGCTCAGTTGGTAAAGAATTGCCTGCAATGCTAAGAGACCCCAGTTCAATTCCTGGGTCGGGAAGATCCCCTGGAGAAGGGATAGGCTACCCACTCCTGTATTCTTGGGCTTCCCTTGTGGCTCAGCTGGTAAAGAATCTGCCCACAATGCAGGAGACCTTAACATATGCATGTTAAGCCCATGGATATATAATTCCCTATTAATGTATTTAGGCTTCCTTGGTATCTCAGCTGGTAAAGAATCTATCTGCAATTCTGGAGACCCCAGTTTGATTCCTGGGTTGGGAAGATCCCCTGGAGAAGGGAAAGGCTACCCACTCCAGTATTCTGGCCTGGAGAGTTCCATGGACTGTATAGTCCATGGGGTCGCAAAGAGTCGGACACGACTGACTGACTTTCACTTTCAGTCACTAAGTCTATTCCACTCTTTGCGATCCCATGGACTGCAGCAAGCCAGGCTTCCCTGTCCCTCCACCATCTCCTGGAGTTTGCTCAGATTCATGTGCATTGAGTCAATGCTGCTATCTAACCATCTTATCCTCTGCTGCCCCCTCTCCCTTTGCCTGCAGTCTTTCCCAGTAACAGGGTCTTTTCCAATGAATCTACTCTTTGTATCAGGTGGCCAAAATACTGGAGCTTTAGCTTCAGCATCAGTCCTTCCAAAGAATATCCAGGGTTGTTTCCTTTAGGACTGACTGGTTTGATCTCCTTGCAGTCCAAGGGACCCTCATTGTCAACTGAAAGGGGCTACTGGTATACCCACCACCTCATGGGGTTAGAGAACTCATCCCCCAAGCCATCTTCATGGAGGATAGAACTCCTCGGCCAAATCCTGGCAGCTCTATCAAGTGATTTTAGGATTAATTAAATGCTTATCTTTTTATTTTATTTTTTAAGATTTATTCATTTTATTTTTTTGGCTGCATGGGTCTCATTGCTGCACACGGGCTTTCTCTGGTTGCAGCAGTCGGGGGCAGCTCCTTTCTCTGGTTGCAGCAGTCAGGGGCAGCTCCTTTCTCTGGTTGCAGCAGTCAGGGGCAGCTCCTTTCTCTGGTTGCAGCAGTCAGGGGCAGCTCCTTTCTCTGGTTGCAGCAGTCAGGGGCAGCTCCTTTCTCTGGTTGCAGCAGTCAGGGGCAGCTCCTTTCTCTGGTTGCAGCAGTCAGGGGCAGCTCTCTAGTCGGGGTACAAGGGCTTCTCATTGCAATGGCTTCTCTTGTTGCAGAGCACAGGCTCTAGGCATGCAGGTTTCAGAAGTTGTGGCTCTTGGGCTTATTTGCTCCTTGGCATGTGGGATCCTCCCAGAGCAGGGATTGAACCTGTGCCCCTGTATCACAAGATGGATTCTTAACCACTGGACCACCGGGGAAGCCTGCCTATTCTTTTAGATGCCTATCATTCTACCAACTGACCTCTCAGAAAGCATTTTAAATAACAGAAGAGAATCTAGATTGTTAATGGGCATAGCCATATCACCTCACAGCTTCGTCTCCTAAATAAGAATTTTAAAGTTTCCTAACATGCTCTGTATGCATGCATGCTAAATCACTTGTCCATGTGTGTCCAACTCTTTGCGACCCTATGGACTGTTGTCTTCCAGGCTCCTCTGTCCATGGGAGTCTCCAGGCAAGAATACTGGAGTGGGTTGCCGTCCCCTTCTCTAAAGGGTATTCCCAACCCAGGGATCGAACCCATATCTCTGGCGTCTTCTGCATTGACAGGCAGATTCTTCACCACTAGCACCACCTGGGAAGCCCAACATGCTCTATAGAAAACCATAAAGAATTGCTTTTAGGATGATAACACATGAGAATGAAGTTCAGGTCATTTCCTGCACACGTAGCCATAGTCTATAAAATCTGCTAATGACAATGCCCCCCCCAAAAAGATACGGCATACAGATTCTAAAAATACACAAACATAGATCGAGTCCACTGTGGGATACTGAATTTCTAAGTTTAATGTTAATCCTCAATTGCTCAGAAACATTGTTTGTCTTTAATTATTATAATATTCTCATTCAATTAAAAAA
Organism: Okapia johnstoni; assembly: GCA_024291935.2. Taxonomy (NCBI): domain Eukaryota; kingdom Metazoa; phylum Chordata; class Mammalia; order Artiodactyla; family Giraffidae; genus Okapia; species Okapia johnstoni. Next base: position 4,785,592 of record CM044321.1, on the reverse strand, counting down.
AATTAGGTGCTGTAATTCAGACTTTTAATTAAGTGAATTAGCTTTTGACATTTTCTTGGAAAAAGATGTTCCCAATGTGGCTTTTTCCCTTTACTTGCAATTAAACATTCCTTAGCCCTATTTAAATACTTTGGTAAGAAATACGCAATTTATAGCAATATGCCAACTTTTTTCAGACACTGACGAGGCAGCTGTTAACCTCAGGCATTATACATTTTAGGGAGAGGTGGAAACTTGCGTTGAACCTGAAGGGCTTTTTTATAGTGATGAATGCAAACGGCAGAGCTGTACCTGTCGCAGAAGCATCCTTTGATGTTTGACGCAAGCGCTGCTGGTCCTCCCAGAACTACTGCTTTGTTTATTGAGGCGTATCTTGCCATACGTAAGGATGTCTTCAACTTGGCTTTCATGTCTCAACCAAACATTTTCTGCTGCCATGTCCTGTTGCTTCTGTTGCTTGAAGTTGTCAGAGGGAAAAGTTAACTCTGTCATGGAGCAAACGCTTCTTTCTCTTCTGCTGGAGTGAAGCTGAAGGAGCCCTGTGATGTGAGCCTTAACTATAGGAGAAGGCTCGCCCTGGCCACATGTATTATGTCTCATGATATCACTCTGCTTCTCATAATTGGTAGGGGACCAGTGAAGCTGGCCATCAACTGTGGAGAGGTCATTAGCAGTATATTCTCACTGCCTCTGTCATTCGAGTGTTTGTTTTTATGTTGCAGCTAATGAGTTTCATTCTTGGAGCTCATCAAAGGTAAGTCTTTGTACTTTAGCGAAAAAAAAAAAAAAAGATCTTACATAATAATAATGCTTTATTTCTCTTGTGGTAAGTACCTACTCTGACATCTCTCTAATTAAGAAGTTAGATTCTTAAAACACGTTCTGTTTGTTGCCTGGGTACAAAAGCTTCCACAGAAGGAGGATGGTTAGTGAGGTGCGGTCTTGAAATAAACACCTCTGCCTTCTTGCATGAGCCTTTCGTTGAAACGCCCCTTCCATTTGGGTTACTCAATTCAGTCCAGGAGCACGGAGAATTGATCTTTTATGACTCATAAAATATTTGCTCCTTCAAAAAGAGTGAAGGAAATAAAACACAAGTGATGCTGTAGATGCATATTTATGCCTATTTGAAATCAAGCCCTTTGATATGCAATACTGATCTTATCTTCAGGGAAAACAAAAAGCATTTTAAAGAACTTTTTTTTTAAAAAAAAAAGGTTCCACTTCATTTCATAAAATCTGAAAAACTCTGGAAGTTACCTAGTTATTCATCTTTGAAGTCACCTGCTCAATCAAACATTCTTAGCTGTATATCCATGGTTTCAAATGTTTGCTTTTGTAATAAAACAGTTCTAACCTTATGAGACTCTCAACTCTACAGATCAGATCAGCTAACTAAAAGCTTTTGCTTGAGCTTTTCAACAATGCAGTAGGGAAAAAATATGAAAAGGAAGATGAGGACAAGAATCACATGGCATTCAGAGAACTCGAATGGATATGGCAGAAAAAAATTAGACTACTGAAGCTATCGAATGATGGTTTGCGATCTTATCCATTTTCATAAATTAAGCAGGTTGAAACTGGTCAGTGTTTAGCCAGCAAATCTGAGTGACAAAAAAAGAGACTGATGAAAAGTAAAAAGCGTCAACCCGATTTTATCTGGAGGCAGATTTACCAAGCTGTGGGTTAGCAATGTCATCTGATCTTTTGCCCACCAATGGGCTTTTGTATTGGTCTGAAATCCTAGGCCACTTGGGGCTACCAGGAAACCTCTGGCCTGTCCCTACTGGGCCATGCTGGCTAGTTACGCCAACTGAAAACCATCCCCTCTGGTCAGTCATTGCAGTGAAAAAAAATCAAAGAGAAATTACTTCTCCCAACTCATCACCGAGGTTGTGATTCCACACGTTGGGTGTAGGACGCTTCTCTTTTTAAAATATGTTATCGCTGACACATTTTGTATCAGGCACTTTGCCAAAGCTAAATGTATGTATTATCTAATTTAATCCCCACTGCAACATTATGAGGAAGAAACTGCTATAATTTTTATTTTAGAGGCAAAGACAATCATTTCAAATAGATTAAAATCACACAAATAGAGGATGGGAGATGGAGGGCTTGAACTCAGGTGTCTTTCTGCAAAGTATGTTTGAAGAAGACATCAGCAACTTCAGCCCATTCAGAATTTCTTGGTCTCTTCTTCTGGTACCTCCCCCTTTCCTCAGAGAAACTGTCTCTTCTGCCTTTGATTTGGTAGAATCGATGGTCCCAGAATGGTAGAATCAATGGCTCGTGGCCCAGGCTAGACTAGTTGGGTTCCCCTGGGCATTTGAATGCTGAGCAAAGTCTCTAGAGCAAAAAGGGGGCTGGAGGTTAATCATCAGGTGGTTGAACCAAAAGAATCAAAGAGCCCTTAGGCTCTTGGATCTCAGTACTATATGAACAGGGAAATTTAAAAATTAATGAATAGCAATAAACAAATAAACCTAGCACTTCCCTGGTGGTCCAGTGGTTAAGAATCAGCCTGCCAATGCAGGGGACAAGGGCTCGATCCCTGGTCTGGAAAGATTCCACATGCTACAGAGCAACTTAAGCCATGCACCACAATAGTGAAGCCCAGTCACCCCAGAGCCTGTGCTCTGCACAAGAGAAGTCTGCCCATCACAACTAGAGAGTATCCCAGCTCACTGCAACTCGAAAAAGCCTGTGTGCAGCAACAAGACCCAGGGCAGCCAAAAGCAAGTTAATTTTAAGTTTTTAAAATATTCTTTAAGAAGCAGACAAACAAAAACAAACCTACCTGCTGGTCTCAAAGAGAGACACGTGTGTATCAGATATGTCCAATGATGTCTTGGGCACCTGGTAGGCTGAGAAAGCATTGTAGAACAGAGGAAAGAAGACAGATTTTACAAGGCACGCCTGAGTTCAAGGGCAACTCTGACACTAGCTCTGAGTATTTAGACAAGCAGCCTAAAAATCTCCTGAGTCCTGAGTTCTTCCTTCGTAAGATGAAAATCACCATCCTTGCCCCATATCCTTGTTGAAAGATTCCACGAGAACACCTGTGTCTGTAGGTTAGCCGTCTGACAGGTCTCACTGGGCTGAAATCAAGGTGTTGGCAGGACTGAGTTCCTTTCTGGAAGGCCTAGGGAAGAATTTGTTTTCTTGCCTTTCCGGAGTGTAGCAGTTGCCCACTTGCTTTGGCTGAAGGTCCGCTTCCATCCTCAAGCCGGCGTGGCAGCCAGATCTTCCCAGTGTGTCCACCTGACTCTCGCTCTGTCTCCCGTCTCCCTCTTCTACACTGAAGGGCCCTTGTGATTGTGGTGGATCCGCCTGGATGATGCAGGATAACCCCTCCATCTCCAGGTCAGCTGACTAGCATCCTTAAGCCCATCTGCAATCTTAATTCTCTTTTGCTGTGTAACCCTGAATATTCACACATTCGGTAGGGTATAGCATGAACATCTTTCAGGAGCTGTTATTCTGTCCGCCACATTCATGAAAGGTAGAAACCACAGGCAAGCCAGCACATATTCTAAGAAGGACGTTTACGATTGCCAGATTACTTATTTAAAGGTTATTAATATTTGAGAAGTCTGCTTACTTCACACACACGTGTGGTCACTCAAAGAAGTTTGACACTGTACTCTAAATAAAGGGCTTCCCACCTAGCACTCTTGGTAAAGAACACGCCTGCCAAGGCAGGAGGCGTAAGAGATGCGGGTTTGGTCTCTGGGTCCGGAAGGTTCCCTAGAGGAGGAAATGGCAACCCACTCCAGTATTCTTGCCAGGAGAATCCCCATGGACAGAGGAGCCTGGCGGGCTGCAGTCCACAGGGCTGCAAAGAGTCAGACACTACTGAGGGACTTAGCACACACTCTAACTAAATTTTACATCATAGAAAGATACCCGTGCAATTTTCTGTCATGACTTAACTGACATTACATTTCTATCTTGAAAGACTATTTTTTTCTGTGTGCACGTATTAAAATTAGTATCACACAGCTTGCCTTTTATTTGGCTGGTTTGTTCATCACTTTGGTCTAACCCACTTTCTTGCCTTTAAGAAATCTAGCGGAATTATAGTTATCGTACTTCACCATTCCCTAAAACACACTTTGAAATCAATGAAGTGCCTAATAAGTAGCTGAAACAGAAACATTTCCTTAAAATAGCTTCACAGTTTGTCCGTGTATTGATAACAAGTGCTCAGGAAATTAATTAACAGAATATTTTCTTAATTAACTCCCAAATTATAGGTTGCAATATAAAATACAGTCAGTTCCATGTGGTCCTCAGAGCTCTTTGCAGAACGGGAAAATGGTGGATGAGAGGAATGTGTGAGGAGACTAACATTAACACGCACCTGCTACTAAACACAAAACGGATGAACAAGGACCTACCGCACAGCACAGGGAACTAACTTCATATCTTGTAATAACCTGTAAATGGAAAAGACTTTGAAAAAAAGAATACATATACATATTTTGAGGGCTTCTCGGTTGGCTCAGTGATAACAAGCCAAGGCGGGAAACTCAGGTTTGATCCTTCGGTCAGGAAGATCCCCTGGAAAAGGGAATGGCTACCCACTCCAGTATCCTGGCCTGGAGAATTCCATGGACAGAGGAGCCTGGAGGACTACAGTCCATGGGGTCTGAAAGAATCAGACATGACTTAGGGACTAAACAGCAACAAGATATATAATATTTATTAAACAAATTGCATGAATAAATCAGATGAGTGAAGAATCTGGAAGAATAATGTCTCGGGTGACCCAGAGAACACGACAACGCCATTTCTCTGGGACATACTTAGCCTGAGGGCTGGTAGCGTGGCATGAGAAAGCTTGAATGGGGAAGCATCTGGGTAAAACTTTGAGTGGAAAATAGCAGTTAATAGTATCTTGCCCAGGTCAGGTTTGAGTGGACCATGAGAAACAAGAAAGACAAATACACAAATTGGGAGCATGTTTTTAGAGATGACCTGGTCATCGTAATTCCCATCACGAAAGGGGAGTTTGATTCAACGTTCCTGTTAGTGCATTTTACACCATCCCCGGGTGATGCGCTTCATGGCACACCCCTGTTGGCACTGTCTCTAGCTGGTGCTCCTGAGAACAGGTGACCTACACAGCTGATGCTCCTGGCAGGGTGTGAGCTCAATCGTTGTCATCAACAACAATCATTGCAACAACACAGAATGCCATCAGGGACTCGTGTGTGCAGAGAGCAACCATCCCATCTTATGGGTCTATTTCTCACATTTATTGCATTTTGAAGGGCAGCAAGACTTTCATTCCGGCTTCTCCGGTGTCACTAGGGGTAAAGAACCCACCTGCTAATGCAGGAGACGTAAGAGACTGCAGGTTCAATCCCTGGGTCGAGAAGATCCCCTGGAGGAGGACATGGCAACCCACTCCAGTATTCTTGCCTGGAGAATCCCATGGACAGAGGAACCTGGCGGGCTACAAGTCCAAAGGGTCATGAAGAGTCAGACATGCCTGAAGCAACTTACCATGGTATGGCAAGACTTTCATTCAAGCTTTTTCATGCCACGCTACCAGCCCTCAGGCCAAGTATGTCCCAGAGAAATAGCGTTGGTCAAGCCCTTGGGTCGCCAGGAATCTGTAGACCCTTTCAAAGACCTCCACTGGCCACAGCAGAGTTGTCTCCAGTCTCTCTGAGATGGTTCTCAGGCCTTTTTTCTCACTGCATCCATGTTTTCTGCTCCTTTATATTTCCTGCTTTATTATATTTCTACACGAAGTACATTGCTATTGGTTGTTCAGTGGCTAAGCCTTGTCTTTGCGACCCCATGAATTGCAGCACACCAGGCCCCTCTGTCCTCCACTATCTCCTGGCATTTGCTCAAATTCGTGAAGAAAGCTGAGCGCCAAAGAATTGATGCTTTTGAACTGTGGTGTTGGAGAAGACTCTTGAGAGTCCCTTGGACTGCAAGGAGCCAATCAATCCATCCTAAAAGAGATCAATCCTGGGTGTTCATTGGAAGGTCTGATGTTGAAGCTGAAACTCCAATACTTTGGCCACCTCATGCAAAGGGTTGACTCATTGGAAAAGACCCTAATGCTGGGTAGGATTGGGGGCTGGAGGAGAAGGGGACGACAGAGGATGAGATGGTTGGATGGCATCACCGACTCGATGAAAATGGGTTTGGGTAGACTCCAGGAGTTGGTGATGGACAGGGAGGCCTGGCGTGCTGCAGTTCATGGGGTCGCAAAGAGTCAGACATGACTGAGCGACTGAACGGAACTGATGAAGTGCATGCCAGTCTTTTATTCCCATTTAAAATACATTTCCTATATTCCAGACACCATATTATGTGTAAGATGGTAGACCACCTGGTCATCTCCCTGCCTCCTGCTTGGACTGAATGGACAAATGTATCAGTAAACATTCTCCAAAGAACCTGAACCACTAGGGTGTGGATTGAAAATAGAGAGGTGGATGGAGAGATTGATACACGGATATATAGACAGAGACTGAGTTTAAGAAATTGGCTCATGTGACTGTAGGGCTGACCAGTCCAAAGCCTGCAGGGCAGGCAGCAGGCTGGAGACCCAGGGAAGAGCCGATGTTGCAACTAGAGTTTGAAGACAGGCTGAAGGCAGAATTCCCTCCTCCTGGTGGCCTCTCAGTCTTTTCTCCTAGAACCTTCACCTGATTAGATGAGGCCCATCCATATCATGGAGGATAATCTGTTTAACTCAAAGTCCGCTGATTTAAATGTTAAACTCATAGTCTTCAGAAGCTCTACCAATGTCCAGTTGGTATGGTTTTGCTCTTGATTATCACATTCCGTAAGTTTTTTTTTTTTTTATCCATTATAAAATTTTACTGAAACAGCTTTTTTTTTTTAAGAATTGAAGCACAGTTAATTTACAATGTTGTGTTAGGTGTACAGCAAAGTGGTTCAGTTATACATACATAAATATATATATTCTTTTTCATATTATTTTCCTTGTAGGTTGTTACAAAATATTGAATAAAGTTCCCTTTGCTATACAGTAGGTCTTTGTTGGTTATCTATTTTATATATAGTAGTGTGTGTATGTTAATCCCAAACTCCTAATGGATCCCATCATAAAACTTACTGCTTTTTGTTCTTTTGCTTCCAGCTTATGAAAGTTCTTAAAATTGTGCAAGTTTGAAGAGACCAGTATGGAAAAGTCTTAACTGGATACAATGTTACCCCAAGCATTATTTTTAGACTCTCCCATTAAGGCGATATGTTAGGATGCCGAATTGCCCAATGAAAACCGGAAGGAAAAAAACATCTTCCCGAGTTTTTCAGTTGTTTTAATATTTGGCATTATATCTATTAACTCTCTATGGTGCGTGATAGCCCTTGGCAAACAGAAGTTTCATTGAAAAATAATTACTACAAAGATTAAGGTAGCTTATTATATCCTTAGATTATTACATATTTTAGATGTAGAATATACATATGCATGTATGCTCACAGCAGGCTTTGCTAGCATTAAATAAACCCAAAGAAAAGTTCTTCTGCTTTAATTAATAGGTGTAGGATAAAAATCTGATGAGGAAATTTTATTTTTAAGTATGTTTCACTAGGGAGAACCTGTCACAGTTTTTTTTTCATGTGCTATTTTCTGCCTCCCCTGCTTGCTCTGAAGTATCTGGTAAAAACAACATCCTTTCTCTTCACACCTTTCTTGAAGCTTGTAAGGGTGAAGGTGGGAACAGAGCTAGGCGGAGAGAGCAGAGATGTGCAAACTTCCTTACTTTCACAGCCTGGAATTAAAGTAGCGTTCATTTCATGTGGGCTCCAGGAAGACAAGAACCCATTTTGCCAACACAACCAATACAACTGATGTTAATTGGCTCTTCACCCAGCTTAAGAAAACACAAGAGTAAATTTAACTATTGTAGGTAAGTTATATTTGCCCTAAGTTCCAAACAACTTCTGAGGTTTTCAAACTTGGAAGTAATCCTCGAAACATTCACTTTATTTTCTCATCAGTTACTTTCAGAAGGAAATACATGTCCTGTGAAACTAAAAGTACCCTAAGGATTATTGTTTTAAACAGTGGATTAAAAATTAGGTATTAAATGGAAGAGTCCAGAAAAAAAATCTTCCCTTGGATGAAGTAATATTTAGAATTCAACATGGTTGAATAAACTTTAGACCCTTCTGTCTAATTTCTCTAGGAAGTAAAATGAGGTTCAGCACCACATTGCACATAAGGACTTTTAAGAGTGCATTTTGCAACTGCAACTTGGTTATTAATTTAATTGAATATAAATTGCAATCATGGTACTTCTTCAACCTTAGATGTAAGTTAGAAACTTCTTCCATTGGTCTCAAAATAAGAGTTTACAACCATTCTTGTAATAAAAATGTGATAAGAAATGAGCTTGAATTTCATTATGTATAAATCAATTTCTTTCTTTATTAGGATTTCTCCACAAAAAGTACTAGGTAATTACCCTGTTATATTATAATTCACACACATAAAATATTTCAGCAGCGAAGGTTAACTGAAGCTCCCTCCTCATCTTTGTAAATGTCTCTAAACTGCTTTGTCTTGGGCAAATTAAAACCAAAAATATTCTTTAATAAATTCTTGGAGAAAATTGATAACAGAGCAATACTAACCTCATAAATTATGTTCCCTGATAAAGTTTCATTTTAAATATTCCTCGCTTACTTTCCAGGCTTATTTTATATCAAGCATAATGCATGCAGACAAAGCAAATAAATATATGAGTTGTATTTTATTTTCTTAATATAAAAATCCAGGAGAGAAATAAAAACCACTAAGTACCTTCCTAACAGTTTGATTTTATCATGTGCCATTTATTTCTCTTTTCTCTTTTGATTTCATTCTAAACTTGTGCAAATTTAGCAACATAAAAATGACTTTTTCTAAGTTTGATCACATTTTCCTGACTTCTGCTATTTCTACTTAACCTGTTAGTTATTTTCTTGTATTTTGTGAACTTTTTAAAAGTAACTCGAGTAAAAAATGTATAATGATTTGTCCTTTTATTTATAAAAAACCAAAATAGTAGTTGCACGTACATTACTTGTTAACATATCATAAAAGGAGGTATATATAGTAAGGAACAAATGTGGTATTATATTAATCTGTCTCTTTGGAGCAGGAAGGGAGATTCATTTAATATTGTGCCTTTGGAATATTTTTGTAATAATATATCTCTCCTTTGCTTAGTATAAAGGCCACTAGATGTGTTGCTAGGAAAAGAAAAGCAATTATAAAAAGAAAATCACAAAGAAGAAATAATTCTAAGTTTTCACCTATAACATAAGATTAATTTAAAATGGAACACCCGTGGAAATAGAAATATAGGAAATTTCTTTAAAGGTTCCACTTCAAACTTCAAAGGATTGACAGAAATAACCAATCAAGGGAAGTGCCTGGTGGCAGGGAGGGGCAGAGGGGTTTGCCTGCATTGTCACATAAAAGGCGAAAATAAAACAAGTGCCTACAAATATTTGTAGACTGATAAGTTACCTTTCCCCTCTTACTTTCTTCCGATACCCTGTCTTATTTCAAGTCCCGATGAAGCAAAAAAAAAAAAAAAAAAGTCTGACTTTAACACAAGAATAAAAAGAACTATCAGCAAAGAGATGCTGTGTCAATCATGGCCTGGCTTTTACTCAAAAGAGAGACAGAAAGGATTCCTGACTCAATGAAGATAATACCCATCGAGTTTCAATTTCAATACCAAGCCCACGCTCTTCTTTCAAATGCTAACATCAATAAAATCTTGCTGATCAGAAGTTGTTCTCTTTTCCTATTTTATGTATTCTATTTTATGTTTGCCCTTTAATGCATCTCTGGTGGCTCATACGGTAAAGAATCTGCCTGCAATGCAGGAGACCCAGGTTCAATCCCTGGGTTGGGACGATCCCCTGGAGGAGAGCATGGCAACCCACTCCAGTATTCTTGCCTGGAGAATCCCATGGACAGAGGAGCCTGGTGGACTACAGTCCATGGAGTCGCAAAGAGTCACACACAATGAACGCTTACCCTTTAATAGTGAAAAGGGAGATATATCGAAATACATTGGGTCACAGATCAGAATCCTATTGGATGCAATGAGTTGCAAATATTGATAATGACAGAGTAAGTGGTTGTGTGCATGTGTGTGTGTGTGTGTGTGTGGCATGTGGATACCAGGGTCAGAACAGACACATCTTGATATATGCTTATCTCAGGAGAATTGAAACAGGGAAAAGTGTTTGCTGTCCCTCCCTAGAGCAGTGCTACTGACACAGAAGTCACTGGCTTTATACCCTTGGGCTTTTTAACAGGAAACGAGGCCAATCAGTGTCTGATTGGCGGCGAGACAGGATGGGGCGTGAGAAACCGGGACAGGGCAACACGTGAGCGCGTGTCAGCACCATAACCCCGACTAGCAGAGTGGACGATGCAGCCACATCTCTCCAGAGACAAGGGAGTGGACGGCTGCCGGTGGCAGCTGAGGACCCCAGAGCCACAGAGGGGGACCCCTGGCCCCTCACCTGAGCCTCTGGCTGCTGTGGAAGGCCGCGCCAGGCATGTTCTCGCAAGAGCTGGGAAACCCAGTGCAGCTGGGCAGCAGGCCTTTGGCCGACTTAAAAGGGCTAAGCCGCATCCTGAAAGTGAAGCCTCCCTCAACACTAGGCTCCTCCAAGGCAATCCTGTCCCGAAGGAGGCTGAAGGCTGAGTCAGCTCCTGGATTTGCAGCTATTATTCCCCAGAGTCCGGGCAGCTTAAGCCCTTTCATCCACCCCTCCAAGGGCAGCCCAGCCAGAAAGCCCACCTGGTGATGCATTCGGGCCTCAGAGCTGACAGATTAGTGGGCACCTCACCGGAGCATCCCAGAGGAAGGAAGCAGCATAAACTCCAGAGCCACCGATTTTAGGAGGAAGTTGCCTCTGAGACTCCTGGTCTGGGCTTGAGCGCTTTGATTTCAAGAACTGTCCACTGCCGAGAGAAAAGGACACTTTGAGCCTTAAAAAGACAGAAATGTTTAATGAAGAGGCTGTGTGTCTGCGCTGTCACCTTGACTGCTGAGATGTGGACCCGACACACTGCCGAGAGGATGCTCTGGACAGATCCTGTCCACCAGAATCAATCATTTATTCTTAGCTCACATCCTAGGCTATCACTCGGTATGAACTTAGGGATTCTAATTATCATGTGGCATCCATTTTAAATTTTCTCCCTGGGTTTGTGTGAGTCTGTTTGTAAATATTAATATATTCGAAAAGTAGTTTAACCGCTAAATGAATAGTTCAGCACACGTTCTCACTAAATGTATTAGTACAAGAGTATGGTTAACTATCTGGGCAATCTGGACAGTCATCATCCCCAGGGCTTCATTTCTGACAGTTTTTTGTTTTGTTTTTATGCCGCATGTAAAGTAGTTTAAGCCCATTTTCCCTTGGTGTGAACTGAATTTTGTTCCTCCCAAAATTCGCGGATTGAAGTCCTAACCCCGAGGACCTCAGAATGTCACTCTTTGGGGACCTCTAGACAGGCAATTAAGGTAAACTAACATCACATGCATGACCCAAATCCAATCTGACTGGTGTCCTTATTTAAAAAAAAAAAAGATTAGGACATAAACAGATACCCACATAGCAAAGACCACGTGAAGACACAGGGAGAAGATGGCCATCCACAAGCTAAGGACAGAGGCCTCAGAAGAAACCTGAGACCTCTGACATCCGAAGCTCAGACACCTAGCCTCCAGAATTGTGAGGAAATGAGTTTCTCTTGTTAAAGGCACCCAGTCTTTAGTCTGGTATCTGCTACTGCAGCCCTAACAAGCTAGTACACTCTCTTGCTTTCTCTTCATAGCTGAGACCAATTCAGAACCAGGTCCCAAATAGATTGGAGAATTTTCACAATTAGAGATCTTCACAATTTCAAAATTTTCACAGTTATCCAAAGGTCTGGTTTAGACAATTGTTTCTGTGATCTTGGAATGAAATTCAATCATAAAACATAACAATAATAAGCATATAAAACCCCAAATAATCTCTCTTCATTTTACATGTCAGATATAAAGTATTCGATGTAACTTATCTTTTACAAGGAATTAGAAACGGCTTAAAACCAGAACTGCATGTATAGTCTTCCCAGCAGTAAGGAGAGGAGGTTGGCAGTCATGGAGTAGGAGGAGATGGAAGATGACAGGAGATGTGATGAGTAGGAAGAGGTATAGGAACTAGGCAGAAAATCAGGACTCTGAGGTGTTGTAAACAGAAATTAGACTTCAAAAAAACAAAAAACTATCAGATATTATAGAACCCCAGAGGTTTTTTTTGACTTCATGGTGATTATAAATTAATAGTGTTGAAGTACTGAAACTTAAGTTTTCAGTTCCCAAATTGTTAGCACTAAATGAATAACTTTCAATTCAATAAGTTTTAGTACTTTCTTGGGATAAATAAATTCGAGAAGCATAAACATTTCCTCAGCTTGCCACACAAACCCCACTGTTAGTCGCTGGCTTCTGTCAGAGAGTACCTACGGCGTTTACAATACTAGTGCCCCTACAACATGACCAAACAAAGCCCATCACGGTATAATACGCTAAAAGAGAGTGTCTTTGCTTGTCCAAACAGGGCAGGGTTTTCCTCATCTCCAGTTCTCACAGACTCCTCTGCTTAAAATCACCCAGTGGTCTCCCATCCCATTCCGGGTAGACCCCAAATTCTCTTTCATGACCTGCAAGACTCTGCCCAGCCTGGTCTCCTACCACTTGTCCACCAAGTCTCCTTAATGCGTCTCCCACACTTCCACTCCACTACCAGCCAGCATGTTACTCCCGAATCGGTCAGGCTTGCTTCTAGCTCAGCATGCTGTTGGGTCCTGTTCCCTTTGCCTGGAACCATCATTTCCCCCAAATCTGTGTAACTCATTCCCTCACCTCCTTCAAGTCTTAGCTCAGGTGACACTTACCCAGTGAGCCCCCTACTTCTCCTGTTTAATAACACACTCTCACCTCTGCCACATGCTCTTGTGACCTTCACTTTTTTATTTTTCTTTTCCTTTTTTAAAAAAAATTTTATTGCTTTGGGTCTCCTGGTGGCTCAGAAGTTAAAGAATCCGCCTGCAACGCTGGAGATCCCTGGGTAGGGAAGATCCTGTGGAAAAGGGATTGGTTACCCACTCCAGTGTTCTTGCCTGGAGACTCCCATGGACAGAGGAGCCTGGTGTTCTACAGTCCACGGGATCACAAAAGAGTCGGACACGGCTGAGCGACTCACACTTTCAGTCCCATTTTCAGAGTTGCTTCACAATGTAGTGTTAGTTTCTGCTGTACAGAAAAGTGAATCAGCTGTGAGTGAAGTGAAAGTCGTTCAGTCGTGTCTGACTCTTTGTGACCCCATGGACTGTCCACAGAATTCTCTAGGCCAGAATATTGGAGTGGGTAGCCTTTCCCTTCTCCAGGGGATATTTCCAACCCAGGAATCGAACTGGGGTCTCCCGCATTGCAGGCGGATTCTTTACCAGCTGAGCCACAAGGGAAGCCCAAGAATACTGGAGTGGGTGACCTATCCCTTCTCCAGCAGATCTTCCTAATCCAGGAATCAAACCGGGGTCTCCTGCATTATAGGCAGATTCTTTACCATCTGAGCTATCAGGGAATCAGCTGTATGTATACATTATTTTTAAACAAGTTGCTCAGTCGCCTGGACTGTAGCCCAAGAGGTTCCTCCATGCACGGGATTTCCCAGGCAAAAATACTGGAGTGGGTTGCCATTTCCTTCTCCATGTGTACACACGTATCCCCTCTTCTTTACACTTCCTTCCCATTTAGGTGACCACAGAGCTCCCTGTGCTCGACATGCAGCATGTTCTCATTAGGTATCCGATTTGCGCATAAAATCAACAGCGTGTTGTGTATAAATGTCAAACCCAACCTCCCCATTCATCCCGCCCTCCCTTTCTGCCTGGCGTCCGTACGTTTGTTCCCTACGTCTGTGTCTCTATGTGACCTTCACTCTGCTCTTTCTTTACAGCACTTAACAACTCCCAACAGACTCTGCAATTTCTACCATGCTATGTAGAAATGACATATATTCACATTCTTCCTTACTTCAAAAAAATGGACTGGTGAAACTTCACAAATGCATTAAAAAAAAAAAAGAAGAAGAAGAAAAAGAAGGCTTCCGCTCCCAGCTAACACAAACTTTCTAGGCTCCGTATTTGTTCGGTGCGTGTCCCCATCACTTTGCCTCCACCCTATGTCTGTATACGAAGGTGTGCCTCCTGAAAGCAGCAAACAGCTGGGCCTTGCTCACCCCTCTCCTACTCTGTCTCCAATCAGAGAACTTCTGGATGGTTCCATTTTTTTACATTTTGTGTAAGTATTGGTATCACTGGGCTCATGTCTATGTTGCAATTTATTTTTTAACTTTTGCATCTCTTTTTGGTTTTTTTCTTTTTATGGGTTCATTGAATATTGAATATTTTTAGCTCTCATTGTGAATTCCTGTATTGGTTTTAAAGCTATGTTTCTTTACGTAATTTTTTAGAAGTTTCTTTGGGGATTATAATATTCACCCTTACCTTAGTGTTAGTATTGTAGCATTTTACAAAAGTGCTGAATCCTTATAGCTACAGATTTTCATTTATCCCTTAGGCCCTTGTTCTTTTATTGTCATGCATTCAAATATATATATTTTTTTAAAAATCCAAGAGTATAAAGTTGATATTTTTGCTTTTAACACTCAGCTGTTGTATTTCCCCAATATTGACCATTTTTGTATTCTTCGTTCTTGTATAAGGATTCAGATCCTCCCTCTACCTAAAGAGCTTCGCTGAGCAGTTCTGGTTTGCTGGTGATAATTGTTTTTCAGATTGTGTTTATCTGAAAGTGTGTTTATTTGATCCTCTTTAAATTCTGAGTTGCTAATGGAAGTTGTCATTTCAGTATTCCTAGTTTCTTCTTTTCAAAGACAAGCAGGCTGGCGTTTCTATCACTGCTCTTGTACAAGCTGTGTCTTTTTTCTCAGTCCTGTCAACATTTTGCCATCGGTGGTATTCAGCAGTGTGAGTATAAAAGGGTTCAGATATATATTATGGGCTGAACCGTGTCACCCAAACTTCCTATATTGAAGCCCTAATCTGTCAGAACGAGACTGTATTTGGAGAGAGGGCATTTTAAGGGGTGATTCAGGTAAAACCAGGCCTTTAGAGTGGGCCATAATTCAATCGACTGGTGTACCTATAAGAAGAGGAGACTGGAAGACAGAGAGAGACCCCTAGACGTGCACAGGCACAGAGGGAAGGCCGCGTGAGGACGCAGCGGGAAGACGGCCATCTGCAAGTGATGGAGAGGGGCCTTGGGAGAGATCAAACCTTCTACCCTTTGATCGTGGACTTCTAGCATCCAGAACAATGAAAAAAACCAATCTCTGTTCAGGCCTCCAATAGTGGTACCTGGTGACGGCCGCCCTAGCGAACTCATACAGTGTCCTTCGCTTTGCGTTTATCCTGTTTGGAGTTCCCTGAGATTCTTAAATCTATTAACTGATGTTTTCTGTTAACTTTGGGAAATTTTGCCATTTGACTCTTCAGGTATTTTTCTTCCCCCTTCTTTGCATGCCTGTTTGGGATTCAGTTACATGCATGTTAGACCACTTGGTATTATGGTGCATGTCACTGAGGCTCTGATCATGTTTTCCTAGTCTATTTTCTTTTTCTAATTAGACAATTCCTATTTATCTATCTTCAAACTCACAGCCTTTTTCCTGTCATTGCCAGTTTGTCGCTAAATCCATCTTGTGAGCCTCGGTTAGTCTATATTTGCTGTCTCACCAAAATATTGTACTCTTTCTGTACAGTAGAAATTCTCAGTTTTATATAATATTTCTTTCTAAAGGAGGTCTACCAGCCTCAACAAAATTCCAATAAAAAAAAATTCAAGATTTGATTTGCTGTTTGCCTTTGTCAGACAGAATGGTGAAAAATATGCCATTGCAAATTACAGACAAAACACAGATAATTGTAATAAGTCAACAATACCCTAACGATAACAATGGAAAAGTAGCTTTAACAATCCCAAAGACGCTGATTAATCACCTAGACTACTAACATCTGCAATGAAATGAATACTCTACTTGCATTTTCTGTATTCTAGTCATTTAATTAATACACATATAATGTTGTTAACACCTTATTCAGCACCATTAAGCATTTTGACATTTTTTTTAGTGGTCAGTCTTACATTTGAGGGTTTTAAAAAATATAATTTTTATTCATGTATTTATTTTTGGCTGGGCTGGGTCTCCGCTGCTGCGTGGGTTTCTCTAGTTCCCGCGAGTGGTGTGTGTCATTGTGGTGTGCGGGCTTCTCATTGCAGTGGCTGCTCTTGCTGCAGAGCATGGGCTCTAGGGCATGTGCAGTTCAGTAGCTGTGGTTCACGGGCTCTACAGCGCAGGCTCAAAAGGGTGGCACACGGGCTTTGTTGCTCTGTGGCATGTGGGATCTTCGCGAATCAGGGATCGAACCCGTGTCTCCTGCATTGGCAGGCAGAGTCTCTGCCACTGAGCCACCAGGGAAATCCTCATTTGACCTTTTAAAGCGCATGTAACTTGAAAGTCTGTTTAGAATGAAGCAGAATCATGACAATAAGAAAAGCTTATAAATTTTAAAAGGGTCAGGAGTATAAACGTGCTCTGGTTAGACTTCCATGCAGTGCCAAGACTCTAGCTACTAAAGGTGAATACTTTAATGATTCACCCCAGTTCACACTAAACACCAAATTTCTGAGATTTATTTTGCATTTCCATTTTTCTCCCCCCTCATACTTATATGTAGACCAAATATCAGACTGAAAGAATAGCATGCATGCTTGCTCAGTCCTGTCAGACTCTTTGTGACCCCATGGACTATAGCCCACCAGGCTCCTCTGCCCATGGAATTTCCCAGGCAAGAATACTGAAGTGGGTTGCTATGCTCTCTTCCAGGGGATATTCCCAACCCATGGGTAGAACCCGAGTGTCCTGCACCTCCTGCATTGGCAAGTGGATTCTTTTACCAATATGCCACCTAGGAAGTGAAAGAATAGATTGGCTTATTTTTCTTCTTAGTATTTTGACAAGTATGCAGTATAAACATCCCTCAAATAAGCTCATATACTAACATGACATACTTTTCTCACCGTTGTGATTAGTTTTGACAGTGGTATCAAAGAGTAGATAAACTTCCAAGTATCCACCAATTCGATTATATTTCTGGAGATTTGCCATCTTATAGAAATGAGTATTATGTCAGAAAGATTGTTCTTTTGGATACCAGATAGGACCGGGAATATAAAGGAATATCAGACGTTTGTTCCTTGTCTACACAAGCAGATATTCAGTTGGGTTTATAAATTCTTTTGAAAATGCAACAGTCTGAGAAAGTGTTAACCCTGTTAGTCATTTACATCTTAAAATAGCTACTCTTAAAAAGACTGCTTTTCTCCAAAGACTGCTTTTCTCTGAAATACCTTACTGGGTACGATTGCCCTGAGTACAGCGCAGTTGGTTAAGGGGAGGGTCTTGCCAAGAATTAAGAGTTCCTTGGAGGTTCTTGGAGGAGGGACAGGTCTCTAAGCTACAATGTGTTGGCTTCTATACAGTCATATAGAAGTAGAAAGATGTTGAATATTTGGAGAAGCAGCAAAGGACTTACATAATGGGAGTTGAAGAAATTGTTGCCCAGGATCTTATTCTATCTGAAAAATCATATTTTGTGTCACCTTTGTTTGAGACAGACCAGTCTCAGCATCCTAATAATTGAATGTGTGTTGGCGTTTCCACTGATGTGTTTGGCTGTTTGGAATTTCCTATTGTTCAGAAAGCAATATAGAAAGAAAGCAAATCAAATATTTGATTTCTACTCTGCAGGAACTCTTGCTATGCTGAAACACTGAACTCGAGAGGCGTTTAGAAAGGTTGAACGCATTCAACAATTTGGGGTGCAGATGCTTTTGTGTGCTGGCACTGTTCTTGTCTCTGGGAGTACCTTGGCGGATAAAGGAGACAAAAATTCCTACTTTTGTGGAACTCACATTCTAGTAGGAGAAGGTGGACTATAAATATAATAAGGAAAGTACCTAGTGGGTTAGAAATTATTTCTGAATGTATGTCATTTCCATGGAGCATGTATAACAAAGTTTCATTGGCTATTATGAATTGAGCTATGAACAGTGGGCTGTATGTATCTTTTTGAATTAGTTTTCTCCTGACATATGCCCAGAAGTGGGATTGCTAAATAATAATTTTAGCTTTTTAAGGGAACTCCATACTGTTTTCCATAGTGACTGCACCAATTTTACTTTCCCACGAGCAATAGAAGAGTGTTCCCTTCTCTCCTCACCCTCTCCAGCATTTATTATTTGTAGATTTCTTGATGCTGGCTATTCTGACAAGTGTGAGATGCAGTTTTGATTTACATTTCTCAAAGATGTGGGGAGAGAGAGAGAGATGTATATGTATATATATATATATATATACACATACATATATATATATTATTACATGAAATGATTTAAATGTGAAATCTAAAAATGATACAAAGGAACTTATTTACAAAACAGAAACTCACAGAGATGGAAAACAAATTTGCAGGAGAGGGATAAATTAAGACCTCAGGATTAACAGATACATACTACTATGTATAAAATAGATAAATAACAAGAGAACCTACTGCACAGCACAGGGAACTATATTCAACAACTCATAATAACCTATAATGGAAAAAGAATCTGCAAAAGAGTATATAAATATGTATACATATATATACACATATATATATACACATATATATGTATATACTTCCCAAGTGGCTCAGTGGTAAAGAATCTGCCTGCCAAGCAGGAAATATAGCTTTGATCCCTGGGTCAGAACAATCCCCTGGAGTAAGAAATGGCAATCGACTCCAGTATTCTTGCCTGGGAAACTCCAAGGACGGAGGAGCCTGGCAGGTTACAGTCCATGGGGTCACAAAGTGCCAGGCATAACTCAATACACATGCACACACACACACATATGTATACACTGAATCAATTTGCTGTACACCCGACTCTAACACAACATGGTAAACCAACTTTACTTCAATAAAAATATAAATAAACAGAATTAAAAGAACAATAAATACAAAGCCTCTGCTTTTGTACACAGTTGTTTCTTTTCCCCTGATTGGCAGGTCTTTGAATCCATTCTCCCGGTTGAAGTATGGCAAAAAGCTTCTCCTGCTATAAACTCACCCTCAGTTGTCACTTCCTTGTGAATCATTTATCCCCTTGTTCCTGTTCTTCCTGAAGCATCACTAGCGACTGCTCCTAGGGGTTTTCGTTACTCTGCGTCCACTGGGTCCTGCTCCCCTTCACACCAGCACTGCCTTCAAAGTGGAGAAGCAACAACCCCAAAGAGATCCTTGAGTCCAGATAAGAAGCTGGGTGATGTTCTATGTTAATAAATCCCTGTACGCATCAGCAAGAAAAATCTCCTTTGAATAAATATCAGGTATCATTTATATGCTTGATTGCAGTCATGTTTCAGAACCAACCCACAAGGTTCAAAGTCAGAGTCACCTGGGAGTCAAAGCATTTCAGTAATATACACACTCACATCATGAGGCAGATGAACAAAGCACAGTCACATTTGCTGTTGTTCAGTCCCCAAGTCGTGTTTGACTCTTTGAGACCCCATGGATTGTAGCCCGCCAGGCTCCTCTGTCCTTGGGATTTCCCGGCAAGAAGACTGGAGTGGGTTGCCATTTCCTCCTCCAGGGGATGGCCCCAACCCAGGGATCAAATCCGCATCTCCTGCATCTCCTGCATTGGCAGGTGGATTCTTCACCATTGTACCAGGGAAACCCACAGTCACATCTGCATCTCCTGTATTGGCAGGTGGATTCTTTGCCACTGAGCTACCAGGGAAGCCCACAGTCACACTTACACAAACACACAGACACCCGTTCATGGATGTTAACAGTGTGGATGGTGCGAGTACATCATTTTGAAGGGTTTCTCATCCTCCGTCTCCCTGAGTGTTTATAACGATTATTGACCACTTTTATAATCAGAAGAAAGAATAAAACTATGTTATTAAGTGAGATGAAGGGTTATCTTTTAATCAGATGATAATAAGAATAAGGAGTTATTCATGAGACTTCAGGAGACAGTGAAGCACAGGAACGCCTGGCGTGCTGCCGTCCATGGGGTCCCAAAGAGCGGAACGTGACTTAGCGACTAAACAACATCAAGGACATGACACTCAGGGAAGAGGTTGAAATACAGTTAAAGATGGTTAACCCAGTGTGGTGAACAGTCTTAGCGTCATTCATGTTGGGATAACCATCTTGATGCGTATCCTGTGGCACTCAGTGTGAAGATCACCACATCAACTATGACAAACTCTTGCCAAAGATACTGAAGCTAAATGTAATTAAATTGTTGAACTTAAATTTCAGTGAATAGGATATACAGTGGATAGAGAAGCAACATCCCTGTGAGCAATCAGTCGCACAGATCCAGGAGGCCAGATACTCTATGGGAAAGCAATCCAGGACTTTTCAGCATAAAACTGTCAAGGGGAAAGACCAGGCGTGGAGGCTTTCACAGCAAATGAGGTGTGGAAACCTTGATTGTGAAACTGTAAAATACATTTTGAGAGTGAATTAGGAAAAGATGGGTATGTACCGCATGTCAGAGGCTACTAAGGAACTGATGTTAATTTTTTTAGCTTATGGAATTGTGACTATCATTGACAGACTGTGGAAAATTTAGGTCTGTAAATGCTTCATTTTTAGAACAAATCATAGCTGCTTTAGGGAGATACACTACTGTTTAAAACTCCTTCAAAGAGACGATACTACATAAGCTGAAATAGTGGCATTAGTACCAGATCATTGTCTAGGCTATCTGTTATTCCTGACACACAAAATTTAAAAATCATCCTTTTTTCCTTTCTTATTTTTAAAACATCTTTCTTATTTGATGATCATTAAATTATGTGATTCAAGCTTAGGAACCATGTTTTATGTCATGGGAATAAAATATGAGGAACTGACCTTTCCAGAACCAATTATACCCAAATGATATGAAAAATGGCATTTGTAAGCTTTCTGATTTTCTTTAATATTGTAGATTCCAAGTCATTCTTAATTTGTAAACTGTATTTTTTGTGAATCTCCTCTTCTCCAAAAATTATAACATAAGTTATCCAAATTTACTGCCGTAATCAGAGTGTATTTTGGCAAAGAAAAATATTGGCATGAAATGAAAATAGTGGCTCTGGGAAGAATGGAAACCCCTTCAAGTGATCTATCACATTTTGCATGAACTTCGCCCACCCCTCCCCCATCACAAGATATTTTGGCTTGGAATTTAATAATCTAGCAAGAGCAGATGAACTGTTATATCATCACACACAAAGGAAGACAGAACAAAATACATCTAATTTACAGTGAATTTTCAAATTAATTTCCTTTTTTGATGGCATTGGATTTTGCAATGTCGATATGCTGGTAAGAGGTTGGCACAGATGTACAAGAGTGAGCCAGTAGAAATTTAGAAGCAGCTCGAAAAGAAAAATTATACACTCACCCATTTTTAAGCCAACATTTTTTCTAAGAAAGAGCACATATTTTAATCTCTGTATGAAACAGAATTATAGGTAGGGAATTGGGAATGAAGAGAGCTGGAAGTAGAGTGAAGTTGTGGAAATATTTAAAGACAGTAGATAATCTAAAATGCAACTGAATCTAGAATGCAAATTCACTCTTACATTTTAATGTACATGTGTCTGATGTCCTTGTAATTCGCAACACATAAACAGAATTTCGAATCCACATTTCGCCAGGACAACCCAGTCTTGAGCTGCTGGGAAAAGGCCCCCCTTTTACCCACTTTTCTGAACTCTCACGTTCTCTCCACTTGGTGATCTATGTTAGGAAGACCTAGCTCATCTGTCAGATTGACACAATGCATTAGTGAACAACTCCTCCTCCAAAGATCACTGTTCCAAACCCCCCATGAATGAGTGAGTAGAGAGAGATTGCTTTTCCTGATATACGGGGTAGTTTGACCAGATTGTGCCAGAAGCTCCACTTGAGCTGGCCTGTAATGGCTTAGGGATTGCTCACATGCAAATGAAAATAGACATCAAAGCACCGAGTGGACCCATGCATGAGGACTGTCAACATTTCTAAATCATCTTGGAACTGCCTGGTACAAGAAAACGAGAACATATTGGCAGAAGCAAACACTTCAAGTCATATTCAATCTCACGTCTGAAGATTCTGTAAAAAGAGTCCCAGTCTGATGTAATATGGGAGTCAAAGGAATTAGACTAAGCACACACACAGGATACTATTCTCCTGAGTACCATTTAAAAGTTATCATTTGTTTACGAATAGGAATACTCAGGGAATCCCTGGTGAATCGGCAGTAAAGAGTCTGCCTGCTATGCAGGAGACACGAGTGTGATCCCTGGGTCAGGAAGATCCCCTGGAGAAGGAAATGGCAACCCCTTCCAGGATTCTTGCCTGGGAAATCCCATGGACAGAGGAGCCTGGTGGGCTACAGTCCATGGGGTCACAAGAGTCGGTTACAACTTAGTGACTAAACCAGCACCACCAGTACTCAACATTGTGAAGGCATAAATTCTTCACTAGTTAATATGGGGGTGATGCTACTGTAACAGCAGAAAGTGAAGAGAACTAAAGAGCCTCTTAATGAGGGTCAAAGAGGAGAGAGAAAAAGCTGGCTTGAAACTCATTCAAAAAACTAAGATATTGGTGTCCGCTCCCATCACTTCATGGAAAACAGAAGAAAAAGTTGAAGCAGTGACAGATTTTCTTTTTGGGCTCCAAAGTCCCTGCAGACAGCGTCTGCAGCCATGAAATTAAAAGATTTTTGCTCCTTGGAAGGGAAGCTATGACAAACCTAGATGGTGTATTAAAAAGCAGAGACATCACTTTGCTAACAAAGGTCTGTGTAGTCAAAGCTATGGTTTTTCCAGTAGTCATATATGGATGTGAGAGTTGAACCATAAAGAAGGCTGAGGACCAAAGAACTGATGCTTTTGAACTGTGGTGCTGGAGAAGACTCTTGACAGTCCCTTGGACTGCAAAGAGATCCAACCTGTCAATTCTACAGTAAATCAACCGTGAACATTCATCGAAGGACTGATGCTGAAGCTGAAGCTCCAATACTTTGGCCACCTGATGAGAACATTTGACTCACTGGAAAAGACCCTGATGCTGGGAAGGATTGAAGGCAAAAGGAGAAGGGGGTGACAGAGGATAAGATGGTTGGATGGCATCACTCAATGGACTCAATGGACGTGAATCTGAGCAAACACCAATAGTGTAAGAAAGAGGAGCCTGGCATGCTCCAGTTCTTGAGGTCACAAAGAGTTGGACACAACTTAGCACCTGAAAACAAACAAAGAGGCATGACCATGATCAAATTCCTAAAATAGTATATTTTTTTTAATTATTCCGAAGTTTATTTAGGAGAATATCTTCTCAAATAATCAGAAAAATTCTGAGGAACAGAGAACAGCAGAATTCTAAATGATAATTAAAATGGTACGGTGGTGAGGCAGAGCAGTAGTTATGGGAGAAAACTGAGAGTGTAGAGCTGAAACATCTACATTTGTGGATATAGTAAACCGTAAAGAAGGTGCTGCAAATAAACTGGAGGAAATGCATTAATTATTTACAACGTTGGCAAAGCTCACTAGCCATTTGAAAAATAAACGAATAAATCTGCATTTTTACTTCACTTTCTTACACTAAAATAAAATCCAGATGGAATCAACACTTAAAGGTAAAACATTAAGATAACTAAAGAAAAACATCTGAATATTTTTGTAATTTTGATGAAGTAAATGTTTTCTGATCCCAAGGAAAAGCCTCTAAAGTAAAATATACTATAAATTTATATAAATACATCTAAATGTGGAAATTAATTCTGTGTCAAGAAATAAACTTTAAAAAGTAAAGGGAGAAACTGAGAAAAGTGTTTACAACACATCCGACAACAGCTAATTTTCTTGACATTATGAAACCTTCTTACAAGTCAATAGAGAAATTTTTAAGTGGAAGTGAAAACAGAGTTATTTCAAAGAAAACAAAACAGAAGTGGCCATTAATCATTTGAAAACCTAAACAAACTCACAAATAATTAAATCCAAATAACAATGAGATATCATTTTTCAACTACCAAATTGGCAGTGGCTAGAAGATTAATAATTCCTGGAGTTGGCAAGAATATGGGAAAACAAGTTCTGTCATATGTTGCTAGTGGGAGTATAAAAATTTGCTAATTTTTTGGAAGGAAAAATTGCAATATCTATTAAATGTTTCACATTATTCACGAATATCACTTCTAAGAATTCACTCAGTTGAAAAACTCACACAAAGATACAAAAGAAAAATAGGGACACTCTTTCCAACACAGTTTGCAGTGGTGAGAAAAGAAAGAAAGTACTTGAAGTGTTATCAATACAGGATAATTAAATACACTGACACAGAATGACATCCAAGGTGGAGTGCCAAGTATAAAAAAGATAGTTGCCAACCTCGATGTCCTCTATGAAACCATTTTTGTTAAGAAATTATATGTTTGGATGTACGTGTATATGCAACACACATGTATTCAGATCTGAAATAATTTACCTCAAACTCTGAACAGCAATGGTTGCTGAATGTTAAAGTCGCAAAAGACATTTCTGGACAAACTTAGAATGTAGAAACAGGATGAGTAAGCCTGAAGACCTTGCAGGAGAGTGAAAGCAGCTAGGCTGGGACAAAGGCAGCACCCAGCACAAGGAGATAAGAAGAGAGACCTGAGTCAGCTGTGAGACCACCCCCTCCTCTGCTACCCCTGTCCTGACCTTCCAGAAGGGCCGCGCCTTGGGCTGCAGGCACTGGGAGATTTGGTGGGAAACCAGGGAGCTGGAGCGGAGAGGTCAGGCCATCTCTTCCCCGTTTCCTTCCTGTTTTGACACTGTTTCTTACCAAAATCAAAAAAAATATATCTGGATTTAGTAAGCAGAGATTTTATTCAGAAGCATCGCTGCAAGGGGTCAAGGAACTGCTGAACAGAGTATGTCCTGGCAAGACCTGCAGGCATCTCCAGAGTCAAGCAAAGGGCCTTCCTTTTTTCACTTGTTCAGTAAGTCATGTCCCACCTTTGCAACCCCACGGATTGCAGCACGCCAGGCTTCCTTGTCCTTCACCATCTCCCAGAGCTTGCTGGCACTCATGTCCATCAAGTCAGTGATGCCATCCAACCATCTCATCCTCTGTCGCCCCCTCTCCTCCTGCCCTCAATCTTGCCCAGCATCAGGGTCTTTTCTAGACAGGAGTAAACATGGCTGGGAAGGCCCAGGGTTGGGGGGAAAGGGTTTGATGGCGCAGGAGATCAGAGGATGTTCTTTGGGGGCCAGCCTGTTCCCAGGAGGGTCTGTCTGCTGTGCAGGCTGAGGGTGGGCAAAGTTCAGGCCCCTGGAACAGGAGAGAAGCTTAACCCAAGTTCAACTAACGTACATTTTGTTTCCTTTCATCCTGGGAGTAAACTGTTCAGCTAATGATTTATGAGGCAGAGAACGGGAGTCGGTGTCTGCGTCCTGCCTCCTCCCAGACGGACGCAGCGGCATCTGAATCTTATCTGGTCCCATCGAGAAGGGTGGGTCCTCACCGGAAGCGCTTCCCAGAATACAAAGGGTCGGGAGGTATCTTAACTTTTGCTGTTTGCCAGGGTCACGGAGCCTGGGTAAAGTTCAAGACCCTGGGTCCCTGGGAGCGTCGGCATCTCTGCAGCCAGAGCGGGGTGCAGGGGACGGGTGGGGGAGGGGTGGGGATGGGGGGGGGTCACCAAGCCCTGGGGATGTTTCCTCTGCCTGCCCCTCCTCCTCCCAGATCTAGAGATAGGAGGCCTTCCCATCCCAGTTGGCTCCCCGAACCCCCTGTGGACCGTCCCTCATGAAGTCCTCATCGTTTGTCTGAGTTTAACCCCGGGTCCTACTGTAACCTACTGTAACTGTGGCTTCTTAACAAGCACTTGCAAAGTAGGTACTGTCCTCCGTTGGAGGCGTAAAGCTTCTTTGGGAAAGGGCAGCCGGTTACAGGAAAAAATAAGGTCGAAGTTGAGACGCCAATAGATTCATCTATTCCGGAAAACTCCCTAAAATAGCGTCACCGTATCCTGGTTAAGATGTGGGGAAATGGCCCTAATTAACTTTCTGCTAAAATACAATACTTAACCATGAGTGCATCGTTATCAAAAAAGGATTACGAGGCACCAACAGGAGACCCTGAGCTTCCCCTGTAGTAAGAGTCTGCCTGAAAGTCAGGAGACACGGCCCGATCCCTGGGGCGGGAAGATCCCCTGGAGGAGGAAATGGCAACCCACCCCAGGATTCTTGCCCGGAGAATCCCATAAACAGAGGAGCCTGACGGGCTATGGTCCATGGCGTTGGAAAGAGTCGGACACGACTAAAGCAACCTAGCACGCAGGCAGAGGAGACACAATTAATTAGAAACAGAAAACAAAATGAATGAGGGGAGGGGGGACCCTTAGGGACGACAAGGTCTTGTCCTTGTTTTTCAATGCATCACCCCCAGGCCAAAGCCAGGAGGGGGGAATTGGGGCACAACTCTGTAGGCTGACCTGGGCCCACCCTCACCTTCCTCTCCCGGTGCAAGAGGGAAAAGGCCCTTCTTCCCCTTCCTGTGCATCGCACCTTCCTCTTGTCTCCAGAAGAGGCTTCTTGGTTTTCCTAAACAGCTAGAGATGCTAACAGCCACAGCCTCCAAGCCTAGCTGTTAATATGGCCGATGCAGGTGGAAAGAAGTGAATCTGGACTTCATGCTCAGACTAACACCCTGACTTACCAGGCTATTGTTCGCTGAAACATTTCCACTGGAACCTCAAGAGCTGAATATCTCCTTAGCCCTTCCCTCTGGGTCCCTTTGGTAACTAACCCTCAGCTCTAAGCTGAGGATGTTTCAGGTGGTGCAGACTAAGGTCTTAGATGCATTAGGGCCAAATGAGCTCACTATGTGATTTTTAAATATTACTGTCATTAGGTATCCAAGCAAAACACAGCACCTGAGTTGAAATGCGCTGGTGGCCATATGAGGTTACATCTGGCTACATATGTATGGCTGCATACTGGTTATAATATGAAGACTCCATAGCATCTCAACTACAGGACAGACAGACACACAAAGCTCATCCTGTGATGCAGGATACATTTTTTTTTTTAACTTGGAGAAAGTTGGTTTACAATGCTGTTGTGGTTTCAGGTGTGCAGCAAAGTGATTCAGTTATAGTTAACTGATTCTTTTTCAGTTTCTTTTCCATTATAGGTTACTACAAGATACTGAATAGAGTTTCCTGCACTATCCAAATAGATAAACAACGAGGTGCCTTTTGTTGTGATCCATTAAGACCTAAGAAGTGTTGGAGTCACAATCAATGGAATTATAATTCTATTTACATGGCTAACAATTACATTTACACACCTACCCCAGCTAAGGTTTGCATGGAGTATTTGTATTGACAGAGTAGCCATAAGCCAACAAGAATTACCCATCCTTTAGTAGATATGAAACAAGTAGACCACAAAGCCCCCGAGACCTAACATCTTATTATAAGACACTTCAGGAAGCTTGAAAGTGAGACAAGCTTGTGGCCTTTGAATACACAGCCTCGGAGGCATCCTGCAGAGGACACTTGGCATCACTCTCGAAAAGCTGCTGCATTCAAAGGGAGCATGCCATTCTCATCTCTCCGCTTGTCTACAGAGTTTCATGCAGCAGGAATAAGAATAGAACAACAGGACCATGGAAATGAGGTTTATTAAGTTTTATGGTTGCAGTGAAGAGTTTCTGAATCTCAAGACTGGACTGTAATCCTTGCCAACAAGGCAGAAAATCATGTCTGCCAACCAGTGTGAAGCCAGAAAACAGAGAAGCACGGACCTGGGATATTATTGGTCCAAATTCTGGAAGTTTTGATGATCTTAAAACTATGTCTCCTCGATGCCCACGGTCAGTCATTAAGTGGCAGCATCCAGTTCCAGAAAGCCCCTTCTGCTCATCATGCCATCCATCAATACATGAGCTTCCCAAATCCCTCTTGAGTGTATGTTACACAGTCGTGTCTGACTCTCTGTGACCCCCTGGACTGTAGCCTGCCAGGCTCCTCTGTCCATGGAGATTTTCCAGGCAAAAATACTGGAATGGGTTGCCATGCCCTCCTCCAGGGGATCTTCCCAACCTAGAGATCAAACCTGGGTCTCCTGCTTTGCAGGCAGATTCTTCACTGTCTGAGCGATCAGGGAAGCCCTTACTCACCAGCAACTGAGAACCTGTTTCATCAAGTTGAACTGTCAATGGATTCTTGGTAGGTTCCTTGTGAAAGATGGCTTTCCGGTTCTTCAGATCCACTAAAACTGTCTGAGATCACGGGCTCACATGGATCACCCGTGTCAGGGTCTGTGACCTTATAAAGAACCCCAGTGTTGGAACATCAGTTTGCAAATGATCCTTCTTGGTAGAGGTTAATTGCTGGCATAGGAAGCAGGGGACCTGTCAAATCACCTAAGAAACAAGCTGCTCGGATTGCCTATGGAAACACTTGCAGAGTAGACGCTGCAAACTGAAGGCAGAATCAAGAGGATCAAGGACGTGAAACAGTCAGAGCACAACATGTCTGCACGGCCAGGTCTGTCTAAGAGCTGCAGTGATGATGACAACCACGTGAGAAGAAGAGAGGCTTTTAGTTACCCACGGCCTGCGAGGTAATTACGCCGTAAATTAGGTATCATTTTCTTTAAGTATTTGTGCATGATTTGGCTCTTAAAAACCTCTCTGGAGTTCTGTGTGGTTCATCCCAGAACATGAATTCAGTTCTTCTCAACTAATGCTTTTGTTTTTCTTGGAAACCCTAAGTTAAAAGAAGCTACCTGGATATTACAATAAAAAGTTACTTCAACTTCAGACACCATCCTAGGATTCAGATTAAAAAGACAAAATAGCACCCAGCCCTATACACAAGGGGACTCAGCTGGGGACTGTCCCTACTCATAAGTGTTCCTCTTTCACCAGCACATAGAATTTAAGGGAAAAAAATGCTCAATCAAGCTTACGTATATTTTTTTAAAGGCTATAATGAATATCCAAAGCATTAATACTACAACCCAGAAACTCATTCCTTTCCTCTATTGAATTTCAATTTAATTATCTTCATAGTGCTGACTCATAAATAACCTCAAAGTGGAGAAAATGGAAATACAATTCATAGCTATATCATCATTTGCAGATGATGAGAAGCCGGGCAAAACAATTGGTATTAATTAACTTCTGAACAGATCAATCTGAGGGACTTGATCATTGTACGTGCTTATTTTACCTAAGAATAGGATCACTTGTCAAAAAAAAAAAAACAGATGGTGCTGAAATGTTAAGGCCAGGTTAGTGTCGTGATTCATTATAAAATATTTTTTTGGCTACGTTCAACAATGAACTTGTCCGCTTCCCCCACTAACCATTAGTGTCTTATTTTATAAATGGAAAAATGAAGCTATTCGTACAACTTGACATCAACCTGGCCAGAGAATGTCACTCTCTTAACACAGATTGAAATGCACTGGACTCCTGATCTTGCGTGAGGCCATCTCTTAAGACAAATGCATGAAGTGCATACCATTTGAGAGCTGTTCTGAGGTTTCGAACATAATGATCTAATGACACTTTTGTCCTTATTACGAAGAACTTACACTTGTCAGGTAATGGAATTAAATTCAAATAGAAATGCTCGTATTGTTAATGGCTAATTTGGAGGAATAAGGTTTTAACATTCAAAATTCATTGAACAAAGAACTATTGAGTAATTATGTTCATGAATATAGCACTCTAAGAAACACGTGAGCGTTTTAAACATGAAACATTTTAGAAGCATGCACTCAAAAAAAAAATAAAAGCCATCTGTTTTAATACACCTACCCACTGTTTTGTTGGGTTCAATCTCAACTTTCCTACTGTTTGACAGATCTTGTAGCCCTCTTTTCTCCTAGGAGCGGAGCTGCAAAGCCCCTGAGTTTTGTTTTTTAATAACTTTCTTTCTTTACTTATCTTTGGCTGTGCTGGGTCTTCATTGCTGCCTGAGCTTCTCACTGTAGTGGCTTCTCGTGTTGCAGAGCGAGAACCCTGGTCTCCTGTATTGCAGGTAGATTCTTTACCGTCTGAGCCACCAGGGAAGCCCTTACTTCAATTTAAAAAAAATTTTTTTTAAAGAATTTACATTTTAACAAGGTCTCCAAGTGGCTCTTCTGCACCAGAAATGTTGAGAATTCGTAACCCTTGGAAACTGAAGACTCTACTTCTCTGAAGCAATAGGTTTCCGTTATTCTCCATGATTTATATTTTTGTGAAGTAGTTTTCTCAAGATCCAAGAAGCACCTACATGACTCTGGAGCTGCTGGTCTTTATCTACATAATTATGTCTTGAAAGAGGTTTTGAGAAGGTAACACAGTTATACCACAGGGGGTTCACCTTAAGTTCACTCATCTCTCAGAGTTCATGGACAGTTTTCAATGGCCATCGTAAAAAGGACCCAAAGTACTGTGATTCCAATATATGGTGCATGGATCTGGTGTATTTTTATAGCTGGATTTGATTGTATGTCTAGGTTCCTCTGTAGTCTGCATTCAGAGTTCACACTGCAGTTTACCTTTGAGGGTGTCCTGCAGAGAAAGACACTGCAAGTGGGCAAATTCTCTTCTTTATCACACAGGCAATGTCAGCGCTTCCTAAGGGAAGCACCAGGTGAACTGTCCAGAGTCAGGAGAGACCATTTTTCTTTTTTGTTCTTCAAGAGTTACTAGACATATTTATCGAAGCTTTGAAGAAATGGCCTTCAACCTAGGAGTTCATGCCCTAAGAGGTCAGAAGTCTCTTCAGTCTGTGATGGTTGGCTTAATACTGAAACATGGATATAGAAGCAGAAAAAAAAAAAAAAGTCCACAGTAAATACATACAACGAAGCAAGGCAGATTTCAAGGTGGTATTTTAACCTGGGACGTTTCAGGGCATTTTAAAAAGTTACAGGTTTGCTTGAAAAGCTAAAACATCACAAGGAACTGCCCCCAGGTATACAGACAAGCTCAGAGCTCAGTCGTATCCAACTCTTTGCAACCCCATAGACCGTAGCCCGCCAGGCTCCTCTGTTCATGGAATTCTCCAGGCAACTATACTGGAGTAGGTAGCCATTCCTTTTTCCAGGGGATCTTCCCGACCCAGGGATCAAACCCACATCTCCTGCATTCATAGGCATATTCTTTACCTGGCGCGCACACACATCACTGCTATAACAAAGACCATTTGCTTTCAAGCTTGAACACACGCATGCGTTCTGTACTAACAATACCATCACCAATAATCCACCCTTTCCTCTAAGAAGGCATTTTTGTTGCTAAGGTTACACTCCTCTTTTCTCTGATGCAGGATAATTAAATTAGTCCTGAAAAGTAAGAACATTACATTTTTTCATAAGAAACCTTCAGAAAACAAGTCATTCTAAATGACTAAATTTTTAGCACCATTTACATCTCAAACCAGTTTTTAGCTTTTTATCCTACTCACTTTTGCTTTCTTTACCCCTTTTCATTCCTGAAGTGAATGGAACACAGTTCACTAGTAATAAGACGAAGCCTTCGCTGGGCTGTGTGGAGCAGCACTAAGGCGGGGGTCCCCAGCCTCCGGGACCTAAGACCTGATGATCAGAGGTGGAGCTGATGATGTAATGATAACAGAAACAAAGTGCATAGCAAGTATAATGCGCTTGAATCAGCCTGAAACCGTCCTTACCCGCTGGGGTGGAACAATTGCCGTGCGTGAAACTAGTCCCTGATGCCAAAAAAGTTCGGGGACCACTGCTCTAAGTGAAAGAAAGTGAAAGGGTTAGTCGTTCAGTTGTGTCTGACTCTTTGCGACCCCATGGACTGTAGCCCACCAGGCTCCTCTGCCCATGGGATTCTCCAAGCTAGAATACTGGAGTGGGTTGCCTTTTGCTTCTCCTAGAAGCTGACTACACCCTTCTCTCCCTCACCCCATCTTCAGTGACCTCAGCCTGGCAACCTGAAACGTGCTGTGAAATATGTATTTACACAAACACCACAAATCAGGGCTCATTTTTTGCTAGAATACAAATCCTTTCCCCTTGTCATTTGCTCATAAGAAATGTGACCATCTGTAATACGAACACCTGTGGTGAATCCTGACCCTGTAAGTATATTTATTCAATGCATATACTTTGAGACAATATTTTTTTTCTCTTTAGAGATCATTTTTTCTTACCACATCTAGTAGCAAAATATCTGAAGATTCACTGTGCTAATTATAAATGTTACAATGCATGTTCAATAAATACTTTCTAACTACCCTTTACTACATACAGGATAACCAAAATGTCATAGATGTCACAAGTTTTTCATAGAAAAATTTGCATGTTACATAAATTTAAAGTTGCACGTTATGTAAACATGTACATAAGTATGCTTATAAATGTACATATGTCTATATGTGGGCTTCCCCAGTGGCTCAGCTGTAAAGAATTCACCTGCAATGCAGGTGACCTGGGAGACCCAGGTTCAATCCCTGTTTTGGGAAGATCCCCTGGAGAAAAAAATAGCAACCCACTCCAATATTCTTGTCTGGAAAACCCCACGGACAGAAAAATCTGGTGGGCTGAAATCCATAGGGTCGCAAAGACTCAGACACAACTGAACACATGTTTATATCTGTACCAAATTCAATTAATAATGCTCAGTTAATGTAAAGTTACATCACTGAATATAATACTAAATCAACGACATCAGAATTATCAATATAAATTTGATATCACAGATGACTATGATGAGGTCTTCTTCACTCTCTAATCATATACATTGAAGTAGATGAACATCACTGATGTTTTTTGGGGGGAACAGGAACAATGTCCCACTCTGAAAGTGTTCTAGGAGGGTGCTGGAAGACAGGACTTCAGCTGTCCCTTTAGGCACTGATAGGCTAGCGTTTTTATTAGACTTTTTAGACCCAGAGTCCTTCCTATCTGGTCATCATACTAAATCCCATTTCTCTCTCGACCCACATTCCACGGGGTCCTCCAGGGGAGAGGAAACCGCTCAGGATGCCTGACCTAGAATGGTTCCCCACCCCCAGCACTGATCATGAAATTTCCCCACCAAGTTGCCCCTGGGGCCAGCCCCCCACTAAGCGCCCACACATGCTCCTATCTGTACACAGACTTCATTGACACATGCCAGGTAAGGAGGTATCATGTTTAATTAAGTCATCCATATAATAACTGTCTAAAAAGGAAAACTGACCTCAAACATCAGACTTTGAAATGAGAAAGGACAGAATCGCCAACTTTTAGCTTATAGTAGAAACCTACCAGAGGACTGGGTCCTTGTGTTTTGGTGACAGAGGGCAAGCAGGAGAGAATCCACTTTCCACCTATGCCATCTTCACAAATGGGCTACAGTCCCTGGCACATTTGCTGAGGACCTATGTGAGCTTCCCTGGCGGCTCAGATGGTAAAGAATCTGCCTGCAATGCAGGAGACCTGGGTTCAGTCCCTGAGTCGAGAAGATCCCCTGGAGAAGGGAATGGCAACCCACTCCAGTATTCTTGCCTGGAAAATCCTATAGACAGAGGAAGCTGGCGGGCTACAGTCGATGAGTTTGCAAAAAGTTGGAGAACCAACTGAGAGGCCAACATTTTCCCTTTACTATGGGCTAATCCCTGGGACCAGGCTCTTTCACATCATCTCGATGCAAGCACATGAGATGGAGATTAAATTTTCATCTCGTGGAAGAAGATACTGAAGCTCAAATGAACTGACTTGTTCAGATTCAAACCCAGAATCACCTGGTTCTGGAGCCTGACCTCTCTCCCTCAGTCACACAACCTGTAATTCTAGAATCCATGGCAGAATGTTAAAACTGGAAGGTCATCAAGTACAAGCTACTGGGTGTCCAGGGAAATCAGAGGTTCAGAGGGGAAAATCCCCGTGGACAGGATGAAACAGATCTCTTTCCTCGCACCTTTGAACGGACGGGGGTTCCGGCTCTGTCATTAGCCTCCTGTGACCCTCCGTGGAGCCCTGCTCTATATCCCTTTCACTCATTTGTAAACAAGACTCATTCTTACCCCCAACTTGCTTCACGGGTGGTGCAGATGAAGTATATAATGTCTGTAAAAAGTCTTTGAGCACATCAAAGACAAAGCTATATAAATACTATATTATTATACATGTTCCCATAGGAAGCATCTCCAGGACCTTTGATCCATAAATATTTCATTGACTCAACCCAGCCAAAGCCGTCTTAAACTCTGAGGCATCTTAAGGTAATTGACCACAGAAAGAGTTCAAAAATAATGCATTCGGCATCCGCACCACAGCTGTCTCTCTTCTTAACTCTTTAATTTCAGCTTGTTTATTTATTTTAAATGATTTTATATCATTTTTCAATTTGAGGATGAGTATGTACCTACATGCAATGTTAGGCTCCATGAGCATAAAGTAAGTATGATGCTAACATTAATACATAAAGTACATAAATACAACGGATGCTGCCACAAAAAAAATCATATTTTTAAGAGGTAAGAAACTCTAAAATATTCAGGTCTCTGCCCTCAAAAATAACAAAGCAGATACTCCTATATCTATTTTTTCTGTTTTTATAGATTTTTTAATTTAATTTCATTCTCTTTCTAAAGGAAAGACAACAAATAGATTTTCACAGCATTTGAAGAAGGAATAAATTTAAATTATACAATTTCCTAAAGAATCAAATCCATTGCTACTTCCTCTATATCATTATTGGACTGCTTCAACTTGTGAGACAAATATAAATTATGTTATAGTTAACTAAATTAACTTTACTATAAATACAGAAAAACTCCCCATCTTCAAACCCAAAAGGAACCTTGGGACAATTAGTGGCTGGTGATAATTTTTATAGATGAACACTCTTCAGCAAAAATCTTAGTAAATGAGTTTAAATACAAATCATCCTTGAAAAGTACTAAGTAGTAAAGAAAAACTTCAGCATTTTGAAGTAATACTGTAACAGGTTAAAAGTATTCTAATAACTGTATTTTAACCTGTTACAGTATTGCTTCAAAATGCTGAAGTTTTTCTTTACTACTTAGTGACTGCAATTCCAAGAAAATAAAGCAGAATTGAAAGCAATTAGCTGGTTTAATCATTTAATATCAATGTTTATCCGGTTTCTACTCTGCTGACTCAAAAAAAAGAAAAAAAGAAAGAGGAACTGATGAGGGTGATTTCATTCCCCTAAAAGTTACATCAGTGGGAGTAAGAGTTCCCCGCTCAGCTTTGTAGCAGATGTGAACTGACGCTTGTAAAGAAATGTTAATCATCAAGATCATTATCAAAAAAAAAAAAAGGAAAAACTGATCTAACAAGCATGTATTTTCCTAGGGTATTCTATCAGACCAACATTGTCACAGAAAATACAAATTTCTCTTTATCTTCCGACTTTGATGAGTATGGAAAGTTCTAGAAGAATATGTTATTCTTAACACATTTGGTCTCCTGTTTTATTCTAGCAGTAACAGCTCTGTCCTAGCCAGGATACTCCATTTGTAAGTGTTTAGTTACCTGTTGGTTCACGGCTGTATCATCGAGTCCATGAAACCAAAGGATCGTGCTTAAATCAATGATAACATTTTGGGCCAAGGATGAAATTTCACATGCAATTCACAAGTCACTCAGGTTCCAGTGTGCATGTTCGGAAATCTCCAGCAGCCCTGTGAAATATTGCCTCCTCCAGGACACAGAAATGCTGCCTCGTGGTCACGTGGCTCTCATCTTGGACCCTGGCCAGTATAAAGAATGGTCATATGCTCACCCAAATATGCTCAGTATACACCAGACACATCAAATTTGTCATTTTTATTAGCCCCTAAAACACATCCATTCAGTCATTACACAAATAGCCACTGAGTATCTGCAAATGTTCTAGGTGATGGAGATATAATATAGGACACAGAGCCACCTTCCTGGATGAGGGTCAAGAATCATGAGTGGGCAAGCAAATTATCAATGGTGTAGATTCAGAGAGTTGTGTCATTTATCAAGAAATCAAAACATGATCAGAGAATACGGCCTGTCTGGTAGGCTGAGGATGTGATCAAGAAACGGTTGCCCAAGGAAGGGACATTCAAGGGGCAACTCAAATGGAGAAAAGGACCAGAATGTTCAGAGAACTGTCAGAAGAAGTCCAAGCTCAGGCAGAGCTGGAGTCCCACTTAGAGAAGAGCATCAGGACAAAAGGTCGTGACTGGGTCACAGAGGAAGACCAGGAGTGGACTTGGGGCCACCAGTAGTGGTCAGGGCCAGCGTCGGGCAGGGAAGGGTATGGGAGAAACCAGAGCTTGGGGTAGGATTCCAGGAAACATTAAATGATGGTGCATCTGTAGACAACCTCACAGCAGTGGAAAGAAAAAGTTTTCCAGAGGTTGACAAGGGAAAGACTTACAGAGAAAAACAAGGTGTGACGTTCATAAAATGAAATGTTCTTCATCAATAAAAAGGAATAATACAGATACCTGGTTGGTCTGGAGGAAGAGGTAACGTGTACACTAAGTTAAAGAAGAACTTCTAACTACAAGTTAGTTAGAAGAACTAGCATGTACACGTAGTTAAAGAGGCTACGCCCATTTGGTTGCGCTTACACCCGCTCCTGAACAGGGCGAAACCGTAGAGACAGAACTCACATGACCGGTTGTTGAGAGGAAGCCTGACTTCAAAGAAGCACGAAGGAATTTTTATAAAGGGGGATGGCTCACTCAGTGTCTCGGGGGTGGTGCTCATACAACTGGGTCCATTCGTCAAAATTCACAGAAAAATACACATTGTCATGGTCCATTTTACTGAATATAAACTACACTTCAATAAACCCAACTTTGAAAGGGTTCAGGAAAAAGAACACGTCATATATTACCTTGGGGGTTAAAAAAAAAAAGGAGAAAATGAAGAATATATGTTTTCATTTTCTTATGTACTTACATAAAAGTCTGGAAATATAGGTAAATGAATGGCTATTTGTTAGTAGCTGGAACTGGATGAATAAAAGGAAAGTGGGAGGGGGAAGTTATCTGCTATTTACCTACACATCAAAGAAAAGAAAAGAAAGATAGTGCTAAGTCGTGTCTGACTCTTGCTACCCTATGGACTCTAGCCTGCCAGCCTCCTCTGTCCTCGGGATTTTTCCAAGCAAGAATACTGGAGTGGGTTGCCATTTCCTTCTCCAGGAGATCTTCCTGACCCAGGGATCAAACCCAGGTCTCCAGCATTGCAAGCAGATTCTTTACCGACTGAGCTATCAGGGAAGCCTCACCTACACATCAACTAACTTTAAAATAAGCAAGTAAAGTTCTTTAACTTTGTATTTGTGAAGAAAAGGGAGAGAGAGAACTCCAGGAAGAAAGCTAAGATTTAACTAACAAGTGGACGGGTAACGGTTATCAGATTAATCGTGACAGGGTTGCCCTCGAAGGAGCAACGTGTGAGTGTGCATTGGGAGGGCAGTAAGAAGGATGAATCTTTTGTTGCTCTTTATCAAAGTGATGGTCAATTTTATACATCAACTTGCCTGGGCTAAGGGACACCAAGAAGGCTGGTAAGACATTGCTTCCGGGTGTGTCTGTGAGGGTGTTTCCGGGAAAGGTTAGTATTTGATTTGGCAGACTGAGTGAAGACCACTCTCACCAAGACAGGAGGACATCATCCAATCCACTGAGGTCTTGAACAGAACAGAAAAGCAGAAAATAGGAAATGGATTCCTTGCTTGCTTGAGCTGGGACATCCATCTCTCCTGCCCTCTGATGCTGGCGCTCCTGGTCATCAGATGGAAATTACACCACCAGCTCTCCTGGGTCTCTAGTTTATAGGTAGCAGATCGTGAGAACTTCCCAGCCTCCACAATCACATGATTCCGTTCCTATAATAAATCTCCTCTTACCTCCACCTTCCGTATCCTGTTGGTTCTCTTTCTCTGGGGAGCCCCGACTAACTGAGACTGTTAGACTTCCAGATGCGGCAGGTGAACAAGCTGACATCTGTGCTCATCTCAACCTTCAGAGCGACCTCCAGGCTGGAGATGGATATCATCTGCCAATAGCTGGCATTTTAAGCCACTGGACAGGATGAACCCTTAGAGACAGAGGACACAGAGAAGGAAGCAGAGTCCCGAGGCCATCCCAAAGGAAACATGCATGCAGAGGATCAGCTGGTGATGTCAGGGAAGGCGTTGACCCAGGGGTCAAGGGAAGACTGTGTCTTAAGAAGGGAAGTCTGGTCCAACCTGTCAGATGCCTCTGAGCTGTCATCTAGAGGAGAACCAGAATGGATGGCTGAATTTCCCATGATGCTCTTTAGTGGTTCTGATGGGAGCTGCCTTAGAGAAGGAACTGGGGCCAGCACTTGGTTGGAATGAATTTATTTCGGGGAAGATAGGAAGTAGGGATTGATGGCAGTGAGTGCACACTGCAGAGACGACTCTGTGAAGGGATATTAAGCTAAGGAAGAGTTAGTTTTTGTCTGATTGATGTCACCCCGTGTCTGTGAACTGGCAGAAATAACACAGCGGGGAGGAATAAGAGTTTCCAAACAACCTGAAATTCCCAGTTTGATCAGAGGTATTTGCAAGATGTTGCTTCATATATTTCCATCTGTAAGTTCTGTGTGCCCAATATATTGCCTAAAAGAAATGCTCTGCTGTGGGTTTAATTATCTATTTGTTATGGGCTAAAACAGCACAACCTCATGCTCTTTCAAAATGAATGATTATGTGCAGAAGCAGCTATTAATTTTCAAAGTCTCTATTTAATAAAGGTCATTACAGCTATTTCAATAATAGTGTTGTAATTTGTTTTTAATGCATCTCAGCATTTTTCTTTCTTTGAAATTAGATGACCTTTTATGGTATATCCTCCACGGGCATGATGAGTTTATGATGACTGTCAAACACTACCTACAACCAAAAGTATTCATTGTAGTGTGGCTTTTATAATAGTCATTAAAAAAAATCATTCTTTCAGAGATGGAGCACAAGAAATGTAAAAAACAAGTAAAATATAATATCTTCCCATAGGAAATTTATCACCTGAAAATGAGCGTTAAAATATTAACAGAGGCATCAATTACTAAAATATGTTCTGTGTTGTTTCATAAAAGAGGGACCAGCCACTCCAGGGACTTGGACAGAGTGGAGATCAATTTCCACCCCATATGAGGAAGAAGGGTGAGGCAGGAAGTGTCCCTGGAGAAAACAAAGGGGGCTTGCAAGTTAGGGAAATTTGAGAGGGTTTATTTACTGAAGGAGCTCTGTAAATAGAGGTGTGGGAGTTGGGAAACCACAGCCGGGTACCCTGGGGCTGGTAGCAGCAGGAGCTGTTACCACCTGAGCTTGAAGGGACGAGTGTTCACTCAGAGTTGAGGGGGGATGGATGCCTTCCTGCAGAGAAGCAGCAAGCTTTAGTTAAAGGCTCTGACCAGCCAGAAGTGACCACACAGCAGGAACCAAGGACGAAATTCCCTGACCTCTTGCCTCTCTTTCCTCTGACCTCCCGCCAGGGTTCCCCACAGGCCTGGGGACCCATTCATGTAGACCAGACAGCATCCTGAGACCCAGAAATGGTAGACTCGGAGGGAGAATTGGAAAGAGCTGAAACAGAAGGTTCCATGAAGGAGGTGGCATGGGGCCTGAGATTTAAAAATGAATAAAGGGAAAGAATGAGAGTTTGGGATTAGCAGAGGCAAACTATTAATATACACAGGGTGGATAATTAACAAGGTCCTATCATATAGCACAGGGAACTATATTCAGTATTCGGTGACGAAGCATAGTAGAAAAGAATCTGAAAAAGGGTATGTATGTGCGTAACTGAGTCACTTAGCTGTACAGAAAAAGTTAACACAATACTGTAAATTAATTATACTTCAATAAACCTTTTTTAATTCACCAAAAAAAGACTAAATAGACAGTAGATGTGCTCTTCTTTGTAGGAGTCATAGCAAGACCAAATGCTGAAAACTGCAAACAAGAATTACGGTTTGCCATCAACTTTGAATACCCGTAGGGTTAGATACAGAAAAAAGAATAGGAAATACAGTTCAGAGGATTTGGACAGAGCAATAAATACTGTGTTCAGGGTTTCAGCTTGATTTTGCAGAAAATGAAAAGTCATTGAAAAAACCTAGTCTGCCAGTGAAGCAAAGAGAGAAAGAGAGAAGCCCCAGATTAGAGGCAGTGGAAAGAGAGAAAAATTACCTGGGAAAGTGCTCAGATGTGGACCATTGTATTTCTCTAATGTTCTCTGTAGAATAATCTAATTAAAATCATTTTCAGCTAGGCAACAATTTAAATGAATTTCCCAGTATATCAGAGATTCAACTATAATCAGTACATTTCCATTAGCATGATGAATAAGAAATATTTGGAGGAAATAAAAATGACTGCCTTCTTTTCATGGCAAAAGGCACTTTAGAACTTAACCAGATTCTGAATCTACATTTTCACTCTACAAAAAATGGTACAGCTGCTGTGGAAAACAGTGTAGCAAATATTTAAAAGGTTATACACAGAACAATCACAAGACCCAGCAGGTTCAATCCCAGATACAGAATCCAAAAGAAATGAAAGCAGGGACGTCAACAGACATTTGTATCTCACATTCACAGCAGCATTGTTTACAATAACCAAAAGTAGGAAACAATCCAGGTGTCCATCGATAGCTAAATAAATAAACAAAATGTGGTTTGTACATACAATGGAATATTATTCAGCCATAAAGGAAATGAAATTTTGATACATGTTACGGCTTGGATGGATCTTGAAACCATTACACTTGGTGAAATAAATCAGACACAGAAGGACCAATATTTTATGATCTCACTCGTTGGAGGCAACTGAATTGGCAAATTCATAAAGACAGAACCTAGAGTAGAGGTTATAAGAAGTGAGGGAAGAAATTTTGATCGTTTAATGACAAAGGGTCTCTATCGGGAACAATGAAAATGTTTAGGGTATAGACAGTGGTGATGGTTACACAACACTATGGAAGTATTTTAGGCCATTGAACTGACACTTAGAAACAGTGAGAATGACAAATACTGTTATTCACATTTTACCACAATTTAAAAGGGCTTCCCAGGTGGCCCGTGGTCAAGAATCCACCTGCCAAGCAGGGGACTTGGGTTCAATCCTTGGGTCAGGAAGACACCCTAGAAAAGGAAATGGCAATCCATTTCAGTATTCCTGCCTGGGAAGTCCCAGGGACAGAGAAGCCTGGCTGGTCCAAGTCCATGGGGTCACAAAAGAGTCAGACATGACTGAGCAAATAAACAACAACAACCCAGTTTAATAGGTAAACTGACCCACATGACAAATATTTGCATCAATATTTATTTGTGCAACAAATATATGCAACAAATCTTACTAGCAATATTTATATAACATTACGTCAATATTTCTTCTTGGTATAACTTGTATCAAGAAGAAAGATTCTCTGTGTTTGAGGGTTTTACCCACCTTTTTTCTTTTTTCTTTTCCAAAAGAAAACCCAAAGTCTAATTGAATTGTGTGTGTGTGTGTATACCAAGCATTAACAATGTGCAGAAAAGATTTATTAACGTTTTTCCTTATGAATAAATCCACTGAGCCTACTTGTCAAAAAATTGTAATGTAGCCCTTTATTTTTAAAAACACTGTAGGTATACAC
Organism: Okapia johnstoni; assembly: GCA_024291935.2. NCBI lineage: Eukaryota > Metazoa > Chordata > Mammalia > Artiodactyla > Giraffidae > Okapia > Okapia johnstoni. The sequence goes on along the minus strand of CM044321.1, from coordinate 4,743,758 downwards.
CAAGTCAGAAACACTTTTGTCTTCCATGAGTTGTTGTTTTTCCAGCACACGCGTGCTTAGTTGTGTCTGACTCTTTGACTCCCCATGGACTGTAGCCCTCCAGGCTCCTCTGTCCATGAGATTCTCCAGGCAAGAATTTTAAAATGGGTTGCCATTTCCTCCTCCAAGGGACCTCCCTGACCCAGGGATTGAATCTGCATCTTCTGAAACTCTTGCATTGGCAGGCAGATTCTTTACCATTGAGCCACCTAGGAAAGCATATTTTTTTCAGTAGCATTTCTTAAACTGCTTAAGTCGCCTGCTAATAAAGCTTGTACCAGGTCCAGGCAGCCATTGGTCACCCCGTAAATTTTGGAACTCCACGAATAATGCTGCTGTGTAGCAAGAATACCGCCCTTACTCTCTTGTTAACAAAACAAAATCACACAAGGAGGTGGAGGGGGCTCCTTTCTTTCTTATTCTAAGACGCTGTCCCAAGTGACCGATTCACATAGAAGGAAAGACCTTAGTTGTACAACTGTGGCAATTTTACAAACCATACACTGTCCGGCTTCCGTTAAGGAAATACTGTGATTTTTAATGTTACACAAGGAAACCAAAGAGGGGTCATTCTAATGCAAATAGGTCCTTCCGGGCCATTCACCGGGGGAAGACTTCTCAGACAGTGCCGAAGTCGCAACGTGTTGGTTTAGTTCCTTTACTCGTTTGCTCTTTTTTTTTTAGTCTGTTTTACTTTAATCAGAGCGAAAAATAACAGAGAAAGGAAAAGGCATGAAAAGCTTCCTGGTACAGCACAGGACTTTTCACAGTGTCTGTTTTACTTTAGGAGCCCCTGGAAGGCCTGTATCCAAGTGGAGGATGAGAGCTGGGAAGAATCGACTGTGAGGGAAGTAGTGCTTCCTGGAGTCCAGGAAAGCCGAAATCACGACCCGCCCCCAGCGCAGAGAACTCATTAAGTAGAAGCCTCGCTACATAACCTGCACATTTAAAATCTTTTCTTAGTCTTTCAGCAAGATTCATTTTCATCTACTTAAAGAATAAATTAAGAACTTGCACATTAAGGACAGAAAAATAAAAGATGGAGGGTATCCTTCTACCCGAAAAAGTCCATTCCTTCTATTAATCCTTTTCTTTTAAAAAAAGTATTTCTAAAGCGTCTATTTTCTGTTAAGATAAATGAAAAGCAAAGATGTTTTTGTTTTACACTTGCCTGAACAATGACCAAGTTTTCTTATACCAAATAAGCCAGAATCTTCACTGAGAAAGTAGTGACCAATTCATAAGGGAAAAACTAACAAATTTCTCATTTACTGATGTTTTAAAAAACAGTGTATTTAAAAAGAAACATTTCTCCAGTATTTATAGATGCAAAATTTTTTCTAAATACCCTGTTTTACTTTTATTCACCATAAAACAATCCTAAAAATATTAATACTAATTCTTTGGACCAATATTTATAATAATATAATTTTGTCTCCTTGTAAAGGAAAGCATTGAGATTAAATTGTTTTAAGTGTAATCTTGTTATCCAAACCCATACTTGATTCAACAATAAAGTTTTGAACTGTGCCTTATAGTTTTGGAATAATCATTAACGAGGAAAATTCTCAGTTTCCTGGATAAATTTCTTTCATAACAATTTTGTTCACTTACTCAGCTCTAAGCAGACTCCAGTGGTTACAAAAAACAAGGAGAACATTGAAACTGTAGCAACACTTCGGATATTGTAGCCCACTTCGGCACGGTGCTAAAATGGGTCCATCTAAGCAGGATTTTTTTTTTTTAGTGTTGAACTTCAGAATTCAACCCTGCTTTCCTTTCTCTTTGATTCTTAAATGATGAAATAAATCTCCTGAATGACTTATCATCAGTACAAAAAGACTGTCTTTGCCATCGATGGGCCACAAAGGCAGGAGAGATGATTCTAGGGGAGGTCTTAGAATGATCGGAAATGTCATCTCATTCATGCAGCAAGATTTTGGCCTTTTGAATACAATGGGATTTTAAGATTTGCAGCAAAAAATATTTTTAAAGAAAAAAATAGATATTTTTCACAAGCACTCTGACTTTTAGATTTCTGCTAATTTCTAGAGCAGAATTAAATTTCAAGGACCAATATTAAAATGCATAAGATAGATCATGGCTTCACCTAACAAACTGTTTTCTATTTTACATTCCTGTGACACTTTTCCCCACCACAATGGCTTGGGCAATGGCATAACTGCCACCTTCCAAAACAGAGATGCTTATAATATTAGAAACCATCACTGATCATAGTTTAATATTAGATTATTCATATTGTTCTTTTCTTTTCTCTCTCTCTTTTTTTTTTTTTTTTACATGATATTGAGCAGAGTTCCCCATACTATACAGTAGGTCCTTGTTGGTTGTCTGTTTTAAATATAGCAGAGTGTACACGCCAATACCAAACTCTCATTGTTTAATGATTACTTTAGGACTAAAGGGCTTCCCTTGTGACTCAGCTGGTAAAGAATCTGCCTGCAATGCAGGAGACCTGGATTTGATCCCTGGGTTGGGAAGATCTCCTGGAGAAGGGAAAGCCTACCCACTCCAGTATTCTGGCCTAGAGAATTCCATGTATAGTCCAGGGGGTTGCAAAGAGTCGGACATGACTGAGAGACTTTCACTTTCACTTTAGGACTAAAATCTAACATGGGCTTTATTTCCATTATTTTCTTTAACAGTTAACTATTTGTGGACATTGATTATACTTTGTTTTGCTCTGGGTGAAATGTGGTAAGATACCTCCAGATTCCTGTTTTCATATTTATATATTATTCATATTAAAAGTCTGTGACTTTTTTGAAATGGCAAATTGAGAGGTATTATTACTTCCAGTCAGGTTCGTTGGTCTCCTTACCTCCTAAATATCTACAGTGATTGTTCTCTCACTTATTTTTGAAAGTTCTCCATCAACTTAAATAATGCAGTCCCAAATTTGCATTTATGATTCCTTTTAAGTGGAAAATGTCACTACTATTTGTTCTCTCAAACTTTAAAAAAAAATTGCTTCATAGTTCCAATAATCTACAATGTTTATACATTTGCTATCTGTAGGAAATGTAAGAGTGCTATATTCATATATTTTTTGCTTATTGTGCTATATTTGTATTTTAACTAATGCTAGAAATTCATAATATCTTTCAAAGAGTTCTATCAAATGTTTATTCCAATTTTTCCTATTTATGAATAATGCCAAAGAATGCCACCCCCAAAGTCTTAGATACCCATTTTTTAATTATTCCTTGAATTATTTTGTATAGCTGCTTTTAGTAGAAATCTTAAAGGCAAGATGAATACAAAGACACACTAACAAAAATTTCTTTCTCTTTCTAATGCCAGGAAAAATCACTCCATCTTTAAGCATCCTTTCAATTAAGTGAAATAATGTCCTCTACTTACCTTCAGCTTAAATAGACTATCCATCCCTTAAAGGACATTAACAGATTTTCAAATATAAATTCACCTAATATTGATTCAGTTCAGTTCAGTGGCTCAGTCATGTCCGATTCTTTGCAAAGCCATGGACTGCACCACACGAGGCTTCCCTGTCCATAACCCACTCCCAGAGCTTGCTCAAACTCATGGCCATTGAGTCAATGATGCCTTCCAACCATCTCATCCTTTGTCATCCCCTTCTCCTCCTGCCTTCAATCTTTCCTATTGGTGGGGGAAAAAAAAAAACCACATCCATAACCACAGTTGTTCACAAACTGATTATCTTCACTATAATTTAAAAGGATAAACCTTTGAAAGAGTACTTAATGGAACTGGATTTTTTTCCTTCTTATTTAATGTTATAATCTTTCACCTCGTTCCTTTTATTTTTTCCCCCTGAAACATCCAGTCACTGTTAAGATTTTACAGTACGGTTTTCAGCCTGAATCCATATCCAGCTCACTTCAAAGATCCCTTCTGTGAATCTGCACCACCATTCCCCATGTACCTTGAGTTTAGTATTAGCTCAGTGGGAATACTTTTTAATCGAGACAGTTGCATTCTGAGCTTTTGCATGAGATTTTAAATTAGAGTCAAGAAGAAATGTTCATTCTAAACCACTTGAGCTGGACTTTCCAAAATTACTACTGTTTTTAAAATAACTTTAAAGAACAAGAAATGTCTTTAAAAATGTAACTCTCTTGCCCAAAGTAGAACTACACAAAACTCCCTAGAATCTTCCCTCTTTATCATCATTGTACTTTTATAGCTATCTTTCACCAAAAATACCCTGAGAACTGGAGAATCTTATTAGTAAGAGGGTCATTTACTTTTAGATAATATTGAAACTTGAACACTCACCATGTTGACAGAAGCATTATTTAAAATGCAGAGGGTGGGGTAGATAAACAGAACATGACAGAACAAAGGGGAATTCAGCAGCATGTGTTGGTCTTTATTTACTGAAATATTTTTCATGTTGTGAAGTCATATCTTTTGAATTCAGTGAGAGCAGATGGCCTGACATCCAAAGAAAATCACAAAAGATGTATAGAGTTCATGTTTTCAGAGAACCAGAGGGGCAAGTTTTTAATCACTTTTTAGTCTAGTAATGTTGATATTAAAAAATAGAAAATGAATAAGCAAGAAAAAACATACATGAACATACCTGTGCACAACATTGTAAATCAATGACACTTCATCAAAAAAATTTTAAAAAGAAGAAGAAAAAGAATCATATGTGCAATTGACTATGGTCTCACACACACGTTCAAGATTACTACCACTGAGGACTTCCCTGGCAATCGAGTGGTTAAGACTTTGCCTTCCAATGGAAGAGGTGAGGGTTCAATCCCTGTCAAGGAGCTAAGATCCCACATGCCATGTGGCCAAAACCCCAAAACATAAAGCAGAAACAGGCAGGAAATTTAATAAAGACCTTAAAAGTGATCCCCATCATAAAGAAAAAAAAATTTTTTTTTTAATTATAAGGGGCTTCCCTGGTGGTCCAGTGGTTAAGGCTCTGCACTCCCAATGCAGGGGGCTGGAGTTCAATCCCTGGTCAGGGAACTGGATACCACCTGCAGCAACTTCAGTTCCCACACGTGTGCTCTGTCATTCAGTCGTGTCTGACTCTTCGCGACCCCATGAACTGTAACTCGCCAGGCTCCTGTGTCCGTGGAATTCTCCAAGCAAGAATACTAGAGCAGGTTGCCATTTCCTTCTCCTGGGGATCTTCCTAACCCAAAGATCGAACCCGTGTCTCCTGCATTGGCAGACAGATTTGCAATTTGTAGTTTGCAAATGAGAAGTCTAAAGAGGGGAGGTTCGTTTACCCTCCAAACCAACCATGGATCATGTGTAAGTTCAGCGATTTCTCTTCTCTCCGGCATTGTTCAGTCTCTCCCTCAGCTAACAGCTCTAACCCTGTGATTATATTTAAGCTCAAGTCTCTCCATTTGTTAAAGACGAGAACAACAAAGGGCAAGGGCGGTTTTGAAATTCCCTGAAGGTTACAAAGGAACCTGATAAATCGGTGCTTTGGAATAGAGGGACTGAACGGCTGAGGAACACGTGGGAAAGCAGGGTCTCACTCTCTATCATTTTGCGCCTTTGGGGCCATGTGACTGTATTGCTGATTCAACACCTGCATATAAACACTTTTATATGCAGATTCCTGAACCTCACCCCAGACCTACTGCAATGGAATCTCTCAAGGAAGGCCCTGGAATCTTCATTTTAACAAGCTCACCAGGTGAATCTGACGCATAAGTAAATAGGCAACAAAGTGTTGCAAATATAAACACAGATGGCCTGTACTGAGAGGCCCTAGGTGTCAGGTAATACAAAGAATGCTGAAAAACCACCGCTGCCAGAGAGAACCTCCCTCCCCAGCCTGCTCTGAGGTTGGAAAGTCTTTTGTTAGACATTCTGTCTCCAATCCGTCCTTGTAAAATTGTGATGCCGGGGCAGGGCGGAGAGGGAATTCTTGACTTCACCAAACTCAACCTTCAATCTACTTTCCTGATGTTATCTAATCAGCACAAAATCTTTTGAGAAACAGGCTATGCAAACGCTCCATGATTTCACCATCCTTCCATGCCCACTGCAATCAGTTTTGATACTTAAGACTTGACTGAAATGATTTTCTCGAAGGTCACCAAGGATCCTTTGCACACTGTGGCTTTTTCTCTTTCCTAGGTCTGTAGACTCCTTGCTTCTTGACACTCCTGTTTCCCAGGAATTATGTCACCTTGCGTGGTCCTGATTCTCCTCTTTACTTCTTCTCTCCTCTTTAATTCTTGTGCTTCTCTACGTCTCCTGAACACTTCCATCTCATTCCTGACAAGTCATGCTTGGTCCATCTTCTCTCTACCCCACCGTTTTGGCTATCATTTTCACAGCGTCATCTCATAGAAAAATATTTCTCAGCCTGGGCTCTCTCTTCTGGGATACACAACTGCTTCTCCTGCCCATCTGAGCATCACACCTGGACCTCTTATGGAAAAATCCACATCCACAGCCGTAGCCATTAGCTGTGTGCCAGGCACTTATCTGCATATTTCACAAACATAAGCTCATTCAATACTCACAATTACCCTATTTTATCAAACCAGTCAATCCTAAAGGAAATCAGTCCTGAATATTCATTGAAAGGACTGATGCTGAAGTTGAAACTGCAATACTTCGGCCACCTGATGTGAACAGCTGACTCATTGGAAAAACCCTGCTGCTGGGAAAGATTGAAGGCAGGAGGAGAAAGGGGACAACAGAGGATGAGATGGTTGGATGGCATCACTGACTTGAAGGGCATGAATTTGAGCAAGCTCTGGGAGTTGGTGATGGACACAGAGGCCTGGCGTGCTGCAGTCCTTGGGGTCGCAAAGAGTAGGACACGACTGAGTGACGGAACTGAACTGAACTCTATTTTAAGCCGGAGGGAACCGTGTGTGCTGTGCTGTGCCCAGTCACTCAGTTGCGTCTGACTCTTCGCGACCCCATGGACTGTAGCCCGTCAGGCTCCTCTGTCCATGGAATTTTCCAGGCAAGAATACTGCAGCATGTTTCCATTTCCTTTTTCAGGGGATCTTCCTGACCCAGGGATAGAGCCTGTATCTCCTACATCTCCTGCATTGGCAGGTGGATTCTTCACCACTGAGTCACCTGGGAAGTTCCTGAGGGAAATGAGATATCGAAAAGTTAAATTACTTTATTCAGGTTGCACTGCTATTATATGGTAGATCAAAGATTCATACCTAGACAGGCTAAGTCTAGAGCTTCTCAATGATGATGTTATGGGATGTCTCAGCCTTAGGTTAATATTTATCAGCAAAACTTCAATCATTTTCTGGTCAAAATCTTTTGGTGTTTCGTCACTGAATACTGAAATGTCTAAAAAATTGCAGTTGGGAACTTAAAGCTGGAATTTGATCTTATTTCTACTGAATTTTTCAGCCACATCTCCCATTATTCTCTTCCACACAGAGTAAGCATTCCAAACAATAAATATTTGATTAGTTACTGGTTTCAAGATTATAATTTAGGTGTAAGTATATAGTAGGTGTAGGAAAGGTAAAAATTCAAACTAGAGGGACAGAAACTGCATTATCCTCTCAACTGAAACAACTAGTCAACCGGAAAGGTATGTATGAAATGATGATTTTTCAAGACCTTAGACATTAGGTGACGAGTAACATTGCCAGACGACACTAATGGGGTGCGTCCTGTGATTGCTGCAGCCTACTGCCTGGAGAAAGTTTCCGAGCTGAGTCAGTGGAGGGGAATCAACCCAGGCTGAGTCGGAAGAGCTCTGTGAGTTGAGGCGACAAAGCTGGGTAAGTCTGAAGGTGCTGAGGGTGCTCAGGAGAGAGTGTCTACTCAGCTACAGGACAGTTTCTGCAGTCCTAACGTAAGTGTAACTGTGGGCCTCATAAAGAGATGGGAGAAGGAGGAGAATTTTTAAAAATCGCGGCAGTAATAGCCAAAAGCTTTCCAAATGTAATCAAAATTGTATACACACACATCCAAGAAGTTTAACAAGTCCCAGGGAATTCAAACATGAAAAGGACTACACAGAGACATATCAAAATCAAATTGCCCAAATCCATGGAAAAAGAGAAATTCTTAAAAGGCAGAGAAAAAAGAGGTACTATGCCCAGAGAAACGAAGATGAGAATGGTAATAGGTTACTCACAGAAGCAATGTCGGAGGACAACGGAACAGGATCTCTAGAGTAACGGAAGGAAAAAACTGTCTAAATCTCTTAAAAACAAAAGACTGCTTAAAACAAAAAATAATAAAGTGGTTTGAGGGAGTTATAATGAATGCATAAATAAAACATCTTTTAATAATAGCACAAAATCGAGATGCAATAAGTGGAAATTTATGGTTACAAGATTCTTACACTATTAACGAGGATTGTTACAAGTTTAAATTACATCATAAGACATAGATCAACCACCCCAACAAATCACAATGGCACATTAGTTATTGTTAATAAGTCAAAAAGGAGATAATATGGAATCACCAAAAACACAAAATTGACCCAAAAGAAGGCAGGAAATGAGAGAAAAGAAAACAAGGAACAGATAAGACAAATACAAAACAAAATTAAGATAGCAGATTTAAACACAATCATAACTACTTTAAATATACATGGTCTAAATACATCAATTAAATGCAGTAGTTGTCAAAATAGACCAAAAAAAGCAAGTTCTCACTATATGCTGCCTTCAACAAATTCACCTTAAATATAGAAAATAAGTAGGTTAAAACTAGATGGATGAGAAAGATACTGTGCTGATTCTATCAAAAGAAAGCTAACATGGCTACACTGGGCTTCCCAGGTGGCTCAGTGGTAAAGATCCACCTGCCAATGCAGGAGACCTGGGCTCCTTCTCTGCTCCCAGAAGATCCCCTGAAGAAGGAAATGGTAAACCACTCCAGTATTCGTGCCTGGTAAATCCCATGGACAGAGGAGCCTGGAGGGCTACAGTCCATGGGGTCACAAAGAGCCAGACAGGACTTAGTGACTGAGCATGCACACACACACATTACAGTAATATCAAACAAAGAAAATTATGAGAAGTCTTGTTTTTACAAAGTCCTTTCATATTTGATGAAAACTATATAAATTCACATATGCAAGTTCAACACATATACCCGTAAGCTCAACAATCCCAAACAAAAGAAAGGTGAGGGACTTCCCTCGTGTCACAGTGGATAAGAATCCGCTGGCCAGAGGGGACCTGGGTTCAATCCCTGGTCAGGGAAGATCCCGCGTGCCGCAGAGCAACCACAGCTGTGCATCACACCTACCATGCTCACACTCTAGAGCCTCACACTCTGGAACCCTCACGCCACAATTCCTGAGCCTGCGTGCTGCAACCACAGAAGCCCGGGGCCTGGAACCCGAGCTCCGCAGCAAGAGAAACCACCGCCACGGAAAGGCCACCACGGCGAGGAAGAGGAGGCCCCTCTGGCCAGCAGCTAGAGAGAGTGCGCTTGCTGGAAGGAAGACCCGATACAACCAAAGATAAAATGAATGAATGAATTTTAGAAAAAGAGACACAAGTAAACTACAGAAAGGCTGTCACCAGTGGCAAAGAGGAATTCTTCATTTCACAGCAAAATCAGCAAATACACAGCCTGTCCGAATACACTTAGAAGCAGAAATGTGAAGGCTCACAAAGAGCCACCGCTGGTTCAGGGCCGGAACGCAGGCAGAAGGAAGACCCGCAGCAGGACAGGAAGGCCAGTGTCTACAGCTTTCATCCTGAATCCGGGCAGGAGCTGTAGCGTTCCTCCCAAGGAGGTGGCAGGGGAAACTTGAAAGGAAAAAGACCTTCCTGGCAGCAGGTTCAAAAAGATTCGTAGGACAGAGTAGGGTTACAGAATAATAGGTCTGTGTTCACAGCAGCTGGGGCAGGGGAAAGCGTAAAGGCAGGGAGGGATGCAGTAAAGGCAGGTGAGTGGTAGAAAGATCAGGCCAAAAAAAAAACCTAGTATAATACTCCAGAAACGATGAGCCCATACCTACTCAGTTGTCACCTAACTTCTCAGCGGCACAGGGAACATCCAGAGGGCAAGGAATGTCTTTCATTTTTCTCTCACCAGCACTAAGCACAAAGCTTGCCACACAGACTTTTAGAACAGATAAATTAATGGATCTGATCAAGACTTGTATTCTTATTTACTTGTTTAAGTCAGAGACTCTAATATTTATAATTCTAGAGACTTTCCATTTGTAAGTTTCGAGGAGAAATAATATGCTCCATCTAATGTTAGTCGCGTCTTAAACAGTACTCAACTTACATATGTAATCAAAGATATTCCATATTTAATTACAATAAAATCACAAATTATACTGGCTTGGCTCAAGAACAAAGCCATGTCTTTTTTTTTTTTTTTTTTTTTCGCTGTACCAGGTCTTAGTCGAAGCATGTGGGGTCTAGTTTCCTGACCAGGGATCAAACCCAGATCTCCTCACACTGGGAGCTCAGAATCTTACCTACTGGACCACCAGGGAAGACCCTGGTACATGTCTTTTGAAAATGGTGTCAAAAAAAAAAAAGAGAGAAAATGGTGTCATAATTAGATCGTTTCCCTGAGAAACATCACAGCTCCTAGTACCCAGGAAAACACATATACCTTATTTAGGGCAAAGAATGGAGGATGAGAACAAAAAAGAAACTTTTTTAGTAATTGTAATTTCAGGTTAAAATTTTACCACTGGCAACATTCCCATTTTTCATTGAATTTCATTTCATCTCTACTAAACAGAATATCATTTTAGGAAATGAAAACTCAACAGAAATTAAAAGGTGTTAAGTAAAATTTGGAGATGTTCATGATGTGTTACAATTTGGCATTTGAATTTCTCCTCAATATAAAAATGTTTCCCATTTTAATCTCAAGCATTTTTCAATCATGTTACTACTTTTTAACCCAATCATCTAAAAGTGTGCAAAAATCATACTTTTAAGCAGAAATGAATACATCCTTAAGCATAATGAAGGGGAAAAAAAGAAGGCAAGCATAGTGGAGAAGATTTGCTAAGGATTAGGGATTCCATGGGCTTCCCAGGTGTGAAGGACCTGCCTGCCGCTGCAGGAGACATGACTCGGGTTCAGTCCCTGGTGGGGAAGACCCCCTGGAGGAGGGCATGGCAACCCACTCCAGGATTCTTTCCTGGAGAATCCCACGGGCACAGGAGTCTGCAGCAAAGAATCAGACACAACTGAAATGACTTCATACACACAAGGATATTTTTATGAGCTTCCCTGGGGGCTCAGAGAGAGATTGCATGACAGAATGGAAAAAGCCAGGGTTTGGAATCACGAAACCTGTTTCTGTGAGTTAATAGCCAGGTGGCCTCAGTTACTCTGAGACACTCGGTTTCCATATCTATAAAATGGGGATGCGTTAGACACTTTTACGTGACTCCATATACTCTCTTTCCCACCCTTCACTCCATCACTGCTTGAGAGAACAGCTGGGCTCAGCGCCCACCAGCTTTGAGGAGGTACAAGGGCAGCCACTCAGGACAGACTTGGGTCAGGGTGTCACACCCAGATGACCTTATACTGATTCTCCCTCCCTCCTTGTTTCCCTCCCCAATCCTTTCCGCCGCTCTCAGGGATTATCTATTGGCCACAGGGTTTTCTTTTAAAGGACTCCAGGCTAAGGCAGAAGATAAGAAAGAATGCTTCTAACCTCCTAGGGCAGGTGAGGATAAAGCAAGATGGTCTATGCACAAAGAGGACTTACAACATTCCACGCATTGTAATAAGTGCTCTGTATACATTAACATGTAAACCTTCCAACAACCCTATGAGGTGTGTACTCTCATTCTCTCCTTTTCCTGGAGGAGAATGGCACGGAGAGGTTAAGGATCTTATCCAACATCATACAGCTCTCAAGCGGCTAAAGCATTGCAGTAGATACCGGATGTGACGTGTGACTCTTTGCGACTCCTTGGACTGTAGCCCGCCAGGCTCCTCTGTCCATGGAATGTTCCAGGTAAGAATACTGGAGTGAGTTGAAATTTCCTCCTCCCGGGAATCTTCCCGACCCAGGGCTTGAACCCTAGTTTCTTGGTCTCCTGTGTTGGCAGGCAGTTCTTTACCCAGATTCCCACCTGGGAAGACCAGGTGCCAGATACAAGTGGTTTAACATTTTCAGACTTAACACAGGCTTTGAAGGTCGAAAAATTAGGAGGAGCCTAAAGGAATATAGAGCTCTTGGGAATATAAATCTGCTTCTACCATAAAGTGGTTTTGGAGTCCACTTTGATATGAGACAGACGTACAGCCGGACTCTGCTCTGTACACGTAGGCAGAGAGCAGCTCGCCATCCCCACTGGCAAATAAAAAGGAGTAGGAAGATTAAATTGATTTAGATGCTGACTTTCCTGATTAAATTCCACTTATCCTATTGACTTTAAGCATAGCCTTTTGCTTTCCATGTAGATTTTTCCCATTATCTATTCCCCCAGGCAACTCCCCCGAACAGATGTCTATCTAGTGCCTATATACTAGAGCTGGAGGTCCAAAATCCCCTTATCAAAGGAGATTGCAGCCTTTTTTTTCCCCCTAGTTTAAAGGCAATTGATATCTAGGTACAAGAAATATAGAGCTGGGTAAGTAAACCCGCAGCCCCCAGATCCTGGCTGTGTAAGCCAGATACTGCTCTCCTGACATGAAATCAGATAAGAAAAGCTTCCAGGGTTAGTGGCAGTCACATCCTCAATTCCCTCCAGAACCCTGCCCAGTGGTCACTCAGCATCCAGGTGTCCCTGCCCAGAATCCCCTCACCGTGGTCACTCAGTATCCAGTGTCTAAACCTTGGCTGTTCCAAACCTGGGAAGTGGAAACACAGTTCTCATTGTTGTTCAGTCACTAAATTGTGTCCACCTCTTTGCCACCCCGTGGACTGCATGCAGCACGCCAGGCTCCTCTGTCCTTGGACTATCTCCCACAGTTTGCTCAAACTCATGTCCCAAACCCAGAAAGTGAAAACACAGTAGCTGTTCCTGAATTAGCCTTTAGCATCAGTCCCCTTTCAATCTCAAAACCTAAACATCCAACTGTCATTTTAGAATTTCCAGGCTCCATGAAACGGAGCCCTCCGGGGGTTTGCTAATCCGAGCGGACACTCAGAGGAGCAGACCTCTCTCACCTCTGGGACCCAGAGAAGGTTTGTTTTTGTTTTTCTTCTTTTTTTTCACACGTGAAAAAGGAGACATTGCATTTCCTCTTACGAGAGCAAATCAGAAAAACGAAAATTTGATTTCAAGATAGGCCTTTAAAGTTATCACCCAAGACCATAAAAATTTAACACTGGATAAAGAAAAACAGACTCATAGAAGACGTGGAGTCAGCCATGAGTTTATAGGATTTCTCAGGTTCAAACGCAGCTTTTGATTTGTAAACGGAGAAATCCTATAAAATACTTGGCATCCAGAGACAAGGAAATAGCCAAGGGTTTCCTCACTATAAATAAGACTGTTTTTATTTTTCCAAAGGCTGGCTGTCCTAATATATCCTGGGGAAGTCACAGGCTGTTGGGTCCCTGCTGGGCCACCATCCCGGCCCTGACTTCAGGAGATGAAACTTCACAGACACTGGAAGGTTTGTAAGAAACATGCAAATCTAAACAAAGTAAATTAAAAAGAAAATTAAATTTCATAGGACTGCATTTTCTTCTTTAATACTGTGCCAATTTTATGAGCAGGGGAAAAAATCCTCTAAATATTATAATGGAAGAGCCAAGGAGGCAGATTAATCCACCTGGTGAAGAACTACTGGCCTGTTAACAGGAAAAGCAATTTTCCAAATACAGCCCAGTGGATCTGGTCATGACCTCCACGTTACTTTTAAGTTCGTCTTCATAGAAAAGTGATCACAATTTCAACTTGAATGTTTTTTGCAGCTGCTATTGCTTGCTGTTTCCTGAAATCTGGAATTTTACTTTTTGGGAAAAGATAATTTCTGAAGGGTTTTTTCCAGAGGTTTATGGTATATTCCCCCCGGAAATGTCTCTTTTGAGCCTATAAAATATGACCAGAGGACTCAGAAGTGGCACTACAAGTGTATGTGTGTCCCTGGCAAAAATACACACCTTAACATTTGAGAGACATTTACAGATTCCACATTTGCAACAAATATATTTTAAAACCTGCCATGACTACTGGTAAAAATCTGAGAAAAGCTTTGCTCTTTATTTACAAACTCCACTTTTGGAAAAAAGTAAAATCGAGTAAATCAGCCAAATCAAACAAAAATTCCTATACAATTTGCCTGATACTCTACGTATAGCTGAAAGAAGAAAACATCTTAAATGAACTTCGTTTAGTGGGCCAATCTAATTATTTTCACCACCCCGTTGCTATTTTAATTTAATTCATGGTGAAAATCAACTCACAGCACAAAAAGGTTAGTCACCCACTAGGCCTGAAGTGTTTGAATATCAGTAACACGTCATTCCTCTTAGCAAAACAATTATTTTGAAAATGCTCTAAACTTTATTTAAAAGAAGACAATGAAATTTGACTTCTGTGACCCACAGGTATTGCTCTATAACAGGGAAAATGCAACAAAATGATGGCTCTTCTATAAAATAATCCTCATTGATAACCAGAGACTTTGTCCTGGCCCCAATTTAAGAAGTTACTTTGTAAAATTAGTAAATACATTTTAAAGTAATGAATTATGTTTTTTACCCCTCAAAAAAAAATAGTCTTTGAAAATGTAACGCATTCAAAAGCCATGTTACTTTTGCCAAGAAAAATAGGTAATTATGACCATTCTCGAGAAATATGTATGATATCTGCTTCAGTCAAAGTCACTTAAACCTAGGCAAGCTTTGCCTTTGCCTATAAAAACCAAGCTGGCACTAAGTACTGGGAATGGTGACCAAGAAGCAGTTCAACACAAATATTGAGTCACCCAGGAATCCTAATTCCTGACCCTTCTTTATAAAGGTCGTGCATGTGATTTAAAAAATTAAGAAAAGATTTTCTGTTCTCCCTAAACCCTAGCTTTAAAGAATCATAAAAATAAAAGAGTAATTAAAAGAACTGGTATCAAAAATGTTTAGATCCAAATTCTGCCTCCATTTAGGAGCATAATTAATTATTAGCTTAGGAAAGTCCATACCTAGATTTTAGAAGTTGGTGTCTTGTGCCTTTTGTTGGAAGGTAATTAAACCTCACATTCAACCTCTGCCTTGTAAAAGAAAATTATGCTGAAGCAGTTAATGTGCAGATTTGTTTGAACAAATGGCATACCATTCCCCACCACCTCTTGGAACAAACTTAATAGATGTCTTATGCATGTATCAGGCACGTAAGTATTGATGCTTTAATAACAATCACAGTGATAAGCTACACTTAATTAAACACCAGGTGTTAAAGTTACTTTGTTAACATGCATGATGTGTGTATTCTACTGTTACTCACTGTCTTTCATTTATATATGAACTTAGTGCCATCAACATATTTAGTGAACAAGCAGAACTCATGATGGGAAAAGAAGGAAATAGAGAGGATTTTACTTCTTTGTTTTAATACAACGTTTGATCTAGATAGAAGAAAGAATAAAAGGCTAAGTTGAGAAGAAATCAAAACTATTTTTAAAAAAAGTTTAATAAAAAGTAATATCTAGGCTGGTTTCATTGAAACAAGCTTGATGGAAATATTTAACTCAAATTTCGTCTAATGTGAATTCTTTTTAACTTACACATATATATATTTTCTAGTTGTAATAATTTATTTTTTTATTTTTTTGATTAGTCAACATGACACGTGGGATCTTTGTTCCCCAACCAGGGATTGAACCTGAGCCCCCTGCATTGGAAGCCCAGAGTCGTAATCACTGGACATCAAGGGACGTCCTGTTAACTTACACATATTTTAAAAAATTTTTTATCTTCATCTTAGAGAGTCTAACACCAAATACCCCTCAATTGGTGCAATGAATTAAAATGTCATCTGTAGTCATCTGCACAACTTCTGAAGAAATATTTAGAAACTGAGAATATTAACTCTATATTTTAAATGCTAATAAAAAATTGGCCAATAAACACAGTAATGTAAAATAAAAAATAAAAGCATATTTTATTTTAATTTCAGTCTTAGTAGTTTTCTTGGACATAAGACAATTTTAATCTTACTTTCAAATAGTCTTCAAAAAATTAATTATTTAGGGCTTTTTTAAACAATCTATGGTTAGAAAAGGGTCATAAGGGCAATACAGCTTTTAGACTGTAAGAATTCTTACCATCTCTATGAAAAAAGAAAAACCAGTCCCATTTCTTACAATGCCAACATTGTACCGGTAATAGAGTTTGCCAGGTAAAGTTAATAATGTCATTGTATTATTTTCTAATTAAAATGGACACGAGTAAGTAAAATAAAAAAAAGAAAGAGGGAGAAATCTGACACTACTAATTGATTCTGGCCTCTACTAATTTTTAAATGTCTCAGGTTAATCAACTAACACACATTTATTGGGTAGGCCAAAACGTTCATTCGGGTTTTTGCGTTAACATCTTACGGCAACATCCAAAGTTTCTGACAAAAACAAATCTTCTATTCCTTTCTCTATTATTTAACAAATTAAAGTACCAGACCTGGCATGTGTGAAGACTTTAATCAACGAAGTTCCTGGAAATGACAGGAAATATTTATTTTTAAAAGCTGTTTATCAATTTAATTTTTTTAACAGCTGATGATGCCTTTCTTTTAAAATATATAATCTATTTTTAAATAATGCAAAGAAGAAATTCAACATGTAATACTGTTAATGTCAATTAAGTGATTTCAAATAAGTTGTTGTCATTTTTTAAGTTCCATAAAGGACAGTGTTCCCTGCTAGCTGCTGTGAAATGTTTGAATAAACACTGCCTATGTGATGTGTCTTTTACTGTTTTAACACTGTTTGAAGTTAATTAGTCCATACGACTAATTACAAACACACACACAGACACTGTTGTTTTTAAGCTTGTTCTCACACATGAAAAGAACTAAACTCTTGGCCTTGTGCAGTGCACAACCTACCCGAGCGTACATGGCCAACCTGTTAATTCTAGGCATAATCATTTTACAATTATTATTTCAAGCAAAATTGTGATGCTATAACTAAGTCCCTCTTGGTCAAGGCCATACTTTAGATACATTACCTATATTGTGAAATGCCACAAAAGAGAACACAGGGCTCATAGCAACAGAGGCAGAATAAACGCCTCAGTGAGATTCCAAGAGCATTAGTCATTTGACAGCTTGTGCTTGTTCACGACAAAGCAAGGGCAAGCTCAATACCTCCTGATACACTGAAGGACAGGAGCAGACAAAAGGCTGATGCCAGAGTCTGATATTTAAGGACAAATGACAACTCTTAAAATGTGCCGGAGCTCTGAAATGCTCAAGAAAATATGAGAGTAATTTTCTAAGCCTATTCCTTGATGTTTCTTTTTTAAAAGAAACATGATCTCTGGAGGCTTTGATTAAAGAAGGGTGGAATCATTCTTTTTAATTCACTCTGATTTCACCTCCAAAGGGACACCCAAGTTCCCTTTATCCCTGGGTGACTCACATCAAGCCAGAAGAAGGCAAAAAAAAGTCAAGTGAATTTGAAGAGCTCTTTTCGAAATTGACATATACTTCTGTACTCAACTATACCGTAAAAAAAAAAAAAAAAAGCAAAAATGGAAAGCAATGGTCCTTATCAGCTATGGGATAAGTCAGAGAAATTTTCAGGAAAAAAAGTTAAGTTTAAATAGTGTAACATGGAACATACACAACTCTTCCTGTCACACGGAATGACTCTTAAGTCAAGCATCAGATATCCATACTTCAAAGACCCCTCCCCGGTGTATCTGCATTTGCTCATATCTCTAGGGTGTGGTGGCTCAGGGGGTAAAGAATCTGCCTGCAATGTGGGAGACCCGGATTCGATTCCTGGGTTGGGAAGATCCCCTGAAGAAGGAAATGACAACCCACTCCAGTATTCTTGCCTGGAGAATTCCATGGACAGAGGAGCCTGGTGGGCTATATAGTCCAGGGGGTTGCAAAGAGTCGCACACAACTGAGTGACACACACACACACACACACACACACACACACACACACACACACTAGGGTGAACACGGATTGCTTTTAAAAATAACAATAATAATGAAAGTTGCCCTTATTTAAAAAAAAAAACTAATGATGAATTATATATTATGTTTGGAGATAAAAATCTCCGAATCAGCATTCCTTTCAGGGCCAAGGCTGAGAGATGCTGCTTGGTGCAGCAGGATTCCATGAGAAGGAGGGGGCAGAGACCGCGGCCCCCGCGGTGCTAACTGATAAGTGCAAACGGCCGGCGGAATGAAAGACCGGGAAGGGCTGGGAGGCAAGGGCAGCCAGGGCAGTTAGCACCGCCGAGCCGGGGAGCCTGTCCAACTAATCGGCCCGTTTGTTTTCACAGCTTTGCTGGGAACGTTTGCCGCGCTGGCCCAGCCGAGCCTGAGAGCGAGCGGCGAGCCAAGACACCAGCCGCACGTTGTCTCACCTGCGCTGCCAGATACGCAGGCAGAAAAACAGACACAGCACTTTGTCAAAACAGCCACGGCCGCTGCGCGCTGCTTCCCCCCGCCCCCCCCCTCCGCAGCCCCGGTCCTGGCTGCCAAGGTACACGGGCGCGGCTTTTATCTCCGCGTCCGAGAGATGCTCTGTGACTTCAGGGAGCCGGCGCGCTCCCCGGGGGAAGCCGGCTCTACCTGGAGAGGCTCGTGCCAGACCCGTGAAATCAGGTGCCCACAGCCCTCCGCCTGAGTCAGCACCCGGCCGCGAGGTGACTCAGGAACAAGGAGACCGAGGAGGATCTCGGAGGGACTCCCAGCTTCCACGGGCGAGCTGGGCTTTTAATTCCCCTCCTCCTGCTGGAGTCACGTGATTGCAAAAAAAAAAAAATTAAAATACACACACACACACACAGCCGCACAGAAACCTTAAGGCAGAATCGGTCTGCCTTTGTCTTCCCTTTGTTATCCCGCACGCAGACATCAGAATTGCCTTTGTTGGGTTTCCAATTCATCGCCAGCAGAAGCCTCTATGATAAGAACTTTCTGATTAAGCTCTGAACCTTTGGCACATATCAGCTCTGCCTAATTATGAAAGATCTAATGATACGTTCTTGTGTTTCTCTGACAACCACATGTTCCGCATCTGGGAGGCATCTGGGAGAAAGATACTGACATGACATCTCTCTCGTGGCGCAGAGCGAGGTGGGGGGGCGGAGGGCTGGTGGGGGGTGAATCTCCCTTAAACGGTCCACACGTGATGGAGGCTGAAATCTTCATCAGACACACACCTAGCCAAACAGCAAACAGCTTACACACCCAAGACGCGTGTTTAAATTTTGTGTCAGGAAAAAGAAAAAACATCCACCGCTGCTTGGCAATTAAAAAAAGCAGAATGAGGTTCTCTTTTAATTAACATTCTTCAAGTGGCGGGGAGATGTTCAGATGTTGCCGCTGTAAGATTTCCTGCCTCATCTTCTGTCTTCTTTAGATTATGTATTTCTAAAAATATCTTAGGTGACAGTTTAACAGGCAGGAGAAAGCAGATTGTCGCTCTATACATATGGAAATAAGCTCTGGATACCTGGAACAATGGTTGCAAAATCTGTATCAAAGGAGATGGGCCTTGCGTGGCTTTCCCTTTGTGTGACCTGCCTGCAAGCTCCCCCCACCCAACTTCAGGCTCGGTGGGTCCCCTGCACTCTCCACCCCCAGGCTGCCTGAAAAATCACACAAAGGGGGCTTCTCCAGAAAGAGATTTGCCGCGTGCACTTGACCCTCGATCAAAGCACAGGCATTTCCCTCCCTGAAACAGAAGCTAGGGGCACCAAAAATCTGTCTCTGTGCCGGGGACTCCATCTTCAGCCTCCTGGGAAAACAACTATGCAATTCCGCCCCTCCATGTGCTTCAAAATACACTTTTTAGAAAACGCTGGTGGGGTCTTAGATGGAATTCGGAGACTGTCCACTGAGACGTTTCAGTCACATCCTCTGGTCTGAGACTCTGGCCAGTTGGCTCAGTGAGAGCAAATAAATGGGTGAAGAGTTGGTTCTCCTCCCGCCGTGGACCTGAGGTTTCACTCAGGGCATCTCACCTATGAACCTCATCGCCACCTACATTCCAAGAAATATGAAATAGAAGTAATATCCGAATCTTTAAAAAAAAAAAAAGAGAGAGAGAGAGATAAAAAAAAAAGCAGCAGACTTTATCCAGCTCCATTTTCCAGATGGGAAAGTCATTATGACGGCTTTCTCAAGCTCACCATGCGCCTCAGAATTGCACCTCTTCGTCTCTTGGACTCAGACACTTGAAGTCACAACTCTGTGACTCTATTGTTGCATACTTTCTGGCTTTTCACTAAATTAGTTCATCGAGATCTGATATTATAAAATTGACTTTCTAAAATTATTTTTCCTAGATGAACATATAGCTGGATTCTTTTGGTGTGTTATCACCATCAGGTCTAAAGTTTCCATGGAAAAAATTAAATTTCTCATTTTTTCCCTTAGGTATGTGAACTGTTTCCAATAGAGAGCAACCTTTAAATCCCTGAAGCCCTCCGAAGGTTGAGTTTCACCAGAAATCGAAAGAGATTTTCCTTTTGTCTTAGACGGATCACAGACCATCAGTTCCTGGGGTCTGGGGTCTGCTGGGCCCCACAGGGCACGTAGGTACTCTGGGGCAACAGAGCAGAAATCGCTTTCACTGATCAAGGAGAAGTGATCCCCAATCTTGGAAACAGTTTTGAAAGCTTCAGCTAATCGTCAGGAATGGCCTCAGATATGCAGCTAATCTCATCATTCAAATTTCCTGGTTGTTCTGTTTTTCCTGCTTGATAAGACTTTATCAGTCTGTAATGGAACTTCATGGTGATCTGGAATCGGGCATTGCAATGAAACATATACATGCCTTTCATATCTTCCTTTTTGGGAAACCAGTGAGTTTAATTGATAAAGCACTAAAATGTGAAGCTGGAGTCCTAAAGTCTAGACTGAGTTTCGGCCACCAAACTGTAACTCAGTGGCTTAGTTTGGTATTAAATACAAACAACTGGAAAAACTTAACTATCCTGGTCTTTTCTAAGCTAAAGATGTAAAGCAAAAGGGAAAAATACAAATAAGAAGTATTTACAAGTAAACTGGAGAGGACTTTTGAAATATTGTATTAAAAATACAATAAAAATTAAAATTTTAAATAAACTTAAAATTTATTGATACCCCTAAGAAAGTAATATATGTGGGGGAAAAAAAACTTTAATTCTTGTATCTGGATTTTTTCCTTATCTTAAATTAGTTATTTTTAAAATTTTGAAAATACATCTGTTCTCTAAGCTCTTTTTTTAGAAAGCAAAAGAGAGAAGAGAATTAATAGAAGAGTCATAAATGTTCCAAGTATCTGACTAACAAAAAGATTGAAATTGGGGCTATA
The DNA here is from genome assembly GCA_024291935.2 of Okapia johnstoni. Taxonomy (NCBI): domain Eukaryota; kingdom Metazoa; phylum Chordata; class Mammalia; order Artiodactyla; family Giraffidae; genus Okapia; species Okapia johnstoni. Next base: position 4,722,303 of record CM044321.1, on the reverse strand, counting down.
AGAATGAAAACAAAAAAGTCAAAAAGTTAATAACCACTTTGGAAGAGACTTCAGTGTTTTCTTGCAAAATTAAACACACTCTTACTATAAAATTCAGCACTTGTGCTCCTTGGTATTTTCCCAAAGGACTTGAAAACTTGCATCCACATAAAGATGTAAACATGAATGGTAGTTTTATTCCTAATTGCCCAAATGTGGAAGCCACCAAGATGGACTTCAACTGGTGAATGGATACACAAGCTGTGGTCTATCCAGAGAGTGGAATATTACTTAGCAATAACAATAAATGATCTATCAAGCTGCAGGAAGACTAGGAGGAATCTTAAACGCATATTACTGCAGAAAAACTGTCAATCTGAGAAAGCTACATACTGTGGGTATGATTCTAACTGTATGACATTCTGGGAATATGAGATGGTTGGATGGCATCACCAACTCAATGGACATGACTTAGAGCAACCTATCTTCCTCTAGGAGATGGTGAAGGACGGGGAAGCCTGGTGTGCTGCAGTCCATGGGGTCACAAAGAGTCGGACACGACTTAGCAACTGAACAACAACAACACACTGGATACATGATTCTAACTATAGGACACTCTGGGAATGGCAAAACTTTGGGGATGGCAAAACGATTAGTACCTCCCTGGGTGCTGGGGTTGGAGTAGAGGATGAAGGGGTGAGATACAGGGGCTTTTCAGGCAGTGAAGGATTCTGGATGAGACTGAAATGATGGTTATATGTTGTGCATTTTTCAATACTCATAACATGTCCAACACAAAGATGAACTTTATGGAAACTATGGTTGGCTCCCTGTATCTGCAGGTTCTAACTTCACCAATCCAACAAACCTCAGATCAAAAATATTTTCTTTAAAAATTCCAAAAAGTTCCAAAGAGCAAAATTTGAATTTGCCACACACCTGGGCAACTAGTTATGTAGCATTTACATTGTATTAGGTATTATAAGTAATCCAGAGATGATTTAAACTATATGATGTGGTACATATATACAATGGAATATTACTCAACCATTAAAAGGAATGAAATAATGCCATTTGCAGCAACATGGTTGGACCTAGAGATTGTCATACTGAGTGAAGTAAGTCAGGCAGAGGAGGAGACACGACATGGAATCTAAAAAGAAATGATGCAAATGAAGTTATTAAAAAACAGAAACAGACTCACAGACTTAGAGAACGAACTTATGGTTGCCCAGGGGAAAAGATGGGGGGAACAGATAGTTAGGGAGTTTGGGATGGATATGTACACACTGCTATGTTTAAAATGGAAAACCAAGGACCAGAGAACTCTGCTTAATGTTATGCGGCAGACTGGATGGGAGGGGAGTTTGGGGAAGAATGGATACATGAATATGTGCAGCTGAGTCCCTTCACTGTTCATCTGAAACTATCACAACATTGTTAATTGGCTATACTCCAATATAAAATAAAAAGTTTTCTTAAAAGAGAAAAAAGTATATGAAAGGGTGTGATTAGGTTCAGTTCAGTTCAGTCGCTCAGTCATGTCTGACTCTTTGCAACCCCATAGACTGCAGCATGCCAGACCTCCCTGTCCATCACCAACTCCCAGAGTTTACTCAAACTCATGTCCATTGAGTCGGTGATGCCATCCAACCATCTCATCCTCTGTTGTCTCCTTCTCCTCCTGCCCTCAATCTTTCCCAGCATCAGGGTCTTTTCAAATGAGTCAGTTCATCACATCAGGTGGCCAAAGTATTGGAGTTTCAGCTTCAACATTAGTCCATCCAATGAGCATTCAGGATTGATTTCCTTCAGGATGGACTGGTTGGATCTCCTTGCAGTCCAAGGGACTCTCAAGAGTCTTCTCCAACACCACAGCTCAAAAGCATCAATTCTTCGGTGTTTATATGTGCATAATACATTGTTTTATATTAGAGATTTGAACATCTTGAATTTTGTTATCCTCCGGGATCGTGGAACCAATACCCAGCAGATACCAAGAGATGCCTTATGTATTTTAGTTAATAATAATGTATCAATATTGGCTCATCAATTGTAATAAACACACCCTACTAGTGCAAGATGTTAATAACAGAAGAGACCAGGTCGGGGAGGAGACTGAGGGGTATTCGGCAAAGCTCTCTGCTTCCTATCCAGTTTTCCTCTGAACTGAAAACTGCTCTAAAAATAAAGCCTCTCCATATTTTAATAAACAGTCCTAAAGTTATACACTAAATGCAAAATGTTACTGAAAGTGTCTATGGATGTCACCCTCCCAATAGGCCTTCGACAGCTGTGGTTCAGATTGGAGAGGAGAGTCACCACTAATTCTTCTCCTTCACCAATAAATTATTTAATTATTAGCATGGAAGTCTTACCAATTCAGACCTCCGACTTCTTTGTTTTTAGCACCTGTAAAAAGGGAAAAAGCGTTTCAATACCCCTTTCCTTGACGGATACAGGCCCAGCACGGCAAGGTGGCTGCCGTCAGCCCTTCTCAATCTGTTCCACTTTGACAGTTTATTACTTTGTAGACACAACCTTACCAAGGATGCTCTTAACCCCATTATCCTACTCAGTGATGGATTATTATCCATCTCTCCAAGACTGACCTCTCATTACCCTTAATCTGCACTGGCCAGTCTACCACGAGGACATTAATAACCACCTTACTTCAGCAACTTTCAGCGGCTGTCATGCGGAGCTTGGGGGTCAGTCTCTTTGCGTGTGCCACCCCTCTCCCCCGACTTCATCCCTGAGCTGGAAAGGAAACAGGAAGGGCGCTTGGGACCCCTCCTACTCTCTGTTTTCCATGCTGAAGTTCCAAGTAAAATTTCTTCTGCAAAAAAAGAAAAAGACTCTGCTGCCAAGATGCTTTTTTTGAAAACCACTCCCATGGACCATCTTATCTGCCTTATCTTAAAGAAACTCATAGAATTTCCCTTTATTTTGCTTGAAACTGCTCACTGTGCTAGTAAGGGCAAAAATAAGATACATCGATGACTGAAATCGTTGCTGGTAGCTACCGCCCAGCAAGACTCATAAAGCCTGAACTGGAGCAGCTCAAGGCGGTGGACACTGACCCAGAAAAAGTCTGGGAGCTGGGGACCTGGAGACTCGCAAAAGAGAAGGATTTCCACAGTATTTAAGATTATCAAGTGGCAGGGGAAACTCTGTGAAGAGAGGGAAGGTATTAATAGTAATGGATATTTACCCATCTCAGCAGAAAGATTTTGCTGGAAGGAATGGCAGCCTACCCCCTAGCAGAACCTATGTCAGCTTTCTCAATGATACACCTGAGTTGCTGTCACCCACTCTCACACCATCCAGTCTTCTAGCAGCAAAATGATGGCTCAAGCCCACACCCCAGATAACACCTAGAGCTTAACACTGGTCCCTGCACATTGGGAAAAGGCTCAGAGAGGATGCAGTAAGGGGGCAGCCATCTGCAAGTCAAGGTGAGAGACTGAGAAAAACCAGTTCTGCTGGCACCTCGATCTCAGCTGTTCAGCCTCCACGCTATGGACCGACCATGTGTCCCTTCATAATTCATACAAGTGTGCCTTTAGTCACCAGCGGGATGGTGTTTGGAGGTGGGGCCTTTGGGAGCTGATTAGGTCATGAGGATGGAGTCCTCACAAATGAGATTAGTGCCCTGAGAAGCAGAGATGGGACTTCCCCAGCAGTCAGAGATGCAGCCTCGAGTTGGCCAGAACTCCTCCAGGAGCCAGCTATCGGGAAACAAAGGATGTAAATCAGTGCCTGCCTCCAAACTCCACCCCCCCATCAAAACCACACAGTCCTCCTACTGGTCAACCCCACAGGAAGCCGGGGGCAAGAGCATCTGGGGCTTTGGTCCCTGGACCTGACCTCCCCATGTACCCAGGAGGGCTGACAGGCACAGGGTGGGCTGAGTGGGGGTGGGGGGAAAGAAAGGGCCAGGTGCCCAGCCTCCTCCTTTAGATGGCTGCACTTTAAGAACCCAAGTACCTTTACCTTCACCGAATGTGGCTTAACCAGTAAAGAGAGCGTGCACTCACAGATGAGGCCTCAGACAAACCCCTCCCTCCCATCTCTTTCCCCCAATCCCACCCCACCCCACCCCCACCCTCTCACCCCTCAATTCCACTCTTCCACCCCCACCCTTGGACCCCATTCCCACCCCCGCCACCCCTGGAAAGCTTGCCCGTTCTGTCTCCTCTACACGGCCTTGATCTCGGCTGGAAGCCCAGGGCTTCGAGGAGGCCCCTTCAGGCGAGCCGTGCCAAGGGCAAGGTGGGGGCCCTCCGCCCCGTGCAGGGAGCAGGGAGCGCATTGTCTGTAGTGAACGTGACAGCAGTCATAAAACCGACTCAAAGCCAGCTTTTGGTTGCTGGCAAAGCTAAACAGTGTCCTTATCAAGAATGTTCCTCCTAGAACAAAGCTTTTGTCCCACGTGCACTAAGCCGTGGCTGAGGTAAAGGTTGAATTTTAGTGATCCACGCGTGCTTCAAGTCGGTACACTTTTAAAAGCTGAGGTATACTGAATTTACAACGTTGTGTTAATTTCTAGGGGTACCGTAAAGTGATTCTGTTACACTTGTGCACATACTCTTTTTCGGATTCTTCTCCTTTATGGAGTATTAACATTGTATTATGAGCTATTAGTTTCTGCTGTCCAGTAGGTCCTTGTTGTTTACCCATTTTATACAAAATAGTGTGTATCTGGTAATCCCAGACTCCTAATTTATCTCCCCCTCCAAAGAAAAGAAAAACAACAAGTATATTGCATGAACTTTTCTCCCCAAATGAACTATTATTAATAGTTCTGTAAGGACAGTTAATGTGCCATTTATTTTTGTGGGTTTTCTTTTCCGCCGACCTCAGTGATTTCTACATAATTGGTATTGATAAATATATTGATAGATGAATTCATTCAGAGAAAAATTAAAAGCCTCTAACACATTTTTAAAAAGTAGCACATTTATTAATTATCCCTTAACAAAGTATCAGAAAATCCCTGGTGATTTATTGGGTGAGCCCCTGATACACCTGGAACTCTAGTGGTATATTGGGTTGGCCCCTGAGACCCCTGGAGCCCTGGTGATATACTGGGTTGGCCCCTGAGACAGCTAGAACCAGTATCACACGGAAGTTTCAAGAGGAGATTCCTAAAAATTTGAAATAGTTTGAGCTCAGTCAAACACAGTCCAGGTCCCCAGACCCCCAGACACTAAATATTCCATCTTTTAAATAGGGGCTGGAAATAATCCCTGAGACCACAGAGACTATATACGTACCAGAGTATGAGATATGTGCATGCTTAGTCGTGTCCAACTCTTTGCAACCCCGTGGGCCATAGCCCTACAGGCTCCTCTGTCCATGAGATTCTCTAGACAAGAATACTGGAGCGGGTTACCATTTCCTTCTCCAGGGGATCTTCCCTACCCAGGGATGTGACCTGGGTCTCCTGCATTGCAGGCAGATTCTTTACTGTCTGAAATGCCAGGGAACATACCCGAGTCTGAGATACTTCACTTGTACCAACCTATGTGAAAACCTTGAGAGATTAAAATGTCTAACAGTGAAACAGTAGAGACCCAAGATGTAATATTTTCTTTAAGGTTTTATTTTGTATTGGGGTATATGGCTCAGATGGTAAAGCATCTACCTGCAATGCAGGAGACCCAGGTTCAATCCCTGGGTCAGGAAGATCCCCTGGAGAAGAAAATGGCAACCCACTCCAGTACTCTTGCCCAGAAAATTCCATGGATGGAGGAGCCTGGTGGCCTATGGTCCATGGGGTCGCAAAGAGTCGGACACAACTGAACGTCTTCACTGTACAGCTGATTAGCAATGTTATGGTAGTTTCAGGTGAACAGCAAAGGGACTCAGCCTTGCATATGTCTGCAGCCATTCATTGTTTGCCAAACTCCCTTCCCACCCAGGCTGCCACGTAACACTGAGCAAAGTTCCCTGGGCTCTACAGTAAGTGCTTGTTGTATTTCAAATACAGCAATGTGTACATGTCCATCCCTAACTAGCCTTTCCACCCCGTCTCCCCTCCCCCCAGCAACCATAAGTTTGTTCTCTAATCCAAGATGAAATATTTTTATTCCATAAGTGCCAACTTCAGTTCACACCTGAACTATTTCACAGAAGTTGGCTACCCTTTGAAAGGCAAGCTTCTGTTTTTTAAAGTGTTATCTGCTCATTTCAAAACTAAAGAAGAGATCAAGAACATAATTGCAATGAGTATCAAGTGATTATAGCAGAAAACATTTTTTTCCAATGGGAAGGGGGGTCTTAAAAATGGGTTTTGTTCTGTGTGTCAAATGCACATGTGGTTTGGCAGCTCCTCGATTCCAGGTGGAACGTCCACACCCAACAGTAGGGACGCAAGTGAAGGTGCCATCTCTTCTGAGGAAATTTTTATCTGCAAGAAAAAAATCTTACAGAGCTCATACCTGACTTCCCTGGGGTCTCCTTTGCTGAACTTCCTCTCAGTACGATGCTCTCATCCATCACGTGCAAGGACTGTGGTCCACGTGCAGGACCAAGGCTGCCTAGGACCTGCCTTGCATAGGACAGGTCCCACCTGCCACACCCACGGCCACGGAAGGTGCTTGATGCAGGAGGTGGGGGAGCTGAGCTCCAGGGCAGAACCACCATACTTATAGTTGTCATGTTATACTATCGCTTTAAGAATCAGGCTCCGCGACTTCCCTGGTGGCCCAGTGCTTAAGACTTCCTGGTCCAGGAGCTAAGATCTCTCATGCCACGTGGCCACAAAACCAAAACGTGAAACAGAAACAGTATTGTAACAACTTCAATGAGGGCAGAAAAAAAAAATAATTTTCAGCATTTGAAGCTAACATATCATCGTTAATTAACTATACTTCCAAAAAAAAAAATCACGCTCAGTCTCATTTGCTGTTTCTTCTTTGCAGACCTTTCTTGTTTTAAATAACACATGGGAGCTTCTCGGGGGGTCCAGTGCTTAAGAATCCCACTGCCAATGCAGGAGACACGGGTTCCACGCCTGATCAGGAAAGATCCCACTTGCCCGGGAGCAGCTAAGCCCATGAGCCCTCATTACGGAAGCTAGCAAGCCCTAGAGCCGGTGGTCCACGACAAGGAGAGCCACCTCAGTGAGAAGCTGGCAGGTCACACGAGAGCTAGAGAGTAGCCCCCGCTCACGGCGACTAGAGAAAAGCCTGTGCAGGAACCAGGACCCAGCACAGCCAAACATACACATATAAATAAATAAAATTAAATGACACCATGGTCCCAGCCCTGGTGTGGACCTGGTGCTGGAATACAGGTGGCAAAGGCTATGTCCCCGCTTGGTCTTGGCACTCAGCCCATCTGTGGACCCGTGGTCCCCAGGGGACATGGCACAGGTCGGACAGCTGGCAGACAGCCCAGGCTGCTCTCTGTTCGGTCAGGGCTCCTGCGGGTCCCCACGGAGCTGCACATGGTTTCATCACAGGCATCTGCATTATTACAGTCGGGGTGGGTGGGGGGAGACCAGAGGGCACCGTTAAATCCCCTGTGAGACACCCCCAGGAGGCTCCAGAAACTGGGAGCTGGGACTTTGGGAGGCAGAAGTCTGAGGCTCCATTCCACCACCTCCAGGGACACACGTTCATGAAACTGAATCTCTCCTGTCGATGGGATCTCATGCATATCCCCAGACTAGCGAGACCTGTGGTGAACTCACATCACAGAATGAAGTAATAGATGCTCTTAATATACATAAGGAATGGGAACTGTACGATTTAATCTGGGTGACCCCAGGACGGAAAGCCTCCATCTTTCATCTTCAGGAGCAGATGCGCTTTTTTGTTCAAACTCTAGAAAGGCACAATGCCAACCGATGCACAGCAATATAGTCACACACAGCTACTAAATGATTACATCTGTTTGAATCTCAAAGAGAAAGGAAAAAAAAAAGCTGAATTTTGGGCAACTTTTTAGAGTTAAGAAAAGTACTTTTACCAAGTGCCTTTTTGAAATGTAGGCAGTTTATTTCATATTTCTTCCTTCTTATCTGGCACATCACTTTATCATCAAAAAGATAGATGCTTTGAAAATAATTTTGTACACGTGTATCAGCTAAGAACAGGTCACCCGATTAACAGTAACCTCTGTGAACAGATTTCGACATGCAGAAGTCAGGGGTCTTGGTTCAGCAGCTTGGCTAGTGTCTCTCCAGCTTCCTTGACTTTTCCTAATGACTCTTGCTTGCTTCAGAATCACAAGATGGCTGCTGCACTTCCAGCAATCAAGTCCAAATGCATAATAAGATGAAAAATAAGGGACAAAAGGCTTTCCCTTCTTAGGGCTTCTACTGATTATTAGGGAATGATGGTTCTCCCCAGAGACATATTCCTAAGTGACTGGCCCAGAACTATATCCCAAGGCTATCCCAAACTATGAGGAAAACTAGAAAATCAATTACTGGGATTTCCAGATTCTATATGCCTTCTTTCCTGAAATGTAGGGGAACCCACTCTGGTACTCTGTGATGACCTAGAGGGGTGGGATGGGGAGAAGGGAGGGAGGCTCAAGAAGAAGGGGATATATGTATAATTACGGCTGATTTGAGTTGTTGTATGGCAGAAACTAACACAACATTGTAAAAATTAAAAAGCAAAAAATGAATTCACTAATTTCTCTTCTTCCATTCCCTTTTTTAAAAATCACACTTGGATAACTAACTTAATAGTTTCATTAGCAAAAGAACAGAATCTTTCTGAGCCATGAGATGACCCAGTTAACTCTATGTACAGACTGCTGAGGCTTGGCTGTGTTGGCAGTATCAGAGCCCAAGGCCCAGGTTTGGGGTGTATGTGGTGGTGATCCCTGAAGTCTGTAGGACGTGCCAGACAGGATCCTGACTTCTGATGGCAGATTCGGAATTCTGGAGGCCTGTCTGCGGGTTCTCGGTTCCACCTTCATGACACGCTAACTGGATTACAACTCTGAGTCCCGGTTTTCATTCCTATAAATGAGGAACAATAGCCCCTCCTTTTCCCATTGGAATACTGGGAGTTTCAAGTACAATATTCCCAAATGGTTATGAAAACCTAAAAACATTACAGCAACGCTAGGTAATGTCAGATTCTCCATGTTAAAATTAGTCCTAAAACAAGAGTAAGAAAAAATAAAGAAAGAAGTGTGGGCATGGTTAGCTCGCTGCCTCTCCTGGGGGCCCTTCCCAGTCCACTCCAATTCCCTTTACAATCCAGACCCTCACATCCTCACCTTCATCTTCAATGCATGTGTCACTTCCCAGACACGGCCCAGATACTCTGCTTCCTTTTGGAGCAGCATCTTTATTCTCTCCTCTCCCCAGCCGGCCATCTACTCCCAGGAGAATTTACTCTGCAGACGCACTGTTATTTTCATAAACAAAACCACCGGCTCTGCATGCCTGGAAACAGCCAATACTCTGGGGGTTGATTTACACTGCCTCTCACGTCTGAACAAGTCAAGTGACACAGCATCAGTATTCAGACTTCCAGAAATACACTCCTATAGAGTAAGATAACCCTTTCCCATCAGAATATCATGAATATTAGGTGAGATAAATATACTGTCAAGTGTAATGACACCCTCCTCCCAGCGCCCTCATAAAGAAGTATTGAGAACATGTAATTGCCCTCAAAAGATGTCTATTTTATGATAATCATTACCTAAATATTACACACCAGAGACTAGTACTATTAAAGAGGGTTGAAATTACTCATGAAATATTAGCTGTGTTTTACTTAAGCTCTTTGGACCTAATTCATAAAAATTAATTCATGGTGTATAAGAATAATCTCTAGTCCTTAATAGAATACTTCTGTAATTCATTAAATTCTTTAATCCCATCACCTCTGATAATGTACATTTCAATTCTAGTCCTTCAAAAGGGAAAAAAGACTAATTTTCAGCAAGCAGAAGAAACATCAGAGTTTCAAATGAAACCTACATCTCAAAAGACCACAAAGAAACTTAAAGAAAATGGAGAACTCCAAGTGAAACAAAAGCCAACCCAGTGGGTATGATGACAAATAGGAAGCTTTGGGGAGCAGTGGAATTGTGCTGGTTCCTGATTATGGTGATGGTGACACAAAGCTCTACATACGCTGAAATTTATACATCAAAATAATGAGAGGTCTATTTTACTATGAAATTGTTAGTTGCTCAGTTGTGTCCAACTCGTTGCAACCCCAACAGACTATAGCCCGCCAGGCTCCTCTGCAAATGGAATTCTCCAGGCAAGAATACTGGAGTGAGTAGTCATCCGCTTCTGCAGGGGATCTTCTTGACCGAGGGATCGAGCCCAGGTCTCCTGCATTGCAGGCACATTCTTTACTATCTGAGTCACCAGGGAATCCCATATTGACATTTTTTTTTTAAATCAGCTGTATGTGCATAGCACATACTGAGATAAGTGAAAAATACAAAATCCAAGCAAAGGTGCCATTATGAGATTTGAGATTTTAAAATATTCATTTCAGAAGCAGTTCCCTCACCTGTCCTGCTGCTTCTCTCCAACCCACAAATACTTTGACCATTGGTTTGGTAATCCCAAAATCCCAGCATTTTCACCAATAAAAGTGAGTATATTTGTCTTAAAGGGTTGTTGCTTTTTTTTTTTTTAATTAATCAACTCATTTGATTTAGCCCTGTGTACCTCATCCCAGAAATGAGGACCATTTTAAGTATTGATATTCATGTATACGAGAGATTTAAATGATTATTACTTTAGCTAGCCTTGTGCCTTGTATACAAAGTAATAATATATTCCCTTGAGTAGAGAGCAGAAACTGAGCCATCCCTGGGGGTCCAGTGGTTAAGAATCTGCCTGCCCACGCAGGAGACACGGGTTTGATCCCTGGTCTGGGAAGATCCCACAAGCCACTGGGCAACTAGGGAAGTCCACAACTAGGGAAGTCCACAACAATTGCAGAGGTCCATACAATGAGAGCCATGCTCCATAGCAGGAGAAGCCGCCCCAATGAGAAGGCTGAGCACCACGCCCGGAGAGCGGACGTCACTCTCTGTGGCTAGAGAAAGCCCAGGTGCAGTAAGGGAGACCCAGCACAGACAAAGCCAAAGAAAGAACAGACTCTGAGGCTCGCTCCAGCAGGCTCCCCCAGACCAGCTGAGATGGCCGGCGGCTTGTGGGTGGGGCTGGACCTGACTGGCATCACCAATGAGTGGCTGGCATTTTACCAGACACTACGTAGCAGCCTAGGCCACGTGTCCTTTTTACAGATTCTGTGATTTTATAGATTTTCCATACTGGCCAACCCAATATATCTGATTAGAAGAGCCATGTGTTCTTGGTGTAAAAAAGGAATAAAGTTTAACAGAAAAAAGTTTAAAAGTCTCCCTTGATCTTCACCCTATGCCTCCCTCTCACTTTCAAGATAAGTGCTACGACAAGTCTGGGGACATTTTCTCCAAACTTGCTTAACATGTACACTATATTTAAAAATCTTAATAAAAGTGGGGTCTTTATTACTTCATCTTAAATCCTTTTCATGTCAGTATATGAAGCACTATATTTGTTATCAATGACTACATAGTATCTTGAAACACAAATTTGTGAAACTCCAATACTTTGGCCACCTGATGCGAAGAGCTGACTCATTGGAAAAGACCCTGATGCTGGGAAAGATTGAAGGCAGGAGGAGAAGGGGATGCCAGAGGATGAGATGGTTGGATGGCATCACTGACTCAATGGACATGGGTTTGAGTAAAGTCCGGGAGTTGGTGATGGACAGGGAGGCCTGGTGTGCTGTGGTTCATGGGGTCACAGAGAGTCAGACAGGACTGAGCGACTGAACTGAACTGAGCCTGGTGGGCTACAGTCCATGGGATTTCCCAGGCAAGAATACTGGATTGGTTTGCTATTTCCTTCTCCTGGTAATAATAGATATTTGGGATAATTCTACCTTTTTAATCACAAATAATTCCTGCAACTTACATATTCTTGTTTTTGCATGTGTGAAAGAACGTCTATAGAATCATTACTAGACTTGGAAAAGCAGGAAGAGTTCAGTGTTATGATCGTTTTAAATTAAAATAAATACTTCCAAATAAAAATTTTATATTAATTTATATACTATCAATAACATATCAGAGTGCCTGTTTCCCCAACATTCCCCCCATGGAGAATGACCAAATTTGTATATGAATATTTCTCTGGTCAGCTCTATATTTCAAATATGTCTTTTGTAGTGATTTGGATTTCCTGAAGTTTAGTGTATTTTTTATGGGATATTCTTATTTCTTATTCTTTGAAATCCCTGGTCACATCATTTGTCCATTTTCCTATTGGAGTGTTCCAGTGCAGACATTTAAAGCCTCTCCGCATACCATAAACAGTCACTGTTCCCCCTGAAGTCTCAGCATTTGTTTCCAGTTCTTTCGTGTTTTGGTTTTATGTAGCTTCTTGACATGGAATTTGAATTTTCCACTGAGACAAACGGATCAGTGTTTTTACAACATCAGGATTTGTTGTCTTGTTTAAAATGCCTTCTTCACTCAGATGAACCCTCAGTTCAGTGGTTTCTGCCATCTTGGTGTGAACACGTCTGTCTCCTGACACGTGCACCATTGTCTCCGGGACCTAGAGCATAGGGTCAACAAACCGAGTTGGTCAGCTTCATAGTTTTGTTGTTGTGATTCAGGGCGTTTGAATGTTATTTGTACTGCAGAGGCTTCCAGCTTCTCCCAGGGAGTGCCAGACTGGACCTCAGCTTGGTGTGGGGCCTCCAGAGCAGATGCTCCACTATGGACCAAGGTCACCCCTGGACCATGGAGAACATCAACAGACTGAGTGGACAAACACTTGTTCCCGTGGGAATGCTCTCTCCTCGTCCTACAACCCTGTCTCGTGTATGGTCTTCACCTCTGCTCTAAAAAGCCCAGCCAACCGAGTTTTTACCAGTTGGAGACCATTTCATCACTTGATGTAGAGTTCTTTAGCCTCTGAAACAGTGAAGGCAAGCAAGTGAAAAAGCAGCACTCAGTTTGCCTCTGGCTACATGGTTTGTGCACATGTACATGTGTCTAAGTGGGTGTATCCACATCTCTGTGTGTTTGCATATTAGCCCTTCTCTTGTTTTCAGTGGGATTTTAATTGCAAGAAAATCTTTGCTAAAGGCATCCTATTTCAAAGAAGCCAAATCATTTGGATGGGAATCATTGTATCACTGGCCACCACATAGGAGAATTTCTCTTGGTTCCTTGGTAATAATCAGAAGCATCATCATAGTCCAGGGTCTTGAAAATCAGCCTCCATCTGCTTGCATTCATGCCTGGCAGTGGGAGCTGCCTCTTGGTCCTTAACTGCTTTCAGAGAAGCCTTTGGGAAAAGGATGAAAGTTCATGGGTCAAAGCGTCCAGATTTTAAACAGAATTTAGCTTTTTCTTCCTGCTTCAGCCCAGCGGGGGTGTATTTCCCATGAGAGGATTGATTTTTTTTTTTTTTTTTTTTAAGAACAGTCATAGGAACTGGTTCACCTTGTAGAGAATTACTAAAATCTCCCCAGGAAGTGTTAATTTAGTGCAAACCATAGTGCCCTGGGATGGGTGGATCGCAGTACAAACTTCCCCCATCCCCATTCTTCCAGAAGAGACACTGCAGGGCTCAGGAAAACAAATAATTTATGATGAGCACTGACCACATTAAAACATTTTGTAGTTGTTATTTTTAAAGTCCCAAACTTTCAAGAGGAAAGACTTGTTTTTCTTAGGAAAGATTAACACTGAGATGTAGGGCGGGTGATGGCAAAAGAGGACATTCTAAGGGATTACATAGTCCCTTCTGAATACTCAGGAAACCAGGAGACTTTCCTACATTTATTTGGAAAAGAGCACGAAAAGCAAAAAAAAAATTAAAGTTTTTTGAAGTAATATTAGAAAATCGTTTATTTAAAGGAAGGAAGGTATTGCAAACTAGTGATGTTATTACCTTGATCCTTCGGATGAAACATTTGTAATCAACAACAAAGAAACATGAATAGGAGGAAAGGTTGTGTACCTAATTAGGTTGAACACATTTAATTTGTAGCTTAAAACTAAAGCTATTAGTGAATTTAATGGTGGTTCTACCTACTGATAAATTACTATGAATACCAAACACATATTCCATTAGCCTTGGTAACTCGGGGTTAGAATCTTGGATTAATTGGATTCATTTGAGTTTATCTCTTAAGAATATTTATGGAGAATCTGGATATTAATTCTGTATACTTTTTTAATAGCTTACTCTGTAATTAAAGCAAATGTATATTAATCTTCTTAGGCGAAATATTTTTCCAGAAATAGACAATGGTAACAGATTGAAAGGCTTTTGAAGCATGATATCTGAATATTTCAGAACCGAGCAAATGGTAGATGACAACCTTGAAACATGGGGGGAAATATTCTCTACCTTCTGTAACTGTTGATGCTGGTCACATGTGAGACGTTTTTACTTAAGAAGTTTGTGTGCATGTTACTGGTTGTCTGAATTCTGAGGGATTGGTGACTGAGATCCTGAGAATGTCTGGCTAGAGCAGCAAATGGAGTGGTCAGTAAAAACTCAAGGGGGTAAAGAAGCAAGGTTGATGACTGTCTTCTGGCTGCCCTGGAAGACAAAGGCTTTTGCCTTAAAGGAGATGGTGGCCCCAGAGGAGGCAAGTGTGAGGGTCCCCTCCCTAACCCTATGCCAAGCCACACAGCCTGTGCTCTGCTGAAGGGTCACCCCAACACCTAAGCGCCTGGGGCCTCTCCAGCCAGTGACAAGGAGGCAATTTCTGCAAAGAGGGGGTCAACTCCATCAGGTGCCTAGAGTACACATTCCTGCCGATGTGGCAGTCAACTCCCCCTCAGCGAGTGGGGCTAGCACCCACACAGCTATCTCGACGAGGGGCATCAATTTCAACAAGAGAAGAATGGCTAGTTCCCCAAGCCACCAACTGAGATCCAACTTGAATAGATACAAAATAAGTCATGTCCAACTCTCTGAGACCCCATGGACTGTAGCCCACCAGGCTCCTCTGTCCAGGGGATTTTCCAGGCAAGAATACTGGAGTAGGTTGCCATTCCCTTCTCCAGGAAATCTGCCTGACCCAGGGATCGAACCCTGGTCTCTTGCTTTGCAGACACATTCTCTACCATCTAAGCCACCAGGAAAGCCCAAGCAAAAAGGCAAACACGTGCAAAGGATGAGCTGGCTCATTGAAGAATAACCTAGGATAACAAATGCCTTGCAAAGAGTGAGTTTTAGAGGGACATAGCTGAGGACAGGGGACCTCTTTAGAACAGCCCAGAGACTACCCATCCTCGGGCTTGGAGCAAAGGAGATCCAGCCGAGATGTCCTAGCAGCTCGGAGCTCAGAATACTATCCATGTCCACATGATCTTATGGCTGTCGGATAGGACTTGTTTCAGGCAGACTTTCAGAAAATTGCCATTGTGTGTAAATGAAATAACAGAATTGGTTAATAACAAATTCACCCTCTTTTTTGTTACTGTTCCATCAATAAGTCATGTCTGACTCTTTGCAACCCCGTGGACTGCAGCACACCAGGCTTCTGTCCTCACTGTCTCCTGGAGTTTACTCAGACTCATGTCCATTGAGTCAATGATGCCATCCAACCATCTCATCCTCTGTTGTCCCCTTCTCCTCCTGACCTCAGTCTTTCCTAGCATCAGGGTCTTTTCAATGAGTTGGCTCTTATCAGCAGGTGGCCAAAGTATTGGAGCTTCAGCTTCAGTGTCAGTCCTTCTGATGAATATTCAGGGTTGATTTCCTTTAGGATTGACTGGTTTGATCCACTTTTTGGTAGCTAATAAAATAATATCAAACACCAAAAGAACCAGCAGATTTCACTTTAAAACTTGATGTATTCCTTGCTTACTTCTCATAATGCCAGGAATACTCTTTCATCGATACCAAAACAGAGGAAACTGATTTACCCAGATGATTTTAAAGTGTAATTCTTAAAGGGCAAGTAACTATATTCAGGCAAAGATAATAGTAAGAAATATCTGGGTCCTCTTATCGCAAAAATTTTGTAGTTCTTAATGTGATTATAACTATGCTAACAGATGGCTTTTAAATGTTTTACAGCTAAACTTAGTAGTTAAACATCTTAAATGTGTGCCTTTTTCATAGTTTATAGTAATCTAATCAGAAAAAATATTTGAGAACACAATTCCAGAGAAGTAAGTGATAGAAAAATATAAGAGGTTACAAACCACATAAATATCCTGAAAAATCACAAGCTCCCCCCAGATTCTCAAACACAGCTCCTGCCGTGAAAGGACAGCTGTGTTCATCTGAAGACTGTATTGGGCCATGAGCAATAAAAGTCGTGAGCACACCAGGAAGCCAGTAAATACATTTCCAGATCTTTCCTCTTGGTCATCTCTGATTCACTCTGCCCATCTCTGATTCACTCTGCCCTTTTGTCCTGAGCCCTCAAATCACAGCCTCTAGTTATTACCCTCCTCTTCCTGAGCCAAAAATAAATGAAGATCTTACTGTATAGTTGTGAAATCCCAATGACAAAAAAATGGAGAGGGTCATGTGCCCTCTCCCATATGCCATTAGGAGCCGCCATATGCAGTATATATCCAAGAGTTGGGGATCCAGGAGGACATAGATTTCCTTTCCAATGGGCTTGGAGAAAGAAAAGGTTGCTTTAATTTCATTTGTCCCAGCATCAATACTGCTAGGTTTTTGTGTTTTGGTGCTAGAAAATCATATGTTTGCACCCATATCTGCCAGTGGGGTGTGTTTTTCACTAGTCTGCCTATTTGGGAGGTGTCATATTTCTTGACAACACCAAATCAATAAACCTAATTTGCAGCCACATACCACATTATAGCACACTGCCAAGAACCAGAGGTCTAGAATCTTGACAGTTTAGGCCACATACCAACTCCTGACATTTAGATCTTTTCCACTAAAAAATATAATGATCAAGCATTTTTGTATACAACACAGCTCCCGTCTTTCTATCAACAGCACCATCGTTACAAACAGTCCCTTGGGCTTCAGACTCTGTGGCTGTTACCTTAGGTTTCCTCTTCTGTATGCCTGTATCTCATCAGACAGTAAGTCCCATCACTTCTTCCGAATGTCTTCCACCTTCGTGCCTTCTATCCCTCTCCAGTGGCATTTTCCTCCTCTGGCGACCCCTCATCTCACAGCTGGATGATCACAGTCCTCTCCTAATCCATCTCTCTACCCCTCGTCTCTCCCCACTGCAATTCATTCCACTTAAATACCACCTGACTGATATTCAAGAAATTTTTTTCATTTCACTCACCTTCTTCAAAGCTTTCGGTGCCTCAGACAGGCATCGTCATCCCTCCAAGTTCCTCCAGTCCAGCTTTCCAAGTGCCGCTCCTCTCTCTCCAGCGTAGCGAGAGACCGGAATTCTCACGGACCCGAAACACCCCACCCCAGTGCCTCACTCCACACCTTTATTCACAGCTGCTCCCCACCAGGGAGTGCTCCTCGACCTTCTCTCTTTATCAGAATCATACCTGTTCTTCCAGCTCCAAGCAAATCCAACCTCCTCCATAAAATCCCCACACATTCCTGTCCATAAGGATTTCCCTCTCGGTATTTCTCCGGTCCGCTGTCTCTCCAAACATAATCTGCGCATTTAAATGTAGCCATCCTATCTTTATCATCCATTCACATACACACATATCCATGTACGGACACACATACATCCATATGCATATGTAAAAGTATACATTTTCCTTATGTAAGTATAATACGGAGGAACAAATCTGACTCCATATTGAACCTGTTCCTTTCACTTTAACCTTTGTATTCTTTGGAAAAAATGTTTGCTTATTTCTTTGGCTGTGTCAGGTCTTCACTGTGGCACACCATATCCTCGCTGTGTGATCTCTCATTGTGGCAGGCAGGCTCTCTGGTTGTGGAATGCAGGCTTAGTTGCTCTGCGGCATGTGGGATCTTAGTTCCCCGACCAGGGATCAAGCCCACGTCAACTGCATTGCAAGGCTGATTTTCGACCAAAGAACCCTAGGGAAGTCCCTAACCATTGTATTCTATGGTGTTAGTTTGAATTGAGAATGCTGCCTGTAGCCTAAAATATACAGGACAACACAATTCTCAAGGCTCTGAGATGAAAAGTTGCAGAGCAGAGAATAACATCTGTCTTGTTGAAAGTTTAGAGGAATGTGGTGACCTGATCCACCCGGACAGATGTAAGAACAGAGGGTTCTGACACCAAGAGATATGCAACAACCAGCCACACCCTTCCCACTTTCAGTATGAAAGGAGCCTCGATTCTGACTTGGGTAAGATGGTTCTCTAGGACATTAGTCTGCCATCTTCTGACTTTCCCAATAAAGCCACTGTTCCTTGCCTCAACACCTCATCTCCTGATTTGTTGGCTTGTCTTGCAGTGAGCAGAATGAGCTTGGACTTGGTAACATGATTGCTCTTACATATAAATTGTTTTGTGACTTGTTTGCTTTTTTGGCCCTGGACACAGCATGCAAGATCTTAGCTCCCCAACCAGGTATTGAGCCCATGCTCCCCAAAGTGGAAACTCAGAGTTTTAACCATTGGACCACCAGGGAAGTCTGTGACTTGCTTTCTTAATACACTGCCAATATAGGTTGGAGATCTGTCCCTATGACACCTGTGGGCTGATGGATGGCTTTTTCCTTTTTTCGGTCTTTATGTTTCAATTTTTCTACAAGTACCATGTATAAACTCTGTAAAGGTATGAAAAATGTTGTTTTCAGACCACAAAAACAAGCAAAGAGAAGATTTTCACATAGTGGTTATGACCTCAACTTGCTATCCAGTAGGGAAAAAAGAGAATTTCAGTCATGATAAAAATGGATAAATAGAGAGCACAAAAGTGAATCAACTCAAAGATTTTTGTAGAGGAACATAGGGTAGCTTAGCCATATTTTTGCTAAATGTAACTCAAGTACCCACTAAGCTCAAGGATTGTGAGGTCCAAGTGCAGAAAAGAACCATCATTTCAGCCCCAACCATCTGGGGGATGGTTTATGGAAGTTTCCAATAGCAACTCCACACATACTTGTGTTTCTGTCCTGGGCGCTCTCACTGGGAAGAAACCATATCTTTTGAGAGAAGGATATTTGACAACAGGGCTAATCTACCAACCATAATCTTATAGATAAGAGTCTTTCATTAAGCAACATCTAGAGCTAATTGCTTGATTTTAATATCTAAAAATAGATACCTTAGGCTTAAAGTGCTTTTGACTATTTAAAGCATCTTTATAGCTATCAACCCATGTTACATTCACAGCAGCCCTTGCAATAGGTAAGATATCTGCATTCCGTAAATATGAAAACAGACAAGAGGTGGTCCCACGACTTGTCTTCACTCACAGACTAGCAAGGCAACCACCTCCTGGCTTCTGATCTCATGTCTTTCCTTTGAATCAAGCTAAGGAATGAAACTTTCTGTTGACAAGAAAAATTCAGTCCTGGTCCCAGAACAAATGTTAACATTAGAACCAAGTTGTAAATTAGCTGCATAGTCAGGGCTGGTTACACAGCAGTCTCTGTTTTCTGGCCAGGTCATATGGCACGCTGACTAGTCTGCCTTTCCCATGATGATCCTCGGTAACGATGAACCAGAAAAGGGATTTTGTTCAAGCATAATCCATCTGACAAGTGCAAATAAATTTATTCAATTGCCTATATTCTAAAACTCTCCCAGCAATACCACCACCACATAAATAAAAGAAGCCAAGTTGGAAACAAACCTGTAAGTTCAGGAACGCTCAATGCTTCAAAAAAAATGGTGATTTTAATATCTGACCAAATTCTGAGAGTGAGTGGGAGTAGGGGACACATACACACACAAAAGACCATCTGTTACTTATTTAAGCCCTTCTTAGACAAGAATATATTACTTTTCAGGGGGAAAATATTGTTCTTTCCAGAGGAATAGGAATGTGATATAAACAATGAGATGAGATAAAGCTGTTTATATCAAAGGATGAATCAGATTATAACACTGAAAAATAGTACACATTTCCTGTTATTGCTGCTATAAGTAAAACAGTATTTGAAAGACAAATTACCATGTTACTATTCCTGAAAACCCCAGGCTCTTCTGTAAGTAATGACATCTTGGTAGACATGAGACTAACCAAGTGCAGACATATCTCCATCTACATAATTTAAGGGGGGAAATCAATCATTTCTCACTCAAAATGGAAAAGTTTTTTTTTCCCTTAAAACTTAAGGAATCTAGAAAAGCTTAAATTTAAGGCAAACAGAAACCGCCAACAGTGGAGGAGAGATACAAGCAGCAAATCTGCTCCCAGTGGGACTGGATACAAAGCCCTCGCTCCAGAGATGATCTGCCAGGTCACCAGCAGCATGAGGACAGCGCAGGTCCCCAGGTGAGCAGTGTTTGCAACAGTGTACAAGCTCCGAGAAGCCTCCTCAACTACTGCTTCAGCAAGACACAACCAAGACTGGTGTGGGCACCTGTGACACCTCACCTGTGTGACCTCACCTGTGCACCCTCACCTGTGACACCTCACCTGTGTGCCCTCACCTGTGCACCCTCAACTGTGCATCCTCACTCATGCACCCTCACTTGTGACACCTCATCCGTGCATCCTCACCTGGAACACCCTCACCTGTGACATCTCACCTGTGCACCCTCATCTGTGCATCCTCACTCATGTACCCTCACCTGTGACTCCTCACCTGTGAGACCTCACCTGTGCACCCTCACCGGTGACACTTCACCTGTGTGCCCTCACCTGTGCACCCTCAACTGTGCATCCTCACTCGTGCACCCTCATCTGTGACACCTCATCTGTGCATCCTCACCTGGGACACCCTCACTTGTGATGTCTCACCTGTGCACCCTCACCTGTGACACCCTCACCTGGGACATCTCACCTGTGCACCCTCACCTGTGCATCCTCACTCATGCACCCTCACCTGTGACTTCTCACCTGTGAGAACTCACCTGTGCACCCTCACCTGTGACACCTTCACCTGTGCATCCTCACCTGTGCAACTTCACCTATGACATCACTCTCACCTAGCATCCTCACCTGGGACACCCTCACCTGGGACATCTCACCTGTGTACCCTCACCTGTGCATCCTCACTCATGCACCCTCACCTGTGAGACCTCACCTGTGCACCCTCACCTGTGACACCCTCACCTGTAGCAGCTGGCAGAGCACTCTCCAGAGCACACCAACACCCAGGCAGTTGGCTCCAGCACTCAGACCTAGGTGCCCACAGAAGCCACCTGGGTCTCAGCATGAACAGACGCCGGTTCCAGCAAGCGCTCAAGAACAGGCTCATCTCAGTCCACTCCCACCCGCCCCCCTCTTATTTGGAAACTCACCTAACCTCACCTCTTAGCAACCCCCCTGTTCCCCAAAGGAGAGCAACAGTTGCAGCAACAAGCAAGGATATTCACCGCCCTCTAAATCCAGTGAGAAGCCAGCTCCGTGGACCCCTCCTCTCTTGCTGCCGATTGGGGGAGCATCAGTGTCTGAGCCCTAGTGGCTCAGAGGTAAAGACCCCACCTGCAGTGCCGGAGACCTGGGTGCGATTCCTGGGTTGGGAAGATCCCCTGGAGGAGGGTGTGGCAACCCACTCCAGTATCCTTGCCTGGAGAATCCCATGGTCAGAGGAGCTTGAGCAGCCATAGAGTCACAGAGTCAGACACAACTAAGGGACTAACATTTTCACTTTCACTTCAGTGTCTCCAACTTAAAATGACCTTCAAGCAGCCAAAGCCATTTTGATTGACAGACCAACAGAGAAGCTTCATGGTACCAGCTGTCCAGATTGCCCCAGGCTAAGGGGTTCCCAGAACACCGGGCTTGTTCCCGGGAATGTCGTGGCACACCGGGACTGTTGCCCACCCTATCAGCATCATCTCTGGGACACATGTGAAGTCCTACCTCCACTCACCTCCGCCTCTGAGAGTTCTTCCTGACAGATTCACAGTGGCCGTTCTGCTGTGAAGGAACCCAGGGGAGCTCCTCCAAAGGACCATGAATCGCCAGGGTCTGACATGGCTTTTGTTGGAGAGGAGTTCATCTCTCCTGTGTCATCCATGGTGGTCTGGTTGGTTACAGATGCTTTGGGCACATCCGTCAAGAAGAAATGTCCATGCACTTGGCCTTGAGAGGAAGAAACAGGTCTAGAGCAGAGGTCTTCAAAGGCCACTTTTGCCCCTGGGGGGACGTTTGATGCTATCTGGAGACAATGCTTTTGGTTTTCACAGGGAGAGAGGGTGCTCATGGCATCTCCTGGGTGGAGGCGAGGTATGCTGCTTAGACCTGGATCCCAGCGGGGGAGCTTCATCTGAACACCCTTCCCAGGCCTCCTCCACCTATCACTCAGCGGACAAATCAAACAGACAGGAGAGAGGGGGTGGTCATCATTCCTGAATTATGTTCAACCCTTATCCATATTTCACTCTGAAAAACGTGTTCTGTAACGTTAAAATAAGGGACTTCCCGGTGATCTAGTGGTTAAGACTCCACACTTGCGTTACAGGGGGCACCAGTTCAATCCCAGGCTGAGGAGCTAAGATCCTGGATGCCACATGGTGCAGCCAACAGCAACAATGCAACTAAGCATATAGAACCTTCAAAGAAAGCCCAGATTCTTTTTATTGAAATTTTCACAACTGGGATCACTAATCGGTTTACACTTCTAATCAGTAATAAGCTCAAGTTTTTCAATTAGTTTCTCCCATTTTGCAAGCTGCCTAAAAAACATGCAAAGTCCGGCATGACCATGTTGCCTACTGGGTAAACCCAGAAGACTGGTCCGCACCCCGCGGGTCCCTGCTCAGTTCCCCCCGCCCCTCAGTCCACAGGGCCCTTCTCCCCGGGTGACTCAGGAACATGACCCCCAAGACAATGGTGTGAGCCTCAGGGCTGGGCTGAAAGGAGCCCAGCCCACTCCCCACAGTCTTCTGCTGTTCGGGGGAAAAAAGGCATAGCTTAGCAATGATGCTCTAGAGACAAGACCCCGCCTCTGTCTCTCAGAGACACACTTTCTCTATAGAAGAAGAATGTGTGTATGTGTGGGTGAGAATGTATGTGTGTGAGTGTGCGTTTGTATGAGTGTATGTTCGAGTGTGTCTATGTATGTTTGTTTCTGAGTCTGCATATGTGTGTGAATGTGTGGGATGCATATGTGTGTATATGTGTGAGTGTCTGAGTGTATATGTGAGTGTCTATGTCTCTGAGTGTGTGAGTGAGTGAGTGAAAGTTGATCGGTCGTGTCCAACTCTTTGCGACCCCATGGACTATGGGATTCTCCAGGCCAGAACACTGGAGTGGGTAGCCGTTCCCTTCTCCAGAGGATCTTTTCAACCCAAGAATCGAACCGGGGTCTCCTGCATTGGAGGCAGATTCTTGACCAGCTGAGCCACCAAGGAAGCCCTTCTGAGTGTGTAAGTCTATATGTATGTGAATGTGTGTGTGTATGTATATGTGTATGTTTTTTGAGTATACGTATGTGTAAGAGTGTGCATGTATGTTTCTGAGTGTGTATGTGTGAGCGTGTGTGTATGTATGTTTCTGAGTATGTCTGTACATGTATGTGAGTGTATATGTGTACATACATGAGTGCGTGTGTGCGTGTGTGTATGTTTCTGAGTATATATGTATGTGTGAAAGTGTATGTGTGTCTATGTTTCTGAGTATATGTATGTGTAAGAATGTGTATGTGTGTGCATGTTTCTCAGTGTGTGTGTACATATGTGTATGTGTGAGCATGTGACTGAGTGTGTGTGTGTGTGTGTGTGTGTGTGTGAGTGTGTGTGTGTAGGGAGCTGCCGTCTTTGAGCCCGGGCGCAGGTCCGAGGCCCCTCTGCTAGCAGCACCCGGGCCAGGGTGTGTCCGCACCCCTCGCTCCCGAGTCAGGCCGTGTGGTCACTTCTTCCTTCAGAAACTCCTCACAGGAGCAGGCACCCGTGACTAACCAGGCGGTGGAGCCGCCGGTGGGAGCTGACGCCGTGTCTCCTGGCCCAGCGCGTCTGCTGGTGCTGAGGGCGAGAGGCTGCCCGCGATTCCCGGGGCGGGAGGAGTCAGCGGTCCGTGCGGGCGGCTCTCCGCGGCTCTGAAACCACCGCTCCTCAGCCCTTGACCGGCTCCCCAGGCCTTGCTCGGCCACATCCTCAGACTGAAAAAGACAGAACCGGTTCTGCGCTCTTCCTGCCCTCAGAGTCTGCGACATCAAATCTCCTCGTTGGTTAAAGGCCCCTCCCCATCCTCGGGAGTGCACTTGTGAAAATTATTTCTAAACGTGCTGTGCAAAGTGTAGCGTTAGTCACTCGGTCGTGTCCGACCCTTTGCAACTCCATGGACTATAGCCCACCCGGATCCTCTGTCCACCGGATTCTCCAGGCAAGAATGCTGGAGTGGGCTGCCATTTCTTTCTCCAGGGATCTTCCCTACCCAGGAATCGAACCCAGGTCTCCTGCATCCAAGGCAGATTCTTTACCCGTCTGAGCCATTAGGGAAGTGTGTTATGCAAAGGACGGGGTAATTCATTGGTGTCACTATCAAACAAGCCAATTTGTTTGATAAGATGCATTCGTCTTTCTCTCATTCATTAATGGAAAGATGGGTTCATTCATTCATTCATCATTAAAACACAGATATGCAAGGGATTGTCTGTGTATTTTGGAGTCAGAAAGACCACAGTCAGAATCTTAGCTCCATCACTTCCCAGGTTAGGATTCTGATCCTGGGAGAGCTGTGTAAAAGTCTGAGCCTCAGAATCATCACTTGTAAAGATTAGGACAAGAACGCCAACCTCATAGGTTTTTGGTAAAGGTTAAATAACATACGGCATGCCAAGTACCCAGCACAAACTAGCCACTCAGGGGAAATCAGTGCTTTGACCCAGAATTCCAAGGCAACGCGTGTCAGCGGTTTGCACCAGATAGAGGTCCAGACCGTTAATTGTGCATAATGTTGACATTTGATGTGTAATGTCTGTGTTCCTTTCTCACGCACCTCTCTCCTAATCTCCGCTTCTCTGTGTCCAAATTGCTGACCTTTTCCTTGGTCCCCAACCTCAGGGCTATTTCTGGTTTCCTACTTTGTCCCTGGCTGACTAGCCATTTCCAGGCAAACCACCTCCTCCTCTCTCCTCACCCTAAGTGGAAGCGCTGGCCAGGGCTGGACCACCCTTGCATCCTCAGCTCACCTAGCCCCCCAGGTCCACAGTCACCCTGGGCAGCAAAGTCCACGTGTCCTAGCTGGACCAGGCAGTGTGGCATCCATGGGGACTTCTTACCCTGCGGAACTTGAAAAGGAATTGAAAAGATCATTTCCTTCCAACTTTCTCATTTTCAGGCAAGAACGAGGTCCAGAAAAGTTGGGGTTCCACAGTTAGTTAAATGGCTAGATTTCCCCGAACCATCTCCACACCTCAGAAAGTTAAGTTTTTGTAGAAACAATATCACCTATTCCATGACAGCCGCTTCAGGGTATCCTGACAATGGGCAATAGGACCTAGATTATCACTAAACCACATTTTGCATCTTGACAGTGGACACTAATTGGGAGCCAAGTACAACATCAGGAATTGATCTACTTAGCGCATGCCTGGCAGGAAGGCATGAAGTGACACACCACCCTGCACACCCCCTGGGATGCCTGAAGTGTGTCTGCAGCTGACAGTGTTCACACTCAGGGGCTGAACGGAGACGCTTCTGAGACTCTGCCTCACATCCTCGCTGTGTCAAGTGTACAGCAAAGTGATGCATACACACACACACACACACATACACACATACGTACATATGTATATATGATCCATGTATAAATATGTTGACTTCCCTGGTGGCTCAGACGGTAAAGCGTCTGCCTACAATGTGGGAGACCTGGGTTTGATCCCTGTGTCTGGAAGATCCCCTGGAGAAGAAAATGGCAACCCACTCCAGTACTCCTGCTTGGAAAATCCCATGGACGGAGTATCCTGGTAGGCTACAGTCTACGGGGTCGCAAAGAGTCAGACACAACTGAGTGATTTCACTTTCATGTATAAATACACACATGTATATATTCTTTCTCAGATTGTTTTCCATTATAGGTAATTGCAAGATATTGAGTACAGTTCCCTGTGCTACAGTAGGTCCTTGTTGGTTACCTATTTTATATATAGCAGTGTGCATACCGTAATCCCAAACTTAATTTATCTCCCCTCACCACATCCCCATTACCCTCTTTGGTAACCATATATTTGTTTTCTATGCCTGTGAATCTATTTCTGTTTTATAAGTAAGCTCATTTGTAATGAATTGTAAATATTAATCACATCTGAAAAATACCTTCACAGCAACATCTATCTACATCTAACTATCTATCTATCTATCTATCTATCTATATACGTATGTATGTGGTACCCAGTTGTTGTTGGCCAAACAAGTTGACACAGGAGAAAATGACCCACACAGAGCCTTTCTTTCTTTCTCCAGAGATCAGCCCTTTAAATGGCCAGCCTCATCCTCTCAGGGACAGACACCGGTCCTGTTTGAAGCAAAAGGTCTAAGTTTGTAAGAAAGTACTGGACTTTTTTTAGTCCTTGACATTTACCTGCTCTTTGCTCTCTGTTAGGCCCTGGGATAAGCGTTCCAGGTGGACTGTCTTGTGAAGTCATCTCAGCAGCACTGTGCTGTGGGTGCTTTCACCGGCACCCACCTTAGAGACAGGACGATGCGGACATAAGCGATATTAAGATCCTTTCTGCTGAAGACACACAATGACAAGAAATTTTCAACCTGCTTACAGAAACACAAAACCTTTGGATGCATTTTTACTGAGGAATTAGAGGCAGAAACGACTTCAGAAAAAGTTTCAAAGTCATCTTTGGCCCCAGATTATTATTTAAAGCTCTAATATTCTAGAACCCTTGAGTGACACCAGAGGGACCTGATCCAGGCCTTGCTTTATTTGCCTCCCTGTATATGCAGCAATAGTCCTATTTTAAATAATTTATTATTTTGTGTTCCCAATTAAGCTGTAATGTGACAAGCGAGCTATTTTACAAGGCAATAAAAAAAATAATCATGCTCCCCAGTGAGTACACTACAAGGCCAAAAGGTGAGTTGTTTATATCAACGAGAGAACCGAATTACTGCCTTGAAAAATAGTGGGTCTGCCCTGTTATTGCTCTACAAGTAAAAACAGCCACAGAAAAGAGCAAGATAAACTGGTTACCCGCCTTCTTGAAAGCACCTATTTTTGGAATAATGACAAAACTGCCTGTGTTTGCAGAAGGAGCAAAAGTGATTGATAGATGGCGTGGAGGGAACCCAGTCCTACCCCCAAATCAGTGCCTCGGGGATAGAGGGAGGTGTTGAAAGGCAGAGCAGAAAAACTCTTTGAGTCTGTGAAGGGCAGAAAAACGTAACAGTTGATTAACTTGACTTAAGAGTCCCATCTTCTCCGCATGATGAATAAAATATATCTCAAATTCAAATTAGCCCATCGATGGAAAGCTCGGATAATCTGATGAGCCCTGCCCTGTCATTACGGCGGTTTCTGGGAAGCCAGGGAGAATACATATGGTCACCAGACGGGAGCTGGTCTTGCAAACAAAAACAAGACACACTCTGGAGGAAACCAGAAGACCCTACCTGCTGAGAGTCTCCATGCCTTTCAGCTGGAAGTAGCTGGTGACAAGTGGACCCAGGGGTGAGAGGGGAAGGGAAGGGGGGGTGTTACGGGGTGTTTTCCGCCCCCCCCCCCGGGTGTGTGGCATGGGGCCCCATGTGTGCCATGGGTTTGTGTGTCTGCGGAGCTTGCAGGCAGGAAGGAGGGAGAGGAAGCCAATGGGGTTTTCATTGATTGAGGCGCATTCGTCACAGAAGAAAGTGGCCTCCTCCTGGACTTCAAGCGCAGTCCCTATGAGGATAGAATGCCTCCTGCCCTCTCCATCTTGCGTCGGTCACTCTGTGTCCCCACGGCCAACGACAGGGCCTGGCCACACAGAAGACTCTCCGTGCCATGTGTCATGTGCCAGGGATGAGCATGTGCCTGGTTGAACCTAGAAGACTTGCACTTTCAGCCTCAAAGGAAATGAATCTTAGCTCCCTAGTTTATGAAAGAACTTGGCCTCTTGAAAAGCGATCCCCAAAGAGTTTTTCCTAGGAGGGACATGAAGGAGGGAATGCAAACTATTATAAATAGAATGGATAAACCATAAGGTCCTACTGTATAGCACAGGAAGCTATATCAAATATCCTATGATAAACCATAATGGAAAAGAATATGAAAAAGAATGAAGGTATGACTGAGTCATCTTGCTTTACAGCAGAAATTAAACACAACATTGTAAATCAACTATACTTCAGTAAAATTTTATGTTTAAAAAAGAGCTTTTCCTAATACATATAAGAGAAACATACTGATGTTTCCTCCTAGCTTTCTGCTGCAAACCTTTCATGGGTGTCCTATTTAATTTCTTCTCAAGTAGCCTCATCTTTTGCTCCTTCCTTCTCTGCTTTTTGTTGTATTGTTCAGTCGCTCAGTCCTGTCTGACTCTTTGCTACTCCATGAACTGTAGCATATCAGGCTTCCTTGTCCTTCACTGTCTCCCATAGTTTGCTCAGACTTGTGTCCATTGAGTAGATGATGTCATCCAACCATTTCACCCTCTGCTGCTCTCTTCTCCTCCTGCCCTCAATCTTTCCCAGCATCAGGGTCTTTTCCAATGAGTTGGCTCTTTCCCATCAGGTGGCCAAAGTATCAGAGCTTCAACTTTAGCATCAGTCCTTCCAATGAATATTCAGGGTTGATTTCCTTTAGGATTGACTGGTTTGATCTCCTTGATGTCCAAGAAACTCTCAAGAGTTTTCTTCCTGCTTTTAGGCTTCTTGTTTCAAAAGCTAGCTCACATTATTATTTAACTCTTGGTTCGTGCATCCCCAACTACAGTATGCTCTCCCTCTGACCAGTAATGTGTGTAGACACCACCACCGCCCAATCCCGGCATATATTAAGGCTCCAGTAAATAGGGTTAGGTCATGAGGAAGGAGTGCTGGCTAAGAAAGCTGATGGGCACATGGGCTCTGTCTGTTTGCAAGAGAAAGTGGTGTACTCAGGGTACCTTGGGTGGTGAGGGATATGACAGAAAACATCCACTGCTGCGGTGTTATTCAGCCCCAGCTGCTATAACTAGATAACATAAATAGATAACTTGGCAGTTTAAACAACAGACATTTATTTCTCACACTTCTGGAGGCTGAAAGTGCAAGATGAAGGTCCCAGAAGATTCAGTGTTTGGTGAATTCACTCCCTGGTATGTAGATTCCCCTCTTCCTGCTGTGCCCTCACATGTCAGAGAGAAAGATGCTATGTCTTTTCTTTTCGTGAGGCCACTAATTCCAACACAAGGACTCCACACTCAGGAACCAATTCCA
Organism: Okapia johnstoni; assembly: GCA_024291935.2. Lineage (NCBI taxonomy): Eukaryota > Metazoa > Chordata > Mammalia > Artiodactyla > Giraffidae > Okapia > Okapia johnstoni. Next base: position 4,692,881 of record CM044321.1, on the reverse strand, counting down.
CCCTAACTACCTCCCAAAGGCCCCACCTCCAAGCACTGCAGAGAGGATTAGGGCTTCAGCACATGAATTCTGGGGGGACACTAACATGCAGTTCAGAGTGGATAGACGGTCCCCCAGGAGGGCCACCGTCAATTCTTCACCCCTCTCTGAGCACACGTGGCCCCTCTCATCCGCAGGTGGGACCTCTGTCCTCTCTCCTTGTATTTCCACCGGCCCCGTCTCTTGCTTTGAGCGATGACACACAGGAGGAGAAATACTGTGCCCCTTCCAACCCTGGAGCCTTCTTTGTCCTTCTCCTTAGAAGCCCATCACCTAGCGAGAGTTCTGACCACTTGCAAGCCAACATGCTGAGAAGGCCTGACCTCACCATGTGGAGCAAGAGGGCAGTTCGGGGGTGAGGCAGACTTGTGAGCAAGTCCACCTGGCCCGACCAGCTCACTCCCGGTGTAGACACAGGATGACAAGCCCAGCCACCCTCACGGGGAGCAGGACCTCTGAGTTCCTTAATCCTGAGAAGTCATGCTTCTTTAAACCACTAAAGCTCTGACATAGATTCATGTACAATAGTAGATCATTAAAACACAGAAAAAGGTTTAAAAATGTGTTGGAAGAAAAGCGATCCCCCAGCTACCAATATGGGCTTCCCTGGCGGCTCAGATGGTAAAGAAACCTGGGTTCGAACCCTGGGTGGGGAAGATGCCCTAGAGAAGGGAATGGCTACCCACTCCAGTATTCTTGCCTGGAGAATTCCATGGACAGAGGAGCCTGGTGGGCCACCATCCTTGGGGTCGTAAAAAGAGGGACATGACTGAGCAACTAATACACTAAGTTTCCTCAAGAGATAACCTAAAATAAAAAAGAAAGAGAGAGAGAGGAAAACTGAACACTGATTTTAGGTCATTAATCCACTGCAGGTCCTGCCCTTTCCAGTAGGCACACTCTGGCCAACAAGTCAATTGTCGGTATGAAAAACTGAATATTCGTTCAGAAACTGCTACTGATACATCACGAGCACCCTCATCTCCCTATCATTTCATGGAAGGTGAAAGGAACCAGAGAGACAGGATTTCACAGACTTCCCCAGGGAATAAAAGAAAAGAAATTCACTCCCACCCCCTGGAAAATGTGGCTTTTCACAGATGGAATTTATTGTGGAAAGCTACATAAAAGTAAAAAAAAAAGTACTTGGGGTGAAGTCAATTTAATGTTTACCAAATGCATTTATTAAGCAGACTTTTTCTTATTGAAAATTTCCATCGTGGGCCTGGAAAAAGATCAAGGGCAGTCCTCATTAAATAAGCCTATTTTATGCAAACTTCCATGTCCATCAGCCAAAAACAGTTACAAAGTATTCGGAGACGGGGGAGCAGACCGCGCCCTGGTCAAAACCGTGAACTTGGCGAACCCCACCTCTGGCACCACCAAGCTCCCTTCTCAGCCTGCTTCTCCACTCCCCAGGGGAGTTCACTATCTTGTTCAGGATGGGGTCATCCCACCCACCACAACTCCACGTGACCCAGAGGGCAGAGGGGACACCTACCACAGAGCGTGAGTGCAAGCTGAGGATGTTTTGTTGTTGTTTTTTTTTTCCCTCTGATTATGGAATGAGAGGTTTTCTTCCAATTAAAGGGAAGGCTTTCCCAACATCACATCAAGGAGAAGGATGCCCAGGGTTCCCATGTGGACCCCAGTCTGAGGGCAGAAACTTTCACATTGCCGACACATGATAAAGCAGTGGTTCCCAAACCATGAACTGGGAACCCTGTGGAACGTCAGAGCTTCCATCTATTTTCTTAAAGGACCTAAGAAAACATCTCTCCGTTGTGAGAAAGGGAGAAGGGGGACTTTGCATTTTACAGTAAAAGAGGAGTTTGACTTGAAAAGCTGTGAAGCAGTGAAATTTTGTAAAAAAAAAAAAAAAAGAAAAAAGAATAGGCGGGCTTCCCTGGTGGCACAGTGGTAAAGAATCCACCTGCAATGCAGCAGGCAACAGGTTCGATTCCTGGTCCAGAAGGAGCCCACATGCCGGGAACAACTAAAGCCTGTGTGCCACAACTATTGAACCTGTGCTTGAGAGCCTGGGAGTCGCAGCTACTTAAGCCCATGTGTCCTAGAGCCCTCAGCCCACAACGAGAGAAGCCCGCAGTGAGAAGCCAGTGCCCCGCAGCTAGAGAAGAGCCCGCACAGCAACAAAGACCGAGGACAGCCAAAAATAAATACAATCATTTCTGAAATATTAAAAAAAAGAACAGATTCCCCACCAAAGAACCCGTGGTCTGATGGAGAAGTTGGTCAATGAGACAGAAGAAAGGTGATTCAGTATAATACGTGGGATTTCAAAATAGCGCTGGAGGTGGATATTGCACCTGTGTGTGCTATTTATCTGTACACATATTCTGACCCTGTAGGTAGATGGATGAAAGGAAAGATGGATAGATGGATGGAGGGAGGGATGTTACATAGATTTCCTGCATGTTTACTGAATTGAACAGAGATGGTGAGGTTAGTAGTAAAGTTCTATGGAGAAGTTGATATTTCAGTGGTTATTTTTAATTAGGGCTGGATGTGAGAGTTGGACTATAAAGAAAGCTGAGCACCGAAGAATTGATGCTTTTGAACTGTGGTATTGGAGAAGACTCTTGAGAGTCCCTTGGACTGCAAGATGATCCAACCAGTCCATCCTAAAGGAGATCAGCCCTGGGTGTTAATTGGAAGGACTGATGTTGAAGCTGAAATTCCAATACTTTGGCCACCTCATGCGAAGAGTTGACTCATTGGGAAAGACCCTGATGCTGGGAAGGATTGAGGGGCAGGAGGAGAAGGGAATGACAGAGGATGAGATGGCTGGATGCATCACTGACTCAATGGACATGAGTTTGGGTAAGCTCTGGGAGCTGGTGATGGACAGGGAGGCCTGGCGTGCTGTGGTTCATGGGGTCGCAAAAAGTCAGACATGACTGAGCAACTAAACTGAACTCCATGGTGGCTCAGGGGTAAAGAATCCGCCTGCAATGCATGAGACCTGGGTTCTGTCCCTGGATTAGGAAGATCCCCTGGAGAAGGGAACGGCTACTCACTCTAGTATTCTGGCCTGGAGAATTCCATGGACTGTATAGTCCAGGAGATCACAAAGAATCAGACAAGACTGAGTGACTCCACTTTTTTTAATTAGATGTCGTTTCATTCACTTATTCAATACAAGCATCATCCAGATAGTTATGGGGCCAGGAAGGGACTCAGATAAATGAGTATGGCCACTGCCCTTAAGATGTTTTCAGTCTAATGGGGGAAACAGGCATTAGAAGCAATAATTCTATCTACCTGGTGTGGCCCACTCTCACTAGACTGGGGGACAAATCTAGTGATGTTTACACTTCGCCATGAAGCACGTGAGCCTCCCCGTGTGCTCCCAGAGGCCAGATCCAGCCACGTCTCCCTCCCCAGCCCAGACTCCAGGGCTGCGGGCTTCACTTTCTCTCATCTCCCCCTCTGGCTCCCAACGCCTGCTCCTGGAAGCATCAGCCTAGCTCAGATGACTGGGTGCATACACAGCTCCAGCTTCTGGCAAAATAGTTGCTGAGAAATTTTTTGCAAATCACACCCAGTCCATGTCTCCCGTCCTGACCAGGGGTGATGCCAGTGGACCGTGTCTGGGCCATGCTGCTCACCACACTGTGTTTCCCACTTTGAAAGATAGGGTTCTTGCAGGAGGCTTGTCCCTTCCCTCCCAAAGGCCTTTGTGCTCTTTATGAAAATTCCTGCCTCTTTCCCCCAGCATTAAAAACTCCCAGTGGAAGAACAGCATCTGCTTAGGACAGAAGAAAAGCTCCGAAAGGATGATTCACTGATTTGCCTTCCCCTCACTTACCTAATTTGGGGGTACTTGCATCACCTCCATGTGGCCCAGGGGAGGAAGTCGAATGCTTTCTCCCACACTTAGGAGAATCGGCTTCATGGTGACCTCCTGCCCTTTGGCCAGATGTTCAGAAGATACATTCGTTCTCTTAAGTTCCAGAGGCCAGAAGTCTGAGGTGCGTTTCAGCAGGCCGGGGTCAAGGGGTCGGAGCCAGAAGGTCTGGGTCTTCCGGGGACTGTGAGGGCTGAGCCTCTCCCGGCTTGTCCAGCTTCTGGCAGCTGCCACTTCCCTTGGCTTGTGGCCCCTTCCCCCGTCTCCAAGGGCTTCACTCTGGCCTCTGTCTGGGTGGTCCCATCACCTTCACCTCTGTGGTCACATCAACCTCTGCCTCCCTCTTAGAAGGACACAATTGTGATGACATTTAGGGTCTCCTGGATGATGCACAGTAATCGCATCAGCAGGGTCCCTTTTCGCCATATGAGATGACAGAGGTTCCGGGGTCTAAAGCCTGGATCTGTTGAGGATCTGTTGAGGGTGTGCTGCAGTGGGGTTGTGGCGGGCGGGCGTCGATCATTCATCCTAGCCCTCCCGAGTACAGGGAATTAGAGAGCTCCTTACAACTTTTTCTTTTTGGTAAATTTTGTACGTGCTTGAAATTACCTTAACGCATTTTTAAAAGATGAACAAGGGCTTCCCTGGTGAGACTCAGTGATAAAGAACCCACAGGAGCCAATGCAGGAGACGTGGGTTGAATGCCTCAGTCTGGAAGATCCCCTGGAGAATGAAATGGCAACCCACTCCAGCATTCTTGACTGGGAAATCCCATTGACAGAGGAGCCTGGCGGGCTACAGTCCATGGGGTTGCAAAAGAGTCACACATGACTTAGCGACTAAATGACAGCCATAACAAAAGATGAACAAGTTTGGAAGCTAATACCCTGGAAAAAAATGGAACGTCACTTTATCTGGCCCCTCCAATCCTTCTCCCTTTATTTCATGAAAAATGTTTATTAAATCTTACATGTCCAACAGCATCTTGATTCTAACACCCACACGCCTAATTTTACTTTAAAGGCAAGCCCTAACACAGCATGAGCCCAACTGCTATCTTTCTAAAAAGCTGAGAAAAAACCTTTAAGAAAAGTTTTCCCAGCACCGAAATATATAAATTTAATGTTGTCAGAGAAGGCATACTTCTACAATCTTACAAGGACACTAATAATTAAAGAGCTAAGAAAGAGTCTCCGGGGGCTTTTTTGTTTTTTCTTAACATTCTTGCCTGCACAGTGAAGTAACAGCCCAATGCAATTATAGATGTTGCTCTGTATCTGCTCTGGGTCTCTGCACAACTATTCATGCAGGCCTGCGATCTGACCAGCCTCAATGCTTTTATTCCTGCGACTTAGGACTCTGGTGATCCGAGTTCCTATTGTTGTTCAGTCGCTCAGTCGTGTTTGAGGCTTTGTGATCCCATGGACTGCAGCATGCCAGGCTTCCCTGTCCTTCACTGTTTCCTGGAGTTTGCCCAAATTCATGTCCACTGAGTCGGTGATGCCATTCAACCCTCTTGTCTTCTGTCAACCTTCTCCTCCTGCCCTCAATCTTTCCCAACATCAGGGTCTTTTCAAAAGAGTTGGCTCTTTGAATCAGGTGGCCAAAATATTGGAGCTTCAGCATCAGTCCTTCCAATGAATATTCAGGACTGATTTCCTTTAGGATTGACTGGTTGGATCTCCTTGCAGCCCAAGGGACTCTCAAAAGTCTTCTCCAACACCACAGTTCAAAAGCATCAATTGTTTGGCGCTCAGCCTTCTTTACTTTATCTTGTATTATTATCATCATGGCCTCTGGGTGGTGAGAAGAACAGCAGAACAGAGGTTCCAAAAAACTAAGAAGCATGTCTCCCAGGATTCTGTGACTTGCCACTTTCCCCAGCTCAACCCACTCTTGGACCAGTAAGAATGGCAATGCAAGTGATGCCATTCATTGCAGACATTCAAGCAACAGCTTTCTGTGAAGGAAGAAGGATCTGGAAAATCTGGCTTAGGAGTTACCCCCAGCTTGAGTTGAGGTGAGTCAGGCACATCTGGGCATGGAGCTCTGATGAAGTAGTTTATCAGGTGGATAGAAAGCAGAAATTTCAGGTTTGGGGAAAACAACTCCATTCAAGAATGAAGCGAACTCATAATGAAACAGTTGAAAGCTTATACAAAGCAATTTCCTGAAGAAAGTGATTTGAATCACAAAGAAAAGAAAAAAAAATAAACTTTCACAAACTGCCAAATGTTTTCACTTGGGATTTGAATGAATTCCTGGACAAATCAAGAAGAGATATTAAAATGTAGGGTAATAAAGATACTTTGCAACTTGTTCCTTTATAATATTTCCATAAGCAAAGGAAGTCTTGAGGATTTTTGCCCCAGCTATTTTCACTAAATAAGAACTATTTTTCAGTGTTTTATTTCTCAGCCTTGGGGTAGGGGCAGTGGAGGGATAACTGTCCAAAATCCATTTGCTGAATATACACAGACTCCCCCTTCCCTCAGTTCAAAGGTCATTTTGTTTCCAGAGTTATATTCCTTTAGGTTCTACTTTGCAAATTTTCCTTTTCTATGATCTTCTCCAAAGTCAAATGGGAAAAAAATGATACCATCAACATATTTGAATATTTGTCTCCTGGTGGCTCAGATGGTAAAGAGTCTGCCTGCAATGCTGCAGACCTGGGTTTGATCCCTGGGTTGGGAAGATCCCCTGGAGAAAGGAATGGCTATCCACTCCAGTACTCTTGCCTGGAAAACCCCATGGACAGAGGAGCCTGGTGGGCTACAGTCCATGGTGTCGCAAAGAGTCGGACACAACTGAGCGACTTCACTTTCACTTTTAACTATGCAAGAGACTGTTTTCATCCCCAAACACACACACCACCAAATTCATGTGTGATTTTTTTAGGAGGTGGGATCTTTGGGGGTGATGAGGTCATGAGGATAGAACCCTTGCAACAGGATTAGTGCCCTTATAAAGGAGACCCCAGAGATCTCCCTTGCCCCTCCCTCCAAGTAAGAACTCGGCAAGAAGTCGGAATCAGAATCTCTCTTAACACTAACTATGCCAACAGCTTAATAGCAGACTTCCAGCCTCCAGAACTGTGAGCAATAAATTTCTGTTGTTTTTAAGCCACCAAGTCTATGGTATTTTGTTACTGCAGCCTGACTGGATTAAGACAAACTACTTTATAACAATTTTGTTCTTTTACATGCTGAAAGGCACCCTAGTGATGGCTACACTTACTCCAGACATTTTCCCACTGATGCTTTAAGGCAAACCTGATAACTGTAACAGCTAGGTTACTATTAATACAAATGCACTTTCAGCAAAAAAACAGCTAGTACTTTCCTTTCTGCAGACATCACTGTTAAGATCTCTGCCATCTTCTGTTGTGCAGAATTAGAGGAGAGAAGGTTCATTTTTCATACTTCAGTACATCTTTATCTCACTTTAGACTGAAGGAACTCTAAAATATCCAGAGCGATTTCAATCTCCTGTCCTCTTTAACCTTCATCTCTTCTCAGGTCAGAATCACAGTCTATGCAGTTAGTCAGCTGCCCTGACAGGTCTCCCAATTTGTTTCTGCTGACCTGCAGGGTATTTCAGCAAGGCATCTGCAAGTGGGCGATAGGCTTTGGCTTTATCCAAATGGACACTGAGACAAGTTGTGACCACATCTTCTTTCACATCAGTTTCTTTCAAACCCCACAGGGAGAGGAGTTGAGTACCCCAGACTCTCATTCTTACCTGTCCTCTCATTTTGAAACTAAAAAAGGAAAAAAAAAAGGTCAAATTTCCTCCTCCTTTCCTTTCCTCCCTCCTCCTCTCTCATTAGATTGTTTAATGGACAAAAGAGCAACTGCGTATTTATAGATGCACATGAATATTAATGAACTCATAGTTAGTGTCATATGACAGTGTCTTACAGGGGACGACTTTCCATGAGGATGTGAGTATTCAACAGAAAGTGCTATTATTAACTGATCTGAAGAGGTACTGGGGACATTGAAATGTTCAGCTTTCTGGCCCCAGTGGGGAGGTCAGTGAGGAAAGCTGAGTTCTCTCTTCCTGGAGACGCATTTGTGGGGTTTCTTCCAGCGACAGACATCAAATGATGCTCTACTTCATCAGTAGATCCTACTTCATAATTAAATCCTACAAGTAAGTGTCTTGAAACATGAAGAATGGCGATTATGCTGTATCATGGGTAAGAGCCTCGGAAAGCAGAAAGCTTGATGCTGAAATACAGACAAACTACAATTAACTATGCAAACACAGTGGATTTACCACTGTTAAACAACTGACTTACAAACTTGGTTTTTAACTCAGCCACTGACCACACATTCTTCTCTATAACACATCTTAACCTTATGCAATTCAAAGCTTGCTTGTTCAAACTATACCAAACTTGAAAGCATGTCAAACACATGTCAGAACAATAGGAGAAGGGCCATCACCCCCTCACCTAAGACTGAGCATAGGCTGCAGATTTGTCCCCCTTCCTTGGCAGCATGGTACTTCCTTGCCAGTTCTGTCTAACTCTTTGCCAACTCTGCTTAGCTACACACCAAGTTTGCAGAACTGTTCTAGCAACAGAAATCAAAACGCCACAGCATTTCTTTTTTAGTAAGTCATTTGGAAGTTACTATCAGCATCTCTTCCCCGTCTTTCAAAATTTAACTTTAAATGCAGAGTAAATTCCAAGAATGGCAGTATACTCCCTCTCTAATTTTATAATGAAATGATGCCTTTACATTTATTTTCCTTCAATAAATACACACACATGATAAAAATGCATGTCTGCTCACATTCTCGCTGCCAATACTATGGAACAACCTCTCCTCCGAACATTCACAGACTATAATTGGAGTACCACTTCTCCTAACACCAGCATTCCATGTGTATGTAGATGGCACATGGATACAGACCGAGAGAGAAAATATATATGCTCAGAGGCATGCATGCACACATACACTTCCCTTGATTCCTTCAAAATAAAAAAACGGTTGAAGTAAAGTCACCTTAATAGTAAAAACTCAAATTGAGAAAAAGGCCAAGTTAATAGGCTGGCTCATGGCTATCAAAAAACAGTAGTGTCTTCTGAGCAAATGGGCCTTTTTCAGTGACCAGAGATCATTTCAAATTGCTTATTACCCACCTGAGCATGCAAATTTTAAATACCTTGCTCTATTATATCCATTCTATTACATCAATTCTTTCAGCAATTTCCTTGTAAAATTAGATTTGTGCTACTGCTCTCCCCCGTAAGCCCCTGAACCAAGCACTGTGGAAATCTCAATTGCCTTTCATGCCAGATTTAACCTTACGATACATGCATTAAATACAGATTAACATCTTGTCTCAGAGAAACTTACATTTAGTAGACCAGCCAAAGTTTAATTAACATATAAATCAACATACAACCCATGACAAGAAAACTAGCCAGGTAGAGTCTGTGTTCTTCTTTACCAAGCCCACGAGTAAAGCGGGCTTCTATTCAGGACAACGAACCAAATGGATTTTCCTAAAGTCGTGGAAATGAACAAAATGGACTTTTCTAGGCCCACAAGTCTCAACTGTGTAACTGATCATTCAAAATTAACCTGGGAAATCCAGCCTCATTCCAGTGATCTCCAAGGCTCTGTTTCATGGCGATGCCTTAGATTTACTTCAGTGTTTCTTTAAAACCCACAAGAACTGGGAATACAATTTCATCCGGAAACGAATTCCCCTCAGGAGTTCCCCTCAAGGCAAAATGAAAACTTACTCTATATTTCAGGTCAGATGGACAGTCCTGTAATTGCATCGTAGCAATTAGATGGCTCTTTTTTATTATTTCCTAGAGCAGAGTAAATGCAATTTCAACACAAGAGGCTCTGTCCCCGCTCTTCCTATTATATGACAGAGAGGTTCCCACAAAACCCCTGGAAGCAAGAGTGACAATCAATCAGGGACGGGCACAGAAAAGAGGTGAAAACTGCCATTTCTATCAGAACAACAACCGCACAAAGATGTGATCAATATGTTGAAAGAGGTGGCTTAAAAAAAATCTATCATTTTCTTTTTTTTTCTAAGTCCCATTACAATCCCTAAGTTTTCTACTCTCCTTGCATTGTTGCGTCTTTTCTCTATACTTTGAATCATAAAGATCACTCCTCTTTCATTTTTTCAGAGTCCCTCGGAGATCTAACTCAATGAGCTTTCTATAATCCATGTTCTTTCCTTGATACTAAGAAATGTAATTCTTGGACTCAAGACTAGAAATTGGCTGTTTATATGAGTTGAGCCATCTGAGAAATGTATTCTTATTTTTTCTGTAAAATAAATATATTCATACTCAATTGTTTCAGTGGGATATTTAAGAAGGAAACTAGACTCCTTATGGTAAGATGTGTTGGAATAGGGCTTCCCAGGTGGTACCAGTGGTAAAGAACCTGCCTGCCAATGCAGGAGACATAAAAGATGCAGGTTTGATCCTTGGGTCGGGAAGATCCCCCAGAGGAGGGTTCGGCAACCTACTCCAGTATTCTTACTTGGAGAATTCCATGGACAGAGAAGCCTTGTGGGCTACAGTCCATGGGGTTGCAAAGTGTCAGATACGACTGAAGTGACTGAGCACATATGGGCGTGTTGGAATAATTATTGTGGGATCAAGTTCAGTCCACAGAATACTTGTTTTCCCTGAGTGAACCAAGGGTATTACTTCTCCTCCTATCCTAACCTAACTTGCTAATGAGATTTTTTTCCCACTGAATTGACAATTTTTTGATGCTTCTGTGTGGCAGAAATATTGACGGATACAAGATTAATCTCTCCCATAATTATATTTGTACCTAGCTGGAAATACTATTTCAGCCACATGGAACATTTTTCATGGCTGGATTTATGAAATAACCATGCATTTAGCCAGAAAAAAAATCTGGCTCTACAAATACATCATGCTAAGGTAAAGCATTCCTGTATCTGAGCTCCACAGAGAACAGTTTTCCTCCATAGCACCAGAAAAGTGTTACCCATAAACCAAGGACCACCACAGAAATAGTTCAGTGGTAGTCACAAGACTTGACATCTTGGAATTATTTGCAAGAACTCCCTAGCAGATCTTTAATTTGATGGTAGGACAGATCGAAATAATAGAATCACACTCTACAGAAATATGTTCAGGGCCCTCTGTGTTTTATAATGCAGACAGATAGACGTGAACAAGTTGAAGTTTTGCCTGTAAATAAGCTTCTTGTTTAGGTGTCCGTGTCCAGCTCTGTGAAATTATTTGTGAACTTAGAGTCCCAACTGTAGACAGAGATGGCTTGTAGAATGGGGTAAAGGAGCCTAAGAAAGTGTGAAGCTTGGGGGCCAGATGAGATAGCAAAGATCTCTTCCTTGTTCATCTCTTGTCTGCACCTTGACTAGCTCACCTCCATTCATGACTGTTTCCGCCTGGCCCTTGGAAGGGACAGCTGTACCAGAGAGACTGACTTGAAAAAGTGATGAGCAGAGACAACGTGTGATGAGGACAAGAGAGAGGACACGTCTGCTCCAGCAGAAGAATCCCTAGACACGCACGGCTCTGCCTAGACAGAATTTCAGAGTGGATTTTCCAACGCAAACTCAGCTTGCAGCTGGAAACTCAAACTCCATGTGAGTTTCCAACTGCAAACTTTTAGAAATTTGGAGTGCTTTTAAAGTAGGGACTTTTGTTTGAGAATATCTAGAAGGAATGCTTAAATTTATACTTGCATTTTTTTTTCCCTCGTGCAAGTGCTAAAACCACGATCATGATAAATGCAAACATTTGCATAACCGAATTTTCTAAGTTTCTGAAAGAGCTTAAAGATGAATTCTTCCAGAAAAGTGTAATAATCCTGTAAGAGATTTATACGTAATGCTATTTAACCGAGTAACTGAGTAAATAAAGTCAGTCTAAGGTCAAAGCCAATGTCACGATTAGCTCTGCAGTAACTGATTACTTTCAGTCCGCAGAGCAATTTTCATTTTGAACAGCACTTAGGACATTCCATCCAAAACACAAGAACATAGATTCACAGCAAATGAAGAACAAATACTACTTTTTTAATATCATTATTCAGAGCAATGGTTAAACTAAATAGACTCGGGGCTTCCCCGGTGGCTCAGTAGGAAAGAATCCACCTGCCAATGCAGGAGACACAGGGTGGATCCCTGGGCAGGGAAGATCCCCCAAACTGCAGGGAACTTAGTCCATGTGCCACAATGATTGAGCTTGTGCTCTGGAGGACAGGAGCGGCAACTACTGAAGTCCTTGAGCCCTGGAGCCCGTGTTCCACAACAAGAGAAGCCAGCACAGGCAAAAATAATAGATAAGTAAATTACTTTAAAACTCAAATTTAAACCCCAAATAAGGTAATAAACTTGCTTTTTCTTACCTGTAGTTTTTTAAGGACTGCAGTGACCATCATAACCTTTGGGTTATCCCCTAGGAGTTTGGACTGATCTAATTAAGAAGACTTGAGGCTATCTCCAGATAAGAATACCCCAAATGTAGCAACACCCCCAAATATAAATCATGTTAGACAATTCTGCTTTCATCACAGGTCTTGCTTCATTTCTCAAAACAGAAATAAGAAGGTTATTCCCCATGGGAAGCAGGAAACATCAAAGGAAAGTCGGCAGCTGTGTGTCTTCAAGTCAACCATTGTTGCATCAGAAAAGCCACAGAGCAGCTGGGCAAAGCCAAACCCATCCAAGAAGGGACGCAAAGGCACAGCGGCTGCAAGACAGAGCCTGTCCACCATCTTTGGTAAGGAACTGGTGAGTCCCTTAGGGACAAAACCAAGTCAACAAAAAAGACAAAGAAATAGCTACAGAGGCAAAGCTAGTCAAGGAAATAAACATAAAGTGATGACTGAGAAAAGTATACTCTACACCTTAATGCTGCGAGCATTCTACAGTCTAAAGGACCACACTAAATCATAATCAGCGGGATGGATTGGAAGTATTAAACAAACCCATAAGGAAACACACACACACACACACACACACACACACACACACACAAAGATATCTTTATCCTGACGTGTGTTACTTGCTGGTACTATGCCTTACTGACTGGACAACATCAGCAATTAACTGAGAATGCAAACTCTGACACACTGAGGCAGACACTTGGCATCATGGCTCTCTTCCCATGATTCATTTTTAAAGCCAACAAACATGAAAGTCAAACGATGGGTGGGAGAGGCAAGAGCAATTTTGCAAAATTTATGGTACAATCCGAATCTGCCAGAGATGTATGAGAGGAGTGATCAGTAATAAAGATCATATAGGACCATAATTACTTGTGTTACTACAACACAGGAATATGTAACCTGTGCCCCCTTGCTGCCATCATCTTACGATTGATATGTACATTCCTTTAAGGTCATGGGAGGTGCTTATACAATATGTCTTAGTATGTCACAACTTTTACAAATAATATGTATCGATTATTCTGTTACACTGCTATTTTTCTTAGTTATTGAATAAATATGGATTGAACTCTATAATGACACAGGAGAGGTGGGTTCAATCCCTGGGTCAGGAAGATACCCTGGAGAAGTGCTTGGCAACCCATTCCAGTACTCTGGCCTGAAAAACTCCAGCGACAGAGGAGCCTGGCAGTCTACAGTCCATAGTGTCGAAAAGAGTTGGACACGACTGAAGCAATTTGGCACGCATGCAAGCACAAACTCTACAGTGGGTCCAGCTTTGTGCTGGGCACTTCTGGATCACATTTTCTGTACTTCACACATCTGTTTCCCACAGGTTAATACCTCAGTGGCTTTACTCATGTAATTACAGCAATAAGTTTAAATGGTTTTTTAAAAGTCCATGCAAAAGCTTAATTTTTCCTACTTGCAGAATACTAAAACCCTGTTTTTAAAGAATAGTTGAACAATATAACAATATATAATACTTGGGTTACACTGCTGGGGGAAACATCAGGCAGTGCTATCTGTAAGACGAGCTGCTGATGTGATAACAGAGTTGCACAGTCGCTCAGTCATGTCCAACTTTTGCGACCCCATGGATTATAGCCCGCCAGGCAAATCTGTTCATGGAATTTTTCAGGCAAGAATATTGGAATGGGTTGCCATTTTCCTTCTCCAGGGGATCGTCCCGACCTACAGATCTAACCCGCGTCTCCTGTGTTCCCCGCTTTGCCAGCGGATTCTTTACCTGATGAACCATTGGGGAAGCCTTGATAAAACAGAGGCCCACACACAGTCATGGAAGAATGGATAATTTCTGGGCAACTCCTCTTAAACTTTCTTTGTATCAGACTTTTTTTTTTAATTGTATGTGTTATTTTCTAACTAGAATACACACATACACACAAGGATGAAATCTTTCTCTGCTCATAACAAGAGCAATACTTCTGCATGTGATGTTACTCAAAAAACTAGAAAAAAATCCCAAAGTGTTTCCAAAATCAAAATCCAAACTGATCACCACCTGCTCATTCTCAAGTCTGACCATTAAAAACTCATGAGAATGTGCCAAGAACCTTTATTCACAGTTAACCATTCCATGAAATGAAAGCAAAAAGAAAAAAACTCTAGAATTTTGGCCCAAAACGTCCTGGTCTGTGCACACAGTTTGAAGAGGCTTGGACTAGGGCACACCCATGGACTAAAGGTCACTGGAATTGCCAAATCAAAATGTGACCTGTTCAGAGTCTCCTAGACCTTGCTAGACAACAGTCACCATGATATGGCTTTTGAGAAGCTGTGCTGCTTTCTGCATTAGGGGTTATGCATTATTAAAAGGCATCTCATTACAATGGAAATTATGACCTTGTCACCAATGCTATAAATGTCAAGAAATACCACTTTCAAAGAATATATTGTCTTGATTATAAAAAGAAACCTCTTTGCTTAAAAAGAAAAAAACCTCCTGTTTTCATTGAAATCTTTTTATAAAAAAGATTTGTAACGAATCATGGCCATTTCCTAAAGCTCCTTATAACATACATACACACACACACACAAAAGACAAGACAACATTGAGAAATCTGAATTTTTCCTCTGTAAATAACAGGCAACTTGACAATCTAAACACTATTAAAGACTATATCATCTAAATAAAATATTACTCTTCAAGAAAGAACCCTCCAATCCTTAACATTTACACAAATTTTGTTGTATGTAAGTATTATTATTATTTCATTTTTTTCTTAATTACTATTAGTTTCTTAATTGCTATTACAGTACTATTTCTTAGTTTTTTAGAATACATCACTTTTTAAAAACCTAAAGGTCTACTTTGGCCTCGGAGATGATATTGGCACAATTGATAACATTGATAAAATAATATCAGAGGGGACTTCTTGGTGGTCCAGTGGCTAAGACTGTGCTCTGCATGCAGGGGTACCAGATTCGATCCCTGGTCAGGGAACTACACCCTACCATGCCACAACTAAAGATCCTGCATGCTGCAATGAAGATCAAAGACCCTGCGTGCTGCAACTAAGACCCTGGGCAGCCAAATAGCTGAATACTGTTTTAAAAAAAAGACGGCTAGAGGTGCCAGTTGAAAACACAAATGTCCCCACTTACACCGGATCAAGATCTCTCAGGGTAGAAGAGGAGGAGTCACTTGAATAATTTTTTTTTAAAGAGGTCCCGGGCAATTCAGCAATTATCCCTGCTTAAGAGAATGGGTCTCCAAAGCTACGGAGCCACACGCCACGCCCCTCGTTTGGCGGCTGGAGGTGGCTCAAGGCATGCGCTGTGGGACTGGCCGTGCGGACACAGCAGTGAGCATCCATTTAGCTTCAGGCGGTCTTGTTTTCCTATATAGCGACTTAGCATCCCACTGCCATTCTTAGCGGTGGAAAGGGGGGGATCAGCAGGCATGAGAAGTGCTTCGGATCCTTTTTAGTTGGAGGGCAGTTGTTGTAAACTGTTTGATTTTTTAATTTATTTTTTAATTGGAGGTAAACTGCCTTACAATGTCGTGTTGGTTTCTGCTGTACAACTCGAATCAGCCTGAAGTAACTCAGAAAGAGAAAAACAAATATCCTATATTAATACATATATATGGAATCTAAACTGTTTTTTTAAGCAAACCATCAAACTCTTCATTGTCATCAAAGCCAAGAGCTACTGCACCAATGAAAGCTCAAGAACCTTCTGTACTAAACACGAGCTGCAAACACCGTTTCTTTTTCCTTTTTTTGCTGTGTTTAGAATGCTGAAATATTTTTGAAGTTAAATAAACATTTCAGTTCAGTTCAGTCGCTCATTCGTGTCCAACTGACTCTCTGAGACCCCATGGGCTGCAGCACGCCAGACTTCCCTGTCCATCACCAACTCCCAGACCTTGCTCAAACTCATGTCCATTGAGTCGGTGATACCATCCAACCATCCATCTCATCCTCTGTCGTCCCCTTCTCCTCCTGCCTTCAATCATTCCCAGCATCTGGGTCTTTTCCAATGAGTCAGTTCTTTGCATCAGGTGGCCAAAGTATTGGAGTTTCAGCTTCAATAACAGTATTACATTATAATAAACAGTATTACATTTTGCAATTTAGTATTTGGGCTCCAAAATTTTAATCCAGATATTAAATCCAAGGTATTTAATAGAAAGTATTACATTTTAAAAAGAGAGAGTGCGGTTCACAAAGTGTTGCCTGTGGACCCTCTGTACCAGCACCGCCTGGTGACTTTCTAGAAAGGCACAGTGTCAGGCCTCACCCCTACTTACAGAAACTCCAGGGTGGGGCAAGAAGCCCTCCTGGTGATTCTGGTTGCTCAATAACATTTGAGAACCTCTGGTTGAGAATATACTGCAAACATATGATTAAACACACATGATTTCCCAAGTCTGAGATCAAATGAAAAGCTCTCACACACTGGTTCTCTGGCTTCCTTCAAAGGCATCACTTGGGAGCCTCAGTACCACACTGCAGACCAGTTTACACCAGGAGTGCTGGAAGAAGAACCAGGCATCAATCTGTTTTTAAAAAATACACCTACCCAGATGTTCCATTAGAATAGAACAACTCTGATGCTTCATTCAAAGTTTTTTTAAAAAAATATGACACAAATAGGGGCTTCCCAGGTAGCTCAGTGGTAAAGAATCCACCTGCCAGTGCAGGAGGCCTGGGTTCAATCCCTGGGTCGAGAAGATCCCCTGGAGAAAGGAATGGCTACCCACTCCAGTATTCTTGCCTGGAGAATCCCATGGACAGAGGAGCCTGACTGGCTACAGTCCATGGGGTCGCAGAGAGTCAGACTCAACTGAGCGCACATGATAGAAATATGCTGGGTTTGCTCTCTGTTTCTTGCCCCAAACACATAAAACACAAACATCCCCTTAAAGATGGTTTCTGCTTTATTCTGAAAATTATAAGGCAAAAAAATGACAATACAACCAGCGTAAAGACATTGTACATGTACAGTGACTACATGATATACTTGCAAGCATGTTTACAAAGGTAGAGCTTCAAGCTTGCATTTTTGA
Source organism: Okapia johnstoni (assembly GCA_024291935.2). NCBI lineage: Eukaryota > Metazoa > Chordata > Mammalia > Artiodactyla > Giraffidae > Okapia > Okapia johnstoni. The sequence goes on along the minus strand of CM044321.1, from coordinate 4,675,498 downwards.
AATTTGTTTTAAACCATCTAGTCATGAGGCCACTGAAGCGTATTTTTGCGATTACGGAATGTACTTCTACACAAACACACATTTTTGTCAACAGGATATAGGACTTTTATCTTTTCAAAGAGGTCAAGTGTTAAGTCAGAAACATCTTTCAAAGGAAATGTGATAAAAGTAATGTCAAATTCAAGCAAGTGATCTATTCCAGAACAAAGGGCCCCGTTTTCTCTCTTCAAAGGTTCCTAACAAGTAGGTATTAAACTTCATCTTAATGTTTAACACACAAATTTATTTTTCAAACTGCTGCTTTGAAAGCAAAGCTTGTGAATTCTGTAATGTTGTCGAGTTTCTTTTTTGATTCCACCCTACAAAGGCTGAGCAGCAGTGACTCCCCGTAGATTTTTATCCAGGCAAGAGGCAAACCTGAGTGCCCGGAGAGATGGCTCAGGGTGCTAACCCCAAGGCTAATTTGTCAGATCTACATTTCATCCGCTTCCCTGTTTTTGGTGAAGTTTATCTATCAGCCATTTTTGTCATCTTCCCAGAAATCAGATGTCGATTGATCCACTTTGCATCGCAAACCCTTTCAGAATCAGTGACCCAGTGGATATCCCACAGGAAGGGTAGATTCAAGGATGAGTTTTAAGTGGCTCTCATTGTAAACAATTTGCTCTCTTGCTGGGTCCCTGGTTTGCTACATTTTGAATGCTGATATTTTTTTCTTAAGAATTTGTCCTGCTTCGAAATCTCCTACAAAGAGATGTCCACCTTTATTTACTTCATTTCTGTCAATTGCACTTGCGGCCACTGATTCTGAAAGATAGAAAACAGCTGGAACTGAGAGATCCTTTTTTTATGAAGACAGTGTTGAAAGCAAAAAACGAAGCCCCTGACACCACACCCCTCCTCTGCAAAATCAAAGCCGAAGCCGTCTTTGAAGGTCAAGAAACTGGTGCTGAAAGGCATTTGCAGCCAGAGAACTCCTGGGATGGCAGTAGCGCCCTGTGTACCCTTGGAAGAGCCCTCCACGAAGAAACAGTTTGCACCACTATGACCTCATCAAATTCCCCACCCGTGGCCACAAGGATGGAGAAGATTGAGGGCAACCCCCAACAGCCTTTGTGGAGGACCAGGACTTCGGGGCCAACCAGCACCCAAAAAGCTTGAAGGTCTCAGCACAGGATATGGTCAAGGTCAGCGCAGCCTCGAGGCCTGGAAGAGAGGATGCTGCCTTACAGGCACCCCCGATGGCATGCTTTGCCCTCTGCCAAGCGCACTGATGTCATCTACACTGAGTCCAGCTGGCTGGTTCTAAATACATTCGTTTTTTCCATCATTCAAAATGGAAGAAGGAGAGAAGAAATTCTGACCAGCTCAACAACATCCATCCCAGATGGATATCACCCAAGCTGCCCTTGCAAACCTTTTAAGGATGTAGCCAACACACTCTTAATAGGAACCATACACATGAGTGTGTGCTAAGTCGCTTCAGTTGTGTTCAAATCTTTGCGATCCCATGGACTGCAGCCAGCCCTCCTCTGTCCACGGGATTTTCCAGGCAAGAATACTGGAGTCGGTTGCCATTTCCTCTTTCAGTGGATCATCTCGACCCAGGGATCAAACCCACGTTTCCTGTGGCTCCTGCATTGCAGGCAGATTCTTTACTGCTGAGCCACCTGGGAAGCCACGACAGAAGCTATTGCTTCAAAGAATCACAGAGGTGTGTTCACATGCTATTTCCTATCTGAATGATGTCCTCTACTTTTGCACCATCTGCCTTCCTGATTGCCTCAGCCCCCAGCACCCATCTCCCCATACATGGCAACGAGCAGAAAAAGTCGGACCCGATCTGGAGTTGTGTCAACACAATCTCGTGTCTCAGTTAAGAACTGACTGTGCACACACCCTTGCACGCTTGTGTTCAGTCATGTCCGACTCTGCGACCCCATGGACTGCAGCCCACCAGGCTCCTCTGTCCATGGGATTCTCCAGGCAAGAACACTGGAGAGGGTTGCCATCTCCTTCTCCAGGGGATCTTCCTGACCAGGGATCCAACCCAAGTCTCCTACTTCTCCTTCATTGGCCGGTGGGTTTTTTCCCTGGCAGAGCCACCTGGGAGGCCCAATCCTCAGCTAATGAGTCCTGATGGGGGAAGAGGGGGGATTCAGCTCTAGGGATACCCAGGCTGGGGACGTGAGCTCCCAGGCTGACTGCAGATGGAGAGGGACTTCGGAGAGATCAGAGACTGAGAATAATTTAAATATCACTGCATGAATTGACAGCCCCTTTTGCAACTTTCTGGGGGTATTTCAGTTGTCACTTAAGTAGATCAGCTGCTAACAGAGGGGGCAGTTCTCCAGCACAGAAACGGTGAGCAGGCAGGAGATGGGAGGCAAGGAGAGCCGGCGTGCAGATCGCGGAGCAAGGCTGCCTTCTCTTCATTTCATCCGGGCGGCAGCTGCTCTGCTGATGCCGGGATGTTGACTCGGGGTCTTCTGTGCAGCCACACACCTGGGTCCCCGTGCAGCCCAGCTGAATTCAGCCTCTTCACAACATCAGGGCGTTTCCTTCTCTGCTTTCCCGTTCCTCTCTCGCTAAGAGCAAAAAGAAAAGATAAAGGAGAACTTTTGAAGACATACTGCTCACAAGCCCACTCTTCACTCTGCTCGTCTTTCGTATCCGTGGATTCAGCCAAGTATTTTCAGGACTCCACTACCCAGAGGATGGAAAAAACTCTCTCGAATACCAAGACTCAGCCATCTCCTTTCTCAGGATTTTTCAGCTAAGTCATCGAAGAGACATTTTCATCATTTAATAAATTTCAAGGCATTTAATTCTTCCATCCCTTATCTTCAGCCCCTTTATTGTGTAAACGCTATGTGCCATGTACTGGGGACACAGAAACAATTATGAGATAAAAGAGACAGCATTCTCCCTGAACAAGCTAAGTGTATGATGATCACTAAATAGTAAGTAATTTTTTTAAAATTAATAGCAAAGGTAAAGTTTGGAATGTGCTGTATGTAAGATATTATGACGAGGGGTGAGAGGAAGAGGGTGGGACGAACTGAGAGAATAGGATTGACATGTGTGCCCTACTAGAGGGAAGGCGCTGTATAGCCCAGGGAGCTCAGCTCCGTGCTCAGTGATGACCCGGAGGGGTGGGATGTGGGGATGGGAGGTTCAAGAAGCAGGGGACGTATGTACACATACAGTTGATTCAATTCACGGTACAGCAGAAATTAACACATTGTAACACAGTTATACTTCAATATTTTTTTAAATTTTTTTGAAAACAAAAGAAATAAGAGACTAGCATCCAGGTTGATATTAATTGTTATAACCACTTTGGAAGTAATTTTATCATATACAATCAAATTCAGAGTGTAGTACACCCAACATAGCAATCAAATAAAGGTCATTGAAAACAAAAAATATATATATATATTTTAGGCTTATATGTCTTCTCCAGTATATTTATCTTATAGAAACAAACAAAGAAAGAAAAAGATATTATGAGAAAAAAATGCCTACCTGGCATTGATGGGAAAAATGAGGGAAGGTTTCTGTGGAAGATGGAGTCACGGCTCTTCTACAATGTCCATCACCGAGTTCCCCGAATCTGTGACTATGCGGCTAGTGGTAAGGAGCCCGCCTGCCAATGCAGGAGATGTAAGAGATGTGAGTACAATCCCTGGGTCTGGAAGATCCCCTGGAGGAAGACACGGCAACCCACTCCAGTATTCTTGCCTGAGAAACCCTATGGACAGAGGAGCCTGGGGGTCTACAGTCCATGGGGTCATTTAAAAGCTGGACACACCTGAAGCAACTTGCTGCTAAGTCACCTCAGTCGTGTCCGACTCTGAGCAACCCCATGGACTGCAGCCTACCAGGCTCCTCCATCCATGGGATTTTCCAGGCAAGAGTACTGGAGTGGGCCTGAAGCAACTTAGCAAGTGACTAAATCAGATTACACAGCAAATAGGAATCCAAGCTAGAGATTATTTGCTCATCAGCTGAGTTTAAGGTCAGGAGCACCTCCTGGAGTGTAGGGTGGATCCAGCGGAGTCCGAGGGGTCTTTGAAAGTGAAAGGGGGGATTAGAGAATTAGAGGAGGAAAGAAAAAAGGGGAATCAGAGTGACCTGATGTGCGGGAGATCCAGCCTTCCCTCGCCGAGGAGGGTGGAGGGTGGGGGCTGAGGAGAGTGGGGGCTTCTAGGAGCTGAAAGAGCAAGAAGCAGCTTCCCTGCAGACCCTCCAGAGAGGAATACAGCCTTGCTGTCCCTTGACTGAAGCAGTGCAACCCTGTCAGACTTCTGCCCTGCAGAAGTGTAAGAGAATAAATCTGTGGGTTGTTCTCAGCCACTAAGTGTGTGTTATGGGAGCAGCAGGAACTAATGCAGTTTCCCTAAAGGGCTGACGTCTGAGCTGAGCTTCCATAGAGGAGCAGCGAAGCCCAGCTGGGCAGGAAAGTGATAAAGCACATCCCACTCGAACATGGTCACAATTAGACTCCTGGACCCAGGGCATAAAGGTGAAGACAGGAAGTCATGGGACCTGGGGCTGGAGCTAAAGACAAAGCTGTACCGAGGAGGGCCCAGCGACCACACAGCTGTCCACTGACCTCCATGCCTTAGTCAAATGGACCCACTGGCCATTTCAAAAATGTCCTGTGACCTTTCAAAGCTTTGTGCTTTTTGTCACACCAGCCTTTCTACATTGAATAATCCTCCAGCCTAGTTCAAACCTAACCTTCAGCTTTAAAGGTAAATTCAAATGTCCCCTGATCACCACAGGAAAACCATCTCCCCTTCCTGAGAACTTCTGCAGCCTTTTAGGCTCCTCAGTTCTGACTCATCACCCTGCTGCCTTGACGGAAGGTTACTTGTGTCTAACTAGACTCGTGTCTAGCTCCTGTTGCTCTTCTCAGCTTCTTGCCACCAGAACAATATCTACTTGTTTCGCTCTGCACGACTGCTCTCCGGGTGTCCTGATAAATAGCCCTTGATAAAGTGTTTACGAACAAATAAAAGGATGACGTAGGACACAGTAGACGCCCTCCAGTCTGGAGGGACAGAATGTGTCCCTGGTGTATGAATCGAAACAGTAGGTTAGGCACGTAATCATGACCAATTACTACAAATATTATAAGCGTTTTGTTTAACACACAATATCCGCTCACCAGACTTTTGAGCCTGGGTCTCCTGACCACTGTTCTGTCTTGTCTCTTCACAGAAATTGCCCCACAAAACATCTGCATAAGTTTGTCGAGGCCGCCACCCAAAACCAAACACCGTTGGCTGGGCAGCTCAAGCTGGAATGGAGGCTCCCACAGTCCTAGGGGCTGGAAGTCCAAGGTCAGAGGCCAGATGCTTTGGTTCTTCCGTGGCCACGCTCCACGGCTGGTGGATGGTGGTCCTCTGCCTCTTCACATGGTCTTTTCTCTGTGTCCAGCACTCCCGTATCTCTTCCTCTTGTTAGGACCTCAGCCGTACTAATTTAGACGCCCACCTTAATTACCTCATTTTCACCGAATCATTTTTTTAAAAGCAGTCTCCAGATGCAATTGCATTCCGAGACACTAGGGTTTGGGGGGCTTCACCATAGGAATTTGGGGGAGACACAGTCTATAACAGCATAAAATATAATGCTCTGTTTCATTTGCTTTAAAAATAGATCAAGAACTACAATTTGAGTGCAGAATCCCTCTAGATTTCTTCATTTTTCTGTCAGCCTTTTAAAAGTTTCTCTCCCACATCTAATTCAATGGCCACTTTTCACTTTTTCTGTAGCAACTCTCCAAACCAATCGCTTCTGTTCCACAGAAATAACAATCCCCTTCTCATATTCAGATATCACTGGTTTGGTGATGGTTTAGCCGCTAAGTCATGTCTGACTCTTGCAACCCCATGGACAGAGGAGCCTGGTGGGCCATAGTCCATGGGATTCTCCAGGCAAGAATACTGGAGTTGGTTGCCATTTCCTTCTCCAGGGGATCTTCCCAACCCAGAAATCAAACCCAGGTCTCCTGCATTGTAGGCAGATTCTTTACCAACTGAGCTACAAGGGAAGCCTTCTAGTTAATCAAGTCATTTAATTACAATGGAAAATAAAGCTGGTATAAACAGGTCTGGGAACAAATACAACCCACTCTTAGTAAGCTTGTAACTCAGCCTTTTCGGTGTATGAATCGTGTTCTTTCAGGAGCCTAAGAACACAAGCAAGGGCCAAGCAGACAATGAGCAAGCAATGATCAGTGTTCAGCATATGGAGAGCCCAGGCAGTGTGTCTTGCAGCACCAATGGAGAGCCATTCAGTGGGTGGACTTTGAGAGCTTTTATAGTAACAGAATCCAGGACCTGGATAAGACCACAGTTTCACTTTCCCAGCCTCTCTTTCAGTAGAATTTCTATATTGGGTTTATAAGGTTCTTTTTAATTCTAAAGCATAATGACTCAATGCAGATCCCTGACAGTGGTCATCCAACATCTGCTGGATTCTGTGCAGCCATGGGGGCCCTATATGTTCATGAAGCAAGACTATCCCTTTTTCAGGTATTCTAGTTAGTGAGAAATGCTTGCTTCTTTTGAGGCATTCTGTGCTTCCTTGCAACTTCCATCTATTTTAACCCTCGGGAATGCTGTCCCTCTTCTAAATACATTGCTTAAATGTTTTCCTTCTTCAAACACTTAGAGATATTTTTTCTTAATCTTATGTAACATGCCAGTTCTTCTGATCACGCCTCAGGGATAAGATCTCCATGTCATTTTCCATTTGATTTCCTCACTCTGGACACAGTTTGCCAATGTCCTCTTCAAAGTGTGGTACCCAGAGCTGTCATTCTGCAGATTTGGGCCAATAAATCCAAAGCAAAAGGAGACCGTTTCCTTCTTGTTCTCTACACTTCCACTGAGATAATTGAAAACTACCCTGCTTGCTCTCAAGTAAAATATTCAGATCTTTTTTGAATCAGCACCTATGTGAATGAGCTCGTCCAGGATTTATATCGTATGCAAGTCCAACAGAAAGTTCATTTGAACGTCATTTGCTTTGTCGAGAGTCTGATACAGAAGTGACAACATCTCAGGAAGACCAAGTCATAGAGTTGTAACATAGAAACAGTTCTGTCACTTACCAGCTGTGTAATTTGAGCCCTATTTCCCAGATTTCAGCCATTGTCCTACAACTATTCTGATGCTATATCTTAATACTACTATTCAGTTACTTAATTAAATGAACTAAAAACTTGAATACATCTAAATACAAATTTTTATTCCAATACGGATCATGGACACCTTGTATACCATATCCCAATTGTCATAACACCTAAACTGAAGTACTGATTTTCCCCAAAAAATCTGTTCTAGAGTCAGCTTTCCCATCTCAGTTGAAGGCAACTCCAGCTTTCCAGTGGCTTAACCTACCAAAGAATCATCCTGGACTCTTCTCTTTCTATCCTAAGGCCAATGAGTCAAAAAATCTTGGTCCTACCTTCAGAATACAGCCAGAATCTAACACTTCTCATCAACCAAAGTGATCCCCTTTTAAAAGACAAGTTGGTTTATGTCACTCTCTCCTCAAACTTGTCTAATGGTTTACATACCATGAAGAATGAATACCTAAGTCCTGATAATCTCTACCAGATCCAAAATGCTCCATACCCGTCGAAATCAGCTACTACTATGACCTCATCTCCTCCCTCCCACCCCCACTCCACCCACTCTCCCTATCTCTATTTTTATCTCACTGCTCATTGCACACTGGCCCACTGGCTTATCCTCAAAAAGGCCAGGCACGTGCTAATCCTGAAGATTTTGCACTGGCTTTGCTTCCAGCTAGAATGATCTTCCCCAAGATAAGCTGCACACTTAAATCCTCCTCTCCTTAAAATCCTTACTCAAAAAGAACACTCTCAGTGACCTGCCCTGGCCCACCCAGTTTTAAATTGTAACACCCCCTATTCCCAGTCCTCACCACCCTGCCTGTGTTTGCTTGTTTGTTTCCCTTTTTTTCCATAAGACTCATCTCACTCTGTTGTTCAGTCGCTGAGTCGTGTCTGACTCTTTGCAACCCCGTGGACTGCAGCACACCAGGCTTCCCTGTCCTTCAGTACCTCCTAGAATTTGCTCAAATTCATGTCCATTGAGTCGGTGATGCCATCCAACCATCTCATCCTCTGTCGTCCCCTTCTCCTCCTGCCCCCAATCTTTCCCAGCATCAGGGTCTTTTCAAATGAGTCAGCTCTTTGCATCAGGTGGCCAAAGTATTGGAGCTTCAGCTTCAGCATCAGTCCTTCCAATGAATATTTAGGGCTGATTTCCTTTAGGATTGACTGGTTATCTCACTCTAATAAGCTGTATAATTATTTACTTTACCAATTTTTTTCTGTAGAATGTAGTCCTACAAGGTCACAGAGCTCTGCTTTGCAACCCCAAAGCACGGAGGTGCTGAGCACATAGGCTGCCTGGTGATCGCCATGTTAGTTGAGCAGAGTGATTCAAAAAGAGACTCTGTTCTCACTTCTGCTTCTTTCCACATCAGCCAGAAGATCACAGCACCAACATCACCACTCTAAAGCAGAAGGACTGAGGAAAGAACCCAGATGCCCTTTGGTATGGTGATGTTTTTTTGGATATAACACCAAGGGCATGATCTATGAAAGAAATAATTGATGAGCTGGACTTCATTAAAATTAAGAACTTCTGTTCTGTGAAAGGCAATGTTAAGAGAATAAGAAGACAACCCATAGACTGAGAGAAAATATTTGCAAAGCACATCTGATAAAGAATTATTATCCAAAATATACCCAAAACAAAACAAAAGCAAAAAAAACCTTAAAGCTCAAAATAAGAAAACAGCTTGATTACAATAATAGTCAAACACATTAACAGAAAGCTCACCAAGAAGATACAGAGATGGCAACTAAGCATATGAAAAGATGCTCCGCGTCAGATGGCATTGTCGTTATTTAGTCGCTGTTATGTCTGACTTAGGGAAATGAAAATTAAGATGATGAGCCACCACTGCACACCTATTAGAAATCCAAAAACGGGTAACACCAAGTGCTGGCGAGGATGTGGGACAACAGAACTCTCATCAGTGCCGGGAAGTGGTACAGCCAGCCACACGGAAGACAATTTGGTGGTTCCTTTCAATACTAAAATCCTCCTCCCATACAATCCAACAATTGCGCTCTTTGGTATTTATTCACTCAAAGGAGTTAAACACATATGTTTAACACACAAAAACCTGTACACACATGTTTTAGAAGCTTTATTTATAACAGCCAAAACTTGGAAGCAACCAAGATATCCTTCGGAGGGTGAATGCATAAATTCTGGTACATCAGATAATGGAATAATATTTCAGTCAGTGCTAAAAAGAAATGAGCAACCGAGGCATGAGAAGACATGGAGGAAACTTAAAAGCTTATCAGGAAGTGTAAGTAGCCGATCTGAAAAAGCAACCTACTGTATGATTCCACTATATGGTCAAAGGCAAAACTGTGGAGACAGTAAAAAGCTGAGTAGTTGCCAGGCTTTGGAGAGTAGAGAGGGATGAATGCGTGGAGCACAGAGAAATTTTAGGGCAGTAAAAATAGTGTGACAGCATGATGATGATTGTTGCTGTTTAGTCACTAAGTCGTGTCTGACTCTCTGTGACCCCATGGACTGTAGCCCCAAGACTCCTCTGTCCAGGGGATTCCCCAGGCAAGAATACTGCAGTGGGTGGCCATTTCCTTCTCCAATGATGGATACATGTCCTTATATATTTATCCCAAACCATAGAACATACAACACTAAGAGTGAACCCTAATGTAAACTATGGACTCTGGGCGGTAATGATGTATCAGGGAAGGGTCATCAGCTGTAACAAAAGTCCCCAGTGTGGCGGGGGCATGTTGGTTGTGAGAGAGGCTATGTCTGTGTGGGGCTGGGGTGTATATGAGAAATCTCTGTACCTTTCCCTCAGTGTTGGTGGGAACCTAAAACTGCTGTGAGAAAATAGATCTTAGTGAAAAAGAAAAGTACTTCACTTTAAAAACCACAATCTATGGTAACTCACTAAAACTTTATGCTTCCTCAGCTCACTTCTGGCAAAGGACAGTTCTTTGGGCTACAGTACAATGTTGTGATATATAAATGTCTTATTTTTATTATAGAGTTGGCCTGAAAATAAATCTTGTTTAGAGCTCGCTGGTTTTCTGATAGATATATGACCAGTGGGCAGCTATTGACTTGCGCTCTATGCTAGTGACATGAGGAATAATTTACCAGATGCAAAGATGTGATTTTTCTCTTCCACTCTTTCTCTCTCAGCATTCTTTACTTTCACAGCTTCTTCACTGCCACAACTTGAGTTTCTTATACATTACTCATCAACGCAGCAAGTCTCTTCCAAGGAGCAAGAGGCTGGGTTAAATTTCTCTCTTGCCTTGCAATATTCTGCAAGAGCCAACAGGAGGATTTAGTGGGCGGGGGGATGGGGGGGGGTGCAGGGGCCAGCCGCAGAGAATCAAGACACACATATAAGATATAAAATCAAGAATAAACCTGGACAGTTTTGTCCCTTCCTGAATCTACAACAGCTCTCTTATAAATAAAGTAAAATAATCTGAACAAAGAAACAACAACCAGAAAAAAAAAGAACCAGGGCCATTAGCAACTTCCACCGCAAAGGTCTGGGGATCATAAATATGTATCCAGTGATGTCTAGGGGAATAATCCTTCCTGTAGGCCACGTTCTGTGACCTCCACCGCCCTCTCGAGCTGGGTATTTACAGTAACTTACAGCTGCAATTCTTGACTGTGCGGCCATATGTTTTATTATTCACCCAGATGTCGGCCATAAACTGTTTTTATCTGTTTCGTGGTTTGCTTAGTACTAATAGAACAAACTCCAAATTCCGAACTTGGAGGCTGATCTGATATGGTAGCACTTCAGCCAAGCACAGTCTGGTAGGCTCAGAAGGTTCTAAAATCAAAGTAAATTTGGGAAGATATATTCCTGCTCCTAAAGATTTTGTAAAGAACCCTGCGATTTGGATGAACTGTGCTGCACCATTACTTGCTTTCCTATTGATTTCTGGACTGGCGGACCATAACCTTCATTGACAGGTCCTTTCGGCTTCCTTCAGGCTGAAGAGGAAATGGCACCACGTCTGTGCTCTTCCTTGGAGCCTGCATTATTGATGTTCTTCAATCATTATGTTGGAATATAAAGCTTCTGTTATGTTGCAATTATTATGTGTCCTTACTAGGATGTAGTTACTGAAACACAAATAGTGCACCACAGGGCCATCACGCTGGTCTCTGCCACGCTGAGTACAGTACACAGAACTCAGAGAAAATTCCCCGTTCATGCTGGGCTTTTGGCAACCCTTCCACAAAAGGAATCTTTCTAAAGTTCTCCCAAGTGAAAATATCATCATTTGCATTTTAACCCAATAAGGGTTGGGCAGAAGGTCTGAGTCAATTTTCAGAGAACCATGTATTACACTTTTTCAGCTCAAGTCATCTTTCTCTTAGATACCCTTTTATGGATTTCGTACCATTTTTAAGAAGTAAAATCAGGAAACAGAATGATGAACTTTCTACAGGAAAAAAGCTGACAAAATTTAGCTCGATTTCAACAATCTTTTGAAATGTCTCCCACTTGATTTTTATCTACATGCCCAGAGGATGGGACATAGTCCTGCCAACCAACAGCCACTACCACTCCTTACGACATAGGAAGTTAAACGTGCATAAGAACAAGCATGTCTATCCTTACTATTATTATTCATTAAAGGAAAATAAAAAGGTCTAATGATCATGGGTGCTTAATGGAACAGATATTTAGTCTTCTGAGAATAACCACACAAAGGCAGCTTATGTTAATTCAAAGTCAGAATGAATGTGGGCTGTGGTTAGGGATGGAGTGCCTCTGCCATGCTCTCTTCCTGTGATAGCAGTTACCTGGTTTTTTGGCAGAATAGTTATTGTTTTCTTCCTGTTCCTGGTACAAGGTGAGACCATGTGACTAGTTCTGCCAACTAGTTCTGCGTTGTAAGTGGAAGTGATAGGTTGCTTCCAAACCAAGCATTTGATGGTTGGTACATGACCCTTCAAGGGGCTTCCCTCGTGGCTCAGTGGTAGAGACATGCCTGCCAATGCTGCAGATGCAGGTTCAATCCCTGGGTCAGGAAGAGCCCCTGGAGGAGGAAATGCCAACCTACTCCAGTATTCTTTCCTGGAAAATCCCACCGACAGAGGAGCCTGGGGGATTACAGTCCATGGAGTCAGACACGACTGAGCGACTAAACAGCAACAGCACGGCCCACCAGAGCTGTCTTTTTCTCCCTGGCACAGCTGCCAGGGGGTTGCAGAGGGACTGAGCTGCCCCTCAGCACAGACATAAATAAACCTTTATGGTTTTCAGCCACTGAAATTTTGGGGTCAGTTGGCAACGCAGCATCACCTAGCTTATTCTGACAGATTGTGCCGTAGTCAAACCGGTTCCGCACCCCACCTTGTAAATACAGTTGTTCTCATTAAAAACAGTGTGACATTTTTAGGGGCCTTCATATCCACGGGCTGCTCTACAGGGATTAAAAGACAGAATCCAGAAAATGAGAGTGACCATAAAGACAGTCTTTTTTTCTAAATCAGATAACTAGAAACGCCAGAGGGCCCGGTGGCCACGGCCCTGGGGTTAAGAGTTATCTGTGCTCTTTTTTATACTAGAAATCTGGTTAAATGAACCTCAGAAGTTGCTTTGAAGAGGAAATAAAAAGGATGGGGGTACGTAATATACAGCAAGACCCAAGTAAGGAGGCAGAGGTACCTGGTATTGATCTACTGGTTACATGAATGTGAATTTCAGAATTTTCTTTTTTTTAAGTCACAGCTGTGACTTCATAGTGTCCTCTCGTCGGGGAAACAGATTAGGGCCTGCAGAGTTACAGCGTTTGTTTTCCCTGGGGACCCTGGGGGGAAGCAGGTGCAGCTGAAGATGAAAAGGTACCAGGTTCCTTTGCTGCCTCTCACCTCCCGCCCCCACAGCTGTAAATGCCAAGCTCTCTCCCGCCTCTGTGTTTTGACCACGGGAACACTCACGTTTCACTGGCTCCGAATAATGTCGAAAAGCAAAAGCACAGTGGGCTCGATCTTTGGAACTTCCAGCAAACACTGACTCATTTTCAGAACCCAGGGGCGGCATGGACGCCTTCCTGCATGTGCGTGGCTGTGTCTCCCATGAGCTAAAATGTAACTGTTGTTTCTGTGCTCAGTTGTGTCCGACTCTTTGCGACCCCATGAACCATAGCCCGTCAGGCTCCTCTGTTCATGGGATTTCCCAGGTAAGAATACTGGAGTGGGTTGGCATGCTCTCCTCCAGGGGATCTTCCTGATCCAGGGATCGAACCTGAGTCTCCAAAGTCTCCTGCATTGGCAGGGGGATTCTTTACCACTAACGCCACCAGGGAAGCTACTCTGACGTCTTTCCTTCTCTGCCATGGCAATGTGAAAAGATGTATTTTTTTCCCCTCTCACCCTCTTGAATTGACAATATTGTCAACATCTGGTTTGGAGCCTTCTTAACAACATTTGTTCTGCGGTACCATCAAGTTTAGACATCTGTCATTTATGTCAAGCGGTCTGCAATAGGCTCCATGTTGAACTGCAATTCCATCCTTCAATGTCTTTGGGGGGAAACAAGTTGAAAAAGAGTTCTTCTTCATCTCTTCTAGAAGACAGAAGGCCCTAATCATCAGAGGTCTCTGTTTTCTTTTCCCATTGAGAACACATTCAGCGTATGCCAGTAATTTCCCATTTTCTGTCCACCTGACCACTGGAAATCATATTAATGACTGGAAATCGCTCTCTGCATTAAGACAGTGATGGGCTTCTGAGAGCCATTTCAAGGGTATCGTTTTGTAAGTGGGTTTGTCTGTCTATTTGAAAATTGGGACTTACCTGGTGGCTCAGTGATAAAGAACCCGCCTACCAATGCAGGAGACCCAGGTTCGATCTCTGGGGAGGGAACATCCCCTGGAGAAGGAGATGGCAACCCTCTCCCATATTCTTGCCTGAGAAATCCCACGAGCAGAGGAGCCTGACAGGTTACAGTCCACGGGGGTATCAATAAAGAGTCGGACAGGACTTAGTAGCTAGACAAGAACAAAAACATTTGAAAATCACTGCCAGTTTTTGGTTTGGACTCACTGGGGTTCTGAGCAGGCAGCACGGATGTGTCTTTGGTTAAGTGCCTTGTGAGGGGCTGGTGACCTGACTTCCTGAGATCCCAGGGCTCTGCCTGGCTCCGCCTCCTTGAGAACCTGTAAACCAGAAACTTAAAATGTCACTAGCTATTTAGACTGAAAGTGATAACCTACGAATATCAGTAAGACCCCTGGGCCTCTTGAAGCAGAGAGAGGACTAAGATGTGATTTGCAAGACGGCTGGGACTGCTCGCTGATACCTAGCCCCAGCTGCAAAGCTCCGCCTTCAAGAGCAGGTAAATGGGATTGATTAAGCATGAAATATCTAGCGGTCCGTGTGCCATTTGCAAAGCTCTCACAGCAATGTCTTTGTGAAGTTGGGATGAAACAGTATTTTTTTTCCCAACAAGACAATGTCTTTTGTTGTTTCCTAAATTTGTAACCATTTTAGTTACAATTTCTGTAAAGGATTAGATAATGTGAGAATATTATGTTTAAAAAGTGGGAGTTTTTTTTAGTCAATTTTTTTTCAATGAACTTGCTTAAGGAATCTAGTATTTAGAAACTCTGCCTCTTCCATAAGAAATTCTTTTTTTTAATTGTGTTTATTTTTTAAAGTTGAAGTATAGTTAATTTACAATGTTGTATTAATTTCTGGCGCACAGCAAAGTGGTTCAGACATATGCATTCTTTTTTCATTTTCTTTATGGTTTATTACAGGATATTGAATATAGCTCAGTGTGGTATGCAGCAGGAGCCTGTTGTTTACCCATTATATAAACTGTATGTAATAGTTTGCATCTGCTAATCCTAAACTCCTACTCCATCCCCACCCTGCACACTTGAAATTCTGTTTTCTTTGGTTAACATTCTCTTTTTTGGTGTGCGATGGTCATTCAGGTATTCATAATGCCAGTTCCCAAGCATAAAGAAAGGGAAGAAAAAAGGGAACTGAGGACAGAGACAGTGGGGTGGGAAGCTTCTAAGGCATTCCAGCTCAGACGGCACTCCCCAATTAAAGTTGACAAAGGAGGCTCATGAAAGAGGTTCATTTTTCAAAGCTCAGAGCCAGCCTGAACCCATTATGCATATGAACAGTATTACACATGAAAATGTCCTGTCTAGCCCACTCGAAATTAGCATTAAAATAAAACTTGGTTAGGTAGACACTTTTCAAGTTTTTTTTTTACATTTTTGAAGAGCAAATCAAGAGAGTGCTTGGCAAAATGCAACCCTTGGGCAGAACGTTCTTTCTTTCTAATCTAGGAGGGTCAACTGTTTGGCCCCCTGCCCCCCAGACTTCCCCTACAAACAATTTCCCTCCAACCTCCCCATCTCTGGGTAGACAACCCTACAATTATTATCTTTACTTGATGCTAAAATCAATAAGCATGTTTTCAAAGTAAACCTCAACCCCATAATGAGACACTGTAATATTCTGCATCCTGCTTTTTAAAACGTTTTAGCTCTAATTCTACGTGGGGAGAATATGATTTAAATATCAATACTACCAAGTAGTACAAAAGGTTTCTGAAAGTCAGGTATTAAACAAAGAACGATTCGATTCGTTACAAAAAGCGTTAGGGAGGTCTTACCACTTGCAATAAGCAAATAGCTTAATTTTTATTAAATGTATGACATCATGACCAAAAGTGTGATGACAGATACATGATTGAATATGGTATTCATGTGGGATCTCACTCACCCTTAGCTTTTGTATAACAGGGCTTACGTGTCATTGTATTCCCAGATAAACACTGATGAGAAGCTAGAATTTGGATTTTAATTAAACAAGTCTAAACTTTCAAATTGGATGCCTCTCTAAGCTAAGGATAAGAAAAACATTAAAAAATGTAACACCTCTTTGAATTAACACTTGAAATTTTCAAGTGAACTTAGCTCTTTTGAGGTTTGAAGTCCAGTTAGTTTGGGCAAGATGTTATTTCTGGCTTTGTGGAGGGTGGGGAGAGATAACTTGGAAGTGGTTTACTGGAAAGTCTCTAAAAGTTCCAATACTTCAGGATGCTTTTCAAGGCAAACAGAAGACTGAAAATTCAGCAAATCCCCACAGACTAACGTCTTTTCAGGATTAGCTCCACATAGACCTAAACTGTCCCAGGGTCAGCCTTGAGATGTGGTGGGTGTTTTATACAACCCACAACAATCCTGGGGTTCCCATCCTCCACCATAAACAGCCTCAGGAGAACCGAGTGTTTTCCTTCAACTGGGAGGAGAAACACATGAGAAAGGGATTTGTTTGCCCTACTGACTTCAAAACACTCATGAGCATTTCAGTCAGGTTTGTTGTTTTTTTTTTTTCTAATCTACATCCATGATGGAAGCTGCAAAGCATTTCCCCACTCTGTTTAGGTTTTTCCAGAAGTTTGGTAGAAAAGATAATATTTTCCAAAGTACATCAGAGTTATACCAGTTATAGCGTAGTTAGTATCTGGACCTATACTCTGCTTTTATAAAAGTTGCATAAACATACTGACAACCCTAAAGACAAATACCCAATGACAAATGAAGAAACATGAGGACTGGCAGCTTCTATCTAATTTCATAGACGTATAAGTACTGAGAAAGTACCAAGCAGCAAATGAAATTTACTCTGGGGATTGCCCAAAGGAGAGGCAAAATTTTATCAACTCTGTTTTCTTCCTTCTTGTAATTTCTGAATTTCCAAAAAACATTCATCAGGGGAGGATTGCACAAGGAGTGTTTAGAGCAGCTGATTGAAAAGAAGGTTGGAATTAGATCTAATGATTAAAAATCATATTTACATACAGTATGATTACAAATATACAGAGAGAAACTTCCACTTTGAAAAAGACTATAAAATGAATGAAAATACAGTAAAGAGTTTATGTGTGTGTTAGTCTCTCAGTCATGTCTGGCTCTTTTTGACCCCATGGACTGTAGCCCACCAGGCTCCTCTGTCCATGGAATTCTCCAGGCAAAAATACCATTCCTTTCTCCAGGGAATCTTCCTGACCTAGGGATCGAACGCGGGTGTCTTGCACTGCAGGCAGATTCTTTACTCTCTGAAGATCCCCTGGAGAAGGGAATGGCAACCCACTCCAGTATTCTTGCCTAGGGAATCCCATAGACAGTGGAACCTGGTGGGCTATAGTCCATGGGGTTGCAAAGAGTTGGAGAAGACTAAGGGCATAATACATACATACATACACACACACACACACACAGATGAAAACAAAGCTTCCTGCAAAGCTTTTGTTTCCTTCAAGGCAAACAAAGGTCAACCTAGAGCCACCTTAGGGGAGAGGAGTTGGACCATTTCCTGGAGCGGACATTGCTGATCCCATATGACCTCTGACCTCCAGATTTACCCCTAGGGCTGGGAAGGTCATTCAAGACTGTATCTTATCCAGATGGACAGGCAGGACCAGCAGCAAAGGGAGGATGAGCCTTTCGACTGGTTTATAGTGAAAAGTGAGAGGGGGAAGGGGACGGTGGAGCTAAGGTGTCTCCTGCGAGGCGCCACCTCGTCGGACTTCTTCACATTTTTGCCTGAGGTTGTCGCCTTCACCTAAAGACACCTGGAGGACAGGCTGCAGGCAACTCACCTCTGTTCCCTGCTGCCTGAGAGAATGGAATATTAACTTTATCCCCAGGGGTCATCACTGTGGTTACCAAGATAGTGGGAAAGGGCTCATTTCAGGGAAGGTGTTTGCCCGTAAATACCATGGACCCCTTTTTTATAAGGCAGATGTCAGTTAGAGAATAAAAGCCATTCCTCTCTTAGAGACAAGTTAACTGCTCTATTTTTTTCTCAGGAAGCAATCCATTTCATGGTACTTTATTTGAATCTGAAATTTAAAAATTCATGCCATACTGAGCCTTGTTGTGAACCTTAGTCAATACTTTTGGATCTAATATTTATTAGGGAAGAAGATTATCACATAAAAAAAAACCCTCTCATTTCAGAAATGATAATAGAACCATAGCAAGAGCATTTATTGGAAATTCTCAGCTCTGGAAAACAAGGATTCTTAGTAGAAAGTAAAGTGCTTAAGTCCTGGTACACCAGCTACTCACCCTCCACCATTTAAATTCAAAACATCAACAGTGTCCCAGGCAATTTGCTATATATGCATATCAACTCCTTTAGTCAGTGTGTGTGTGTGTGTGTGTCTGTGTGTGTGTGTCTGTGTGTGTGTGTGTGCTCGCGTATGTGCGTTATTCACTCACTCCTGTCCTACTCTTTGTGACCCCATGGACTGTAGCCCTCCAGGGTCCTCTGTCCATGGGATTTCCCAGGCAAGAATACTGGAGTGGGTTGCCACTCCCTTCTCCAGGGGATCTTCCTGACCCAGGGATCAAACTTGAGTGTCCTGCGTTGCAGGCAGATTCTTTACTATCTGAATCACCAGGGAAGCCCTGCTTAGTCAGTGCTATAATCCTAAAAAGTAGAATATCTATGGAATAATAAGTCGGCACACTCAAAACTAAAAGTAAGCTTATAGCTTAATAAGTGGGGTGAGGGGAGGAGTAAGGCAAGAAAGCCAGAAGGGAAAGATTCACCAGTCAAAAACTGGGGTCAACAGTTTCACTTAGCCATGAAAATCTCAGACTTTTTTTTTTTTTTTAATGCATGAATTCTATCAGAAACTCCCTCTAAGAAAAAAAATTACTTTTCTCAGCCAGGAAGGATTTGTCTCAAGAATCAGGTATGGGAGAGGAGACCTCATGATAATTGATATCAGAGGGGAGGGTGGAGCTTGTGTTAATATGGTGCCAAATTGTGGCTCTAGTGGTAAAGAATCCGCCTGCCAATGCAGGAGATGCAGGAGACCCGGGTTCCATCCCTGGTCAGGAAGATCCCCTGGAGAAGGGCATGGCAACCCACTCCAGTATTATTGCCTGGGAAATCCCATGGACAGAGGAGTCTGGCAAGCTATAGTCCATGGGGTTGCAAGCAATCTGACACAACTTAGTAACTAAATAACAACAAAGTCTATCTAGATGTAATAGAACTTAAACGGCTTGCTTAAGAAAAGGTTAATCATTTCATTAAAACAGAATTTTATTTTTAAATGTATTGCAGTATGTCATCTGAGAGTTTAGCAGCTTAGAGCACAGGGTTTGGAATCAAGATGCATGTCTAGTTACTAAGACTGTCCTTTAATCTTAGATTTGACTCTCAAGTGTCTTTAAAGATCATTATTTAAGGCCAAATGTGACCTTGGGCAAGTTTTTCTGCCTCTCTGCCTCAGTTTCCTTATCTCTAAAATGGAGATAATAACAGTATTTTATGTTAAAGCATTATTGTGAAGACCAAATGGGAAAAATGCATTTAAAAGACTTAGAACAGTTTGTGGTACATAGCAAGCAGGCAAAAAATTTTAGGTATTAGTTTCCATGTCCTGCTGATGGGGATAATGCTGATCAGTTCATAATTTGGAAATCTCCTTCTTTTCATGGTTTTCAAAAAGATGACACTGGGAAAGCAACGGAAGCCGTAAATAGCAGCACCCAGGTGAAAATCCTAGTGCACTGAGCGTATAATTGCATTAATTCAAAATAATGATTAAAGAGCTCACCAGCAATAGAACTGCCTCATCCAAACACATTCTGATTAACCAACAAGAGGTGTGAGAAAGCAATTATGGATCAAAACTGGATAAGCAACAGTCAAATAGGCTGTGGAAAGTTGTCAGTGATACTTAGTAGCTCTAGCAAAACCATATGTGTTGAATGTAAACTATATGATTATTGGCGACAGCGTAAAACTTGGCTTGTAAAGGAAGGTTTGCAAGAGAACAGAGAATCATAAATTGAGAAGAAAATTAAGCATCTTATTTAATCTTAGATTTGACTCTTGAGCGTTTTTAAAGATGATTATTTAAAGTCAAGTTATTTATAATCATCTATGGTATTTAATGGCAACATTCATAAGCATGTATATAACTTTAAAATACAATAAAGTTTTGCAAAGTCTCTAAATGTTAAAAAATAGACATTGAAGCCAAACACGTGTACCCTTTATAGTAGGCAGAGAATTCCACTCTATCCACACGCACTTGGAAATACTGCTCTCAGGGGAGTGAGTTTCGTTCAGTGTCCTGCAGAATAGCAAACTGACATGTTCCAGAGGAGTTCAGCACCCAGTGGCCCAGAGAAAATGCACATAACCTTGAAAGGCTTTGAAGAGGGGCCAGATTCCCTGAGAGATCACTACTACCTAGATTGGGCATTTTGTGAATTTTTTTCAGAAGAAAAGCAGTGTATCCCAGTGACTAGTTTAATGCAGTCTGACTGATAAACATCTCTCCAGATTTCAATTTTTCCAGGGAGGGAAATAGGACCTGATTATCTCCAATGATCATTTTAGCCCCTTGACTCATTGGAAGCAAATCATAAATGTTGCTCCATAAGCAACTCCTAATAAAGTTTACTTTTAAGGACGAATATATGGTAGGGCTTCCCTGGTGGCTCAGTAGTAGAGAATCCTCCTGCCAATACTGGAGACTCGGGTTTGATCCCTGGTCCAGAAAGATTCCACATGCCAAGCAGCAACTAAGCCCATGAGCCACAGCTCTTGCGCCTGAGCTCTGGAGCCCAGGAACTGCGCCCACTGAAGCCCGCATACCTAGAGCCTCTGCTCTGTAGCAAGAGAAGCCCCTGCATTGAGAAGCCTGCACACAAAACCTAGAGAGTTGCCCCCCACCTCCCACTGAAAGCAGAGAAACCAGTGCTCAGCAGTGAAGACCCAGCACAGCCAAAAATGTCAGCTAAAAATAAATACAATTATTTTTTAAAAAAGAATGAATATATGTTATCCTCACCCTTCCCCGATACACAACTTGCTTTAAATACTATGACTTAAATATGTATCCAACTTTACCTCTTCTTATCAACTTTGATGGATTTTGCTTCTGAATAAATTTCTCATGAAACAAACTAGGAAAAAAAAAATATATATATATATATGTTTCTTTGCTGTGATTCTTTGAGTCAATTGGAGCTATTTGGTCTAAGTCACGTTGCAGTCCCTTCAAACTAACTCTCCATGGGCTGATTACCTTGGTGTATGTCACCTAAACCATCTTTTTTTCCTTGGGTTTCACTTCTTTTAATTTTAGGTGATTTAATATTTTTCAAGGTATCTCAAGTTTGCCTCGTTTCCAGATGAGCATTTGCAAAGTTCAGAAATTCATTCTTCTCTGCCTTTTAAGGTGAGTTGGCAGCCAAGATGGGAATGATGGCTGAACAGGATGAGAACTAGAATTATGGAAGGAGTGCTATTGGGCCATAGGTTTCCATTAAATGTATGTCTTGGGTTTGCCATCCTTCACTGTAATTGCTGTGTCCGGGAAGTTGACTGTCTCTAGAGATTAATCTATTTTAGGTTTAATGCATCAACAGAAGCCTTTGAAAGACTTGTACAACTCTTTCCCCTTGACTTTTCCAGTCCAAATGAAGAAAATGCTGTCTGTAGAGCTCTCTGGGTTTACATGGACCATTCCATCTTTACACCCACCCACCCACCACCCCCAGCAAGAGACAGCCACCTTCTGTGGATTTCATTTCCTGAAACCTTTAATGCTAAATCACTTGAATAACAAATTTGTTTGCTTGTGATATGTGATACATATAATGTTATATAGGTATACATATATATGGGGACAGAGCTTCCCTGGTAGCTCAGCAGGTAGAGAATCTGCCGCAATGTAGGAGACCCTGGTTTGATTTCTGGGTAGGGAAGATCCCCTGGAGAAGGGATAGGCTACCCACTCGGTATTCTTGGGCTTTCCTGGTGGCTCAGACAGTAAAGAATCCACCTGCAATGAAGGAGACTTGGGTTTGATCCCTGGGTTGGGAAGATCCCCTGGAGGACGGTATGACAACCCACTCCAGTATTCTTGTCTGGAGAATCTCCACCAACAGAGGAGCCTGGTGGGCTACAATCCAGGGAATCGCAAAGACATAGCTACTGAGCGCACACACACATGTATGGAGAAAGAGAGAGAGCTTTTCCTCATCAGTGCAAAATAATTTGTATCATCTAACTGAATTGCTACAAAGAAGAAGCAAAGGAAATTCACATGTGTATATTTTCTACTGATGTGTTTGGACCTTGCTGCAAAGACATGTGCAATTTCTGTGAGCTTTTATTTATAAGAACCTTGGCACTCGAGGATGTAACCTTTGTGGATTAATAAAATGCCACTTTCAATGTTCGTGGCAAGGAGTCATTTGTCATCTTTCTGAAGGACAGACGTCAGTCACACAATGGTGCGTGGTGACGAGTCACTTCACTGGTGAGGAAGTCAACCAGTCCACACACTGAAGTCCTGAATGGTCAAGGGGGCTGTCATGGGTTGAACTGGGTCACCTCAAAATTCACATCTTAGGGTTGTAAACCCTGTTATCTGGGAATGTGACCTTATTCAGAAACAGGGTCTTTGCAGATGTGGCCAAGTTTAAAACCAGGTTGTTGGAAAAACAACCTTGGCAAAATAAAAAGTTCCAACCATGAAAAAAAGAAAAGAGATCTGATCTGAAAACATGAAATAGAGGTTTGTTGGTGTATAAGTGTTATTTAAAACTGGGAAAAGATGAGATAATCCAAGGACAGATGGTAGAATTAGAGGACAAATATGTCCAAGACTGACCCCGATGTAACTCATCTTAGAGGAAGCTTGTTGCTCTTGAGTCACTAAATCCTGCCCAGCTCTTTTGTGACCCTATGGACTGTAGCCCGCCAGGCTCCTCTGTCCATGGGATTTTCCAGGCAAAAATATTGGAATGAATTGTCATTTCCTTCTCCAGGGGATCTTCCCCATCCAGGGATCGAACTGACATCTCCTGCATTGGCAGGCAGCTTCTTTACCTACTTAGGGAAGCCCTAAGTAGAAGCAGCTTAGTGTTTCTAAAATTCAGGTCAGCTGACGTCTGAGGTCAGATCATTCTTTGCGGAGGGGGCTGCCCTGGGCATTTGTATGATGTTGAGCAGCGTTCCTGGCCTCTCCCACTGGATGTCCCCTCAGCTGTGACAACCAGAGATGTCTCCAGGCATTGTGAGGTATCCCCTGGGGACCAAAATCACCCCTGGTTGAGAACCTCTGGTGTGTAATCAGCAAAGTAAAATCATCAACAGGAACTCGAGAGGAAGAAGGACAAGCAGATGGTGTGATGGATGAGGAGCCGAGAGCGAAGACAGGGAGTATCACCGTGCAACTGGAGGCGGGACAGTCAAGAAGGAGACAGACTCAGAAGTAGCTGGTAATTTTGCAACAAGAAGATCAGCAGAGAGTTTCACAAGAGGGATGTTGATAAAGCCAGGGGAGTGCAGCCCAGTATGGAGATGTCTACAGTTAGATCTTTATTTTTAGAGTTAGTAACATAAATATAAATGCAATCCATTTTTAATAATATGTGCCGGGGTTAATTTTTTTATTTTTTGTTTTATATTGGCGTAGAGTTGATTAAGAATGCTATGTTAGTTTCAGGTGTACAGCAAAGTGATTCGGTTATACACATACACGTGTCTATTCTATTTCAAATTCTTTTCCCATTTAGTCAGTTCAGTCACTCAGTCACGTCCAATTCTTTGTGCCCCCATGGACTGCAGCACGCCAGGCCTCCCTGTCCATCACCAACTCCTGGAGTTTCACCCAAACTCATGTCCATGGAACCAGTGATACCGTCCAACCATCTCATCCTCTGTCATCCCCTCCCCCTCCTGCCTTCAATCTTTCCCAGCATCAGGGTCTTTTCCAATGAGTCAGCTCTTCACATCAGGTGGCCAAAGTATTGGAGTTTCAGCTTCAGCATCAGTCCTTCCAATGAATATTCAGGACTGATTTCCTTTAGGATGGACTGGTTGGATCTCCTTGCTGTCCAAGGGACTCTCAAGAGTCTTCTCCAACATCACAGTTCGAAAGCTTCCCATTTAGGTGGTTACCTAATATTGAGCAGAGTTCCCTGTGCTGTAGAGTAGGTCCTTGTTGGTTATCGGTTTTCAATATAGCAGTGTTGGTACATGCCCATCTGCATGGGTCTTTTTTAATGCCCTGTGTTGCCTACTCAATGATTCGTCCTTGTTAACAGAACATCCATGTTTTCATACACCGTACAGTTGTTCACGGGAAGTTGCTTTACAACTCGATGGTGGTGACCCCATTCTCCCTGCCATTCACTACTACCTATAAAATAGGTAATTAATTAATGAGAACCTCCTGTACAGCACAGTCAGCTCTGTGCTGACTCCAGTGAGAAGGAAATCTAAAAAAAGAGGGGACACATGAATACATACAGCTGATTCCTTTTGCTGCAGCAGAAACTAACACAACATTGTAAAGCATCTACTCCAATAAAAAGTTAAAAATAAATAAAGTCTCCTAGTAAATGCTTTGCGAAGACACAGACAGTGAAGGAGGGCACCAGCATTTCTCCGATGGGTGTGGCTTCCCCAGATCCCTGGAGGATCTGGGGCACTTTAACACAAATTCCCTCTCCGCTGTGTAAGGAGAATTCACCTGAGATGAGCCCAGGACAAAACGTAGCAAGAGGAAACGTGAGAAGAACCCGGGTTCTTGAATGAAAGAATTGGAACTGTGAATTAACCGACTTGGAATCCGCCCACAGTCAGACGCCTTCAAGACTGAGGCTAGTTGCCTGCCACCTCCCGTCTGTTTTCTGTTGTTTTAATCCATTTGTTTGTTTGCTTGCCTTTACCATCATCACCCAGCATCTTTCCCTTGGGAAACTTCATCCTTCTGTCAACAACCTCTGGAACAGTGTGAACCCTCTCCTCTGAGACTTGTATTCTGTTCTCCTAACCTGGATGGAATTCTGTGTTCCCATTTCACGGTGTTCCATAAGACAAACAATCCACAGTGACCTCTTGATCCCTGCCAATACAGGAGACGCAAAAGATGTGGGTTTGATCCCTGGGTCTGGAAGATCCCCTGGAGTAGGAAAATGGCAACCCACTCCAATATTCTTGCCTGGAGAATCCCACGGACAGAGGAGCCTGGCAGGTTACAGTCCACAGGGTCACAAAGAGTCCGACGTGACTCAGCACAGCATAGCTACTCTCTTCTGTGATTCATCTCTTGCAAAGTGGGTGCCTCCCTCTCCACGTGGCTCTGGGCTCTTCCTACCCCCCCAATTCTCTCCGCCTTCTCCCGCCCCACCCCATGGTCCTCGCTGCCCCCTTCCCCAGCACTGCCCCAGTAGCCATGTGTTTTGATGACCCTTGCAAGCCCGTATCCTCACGTTTCAGTGATCTCCAGTGATCCTCGCTTACACCCACCTTCAGCATCCACCCGGCACCTCAGCATCACCTGAAGCTGCCCTGCCTCCAGACCTGAAATTCACTCGCTCTTCCCTCTATTATCCGACAGCCCCATCACTGCGCAGCCTCAGTGTGACTTTTGACCCTCAGCCCCGCCCTAACCTCCCGGAGTCCCTTTCTGGAAGTAGAAGACCCACCGGAGCTAAAGGACACCATCGACTCTAAGGTGTGATGACCGCTTCATCGTTCCACCTGTGGAACCATCCAGCCTGGGACCGCACGGCGTTGGACCATCCCAATCCAACTTTCACCTGCACGCAGGATCCTTGCCTCCTTTGTCAGAAGCCGAGGACAGCTTACCATGAGTTTTCTTCACTCTTGTTCCTGGCCTGCAGAAACTACAAAAGAAAACGAAATGACCGTGCGAAAGGCAACATTCATGCCCCAGATGTCTAAAAAAGCATGCATGGTTAGGCCATTTCAAGAAAACAAAAACAAACAATGAAAAACCCAAGACAGTGTCGCTACTTGCTGAAGAGAAAAACAGGTGTCGTGAAGGAGATGCTACAGAATGTATCTTCAGCTTTCCCACTGGCTCACTTTTCTGTCCCTACACGGCCTCCTTGGCTGGCTGCCCAGCTGTTTCTCTTTCTCCTGATTACTCTTCCCTCTCCTCCACTCTGGCCAGCCCGCGCGATGCTGTGGTCGAGGCCCTGTCACAGGCACACTTGGGAAGGGAACAGCAGGTATCGTGGTCAGCAGGCCCTAATAATGTTCCACAGGAGTCAGGTTAGATCTTTCAGACTCTTCAGAATAGAACAGCCAACCTATTTTCTGGTGGCTCAGTCGGTAAAGAATCTGCCTGCAATGCCAGAGACCTGGGTTCCATCCCTGGGTCTGGGAGATCCCCTGGAGAAGGAAACGGCAACCCACTCCAGTATTCTTGCCTGGGGAATCCCTGGCAGAGGAGCCTGGCGGGCTACGGTCCATGGGGTCACAGGAGTCAGACACAACTAAGTAACTAAACCAACAACTTAACTCCCACCCATAAAAAAACCTTTCTTTCTTTATATCGCTTGACTCTAACAATATTTTTTGATACATCACATTGTTACATCATGCAAGCATTGAATTAACATAGGTTTAATCTAATACCTCTGTCAAATAATAATACATCTAACACAGAGTGATATAACTTTATGCTGACCATTCCATTCAATAAGCCTCACGGAGGGTGGGGGGCAGGACTGGTATAGAGGAGAGTGGATGAGTGGACATGCAGTTTCCTCCCTGCCTCGGCCCCCGTGGGTCTCTCCCCTTGGATGTCTCAACCACAGCAAGTGTACATGTGTACATGCTAAGTCGCTTCAGTCATGTTTGACTAACTCTCTGCGACCCTATGGACTATATAGCCTGCCAAGGTCCTCTGTCTGTGGGATTCTCCAGGCAAGAACATGGAGTGAGTTGCCATGCCTTCCTCCAGGGGATCCTCTTGACCCAGGGATCAAACCCGCGTCCCCTACATCTCCTGCACTGGCAGGTGGATTCTTTACCACTAGCACCATCTGAGAAGCCCATTCATATGTATATGAACATATATCTCTGTGTGTATACATACATATATATATATGATCCTTCAATCCCATTTGATGATGTCATTCCTTGCTCAAACCTAGAAACACTGCCCTTCCAGTCTGAAGACTCTCATGTTAAAGAGACAGTAATGAGAGTCACCGGGATGGTACCATCACGAGAGATTTTCAGGAATAGATGTGACCTTCTGCTACTTCTGCCTTACGCGCTCATTTAGACTCTAACCCCTACTTGATTTTCACCTCCACTCTCTCCCCTGAAGTGAGGTGAGCAGACTCAGAGGCCGAGAGGGCTGTCATGTACCAGGGTGGAGACAGGCCTTGTACATCAGTTGGACAAGACACCCCAGCACCACATCCTCGCAGGAAGCTGACTTGTTCTCTGACTCTCCTCAGATACTTCGCCAGTCTTCTGGAGCCATTGCAAGCCGTGGATTGTCACAGTCTTCTCTGTAATCACCCAGTCATCTCCCTTCTTTTCTAAGTAAAAAAAAACCAAACATAAATCACTAAACTCCTCCAATTCCTTTCCATCCACCTCAATGAATGTGTATAATTCCATTACTCTTTTGCTTTATGTCCATTTCAGAATGCATCTACTTGTTCAAGGCCAAATGCCTCTCCCTGTGGTTTAAAAAAATTCTTTTTCTTAGTGCGGTAACATATCTATGACATAAAATGTACCATTCTGACCATCTTGTTAAATACTTTTTTGGCTGCTCAGGTCTTAGTTGCAGCATTGGGCTCTAGTTCCCTAACCAGGGATGGAACCCCAGGCCCCTGCATTAGTAGTGCAGGGTCTTAGTCACGGGACCCCCAAGAAATTCCCCCTTTTGTGACCATTTTTAAGTGTACAGCTCAGTAGCATTCAGTATACTCACAATCTTGGGCCACCAGCATCACTGTCCACCTCTGGAAATTTTTCATCATCCCTTAACAGAATCTCTGTTACCCTCACACACTAATATCCATCCCCCGTGCTTCTGAGGCTGTGAAATACTATGACCTCTTGATTCCTTCTCTCTTCGTGTATCTTCTTCACTCTATAAACATTTTGGTTTCTCATCCCAGATAGACTTTTGTTGCCCTATTTTCCTTGCGGTCCCTCATCTGCCCATCAGGCCATCTGCCCTTCTCACTCTCCTCCTTCATTAAAGTGGAAAAACCTCCCACACCTTCAGTGCCAGGCCTAGTGTCTGGCACAAAATAGATAATAAATATGTGTTGGATGAATGACTAGAGGAAAACAATCCCTCCCGTTGTAAGAACACTCACCAGGCACTGTGCTAAAGCATTTACTTGGATGTTTTCATTACAGGCAGGCACTATCATTCATCCTGTTCTACGGATGAGAAAATTGAGGGTTCTCAACTAGGACATGGTCAAGCCATATTTGGCCTCCTAGGATTCTGACTCCAGAGACTGCATTCAGCCTTTCTATGATTCTGCCTCTGCCGAGCCAGGTATAAATTAATCTATATCAATATAAATTAATCTACTCCTGATGGTAAGGACTTCCTTTGTGACTCAGAAGATAAAGAATCTGCCCACAATGTGGGAGACTCGGGTTCGATTCCTGGGTTGGGAAGATCCCCTGGAGAAAGGAATGGTCACCCCCTCCAGCATCCTTGCCTCAAAAATTTCGTAGACAGAGGAGTCTGGTGGGCTATAGTCCATGGGGTCACAAAGAGTAGAACACAACTGAGCAACTAAGACTTTCACCAATACATTGTGGAGATTGTGCCCACCAATTATTTTCTGTCTTTCTTTGAAACAGAAGTGTATTTATTTTTTTTCCTGGCCATTTGGCTTGCTTTAGCCAGTGAAGGGGCTTCCCTGGTAGCTCAGAGGGTAAAGAATCTGCCTACAATGTGGGAGACCTAGGTTTGGACCCTGGGCTGGGGAGATCCCCTGAAGAACAGAATGGCAACTATTGCAGTATTCTTGCCTGAAGAATCCCATGGACAGAGGAGCCTGGTGGGCTGCAGATCATGGGGTTGCAAAGAGTCGGACATGCCTGAGCGACTAACAATTTCACTACTCAGCCGGTTAAGAGCAGGTCCCAGAGAGTGGACCCTCCTTCAGCCTGGATTCAAGATGAGGAGGACAGACGGGGCAGAGACGGCAATGTGAGTTGGAAGAAAATCTTTGTTCCTGAGACTCTGGGGTTGTTTGATTCTAGGCGTAATCTAGCGAGGGTTGACAGACAGACACATTGACTCAGGCCAGTTACATAAACTCAATGAGAATACAGTTAGAATGTGAGTGCCAAGAATGTCCCAGAGGGGACTTCCTTGGTGGTCCAGTGGTTAAGAATTCGCCTTGCAATGCAGGGGACTCAGGTTCAATCCCTGGTTGAGGAACTAAGATCCCACATGCCACAGGGCAACTATGTCCACAAGCCGCAAGTACTGAGTCCATGCACCAGACAGTTTGTGCGCCGCAGCTGAGTCTGGACACAGCTAGATTGTTTTCTTAATGTTTCAAAGTTAACCCGTTAGTAGAATTCCTAATAGTTCTAAATACAGCAAATAGAATTTGCTCATCAAATTTGCTTTAGGACGTGTGACTTTTAATTGGTTTGAGAAAGATGTAATAAAATGAAGATTTTAAATCTCAGGTAAAAGTTATGATCTCAACAAGATATTGACTTTTAATAAAAATATATATGCTAAAATCATTGTAATATTCTCTGATTTATTTTACTGGTAGTAGGTGAAGTCTTTCAAATTACATCTTTCCCTCTAACCTTCACTCAAAATATTTAGGTTGTATGCATTTTCTGTATAATAAAATATAACTTCAATATGGATCTCCTTTCCCCCGAGGATGAAAACTCATTCTCTCTACAGGTCATGTGTTATATATGAAAAACATACAATCTTAATAAAATCCTTTAAAGCCCAGGTGAACACCACTGTGAATTGGTCCAGTTTCTTTGGCATCACTTTTAGAGGATCTATAAATCTATCTGCTGTTATATCTTTGGCCTTCTCAAAGCTGGTGCTATGCATGGACTGACTCGTAAATGAGCCTGACGCATGATTTGAAGATGACCACAGATTCAACACAAGTTGTTCTTTGCCCTACACAAGCCCAACAGTCAAGGACTAATTGTGTGATATTTAAGCATTTCATACTTGAACTAGTAAACTCAAGGTGGCTAAAAGATTGATCCTGTTTTATTAGCCAAAGCAGATTTGAGCGTATCAGATTATCTGAGCTCGGCAGAGAATATTGGTAAGTTGTTTCCCAGGTGGAAAGGTGGAAAAGGTATTAAAATTCTTCAGGGTCTCCCCAGAGCCTCGAGGAAGAAAAAAAATTCTTAGCAAGACAGACTTAAGTCCTCTGAGATCTGGCCTCTGATTTCCTCTCCAGACTCATCTGTCTGACTCTAGCTGCACTGAATTATTTAAGGAGGACGTTTCCAGTCCCCTTCTTGTGGACATCTCTAACTTTCCTGATTTACCATGTGGCCCATATTTTATTTAGGAGAGCTGATGCTAGTTGTGACCACTGAAAAACCCTGAAGACTTTGACGGTTTATACAAAAAGCCCAGTGTGGACCTGGTTTCTGTCCTCCATGTTGCTCACATCAGTGGGGAACACAGGCCTCAGTGGTGTCCACACCAAGGAAGGAGGGGAGGGAGGAGGACCCTGGCGCCAAAGCACAGAGCTCAGCACCCAGGACTAGAACAAGTCCCACGGCATCAAGCTCAATCCAAGGGAGACTGGGAACTGGAAGTGTGGACAGGAGCCCAACACCAGCCTGTGCTTTATTGAGGCCACCGAGGCCACACTGAGTCAAAAACATTTGCTCATCCTTCTCCCTTTTCCATTCAATGAGGAGTGGTTTAAGGTTGCATTCCTGCCTTCATTGTTTTTATGCCCAGAGCTCCCAGCTCCTTCCCCACTTAGCAAGTTCTCAATAAATTTTGGTTAAAATAAAAATTAGACAGAGGGATGGTTGGATGGATAAGTGGATGGGTGCATGGTGTATGGGTGGGTGGATGAGTAGATGGATGGATGAATGGATGGATGGATAAGTGGATGGGTGGATGGGTAGATGGATGGGTGGGTGGATGGATGGATGGATAATTAAGAATGAGGGATCATTTTGAGGCTTTTCAATATCTAAGGGGAGCATGTGTTAGGCTCAATACTGTCTTGAAAACTTTTGCTGTGAGAGGAAAATTTTTCAACATTGAGAATCCTGAGTTCCCGAGCAGAGCCCAGGAAACTGAACTGTCTTCCATCTCCTGCACCACAAGAACACAAGCCTGGGAGCTGAGTTTCACTGGTCAAATAGACCCACACAAGGCTTCTTGGCAGAAGCAAGCCACCCTGGGAGACAGGCTGTGTTCATCTCCATCTTTGCAGGAGCCGGAGGTGACTGAACTGAGCTGATAGCATCTGTAGAGACCTATGATTCCACAGCTATTGTCCTGGTGCAGAGAAGGACCAGGAGGAAGACAGTGCCTTCACCTAAGGTTACCTCCATGGCTCAAGTCTGGGGTGTTACTCCACAGGGTTTTACCTTGAATCTGGTTTTCAGCCCCCCCAAGATGTCTATAATTTACTCAATATTTCTTTCATTGAATCTCCTTTTTCACAACTAAAAAGAGTCAGCTTCATTGTTTACAGTTGAGAACCTGTTAAAATCCCCCCAAAATATCGTGAAGCCACAGGACTTTAAAACTGGGAGAGTGAGCATGGAGTGTGTGTGTGTGTGCGTGTGCGCGCGCGCGCGTGTGTGTGTGTTTCAGTCAACAGGGAGGGAAGCAGAAACAGTCATAAAGGTGATGAGAAAAGAGCAAATGGGCATCAAAGTAAATTTTGCTGACTTCACTCTGTATGTCTTTCGTTTGCTCATGACATACCCTGCTGACATACTACATTGCAAGGACTAAAGCATAGAGGCCTATTTATAATCTTAATATTTCTCCCTTAAATGCATGCCTCATTCCTTCAATCTCCCATTAAACTTAATAGTTACTAAATTCATAAAATTGTGCTTTAGATAAAAGTTGTTGTGGAAGCTTCGAGTGATGCACACATTCCTTACTCTTTCTATAAAGTGTACTTTTGAAGACAAGCTCAGATTAACAGGATTTCTGAGCTAAAAGAAAATGAGACCCAGAAAGTTTAATTGCCTGACTCCAAGTAACAGAGTTTTGCTGAGTCAAAGGTCTAAAGTGCTTGGAGCAGCAAGAACATCTTGGAGATAGAATTACAAGAATATTCTGAAGGAGACAGAGCTTCTGCTTCCTAATACTAATATCATGTGTGTACTAATAAATATCAACTCAAAAAGAAGAAACTATCATAATTTTGGAAGGAAAAGGGAAAGTGAAAATCTCTCTGTCATGTCCGACTCTGCGAATTCTGCAGGCCAGAATACCGGAGTGGGTAGATTTTCCCTTCTCCAGGGGATCTTCCCAACCCAGGGATCAAACCCAGGTCTCCCACATTACAGGCAGATTCTTTACCAGCTGAGCCACCAGGGAAGCCCATTTTATAAGGGACCCTTGAATAAAAGAGAATTTAGAGCTTTGCCAAGAAATTTTAACTGAATATATTTTCTGGTTTGTTTTCAATAATATTATTTTCCACTAAAAGTTCATAGACTGTCAAGAGTTGGCTTTCTAAGTGGTGGTTTTTCTCCTAGTGGCTTATCCCTGTCCACATTCACACCAATTTTTTAATTTTAAAAACCAATAGCAACACTCCAGGACTTACCACTCTTCACCAAAAGTGCCTTCCCAGAATTAAAAAAAAAAAATCTTTAATGTTGGAAATACTTTGACTTAGGATTTTTCAAATTGGCTCACTGGCAATGAGCAAGTGGTATACCTATGAGATGATTGGCTTTTACCTGCAATTATGCTTGCAGTGTGAAGGAGTGTAACTGACGGGAACGTCACTGCTTTTAAACATTTTCAAGGTATTGAAAAGACTAGCTGGAAATGAAGGGCTGATCCTTTCTGAAAGCCTGAGTACCAGAGGTTTCCCTAGTCATCCGTCACAGCCGTGGCTGGCTCTTCTTTTCAAACAGGTCCATTTTTCAAGCTGTTGTTGGGATTGCCAGAGATCCTGGGGGTCCGACTCAAAACAAGCTCAGAATTGAGCCGTAGGTGGTCTGCTGAGCCAAGGAGGGGACCCAGCCCGGGTGAACGCAGGGAGCCAGTCACTGCTGAAGACCGAACTGATTTTAAAACCTTGCAAAGGTGTGAAGCAGTGAGTCTGAGTGTCTCACGTTTGCTGACTTTGGATTTGGCTTGGGGGCGGAGGCTAGGGGTGCTCCACGGAGTGGACAGAACAGACATAAATAAAACTATTCATTTTGTTAAAAAAAAAAAATCTGCTCCATCTTCCCAGTGGGCCTTGATCTCTTTGTTACACTGTATTTGGAAAGTTCTATTGAAATGTCACTCAGGAAGAGCCACTCAGAGGCCTCGGGAGAAGAAAGGAAAGGCGAGTTGGGGAATAAGAGGCAGTTGAAAGATAAAAGCCTACGTGTTTTCAAAGAGTCCTGTTTCCCTCGGGGTCTCTTTATGAAGTGCTTGCTCGGACCTAGAAACTTTGACCCGCTTTCCAATCAAGGTCTTCCCCATAAATAAAATGAGATTTTAAGGAATTCATAATTTTATACAAAGGCAGGTTTGATTTGTCTCCTTCACCCACACATTAACAAGGAGATTGCACCCGAGTGGAAGACTGATTTGTGCCTAAAAGTGGAGGAGAAAGGACAATAATAAAATAAAAATGCCTCTCATTACAATAAGTCCAAATGTAGATTTGGTGAGTATGTTGGTGTCATGAGTAAGTGGTTGGTGAACTCTATGACTTGGTTCTTAGCTGACTGATATGAATCTTCAATTTGATTTTCTTATTCCTCTTTAATGCTTCTAAATAACCCCTTGTGGCTACTCAGGGTCTCCCGTTGACATCAAAGGAGATGTCTTGTGTACAATAGGAGACGGTGCAGGAGAAGAGAGTTGAAACAGGGTTAGAGCGGCAAAGACCATATTTATTGAAACTAATTGTAAAAGAATCACCAGGCAGTGTGAATATACGTTTAATGTAAATAAATAATTATCCAGGAGAAATACGACCACCTTTCTACCCTTCATCCATAAAACTAGCTCTATGCAAGTTAAGTATTTCAAGAATGTCGGAAATAATATCATAAGCTCATTGAAAAGCGTGTTATTTTCACTCTCTGAAACCAAATGAACCCAAGGTGAAAGCAGTTTTTGACAATTGAGAATAATGAATGGGGTTTTGAGAATATGGGCAATCTGCTCGTCTTCATTAAAACGTGTTGCCAAGAGAAAGGGATGCCTAGGGCAGGAGGGGAGGGTAATCTTCTAATAATGAATTT
Organism: Okapia johnstoni; assembly: GCA_024291935.2. NCBI lineage: Eukaryota > Metazoa > Chordata > Mammalia > Artiodactyla > Giraffidae > Okapia > Okapia johnstoni. Next base: position 4,641,062 of record CM044321.1, on the reverse strand, counting down.
GAGTTTAACTTTCCAAAGTTTATCTGTGTTCTGCACTCTTGCTGAAATATGAATTTGTAAGCTCCAAGTTAGGTAAATCACAGCGTGACTCACTTGTAACGATTTCAATTATGACTATAATTAGACACTTGAGTAAATCAAATAGCTTGCTTGGAGTTTTTCTGTATCTCATGGAAAGAATAAAACGTCTTTTTCTCAAAAAGAAAATAATTTTCTGTCATATAATCAATGTATTTAAAAATGAGTAAATTGGAATCATTTCCTTTTCTACCATTAATAATGTTGTTAATCCAACTCCAATGAGCATAGCATTGCACAAAACTTTATTGATCACTAAAAACAAACCAAAAAAAATATCATGCCCTCTTTGGAAAAACAAATACAGGGAGAATTTGAATACAGCCTGTTTGAACTTTGGTGAAACTCATCTGTTATTAGGAAACACTAGATTCTTACATTTTAAATAATTTAAAATTTTATAATTGATTCATTTTTTAAGTGACAAAGTTCAAAATACCTTGGTAGAGACAACTCTACTGGAATTTACATATATGAAAAAATATACATATATATTTCAACTTTGAGATTATAAAAAATAAGTATTTAATGTTATTTGGCCATTTTCTGAGGTCATTTTTTTATATTACCTGAAATATTGAGAAATATCAAATCCCTGCTTTAAAATATAATAATATTTAACATATTTTTTATGTGGGTGCCATAATTTTCACACTACTGGTATTAAAAAATAGAAGCAACTACCTAAGCATGTTCTGTATATATATACACACCACAGTGTGATAAAGGATTACAGCAATTTAAACATCTTAGGGAGCAAACAAGAGTGGGAAATGTTGAGAATGATGGCATCTTGTGAACTTCAAAGGTGGTCTTCATTTATAATCCGAGAGGTCTTATTATAACACAACCGAGCTGCATAATCCCCACTTTGAAACTAAAACTGCTATTCAGGATACATATTATAAATCCATGACATCAAAGACTGTGATTTCGATGAAAATGATTCTTCAGAAAGGAAATACCCTCTACTTGCCTAAAAATAAATTTTACAGCAAGACATGAAGACAGTGTTCCATTGTAGGTTGTGAATCCTTTCACAGAGACGATGCCTTGAATATTAACATCATCTCACATATTCCCAAGATGTGTGCAATTACCTCGGAGAGAAGAGCTGGGTTTGTAAGGTCTCGAGGGCTTAGATAATGACATAAAATAAATTGCAACGATTACCCGTGTACTTTTCTGGGAGACGTATTATTTAAAACTGATCTAGGACTTCACGAATGAAAGACAGAGGAATGTCCACTTTATGAAATCGCTCTTCAAGTGTCACCTGGAGTGGAAGACAAGGTTAATTATTGGGTTTTAGCCGAAGTATCATTCTAGTTTAATATCAGTGCCCAGGCCTTAAATATTGAAGCAAGTCACATTTTTCAGGGACAATTGCCTTTGAATGAAGAATGACAGGGCTCTGGTCTTTGCTGACCCGTCCACCTCCTGCAGCGCCATCCATGGCAACTCTGTTACCAGGGCAACCAAAGAACGCACACAAGAACAGGCTAGGACCGTGAAATCTGATGGCATACTTTCATAAGATACAAAGTGCAAATGATATTCTAAAGTGGATTTGTTAAGGGTGTGATCTAAATCATAAATTGGTTGAAAGTGAACATCGTGCTTGCACTGGGATCACAAATTAAGGGTGGGTCCTAAGTTCACAGATCCTCTGTGTGGCACCCAAGGTGAATAAGACGGGGAACGTTCCTGAAGCTCATTCCTCCCCCCAACTTCAGTCAGAAGTTCAAAGTTAGTTCACTGCTTTGCTTGGAGGCTTTGTTGCCAACAATAATGGAAACGCTTCCATTGGGTTGGTCGATAAATATCCATAACCAGATCTGATAAGAAATGATCCAGATCTTTACCAAATTTCCAAGTCCCTTGGTGTATTAGAGGTTAGCTCTTGATTTCACTTTTCCACCTGGAAAAACTGACTTAAGTACTTTTGTGCCTCTGGGTCCCACTGCAGAAGACAAGGCTCCTCATGAATTCTCTGGGTGTTTGGTTCTTAAAGGGCTTGTGGCGATGTTCATCCAAATGTCTCTAGAACTTCATCACCAACACACGTGTGGACAGGAAAGTGAGAAAAGGAATTGTCACTGCCTTAGTTTATCAGAGCTCTGCAGTTAGACTCTAAAAGGTCTATTTCCCATTTTACGTTTAGGACAAAATAGGGAACCAAAGACTGAGTTTTGCGGGAGGGCTCTGTTAAGATTTTTTGTTTTAAAATAATTTTAAAAATTTATTTTATTTTGGCTGTGCTGGGTCTTTGTTGCTGCAAGGGCTTTTCCCTAGGTGTGGTGTGTGGGCTTCTCATTGTGGTGGCTTCTCTTAGTGAGAAGTGCAGGCTGTAGGGCACACGGGCTTCAGTAACTATGGCTCCCGGGCTCTAGAGCACAGGTTCAGCAGATGTGGCGCACGGGCTTGGTTGTTCCATTCATGTGAGATCTTCCTGGACCAGGGAACAAACCCATGTCTCCTGCATTGGTGGGCAGATTCTTTACCACTGAGCCACCAGGGAAGCCAATATGAAGGGTTTGGGCTTTGGGGTTTTTTTTTTTCAATAAACCTGAGATGAATGTGGCAATAGTCACAAGGATGTGTCTTGGCTCTAATCCTGCCATTGGCTCTGATCCAGTTTGTCTCGAGATTAAGACTCAGAGCCAACTTCAACTTTGTAACCCTAGAGACAAATGTCTAAGCCAGTCCTTAATTTGCAAACTCTGCAAAAGGAAACACCACAGAGAAAATAGAAGAGAGCAAAATCACTGCACATAAAGTGTGTGTGTTAGAATCACAGAATCATAAGAATACGCTATTTTTTAGGTCAGAAACAGCTGTATCTTGTTCAACCTTCTATAAATTAATCGATTTCTGATTTAACATTGAAAAAATCGTACACACATATGGCCCGTTCTCCATCCTGGTTCACAGATCAAACGTAAATAGTTCTAGCTATTATATTACCTGACAACCCCAAAACCCCATCGCTGGCATGAGTAAGACTTGCCCCCCAACCAAGTTCTAAACATCTCTGCTCAGCCTGTTTCCAAGTCAGATTATTGTAAATGGCTCTTTCTTCTCTCTTCTTCCAGTGTGTTTATACTGCAAGTATAGCCTCCATGTCACAGAGTAAAAGAATATACAGGGAAGCATGTTTATGCTTCATAAGAGGTTGGACGCGGGAAACAATCCTGCCCTCTGAGAGCTGGAATCTTTCATCCGTTATAAAAATATCAGTGAAGCCCCTTGTGGCCAGGCCCCTTGAAGAAATACAGTCCTCAAATAAACTCGCAGTTTGTGGAGGGAATGAAATACCAGGCATGCCGGTTAAGTACCGGTTATCGGAACTAGAGCCTGCCAAGAGAATGTGAGGCAGGACAACAGCTTCACGCTGGAGGGAAGAGCAGATAAGGCTTCCTGGAGAAGAGGCTTGAGTTCCCTTTTGCCAAGGGGCAAGGGGGTCCATACGCCGCACAAGACTTTGCAACACTGCAAGGGGGTGGGACGTGGGTGCATTTGGGGATGTGCGCACCTGCAGAAGACGGAGGCAGCGGCCACGTTATGAAGGGCTACAGGGAAGAGCTTGGTCTTCAACCCTTCAAAAAAAACCCAGAGAGCCTTTGGCGATAGATACGTCTCATCAGCTGTCTCCAAGGAGTGCTGGCCAGGCCCGGAGCCGGCCCCACCTCCGGCTGTGTATTAGTCATCCACTGCCACATGACGAGTTACTCTAAAACCTGGCATCCTGAAACCGCAAACACCATTATTGCAGCTTCTGTGAGTCAGGAATGCAGGTGGGGTCCGCTGGCTGCCTCTGGCTCAAGGTGGCGATCGGGCTGAGACTGAAGGGAAAGTGCTGGAAAGTGGCTGAAGGGTGTGCCCCCAGGCTCACTCTAGTAGCCTCTCAATGTAAGTGGTGGCTTCCCCCAGAAGAAGTATCCCAAGGGGAGACTCGCTCACGGTGAAGGACACCCCAGACAGAGCCGCGTGTTTTTGCAACCTATTCTCAGAAGCGACTTCCCATCACTCTTGCCATCTTTTATTGGTTAGAAATGAGCTATCAGATGGATTTATTTTCAAAGCAGAAATAGAGACACAGACAAAGAGAACAAATGTGTGGATACCAAGGGGGGGAAGAGGGAAGGATGAATTGGGGGGTTGAAATTGACACATATGCAATGTTGCTGTGTTCGTGTTAGTCGCTCAGTTGTGTTTGACTCTTTGCAGCTCATGGACTGTAGCCCACCAGGCTCCTCTGTCCATGGGATTCTCCAGGTAAGAACACTGGAGTGGGTTGCCATTTCCTTCTCCAGGGGATCTTCCTGACCCAGGGATCAAACCCAGGTCTCCAGCATTGCAGACAGATTCTTTACAGTCAAACCCACCAGGGACGTCCATAAAATATGGATAACTAGTGAGAACCTACTGTATAGCACAGGGAACTCTATTCGGTGATCTGTGGTGACCTAAATGGGAAAGAAATCCAAAAAAGAGGGGATATATGTGTATATGTAGCTGATGCACTTTGCTGTGCAGCAGAAACTAACAGCATTGTAAAGCACCTGTACTTCAATTCAAAAGAAAGAAAGAAAGAAAGAAATGTACCACCAGGTGCAGCTGACAATCCAGGGGAGACTATTGCCAAGGGTGTGAAGACCAGAAGGCAGGGGTCACGGGGGGCTAGCTAGCCAGCAGCCCAGCACAGGGGGGTTCAGGCTGGCGTATGTGCCCAGCAACATCTTGCCATCCTGCAGGGGAGGGGAGGGCAGCAGAGCATCCTGAAACTACATTCATAACTCCAAAGACGTTTCTTGCATGCTTACTAGAACTCAGGCATGATAGCAAACTCGCCGTTCACTCTAATTCTTGGAACAACTGTGTGAGATAGGAAGTATTGCTTCTGTTTCCCAGTTGAGAAAGGTGTCTTTAACTTACCCAGTGAAAAACAGGCACCAAGTGTTAACAATTCTATAAAGACTGGGATTCAGACCTAACCTGAATATGTCTCTCTTCCAAGCTCACTCGTTTTATCATTGTGCCAACAGCCTCCATTATCTTGGAGTTCAGAACTCGGTTTAACATTCATGATGCTCTAAGGAGACAAACATAACATCACCAAAAAAAAATTCAAACAGACCTTAGGATAAGGGCTCCATGCCCTCAAGATGAGACTGAGAGTGTCAATGGTTTTACCATTGCTAAAAAGTACAAAATATTGCCCGTGCCCGTGCACAAACTGAATCTCCGCTTTGCAATACTAATCCTGTTATATATCATCTCTTCCTGATTTAAAACACCACCCTGTTGGCTCTCTATGTTCTAAGTAGCATTCTGAAGCCTTCAAAACAGGGCATTCTAGACAAAACTGGTTGTATATTAATGCTATCTTTCTAAAAAAAAAAATTAAAGACTAACAATTAATAATACAGAATTTTGATCCAAAATTCAACACAAAAGTATAAATGACACCACACTGAACACACACCAAAATATGTAGATTCTCCATAAGAGATCACTGCTACTGATCTATAAAAGCAAACCCTTTTTATTTTTTAAATTTGAGTAGTTATGAACGAATCTAGCAAAGACACAGGGATATATTATCTCCACCTGAGTGCCTGGTTCGCAAGTAAAACATGTTCAAATACGTTCTGTAATAACAGCTTTTATTTATATTTATTCTAGGGACTCAGAGAACTTTGTGGAATGATTTCATGCCCAAGAGGTAGTAGGAGATGGGTATTATTAGGCGTATTTTGAATGCGGAAGCAAATGCTTCTTCCATATTGTCCTTTGCTAGGCACTCCATAACCGGGCAGATCTGGACAGCGCCCCCAGCCTGCCCGGCGCCTGTCTGGGCAGCTGTGTGAGGCACGAGAGCTCGACCCTCTGTTGGAGAAGATCCACCACGTGCGGGAGGAGAGGAAGCCGGAACCGGAAGGAGCAGGCGTTGTCACAGGGCACTGAGGAAACCCGGGCCCGAGAGTGAGTCGTTCCCCCTGGGGCTGCTCACCAAGCCTGACTGACCGACGGAAGGAGACGAAACCTGAACTAGACCCTGGAGGATGAGGAGGTGGGAAGGAAACTCGGGGAGAGGGAACAGCACGTGCGAAGAGGCAGAGGAAGGGGGACGCCTAGGGCGTTCGGGGAGGTCTCACTGAAGATGGGGTCCAGACGCCAGCTCCTTTCTAGTCGTCACATCTCATCTCTCCGCGCGGTAGCTCAACAAACTGCTGCACCTTGCCTTTTGTTTTATTATTTATGAGTGTCGTCTTTTAGTTTAGTTTTTGTTTGTCAGGAAGTCTTGCCTACTAGCCCTGCATACTGAAATCCCCATAAATGGATGTCAGCTGCCTATATGGGTCATAAATTTTCATTTTCTTCAGAAAAGACATTTTGCAGGATGGGAATTCGTTCTTTATTTTGCTGGTGTCAGAGGCGCTCCTTGACCTTCCACTCCTCTGCATCCCCTCATGAGGACGTATCTTTGCTGGGTGCCTCCTGACAGGGCTACTCCGTGAGGTTCCCCCGCGCTGCCCAGGTCAGCCTCCCGGGAGCTTCCATAATTGCTAGTGCATCACCACAGACAGAGGAGCCTGGGGGCTACCATTCACAGGACCGCAAAGAGTTGGATATGCCTGAAGCAACTTAGCAGCACCCAGGTGAGAGGGCTTTGTAAAATTCCCCAGGACAAACAAACTTGTTTTTTTGTTTTTAATTTTAGAATTATTTAAGGAAAAAGAACAAATCTAAAAAACACAAAAATCCATTCTCAACAAAAAATATCTTTTTTTCTGGAAAATAAAAGTAAACTGATGAATCACTGACCATCCTTCAATCAAGGGTTACTTTGCAATGTAGAACATCAGATGATTTTTCCTTTTTAAACAGTTCCTTTTTTAAGGGGAAATGGGCCCAGGGAGACCAGTTAGGAGACAAGTACAGGTGTCCAGGCAGGAAAGGCTGACAGTTCAGACCCCAGCACGGTGATGAGGGGCAGAGAAGGAAATAAGTAAGTGAGATTCCTAGGACTTGGTGAGGAGCTGAATTCTGGTAAGCGGGAGGAAGCCAGGCTGGGATTTCTGGCTTATGGGGTGAGCAAATCACTCTCCTCATTTCCTGAGATAAGGAATCCTGCTAGACTCCAAGTCATTTGGGCAAGTTGACTTCTGGACACCCAAGTGGAGTTTAATTATCTCTTAGACTTGTTGCAGGAACACAGATGAGCCAAACCTTCCATTCAGGCTTCAGAAAACAGGTTTGTCAAACCAGGAAGGATTTGGGAGGAGAAGAAAAATGTCTTTTTTCATGCCACTTGAGCCAAAGCCCATGTTAGCCTTGCTTGTCTTTACAAAACATTTCTTTGTGGGATGTGCTGCAAACAAGACAATGAAAAACTGTGAGATACTGTGAAGATCTAGGAAAGTAAAAGTTGCAGGGCTAGGGAGATTCAAATATTCATTCATTTATTCAGTCAGTCATGTAGCCACTTAGTAATATCTGTGTTAGTACCCTCTGGTCATTATATTGTTATATCAGTATTCAATTTTATTCCTTATGGTTTTCATATGTGTCTACTTTTCCTTACAGGAATAGAAGTTTTTAAGGATAGAACCCTTCTTTTAAACCTTCTCATTCCCCACAAGACCTAGAAAGATGCTCTACTTACTACAGTCTCTCAATAAAGATCTGTCTAGGGCTTCCTTGGTGGTCCAGAGGTTAAGGATCTGCCTGCCAATGCAGGGGACATGGGTTCGATCCCTGATCCGGGAAGATCCCCTGTGCCATGGGGCAACTAAGCCCGTGCACCACAGCTATTGAGCCTGTGCTCTAGAGCATGGAAGCCATAACTACTGCGCCCACGTGCTACATATACTGAAGCTCTTGTGCCCTAGAGTCTGTGCTCCACAACAAGAGAAGCCACTGCAATGAGAAGCCCAGGCATCGGCAGCAAAAGAGACCCAGCACTGCCAAAAATAAATAAATAAATGAATTTTTAAAAAAGATCTGTCCAGTAAGTGGAAGTAACGTTAGCTGAGTTTGCTAAACAAACTGGAAGGGAGCCTAAGAGCAGTTTTTCATGAGTTGTGACCACAACCTAATTGGCAGGTTTGCATTTGGCCTGTTTAATCCTGCAGAAACAAGCGTTCACACACTCAGTTACTGGTGTATGCACACGACAAGCGTAGCACACCCACCTTGGGCAGGGCATGACGGAAGGGGCAGGGTGATATGCCTTCCCCAGGGGTGGCCACTGGCCAGGGGGATGCCGGCTTGCCCCTGTGGGTGGGCATCTCTCCAGACCGGACAAAAGCCACACCCTCTGCTCAGCTAGAAGCAGGAAGAAAGGCATTTTTCTCCTCCCCAATCCTCTAAGTCCTGATGTTCTGGAGCCAGAACAGAAAACTCGGCTCCTCCACATTCCTTCAGGTGAGGGTAAGAAACACTTAAATTGTGTAGAGTGATGATCCCGGAGGAGACTCGGCGTTGAAGCTGAAATGGACAGGAAGGTTCTTGTCCAAATTGCTGGTGAGACGGACGGGAGGCACGCGCCCCTCCCTGCTGCCTGGCGATTTTGAGATCCTTGGTGTGGCCATGTCATCACGTTTCCATGACTAACCCTCTGTCTGGAGCACAGCGCCTGCACTGCCAGCAGGCCTGGTTGGAAGACTCGGGCTCCCCTTGGGGCAGGAGGGGGCCCAGGTGGGGGCTCCCAAAGGGGTTGCAGGGAGCAGTTCTCTCCCCAAGAACGTGGCCGTGTTCCTCAAGTCCACAGGGCACAGCCTGACTCTGCTGCCATCTTGGAACCAGCATCCTATTAATAAATCAGGACCTTCCCTGCAAGCCCAGGAAGACATGCTTCACCTTCTCAATTGTTCCATCGTGATGGAGGTTTCACCCAACACCAGAGGGCTGCTAGGAGAAATAGTACAAGGCTATAACATTCTTTCTGAGTGTAAAAGCATTTTGTACTGCACGGTAATTTCAATGGTATTCTTTCAGAGTCCCTTCGGAAGTAGTGGACTACCAGCATTTCTGAACCTGGGGTAATTAAAGAAGGATGAAAGGGTCTTACCCTAGGCACCTGGGCATCAGTGGTAGGTACACACCAGCAAGGTTAAACTGGAGGGCTGGTTTACTTTGGAAAATGCCTGGCTTGTTTTTCAAGGTGTAACAGTTTGTTGCAACAGACTAGAGAACTGAACTTGGCAATGATGAAACAGCAATCCATGTCCTTCATCAATTCGCCAATTTTTCTTTCATGCTGTATAGTTGTTAAAATGAAAGTTTGCCCTGGTCCAGGAATGTTTCATTCTTCTCATATGTGTATTGTTAGTTTTATACTTTTGATTATTTTCTTAATCTACTTTCCAGGCTTACTTATTTTATCAGCTGAAAAGCTGGAAAAAAATCCTTATGACTAAATACTTTGCTGTTTATTATTTTACTTATTTTTTTAGCCAAACCCTATGATAACATTTTAATTTGATAATGTTCCATGAAACACATAAATAGGAGATGGAAAAATATAACTATTAAGGAACATTTTAGCAATTTTCAGTAAGATGCATCCTCTAGCATAAAAACATTGTATTTAGTCCTTTTTAGCTTCAGCAAATCTGTGACAAACTATTTATATTAATAAACTATGTGAACATACAGCTTATTATACATTAATGTCAGCATTATACATTATTAATAAAGTTCTGTATACATTTTTAAGAAGTTCAAATTAGAAGACATGTCATACGGACAATGCTTTTATGGTAGTATGAAAATAAAGACATATACTTGATTCTGGGGTTTCCCTGGTAGTGCAGTGGTAAAGAAACTGCCTGCCAGTGCAGGAGCCACAGGAGACATGGGTTTGATCTCTGGGTTGGGAAGATCCCCAGGAGAAGGAAATGGCAACCCACTCCAGTATTCTTGCCTGGAAAATCTCATGGAAATCCCTGGGAAGTGCCACAGGCTGCAGTCCATGGCATTGCAAAGAGCTGGACAGGACTTAGTGACTACACAGCACCACCACCTGATTCTAACACTTTTTGTTACATTCAGCAAATCATTAAACTTACTATAAAAATGCACAGTGGAAATAATGTGAATATGTTACATTGATGTCATCTCAAGGAACTGAAAACACCAATGGGTACCCCATAAATAATAAAAAATAAAAGTGCTCACTTAGAACTTGGGTCTTAAACACATTTTATCTACAGAAAAAAAAAAACAAACAATGTACTTGCCATTTCAGATCTAATTTTTAGGATATAGATAATATCCATCCTAAAGGAATCAGTCCTGAATATTCACTGGAAGGACTGACACTGAAGCTGAAACTCCAACAGTTTGGCCACCTGATTCGAAGGAATGATTCATCTGAAAAGACCCTGATGCTGGGAAAGATTGGAAGTGGGAAGAGAAGGGGATGACAGAGGATGAGATGGTTGGATGGCATCACCAACTCAATGGACATGAGTTTGAGTAAACTCTGGGAGTTGGTGATGGACAGGGAGGCCTGGCGTGCTGCACTCCATGGGGTTGCAAAGAGTCGGACACGACTGAGTGACTGAACTGAACTGAACTGAATAATCAGACTGGGTCTCATTATGCATATAAGGTATAATAAACTGTCTTCCAAGAAAGGGAAATAAACTTGTTGGAACTGAAGCTGTTATCTTTTTGATGGCAAAGATTAAAATAAAGGAGAAAGAGAAATTCAAAATAATTATTTGCTGGTGATATTTACACATTTGAAGAAATCTCACTGTGAAAATAATCACAAGAGGCAATTTTTAACAAGGAACTTTGTGCTTGGACTTTACTGAAGTCAGAAGTATTTCTTTTTTAAATATGTATTTCCTTCAACCCATTTTCCTAATAAATGAAGCTGTACTTTTATTCTCAAATTTTAAATTTAATTTTTCAAAAGTAGTTATGGAAGTCAACCTCTGTGTATCTATAAACAAATATTGAGCGGTATCTGAAAACAAATATTGAACAGAAACCCAGAAAACAGTAAGATTAAGTAACATTTACATGCATGAGTTCATGCTAAGTCGCTTCAGTCATGTCCGACTCTTGGCAACCCTGTGGACTATAATCCGCCAGGCTCCTCTGTCCATAGGATTCTCCAGGCAAAAACACTGGAGAGAGTTGCTATACCCTCCTCCAGGGGATCTTCCAGACCCAGGGATCAAACCTGCATTGGCAGGTGGGTTCTTTACCACTAGCGCCACCTGGGCGCTATTTACATATTGGGGCTTTCCAGGTAACACTAGATTTGAGTCTAAATCCACCACATGGACAAATGTCTTGAATTAAAGTAGCAAAAAATCTGAAACTAGATGTTTGAATGTTTTAGAAAAGCTTAACATTTCCTTTTCCCAGAGGTTTTCTTTCCAAATAGGTTTGTTCAAGATAATTAGAAAATGGAACAAATCCTTATCAGTCATATATATATATGTATACACACACATATATATATATGTGTGTGTGTGTGTGTGTATATATATATATGACTTCCCCGTTGGCTCACCTGCCTGCAATGCAGGAGATCTGGGTTCAATCCCTGGGTCAGGGAGATCCCCTGGAGAAGGAAATGGCCACCCACTCCAGTATTCTTGCTTGGAGAATTCCCTGGACAGAGGAGCCTGGTGGTCTACAGTCCATGGGGCCACAAAAAAGTTGAACATGACTGAGTGACTAACACAGATATTTTAAAGTTTAGTCACAATCTGTTTCTCATGTGGCATTGTGAAATTGTTATTCTGTGTAATGAAAATTTATTGTGAGCAAAGCTTAAAGAAATATTATTGTTTAATACAATAGCAACTGTTATAAAAATTTTCGCTTTGCTGTGAGGGTGGGCACTGTTCACTGGCTACCTTGTTCAAACTATTAAAATGTTTAATACGGAAAAAGGCAAAACTGTGCAGACAGTAAAAAGACCAGTGGTTGCCAGGACTTAGGGGGAGGGGAGGGAAATGAGTGATGGGAGCACAGAGGATTTTCAAGGACGGTGAAAATTCTCCATACCATGCTTGCAGTTTGGAACTCAGGGAGGACCTTGGAGACAAAAGCCTTTTCCTACAAAAGGAAAACAGGGGGCACAGAGGGGCTTTTGTACCTGAGAGGACCCCCTGCCCAGGGTTCCTCCTGCTCGGTTTTAGAATCTGCTTGTAACTGAGGTCAGCTTGTTTTGTTTTTTTTTTTAACCTTTTATTTTATATTGGAGTATAGCTGATTAACGGCGTTGTGATAGTTTCAGGTGAACAGCAAAGGGACTCAGCCACGTTGTTGTTGTCATCGTTCAGACACTAAGTCGTGTCCGACTCTTTGTGGCCCCATGGACTGCAGGACGCCAGACTTCCCTGTCCATCACCATCTCCTGGAGCTTGCTCAAACTCGTGTCCATCGAGTCGGTGATGCCATCCAACCATCTCATCCTCTGTCATGCTCTTCTCCTCCTGCCTTCAATCTTTCCCAGCCTCGGGGTCTTTTCTAATGAGCCGGCTCTTCACATCAGGTGACCAAAGTATTGGAGCTTCAGCTTCACCATCAGTCCTTCCAGTGACTATCCAGGGTGTTCAGCCATACACATACATATATCTATTTTCCTCCAGCTCCCCTCCCATCCAGGCTGCCACACAGCATTGAGCAGAGTTCCATGTACTACCCAGTAGGTCCTTGTTGTTTCTCCATTTTAAATATAGCAGTGTGTACTTGTTGATCCCAGACTCCTTAACTATACCTTCTGCCATCCTTCCCCAGGCAACCATAAGGTCATTCTCTAAGTCTGTGAGTCTCTTTCTGTGTTGTAAGAAAGTTCATTTGTATCATTTCTTTTTAGATTCCACACACGAGGGATATCATACAATATTTCTCCTTCTCTGTCTGACTTACTTCATTCAGTATGACACGCTCTAGGTCCATCCATGTTGCTGCAAATGGCAGTATTTCATCCTTTTTGATGGCTGAGTAATATTCCATTGTGTACAGGCACATCTTCTTTACCCAGCCCTGTGTCGATGGACATTTAGGTTGCTTCCACATCTTGGTTACTGTGAACAGTGCTGCAGTGAACACTGGAGTGCACGTATCCTTTTGGGTCATGTTTTTCTCTGGATATATGGCAAGAAGTGGGATTGCAGGATCATAAGGTAGCTCTATTTTCAGTTTTATAAAGAACCTCCATGTCAAGGTCAGCGTTTGAAGTTCTCACTAGCTACGCACATCCAAGCTGGAGCCGAGCTCCAATTCCTTTCTCACTAGTCTCACAAGTTCAAGGTTCATGAGCAAGTAGGTAGGAACGCTTAGGGTTTGCTCATCCTAAAGGCTTGGGGGTGGGTGTCTTACCCAGGCTCACCTTCAAAACGCATCGTTTTTGTTTATAGCCCTCGAGGGCATCCTTTTAATAAGCTGGGAACACAGGGAAACAAAAGTGCGTGTGAAGGGTCGGATGGCACCCACTCTTTGTGCTTCTTCCAGGAAACTCGGAGCTCTCGTGGGGCCCAGGAATTGCAATGCCTCATCCTGGCTCCTCAGGAGGAGCATCCTGACTATGCAATTTTCCTTATTAGTTGGAAAGGGGCGGGGGGCATAAAGTACTCTCTGTCCTTAAAAAAAATTCTAAACAAAATCCCAGCAAGTTTTGTGAAAGGTATGAGAGTCCAAAAGATTGAGAGCTTTATAATTACGTCTAATGAGGCCTTTTAGGCCTCCATCTCCGAAGGCCTCAGGGCTTGAGATGCTCCAATCAGAGTCAGGAGGAGCCCATTCCCTGGCTGTTACTAGGCTGTAATTATGTCGGCTCGGGTGAGGAATGCTGGCCCGGTCGACTCGGAGGTTCTAGAGCAGGCAGCCGTGAGCAGAGCCTGGGCGGTACGTGGAGCCCGTCTGGATCTCTCTAAAGCCTTGTATCTACAGGTTTGGGGGTGGTGGAGTGAAGGGGGAGTAGATAGCAGGCGACTATTTCGAAATTGAAATAGTTTCTTGCCTCTGGAGGAGCTTGTCCTAACTACCAGAAGATTTTAAAGCTTTCGTTTTATTTTTCTCTTGCTTTTATCTGCTTTCTCCGCACAAGCAGTGTGTGCTAGGTCGCTTCAGTCGTGTCCGACTCTTTGCAACCCTGTGGACTGCAGCTCGCCAGGCTCCTCTGTCCATGGGACTCTCCAGGCAAGAATACTGCCCAGGGAGAGCACAGACTGATGCATATGTGAGACAGTGTTCACTCATTCATTCCTTTGATACACATTTGTGGGTTGACCAATGGATGACAGGCGGCCAAAGCACCAGGCAGGGAGGAAGGGACGAGACCAGCATGCGTGACATCTGCCTGCCAGGGAACACCCTCCAAGCTCCCACTTGGCTGTCAGCCTCGCACAGTCACACCCCACAGCCATCCCCAGACAGGGGAAGTAGAGGCTCGGGGGGAGGGGGCCAGAGAACTACTTCTGGGAAGAGGCGCCTTCTGAGACAGTAGTGCCTGAAACAGACTTGAGCCACGAGTAGGCAACGGCCACTGAGAATGGAAAGGTAGAAACGAGAAGGCAGTCCAGCTGGGGGTGAGCTGGGTCAGATAGAAACGTGCTGCGGCTGGAGCTTAGGGAGCGAGGGGAGACTGGAAGGGGATGGGGACCGGGAGGTGGGCAGAGAAAGACCAGCGAAAGCTTGCAGGGTAAGAACACTGGGTTTCATTTTTTCCTAAGTATTGATAGGTGGGAGCCTACTTGCTGGGTAAGAATGTTGGGCTTTGTTTCCCCTAAATGTTGATATAATGGGGGTCCACTGGAAGCATCTACAGAAGGGTTGACATGATCCCCTTGGCATTTCCAGAGGTCGTTCTGGCAAAGCTGGTGACATGAGAAGGGAGTGTTAGGGAGCAAGACTGAAGGAAGAGGAAGGACAGGGCAGTGTCAGGAGGAGATGATACTCCCTCCATGGACCAAAGGAGAGGCAGAGGAGATGAAGAGAGGTGGATGGGTGTGGACTTCATTTAGAGGAGGAATTGCAGAGCTTGCTGATGGAATAGACCAACATGTAACTTCAAACAGGAACAACTGTGAGAATAGAAGGGGATGCTACAGGTAGATACCCCGGATTGACAAGTCTACATGACTGTTCCAGGCAACTTGGGACCCAGGACAAGGGGGCAGGGCAGGGGGAGTGGGGAATGAAGGATGACTCCTGCTTGGGGTGGGGCACCTGGCATTAGTGACCTGGAGGAGGAAGGGGACCAGCTGTGAGTGTTTGAGATGGGCTGAGACCAAGGAGATGTGAGGCAGCCTCTCATCAGCCAGGTTCTCCGGAAAACAGAACCTGAAACAGATAAATGGATGCATGGACAGATGGACGGAAGTGTAGACAGACAGATGACAAATTTTAAGGAATTAACTCTATAGGGCAGGTTGGCAAGCTGAAAACTCAGGCAGGATTTCTATGGTACCATCTTGAGGCAGAATTCTCTTCTCTCCTGGAAACCTCAGTTTTTGATTTTAAAGACTTCAACTGATTAGATGTGACCCACCCACATTACTGAGAGGAATCAGCATTACTTGGTGGTTCAGATGGGGAAGAATCCACTTGCCAATGCAGGAGAAGTGGGTTTGATCCCTGGGTCGTGAAGATCCCCTGGAGAAGAAAATGCCAATCCACTTCAGTATTCTTGCCTGGAGAATCCCATCGACAGAGGAGACTGGCAGGTTACGGTCCACAGGGGCTGCAAGAGTTGGACATGGCTGAGTGACGAACGCTTTCATTTTTTTTATAGCGTTACTTAAAGTCAACTGATTGTAAACATTAGCCACATCTAAAGCCCTTTCGTAAAACCCCTCTGTGTCTAATAATGGGGTACGATATTCTCACCCCCTTGTCATAAGATGGTCCCACCAGCAGAGATGTCCAATACAGAGGTGGATGTGCCAATAAGAATCCAGTTTATGGACAGGCCTTGGATGAAGAAAGAGCACCTTTTTTGAACCCCGGAAAGAGAATGAAACCCTTGAGAGGGAAGGAGGGTAAAGAGAGTCAAGGGTATATGACTGAATCATGGACCATCCCCCACGTTCAGAGTTCAAGGCGAGAATCATGAGTCAGCAGATTCAACTGCAAATTAATAAAAATGTAAGTAAAAGAAATCCAGGAAAGAAGGGTTTCGAACTGTTGTTGTGAGAAGGATGTGGGCCACCTTGTGAAATGGTGCTGAGAATTTAATGTAAGACGGAGAAATGACCCTATCCATCGGATTTAACAACGCGAAGAATAGAAAGTGCCTGAGAAGTTTGTCTGAAGGGAAACAAAGGAGTGTTATTGTGGGAGAAAAAAAAAAATGGTACCCATGCCCAGTCCAAAGGGTCAGGGAGATTTTCTAAAGGTGAGGGTCTAAGAACCGTGGAAAGCTGGAGGGATTTTCGTGACATGTTAACCAGCCCACACTTTAGCTCCCAGACAGTGGGGACCCTGGGAAGAAGGATGGCTGTGGACAGATTTAAGTTTTAATTAAATTACTATGGTTACCAGGCAAGTATGGATTCTGGGAGAGGTGGGCTGGGGGAGGGACAGTAGAGTCCATCTGCTATGTAGTCAAGACAGGAGATGATGACTGACTGAAACACACAGGGATGGAAACACGCTCTGGCAAGTGGCATAGGCGTGTGCTTGCCTGAACGCAGGTGTAAGGAGAGGAAAATTGCAGCAACTGTGATGCCATCACCAGAGGCAGCGGGTTCAAAACGAAGAGCCAGCTTTGTCCATTTCTCTTTGCTTTTTGGGTGGAAAGCTGGTGAAGTGAGTTTGGGGTCTTCATGGACTTTCCATAGCCGTGGGACAGCTGGATGCAGATGCTACAGCCGTTAGGTACTGACACTGGCAGTTCTGAAGACACACCTTGTCTCGCCATCAGATCACAAGTCTCAACGGGATGCTCGGCGCTTTGGAGTCGAGGATGAGTAAGGACGCAACCCCAGCAACTTGTAGACTTTCAAAGACTCATGGTGAGGTTCTGATTGTCCGCAGACTGTTGACTGTAAGTTTGACTAACGCAGATGGTCTCCCTAGTTGATTGGAAAGGTCCAGATAAGGAGAAACAATTTTTTTAATTAAATTTTTTTATTTTTAATTGAAGGAAATTTCTTTAATAATATTGTGTTCAGTTCAGTTCAGTCACTCAGTTGTGTCCAACTCTTTGTGACCCCATGGACTGCAGCACGCCAGCCTTCCCTATCCATCATCAACTCCCAGAGTTTACTCAAACTCATGTCCATTGAGTCAGTGATGCCATCCAACCATCTCATCCTCTGTCATCCCCTTCTCCCCCCACCTTCAATCTTTCCCAGCATCAGGGTCTTTTCCAGTGAGTCAGTTCTTCACGTCAGGTGGCCAAAGTATTGGAGTTGCAGCTTCAGTATCAGTCCTTCCAATGAATATTCAGAACTGATTTCCTTTAGGATGGACTGGTTAGATCCCCTTGCTGTCCAAGGGACTCTCAAAGAGTCTTCTCCAATACCACAATTTAAAAGCATCAATTATTTGGCACTCAGCCTTCTTTATAGTCCAACTTTCACATCCATACATGACTACTGGAAAAGCCATAGCTTTGACTAGATGGACATTTGTTGGCAAAGTTATGTCTCTGCTTTCTAATATGCTGTCTAGGTTGGTCATAGCTTTTCTTCCAAGGAGCAAGTGTCTCTTAATTTCATGGCTTCAATCACCATCAGCAGTGACTTTGGAGCCCAAAAACATGAAGTCTCTCACTGTTTCCATTGTATCCCCATCTATTTGCCATGAAGTGATGGGACCAAATGCCATGATCTTAGTTTTCTGAATGTTGAGTTTTAAGCCAACTTTTTCACTCTCCTCCTTCACTTTCATCAAGAGGTTCTTTAGTTCTTCTTCACTTTCTGCCATAAGGGTGGTGTCATCTGCATATCTGAGGTTATTGATATTTCTCCCGGCAATCTTGATTCCAGCTTGTGCTTCATCCAGTCCAGCATTTCTCATGACGTACTCTGAATATAAGTTAAATAAGCAGGGTGACAATATACAGCCTTGACATACTTCTTTCCTGATTTGGAATCAGTCTATTGTTCCATGTCCAGTTCTAACTGTTGTTTTTTGACCTGCAAAAATATTTCTCAGGAGGCAGGTCAGGTGGCCTGGTATTCCCATCTCTTTAAGAATTTTCCACAATTTGTTGTGATCCACACAGTCAAAGGCTTTGGCATAGTCAATAAAGCAGAAATAGATGTTTTTCTGGAACTCTCTTGCTGTTTTGAAGATCTGGCAGATGTTGGCAATTTGATCTCTGGTTCCTCTGCCTTTTCTAAATCCAGCTTGAACAAACATCAGCATGAATCAGCCACAGGTATATGTATGTCCCCTCCCTCTTGAACATCCTTCCCACTTCCCTCCCCATCCCGCCCTCTTGGTTATTACAGAGCCCTGGAATGAGTTCCCTGGATCATACAGCAAATTCCCATTGGTTACCTCTTTTGCATATGGTAAAATATGTAGGAGAAACAGTTCTGAATGAGCCAGCAACTCACATTTCTGACTCTTCTGTCCCATGGTTGAAGGCAGCACCTTTATTACGTTCTTTTTTAATTCCACTGGCTTCTTTGCTTGAGGCTCCAGTTACTAGTGGCCGCAGGAACTTCAATAGCAATGTCAAAGCTGAAAGGTTTCTGAGCCAAGTACGATGCGTGGTCGTCTATTAGGCTGAAAACATCAGGTGACACGCTCATTTAGTTTTGCTAAACTAATGGCAGCCAAAAGTGGAAAGGGAAACCCAGAAATCTCTCAGAATGTTGCTCACTCACCTCAAAAAAAATTGAAGATTTTCATGAAAGTGGTGAGTATACATAAGCCTCAACCCTTAACTTTCTACGTCCCTTCGGCTGCCTATCAAAGAACATGGAGAAAGCTGCGTTGGAGGGGGTGCTTTCTTGGCAGGAACCCCGGAAGCTTTCTGCTCCATGTGCTTGCTGGAGAGTCTGAGAAAGTGGCATAATTTACATGTTTGGAAGCATGATTGGTATAAAAAGAATACAATCATTTCTTCACGTTGTTTAGTCACTAAATCATCTCTAGCTTTTTTGCAAGCCCATGGACTGTATCCCGCCAGGCTCCTCTGTCCATGGGATTTCCCAGGCAAGAATACTGGGGTGGGTTACCATTTCCTCTTCCAGGGGATCTTTCGACTCAGGCATTGAGCCACAGATAAATATATCTGACAACTCTTGATTTCTTTCACCTCAGTCTCCATGAGTAGCTGTGGATTTGGGGGTAAACACTATGCAACTTGAGAATGAAATATGGGTGATTCGGAATGATGGGATGTGGTAAGACCAAGTGCTTGCCAGCCCCAGCCTTGGGCTGAAGGGCTAAAGTTTCAGGCAGCGGAATAAAAGGCAAGTGGTAGGTTTCAGATAACGAATACGGGTGAGTTCGCTGATGACACCCAGATGAAAAGCTGAAATCCGTGGAGCAAAGAGAAGCGGTCTACTGGGAAAAATTTTCAGTGGAGGAGGCAACCCGTGGAGCAATACTATTGCAAATGTATGGGATAGCAGCAACTATAATGACTTGATGTTTAAAAGAACGATAGAGAAGTGCAGAAAATCATACAACAAATACCTAGACAGCCACTACCCACAATCAACAAATGTCAGCATTTGTTGTTTTTCATTCCTTTTAAAGAATGTGTTGAAACATTTGATAACATACTCAAACCGTCCCTTTTGTAGCTCGTGTCTCATTTCTTACTTCCTCAGAGACATTGTATCCATTGTTTAAAAAATAAGACGGGATTTTACGGTTTGGTATTTTATTTATTATCATTTAGAATGGTCACTTAAGAGGCTGTCCAACTAAGACTTATTTAAGAAAACAACTTGATTAGAACATGAGGAAATAGAAATGAGGAAAAACCACAGAGGCTATTTGTTCAAAATTATGAGTTCTGGTGCTATAGAGTGGAAAAAGATAAGTTACAGAGGATATAAAAATAAATAGCTCAATACTGTCTGGAAATTCAAACAGGTATTCACTAAGCAGAGCATTTTTTTGAAGTATAGTTGATTTATAATGTGTTAGTTTCAAGTGTACAGCAAAGTGATTCAGTAATATATACAAATATGTATGTACCCATAAATATTCCTTTTCAGATTCTTTTCTGTTTAGGCTATTACAAGATATTGAGTATGGCTCTCTGTGCTATACAGTAAGTCCTTGTCCTTGACCTGGTTTATATATAGTAGTGTGTGTCTGTTAATCCCAGACTCCTCATTTATCTCTCCCCCAGCAACGCATACTTGTTCAGCTCTTATTATGTGTTAGTGTCATGTGAAAGGGCCAATCAAAGATATGTGAATCACCGTACCTGTCTTCCCAGACCTCAAAATATACTTGGGTACCTTGGACCCAATGATGCTGATAGAGACCAAAGCGCAGCTCCCGATAAGGAGGATTTCCAGGGGGCCGTGGGCTCCCCATGTCCTTGGTCCAAGGTCAAACAGCTGCCAGGGGGCAGAGACCAGACTGGACCAGTTCTTTCAACTGTAAAACAGCTCTGTAATTTTGAGATGCAAACAGTTGGCCCAAGGACCATACATATGTTCCTTTTTTAAAAAATTGATATTGATTTGGCCTGCCCGGTTTCATAGATTCAAGGCAACATACGATGGTAACTTGGAGTGTTCCGAAGAAAATTCGTATTGCTCCAGTTCTGAGCATGCCCTTCCGACAGGTACCCGCGGGCGGGGGTGACTCCGGGAGGTGGAGCGTGCGGTGCCCCGCCCCCTCGCCGGACGACTCTCCTGATGGATGCGCATAGAGCCCCCCTAGCCCCCCATGTATGCCTCCAGTCTGCCTCCGGTGGGGGGGGAGGTTTGCTTTGTCCAGCCAGCATGAAGATATTATACAGATGTTATCTGGACTGGTCTATGTAAAGGAAAGACCCAACTGGGTGTCTAACCCTGGAAGATTTAGCTCCCCACCTGTCAAACGTCACTTAGCCCGCACCTGGCTCCCCATTCCACTTCTCCGACCTCCTTGGCTACCGCTCTGCCAGCCTAATCTCTGTTTATGCCTCTTCTTGTCATCCCGGCGTGATGCATGATCCACCTTCTCTCAATCTGTGACCTCAGCCCTTCTTTTGCCTCTGGCTTTCATCTCTCTCCTCTGACTCTTCAATAAAACAAACAGCCTCCCCGTCAACACCCGGGCTGGCCCACTGGCCCCGGGGACCCATCCTCCAGTCAGCAGAGCCGCCTGGGCTGGACCTGGCCTAACCCACTTTGCTGCCCGAGTTTAATTTGCTAGAGTTTACTACTACTTAGGGGCTTCCCAGGTGGCGCTAGGGGCAAAAGAACTGCCTGCCAGAGACATAAGAAATGCAGGTTCAATCCCTGGGTCTGGAAGATCCCCTGGAGGAGGGCATGGCAACCCACTCCAGTATTCTTACCTGGAGGATTCCCATGGACAGAGGAGCCTGGCGGGCTACAGTCCATGGGTTTGCAAAGAGTCAGACAAAGCTGAAGGGACTTAACTCTTAGCACACACACACTACTGCTTAATTCTCTTACTTATTTATTAATTCAGCTCATTTATTATCAATTATTTTCTGTAATGAAAACTCAGAAGAAATGCACAGTTATTATAAAATGATTCAAGTAAGAAGGACACAGTAAAAAAAAAAAAAAAAAAAAGCAGATGATGAAGAGGGTAGGGAATAATTATACCAAAAAATATCTAAGGCTAACTGACGCATAGGTAGTCCCCGGTGCTTTTAACAGTTCTTAGCTTCACAGAAAGTGTGCATGCCCAGTTGTCCAGTCGTGTCTGATTCTCTGCAACCCCATGGACTGTAGCCCGCCAGACTTCTCCGTCCATGAAATTCTCCAGGCAAGAATACTGGAGTGGGTTGCCATTTTCCTACTCCAAGGGATCTTCCTGACCCAGGGATCAAACCCATGTCTCCTGGGTCTTCTGTATTGGCAGGTGGCTTTTTTTTTTTTTTTTTTTTACCACTACTGCCACCTGGGAAGCCCAACTGCACAGAAACCATGACCAAAAAAAAGGAAAAGAGAGAGATAGAGATTATGAATTAATACAAGTTAAGTAACCTAAGTATAGAGTAAAGGAATCATATTAGTTCATTCATAAAAAAATAATTTTTACAATCAACTTTAAGAAGAAAAAAACCAGATTCAATGAAGAAATAGCTTTTTTCAATAATGAACTATTTCACTGAGTATTAAAGACAAATAAAGCCGACTGTTCCATGACAGGAGAATTTTAAGCCTCAAGAACAGTGCATTTTGGTGAGATAAAAAGATGCATTCTCCTTTTTGACCTTAAAGTATTTTCCCCTATTGCAAATATCACTGTGGTTGGAATGTGCCATCCGTGGGAACCATCACTCATCCTGACCCCTTCTGTGGTCTTTGACATGATCTAATTTCTCTGAATGCTACTAGAACTTGCTAACTTTAATTACCGCTTAACACCTGAAAACTGATACTCTGAAGGTGGAGGAGGAGAGCTCTCCAAGTTTCCCTGAAGCGACACTATTTTCTTGACAGGTCCATTGTGCGGAATAGACCCATCATTTCGTTAGTCCTGGACATCAGATTGGAGGGATCGGACTTCATTCCCCTCTCAGCGTGTTGGGGCCTGACAGCTCCTTTAGGACGGTTTTGAAATTCTCTTATCCCTCCTGACCCCTGTGACCTGCCTTCTCCTTGGCAGGCATGGACCCTCTGTGGGGCGGGGGCGGGGGGCAGTACTATCCACCTTTCCCTTTTAGGGCCTTTCAAAGCTGTTCTTTTAGAAGCCAGACAAGAATTGGAGCCCACGGGCTATGCATGGAGGCCTTCTTTCAACTTTCCCCCAGTGACCACGCAGACAAACCCAGCAGCCTGAGTCAACGATTCAGCAGAAGGACACGCGTTTCAATCCATGTGATTTCTTCACTATCGGAATCGGATGACAGGAGAAAAGGCCAGATTTTTCATGGCCTCGGGCACATGCCAACCTCCTAGCTCTGCAACAGATGCCAGGCCCCCCTGCCAATGTGAAGACGGGGTTCGCAGGTCCCCGATTCTCCAATCTGGGACCACAGCCTTGGCTGAGAACGTTGTCAGAGCATCAGCCTAGCGGAGGAGACGACTGGGGTGATGACGGTGACTTTCAATTAGCGCTTTGCTCTGCCGAGCTGGCCACCTGTCAACTGGCACAGAGGCCGCCCATCAGCCACCTCAGACGGGGTGACACAGCCAGATCTGGAGAGAGAGAGGGCGGTTAACACGGGGAGCAGCAAAAATGAATTAAAGAGAGGAACTGGGGGCCGGGGCTCTGAGGGAGTCAGCTGTGCCTCCAGCTCCTGCCTGTGGGGACAGGGAGAACGTGACCGGAACACTGGAGTGCAAGTTCCGACCGGACTTTTCTCCAAAATCTGCTGGAAGTGCATCACTTTGTGTGCTGGTCTTAAATAGGATTCCCCGGGCCTTCCGCGTATGTCTGTTTCTAAAATAACCAAGTTGACACCTTGATAGCTTGGAATCCAAGACAAAATATATCTTAGGCTGAAAAATGTTGATGAATTGAAAAAAAAAATTATCCTAACAACTAATGACATGATTCTTCTCAATTTTCTTTTTATGCGTTGCCTTGGAGACAAGATCTCTTTCAGTCAAAGCTTCCCTTTCTTGGGGAAACTGAAATTGATGTCAGAAGCACTTTTGCCACCTTTTATGCATGAGGGTGCAGGCAATCTTCCTGTGTCCGAGGGGAAAACACTGGTGCCTTGTAGGCATGTGGACAGATGACTCCGGAAATGTCACCTGGGCACAGGGTGTCCCCCAGCCCGACCAGCACAGGAAAGTCAGGGCACCTTCACCAACACCCACCTGCAAGCAAGCGACAACCCAGCCCTCAGCACCAGTTCCTGTTAAGGCATTGGAAAATCCATGGAAAATTCACGCTCCTGACTTCGCCTGAAGAGAGCTCTTGAATCACCCCACTCACGTCACAGCGCTTCCTCTTGCAGGCTGGCTGCCGAGATAGCACCCGGGACAGGAGTGGCGAGAACCCGAGGGTTGATAGTCAATAATCAGGGCTGAACGGGACACTGCTATTAAAAACCCTGCTGAGGACTCAGGCTTGGTTGGCCTTGACATTGATCAGAGCAATGGTGTGACTATTCAGCGCTTCATTTGGGGAACAAGTTGAAGGATTCAAAGTGAAAACCAGCAACTTTAAAGAGTAGTCTCACTTTGTAAGGCTAAGGTGAACTCTCCTTTCATGTCACTAAGTCAAGACCAGATTTTATATACAATGCAACCTTTTCACTTTCCAGAAATCTTGAAATGGGAGGAAATTAGTCTCTGTTTGTTTGATTGACTTTTAGTCTTGTTATTATTATTGCTATTGTTGTAGTAGTTGTTGTTATTTTATGGAAGTATGAGGCTTCCCAGGTGGCATTAGTGGTAAAGAACCTGCCTGACAATGCAGGAGATGAAAGAAACACAGGTTTGATCCCTGCATCAGGAAGATCACCTGGAGGAGGCCATGGCAACCCGCTCCAGTATTCTTGCCTGGAGAATCCCATGGACAGAGGAGCCTGGCGGGCTACAGTCCATGGGGGTCGCACAGAGTCGGACATGACTGAAGCGACTTAGCACAAGCATGCATAGTTCCAATGATAAATCATGATGGAAAAGAATAAAAATATAGAATGCATATGCATATATCACTGAATCACTTTGCTCTACAGCAGTAAGGACCACAATATTGTATGAAATAAATCATCTATGTGTGCATGCGTGTGCTAAGTCACTTTAGTGACTAAGTCCAACTCTGTGCAACCTTATGGACTGTAGCGCACCAGGCTCCTCTGTCCAAGCAAGAATAGTGGAGTATGGGTTGCCGTGCCCTCCTCCAGCGGATCTTCCTGACCCCGGGATCGAGCCTCACATCTCTTATGTCCCCTGCATTGGCAGGCAGGTTCTTTACCACTAGTGCCACCTGGAAAGCCCAAGTCATTTATACTTGAATAATAAAATAATAAAAATTACAATAGACTTGTTTTTTGTTTTCCTGAAAAAAGAGAGTTATGGGCCTTGCTGGGCTCCAGGTCAGAGGACGGACAGGTGCTCGGTGGAGGAGGAGGGATGTCAGCTGATCCTGGGCCCAGACCAATCAGGAGGGATGCAACTGGGACACAGGAGCCAAAGAGGAAAGGACAGTCCGCCAGGTTGTTGGGGCATCCAACTTCATAGAACACGGGATATAGTTAAACAGGGAGGGGAAACATCAAAGCAGAGTTCATTGTTTTTCATATTATACAACTTTGTGTGTATACCGCAAAATAGACTAGTCCATACCCAGTCCACAAATTTAATAATTTTGAAGATTTTGTCATATTAGCTTTATTTGCACTTTTTTCTTTGCTCAAGAATTTTATAGGAAATAAATCCCGGAGAGCCTGTCACTGCACTTTGCATGTCTGACAAGCAGGCTGATTCCTGCCACGTCCCATGAAACCAGCGACAGTCTCTCTTTTTTTTCATTTTTGTTTTCTACGGGAGAATATTTGATTAACAAGCTTTCCAGGTGATGCTCGTGGTAGAGAACCCTCCCGCCAATGCAGAAAATATAAGAGACTTGGGTTTGATCCTTGGGTTGGGAAGATCCCCCAGAGGAGGGCAGGGCAACCCACTGCAGTGTTCTTGCCTGGAGAATCCCCATGGACAGAGGAGCCTGGCGGGCTGCAGTCCATGGGGTCGCACAGTCGGACATGACTGAGTGACTGAGCGCCCAGCACACATAGTTGACTAACAACATTGTCAGCAATAGTCTTTCGACTCGTCTAATGCCCAATCTATAAACAAATTTCCCAATGGTCTCAAAAATGTCTTTTTACAGTTGGGTTGCTCAAATTAGAGTTCGGAGAAGATCGATACATCACATTCGATTGTCATGATCTGTAGGTCGTGTTCCTCCACAGCCATCTCTGCTGGTTTTGTGTTTGCTCGCTTTCATTCCTACAGCTGACTAGCATGGAAATCCCATCACTGAGCCTTCAGAAGAGCCCACACTGCGGACTTGTGTTTGCTTACCTGTGCGGTCCTTCCACGACAGTGTTCAGCCTGGACGCTTACGAGAATATGAAACCTTCCCTGGTGGTCCAGTGAATAAGAACCCACCTGCCAATGCAGCACAGCCTTGAGCTTGTGCTTCACAACAAGAGAAGACGGTGCGATGAAGTCCGAGCCCCACAACTCGAGAGTGGCTCCCTAGAGAATGCCCGTGTTCAGCAGCAAAGACCCAGTGTGGTCATAAGTAAACAAAATTTTAAAAACACTGGCATGAGTAAAGAAAACCCAAGAAGAGTATTCTGGAAGAAAAGGTAAGTTCCGGTCTTTTTTTTTAATTAAACATTATTACTATTTTTAAGCAGTTTTAGAGGTACAGCAAATTTAAGGGAAAGGTACCAGACTTCTTGCAAAATCCCTCCCCCTCAGACTCCCCCATCACCAACATCCCCTGCTGAAACGGGACATCTGCTGCAGTGGATCAACCTACGTGGATGCATCGTAACTCCTTAAGGATTGTAGTTTACATCAGGACTCAGTCTTGGCGGTGTATATTCTCTGGGTCTGAACAAATGAATGTTCAATGACGTGCATCCATCCTTATGGTGTTTACGGAATATTTTCGCTGCCCTAAAAATCCTCCATGCTTCACCTATTCATCCCCCACCCCCTAAATCCCTGACAATCTCTAATCTTTTTTTCTGGCTTCATAATTGTGCCTTTTCCAGAATGTCATAGAGTTGTAATTATGTAGTGAAAAGTGTGAAAGTGAAAGTCACTCAGACATGTCCAACTCTTTGCGACCCCATGGGATTCTCCAGGCAAGAGTACTGGAGTGGGTAGCCTTTCCCTTCTCCAGGGGATCTTCCAAACCCAGGGATCAAACCCAGGTCTCCCGCTTTGCAGGCAGATTCTTTAACAGCCGAGACATCAGGGAAGCCCAATTATCTAGCAGGTAGCTTTCCAGATTAGCTTCTTTTACTTAGGAATATGTATTTAGTTTCCTCTATGTCTTTTCAGGGCTTGATAGCTCATTTCTTCTTATTACTGAATCATATTCCATTGTCTGGATGCACCCCAGTTTATTTCTCCATTCCCCCACTGAAGGGCATCTTGGTTCCTTCCAAGTTTCGGCACTTACAAAGGGGCCATGAATACCTGGGTGCAGGTTTTTGTGCAGACGTAAGTTTTCCCCTCCTTTGGATAAACGCAGAGGTAAACACAGTTGCTGGGGCGTATGGTTTGAGAATGCTTCGTTTTGGCAGAAACCACCAGTCTTCCAAGGTGCAGTCCCTGTTTGCGTTCCCACCAGCACAGCGACGAGTGGGAGCTCTGCGTCTTCCCCAGCACTTGGTGTTCTCAGTGGTCTGGATTTAGACCATCTCAGAGGCATGTAATGGCGTCTCTTTGTTTTAATCTGAGTATTCCTGATAGCATAAGATGTGCAGCGTCTTTCCAAATGCTCATTTGCCATGGGCCTATCTTCTCTGGTGAGGTGTCTGTTACAATGTTTGGCCCATTTTTTGAGTTCTTTTCTTATCGCTGAGTTTTAAGAGTTCTTTGTGTATTTTGGATAACAGTCCTTTATCAGATATGCATTTGCAAATATTTTCTCCCACTCTCTAGCTTGTCTTTTCATTCTTTTGGCAGTGTCTTTTACAATGCATAATTTTAAAATTTTAATAAAGTCCAGCTTATCAATTATTTCTTTCATGTACCATACCTTTGGTTTCGTACCTGAAAATGTTAGTCACTCAGTCGTGTCTGACTGTTTGTGACCCCATAGTCTGCCAGGCTCCTCTGTCCGTGGGATTCTCCAGGTCAGAAGACTGGAGTGGGTAGCCATTCCCTTCTCCGGGGGATCTTCCTGACCCAGAGATCGAACCCAGTCTCCCACACTGGGCGCAGATTCTTTACTGTCAGAGCTACCAGGTAAAAAGTCATCACCAAATCCCAGATGATCTAGGCTTTCTCCTATGTTATTTTCTAGGAGTTTTATAGCTTTGAGTTTTACAATTATGTCTGTGATTCATTTTCAGTTGATTTTGGTGATGAGTTTAAGAGCTGTATCTTAATTAATTTTTTTTGTATGTCCAGTGGTTCCAGCACCCTTTCCTGAAAAGACTGTCTTTTCTCCATTTGTATTATCATTGTTCCTTTTTTCCAAGATTTATTCATGATTCCTGAAGTCAAGTGGTGTCAATCCTACAACTGAGTTCTTCTTTACTACTGTGCTGGATATTCTGGATTTATTGTCTCTGCATACACGTTTAGTTTTGAAAAGAGCTTTTTAGACCAAACCTCTAGAATGACTACATGGTTTCGTTAGTTGCAAACAGCACCTTATTGATTATAACCACTATAAACCAAACCGACACAACCATCATCTCTCACCCACGTTAATGCTGTTCATGTTTGCGGATGGCTTACCTTTGTGAATATTAGGAAGCAGGGACTCTGCAAGGCTGGGAGAGCCTATTCAGTTTGGTCCCTGCTGTTTATGCCCCAGATTTCCTCATTTTGTGAATTGTTTTCAGGATAGTTGAATAAAAACACTTTTAGTTTTAAATATGTTAAAGTTAATTAAAATATAAATGGTGAATGCGTTATCTTTACAAGCATCCTTTCACCTATTTCCGAAGGAAATATTTTCATTGAAAAAATAAAATGTCTCATGTTCTGCTGATGCCCGGTGATTGCAGTGATTGTTGCAGTTTCTGCTTTGCTCTGTTGCACTCAGGGCCCCAAACCTTCCACTGCTCCCCAGGAATCTGCAGCCAAATCTCAGACCTTTGATATTTACTGAGGCTCCTAGTCCTCCTCGGCCACTTCCCCTCCTTCACTTCTCTCTCCCTCTGATCCTGGAGACAGCTCACATTTGCTGTTCCTGTGACAAACCCTCTAATAAGTTTAAAGTCCATTTACATAGAATGGGGTTTCCCAGGTGGCACAGAGGTAAAGAAGCCGCCTTCAATGCAGGTCAGTCCCTGGATCAGGAAGATCCCCTGGAGCAGTATTGTTGCCTGGGAAATCCCATGGACAGAGGAGCCTGGCAGGCTACAGTCCACGGGATCGCAAAGAGTCAGACACGACCGAGCACACACACACATTTACATAGAACATCTACATAGGAATTATAAGCAAATTATGTTTGCTTATAATTATTTTTGAGAGATCCTACTGTTTTTTAAATTTGGTATTTATTCTTTCATTTATTTTGACTGTGCTGCATCTCCCATGCTGCTTGGACTTTTCCCTAGTGGTGGCGAGCAGGGGCTGCATTTCCCAGGTGTGGTGCGTGGGCTTCTCACTGTGGTGGCGTCTCGCGTTGCAGAGCACAGGCTCTAGGGCTTGCAGGCTTCAGCAGCTGCAGCTCCAGGCTCCAGAGCACAGGCTCAATAGTTGGGACTCCCCGGCTTAATTGCTCCGCGGCATGGGAGATCTTCCCAGACCAGGGATCAAACCCCTGTCTCTTGCATCGGCAGGTGGATTCTTCACCACTGAGCCACCAGGGAAGCCCAAGAGCTCCTACTCTGAAGAAAAACAGTGTGTTCAAGCCGTTTTTAATGTTATTGCCTAGTAACATTCCTCCTCCTGAGTCTGAAAGATGAAGCAGTTGACTCTAAGTCCATCAGTAGCATCAATGGAACCTGCTTTGTTGTGAGCGCCTTCCCATGAGCACCATACTATTCTGAGAAGCAAGGAGACACACCATGCCTGCCCTGAAAGAATGTGTGACATGAAGTGTCGCTTTATCACCAATGGAAAATGCGGCTGCTTTCACAGCACACGGAAGGTGGCACAAATACCTTGAAATATCATCACCACTCATCACCACTCCTGAGTTACATGCAGACCTTGCTGTTCAGTGAGTTAATAAAGAAGAGACCCCGAGATTACTATAACCCAGCTATTCTAATATCTTAGTAACTCTATTTCTTGATATTTGGTTTTCTTTGAAAACTCTATTTCAATACAATTGGTTTGGAAACATAGCAGGACCCCACGGTCCTTCCCACGCCGGCTTTTCTGCCTGCCTTTGCCTGTGGGAAAACTTTAGCCAAGGAAGAAGTTTAATGAGAGGAAGGAGAAAAGGCAGAAACAAAGAAAATCAGCCCCAAAAAACTAAATAACAACAGTTCAATCGTTAAGAACAATCAAGGACCTTCATTTCCTCTTCATGGGCTACAGACAATACTCTGAGCCATATCCTGTGCGCTATCTTGTAGATACTGATACTCCGGCAGGTGGGAGAAGTTACACGCTGACCAGACTGTAGCCACGACAGACGCTGCCAGAGTTCTGAGAACTGGCCTCAAAGGGATGGGAGCAAGCCAACCCTAGAACCGAAGACCGACTGTCCTTCAAAGCATCGGGATGATGCTGGTCAGACCACCGACAACCAGGTCAAGACAAGTGTCAGAGCCGACTGCTGTTTCTGCACGGAGCCCCCTCCCTCAGCCTATAAAAGCTCTCACCGCCTGGTTGTCAGTGGGGCAGGGGGGAGGACTGGACAGGCATTCACCCCCCACCAACCCCCAATTTACCGGCATCCAAAATAAAGCAAATTTTCCTTCCCACCAATCAATCCTGCCTGTTAATTGGCTTTTGAGGGGCGAACAGGTGGACCCTACTTTCAGCTGCAGTGTCTTTGGTGTTCTTTGTTTTCATGTGATGGGTTTTAAAATATTGTCCCTAGTAGGGACCCTTAAGCTTCACCAGATTGCTAGAAGGGTCTTTGGCTCAACAATTGGTTAAGTATCTTCATTGGTACAGAAGTGGTTCCTTCTCAGTTGTGAAGCAGTCTTTTTGAAATTGGGCAGCTGGTTCCTCCTCCTTCCGTAAGCTGGGTGACTGTCTGGTACCTGAGACCAGCCTGGGCACAGGGCGGGCCGTGCCTGGTCTGGGGTCTACCTGGTTTCACCTGGGGGAGGCCCCGCCCGGCACGGAGTCCGCTGAGCCCTGGCCGTGGCACGGGGCAGAAGAGGGCCCCTGGCTCACCTTCACAGACCCCAGGCTCCTCCCACGTGTCTCCTGCTCTCCGTCTGACTTCTGGTTTCCCAGACGATGTTTGACTCCCATTTGTCGGGTCTGCAGTTTCCATCTCGGCTTTGGCTCATCTTCCGAGGCCTGACTTCTGCTACCCGCCTGCTCCTTGACTCAGCTGATCTTTCTAGAAACGACATGTCTGACCAAGTCGACGTCTCTCTCTCTCTCTCTTTTAAAGATATAACTGACACATAACATTATATTAGTTTCAGGCGTACAACATCATGATCATCTTAACGAGCCTAGTTAACACCCATTACCACACTTAGTTACACACACTTTTTTTCTTCTTGTGGTGAAAGCTTTTAAGATCTAGTCTCTTAGCAACTTTCAAGTATGCAATGTGCATATGTGCATGCTCAGTCACTCAGTCGTGTCCAACTCTTAGCAACCCCGAAGACCGCAGCTTGCCAGGTTCCTCTGTCCATGAGATTCTCCAGGCAATAATATTGGAGTAGGTTGCCCTTGTGTTCTCCAGGGGATCCTCCCAACACAGGGATCAAACCTGTGTCTCCTGCACTGGCCAGTGACTTCTTCACCACTAGCACCACCTGGGAAGCCCCATGCATGCAACACAGTGTTATTGACTGTACTCAGTCAGTTCAGTCGCTCAGTCATGTCTGACTCTGAGACCTTCTCCTCCTGCCTTCAATCTTTCCCAGCATCAGGATCTTTTCTAGTGAGTCCACTATTCTCATCAGGTGGCCAAAGTATTGGAGTTTCAGCTTCAACATCAGTCCTTCCAGTGAACACCCAGGACTGATCTTCTTTAGGATGGACTGGTTGGATCTCCTTGCAGTCCAAGGGACTCTCAGGAGTCTTCTCCAACACCACAGTTCAAAAGCGTCAATTCTTTGGCGCTCAGCCTTCTTTATGGTCCAGCTCTCACAGCCATACATGACCACTGGAAAAACCAAAGTTTTGACTGTACAGACCATTGCAGGCAAAGTGATGTCTCTGCTTTTTTTTTTTCGTACACGGTCTATGTTGATCATGGCTTTTCTCCCAAGAAGCAAGCGTCTTTTAATCTCAGGGCTGCAGTCAATGTGCACAGGGACACAGGCTTGTCTCCCTTTTAAGCTCCCTTTAGTGGGTGGCTGCCGGGGGGGTCTGATGTGGGTTCCTCAAGTCCTCTGGATGACCAGGAGTTCACCACCCTTTTTCCTGCCTCGGCTGCAGCTGCCCTGAAACATCTTCTCCTTGGGACCGAGTTACCTGTGTCTACCTGTGACACGGCTGCCCAGGGTAATGCCAATGTAGCTGCTACATGAGAGGTGCCCGGGGAGCCATTGCCTGTGTCGGTCAGTGCCATCCTGTCAGTGCCCTTGTGGGCCTTCCTGAGGAGCCCCCGGCATGGTGCTCAGCAGGTGGCAGGCAGACCTGAGATGTTTTCTGAATTGAAGCAAGGCCTTGGGCTCTCACCAGGCAGCAGAGACTTCAGTCAAATTGCTCTTCTTCTTCTTCTCTTTTTAAAATATTCTTTTATTTATCTGGCTGCTCCAGGTCTTAGCTGCAGCATGCAGGATCTTCTATCTTCATTGCGGCATGCAAGATCTTCCATTGCAGGCACTTGGGATCTAATTCCCTGACCAGGGATCGAACCCAGGCCCCCTGCACTGGGAACGCAGTCTTCGTCACTGGGTCACCAGGGAAGTCCCGAATTGCTCTTCCAATTTGTACATTGCTTTGATTTCAGCCCCTTGCCCAGGACCTTGAAGGGAGCATGTGAGGGTTAGGCCAGGGGCCTCCGGAGGGGGCAGACTGTCACAGGCTGGATCAGGCTTCACGGGGACCTCAGCCCGGGACCTTGGACCAAATTGCTGAGCCCTGTCTAGTCCTGGTTTGCTGAACATCCTTCCCCAGGAAGCTCTTTGGCTCATTGCAGATGTAAGCCAGCGCCCCCGGCCCTCCAGCCACCTTAGACGCGCCCGCACCCTGGGGTGATGATCACACCCAGACCGGTACCACCTCATGCTGGCGTGATGAAGCAGCATCCTGGAACCAGCCTCCAGGGCCCTGAAGTTCAATTAAACAGAGAACAGAGTCAGCGGAGCCTTTGGAGAAGCTCTTCATAACAGAGATGGAACTTGTGGTTTCTGTAAAGCAGAAGCTCGCCAATATTCTTTTCATTGGCATATTGTGCTAGTGATAGATGGTTTGGAAGCCGTGTGGGTTTGTAAGTTGGTAAGTTGATTGTTAAGACAAGCGCTGTGGGAGCTTCTGACTTACTATTACGTATAAGTGCAATTTTTAATGGTTGCCCGATTTTTAATGGGGCTTTCCTGGTGACTCAGACGGTAAGGAATCTGCCTGCAATGCAGGAGATGTGGGTTCGTTCCCTGGGTAGGAAAGATCCCCTGGAGAAGGGAATGGCAACTCACTCCAGTATTCTTGCCTGGAGAATTCCATGGATGGAGGAGTCTGGCCGGCTACAGTCCATGGAGTTTCAAAGAGTTGGACACGACTTAGTGACTAACACACAACAATTTTTAATGAGAAGCATAAGGTAGCAAGAACATTCATCCTCAGCTCTGATTTTTAAAATCATTATGTTGTTCAGCTGAAACTAATATATTTCAGTTATGTCTCCATAAAAAATAGATAAATAACTATATCTTTACAAACTCACTGAATCTGCTACATGGAAATATAGCAATAATAATAGCAATAAAATCTATCAATCTTACTATAGACAAATTTTTTTTTTAATTTTATTTTGGTCACATTGTGAGTCATGTGGGATCTTAGTTCCCTAACCAGGACTCGAACTTGTGCCCCCCGGATTGGAGCCTCAACCACTGGACACTAGGTAAGTCCCAACAACATTATCTTAAGAACTTTCCTTTTTTATTATATTAACCCATCTGCCGTCATGATGACTCGATGAGAGTGGTACTATCAGTTTCCCCACTTTACAGGTGGGGAAACTGAGGCCTGGGTCCATTTAGAAATCTGTACTCATTGTGAGCCAAGATTGAAGAAGTATAACCATGTGGATGCAAGAATATTTCTCTTAGTTCATGGCTCTGATGACCTTCCCTTAACACCCATCTTATCTAGAACTCTTTTCAAAAACTGTAAAACTCCTCTAACAGTGATTTTCAAACTGTGGGCTTTGATCCCGTAGGAAATTGGGAAAAGTTGCAAAATAAATGTATCGAGTTAGACTTTTTGTTGTTGTTCAGCCTTCTAGTTCATACTTTATTGTTTTTCATTGTTCTTGTACGCTGAAACCTAAGCTTATTAACTCAAATGGAAGAAGTAATGGTGTATAATACAACTATCCTAGATAGAGATCTCCATACAATATAAATAGACTTAGCAAGACTAAAAACTTCCATTTCCTATGATACTGAAGGCAAGTACATAATATGAGTTTTACATAAAATTGTGAGAATGTAATTTGGTATATTGTGCTTCCCAGGTAGCACTAGGGGTAGAGAACCAGCCTCCCAATGCAGGAAATGGAAGAGATGTGGGTTCAAGCCCTGGGTGGAAAAGATCCCCTGGAGGAGGGCATGGCAACCCACTCTAGTGTTCTTGCCTGGAGAATCCCATGGCAGAGGAACCTGGCAGGCTATTCAGTCCATAGGGTTGCAGAGAGTTGTAAAGAACAGACTTTTGGACTCAGTGGGAAGAAGGAGAGGGTGGGATGATTTGAGAGACTAGCATAGAAACATATGCATGACCATGTATAAAATAGATAGCCAGTTCGAGTTTGATTTTTTTAAATGAAATAGAACAAAAGGTATATAAAAAGCAGATTGCATCTCAATAGTGAATGTTTCATGAAACTTTCCTTCAGTTGTGTGTGTGTGTGTGTGTGTGTGTGTGTGAAGTAACCATGTAACAGTAACATATAATTATGTTACAGTGGAAAGAAATTCACAAGCTGTGTGACCAGCCTGCACTCAGCCCAGGGCAGCACTGTGAGATGTGAATTCTTGCTGAATTAACTGGACCCTGCCTGAAAATGCTCAACTGGTTCCTTACGCTGATCTGAGCTCAGGTATTCTACCCTTTTGCCTCTGGAGCACAATGACAGCTACCTGTCTGTCTCTTTCCTGGTGAGAGCCAAGCATACTATCTTCATGGCAGGGGTTAAACACAGACCCCAAGAAACGAAGCCACACACACAGTGTGACTCACTTATGATGGTGATTCCAAGGGAGCTATTGCAACGGGCTCCTCTCCTGCCCTTTTCCCCCTGATCGCCCCTCCTGAACAGATCTGCACCTGCATTTAGCCTAAAGTGACTCTCACTAACTGGCAGCTAGATCCTGGCTGTGCGGAGCCTTTGTAAATGTCATTTACTGGTGGTCGAGGTCCCAGGAGCAGCAGCCCTTATGGAGACCCTGTCTCACCCTCCCTTGGGTTACAATTAGGAGCATCCTTGCCGGGGTTTGAAAGCTTCTTGGTGATTGGCTAAGCCATCCTCATCCTGTATCCCTTCTACTTCTGGTTTAGAAGTCGGCATGGTTTATTGTTTCTTTGTTGAATTTGCGGAATTTTGCTTCCAGTGTACAGACATTTTGAAACATAATTTGGACAGAATTATTTTTAAAATACAATTAATAATTACTTGAAAGAAATGCATAAAAAGTAATCCATAGCATAATACATAACATGTTTTGAGACTTGTTGAGTTCATCATCTCCAGAGATCTATGCTAAAGAATAAAAAGCATCCTGAAGAACACAAAATGTTGTGTCCTCTTAAGCTTGTCCTCTTAAGTATTGTTTCAGCCTGATGCCGCAACCTTACCCTCATATGTTCTCAGGACCCAGAAACTTTTCTGGCTGTGCCAGACCCAGCAGTAACACAGGCTGTTCACATGCCAGCCCTTTGTGGGAATGGCCTTGTGACTGTGCTTTTGTTACATATTTATCACAAAATTTGCAACTATGAATCACTGGCAGAAAATGTCCAAGGAAATTCCCAGCCGTTATCAGGTTGGGAGATATGGCAGACTTATATACCCTTGGCCATGACAGTACCTCCTTGTCAAATCCCCTCAAAACATTTAACGCTGCCACCCAGACAAACAGGGCAAAACCTCTTCCCGAGTTGCGTTTCTCATCAAAGTCTTCATTTTTTTGCCATTGTAGCAACAGCTGCCTGCATTTCATCAGCTCACAAGCTATCCATCGTGCTCTTCGCATGCGCTCTTCGCCTATCACACACGTCTTGCAGCTATTGACTCGTTTCAGTCCTATGCAGTACGTACTCTGACTATGGCCATTTTATGGTGAGAAAGCTGAGTGCTACAAGGCTTTCCGAGGTCACGACAATTAAGCTGTCATCGGGAAGGCAGACCAAGATCTGCGGGATTCCAGGCCCTGCTCTGAGCTGCGCATTGCTCTGTCTGTCTGTCCAACTCCCGGGCTGACACCCAGCAACCCAGCACCGAGGGACAGCCTGCTGTATTAAAACTTTATAACTTATTGCCTCTCAGACTGGGGCTTCTTGGTGCTTTTGTAGGACAATATAGTCAATGGTTTAATCTACCCAAATAACAGAATCCCTTTACCCAGTGTTAAACCATAATTTTTCCCAAAATAGGTGGAATCATGCTTCCATAATCAATATAAAAATGGACACACAGTTATAATGAATATTCTATTTTAAAGGCACATAGAGGGGTAAATAATAGAAAAGAGATATTTTGTTAATGAAGTCTAAATATATTACTCATATGGATAAAGATATAGACTCTTCAAGAAAATAGTCACAGATGGAAAGAAATAAATATTCTCTAATATTAAAGATAATAGACACACATTAAAGCTTTTACTTAATTCATTAATGGAATCTGTCTGCCAATGCAGGAGACGAAAGAGACATGGGTTTGATCCCTGGGTTGGGAAGATCCCCTGGAGGAGGAGAAGGCAACCCACTCCAGTATTCTTGCCTGGGAAATCCCACGGATGGAGGAGCCTGGCAGGCTATCAGTGGGGTCACAAAAGAGTCCAGACACAACTTAGTGACTAAGCAACAACAACAAGAAATAAACAAGTATCGTATCTGGTTATCTGAGAGGTTCCTGTTTGGATGATACATGTTTGTGTGCTCAGTCATACTTGACTCTTTGCTTTAAGTAGGTATGTATGAAGTCCATTAAGTTGAACTTGTATGTATATATATATATATGGCATTGGCTTTAACTTCAACTTTAAGTATAAATGCATGGCCATTGGCTTAAATAGTCAAGGCAGAAAACTAAAGTGCAAAGAAAGTTTGTTCTCTCCTTACTCTGGCAAAAAATTGCTGATGGTTTCCGCCTTCATTTTGTTGTTTAGTTGCTGAGTCATGTGTGACTCTTTGAGACTCCATGGACTGCAACACAGGCTCTCCTGTCCTTCACTATCTCCTGGTTCAGTTCAGTCGCTCAGTCATGTCCAACTTTTTGCGACCCCATGAATCGCAGCATGCCAGGCCTCCCTGTCCATCACCAACTCTCAGAGTTTACCCAAACTCATGTCTATCGAGTCAGTGATGCCATCCAGCCATCTCATCCTCTGTTGCCCCTTCTCCTCCTGCCCCCAATCCTTCCCAGCATCAGGGTCTTTCCCAATGAGTCAACTCTTCGCATGAGGTGGCCAGAGTATTGGAGTTTCAGCTTCAACGTCAGTCCTTCCAATACAAAGATGCTATGTATGTTATGTAATGTCTTTAATATGAATGCTTTGTATGTCCACTGAAAGAGACAGAGATTTTAAAGAAAAAAATCAGCAACGCAGGGTGACTTGTGGTCAAGAGTAAAATCATCAAAAGCCAAGCCTTGGGATGGGCCGTTTGATACAGACACACTTCAGAGATCATTGCGCAGGGCCTATTGTCTTCCAGACCCATTGACGTATGGTATTTCCACTAATCTTCGCAACAGCTCTCAAGGTGGGCGTTAATGGACCTCTTTTCATTGATGGAGAAATCAGAGGTTCCAGGAGGTTAAGTACCTAGACGCGCAGCCAAACCCTGCTGCCAGTAGCCAATGGGAACGCGCTCTGAGCCTTGGTGGTTGCTGGAAGCTGTGCTGGTGACAGCAAGGCTTTTCTGAAAGAGTCCCTTTATATCAGGTGCCGCGTACCACAATTTGGGTTGAACAGGCAGGTCTCCCCTGGCAGATCCTACACAATGCAGGGAGGGGAACATCCCCAGGGGTGAGCACTATCGCACCCAGCTGCACACCCCTGGATTCCAAACTCAGGGGGAGGCTGCGCTCCCAGCTCCAACCTGCTCTTCTCGCAACGTGATCTTTCCCTAATGTGTTTTGCTAATGCTCTGTTTCAGCCTCCCGTCGCTCGGATCCACGGAGCGCAAGTCCTGTGAGCTCTTTCCCTGCCTGTGGAAATTGGCAGAAAAGAAAAGGGAAAGAGCCCAAAAGAAAACAAACAGGCCTCGTGTTCTCTCGGTTATCACCATTAGCTATGGATTGTGTGTGTGTGTGTCTGAAACAGTTGAAAGACTTGCCCAGTTTCTAATGCCTCTGTGAAATAGTTGGGAATGTTCATGGCATGCAAAAGAGGAGAGAAAGAAAGAAAAACGATTATGCTTGTCCTCACTGTTCTAAGGAACCATGGCCAAAACCAACCCTACTTCTGGACTGGGAAACGCATAGTTTGAATGTTACAGAGAAGCTTTTGTTGCCAAAAAAATAATTCTGTATTGACTTGCTACGAGCTGATTTTTATTGGGAGAAACAAGAAAAACAGGGGCATTGTCTTCAGAAGGCCTGAGTTACATAAACCATGTGTTTCCTGAGCAAAGCCTTCTCACTTGGAGAAACTGCTCATCAGATTAGGCGGCTGAAATTTGGAAGTGGAGGAACCGAGATATAGGGCGATGTCAGTGGGTGTGGTTCCTGCCAGAGTGAAGTTGGCAGCGTCGGGAAGGGATGAAGGGATTCGGGGAAGGAGAGTCAGCCCGCTTCACTGGGAGGAGGATGGACAAATGTTTAGTGTCTTAACAAGTGCTACCTAAGGAGAAGTTACTTTAAATACAGCCACACATGCGAGCAAAAAGAAGAAGGGCATTAAACTTGTTCAGAACCAACGTCCTTATCTTGCTAAGAGCTGATCCTTTTGTGGGCCCCTCTGTGTAAAGTTTCTGTTTCTGAATCATTTGTAATACAGGCAGACAGGCGAGGCCCAGGTGAATATTGAAGAGGCCTGGAGAGGAGGTGTTTGCCCATAAATGGAGACTTTTGACGCTGAGGACAAGCTTTACTCATAGACCAAGCGGACAACTACATAGGCAGTGCGATCTAGGGAGTCTGAAATGTAAATTCTAACTCTGATCATGCTCAGTTACTTCTGTCCTGTCCGACTCTTTGTGACCCTGTGGACTGTAACCCACCAGGCTCTTCTGTCCATGGGATTCTCCAGGCAAGAGTATTGGAGCAGGTTGCCATTTCCTCCTCCAGGGGATCTTCCTGACCCAGGGATCAAACCTGTGTCTCCTGCATTGGCAGGCGAGTTCTTCAACAGCTGAGTCATAGGGGAAGCCTAGGCATCTTCTTACTAGGAGCAAAATACGTCTCCTTACAGTGTGATCACAAAGCAAGACTGAAGGTTCTGGGCACTCTAGAAGGTACTGCATCCTATGTAAATATAAATATGCATATTTGTGTGTGTGATATTTCTAATTCCCAGAGCTTGGCACCAAAGCAATATTTAGTGCCTTAACAATTGCTGCCTAAGGAGAAGGTACTTTAAACACAGCCACACATGCAAGCAAAGAGCTCCTGGTGGTATTAATCTTTTTCATCCCATTTGCCTCTTGCAGGTTTTAAAGCACATCACAGAGGAAAAATGTAAACAAACTAGGGAAGGGAGGCAATGGAGTGGAGCAGAAGTTGTATATTTCAGAAAAAAAAAAGAGGAAGGTAATTGGAAGGCAATCTGGCAGTATTTATCAACACTCAAATGTGCACTGCCTTTTGTACAGCAATTTCACCACTAGGAATTTACCTTATGGATATACTTGGAAAAATACCTTGAGATGGTGAGGATATATAAATTAGGGTAGGTGGGACAGGCTGTGGTAACAAACACCCCTGCCCCCCAGATCTTCTGGCTTACCATGTAAATTTGAGTCATCACATGCAGAGCACAGTAACACAGACCAGCAGGAGGCTCTGCTCCATACGGTCACTCAGGATCCAGGCAGACCAGACCCAGCCTCCACCGCCTTTGAATTGTGCCCTCTGGAACCTGTGACATCCCCGTCATGACGGCTGGTGGGGAGGGAAGCACGGTGACCCTTTGCCTACTCTTTTGTCCTTCATACGACATCCCCATCGCCTCCCATTGCCTTCAACCTAATTGCAAATGAAGCTGAGAAAACAGAGCAGTATATAATTACCCAGTGAAGCCCACTGTCTCTGCCACTAACCAAGAGCTGCACCTGGTGTACTGGGTGTCCAAGCTTAAAAACCAAATTCTGCTAGTGGCCGCTGATTTAAATAAGCTGTGATATAATATGGTTGTTTTAAAAAATGAATCTATATGTACCAATGAGAAAAGACCTCCTAGATGTATTATTTAGCA
This sequence comes from Okapia johnstoni, assembly GCA_024291935.2. NCBI lineage: Eukaryota > Metazoa > Chordata > Mammalia > Artiodactyla > Giraffidae > Okapia > Okapia johnstoni. The sequence continues at coordinate 4,600,285 of CM044321.1, read as the reverse complement.
AAACAAATAAAAAACAAACATGAACAATGTGCAAAGTGTGATCTCTAAAGACATCATTTAGAGAATGCACATATGCAAGTATATACATACAGTATTTGTCTGAACAGACAGACAAGATTCTGTTCATGATGAATGCCATGAGGAATGAAGGAAGGGAGAGAAAAAGAAAGATAATTTTTGCCAGATGCAAGCACAGTACTAATTTTATCCAAAATAAGAAAGCTAAAAAGATAAATCTAACACACTAGTTAATAATATTATGAAATTCTTAGTTTTCTCAAGATGGATCATGGTATTTTGGTTCCATAAGGGGAGGATCTTTGTTCTTTTATTTTAAATATTGTCTTGGCCATGCTGCACAGCACACAGAATCTTGGTTCCCTGAGGAGGGATCAAACCCACACCCCTTGCACCGGAAGCTCGGAGTCTTACCCCTGGACCGCCAGGGAGGGCCTGGGTTTCTCTCTTCTTAGATGCTGAGAGGTGAAAGGAAGTGTTGTGAGATCTGTAACCACTTTCAAATGCTTTAGCCGAAGAATCGTGTGCACGCGCGCACACACGTGCCCACAGAACACACACTTATGCGCAAAGTGTGAATTATTGAATCTGTGTGGTAGCTCTGTGGCGGTTTACTGTCCTGGTCTTTCAGCTTTTATATACATCTGAAAAATTTCAAAGTAAAAAGCTAAGGAAAATGAAATAATTACAAAGCTTAGCACCTCAGGACAGAGAGCTTCAGAGATCTCCCGTCTTCCTGATGTAGGCGGAGTTCACAGGTTGCCCTGTTAAAACGTCAGAAACCAGGCATCAAAATCTGAAATCAAGACGCATCACAGAAAGAGTGGAGACCGCGGTCTGGCGGAAGGAGCTCTCTGACAGGATTTCTGTTCAGGCCTAGGAGAAGCTGGGAAACCTGGTAAGGGTAACGGGACTCTTCCAACTGCTTCATCACTGTCATAATCGTGGTACCTTCTTGGCTGGAGATGCTGTTTGAAAACTTTGGTTGCCCTCAATCAAACCCTTTTCTGGATTCTCTTCTTCAAGTTAACCTAAAGGAGACGCTTAAAAACAGTGCAAGAGGATGAAAAGCCCAGTGACGGTAATTCATTCTCTCCTGCGTCCTTGAGGTGGTGGTGACTCACGAGAAGGCGTGTCCCTGCAGGTCATCCTCGGGGAGGCAGCGAGTGGCTGGTGGTCTCTCTCCGCATCTCGAATGATGCTACACACAGACTCTTGTCTGCTGCGTTCCACACAAACTGCGGTGTTTCCCACATTCAGCAATCCGATCCAGCCAAACCCTGTCCCCACGGCGCAGAGCCGAGAGAGCTGGAGAGAAGGACTCATCACGGGCTATCTTCCCTTGTCCGACAAAGCAAATGATAACTTCCTCTTTGAATCTGACACACGTGCTGCTAGAAAGAACATGCGTGGTGCGATCTTGTCTTTTCCTGACCACAGTATGAAGGAATCCTTGTGTTATATGTGTCACTGACGACAGTGAGATTTCTGCAAGATAATTAACGGAGTTGGTGGTTTTCTTTTCTTCTCTCCATTACAAGAAGAGAAGTTAAAAGGCAGAGCCCTGGTCTCGACAGGAGGAGCCCTGCGTCTGCTCGGCTAAAAACCTTCTGCTGCAAGAAACTCTGGAGGTCAGTCTGGCAAGCATCCCAGATACTCAGACTTCATTTTTTTTTCCTGCTGTTTTTGAGCTCAGCGCTAACTACTGTTAGCAGACAGAGCGCTCTCTGCAATTCTTTCCTCAGAACTAGCTACAAGAAAACTACCAATTATAGCCAAGAAACAGTCTTTCAAATACACATACACATTGTAATGTGGGCTGGAAACCAACTGGAAACGTTTTGATTTGCCCTTTAAGGCCAGAGGCAGGCGCTTGAGGCAGACTCTGAAGATGTTTTGAAGAACCGTTGCACTAAATTTAGCTTCTGAACCAGCCCGTTGGCATATACGTAATGAAAGATCTAAAAAGAAAGAAATGTAACCCACAGCAACAAAGACATAAGCTGCTAATGGACAAATACTTCTTGCAAAAGGTGCTCTGGGAATAAATCATGGAGTGGTTATTAGAGTCGTTACCCCTCTCTTTACGTGTGTTTGAGATGCTTCATTTTTATTTGTGAAGGTTCTGAATTGCTGACTGGACTCAGCTCCCTAACAGGAGGAATCTTATGATTCATGTCGTCATTTCCAAGGCTTAGAGCCCCACCTGGCATATATTAAGTGTTAAATAGATGCGTGATGGGTAAGTGGGCAAGTTAAATGTGTGTGTGTGTGTGTGTGTGTTCAGGGGACAGAAGCTTCTAGACTTGTATAGAGTCTGCTGGGCCCCCTGTTAGCATCTCAGATCAGTCCAGTAAAAAGGATCTCTCTGAGGATGCTGAAGTCACTGCTAATTCTGCTTCTATGTCACGATTATCTACTAAGCTCTAAGCATTCACTCCGGGTAAGCTACAGAGATAATAGGTTTGGATTTGTTGTGTTTTATAAGCTACACGTCAAAATGGGACGCATGGAATTAAACCTTACGAGTGAGTGTCCCAAAAAGCCCACTTTCAGATGGCTGGCCTCAGAGGAGGAAGGAACAGCTATCCAGTTTGCCTGGAGCAGGGCGACGAGGGTAGGGTGAGAGAGGGGGCAGTCCTACAAGAAACCAGAAGTTCCAGACAGGTGTCCCCAGTTCTGGAAGTTGTATGCATTCTCTCAGGCAAATGACGCTTCATCAGAAGGATGTGAAGGAACCCAGATACAATAAATGACACCCGTAAAACAAAGGAATTTGCGGTGAAGTTTGTAGAAACCTCTTAGAGCCTTCTCAGCATCTTGAACAATATGCAGATTGCCAGGAGGACAAAGGGACCAAAGACCTTACAGACCCAAATGAGAGCTGTTGCAGGAGCTTTTCCTGTAATGTCCCTGTTGCTTTTCCCACCTGATATGTCCTGGAGCCAGACATTAATCTTGACCACCTTTTTAGTCTCCTTTTCATGTTGCCTTAATGAGGCTACTATACAAAAATGATACATCTCAAAAGCATCTTCAGGTTTCAGTCGATTTTAAGCAGTTTTCTTTGATGACCATTATCTCCTCTACTGTTCTTGAGTTTTTAAAGATAGAGTCCTAGATGGCTTTAAAAACAAAACACACAAAAACTCTGTGATGTCTTTATTATGCATGAATGATACTTAGGAAATAATAGTGCTCTTAACAACCAAAAGATGTTTTTCAGTCAGGTACTTCTTTGCCACAGACTACAGAATCAGAAAGGAGATATTAATAATAAAGATGTGTTTCAGCAACCAGCATGGAAAGAATGAACTACTGAGCAAATTAATCTCAAGTACAAGGAAAACAAAGTGAACTTGGGCTCAGTTAACTGGTGGAAGAGAACATGGCCAATAGCTACCACATTGCCTGGCCCCTCATGAAATCTTTAAGTAGAAGCTGGGAGCCTGCTCAGTGACCTGACAATGTTTTTAAATAAAAGAAAAAAAAAAACATTTATTACAGGCATGCCTTGTTTTACTGAGCTTAGCTTGATTGCCTTTTTTTTTTTTTTTTTTTTACAAATTGAAGATTTGGGGCAACCCTCAAGCAGCAAGTCTGTTGGAACCATTTTTTCCAATAGCATTTCTCACTTGGTGACTCTGTGTTACATTTTGGTAATTCTTGCGATATTTCAGACTTTTTCATTACTATTACATTTGTTATGGTGATCTGTGGTCGGTGATCTTTGATGTTACTACTGTAATTGTTTTGGCATTTTTTAGCGATAAAATAATTTTAAAAATTAAGGTCTGTACATTTTTTAAAAACATTGTGTTTTTGCACACTTACTAGACTATGTGTGTTTGCTCAGTCACTTCAGTTGTGTCCAACGCTTTGCAACCCCATGGACTGTAGCCACCAGGTGCCTCTGTCCACGGGATTCTCCAGGCAAGAATCCTGGAGTGGGGTGCCATGCCCTCCTCCAGGGGATCTTCCTGACCCAGGGATCAAACCTTCATCTTCTGCTTCTCCTGCCCTGCAGGCAGATTCCTGGCCGCTGAGCCGTTGGTGCTAGACTACAGTGTAGTGTAAGTATAATTTTACACTCACTGGAAAATCAAAAACTTCATGTGACTTGCCTTTATTGCAGTATTTGCTTTGTTTCGGTCTGGAAGCAAACTCAAACTGTCTCTGAGATGTGCCTGTACTTAAAAACTATGGCTGAAAGGCCGAACACACAAGAGCAGCCTCCCTGTTCAGTCAGCGTGTGCAGATTGTTAGAGGCTGGATCCTTCTAGTTTTAACAGCAGGAAGGGGTGGTAAGCAGCTGAGCTCAGAGCCAGAGGTGGACTCTTGATGGGGGAGGGGTGGGCGGTCAAGAGCAGCCCAAAGGGGAGTGGGGTTTGACGGTGAACAGTCTTCAGAGCTCTGTCTGTGGGATGCCAGGATAAATAGGAGCTTACATTGAGATCCCTTTGTACAGAAGACTGATGGCTTTGCTGCAAATCCTGTAAAAACCTGAAAGCAACCTTCAGTGTGCTGGAGACACGCCCTCTCACTTTACAGGTGAGGCTGCTGGGGCGTGGAGCACAAAGCGATTTGCTAAAAGGCCACAGAGTCAGTGGCAGCAGAGATAGAGCAGGAAGCCAGATCTTACTTTCAGTCATGACACATTTATTGACTATCTATGATTGTCCGTGAACTGTGCGGGTATCCTTGTTTCTCATGTCACACACTTATGTCTATAGAGATTTTTTTTTTGAGGAGTTCGATTGTTTTTTAAAATGTGTGTGTGTGTTTGTTGCTCAGTTGTGTCTGACTCACTGCAACTCCTAAGACTGTAGCCTACCAGGCTCCTCTGTGCATAGGATTCTCCAGCAAGAACACTGGAATGGGTTGCCACTTCCTTCTCCAGGGGATCTTCCCAACCCAGGGATCGAACCCAAGTCTCCTGCATTGCAGGCAGATTCTTTACTGTCTGAGCCACCAAGGAAGACCCCCCCACCCTTAAAAAAAAAATATATATATATATATGTATATAGCTTCATGTGAAGAATTGTTTCTAAGAGATTCTGTTAGTTCATTTACCATGGTATAAAAACCTTGAAGTGAATACATTTTCAGCTTTGGGGGCACACTTTCATCATTAAAAAGTGGATTCATCTATCTGTACTTTGCTAGAAAAAAAGATAATATTTTAACATCCCCTCGATCGTTGATAAATGCTTCACTACCTGGAAATATGAGATAGGAAATACAGAAATAGGAAATATTTAGGAAATACAGAAATTGTGCCTGCAAGAGCATCTATTGTGTGACTATCACAAACGTTACCCCAGATTCACTGAAAACAGAGACAGAAGACTGTCCTGGGCTTTTAGATGCAGGAGCAATTTTGCCTCCTGTTGAGCCACCTGAAGACCTCTTTTCTACCCAACCAAAAGGAGGAATCAGTCTTTTCTACGTACATTAGCAGCCAGTTTTACTCCTCTGAGTCTCGTTTATTTTTCCTTCTTCCCCCGATTCTTCTCTGGGTTGGGGTCACAGACTGACGGCAAGCTGCAGGCCGGACACTGATATTTTGTTGATTTCTTTTTCTCATTTCCGCTGTGAACCTTTATCACCGTGCTTGAACGGACAACTGTTTTACCAAAAAGGAGAGTGGCAACAGCGAGAGTCTTTCCGAAGAGTCGTCAGCTGGCCGGACAGCACTCGGGGATACCAGGCAGAGAAGTCGCAACGGTGGGCTTACATTCAAACAGGACCCAGGGCTCCCATTTTTGCAACCTCTGCAGGGAGTTTCTGCATGTGACATTCCTTCTCTCTGATCGAGAAAAATGACAACCGAGCACATTTTATTTTTCTCAGTTGAGGCTGACTTAGTTTGGAAAGTATGGTTTCAAAAACAAAGTGGCAAAAATGGTACTATGAATGTGACCGTTTAAACTGTGTCAGAGGTCACAACACTAAGTTGAAAACACAGTATTTTGTCATCGATTTCTTTTACTCAGCTAATCATTCATGATCGGGGTTGGACATTCAGCTTAGGGACGTGGCTGTAAACTGCGCCCGAACCTTGGATTTGCACTGGAGGGGCAGTGAAATAACCTGACGCGGGAGATGAGACTAACACTCAAGCATCAACTGAAACCGTGGGCCTCTGGAGAATTCTGTTTCTGGTTTTTGGAAAGAGAGCATTTATTCAGTAAACACGCCTTTAGTCCAAGTCTGCTGGGCCAAGGCTGCAGACACAGACTTTCATGATCATCTCCTGAGGGGCTTCTGAAACACTCAGATTCATTTGCTGCGGCCGTGATCTGGGGCAAATCACCGTGGGCTGGAACGATCTCTGGCTCCTTACTTCAGGGGCCCCTTCTTATCCTCTCAATCTAAAAGGCTTCACTCCTTAAGGCAAGGATTAACCAGAGTTAATGTAGCCAGTGAGGACTCTCCAGGGGGCTCGGTGCTAAAGAAACCACCTGCCAGTGCAGGAGATGCAGGTTCGATTCCTGGGCAAGGAAGATCCCCTGGAGGGTCTCACTCCAATGAGGTTCTGGAGTCCTGGCCACTCACTCCAGTAATCTTGCCTGGGAAATACCATGAACAGAGGGGCCTGGTGGGCTACAGTCCAGGGGGACACGCAGAGTCAGACGCGACTGAGAAACTGAACGCTCACGTGCTGCATTGTACCAGCGTAGGTGGAGAGCTGAGCCCTTCATGGTAACCAGTCGCTTTTTGGCTTGACCACAGCTCTGCCCTCAGAAATCGAAGGATGACGATGGTGGGGGTCTGATGATCATTCCTAAGGCCTCAAAGACTACAAGATTGGGGAAAACACTTCGGGCAGCAGTCACCTTCCCCAGAAGGTGCCCGGGCAGGGTGGCTAAGCTAAATTCACTGCTTGCCTCAGGCTGGCATCACAACACTCCCTTTCACCCTTGCTACGTTTTGACAAAGAACATTTGACTTTTCCCCTCCTTCTGGGATTATTTTGTGAAAGAAAGGGAAGCAAACTGCCCTGTTTGAATGGAAACCATATCAACCCGGAACTAAGGTTGGAATACAAGTCCTTACTCTGGGACTTTGCTGGTGGTCCAGTGGCTGAGACTCTGTTCTCCTAATGCAGGGGCCTCCGGTTCCAGGGAAGCTATGGGCTTCCCTCATAGCTCAGTCGGTAAAGAATCTGCCTGCAATGCAGGAGACTCGGGTTTGATTTCTGGGTGGGGAAGACCCCCTGGAGAAGGAAATGGCTACCCACTCCAGTATTCTTGCTGGAGAACCCCATGGACAGAGGAGCCGGGTGGACTGCAGTCCACGGGTTTGATAGAGTCGTACACGACTGAGTGACTTTCACTTAATTTCATTTCCGGTTCGATCCCTGGTCAGGGGACTTGATTCCACAGGCTTCAACTAAGAGCTCCCGCGCTGCAAGGAAAGGTCCTGTGAGCCACAACCAACACCCAGCGCGGCCAAATAAATAAACAAAAATATTTTTTAAAAAGTCTCTCTTCTTCGCACGGCTGTTTTCACACTGTGCAGGTCAAACTGCTCAGGATGAAGAGGAGCCCATGTAAAACTTGACGCTAAAACGTGAGCTCAAAAGTTTTACGGGGAAACCAAGGGGCTCACACAGCAGTGGGGCAAGATGAACCTTGACGTTGCGCGCACGGCCTGGTTGGAAAAATGGGCGCGTGCACGCCTGTGGGCAGAAGGGTTTGGGTAACTGCAATCACAGAGAAACATAGGAGGCAAATTAAAATAACCAACAAAAAAGAAAGCCAAAGGAAAAGAAAACAAGCAGGAAAGGAAAATACTTTGAAGGCGCTTTTTCCATAGGAAAAAAATATTTTATTTTTTTAAGAACAAATTCAGTTTGAAACAGGTTTGGAACGTGACTTCATTGGCTGGGGGGCTAACTGCAATGTGGAACTAAAGCAGATCAAAAAATCTATGACAGGCTATCAAAATAAAACAAAGGAAAGAAAAAATATTTATAACTCAAGCATAATACTGTGTTACTTACAAATTGGACAACGAAATTTTAAATAAATATTCATGGTACATAATTACGGCACAAATATGCAGCAATTTGGCAACCTTTTATACCATTTTTTTTTCCTCATTACAGTGCAAAGGGGAATGACACTGCCGTTTAACAAGCTGTAGCTAAATACATTGCAAAATTCAGATTTTATACAAAACATCTTGCTTAGACTTTTATAAAAAACCAACATTGCTCTATGTACACAATCTGGGTAAGAAAAGCCATTTCTGTCTTGTTTTTCATGTGTATTTTTATTAAAAAGGTGAATAAGGCTACTGTAACACCCCAAATCCATATACAGTAAAATCTGAACTTATTTACAGCATCTTCACTTAAACATTATGGTGCAAATTCCAAAGTCAGGTGACTAGGGATGAGAATACAAGGAAGGCATTTACAGTAACTTTCCAAAGCTGAACCAACTTCAGACAAAGGGACAGTTGGTAGATTGTCATATTCTGCACCACACACAAAACAGACGCACAGACTACTTGTCAACTGCTTGCAGGCAACTCTTCATCAACTCATCTGATTTTTTTTCACAGTTTAGCACATACTCAAAATGTAGCCAACTGATGACGCACACCTTCGATTGCATTAAAATCAGACTATTTCCCATTTTTCCCCTTCTTGCCCCTCTCCCCCATCCTAAAGGTCAATTTTTGATGGCTTACAAGAAAACCTTGTATGAATGCACGTACAGGAGAGGCCAGGGTGATGGAAAGAATTACATATGTACTGTGGCTGGTCACCATGGCAACCTTTCACAGAAATATGATATAGATATATATAATATATACTGTTGATATATATTATACATATATGTACACATGTATACCACACACCCACTCACACATACACACACGCACTTTGGACCAACATCATTTTCAGGTTCAGGAAGTAGAAAGAAGAATTTCTGTGACAACTCATTTTTGCAGGGATTCACTGGAGGTTTGAGAACCTTAAAATGCTGTTGCTTCATTTCTTTTTTTTCTCCCAATTCAGAAAGCAAAGTGTTACCATAGTAACGGGACTATGTTAAAGATGTCTATTTTGCATAGCACATAAAAAGTAGGTTTCCTGTTTACTCGCTTCTTTTCCCAGCAGGGAAGGGGCGAGGGGAGGGGGAGAGAGGAAGGAAGGGGGTCAGGCTGAACTTTCAGCCGAAGCCCCCTCGACATGACCCGGTGGATTCTAGCGAACACTTCAGCCCATGAGGCGAGGGAACACACAGCACAGAACACATCTTCTCATGGTGGACATCACGATGCGGTGAACACTGATTTCCTGGCATTTGGGGCTTGCACTTCCTCATCTGTGGTGGCGGGACGTGCCTTCAGAGGACTTGGCTATTTTTGTGTTTGCTCCCCTTATTGTTATTTTTGGAGTAATGTTGTTTTTCCCAGCAGTAGCAGTCCAATAAAAAAAAAAAAAAAGCCACGGAGCGTTTGAGACCACTTAATTGCCACAAATGAGCTTCACATCTTCTGGTGTGGATTGTGTGCAATCTTAAAATATATATTAGTAAAACTCTCACTTTATATCCCTTGTGTTCTATATACCTATTATAAACACATCCTACCTTCCTTCTCCCCCTCGACATCATCATTTGGATCCTCAGGCCTCCTAGGAGGGTTGCCACGTGTGCCTCACCCTAACACGGTACCTGGGACTGCAGTCTCGCTCAGCACCCACCCCTCGGCCCGCGGTCAGGACAGCACCGCCATAAACCAAAGTGTCACAAAGCCTGATGAGGAGGGGGGTGGCAGGGGAGGGGCGATGAGGGGGCGGGGGGATCTGACCTTTCTTACGGATATGAAGATGCCTTTATAATGTCAATGATGATGGAATTACAGCCCGTGTGACCTTTGGCTTCTTAAATTTCTAGGTCAGATTTGGCTCTCTGCTCTCCTAAAGGCTCTCCCTGCGTTAATAAAATGTGATAAGTATAGCAGCTGAGTCCGCTTTAAACAACATCCAAAGCAGACCGACGACTTCCCTACAGCTTCACAGCTGTACGTCTATTGCCAGTACCACGAAAGTCCTGCCCGAATCACCCTCCTCTCCAAGCCTGGTCCTCTACCAACAATGCCCCTTTGTTCCACCCGGCTAGAGAGGGACTATTTATTTCTTTTATTTTTCCTGTGCATTGCTATTTGATAAGAGTGAATTCCTTCAAATGCACCCTAATCTACTGTGTGTGTTGTTGTGTCTCCTACTTGCCTCTTAAAAATCTTAGCAAAACCAAAGTGCTGTGCTCTCTAATTGGGGCTTTCCCTTCCCAAATCTTATTTCAGAGGCGGCAGCACGGAACCGCCTTTGCAGACAGACAGCCTTTGCGTCTCCCCCACGCCCCCTTCTCACGAAACTCCTTGTCTTCCTGGGCTGACAGCCGAGCATCTGGCTGGAAGGCTCCTTTTTACCCGCAAACGCCATTCTTATCAACGTGTGGCCCCTTCCGCTGCGGCTGTTGTTGCAAAAGGATGGAGTAGGAGACGCCCAACGTTAATGTCCCATGAGTGATGCGAGTGTGGCGTGGGGGGGAATCTCGTGTGAAAGCCTGCAGAGCCCTGGATGACAGAGCGTGTGCAACAGTGAAGACTAGAAGCCAGCGGTCTCCCAAGGCCTCACGCAGCCAGTCTGTGCGACAAGACAAGTCCGGGGTGCAGCTCAGGGGTGGGGGGGTGGGGGGCCACGCCCGAGGCAGAGGGCGGCCCCGCCAGGCCCGGCGACCCAAGGGCCTGGGATGCTCCCAGCTCTCGCTCCCGCCCACCAGCCGCTCGGTCTCCCGGCTCCTGCGGAGGCCCGCGGGCGCGCGCGCTCGTGGTACCCAGTGGTACCTGGAGGAGGAGAGGGGCGGGGCGCGCGCGCGCATCTTCTACGCGAGTCTTCCGACGACGGCCGGGGCGCATCCTCCGTCACCGCGGCCGAAACGCTACAGACTAGTAAGCTGTCCGACTTCACGGGGCTCTTCCGAGAAGGGGTGTCCCCGCTCCCCGCTGCGCGTTAGTCCATCGCAGACACAGGGGGTCTCAGACCCTCGGCGGGCGGCAGCGGGGACAGTAAGTTTCCTCCGGGAAGCGAAGGCACCGCCGAGGCTCAGACCTTGTAGTAAATGTTCGCCGGGCTCTGCGGGGGCATCTCCTGGACTATGTACACCGGGTGCCCGTAGTCCCCGCTGACCTTCTCGTAGTGGGGGCAGAAGACACTGTCCGCGGTCCTTAGCGGGATGATGATGTCGCTGGGCTCCGAGCCGTTGTTGTTGCCGCCGCGCTTGGGCGTGGCCAGTGTGCTCAGTGACAGCGTGGCCGTGTGCTGCGGAGAATGCTTGCGGTGCCGCCGGCGGTACTTGAGCAGCAGGACCACCAGCGTGATGATGATGACGATGAAGATGATGCATCCTGAAGCTATCCCTGCGAATAAGGCCACTTCGGAACCGAGGATATTGCTCCCAGAATGTCCGGCGCTGCTACCGTCTGTGCTGGAACCTGCGGGGAGGATGGGGGTGGGGAGAGCGGTCAGAAGAGTCACCGCTGTGTGGGGGGGGTAGGGGGGAGTGAGTCTGGAGCGCTGCTGGGGATGGGGAGGTGCCCAGGTGGGAAAACTCAGCGGGGGACCAAACATCTCCCTGGCAGCTAGCCTCTGGTAAACCAATCATCTCATTTATTAGCCAGATGCAAAGGTAAATCAGAAAATTGGAATTGACCAACCACTACTATATATAAACTAGAAAACCAACAAGGACCTACTGCGGGCTTCCCTAGTGGCTCAGAAGGTAAAGAATCTGCCTGCAATGCAAGAGACCCGGGTTCCATCCCTGGGTGGGGAAGATCCCCTGGAGAAGGAGATGGTAACCCACTCTAGTATTCTTCCCTGAAAAATCCCGTGGACAGAGGAGCCTGGAGGGCTACAGTCCAAGGGGTTGCAAAGCATCAGACATCACTGAGCAACTAACAATACAGTAAAAGGACCTACTGTATAGCCCAGGGAACGACACTCAGTAGTTTGTAATAACTTATAAGGGAAAAGAATCTGAAGAAGAGCATGTATGCATAACTGGATCACTGTGCTATACTAACACAACATGGTAAATTATTTGTTTTGTTCAGTCGCTAAGTCGTGTGAGTCTTTACTGACCCCATGGACTGTGGCCTGTCAGGCTCCTCTGTCCATGGGATTTCCCAGGCAAGAATACTGGAATGTGTTGCCATTTCCTTCTCCAAGGGTTTTTCCTGATCCTAGGATTGAACCTGCATCTCCTGCATTGGCAGGCAGATTTTTTTTTTTTTACCAATGAGCCACTACTGTACTTCAGTTAAAGCAACAGTAACAACAACAAAACCCAGCTAAATACAAATGGCAGAAGCCAGCCCTGGGGGGAGACGGGATTCCAGGTGGGGCTTTGATGCTGCTCCCAGACTGTTTCATTTCCCCTCCACACATCATCGTCCATCAGCCGCGAGAACGGGCTGTGACAGGCAGCGCTTGATCTTGCCCCACGTCTCAACCCAGGTCAGCCAGCCTGCAGCCACCACAGGCGCAGGAAAGGAAGTGACCAGGTCTTCAGGTCAGCGCCTGCCGCTCAGGCGGCACCGCTGGTGGACCGCCTTCTGGCTCCGGAGGCTCCTGGGGAATCTCCCAACCACCTGTCATTAAAGACAAGCCCCGCCTACCCGCAAAATGGCAGGAGAGCTCGCAAAGAGGGATGGGGCCTGGGAAAACGTTCAACCCCGTAACTCGTTTGTATTACTTGATTTACACTTAAAATATATCTGGAAGGCAGTAGAAACTCTCACACGGAACAGACTGCCAACCCAAATGCTAAGCACTAAAAAACTGCCTGGCATCATTATATTATCCATTTATCAGTTTGTCATAAGAATTTGACACATCTTGTCACTGAAAGTTAGAAATAACAACTTCCTTCCTTGACGCTTGGAAAGAGATGAAATATTGCTGCATATGCTAAATTCGTGCGACTACCAACCAGGCATGCGGATCTTTAATACGGAACTGCTGACGTCTGCGACCACCACATAACAAGTTCATTCGAGTGGTAACAAACACATAGCTATTTGCTCAAAGACTGCTAAAAAGGCGAAGTTACACAACAGTCAGTGTTATCCAGTATTCTAAACTTCTGCCAGGACTCCATTTAATATCTCATTTTACACTGAATTCGTGCGGAAAAAAAAAAAATTGACGAAACCACCTGGAAAATGTGGCATTGTGCAATATTTTAAGACGTTACCATCTTAAATGCAGAAGAGGATAAATCAGGCTCTCTATGGATTAGATATAATTAGAGGAGGCATTAGAGCCTTAATTATATATACATTAACACCGGCTTGAAGCTAGTGTTGCAACCAGCATGATAAAGTGTCAGCCAGTGAAAATAACTTTGATCTGAAAGAGCAGTGCTAATAATTGGCACTTACATTTGATGGATTCTGCTCTCTTGAATCTAAGACTTTTGTGGGAGTGAATTATTTTACTCTGATTGGGTAATTAATAACAACTAACCAAGAGCAAAGATTACTGACTGCAGGAAGTACAAGTTCACACTCTGGGGCAGAAGTACCCGCACTCCGGTACTCCCCGCTGCGTGTGACACAGTAAGTGTGGTCCACAGTAAGTGTGGTGCACAGTAAGAGTGGTCCATAGTAAGAGTGGTCCACACAGACTAGACACACACAAGTCACGCTGCTGTACCTGAATTTGGTTTGACAAAGGGACTTGTAGTTGAACTTCTTCCATTTGTACCAGCTTCAAATTCTGGCTTCCTCGTTGGATCACTATGCCTGGTTGACCCAGCGGAACTTGCATCTATATGAAAAACAAGCAATTACTTACAGCACGGAGATCTGGTGGGATCTACCTTTAGGAGCAGGATCTAAATCTCAAGAGGCACAAATAGCAATGAACATAAGATTTTTTTATGCAAAGTACTGTGAGATGCAAGAATATAATTTTCCTTTGAAAGCACAATGGTTCTACTAGTTATCTCAGAGGTTTAGCTAGTGAGGCCATCTGTGGAAACTATAGGGATTCTTGCATTTGGCAGGCAGAACATTGCAGATGACATTTTAATTTAACTGAGCGAGTTGACTGACTACTACCCCAATTTCTAATTAGAAGAATAATTCTGTCTGCACAAGAGGTCATCTCTGTGTGAAAAGGCTCAGTGAACACAAGTCTTCTGTAGTCAAGAGGCAGAAATGGGCAAAATGGCAGAAACTTTAGTTTGCATTCTGGATATGTTAATTGTGAAACAAAGGGGGTGTTTTGCTTTGAAGAAGGAAAAATCTATCTGCAGATACAGACATGGCCATAGACACTGAACTTGGCTGACCTCAACTTTTAGAAGTATCTCCAATAAAAAGAAGTGGGCTGCATCAACTTAAGGAAGTCGCTCAGTGGCTCGAGGTGCGCAGAAAGGTTTGCTTTGGAAACTAAGCTGAAGAGTGAGTGGAGGCATGTGCGCGCAGCCCTGGGGGCAGCCATACTAGCTGGGGGCCCAACCAGATCAGAGGCTCTGTGAATCAGCAGACGGTTTTTTACCTTGTCCAACTTTCATGAGGATCTTCATGGCTCTTGTCTGGCACACCCCTCCCTCCTGGTTATCCAGGCCCTCCAAAGACCCATTTGATGTAGCTGATCAAAAATAAAATGGACAAAACAAAAAAATAAAGAAAAAATCAGGAAATCAATAAGCCAAGTTTACATGAACATGAAATGTCTGAAAACAATTCGGAAAATAAGAATTCACTCTTAGTCACAGGTTTGCTGAAAGTATGGGATGCTGAAAGGCAAAACGGAAAAAATAAAGAAACAAAGAGTGATGGATGTCATCCACACGGCCTCACGTATGACCTCTGGTTTCCAATGGACTTGAGTGCTTTCTCCTCCCTTTATAATCAACGGATTTTGTCTGAGTCTGTAGATAAAAGGAACGGCATCTTCTAAAAGCTGACTATTTTGGAGTTCTGCCTCCAAAGAGCAGTACAGTAAATACGGTAATTTCAAAACGTGGTAATCATCACCCAGCACCTGCTTCCTCTACTACTGATTTCCTGCCTCAAGAACAATTAGCTTGATGCTCCCTGATTGTCAAGCGTCCAAGTTCTATAAACACTCAGAGAGGAGACTCCCACGCCCCTTTTTCTTTCCCCAGCCTTTCTGGAGCTTAAGAGGTTGTACTAGAATTCACGTCTTCCAGTTCTGGAGTTTTCCTCCTCCATCACCTTGTACTCGACCTGAATGAATGGATGTGCTTTTACCACCACCATCGACCTTGGTCAGACTCATAACCAGACTCCCTGGTGCAGAAGCCTGGGTGGACAGAGGGATCCATCCCCGCGTGTCCACTGCTCTGAGAGTCGCCCGGGGCAGCTCGGGACATAAGGCAAGGACTTGGTTCAGGTCCACCAGCTCGATTCCCTTTCCACCTTGAGGAGGAGGGGGAAGGCAGGATGTTTAACCCTTCCCAGTGTCTTTTCTTCCTCAACAGTCCATGCCCTACTCTATTTGAAGACAAAGGTCTATCTCTTTAGGACAGTGAGTTCTCTGAAGAGCATTGTAACTAAAGCCGAAAAAAGACAGGCTGCTAGCTAACTTGCTGAGGGACAGGATTCAAATTACAGGTCAAGTTCCAGACGAGAAAAGGAGGTGGACGTTTAGACACTTCTATTCCTCCACATTTCAAGGGGCAGGGAACGTAAGTGTTTCATATCCAATTCTGCAGTATAAATCCTTCTCTATTTTTTTTTACTCTCTCTTTTTTTTTTTCCTTCCCTTTTTTGGTCATGCTGTGTGGCATTCTGGATCTTAGTTCCCTGACCAGGAATCAAACCTGTGGTCCCTACAGTAAGCCCAGATTCCTAACCATTGGACCCTCAGAGTATTCTCCCTTCTCTAATTACCAAAGTTGTGCCTACTAACTCTATACTTTTAAAAGCACTGAACTTTCTGATAAAAATACATCCAAAGACATTCTTTTAATGGGCTGTTTGTTTCCCAAATGGTAGGACAGCAGACAAATCTGGACAGGTGTGCAAGGAAATATGTATGCTGTGGATAATTATCTGAGCTGGAAAACAAGGCCTGGGCTGACTCGTTTTTGTGTTCTCGAATTACTGACTTTTACTTTTGTTTTCCTTAATAACAATGGCTGCCTCTTGTGTGTATAAATATCTCTTTGCTTATCTGAGTGCTTCCTTAAAGTCCGGGCTCACAATCATATCTTACTCTTCTGTTCTTGCTGACACTGAGTTTCTCCTGGGAAACTGGACAAAAATTGCCATCATAATTTTTTTTTTTAAGAGTAAAAAGTAGATAGTATCCTCTTGTAGATGACTGAGAAAATCTCTGGCAGATAAGTTAGAACAAATACCTAAGAAGCTTGCATGCTTTGGCGACTCTAAAAAAATTTTAATTTTTTTCTTTCCATTTTATGTCTTCTTTCCTTTTTGTTTTTTCCAAACCTGGGCTTAAATTTCAAAGTATCTTTTCCTCCCAAAGGCCTAGAATAGTATGGGTAAGTGTGAGCAGGCACTCTTTCTGAGCAACATCAGAGCAGTGCTATAAATGTCACTTGATTTTTCTCAAAATTTAGGATATGTTTTTGTACAGAAAAAATGGTGAAAAGCTGATGTCTTTATCTGGCTGACAGTCTCAAAGGTTGAGCTACTTAACTGAAGTGGAATTCCCATCTTTTCTAATTCATACCCACATAAATGCACCCCAATGCAAAGTTCAATGACTAAGTGTTCCTTGCTAAAACTTTAACATTGAGCTGATAAATGATAAAAATAAGATTTGAAGGTTGATAGAAGAAAAAAAAAAAAAAACAACCAGGTAAGGGGAAGGAATATAGATTTATTTATTTAACCTTGATGTAAAAAGATCAAAGATTCAAGTCTAAAAGTAAAAAATAAGGGAATACAAGAAAGGATAGACAAGTCACAGAAGAGAAGAGTCACTGGTGAGTAACATTCAGAACTGCACCTGCAGAGGCAGAAACTACAGCCGACTTCCACTTTGTCAATCTGGAGGCAGGAGGGGTGCACGTAATTCCAGTGACTTTTCTTTTGATTTTAATTTATAGGTCAGTGCCTTTTCTGAATACCAGGGCCTCCATGGAGAGCTCCCTTTGGTTTACTCCAAGTGATGTCTGAGGAGCCCCTAAACATAAAGAACTCCAGAAGTATTCAAATCAAACAGCAATCTATAATTTAGCACCCACAGACTATATGTGGCAGGCAGAAAATTGTGTAGTGGAGAATAAGACTGCTTTGTATCTCCAACTGTGGACATTTTTTTTATTCCTTGGGGAGGAAAAAAAGAAAAAAACCTTCAAGCCCTGGAGATTTCCAGAAGGAAACCTGAAGGTGCAGCTTTAGCTCTGTTCTTGAGGCCGAGGCCACTGCTGGGGTGGGTGGGGAAGGGTGGGGATGAGGGCGAGGGGGGCCAGGAGCAGAACACTGTGACTGCGGATGGCTCTCCCGCTACATTCTGGACTCAGCATCCCTCCCCTCTAAGTCCACTTGGAAGTTGCAAAGTTCCTGGAAGATACTGAAAAATTCATTCCTAATGTTTGTTTTAGCATCCCCAATATTTGGCTTTTTAAAAGGGTGCTAAGTGGGGAGTGGGTGGGATGAATTAGGAGATTGGAATTGATACATATACCCTGTTGCTTTTTTTTTAACTTGTCATTTTGTATCCGGAGTCTAGCTGATTAACAACCTTGTGGTAGTTTCAGGTGAAGAGCGAAGGGACTCAGCCTTTGGGGGAGACTCCATTCTCCCCCAAACTCGCCTCCCATCCAGGCTGCCACAGAACGCTGAGCAGAGTTCCCTGTGCTGTACAGTAGGTCCTGACACATATACGCTGTTGCTACTCCATTGTTCGGCACAGGGAACTCTTTACTCAATGACGGAAATGGGAAGGACATCCAAACAAGAGGGGATATATGTGCATGTAGAGCTGATTCACTTCACTGTACAGTAGAGACTAACCCAACATTGCCAAGCAACTATACTCCAATAAAAACTTTAAAAAAATTAAAACAAGAGCTAAACTTTAAAATGCAGTCAAGAGGGAATTCCCTGGCAGTCCAGTGGTTAGGACTTGGCATTCTCCCCGATGAGGGCCCGAGTTCAATCCCTGGTCAAGGAACTAAGATCCCACAAACCATGCAGCTCAGTCAAAAAAAAAAAAAATACAGTTATATGTTCCAGCACAAAAGGGTTTTTGTCCTGAGTTAGGAAGGAAGGAAGCTGTCTAGGAAAACCCTGTTTTAAGATGGAAACTTCAGAAGGTAAACTTCACAGCAAGTTCAATTATAAAATAACTCAGAGTAACTTCAACTTATTTTATATTTAATCTCACAGTAAAAACTAATCAAGGAGTACAAGTTCACATTCTGGGGCAGAAGTACCCGAACTCTGATACTCCTCCCTGTGTGCGACACAGTGTGTGGTACACAGGACCTTCTTATCAAGGAGTGTAGGGCATGCGGTCCTAATTCTAGAGGTGTCCCCTGCCCTCCCTTGCCCTCCGCCCCCCCTCCCCGCCTTGAGAAATGGCATAGCTGAAAGTCTTCTGACCTGATGACACCTCATTATTGGCCTCAAACTCTGAAATAAAGCCTCAAGATTAATATTCTGATTTCTGCTGCAACAGCTAGTCACCAACAAGCTTTAAAAGGCTTAGTGGCTGACTTTGAAATACAAGAAATTGCTAATACTTGGGAGTAAAATCTACTTCTACTGCAGGAGACAATTTTGCAATAATTCTTATTGTTGATTTGAATGTATTGGGAATTTTTAACTGGGAGAAGGTAAAAATAAATTGCTAACCTCATTCTACTTAATTTTTCTTTGCATCTCTCAACCAGCATCATCTAATGCCACCACAATCATAGTATGACTGTACTAAATGGATGAAATTGCATTTAATCATTTAGAGAGAAAAAAAATAACATTGTTATATCTAAGCTTTTAGTGCCCAGACATTTTTTTCCCCCTTGACTCAGAGAAAAACTAGATTTTATCAAACAAAAATTATCAGAAAAGTATCTCTATCTAGTTAGAAAGGAGGGTTCATAAAGATACATGGGCATTTTATAGCCTGCTTTTAAAATCTTTTGCTTCTGGGATCTAATTGCACTGAGCGAGTGTATTGAAATCACTAGCTTGTTCCTCCAGAGCCTGATTTTAAGTGGGTGGAGATCATGGCTCAGTGGGGGGGAAGACCCTGAGTTCATCCTGCCTAAAATTTCTCTTCATGTCTGAAAACTACTCTGCGAACACCTGTAACTGCCCGTTTATTTGTACGCGGACTTAACTGCAGTTTCTCCCTCGCTGCAGGTAGGCAGTGTGCTGGTGATCTGAGTAATAGAGGAGACCCAGTGGGCAAGGCAGACTGCATTTCTGGCTGTGTTTTTAGACTGTGCCCACGGAGAGGAAGTCCTATCGCATTTTAATGTGTCTTCACTTGGTGGTTACGGCTCTGCACCCGGGGGTGGGTGAGATGGAGTCTTGGATCCCGACTGTTTTTATTTCAGTCTTCTACTTTGGTAACTGGATGGGGAATTAACTCCTGGCTGCGTGCCGACGCATACATGGGTCTGTCCCATGCACAGAGAGGTCAGCACCAAGAAATTCCACAGAGTAGGCACCTCCTGACGAAGTGCACCCATCATTCTTAGGGTATGATGGAAAGAATGAAACATCGAGATATCCTATGCAGGGTATTTCATACTATTTTATTTATTTATTTTCTTGGCTGCACCTCTCAGCTTGTGGGATCTTAGTTCCTTGACCAGGGATCAAACCTTCGCCCCTGCATTGGAAGCGCAGAGTCTTAGCCACTGGGCTGCCAGGGAAGTCCCTAGACCATTTTAAAATGTAGCTTCCTGGGATGGGGCCAGATTGAGTCGGGGGGGGGTGGTTGATGGACATCCCCAAAGCAAATCTTTTTCTCATCAGAGAGATCCGCCAAAGAGAGACAGATAATAAGCATACAGGGTCAGGAAATGAGAGAGTTCAGTTTTCTAGTAAGAATAAACACTTTGTGTCCATATAAAACTGCACATGACATAATTTGCTCTTATTTGGTTATGAAACAAAGAGCATTTTATGAAAATCCTCTATCAACATCATCTCGGCACTATCCTTGTCCGCCGTGTCATCTGATGCTGGCCTTGCTAATTTTGGCTTCTTCGGGCAGCCCTTCTACACATGGGTCTCTCAAAACTCAACTCAAGAACTGGAAGCACTTGAAGCCTATTACCTGGCAAACTGAGGAACTGAAGAAGCAAAACAAAGTAAGAAACTTGAAAAGTAAAGCGATGACACTAAAATACAGGTGACACATAGACTGGGTTACTGTTTTCTTCCAGAAGAGTGGGCAAAATTTTGAGTTTCTAAAAGAAAAAAAAAAGAACTGAGCTATGTAAGTTGAAAACCAGAAGGCTGAGAAAAATATAACTACTTAATATGAACACACAACCCAGGGAGCTAAGATCTACCTGCTTCGCACCCTGACATGAATTCAAATTCAAAATATACGATGCATATTCAAAATATATATTAAAGACATAGGGACTCAGTTTCTTGAACTCAATGTAGTTTAATGCCCTAGGTATCACAGCTATCCTTTAATATGCCAACTTCGAAGAAAAATTCTAAACATGGAAATGATAACAATCACTAAATGCCAAAAGTAACTTGCCCTTTGCTTTAATTAATAAAAACTTTTGAAACAAAAACATCTGTATAATGTGTCAAAGGAAGATGAAAAAAAAATCACTTCTAACTTCTTCTTTTTTATATGCTTTCCTCTGTGGTTTTATAGTTAAAGAAATGGCGAATACACCACCATGGTTTTCCAAGGTCCTCGCTATTTTTGCTTGGCGCAGTATCAAAAAAAGTTCAGCATTAATTCAAATCATATGGCATTTCATCCCAGAATGCCTGATCTTAGAGCGAAAGTTTTATGGATACTTCTAAAAGTCTTGATTTGAAGAAAGAAAGATACAAAGGAAGATACAGGACGTGTGCATTTTTCACCCAAGGAAACACTGTTCCAGTAGTGATGGGAAGAGTCACTTGAACTTAACCCCACATCCTTCTGGGTATGTTTTGACATCTTAAGGCAGTAAATCAGGCATTTGGAGGTAATAACTGGCTTAGCCCCAGTAACTTCTATACAACACACTCAGTTAGTTTCTCCACTAGACAATGATTTGGAAAAATGAATTAAAAATGAGAGTCACAATTTAGCCCCTTCTACCATATTAAAATACAAGTAAAGATACCCACTTCACAGGTAGCGCCAGTGGTAAAGAACCTCCTGGCAATGCAGGAGACGTGAGACGCGGGTCTGATTTCTGGGTCAGGGAGATTCCTTGGAGAAGGAAATGGCAACCCACTCCAGGATTCTTGCCTGGGAAATCCCATGGACAGAGGAGCCTGGCAGGCTATAGTCCATGGGGTCTCAAAGAGTCGGACACGACTGAAGCAACTTAGCATGCATGTAGCAACAAAGATATGGGTATCCAGTACAAATGAAGGCTCTTGGATAAAATGGTATAATTTTATTTCCTCAATTTTAAATGTTCACCATGAACAGTGATAGGCTATTCTACTGACAACTCAGTAATGAGAGTTTTGAAAAATGTAACAACCTTGAAACAGTTTAGTGAACTGCTTCTGTTTGTGTGTTCACTAAAAAATTGTATGACCTACTACTTTTCCACATATTACTCTTTTGGGAAAGAGGGAAGATACTACATAGAACTGAGTCTAAGGGTGCCAACGTATGTTATTATATCTCCTATGTCATACGAGACTTGGATGTTGAGAGAATTCAGCCAATTGAGAGAAGAGTAATAATTGAAAATAATGAATATGACCCTCAGAGCATAAGAAATTCCATCACAGCTTAATCATAAAACCCCTTCACCATGAGGAAGTACATACAAAGTTCAAGGTAGGGGCAATCACTGAAGATGCTAAAAGCCATAGTCAGCTTTGATGAGACAGCCCTGAACAGCCACCGATCACACATAAAACCAGAGTGGGGAAAAACGGGAAAAGGAGAAGCAGCAAATGTGTGTGCGTAAGTGTGGGCACACATCGCAGGTACATGTCGATGACAGAAATACCTCCCAGGCTCAACGGCTGCTCTGACATTTGGCTGAGAAAGATCAAACAGTCCCAGAAATAAATCACCAGGCCCCTCTTTTTACAAGAGGCAGGCTTAAACACACTGGGTCCTTTATGAGTGGCTTACTTATTTTCCTCAAAATATGGCTTGCAACACCCTGATGTCTTGATTTTTCATAAACTCTGCTGTGGGAAAACATTCCTTTCAGAGTTTAAAACTTTATTGCTACAAGTGATAATGATTTATGCAGGTAGGATCTCTCATCAGACAAAAGAAAAATTTCAACAAGATTTAAAAAAAAGAAACAACTTTGCATCAAGTGTGCTTTAAGAGAGTGTCACAATGATTCAGAATTGAGAGAATGTGATCGTTAATGGTAAAAGAAGAATCACCTTCTACACATGAGAGTCAACTTTAATATGGGCCAAAATCTACTTCAAAAGAGGAATCACATTTTAAAAATAGGGTGCCAACTCCCTGGTGGCCTAGTGGTTAGTTAGGATTGCAGACTTTCATTGCCATGGCTCTGGTTCAAAAAAAAAAAATTAAGGGGCCAGATGATCACTTCAATAGAATGACCACACTCACATTAAAAAAAGAATGAGGTCAGAGTTCTAAAGATAAAACAGAATGCCCTATTGTCTATACTAGCTTTACTTTAGCATTCTTAATTTTTTTTTTTTTAATAAAAATGAGACTTCCCAGTTAAGAGAGAGTGATAATATCTAATAAAAACATTTTGGCCATGAAGAAGCGTGTGTTTGGGCAAATTATTTCCAGCACACGATTTCTAGCCCACTCCTGAGTGTTTAACGGTCTTCATCATTAAAATATCTTTGTGGAGATATGGAAACCTCTAGATAGTGAAGGGTCAGAGTAAAAAGTTCATGGTGGGGCGGGCACAGCCCACAAGCCTCCTGCTCATCCCTAATCACAGGCAATGATATTAATGACCCAGTAATTGGGAGACCGAGGCACTGAAGTGGAAAACTTCCATCTGAGGCAGAGTTCATCTCTGGGTGGTAGGGCTTCACCAGTGACTGAATTAATGCTTGCTGACAGTTTAGAACATCACACTGCAGATGAGAAAATGCACCACTCTCAGGGCATAATAGCTCAGACGGACATGATGTTATTTGCTTTGACCACCTAGAGACCAGCAGGAACCCCGATAAAGTGCCCTGTCTGAATCTGCCCCACACATGAACCTAATTCCATTCAGGAGACATGTCCTAGACTCCAAGAAGCCACAGCCATTTTCCACATGTTTGCTTCAATAAAAGAACACCTTCAGCTCCTAATTTAACATCAGGAACAATGAAACTGGGTTACGCCACCAAGGCAAAAAGCCATTTGCAAAGCGGGACAGTCTTTAACGACACACAGCCTGGCTCCTCTGTGAAGTGATCAACTGTGCTCTTCCCAGAGGTTCTGCCTGCCCATCCATCCATCCATCCACCCATCCCTCCCTCCCTCCCTCCCTCCCTCCCTCCATCCATCCATCCATCCCTCCATCCATCCATCCATCCATCCCTCCCTCCCTCCATCCATCCATCCCTCCACCCACCCACCCATCCATCCATCCATCCACCCATCCCTCCCTCCCTCCCTCCCTCCCTCCCTCCATCCATCCACCCATCCATCCCTCCCTCCCTCCCTCCATCCATCCATCCCTCCATCCACCCATCCATCCATCCATCCATCCACACAAACTGTACCCTTATACTTGTCTAAGGAAATATGAAGTCTCTTATTACCTCTTTTGTACACTTGAGAGATTTTTTTATTATTTTGAATTTTACTATTTAGCCACTTCTCATTGACAGGCAAAGTACACTGGACCTGTGAACAAGATTACGGTTAGAGACCCCAACCCCCGAGCAGTCGGGAATCCGAGTCTGGTTTACAGTGGGCCCTCCATACCCGTGGTTCTTCCATATCCTCAAATTCAACCAACAGCAGATCCTAAGGTGCTGGAATATTTACTACTGAAAAAATCTGCACATAAGTGGATCCAACCAGTTCAAACCATGCTGTTCTAGGGTCAACTGTACTTGATAAAACACAAAGCTCTGTCTTACTGGAGAAATGGAATTGACTGATAGTAGCTCTAAAAAGAAAAATGAAAATTCGGAAGATCTGACAAATTGCCACTACAACCACTGTTAACCAATGGCCCTTTCTACTTTCCTACTGCTTTACAGAATTTCTGGAGGTGAATTTCGGGGCATATGATTGAAGTTATCATCGTTGTGATCATGCTTGGTTACTCAGTCGTGTCTGACTCTTTGCAACCTTATGGACTGTAGCCCACCAGGCTCCTCTGTCCATGGGGATTCTGCAGGCAAAAATACTGGAGTGGGTAGCCATTCCCTTCTCCAAGGATCTTCCCAACCCAGGGATGGAACCCAGGTCTTCTCATTGCAGGTAGATTCCTTACCATCTAAGCCACCAGGGAAGACTGAGGCTAGTTATACATTTACCCAACACAGTCTAGCACCTCTGGTCCAACACATCTGATAAAAGCACAGAGCTCTCTGGGTATCCATGGTGAGTATCCATGCTTGGGTGTCTGGGTATCCATGTGTGCTATGGCCATGCATGCACTTTGTATGTATATATGCTCTCTCTGCTGTCACTATATTATGTGACATGTGTGTCCCAGTATGCAGTATGCTCTGGCTGTAGACTATCTTTCCTCTCCATCTGCACACATGTATGTGTTTGACAACCCCAAGCAGCACTGTCATAATCTAACGATGCTGGTCTAAGGGTCTGAAAACCCTGGTTTCAGTTTTGTCCCTGACACTGCATGGCCGTGTGAACTGCACTAAACTAGTCACACTTCCCAAGTTTCTGTTTTCTCACGGTGATAAAAATTCCTCTGTCACCTGTGTTTTGAGACTGCACAGTGACGCAGAGTATGTGAGGCCATAACACCTTCTTGTAAGTGATCAAACACCCAGAGCCTGAGATTTCAATCTGTGAGGAACAAACCCGGGACTCTTACGAATGATATAAATAAGTTCTTGCCAAGTAATCTTTTCATGTCTGTCTAATGCCTCTTGGCTATTTCTTGAAGTACTTTATTTTGCTTTAAATTTTGATTTTCATGATAAATATTTAAAGGCTATTAAGAAAGAAACGCGTTCTCATGCTTCCACCAAGTCTCCAGCACTGTTCAATTATTTACAAGTCTAAGTAAACTTTGCAAAAGCTATAAATACAGGTGCTAGGGATATTAAGATGTATTTTATGAAACAGTAAAGACAGTTTTATTCTGAGCAATTCCTAAATAATTCTTTTTTTCCAAGGAATTGCCTTCACTCCTCATGTACTCTTATTTTACATGAGAGGCTTTTAGTCTCTCCCCATTGCTTTAAGGACCAGAGTCATCTTGTCCGTTCATAGGTTATTTTGGGAAAAAGGAATGGTGCTCATAGGACAATCTCTGTCTAGCTTTATATAAGATAAGCTGTCACTACCGCCAAGGTGACGCCATTGAACATGAACAGAGTCTCAACCTACAATAGCTTAATCCTCCTAAACCCCAAGAGATACGGGATAAATACCCCAATGGCCATGACTCCACCAGACCTGCAAGCTAGGCATTTCCCAGCACAAGCTCCAGTGAAGCAGAAGCTGAGATTTTTATTCCTGAAATTATAAAGAATTTAAGCTTTATTCATATCAGATTGAACAAGGAGCCTTACTGATGTACTCCGCGAGAGAGCCTCCAATATGGTCATAAAAGGATTTTATGTTACGCTAAAAATAACAGAAACAATGCTTCTCATGGTCAGACCAGTGAAAGGAAGTACGGTCTCAGTTCGTCTCAGTGACAAGGCAACCGTGACGCCTGTGTTTTCTCTAGAACATGTATACCACGTGGGGATGCTGTGGAAATGATCAATAAAAACATAGCATCTCCTTTGTGTAACAGGGAACAGAGAAACGGACCTGGCAAGGCTGGTAAGATGCTAAGTGGGAGATGATTATACATGTAGAAGACTCCGCCCAGTCTGTCTCTTTTGGGTCTTACAGAGGATCTGCTAACAAGCTTGGGCAATTCCTCCGACAAAAAGGTCCATAAATGCATGTTTCTCGGTAAGGAAAGCCCAAGGACAAAAGAACTTTTATAACACTCCAAGAAGACAAAAAAGAGGGAAGGTCTTATAATTAAGTTACGCAGCATTACTGAAACTTGTAAAGTCTCTGGAGTTTCATTTTGTGGATGGTTTTTCAAATAAATGACACTTCTGGAGCACATCCTCCCCACCTGCCAGCTCGCAGGAGCGCACAGGCTTGCTTTTAATCTCCTGCCTCTCACATACCTCCATTGTCTGCCCCACCCCAAAAAGCCCCCAGTTGGGGGGTCTTGGGGGCCCGCCATGGCAGTAAGCATGTCACATACAGCACCCCACTTAAAGGCACATCATCCCCAGCTGACAGACGAGGGGCCTGAGGTGGAGACTGCTTCAGTTCCTTGTTGAAGGACATTCGAGAAGCTGTGCCTGACTCCGAGCTCCCAACTGGGTTTTCCCAGGTGGCTCAGTGGTAAAGTATCCGCCTGCCAAGGCAGGAGATGCAGGGTCAATCCCTGGATAGGGACGATTCCCCAGGAGAGGGAAACAGCAACCCACTCCAGTATCCTTGCCTGGAGAATCCCATGGACAGAGGAGCCTGGCAGGCTATAGTCCATGGGGTTGCAAAGAGTTGATGAGCATTCTATGATGAAGCCAATCGGTTCAGTTCAGTCACTCAGTCGTGTCCAACTCTTTGCAACCCCATGGACTGGTGCATGCCAGTCTATGAAGCCAACAGTTGTAGGCTAAAAGTAAAAATGTGTTTAATTCTTGAATTTATATGCAAGGCAATTCTATGCCAGGTATCAGACATAAATCCCTGCCCCAAAGTCAGATAAGTGACAGGCTCATACTGTCATATTCTTGAACTTGATGATGTTCCGTGATGGAAATACAGCTTTTGCCACCTTTATCATGTAAATAAGTCATCAACTAAAGCCCATTATCAACTGCAGAGACCACATATATATTCTAAAATAAATCTATGTGTAGAAGGACATCTGAAACCTCCCATAACGATTTTGTTAGGGAAAGGGCTTATATTACATTCAGAATATTTTATTTTTCATTTATGTATATATATTTTTAATCTTTTGGCCACATCACTTGGCGTGTAGGATGTTAGTTCCCCGAGCAGGGATCGAACCTGTACCCCGTCCACTGGCAGCATGAAATCTTAACCGCTGGACCACCAGAGAAGTCTCTATTGAGTATATTTAGTGCCACGTGCTACACTTACTCCCAGAAATAAGGAAATCAAAAACTAAAAAGAAAAACAAACAGGAAAAAGGAAAACACTCCACAAAAATACAGGAATGGAATCTGCTGTTTTGCTTTGATTCTTTAAGAATGGTGTTTCCTTATATTTGTGTGCAAACATTTTAATTTACTTTGCAATTTTGCTCAGAAGTGGAGTTTATGCCTAAAAAATAGCAAAGCTGACTGAGGAGCTTTCCAATTTTATATGCTCTGATAACATTTAAAAAAAATTGCTTTGGAGAATGAAACCCATGATGGGCCTATGAAATGGTGACTCATTCAAATTCATTCAGCGTTTCTCAAGAAGACTTTCCCGAGGGGCAGCTTTCGGAAGGACCACTGTGAACACAGCAGGGTGGAGTCACAGAACAAAGTTTAATCAATCAAACAATCGTTAGAAATGATGTCTTTTAAACTGTTCCACAAATCCACATCTTGGCTACGGATTTGCGGTAAAAAAAACGTAACAACCACACAAGGGTAAATTGGGAGGTGCCCTGGGCGGGTGGTGTTCTTCCTAACAGCTAGGCTGTGGGCAAGTTTCACTTAAAAATTATCCACACAAGGGCAGTCATTGTCACCGCCTCTGACTCACACGTTTTTGGTAGTGTGATGAAAACCTCTTTGCAGGTATTTTGCAAGATTTTATGCTTTGGCTGGCTGACCAACCCAAGGGACCTTCGTGAGGGTTAATACTGCAAAGGACCTCTACACCAAAACTGCTGATTCATTCGGCTCTGAATTATTATTTCTCTCTTTTTTTTTTTAACTTTTCAAATCCTTCAGCCATTTGTTTATTTATTCTTCTCTTTTCATGAATAACTGTTGATAAAAAATAAAAACAAATACATAAATAGATAACTCTTAAGCACCAACTACACAGCCCACGCCGTGCTTAGATCTAGAAATATGCTGATTAACAAGGCCACAAGAGCTGAATCTCTGCTGTGGAAGGCAAAGATAATACAAAGCGAAAGTGTTAGTCGCTCAGTCATGTCTGACTCTTTGCGACCCCATGGACTGTAGCCCACCAGGCTCCTCTGTCCATGGGGTTTCCCAGTAAGAATACTGGAGTGGGTTGCCATGCCCTTTTTCAGGGGATCTTCCCGACCCAGGGATCGAATCCCAGTTTTCTGCATTGCAGGCAGATTCTTTACCATCTGAGTCACCAGGGAAGCCCCAGAGATAATGCAGGTGAGTTATTAAATGATTCCAAAGAAACCAGTGATAATGAGTCCCAATTTGATATTTGGAAGCAAGCAAATCCTTCTGGGTTATCACTTCTAAAAAGAAACTGGAAACCAAGCATAAATTTGACACAAATAGGGCTGAGGACACAGTTAGGGTTGCTTGCCTAGTATTCACTGGAGTGTTTTTCGGAGACTGAGCTTCCTTTGACAATGGATCACTTCAGAACAGATAGTTATTTTATAAACTTCTTAAAAAAATGTAAAGACATGATAAAAAAAAAAAAACTGTAGCTTGTTTGTCTTTGAGGCAATTAAGAATCAGAACGTAATGAAAAACAGACCAAATGGTCTCAATATCCTCACCTTTGGAAGATTTAAGATTAGGAGATTTTATTATGCAAATTAAGCCCAAGGTTAATGACTGACCCAGGTCACCTGAAAAAGTCAGTTCCCAACATGAGGAAAACCCATATATATCATTTTGCCCCACGTCAAAGCAAATAATCGTCTAGGAGAAAAACTAATTAGTATGAACATCATTGCGTCATGTCCTTTCCTAGGGGAAGTCAGTGGATACTTGGTAGGTTTAAACATACACTCTCAATTAAAAGTTAATATTGACTTCTAAAACTTAAAAAAAGTGTGATGCCTGTATTATAAATCTGTTAATACTACAAATCAGTGTCTTTAAAGAGTTCACAGTGGATCCTATCCATTCAGCTGGAAAAGAGCCTCCCTGACAAGAGATGCTAGACCTGATGTACACATCCAACCATGAATGGTTTGAAACTGGAGACTTCCACCTTTAGCCAGAACAACAACAATAATAACAGTAAAAGCCATTTCCTAGAGAAGAAATCAAAATTCAAAGAAATAAAGGAACTTTCTCATTAAGCTTAGGCAGCGGGACTAGAAGCCAGGTCTCAGGGCGCCTGGCATCAGTTCACCTAGGGAATGACCGAACACCAATTCCAATTCAGTCCACTGGCAACTTGGACTGTCCCTCTCTGGGGGTTATGAACAACTGCTCCAAAGCATCACTTCTCTTTTCCCTACCCATGGAAGGAAACCAGGATACAGCAATGATGCTGATTGGACTAACACTCTTAGTTATGAAGCTGTCTACTAGCTGGATGCAAAGATTTGGAGTTAAACTCATGTAATATACATTGTCGGGCTTCCCTGGAGGCTCAGTGGTAAAGAATTCATCTGCTGTACAGGAGACCCAGGTTCCATCCCTGGGTCTGGAAGATCCCTGGGAGAAAGCAGCTGCAACCCACTCCAGTATTCCTGCCTGGGAAATGCCATGGACAGAGGAGCCTGGCAGGCTATAGTTCATGGGGTCACAAAAGAGTCAGACAGGACTTAGTGACTAAACAACAAGAAGTCTTACTTTCAAACGTCTTTTTTTTTAAAGACACTGTCAGACTTCCAAAAGCTTAAGATTTCCATTTATTTTACCTAATGACTATTTTACATTTTCAAAGATTTCCCTCTTATTTCATACATATTACCACCCCATCTCCTTGTCCCATCCCTCAAAAATACTTTTACTTTCAGTGTATGACCACTCTGCTTTTAAATCTATAATTCACCACTTTCCCTTTTTCTTTGTTACTTATTCTCACTAAGCCACTCTCTGTGCATTACGCTGGTTTAAAAATAGCCTTTCAGTCTCTGTGGCATTTCAGGTTCACAGCCAAGGACAAGGATTAGATGGTTATGACCATCTTTGTTTTAATTACTAATGACTGTAATAAAAAACAGAAAACAATACATTGAGTACTTAATAAGTAGTCAGTGAATCGTTGATTTTACAATTTCTCAAGAGCAGCCAAGAGAGTTTCAGTCTGATCACCCAGAAACGGTCTCCCAGTAGACAGCAGCTCAGCGCCCCAGACAAACCGGAGCCCATCATGACGAGTCAGTAGAGACTCCCAGAGAAACCGAGAAAAATGACTGTGTTGCTTGCATGATGTAAACAGCTGTTCCGGGCACCCAGCCTCGGCTCTGACATACCCTGGGCCTGGAACAACCCTAACTCCTGTACTTAGTAGGCATAGCCTGCCTCACATTGGATTTCACAGCCTCAGAAGTGAACAGTAGCTCAGATAGAACCCCAAAAGCACACGGGATGTGTCAAATTAATTATATGGGGAGAAAAAAAAAAAGAAATTCATCGAACAAACCTAACTTTATTCTTCCAAATCTGGTTTTAGCCTGCCCATGTATGATAGTGGTTTCCTGGAACTCCCATCCTTTGACCTACACAATCCATGCAGAATGGGTACCATTTTACCATCTTGCTCACTGCTGAACCCCTAGCACTGATGCACAGTTTCTGGCACAGAGTAAATACTAAATGAATGGATGGACGGATGGATGGATGGATGGATGAAGATAAAAGTCATTGCACAAGATTCACCTATCAAAATCTCACCAGTGTTTCTTAAAAATGGTTTTGTCAGTAGAGATGCTGAGTATATTCAAATATATCCACTTATTTCAATGCTACAAAAACTCTAGGAGGCTCTTTCTCTTTAGGTATTTATATTAATGAGTATTACTAGTACAGGGTCTTTCATTCAATTAAGGCTTCTTTTTAAAAAAAATGGACAATTTTCAGCAAAGATTCCCACCAAATTATTTGCCACAGTAATAATTTTAAGGAAACAAAAATGATACAAACCTATTTAGCTTATCCTAATTTCTATAAAATAAATGAATAGAATTATACTTACATATAATGTAATAATCTCTGTTCTTCTGAAATTCTAGACCCCAGAGATTAGGGCTGAATTCTTGGAACTTGATAGTGAACTTTACATCTTGATCTGGTCTGGCACAGTTGAGAAGAGGGGTATTTTCCTTCTTAATAGTGCATCTGTCTGCTTGGTCTTTGTCCACCATATAAACTTTATAATATTCATACTGGCCAACAGTTTTAGAGTCCACCTTAGGGCAAATAATATCCAATTTGTCTCCTATCTGTGGGTATAGTACCAGTCCTTGTCCAGGTAGAAATCTAAAAGCATAAAAGAAAAGGTACCATTGAGTTTATTAAAAAAAATTAACCATGTTAATGATAATGACAATATAGTCAGACAACATCAAGAATTCCAAACTGAAATTTCATAGTTCCACACTTTTATTGATCAACAGTATCTGAGTTCACTTTGCCGACAAAAGTCCATCTAGTCAAAGTAATAGCTTTTCCAGTAGTGATGTCTGGATGTGAGAGTTGGACCATAAAGAAGGCTGAGTGCTGAAGAATTGATTCTTTCAAACTGTGATGCTGGAGAAGGCTCTTGAGAGTCCCGTGGACTGCAAGGAGATTCAACCAGTCCATCCTAAAGGAAATCAACCCTGAATATCATTGGAAGGACTGATGCTGAAGCTCCAATACTTTGACCACCTATGCAGACAGAGAGCAGACTCATTGGTAAAGATCCTGATGCTGAGAAAGACTGAGGGCAGAAAGAGAAGGGGGTGACAGAGGATGAGATGATTGGATGGCATCACCGACTCAATGGACACGAGTCTGAACAAACTCCGAGAGATGGTGAAGGACAGGGAAGCCTGATGTGCACAAAGAGTGGGACACCACTGACCACTGAGCGACTGAACAACAACAGTCTGAGTTGAGATCAGCACGGGATGCATGTATTTAGGACCTAAGCTTTAAAGAAAGAAAAACCAGAAAAAGAAAGAAGCCACACTCCTATCTTTACCCAGTAGGATCAAGTCAACCCGCTGACACTTCTTTTACACCCCCTCACTTGTAATGTTTCAGTGCTCCTTTGTGTGACTTCACAATGACTTTTCCTTGATGGTGAGTCAGACTTTCCCACCTGTTTGTTATTTTTTAACCATTGGCAGCCTCCGTGTATTGGGCATGCCACAGAAAGACCGCCTCAATTCCAGGGAATGGGGGAGGCACTGAGACTTCCTTGTCCTGTTAGTTTCCATTTGCTGTTGATGCTAATTATCAGACAAGTTTCATCAAGAATGTTTCAAATTACTTATCATAATTAGTCAGTCACTGATCAAACAATGGCTCCTTTATTACCCTGAACAAAAGAAACGTCTTACAAACCCATAAAAAGTTAACCAGAAATAATTAGTTGGAGTATTGATTCAGCTGCAAGATGAAAAGTCCCCAGCTCAGGAGGACAGCGTCTACTGTCCTTGCCCCACAAACCATTCCCCCCTCCCTTGAGATATAGTTGCTTCAATTAATTCTTAGAAGCAGATCTTTAGAACCCGAACTCCTGATACACTATCCCCTCAATGCTTATGGCTAACAGCCTCCCTCCTCCACATTCTTTCTTGCCAGCCCTGCTGCTGAAAGATCTTTCCTATCGGGGAGCTCCTCTGAGAACCTGAAACAAGGGCTTCTTAGAGAACCTCCTTCTACAAGTGCCTACATCAAAAACACTTAGGGAACCCATCTCGTTCCTTCCAAAGGAGCCAAGCCTGCAGGCTCATTCAAGTATTAAAGCCTGAGAGCAAAGCATCATGTCCGAGCCAACGTTTATTGAACCAGGGAAGTCCACCAGCCATGACCGTGAATGGGTCGTAATTTACTGAGAGAGAAACAGAGAGAGAGAGAGGGAGGGAGGGAGAAACCAGGAGGGATGGGGCGTCTCCAATTTCAAATCGATACTGAAGGAACGGGTGATGATGTATGCAAATGAGTGGTATGAATTTTTCTGAAACATGCATGAGGTTGATTACAAAGCATCACAGAACATAACAAAAACTAGATTGCAGATTTATGTGAAAAACCAATATTCTTTGCGGCAGGGAAAAAAAAAATGCAAGTTGCACACAATGGTTTGTCACTTTTCCCCGGAATGTACCTTTCTACAATCCCAAAGAGAGGGTGGCCCCCTTTCTTTCTTATTTTGTCTTAACTGAGATTCCTAAAGCAGGGATATATGACACTTTATTCAAGTTAAAAAAGAAAGAAAAGCGGATGAGAACCACCTGACAAAAATCTTTCCTTGAAGCAGAACTCAAAATGAATAACAAATTTCAGACAACATGTTGTGCACCCTTGAAGAATTCTCTAGAACTGTTGACAAATGTAGATCACCACTGCGTAGGAGCCTCTCGGGGAACTTCTGGGCCATTTCTGCAGTTTTCTGGAGAGCCGCTTGGAAAATTGAACTCCAGGGGACTGAGGGCATCCAGGGCTCTCTCTCCACCCTGAGGGTCAGCGGTCTCCGTCTTTTCTGTGGCTAAAACCTGGCTCTGGTTTTTGGTGGACAGACTGAAGGACAGACTCTGAATGTTTGAGGCTTTTTCAGTCTTGACCAAGTGATTCTGCCGTGGTTGGAAAACAGGGGCAAGGAGCCTGGCGGTCCATATAGATGAGATAACACTGAGTATTAACACTGCTCACCTTCCTGACACATCATTTTTTTCATGTCTTATTCCTGGACCTTCTTAGGAAACCTTCACTGCACCTGAGAACCAAGGGTGGACTCCTGCCTGGGGTTTCCTGCCCCTCTTCAAACACCTTCTCCCCTAAACCTCCTCCGAGAGCAGCCGGCACAGCAAGCACCTGTGTCAGCTGGAGTGAAATCTGTAGCCTGGATGTCCGGACCTGCCTCCTTTCAGCTCTGACCTCCACGCTGAGCGACCTTCACCCTGGACCACCAGGCTCTGGACCACAGGACCCTGAGCAGACAGACGGACCCATCCTCTTGTCCATCCACCCCGTTCCTTTAAGACATGAGGCCCATCCCCACACGAAAGCTGCGTATCATCTCTGCACATCTCCGTGCTCTCCCACATCACGCCTGCGTCTCGGGTTTGGCTCACCAAGCTCTTTCCTCATTCAAGATGCTACCCTGATCCTGTTTCCCTCACGAAGATTATTTTTTCCTGTGTAACCAAAGACTTGCTGTTGGCTCCCTCTCCGCCCCTGTGAGCACCTCCTCGTGACTCTCTTCACTCACCAAATCCAAGTTCCAGTTTCTGCTGGAGCTGACGGGGTGAAGTCCAGAACAGAGGACACGAGAACTGGTTTAGCTACAAGGATCTCCATGTTTCAGACCAGAATCTCAGAAGGTACTGATTATATATGCTAAGTCGCTTCAGTCGTGTCTGACTCTTTGTGATCCCATGTAGCCCGCCAGGCTCCTCTGTCCATGGGATTCTCCGGGCAAGAATACTGGAGTGGGTTGCCATTTCCTTCTCCAGGGGATCTTCCTGACACGGATTGAACCCTCATCTCTTACGTCTCCTGTGTTGGCAGGCTGGTTGTTTACCACTGGCACCACCTGGGAAGAAAGTACTGATCACAAAAAAGCTTAAATGGTCAATGACAGGGGAGCCATTTCTGGGGAGGAGTTAACCCAGAGGATGCTTTTTGAGAGGGAGGAATCTCAATTGCAATAAGTGTATTGGATGCACTCATAAAAAGTAAATCCTAATAAAACCCACTATTCCTAATGCTTGCAAAAGCATCAGTTCACTTTTCAGAAGACACTGTGGCAAAAAGTCAGGCAAGATTTGCTCCTTCACTCTGAAAAGTGGTTTCAAGGGATCCTAACAAAAATTATTCCTTCTTTGAATTCATACAACAGGACCCGACACTTGAGCACTTTAGAGGTTGATTTTTTTTTTAAACCTATACAGGTATATATTAGTAGATACACCAGCAATTAGCACACTTGTTTCTTTAATTGATGAATTATGGTTTCTCAGTAGACAAATGATTTGGGCTGAATTTCCTGCATACGTTACCACTAAGTGCATGGAGCCCAGTAGTCCCTTTGCCTCCCAGGAGACTTCACGGTTGCTATTGTTTTTTTTTAATTGAGATATAGTTGATTTATAATATTATATCACTTTCAGGTGCACTATATTGTGATTCAAAATGTTTATGGTTCTGCTCCATTTACAATTATTATGAAATATTGATTCTATTCCCTGTGCTGTACAATATACCCTTGTAGCTTACTTATTTTACACATAGTGGTTTGTCGCTCTTAATTCTCTGCCCCCCACCTTCCTCTGCCCGCCCCCCTCAGTTAATAACCACTGGTTTGTTCTCTGTATCCGTGAACTTTTCCTTTTTGTTACAATCACTAGTTTGGCTTTGTTTTTTAGATTCCACATGTAAGGGATCACAAACAGGACCTGTCTCTGGCTTACTTACTAAGTAGGCAGGATACCCTTCGGGTTTATCCAAGCACCTTCACTGTCTCTAAGGCAACACAGAGCAAGCAGAGTTAAGTGAGGGTAACAACTGAGGCACCTGCATCTCCATCAGAGATGCTACGATGACAGGAAAGCAGGACCCGGATGTCAGGACTTGACAGTCTTGCTCCCTGAGGGCAGGCAGGTCCCAGGCGTGGCTGACTCAACACAGAACATCCAAGTGCTGACATCTGGTAGATGCTTAAAGAACAAGCAGCAGCTAAGACACACACAATAAATTTAAGTCAAATTTAGGGCCATGAACTAGCTGCAGATCGCAGGCACAGAAGGGATTCTGAAGAAAGGATGAGCTGGAGTTGGGATGGGGCTGGGGGAGGTGGGCGGGAGGGTGGTGGTGCTGAGAACCGAGCGGAACCACCGGCAGGACACGTTTCTGGACAGTCAGGGGCACTGCAGATGGAGTTCTGGACTCGTTCTCCCCAGAGTCATGAATATCGGTGGTTTTCTGCAATCCTTTCCTGGTTACAATGCAAAACCATGCACCACCCCCAGAAGCGAGGCTGCTTTTGAGCACTGACTCTTCGATAAGTGAGCACCGATCAAAGCATCCTCCACCACGGTCTCCATTCGGTCCCCGCACCCGGACCTGACATGCAGACCAGACGAAGACATGTGTGCCACACGCGAGACATGATAGGAAAAGCCCCTCCCTGCACACTTCTCAGCTCCAGCTGCATTGCATTAAAGCGTAAATAAGGTTTGGGGAAATGTAGCTTTTTCTCAATTGAGCTTTTCATAGAAAAGCCACACAGTTAAAGGCAAATCAGGAGAAAGGAAGTCAATTCACATGCACGCCTTTGCCCAGAAGTCAGACCAGGGTCCGTAGCAGACTGATGGATCCATCTTCGTGTCCATCTCAAGGGTGGCCATCGGGTTCCCATGCCGTGTCCAGGGAGCCAAGGACCAAAGGGTGAGGGAAAAACGGACCAGACGTCGAATTTGTGTTTCCAATGTAATGTTACAGAGAGATTTGGACAGTTCGTGAGAATCGCAGAATGTATGTGGGAAGAAAACGGGGTGGATGTCCTGATAATATCATTTCTGAATGGAGAACAATGTGTCCCATAGGTTAAAGCCAAGGCAGTGACCGCAGAGTTCTATTTTTGAAGCCAGGTCACTTATATTTGCATTTTATCACCTCAAGATTGCTGAGAAATGTTAACAAGTCAGACTGCACAGCACACCTGTGCCCTGAACATTTGGTAACAGTCAGTAAGACACTTGTCTTATTGTTGACTTGGGACATTTTTTTTTTTTAAAGAATAATTAGGGTGGGGACAACTGGCTAATTTTAAATTACTACACTGACGGCCTGTTGTTGTTTAGTCGCTAAGTCGTGTCTGACTCTTTCACGACCTCATGGACTGCAGCCTGCCAGGCTCCTCTGTCCATGGGACTTCCCAGACAGGAATACTGGACCGAGCTGCCTTTTCCTTCTCTGGGCATCTTCCTGACCCAGGAATCTTCCCTACTCAGGGATCGAACCCTCATCTCCTGCATTGGTCGGCGGATTCATTACCACTGAGCGGCCAGGGAAGACTAGTGACCCTGCCTAGCGAATATCAATCAAGTGCAGATTTCCTTCTGTGTGATGAGATAATGTCCATTTCTGTAGCCAAAGAAGCCCAGGGGAAAATCCCCAGGTTTGTAACCCATACCACAGAACTGAAGTTGTTGTTGTTAAACCACATCCAAAAAGAAAAAAAACAGTGGTTAGAGGTCTTCATCAATAATATCTGCTGGCTTTTGATTGAAAACAAAGAACAAGGAAGGCTCACACAGTCTCATGTCCTACACAGGAGAGCAGGCACTGTGGGTCAGATCCCCTTTGGGGTCAGGACGGCTGCCCGGAGCATTGGAGCTGTGGTTCTGGGTCTCTCCCTGGAGGGCTTCCGTGGGAAGGCACAGGAGTGGGGTGAGCCTGAGCAGAAACAGGGAACTCCTATGGTTTTTCAGTTTTTCCCAATGAATCATTCCCAAGCAAGACAATAAGATACGATGACTCTGAGCCAAACCCAGGGACACCATAATGTGGAATAAAATGGAAACTCTGAATAGAGTTTCTGAAGTTTCCCCGCCCGAAATTTATTATTATGATGATTATTCTGGTCACACCACACAACATGAGGGATCCTAGTTCCCCGACCAGGGATTGAACCTGTCCCCCCTGCTGTGGAAGCGCAGTCTTAACCACTGGATTGCCCAGAAAGTCCCTGATATGAAATGCTTTGCTGCTAGGATCTGTTTTTATCTTCTGATTACCTATCAACCTGAATCCAAGTTTTTAAAAGTTATTCACCAAACTAGACTCTAACACTTCCACGGGGAATACTCTGAATCAATCTAATAACCTAAATTAGACTTTAATGTTTAATAATCTAAATTAGATCTCTAATAATCTCAATTAGATATTTCAACTTCATATTCATCACTGTGGAAACTTTTAAAATAATGCAACCATTATGTGACACAACATTTTTTTTAATTTATTCTATGGGAGTACAGCTGATTAACAGTGTGTTGATTTCTGCTGCACCTTCCTTCCCAGGTGGCTCAGGGGTAAAGAATCCACCTGCAGTGCAGGAAATGCAAGTTCGATCCCTGTGTTGGGAAGATCCCCTGGAGAAGGAAATGGCAACTGACTCCAGTATTCTTGCCTGGAGAATCCCATGACAGGCTACAATCCATGGGGCCGCGAAGAGTCAGATAGAGGTCTAAACAACAACAACAGTTCCTGCCGTGCAGCACAGTGATTCAGTGATACATACATAATACATTCTTTTTCATATTTTTTCCATAAGGTTTGTCGTAGGATATTGAATATAGTTCCTTGGTGACACAAATTTCCTTAATGCTTTAATCCACACTAGGATCCCATGCTTTTTTAAAAACCTAGCATAATGCATTTAAAGCCTAAACCTGCCGCTTAGAGGAGTTTGGGGGTCACGACAGATCGGAGTGTCACACGTTACACTCTCCAGTCTGGACTCTTCTGTCGACTAGCATCGGATTCCCAGGTTTCAGAGGGTACATCAGGTGGGGCAATGGTTGCCTGCCTGACTTTCGAACCAGGCCCAATGGAACAGCGGGGTCCACGGGAGCCAGGGGCTGAGATGCTCGGGGCTGGCTGGTTACAGGGCCACAGTGGTTCTCCCCAACCCCTCACGGACACGCCGTTTCCCTCGCTTCTCTTTTCTCCCCCTCCCGCTCCTCCATTCATGCCCCCGTCATAACATATGCCCCTCAGGACAAACGTGCAAGGACCTGTCACACTTTTCTTTGAGGTTGCCAAAAATATGCAGGTGAACCTAGAAGGACAGCCAAATCACCGTTGCCCCCTTGATGCTCCAAGAGTCCGAAAAGACTTGAAATAAGCAGCCCTTGCTCTCCTGAAGGCAACAGCACGTCGAGGTAGATGACTGGAGAACACACCGAACTGCCGTAGTGATCAGGGCAAACTGAAATGCTGCTGCCAAACGCAAATACCCCGCTGACCCAGAGCAGAAGAGATGGGAACGAAAGGATGTAGACAGGAATGACCAGCCTCTGGGTCCAAACGAATAACCGGGTCAGGCAAACGCCCTCCAGACGGGCAGGACCACCGAGCTTCTTGTTTTAAAGTGTGTCAGCTCCGACCCAGGGTCCTCTCTGGGTACTGCTGTGCACACACGATTTCAGCATCTCTCTGAGTAGCTAATATTTCTGCATACTTGTGGCAGGTATCATCCGACTGAGAAACAGGAGCCCGTCACTCATGTATCAGGACCCATGCAAACCCTGCCAACGCACACCCTGGGGGAAAGGACCGACAGCTGACTCTCTTCTACCTCTGGAACAAAACGCCAAGCAAAAGCCGTTTCAGCGTCTGAGCGAAGAGACCTTACTTTGCCGTGTGTGTCTGTTAGTCACTCGGTTGTGTCCGACTCTTCACGACCCCATGGACTGTAGCCCATCAGGCTCCTCTGTCCATGGGATTCTCCAGGCCAAGAATACTGGAGTAGGTTGCCATGTCCTCCTCCAGGGGACTTGCCCAGCCCAGGGATCCAACCCAGGTCTCCAGCAGTGCTGGCAGATTCTTTACTGCCTGAGCCACCTGGGAAGCCCATGTGAGTGACTGATTTTATTTTTCCTTTCGTTTCAGAATTACGTCATTAGATGCACATGTGCACACTGCCATATTCAAAATGGACAACCAACAAGGACCTACTGTAGAGCACAGGGAACTCTGCTCAATGTCATGTGGCAGCCTGGACGGGAGGGAAGTTTGGGGGAGAATAGAATCATGTATTTAATATAAGTATGGCTCAGTCCCTTCACTGTTCACCTGACACTATCCCAATGGTGTTAATTGTTAATTGGGGTACACCCTAACACAAAATAAAAAGATGTGAAAAACATTACATCATTAGAGTATATGGTTATTTAAGTAAATGGCTCAGTTCAGTTGGAAATACACACACTCATACACACACCCAGAGTGTGTTGCTCTACTCATTTTGCTGACCAGACAGAAAACACAGACGCCAATGGTCAAACGCAAGGCCTTTATCTGAGGCTGCTTTGGGCTACCGGCTGGTGGACTTGGGGTGACTGTCAGCTTCCCATGTTTTTCAGAATTCTCTGTGATAAACATCAAATCCTTTTGTAATCTGATTAGAACATTATGCTTCAAGGTCCAGTTTCAAGAACAAACTGCTACATTCTTGAGCAGTCTTTCATGACTCCAGTTTAAAACAATATTTTCAAGGCCTGTAGACTTTTACACTTTTTTGGGACGCATTTCCTAAGAACGCAACTAAATAAAATTATCGTTCTCTGAACCACGGTCTATTTAACGAAGCAGTTCTTGAGTCTACAAAAGCCGTATGTAGTCACATACAAGTAGTTTATTCAAATAGATGAAAACTACGGGATACAGTTTCTGCTTAATCATTCAACTGCACAGATCTGGGAGTTGGCTAACATTTCAGGCACTCTTGAGTCCCAGCTTTAGGAACAAGTTTTTTATTACCCTAGCAGTTGGCACACCCCAAATCATACCATAGAATAGGTTCATTCACAAGCCAGAGTTCTGTATTAAGTACACTCTGAGTTTACCATGTTTTGGAAAACATGCATTTTTCCCAGAAAATGCTTTTATTTTTAATTAAATGTCAGAGGATCCAGGAAGAAGAGCAGTCGGTCTGTAAATTGCTGTGTCTGAAATTCTGAATGAGGACAAGCTCGCCACTGCTTTGTTCACCATGGCACACCTTCCTAGCTCTCTCCTGAAAAAAACATACTCGATGCTAGAGATGAGCCCAAACCCTTGACCCTGTGACCTCCCCATGCACTTGGGGCTTCCCAGAGGTGGAGCTAAAACAGCATTAACGCAGAACCCCAAGATTCCTTCC
The DNA here is from genome assembly GCA_024291935.2 of Okapia johnstoni. NCBI lineage: Eukaryota > Metazoa > Chordata > Mammalia > Artiodactyla > Giraffidae > Okapia > Okapia johnstoni. Next base: position 4,558,905 of record CM044321.1, on the reverse strand, counting down.
AGAACGCTCAGTGCACTTGGGAACATAAATCCCTCCCTAAAATGACTTAAACTCAAGAGTTTGTGAATTTGATGGCACGTTTCATAAACAGGCAGGATTTTTGGGCTTGCCTTACTTGCGTTTAATGCTAGATTGCTGCTATGGCTTAATAGGATCAACTCCAAACACCCCAAACAGAAGAGTTTGTCATAAATGAATAAAAGCAGGGCCCAAGAAAGACTTAGGCAATATCGACCACAAGAAATACTCAGGGAACCATTGTGCTGTTTTTGTGGATAGCACTTTACTGCCCCCTTTTGCACTCTAATATCAGAACAAGTGTCTGCACACTTATTCTGAAACCAGAGAGATAGTGGGGTGTCGCTATAGGGTGTCAGGCTGATACAGAATTAGGTTATCAGACCCCACCTTGGAGGAACAAGTAATTACCTTAAAACTTCAAGTAAATGCACCACTCACTGTCTTCTCAGTGGCTTTAAAGCTCTAAGAAATAAGGTAGTCACTGGAGGCTTTAATTGGCATTTGCAGCTTTTGATTCCAATATGTATGGGTGCTAGGACAATTGTCTGTTTTCACAGGTGTCCCTTCTTTCACACTTTTCTAGAAACAAATATCATCTGCAACATGAAACTGATTTATTCAAAGAAAAGAAAAGGTACATAAAAGCTGGCTCTACAATTTGGACCATTACAGCGGTCTTAATCCAAGAGCTGGCAGGGGGCGGCGGGGAGTGGTGGAGAGTACATCTCAAACTTCACACCGAGGACTGGCAGCATCTTTTCAAGGAAAGGAAAGATGAGAAGCACTGAAATTCACACCGGCAGTGAGCACAGGTGCCCGATCCAGTTCTGCAACTCTCCAAGGGGAGGCGGACTCCTCATCTACGCAGGCGCTTGAAAGAACTGTACGCTGCCGTGACTGAAGCAAAGTTTTATTTATAAAATCCTGATCTGCAAGGACACAGCTCCGGGCCCCCATTCTTGGCCCAACGACCTCAACCTGCATTTGGCAGTATGTGTGTGCACGGTGGTGTATCCTTTCATTTCAACTTAATCCATTTCCCTCTGTCATTCTACAATTACCGTACAAGTCAAAATAATATCGAATTTCACAGCCTCCAAGGCTGCACAATGGGATGAAAACTGACTCCCTTTGATGTTAATCTTGTTTGCTATTTGTGATATAACGCTCAAAACACTGGTGGCTAAAAGTGAATTTCAGTCTCCAGTGCTCAAAGAGAAGATGCTCAAGCTTTAAACTTTCTTTCAGGAAAATAACACAAGTAGGTATTTAATTTTTTGATCCCTACCATAATTTTCACCATAACAAAACCCTCCAATGCACAGAAGGCTCACCTTTAACGAGCTGAGGTTGGACTAGATATAACTTTATTGGTTAAGTTAGAATTCAAGAGTGGGAAGGGCAGAGATCATGGTTTCCTTTTCCCAGGTTCACAGAGGCTAGTTAATCTCTAGCATGGAATTAAAAACAAAAATCAACCACTGGGCTCAAAACACACACAAAAAATCAAGGTCTTTATTTATAGAAGTGACCCAAACATCTCCTCCCTCAAAACTCCCCCCCACCAAAAAAAAATCATGCCGTGAATTTTGTACTAGCTGGGGCAAAAGGGTTGGGGGCTGGGGGGTGAGACAGGGAGGGCTGGAAGTGCTGGGATGTGCCTGGGAAAGCGGCTAGGGGGAGTGAATCACCCAGGCCAACCTCGGTTGGGCTGGCCCAACCACGCGGCCCCATTATCGAAACAGGAATTTCATAACCCTTGCAGGCGAGGGCCAGTGCAAGCAAGCTTCTTTCCCAAGTGTAATTTGTTTGCACCTGTACGGTCTTGTTCCAAAGTATGCTCTTAGCAAGAGTCTATAAAGGAAGGTGGGACTCTTTATTCACAGCTGAGGGCCCAGAAAGAAAACCCAGAAAACCAGCTTTCCTACAGAAAGCCATTCGAAGGGCATTTCCAGCCGGGTCTCTGCTGTTTCAGGTCGTAGTACGGACCCTCTGTGCTCAGCTGCCTGGGTGGGAACACCACAGGGAGGAAAAGCAGAAGGACAATGTCCAGAAACTGGCTGGCATCTTAAGGAGATGGACCTGAGATCTCAGCACAGCACCATCATCAAGGGCCTGTGAGCATCTCTTTCATTTCCAGCAACACACCTGTTTTTCTTTTTTAACTTCAAAGAATTGTGCCTATTGAGAGAGACCATTCAGCCATGTTTTATGGGTGAACGAAACCTCTCCCCTTTGGTGGGGAAAACAGCCTTTAAAGAAAGCGCATGCCACGGGGATGGGACGCCCGCTCTCCAGGCTGGAGTGTGACCCCAGGACTGTTCACCACTGGACCCCGGGGCCCCCACCCCAGTTTGCCCCGTGTCAAACAAGGGCTCAGTGAGTGTCTGTGTAATTGTAGAACGAGCATTTTCAGAAGTAAGGTTTAAAAAAGAGGCGAGATTCCAGGTCTCTCTTGCCATGAGCAGAGATTCCCCTTGCCAGGCAAGCATCATCTACCAACACAATTTAGAAGGCTGTACACCAGCCCTTCGCAGCCAACTACACAGTCACCTTCTGGATGCTTCCTCCTTCCTCGCTCCAGAGAGGGTTAGGGACGGGTCTGCTGCGGGCGGGTGATGCTGATCATTCCCCTGCACCTCCCTGGACTGGGCCACAACCCAGGGAGCAGGGGCAGAAGACAGAAAGAGAAAGCAAGCAGTTCCTAAAGGTAGGTCTGCACCATGATCATCAGAAAGGAGGGAAACCAGACTGGGTGACTAATCTCCTTGCAGATCACCCCCAAGGTGTGTACATTAGGGAAAAAATATGGATGGCACGCCACTGTAACTTTGTGGACAATATATTTCCTGCTCCGTCGCTACCAGCAGCCTGGAATGAGCTGGACCGAAAAACAAACACAAAGGGAGGTCCCCACCCTGAGTTACCCAGGCTGCTACTGAACGCCAGGAGGGGAACTGGACCATGACAGGATAAGAGGAGGCCCTGAACGCCGGCAGGAATGAGGGCTGGGGGGATGAGACCCCTCCTCACCCTCCCCACCCCACCCCAGGGCTGCAGGTGAGCAGACCCTGAGCCCTGAGGGGATGCACCAGGGTTGGGGGGGGCCTGCTCAGGAGTCAAGAGCATCCTAGGCCCACTGATCCTCCCCGCTTCGCTTCCTGAAACAAAACTGCTCCAAACTCGCCGAACATCAAAAGCCAGATGGGCTACACTGAATGAATCCACAGGCAGGAAGCCAGAAGCCCAGTTTGCTGTAGAAATAGGCCTGGACTTGATTTGAGTCTTCTCAGCTCTGACAAGATGGAAGCTGGCTCAGATCCCAAAATCCAAAATAAAATGGCATTTAATTGTGACTAGACTCTAAAAAAGATGTCATCCTATCTCCTTAGCTTGACACGCATGCAGCACTGAACCCCACGGAACTCTCCGTGCAAACCTGACCTTGTCTTCTCCTAGCAAAGAGACGATCAAATGCTCCCATTTTTAAAAGGAAAATGTTAATAGAGGAGTAATACTCAATAAATGCATTATTAATATGATGGACTTTTGTAACTGTCTAGCTTCCATTGGGTAAAACCTTGTTATCAAAGATTTAAAGGATCCATTTAGAATCGCATGTCCATCACAGGAAACTCTATAAATCAAGACAGACAGGCAAAGAGTGATACCCCAAAGCTTCTTTCAGCCCACCTTGTGTGTACTGCTTTGAGCACACGTAGGCTTCACTGGATTATGTGATTTCTAACCATTCCAAGCAACAGCTTGAGAAAGAGGGCTGGAGAATTTAGAGGGAGGATCCTGGAATCAGAGCGCTCAGGTTCAAATACAGAGTGTACCACCTATGAGCTGTATAACTTGAGGCAAGATGATGAGCCATCTCTGCCTTGGTTTCCCCATCGCCGTCATGGAGGTCATCACAGCCCCTCCCTCAGTGGGCATGATGAAGTCTGAACGAGTCAGTATCTGCGGGGCGGTTAGAACTGCCCCTGGCACCCACCATGTGCTGCAGGCAACTGTTGTTCAATGAGACAGACTGTGCCCACCAGGGGAGGAGGTTGCTAAATAAGCAACAGCACGCCACGTTAATGCCAGAAGGCTACACGGCTCATTCCTACGGCCGCCTTCGAGTATTCATTCAACAACCCAATGGCTTCCCGTGCCCTGCCCATAAAGGGGGTTCACCCAGGATCCAGCCCTTCCCCAACGGTGGTGGAGAAGCTGAGTGAATTTAGGGTTATAAATCTTACAACACAGCACCAGGGCAGGAAGCGGAGGAGAGAGCATCCAATTTGGTAGCAGAAGGGAAAGAAAAAGGTGCTTCACGGAGCAGTGAAGTATGCGAGATGAGTGGAACACAGGCAGCTAAACAGGGACTTTAAAAGGTGCGGGCGTCACGTCCTAATCTTAAACATTTTCTTTTTATTTATTTGGCATCTGTATGTAGAAGGCAACTGAACCAGGCAGCCAGGCATACAGTAGATGCTCAATTAACTTTCAACAGCAGGAGCTGACAGGTATCGGTTCGCTGTGTCAAGTCCAGAGCTAGAGTCTTAAATCTTGACCACAGTTCTATCACGCTTCTTCTTCAGTCCTGTTAGATTATTGTCCCCCATCTTAGAAATGGGACAAGTGAGAAACACAGGGGTGTTTTGCTCCCAAAGCTACGCAGCGCAAAAATGCCTGACCTGGGAGCGGGCTCCTACAGCCAGGTTCCAAGGCCCGTCCTCTTAGCCAAACTACAATAGCCCTGGCCTGGCTCACTTTGCTAAATTGAATCACCTGACCTTTCCATTATCAGCACAGACCTTTTGAAAATCAATAGGTACTGCTAATTCTCCTGAGAATAAGGGGGCTAGAATCGCTGGGTTAGCTGTCCTGCAGGGTCTATTTGTTCATTTGTAGGAATCTGTCTTCGAGCTCCACTGAGACATAGGAAATGAGGCAGATTATTGAAGACATACGGTGTAGATAGTGGCCACCCTTAGCTGAAATATGTTCCTCCGATTTGCTGTGGTTCTGTTTCAGAGATCTCTCGGGACTTTGCGTAGCGAGACTGTCTCTCCTGACTCAGTTTCCCCTCCCACGGGAGGAACGCCAATCCATTTCTTCCTCTGTGCCCACGACCACCCCGGCCATGCAACACTGCACAGACCGTGTTTGCCTTCCCCATGGATACCCTTACTCCCTTAGGGTTTAAGTCTCTTGAGGGTAGAGATTGCTCTTTTCTGTATTCTCAGAGCCCAGCGTTAACAGACCTCACCGCTCACAAATGCTCATCCAACAAATCAATGAATTATCTACCATCAGTGATCAACCAGGCAAGAACAGAGGCCCAGAGCCGGGACACATGGGCCTCAGATTTCTTCTGAGGGCTTTCTTCAGCGATCCTTATCAGCCTTTCAGAGGATGGTGATCTAATTTTGAGCTTTTTTCCAAAAAAAATTGGAAAGAGGGCAGCCGTTCTTAAGGTGTGGCATCAGCTGAGAGCTTGTTAGAAATGTGAATTTCAAGTCCCACGCAGACCTCAGGGATCCGGAACTCTGGGGGCGGGCGGCCAGCCTGTTTTAACAAGTCCTCCAGGGGATTCTGATGCTTCTAGAGCCACTGGACTGGAGGGAGTGCTCCAGGATCAGGTGATTTGTTAACAGGGGCAGCTAGAAACAGACCTCTGGGCTGTGACTGCTCTTTCTACTGATACTGATTGGATGTCAATGCTCGCTGGTAGAGATTGATGACGTGAAAGATTCTGCTCCCCGCCGCGTAGGGACAGGCTGGCGGGGTTGGGGGGGGAATCAAGACTTGCATTTGAGTCATGACAGTGCTGTGCACTCATGTTCTTGCTATGCCCTGGGTATTTTTAGTTAAAGTGCTGTGGGATTACAGGGGCAAGATTTAAAGAGACTGTGTTTGATCTACGCCATCAAGAGAGAGCAGTCATTTCAGGGGAAACGGTGACCTTTAAGGACAGTCCATTTCTCATGAAGATCCATTTTCCCATAGACAAAGTGGGGTGCAGGGCTTAGGAGAGCCTGTTTTTATCGAAAATGTACCCCAAGACCCTACTGTACAGCACAGGGAATTCTACGCAATGCTCTGTAGTGACCTAAATGGGAAGGAAATCCAAATAAGAGGGCTTACATGTGTACACACAGTTGATTCCCTTTGCTGTACAGCAGAAACTAACACAACATTCTAAAGCCAACTATGAATGTGGAGTGAAAGTGTCAGTTGCTCAGTCATGTCTGACCCTTTGTGACTCCATGGACTGTAGCCCGCCAGGCTCCTCTGTCCATGGAATTCTCTAGGCAAGAATACTGGAGTGGATTGCCACTTCTTTCTCCAGGGGATCTTCCCAACCCAGGGAACAATACTCCAATAAAAATTAATTAAAAAAAACAACAACAATATGCAATCATAGAGAAGGTCAATCTTATTTTTAATTATTTCCCCCATATAATCAGACATTTATTTTCTGCTGATTGGAGTTTGCAAGATTAAAATACTTATTGTTTAAAGGTCATGTATTTAACATAAGAGAAGGGCATTACACATTAGATGATATTGCTAACACTGACTATGCATATATTTGTACTGTATATAAAAGAATAGAGATGAAAATACACTATGTTTATTGCAAAAAAAAATGTACCCCAAATATAGTTCTGGTAAGCTAATAATGGCTCATCGATAAAGAATTCGCCTGCCAATGCAGGAGACATGGGTTCAATCCCTGGGTTGGGAAGATCCCCTGGAGAAAGATAATGGCAACCCTCTCCAGTGTTCTTGCCTGGGAAATCCCATGGACAGAGCGGCCTGGTGGGCTACAGTCCACAGGGTCGCAAAAGAGCTGGACACAACTTGGCCACTAAACAACAGCAACAGAGCTAAGTGAAAACTGACATCTTCCAACTTCTGCAGGTCGAGGCGCTCTGAGCTGGCCTTGAATATCAGCCGCCTGGCCCCACTCACTCATCAGACAGCTCCCATTCAGGACAAAAGTTTCAGGCCGCAGTAAGCCAGTTTAACAGGTGGAAAAAGCAAGGACCGAGACTCAGGGGTGCTTCCTCAGGTAAGAGCACCACACTGGCCCTCTGGTTCATCCGCTGGTACAGGAGATGCTACAGAGATGCTAGAAGGGCCATTTCAGATATTGGCTCTGCAGCTCAGAGCTGCTGAGGTGCGCAGGGTTGCCTGGGTAGCACCCATCACCACTCTGGTGGGATGCAGGAGTACTCAGCACATGAAAAGCAAAGAGTTATGTCTCAGAAGCAAGAGAGACTTAACTAGCACCTATGAATACCCATGGGCTTCCCAGGTGGTGGCAATGGTAAGGAACCTACCTACCAATGCAGGAGACACGGGTTCAATTCCTGGGTCAGGAAGATCCCCCAGAGAAGGCCATGACAACCCACTCCAGGATTCTTGCCTGGAGAATCCCATGGACAGAGGAGCCTGGCGGGCTACAGTTCATGGGGGTCACAAAGAGTCAGACATGACTGAAGTGATTTAGCACGCATGCACATTAATACTTGTAGAAGGATCCCAGGACTGTAATTAAAACTGGATGCCACCAAACGTAAACTGAGAAGAAAAATCTGGATGGTTTTCGAGTTTCATACAGAAAACACCAAGAAGATGAAGTTTTCAGAGCACAGTTCATTCACCATCTTCTGAATGCCTGCCCAGTACCAAGCAGTTAGAACAATCACCTACCCGTGCTCCTGAGAATGGAAAGAGCAAACTATTAACACTTCACTACTGCCAATTTTGTCTTCATATTTTGTTGGGGGAGTTACTAAAGGCAGAAACAACCTGTTTGCCTTTCATGGCACTTTCTCCAACTACGGTGTTTTCTTTGAAACCAGCACGGCTGCACTCACCAGCCACAAAATGCCCTGGACTAGAATTACATATTTGATATTTATACATGAAAAGGGCAATAAAGACCTTCTGCCGCTTCTCTGCGGGAGCTACAGAAATTGGTGCACCTGGCATTCAGCGCGTGTGCAGAACAGTTCATAAGGGATCACCTTCTCTTTTCACGGGGCCACCAGATCCAAACATCCTGATCCCTAACGCTCCTGCAAGGGGTTCTCAAAGGTAGGACTCGAAGCTGTGGGTTGGATGCTGGTTCGTAAACAAGCGGCAGGACTTGCCTGCATTATTTCTTTAATCACTTTAACCCTGTTCCTCATAGAAAGCTGGAGGCCAGGGCAATTCAGCAGCTCCTTTTGTCACTTGCCTGCCATAAATATGCACCAGCCTGCATCTGAAAGGCTGAAGGAGGCCGCAAGCTTGCTGGACATTTATCATGCTCTGTTCCCCGCTAACAAGCAAATACTTTCCCTGAATGGACCATTAGCGCTCATTGTCAGATGCAGAATGCAAGGTGCTGGGATGTGACCAGCTTGTAAATTAGGGGGTGCCCCTTCTCTTAGATGAACCTGGGCAAATGCACTGGGTCTTTTGATATGATTTCTGATTTACACTGGAGAGGAAGGTAGAGTAGCAGGCCCTGCGGAGGGCAGGTCTCTGGGCCCTCTCTTACATGTTGTGAAATGGTGAAAGCTACACAGCAGTGACCAGAGAAGCAGGCAACAAGCGTCAGAAAGCCATAGCCCCACACAGTCGAGTTGGCTCTCTGAGAATTAGGAACAAAATCCACGAAATGGGTCTAAAACAGAATAATTTCAATTTAGTGAAGATCTTCGGACACGTTCGTCTAGAAGGTTGCCACGTTGTGTTTTCGAGGACAGCCCCCAAATGCCCTCCACCCACTCCAGCAAGTCATCAACCTGGGGTGTTTGTAGCTTTCCATTTTGTCAGCCTCTTAAGAGTTCAGACTTTCCTAAAGAAATGCTGAGACTTTTCTAAGACGCCAAATAAGAGGCAGAAAAAGCAAAAATCTCCTTTCTGGCCTGACCTAACTTGCCGATGCCCCTCTGCCTGGAACCCAATCACAGCTTCAAAAGGCCGATTTTTGGTTAATGACTAAAATGCAAAGTGTAGACCTCCAAGAGAAAAGCCTGGCCTATTGACAGGGCTGTTCAGGGCACAGGGCAGCAAAAGCCTCTTCTGTTTTTAGCGTTCAAGCTGGCAGCAATCACACTTTTACAATCCTACTGCAGGCCTGAACTCACTGCAGTGAGCCGAGGTTTTAATCAGCCGCAACCTCAACCTCTGGAAAAGGCGGTCAATGGGAACCTACCTTGGCCATATTATCCGCCACCAATGAGCAAGAACTGAGCCATCTTTTCTTCCCGGCTTCAACCATCCTGGGCCACAAGGGGGGCTTTCATACTTTCTAATCCGAGTTTCCAAGTCTGTATGGCTCCCACATAATAGCTAACAGCCTGGAGCAAGGGCCTTCCTTTCTACAGTCTTTTCAGAGACGTGTCATTCCCCACATCCAGCTAATCTATATGTTGCCATGGCTTCACCCTTTATCTGCCTTTACATCTTATGAACTGCATGGATTTACCACATTATTTTTATCTGAAAGACAGAAAATGGTGGTTTTATTGCCATACAATCAGATTACCGCTGCTAGTTTCTCTATGCCTTTTTACCATACTTCAATCAAAAGGGATCCGTGTCTTTTTACTCTGCCCTTGATTTACATTACATCTGTAAAGACCCCGTCTGGGTTGTAATCCCCTTATTAACTATGACCAGGGTTGATTTGCCTAAAAATAAAAGCAAATTGTGTCAGACCCTTTCACTTTGTTTTTGATTCGGAACTACAAAATGGATTACTAAAGAAATCTTCAGAGTTCACACGGCTCGTATAGTACTGAATTTAAAATGAGAATTAAACAAGTCAAACAGGAGAGCTATGTCCACGGTCTACATTTTCCATCATGGGAGAAGGGCTGAATTGCCTATGTCTTTGTGTTCTTGGGCTTTAGAGAGACAATGAAGCCACAGGAGTTTTTCCAAGCTGTTCGGAACTGGGTCCCTTCCCTACCCTACCCGTCCCTCTTGCCTTTTCTCCTCCTCCCTCCCAGAGCCATTCTAATTCCTCCCCTTAAAAAAAAAAAAAAATCGAAGTGGGGGAAGCTCTTTCCCGAAAGACCTAATTCCTGACGAGCAGCTTCTAGTCTGCATACGTTAATGAAAATATTTTAAGCAGCTGAACACTCCCCATTTAAGGCTCTCTACTGCACCAAGAGCAAGCTCCTAAGTAAATCTGTGTAGATATATGAAAAGTGACCTGAAAAACAGGTTTTTACGGCAGCACCCAGAGACTAGGTGGGCCCCCAGTACCGTTTCGACGATTATTTTCCTTAGAAGAGCCCTCCTTTTCATCTCATTTGTAGTGGGAGAGTTCAAGAATAAAGTTTTTATTGAATGCTCAAGAAATAGCCTGCTTTTTCTTCTTTCTTTCTTCTCTGATGAGGGTCTCAAGTCTGTATCTCCTTCCCCCTGCCACTCCCATCCCTGTGACGCGTCACTGCAGTCATCTCGAATCACTTCCCATTAGGTGCCGGCGCTGGGAGACATAGCTGGCTGGTGGGGGTCACTCTCAGCCACCACCGGCACTACCTGAATTATTTCAGTGTGGGGCCAGGTAGCAAAGTCCCTCTGCAGGTAATCATCATGCTGACCCACCAAGCAGAGGATTCCTCTCGGTTTATTTCCAGATAAGAGGTTTTACGATAATGATTCTAAGTATACCGCCGACTCTTCAGCTGACTCTGTATGGAGGAACCATGCCCATCAGCAGTTCTCAGCTGGTACGGAGCTTGATGGCTCATTTACCTGTCCCCCGGCTTCAGCCTGGCAGGCACATTTTGGGACGCGGGAGTCATTTGCATGTCTTTGCCTCCTAGGACAAGTGTCAAGAGCTACCCTTTGTGAAAGACTTTGAACCAAGTGCTTACGGAATCATCTTAACCTCCAGCTCCCATTTCTGAAGCTCAAGGCTGTAATTGCTGAGGTTAGAAAGTGCAGTCCCTGGACACACGATCCCCAAATAAATTCTCTCCTTGTCTGAAGAGAAGGCTCTCAAGCCTGCAGTGAAATCTCAAGACTGCCCCGTCTTTGTGCTCGCCCTGGCTCGGTCGTCCTGTGCAACAGCGACAGTCCATTACCTACAGTTTATCATCCTGACAAAATGTGAGGGCTATGGATGTGAAAGCACTAACAATTCCACCCCTGGTGCTTTGTGCTCCGCCCCCCCCCCCATATTAAAACCGACAAGATTAACCCAAACGCAAACTGGGGAGCATAGTTCAAGGGGCTATTGAATCCTTGCTGAATGTGCATTTGTTTACCTACAAAAATAAGAATTTCAGACACAATGGAAGGCTGGCCGGCTTATATATGGTATTGAATGGACTGTTTAAACAGCACTATCCATTGTAGTTTATTTTATCAATCTCTGACAGGTCTGTATTTATTCAGAGCCTGACTGTGGTGGAGCCTAAGTATTATAGGTTATCTGGACATTATCCAGCCATTCTTTTGTATCAAGTCAATCAATATCAGGAATTCACCATTATGTAGGGAAAACAGGACCCGAGAAAAGCAAAATGCTTGGTTAACTAGTATATGGGGCATATACTAGGGAACAGCACTTCTAGACAGAAGAAATGAATGCTCCAAATTCAACAAAACCAGTGTGATTCACTCCAGAATTCCACACCAATACGGACTTGCTCACTCTAAAGTGAAGTTGATAATAAATATGTATATATATTTTAAAGAGACAACCTTTTTTTTTTGGCAAAAACATCATGCTTGGAAAAAATTATTCTACTGAAACATTAATTAGCAATGAAAGCCAGGCTCTGCTTTTCTCTCCAGAGTTAAAAAAAAAGTAGCTACACAACTGAAATGGCCACAGTTGACACAACTCTTCCTTGGACCTGTGGATGCAGTGGCTAACTTTTCAGTCAGTAAAACTTCTTCAAAACTCTCCGGGGGTGGGAGAAGCAGACAGTGTGATTGAAGTAGTTATGGAGATGGTGAATTTACAAAGGATTTTCTGGACTGTGTCTCCAAACAGCTGCTGTGTGCTCCCTCTGTCCACCACCTGTTAAAAAAGCTGACCTCCGAGTGAAACAAACCTAATTACTGATGGCCGCTTCATTACAAGTGAATTGTTCTACACTGGGACAAACTGACGGGCAACTTCAATGCAGCTGATTACTCTCCTGCCACGTCACATTTACTGACCAAAAACTTTCCCCCTGGAAATAAATATGCAACTTCTCCCAACAAACAGAGAAACTTCTTGGCATCCTTTTTTTTTTTAATTCATTCTCAAACTTAGAAAAGGCTCTTTTATAGCATTCCCCCAGGAAGAAATCTTTCTGATCTCTCAAGCTAGCATTCAGCTGCATATCTTAGTTAAGTAGACTTTTGCCAGGGGACAAACGATCCAGTCCTCTAGGCCAGCCATTATCGTGAGGATTGTAAAAGAAATTTTCCTCTCGGGGCCGGAGGAGCCATCACACCAACAGCAACACGGTCGGTGCAGGGAGGCAGGCTTCTCCACACCAGGCCTCCGGGAGGGCTCTAAATCCGAGCCCAGCTCAGAAGAGCAGCCTGATCCTCATATCAGGCTAGTGAGTATCAGTCACCCCTTCCCCCAGTATCTTAGAGGAAGAAGACATTCACGAGGAAACCGTATGCTGAAATAATTACTGCCACCTTTATTGTTTCCAAGTAGCTATTTGCAAAGCCTACAAACCAGTAGTTAATAATGCAAAAAGGTGACTTCTACTGAGCTGAAACCTGAAGGGATTAATGGGAATTTCTTTAAAGACAGGAATGTAAGAATTAAATCTTATTGGGAGGAGGAGGGGAGTGAAAATCCAAACCCAAAATCCAGCCCCCAAAGCCAGTCGGTGAGTGAAAGTGCAAGGCAGCCCCAGGGAGGAGGCGAGGGCCAGCTCGGCGACAGCGCAGGGAAGAGTGACCCCTGTAGGCAGGAAGCGAGAGCCGGCCGCCCTGGGCCGACTCCACGGGGCCCGCTGCCCTGGCCCGGCTCCCGGCTCCCCAGGTCCCCGGCGCCCGGGCCGAAGCTCCTAGCCCCGCGTTTCCCGCACCGCCCGGCACCTCTCGCTGCGGGAGCGGAGACGAGCTCTCACTGCCAGCACTTTCTCAGCAAATATAGTATCTTACACCAAGGCGGGGAAAGGCAAAGAGAAGTCCATAAAGATCAGGCTACAGGGAAAGAGACTGCACTGAGTAACTTTATTATACACGGGAGCAGTGTTGCGAAAAAGCCATCCAGCCTCGTGCAAGAATCACGGTTTCATCCGCTTTATAGCCGTGACGTTTTTCGCTGTTTACCAGGGAATTCTTGGTTAGCATGTTGGTGAATCTGAAATTCACCACTTTTAAAAGCGTGGATATAATTCTCGGATTGAGATGTGATCTTTAAATCAACCCCACCCCCCCCCACCCCCATCCCTTTATTCCTAAATCCACAGCCAACTCAGCTCAACTTCGTATTAGGTCACTGACTTCGCTTCTGATCTCAAATGCTGACTCCGGGAACAACCAGTGTCTTCAGACTTTCCCCCCAAGTTTCCCAAGGTTAAAAAATCCCATGGTTCTGTAAAATAATTTTGGCTAGGATTCGGAACGTCTCCGAGAGTGAGGTAATAATGCAATACTGAATGCACAGCTGACTAATTACCAGTCACGGCCATATATGTATACATATCATATATGTATAGTTAGAGATGGATCGCCTTTTCTAAATGCTAAACGTACTTGGGCTGCTCACACTGAAACTTAATCTCCGCCAGGCCTGGGTTCTCCGGGTTGCACCTTTCGATAAAGCAAATCGTACCCAAGGCTCCCATTCCCGCCCAGGCTCCCCAAGCGCGAAGGCTTCAGAAGCTGTGTGGTGACTGGGCAGGGCCTTAATGAAGCTTTTGCGCAAAGCATCCTTAAAATCAAGTTAGCCTTCGGGACCACAGAGTCCGGGCCATCGGTTTAGAAACGAAGGGAGAGGCCAACCTGCAGACGGTTCCCCGGGAGCAGCCGAAGGCCGGTCTCCCGGGAGGAGAGGGAAGGGCTCGCCGCCCGAGTTCTCCTGGGCGGGCGAGCTCCCCGCGCACCCTCAGGCAGGCGGCGCGGCGCCCAGGCGCGCGAGCTCCGGGCGGCCCAGGGACCCCCGGCTCTCTTCTCCGGGGAGCGTTCCGCTGCCCCCCGGCCTGCCTGCCCCGCCCGCCCGGCCGGCCTGGCCCGCGCCTAGCCGCTCCTCGGGAGGGCGACATCCTCGCGTCTCCAGAGCCTGCCGGTCTCGGCGCGCCAGCCGGCCCTGTTGGTGGCCCCGTTCTCCGCCCTGGAGAAGAAGTCAGGGTCAGGGATCGCCATCGGACACCTCTCCGGACGTGACACCCAAGTCATCAGGGGCGTTTTTAGCGCCCGGGAGCCTGTTCACAGGGCGAAGAGGACGAGGAGGGCGCCCCTCAGGGCCGGCGCTCTGGCTGCAAGGCCGAGTGGAGTCACCACAAAGCGAAAGACGGCGGGGGTGGGGGACGAGGGGGCGCGAGGGATCGAGGATCCAGAAACAGGCTCCGAGGCTCGGCGGCCCGACCCATCCTCCCTTCGGGGCTGCGCGGAGCGGCGGACCCCGGGGCGGCGAACGAGGGGCATCGTGGACGCTACTTACTTGGAGTTCGAGGAATTCCAATAGATGGGTTCTAAAACTATCGATCTGGAAATCGCAGTTCTGCATAAAACCATCAAAACTCCCCAGCAGTACTTCCACAAGGAGTTCCTCCTCGCGGCCATGGCCAAGCCGCTCCCAGCTCCGCGCGCTCCTGGCGCCGGAGGAACGAAGTGTGGGCCGGGAACCCCAATCCTCCGGGCAGACACGGGGGAGACCGCAGGCAGCTCCGGGGCGCGCCGATCAGCAGCTCCAGCGGTCGCCGAGGCCCAGGGGCGCTCTCCGCGGGGGCCCTCAGAGCGCGGGGCCGGAGCGCACGCGTGGGGCGCGGCGGCGCGGCGGGCTTGGGGCTCCGGGGCGCCGCGCCGGGACGCAGCTCGGACAGCCGGCTCCCGTGCGGCTCCAGGGTGCCGGGCGCCGGGAAGCGGGGAGGGCGCGCGGCCGGGACACAAAGGCAGAGAGACGACGCGGCGGCGAGCGCGGCGGCCCGAGCGGAGCCGCCTCGCACTATAGATCCAGGGGGCCCGGCAGCGGCCCGAGCGCGCGGGCGCCGCTTCGGCGCCGTTCCATGTCCCAGAGCGCGCGCGGGGCGCGAGCGGCAAGGGGCGCCTCCGGGCGCACGGGGAGCCTCCACAGTCCTCGCTGATCCCAGCCCGCGGGGCAGGCAGGAGCTGGGGGCTCGGTCCTCGCCGCGGGCGCCAAAACGCGCGCGCAGGGCTTGGGGGTGAGGGGGCCCTTTGTGCGCGGGGAGGGCGCCGGGACCAGCTCCGCGCGCGGCTCCTCGCTCTGGCCGGCGCCGCCGTCCCCGCCGAGCAGAGTCCGCTCGGCCAGCGCGCTGTCAGAGCGCTATAAACGGTTGAGCGGCCGGCCTGTCCGATCTCAGGGCCCGACAAGCGCCCTAAAGTTCGGCAGAGGGACCACGGCGAGGGCGGCCTCTTTTCCCTGCGGAAGGGAAAGGCGCGTGGGGTTTCCCAAGGGGTCTTTTCCTCCTTAAGAGGCGCGGGGGAACCCCCCACCACCTCGGCGTAGAGGGGCTCGCAGCCCCTCGTGCAGCCCCTAGCCACCCCCTTTCCAGGGCCTGTCGGTGACGCTTCGCACACCTGATTTCTGCGCCAAACGCTGGCCGGGGCGCCCGATCCCAGTGCGCGGGGGCCGAGAGAGGCAGAGCACGTCCGCCGGGGGACCTGGCGGGGCGGCCGAGCCCGGGGCGCTGGCCCCTCGCTGGCCCCGCGAAGGCAGCGCCTCTCCCCGCGCGCGCCGACGGACCTCTCCTTGATCGGGACACGCTCACACCTCCCCAAGGTGACCGCAAATTTCGAGGGTGACGGGGACAGACAGCGCCGAAGCGGAGGGGCGGCGGGAAGTCTTCGCTCTGAGTCCCGGCGGAGCGCGGGCCCCCGGAGCGGCCAGGACGCGCTGCGCCGCCGCTTCCGCGGACCCACAGCGCCCACTAGCGGCAGGTCTGCGCGCTCCGCAGCCGGAGCGGGACCCTCGGGCGGCCGGTACTCGGCGCGCGCGCCCCGCCTCGCAGACGGGCTAGATCGCCGAGTGAGGAACCGCGCGGGAGAGCGGCGGGGACCGGGCGCTGTGCACATGACTGCAAGATTCAGTTTGAAAAATGACATACAAGGCAAAGGTATATGTTGTATACCTATCTATAGCATGCTTAAAAAAATTCCTTTCTACACCAGGGTTTCCTTAATGTTTTAAATACAAAGAACCGTTCACTACTATTGGTACGAATTCTAAATTTTTAAGACGGTTATCCACTAAATTTAAAACAGAATTCAGTTCTCAGTTCAGTCGCTCAGTCGTGTCCGACTCTTTGCGACCCTACGAATCGCAGCACGCCAGGCCTCCCTGTCCATCACCAACTCCCAGAGTTTACCCAAACCCATGTCCATCGAGTCGGTGATGCCACCCAGCCATCTCATCCTCTGTCGTCCCCTTCTCTTGCCCCCAATCCCTCCCAGCATCAGGGTCTTTTCCAATGAGTCAACTCTTCGCATGACGAGGCCAAAGTATTGGAGTTTCAGCTTCAACATCAGTCCTTCCTATGAACACCCAGGACTGATCTCCTTTAGGATGGACTGGTTGGATCTCCTTGCAGTCCAAGGGACTCTCAAGAGTCTTGTCCAACACCACAGTGCAAAAGCATCAATTCTTCTGCGCTCAGCTTTCTTCCCAGTTCAACTCTCACATCCATACATGACCACTGGAAAAACCATAGCCTTGACTAGACGGACCTTTGTTGGCAAAGTAATGTCTCTGCTTTTTAATAGAATAACTTATATGGTAACTTTGGAAGGGTTTTATGGTGCATTCAGTATTCGATTTTTGGACATTAAGAACGTACATTTCAACAGGGAATGTTAAAACTTCTGTGAAGGCTACTTTGTTAAGGCTGAAAATACCAAGGCAGGTGAGGTATCCAATACATTCATATTGTTCCAAACAAGTCTTTACAAGAAGAGAACTGTATTCTCTGTAATTGCTAGTTTTCAATGAAAGCCTCCAACTTGCGAAAATATTTTAAAGTCTCAAAGACAGCAAACTGATTGGAAGTTATCCTGACTCCCAGAGGACTTGAAAAACCAGGAGCGAACAGGCAGTATATTTCACAAAAGCAAGAGTTTTTTTTTTTTTTTTTTTTTTTTTTAGTAAGTTTACAAACATTTAAGGGATTCATGTGAGATATAAAGCTAGCTTATAATCCTTCAAAAGTACTAAAACCGAGTGTCTCAGTAGCTGTTTCACATTTAGCAAACTTACGTTGTGAAATTTAAGTTGTGACCTCTTAACACCTACATCCTCTCTCCAAGTAAACCAGAGGAAATAAAGGAAATTTGCATTGTCTGAAAATAACCCTGGCTTCCATTTTTAGTCTATCAGATATTCTCACATCCAAGGATTTTACCTTGGGGAAAATGTAAATGTACATGTTTAAATGACTCCCTTTAAAAAAAATAAAAGTACTTGACCAAAAAATAAAATTACACAAAAAGATTCCTATTACATAACTTTAGTGTGAATATGTATTAACTTACTTTCAGTAAATATAAAATAACTGTAGAAACTATGTGAAAAGTACCAGCAGTAACACCACCACTGCTCTTTCAATAATTAAAAGCATTACCCCAAGTCACTTCTATCTATTCTACGTGTATCATACAAGGAAAAAAAAACCAATCCCATCTGCCTGTATGGGTCAGTTTAAGAGCTCTTTGTATTTGGACTTCATTTTACAGTTGTGGGAGAAACGTGGTTATTTTTGAAAACCTGTAATTCTACCGGCACATATTTAACCCTGCATCTAAAAATGAGGTTTTATTTCAGCAAAATATATTACTTCAACTACTTCCAGTGTTAAGGAAGAAATTTTAAAAGTCTAATCAAACTCTGAGGGATTTCAGAGCTATAACCAAGTATAAACATTGATGGATACAAATCTGAATAAACATAGAACGAAGTGGTCAATATAAAAGTTCGATAGTTGTAGTTTTAAAAATAAGAGGGCAATGAATTTTGTCCAAGTAAACGTACCTTACTAGTCATGCTCCTACCCCTTTGGGGTTCATACTCAAGCTTTGGTCTTTAGAACTTAGTTTTCTTACATATTCCTTGTACAGTATTCCAAGACTTACTTTGAAAGACATCTTTAATTTTCAAAAAACTATAAAGAAATTTTATCTAAGTTTAACATTACAGAAAAATTGCTGACGTTTGAGTCTTGTTGATTAAACGTTGTGAAAGCCATGAATTTTCCACCATAGCTGGAAGCCTCTACTGTTCATGCAGTTCACGTCATACACGTTACTCAAGTGTAACAGCTCTTCCCCCGAGTGACACTTTGCTTGGTCTACTCCCGGGTAAGACCTTTCAAAACAAAACTCTATCTTAGATCACCTTTGCCACACATTCCTGCTCCATCAGCTTATAAAATTTATATTACACATTGCAGCATGCTATGTTAGTATCTACTTATTAGTCTGGTAGGAAAAAAATATTAGTCACTACCAAGGGTTCTTGGTCAAAAGAGTAATTTTTCCCTTCGGGAAGTTTCATGTCAACTCATACCTTATAGCCTCTAACATATTCTTTATGGAACCAAAATACCATTACTTTCTACTACAGATGGCTTCCAAGGTGACTTTCCAGTGGTCAAGAATCCACCTGCCAAAGCAGGATATGCAAGAGAAGTGAGTTTGATCGCTGGGTCAGGAAGATCTCCTGGAGGAGGAAATGGCAGCCCACTCCAGTACTGCCTGGGAAATTCCATGGACAGAGGAGCCTGGCAGGCTACAGTCCATGAGGTCACCAAGAGTTGGACACAACTGGGCAAACACATAGTAATCTAATAAATCTCTAGCTCAAATTATCACTGCTTTTGTATTATTAATGCAAAAGCACTGTATGTGGAAAGAATGCAGGTATGGCTCCAACTACCTGGGGAACCTGGCACAAGACTTCACTTTAGATCAAACCAGTCAACCCTCCAGGAAATCAGTCCTGAATATCCTTTAGAAGGACTGACGCTGAAGCGCCAATCCTTTGGCCACCTGATCCGAAGAGCTGACTCACTGGTAAAGACTCTGATGCTGAGAGACTAAAGGCAAAAGAAGGGGGCAGTAGAGGATGAGATGGTTAGATGGCATCACCGACTCAATGCACACGAATTTGAGCAAACTCCGGTAGATAGTGGAGGACATTAAGTGCCTGGTAGGTTATGGTCCTGGGGCTGTGAAAAGTTGACACGACCTAGTGACTGAACATGCTGAAGATTCCCACTTTGTGCACTGATCCAGATATACTGTGTATTATAATAAATTCTGCTTTCAACATGTAAGGGGTATTACTGACAGCAGTCTCCATCAAAACCATTTTTGCTCCTTTATCCCACTTTGCAGTAAGAGATTTAACAGTACCTAGAACCAACTGGAATTATATATTCCTTTAATGCATGTTGTCATTTATTTAACCCATTGTGAAAGCTTGGAAAATGAGGAAGCCAACAATCATTACCTAAATGTATACAAAGAACCCATTTTATTCTAACCCTAATAAACCAGGCTTCGTGATCAGCAGTTACAGCAATCTTACAAGATCATTGACGCTACTGCACACACACACACACCCCCTTCCTTGAGTGGTAGTGAGAACTACCTGAACATTTCTTTACTTTCACTCTGAAACTTACTGGCTTCAGACGTGGAAAGATAAATAAAAAGTGAAACTGTTCCAGCATCCCCTGGTCAACCACTGGAGGCTCAGGAAAGGAACAATCTTGTAAAACAACTTCCCATGAAGTTCAATCACACACACACACACATATACATACCAACTTTTAAATCCTACTGGGTTGTCTGTATCTCCCTTCTCATTGTTTCCTAGCTGCAAGTCACTCATTCTAATAATTATACACAGTAAATGGGTCAGGCAATGTGATTTAACCATCTGAAAACCAATTATGGCTATCTGTTACAAAACATATAGTGTAAAACATACAGTGTAAAACAAATTACTGCTCCACTGGCAACTCTGTGACACTGGACCACAGACTGTTTAAAAAAAAAAAAAATTGCAACACTCAAAACACAAGGGTAAACAAAAAAATTCATGAACGACAAAGGTGATGGTGAGGAATTAATACCTCCACAAGTGGCAATTCAACCAATCAGAGTGGCAGCTTCGGCTTCACACTCCTCCCAGAGCCTGAATCTTCACTGGTTCCGGTCCTTTCGATAATCAGTCATACTTTGGTACCCGAGTGTTCACAAGTCTCCTGGATGGAGTCTCAAAAATTGATACCCTGTTTTAGAATTTCTCATGGCCAACAGACAAAACAGATGGATGGCTCTGGGTGTAAAGGAGCAGAAAATTGAGACAACCAATGACAGCAGCTCTGGTTTTATTAACATCTTTGGAGAAATTTTAGTTGAGAACTCTGATATAAAACAAAGCCTTGGAAACAATATATACACCTCAACTGGCCAGGATTCTATGCTTATTTTACCTCAGAAAATTTAAAAAGTAGTACAGATTTTCTTTTGCAAATTTCTTTTTGGGCGGTAAATAAATTATTTGCAAATCCTTAAAGTACTGGCGGCTACACAGAAAAGCTATGGACAATACTAGTAAAACTGACTCAGAAATTAACTGAAGACAGGGAGAGCCTAATTTGCTGTCTTCACAAGAGAAATCGGAGCAGTGTATCTTTAACTAGAAACCCCTTCCCCTCTTTGCAAGCATTAAAGAGTCCTCACACATAGCTAATTTAAAGGTTTAGTTTATACAACTGATTTCATTCTGCAAACTCCACTACATATTTTAAATACTGTAATAAAAATAAACAAAGTCATTAGTTAATTCTGTAATGCAGTAAGAATTTATAACTTTAAAAAACAAACTGTGAAGAAAAGCATACTTAATAAATTAAGGAACATCTGAACTGCTAACAGTTTGGGAAAGAACTTGAACTTTTGTAAGTGTATACAAAAGCAGTGGAAATGAAGAAAACAAACGACTACACATTGCTGTCGCACAGAGAAGGTTGGGTGTACTTTATTAACAATTCCATCCTCTTTCCTGCAGCCTGGAGCAGGAACAATTTCATTATTGGACGGGAGTCTCCAACAGCACAGGGATACTGCAATACGTTACTAAGCAACTCACTGTGATTTCACACCATATGAGGCAGAAGAAATCTTTTAAAAATTAAAAAAGGCACGCATAAGCTGATTTCATATATTCTACAGTCCGGGCTACTCTCTTAGATACAATGTTTAGAACACTTGTATAGAAAAACAATTTTTAAATAAACATTTCCAAAAACTTGAATACACAACTTAGAAACAATGGATCTGCACCCCCCCAAAAAAGTTACATTTAAAAAAAGTGTTAAGAATCATAAAATAATTAGAGCTAACCTAATTTAGAGATTAAAAAAAAGATTCGTAAGGAAAGTGAATGTTTTATTAAGTAGAAGGTACCATGTTTACTAAGTCAATTCTCACTACAGTTCATGCCTATTTAAAATTCTATCTTTAAAGATATTTAAACCTAGTTTATTGTTCCTTACCACAATTAGACTCACGAAGAGCTCAAACTAAAGCATGCACACACAAAATAATCTAGCATTTAAGTCATCTCATTAACTTATGTTTTCACTTTTAAAAGACTGGTCAAACTGTCTCAAAAATATTGGAAGGTTTCTCTACTTTGATAACATACCTATGCATCTCAGGCAGCATTTTCATATCTATCTCCTTTTCTTGAAAAATGTTTTAATGCCAGCTGACTTAAACATATGTAAAGATAAATGAGGCAGATTCTAGTGTATAAAAGTCATTTATAAGATACCACATGCAAAAACAAAAGAAAAACTTTTAAGCTGAAATGTGTTTTCCCAAAAATAAACATGCAGGTACCCTCCACTGAGGGTGATCTGACCACCTTAGCTTTTTGTAAAAGGACAGAGCTAAGTTCTTTCTGATGGCCCACTGTGAAAATAATTTAAGATACTGTAAATTTTTAGAAGCATTTTTCTAGTCTTTATTTAAGTATAATTTGTGGTGATAATAATTATCCTAAAATAAAGGTGCAGGATCGAGAATTTAAATCTTTTTATGGGTGCTTAATCTTCCTGAAAGGTAATACTGCTGCCATAATTTCTTGTGTCAGCATAAATTAGGTATTTGTAAAAATAGCCATTAAATACTAATTCTCAAGTATATTTAAAGTACATATAAATCCTATGTTAAAAGTATAAGCTAGAAGAAATATATAGCATAGTCCTAGGATTTCTAGATTGTTGACATCAAAAATTAAACCACCCTCTTTAAGACTTAACAGAACTTTAAAAAAAATTGCTTCAACATATGAATTTAAGACTTTACTTTATTATTCAGCAAAATCATTTATTTACACAGTGGGGAATGCTGGCTTGATTCTGTCAATGAAATAAAAACAAGTTGAACAGAGACAATACTGAATTGTATATGTATTTTGTATCAGAGCTGACCAACTGTTTCCTTACCTGTGTCAGGAACACCAAGAGCAACGGTTATCACGAGACACTGTTTAACAATACACCACAAAGGTCCAGTGACACCCTGGGGCTTCCAATGCAATCACCAACTTTTTCTTTTTTTATAAATATATAAAAAAACAAAAAGTCAGGAAAACCAGCATTATGATGTAGTAAACAGAGTATAACTCTAAAGTCAGTGGGTCAGTAAAAACCTTATCAGACCATCCATAGTTTACAAAGTGATCTGTTCTTCCTCAGACCACTAACACAGAGTCCAACAGGTGAAAAATAGATCCTTTTGAGAAGGGAACAATGATCTGATAAGGATCTGACTTAATGGACGTTAAGAGGGGGCTGGGGGGTGGGCGGGGAAAAGGAACTGTAGAGCATAGCCCCTATTAAAACAAGCTAATTTTCCAGATTTTCCAAATTAAAAAACAAAAACAAAAAACAAAAAACCACTTCAACATGAAGCTACCATACAAAGTTCTCCATATTTCTTTGTAAAAAGTTCAGAATTTGCAGTCTAATCCTGGGTTTTTAACGAGAAGGACAGTTTTGGCCTGGACTTCCCCTTGCCCAGGATAATTTTTTGTTCTTCTTTTTGTTGACGCTGTCGCTCTTGTTCTAGTTTCATCCTTTCCTCATGAATCTTTCTTTGTTCTTCAACAATTCTCAACTGTTCTTCAGCCTGTAAAAGTAAAAAATTAGAATCTTATTTCTTTTATTAGTAATATTCTGACAAATTAATCAAAAGGAGTATACAAAAGTATATGTTTAAAAAAATCTTGCCTAAGATGACATAGAAGGTATCAGGGAAAAATACTGAGGAAGTCGAAAAGAACTTATAAATTATTCCAATATTTTCCGATTTTGTTTTTTATGAAAAATATATGAACCAATTGTTAGGAAAGCACATGAACGTTTTGAAGATGAAAAGAAGCTTCTATAATCATGCCTTGAGCTCAGTATCCATTTTGTCCCATTACCTATTTTTATCTATCATTTCAGTAACCGGACTAACAAACTGTCCATTACAAATTGAGGCATGAATTCTAAAGACTATGCTATCTACCAATTTGTTTAACTAAATTTGTAATCAGAAAGGCATACAAAAATCTTCAATGGTGCTTATACTGTCATATTGACAATCAAAAAATAATAAACTTTTTTCTGGAGAGAAAAATAACGAAACCTTTCTGACTTGGCTGACTATAAAATGCTAATTACAATCAGTTCAGTTCAGTTCAGTTGCTCAGTCGTGTCTCTCTGCGACCCCATGGACTGCAGCACGCCAGGCCTCCCTGTCCATCACCAACTCCCAGAGCTTCCTCAAACTCAGGGCCATCGAGTCAGTGATGCAGTACAACCATCTCATTCTCTGTCATCCCCTTCTCCTCCTGCCCTCAGCATCAGGGTCTTTTCCAATGAGTCAGTTCTTTGAATCAGGTGGCCAAAGTATTGGGAGTTTCAGCTTCAGCATCAGTCCTTCCAATGACTATTCAGGACTGATTTCCTTTAGGATGGACTGGTTTGATCTCCTTGCGGTCCAATTTCAAGACAATTAACCAGAAGGTTTATCTTTAACCTGAAGGTGTTATCTCCTGGGTCAGGAAGATCCCCTAAGAGAAGGGATAGGCTACCCACCCCAGTATTCTTGGGCTTCCCTGGCTAATTTCAATAGACACCAATAAAATTAATTCCTGCAATGCCTTCAACTCCTTCAGTCTCAAGCAACCAACTTCCTGTGTTCTCTATAGAAGATTTCCTCTCTGCACCAAGAAAATTCAGGCCATTCTCACCAGCTCCTTCCTCCTCAACTCACTCTTCTTTCCAAAGATACCACATCCACTTCCTTAAACTCTCAACTAGGTGCAATTCCACTGCACTCTTCCCCAGGGGACATTAGGTAGTATGTGGTGGTGACTTTAGTCATCACGACCGGGGGATGGCTGCTGGCATCTCGTGGGTAGAGAACAGACTGCCAAACACCCTACAAGGCAGGGTAGGGTGGGGGCAGGACAGCCCCCACAACAAACAACTGTCTAACTCCAAAGTTTAACAGTGCCAAGGTTTAGAAAACCTGTTCTCACCCTTGACTTCCGAATCTCAGTTATCACTGAGTTGTCCTTTTTTTCCCTATTTGACCTCAATCTTAAAATATTCACTGCATCATTTGAATGCCTTTTTATTTCCAAAGTCAAAAATTCATTGCTTTCATCTCCATTATTCTCCTGAAACTGCCTTCTAGATGGTCAGGGCATGGCACATGCAGCTGAATCAAGGTGTAGTACTCAAGGTGCATGCTTGTGCTTCAGAAACTTTCACCAATACAAACATCCCTAAAGTTCTAACTCAGCCTCGAGGAAAGCATATTAGAAAGAACCCTGGGGATTGAAGGATTTTATATCACAACCTCAAAAACCCACTCGAGAGATTTATGAAAAGCACTCTGGCACTTATCTACCCCAAACTATATTTTCATAGCACTTTCATATCCAGCAATTTCATTTTCTACTAGTTTTAGTCTATAAATACACTTGCATACATGCAAAATTGAACAAATTTATTGCAACATGGTTTGTAAAAGACTGGAAAAACCCTATAAAAGACAAGACTGTGTAGCTGTTAAATCCAGAACCATGTGACATTACCTAATCAAAAAAATTAAGATTTAAAAAGCAACTTCCTTCACAGACAGAAAAAAACTATTCCAACTGTACTGAAATTAACTTCAGATTTGAGTGAAGAAAAAGAAAAGGTTCATGTTCATTAAGTCTAGAACTACAGGTGATGACAGTGTCTATGTAGAGGGAGAGTATACTCAAGCTGGGATGGCACTAACCACTGGGGCGCTATGCCCAGTGCCCATTACCAGCACTTGACAAGCGCATGATTCCTGAGACCATGGAGCACGTCTCTCCTGTCTTTTTGCACACACACTCGTAGTTTGTTCTATTACAGCTTTAAGCATGTTTTTTGGCAAAAAAAAAAAAAAAGATGGATTTTCACTAAACTTACCACGGTAATCATTTTGTAAGTCAAATGTTTAGGCTATACACTAACTTATACAGTGCCGTATGTCAATTGTATCTCAACAAAACGGCAAGAAAAAAATAAAGAGTAACGAAACAGACATTTTCAAATAAAATGGTGCAGAAATAAGTGTTTTCTGTGTAAAGAACATGTATTACAAAATGTGGCCTGACATAAGTTTTTTTTTTAACAATTATAGTATATTAGGGAAGGCTCCCTATTTGTAAAACACTCAAGGCTTTTGTAAAACACAGAAGAATTTGACATGCATAAAAGTTGGTTTTTAAGATTCAGTACTTCAATAACCTTGGGGAAATCTTAAATTTTTTTGACCCTTCTATATAAAGAATGACTCGAATAGCAATGACAATAACAATGAAATGAGCACGGAGTAATTATATCATAGGGTAATTATAAGACGAAAAAAATTATGAGGGCACACTGTAAAGTACAATACTTTATAAATGCTAGAAATTATCCTTTAAGCCAAACAAAAAATATCTGAGGCCTAAGTACAGTGACCAAAAAAACTATTATTTTAGCTCTAAGATAAGAAAACTATGTTGAACTGATAAAATTACAAAGTCCTTTTCAATTGCAAGTTAACGAACATGTTGGTAAATTGATAAACCTTGACAACAAAGTAAATTTTATATTAAAAAAGGCTAGTTGAGAAAACCAGTCTTGCCTCATTTTAACGCCGTGGCTTTCAGGAGATGGAGACCTGCCTGTGCATCTGTGTGTGTGGTGGGCCTCCAGAGCTGGCTGGCCAGGCTCCTCGAAAGCCCTGCAGCCCTTTCCGTTACTGACGTGCTGCTCTGTTTCTCATGATCCTATTTGCAGGCAAGGACACATTATTCCTCTCCCCTCTTCATTTCAAATGTGCACAGAAGAAACCAATATTCCAAAGGAGAGGGAGGGCACGCACAGGCGTGTTCATACAGATGGACAGCACCAAGTTCTCTTACACCAGAGCCGAAGAGAAAGTCAACACCGACGATGGCAGTCATTACAGGGGGGCCAGCCTTCCCGGCCACTGCACCCAAGGCCCTGAGGGTTTTCAACCCTCACCCCATTCAAAACAATGACTGCTGAGATGAAACACACAAAAGCAAAGCATACTGCCACAATAGAAGGGTCTACCTAGCCCCTCCCCCAGGGTCTTTCGTCTCCCCGTTCCTCTTTGCCCAGAGGTTCCATTACGTTTTTAAAAATTAACTCTTTTCTAAGCATTCTCCTTACACTGTCTACAATTTTGGATCAAGGTTCTTAGCAGCAATTTCTTTAGCAAATAGTGATACTGAAAACCATCACTCTCTACTTGGAATACATATGAATTTTTACAAAATATGTATCAGAAGTGGTAACAGGAATGACAGGAAAAGGTATAAAAAATTAAAATTAGGAATCATGCCCCTAACTTGGAAATGTGACCTTCTGCATTTTAACCTTCCAAAGCATGTTTCACTCTGCCATTTTGCAATTTTGCTATCTTAACACACCCTTCCCTCCATTAACAAGTATAATACAGGTCCCATTTTAGATAAAAAATGAGTAAAAAATATTAAAAGAAAATCGGATGTAATTAGTTTTGACCCTTAGCAAACTATTTTATGTTATTCATGCACAAGGCCAGAAAAAAAGGGGTAGGGGCAGCTTGAAAAAAGTCACACCCTCTCTCCCCCAGTGGCCCATGGTGATCTAAGCTATTCTGACAGACGCCTTCTGAGGATGTATGCCATCACTGTATCAGTAGTTACTCGTCTGAAGAGAAATCGTGACCACCCTCCCTCTAGCCCCCTTCCTCCTCGGTTTAATCCCCCTTTGCTAATCTTTACAACAAACATACCTTTGAAATTTCACTGTTAGATAACATCTCCTCTCTCCTCGTTTTACCTAAAGTACAAACTGCTTCAAGAACTGCCTGGTGATTGAGCATGGTATGAAACACTGGGTACAGAAACCACTGCTTTCCAGATCTCTGGAAAGACTGCTTGACGTTACTGCCAAAAGAGATAGCTGACACTTTCAGGATTCTACCATTCATGTCTTAAAATTTCACAAAAAAGAAACTGTACTCTTCTAGATGCACTTCTTTTAATTTTGTGCCCTAAATTCTGTTCCTTTACTCAGTCCTTTTGTGAAAGTTTTCCTTAAATGCCTGGTGGCCACAGCTCTTAGCATGATCACACTGGGTCTTCCTGGCTCCTACAGCAGATTTCCTTCTCTTCCTTTTTCCTCTTCTTCCTCCCTCTGAACACCCTCATCACTCACCAAGTTCAGCTATTCTCTCTTTACTATTTCTATTTCCACCTTATCAAGTGCCCACCTTTTCACTGACCTCAGTGGCTTTCTTTTTTCTATAGCCTCTGTCCTTCACACCACACCACACTATGTCAATACATTTAATGTTCACAGTTTTTAAAAAAATTGTTGCCCAAATACATCAACATAATTAAATCAGTTTTCTACCTTATCATTTGGGAACAAGCCTCTCAATGCCTAAAAACCCTAACTTGCCCACCATTCCATCTCAAATTAAGATAGTTAAATTGACCTTTAAATTTGATGCCGTGCAATGTTTTCCCATCTCAAAATGTATAAACATGTCATTACTAGTCACCTTACATACACTCAGCTCTATTACAAATGTTCCGTTCTATTTCCAACTGTTAGTTTCCAGTAGACACTGTAACAAATTACCACAAACTGGATAGCTTAAAACAGTAGAAGTTTATCCAGTAGGCAGTTATCACTGCAGCAGAATCAAGGTGCTGACATTCCAGGGTCACATTCCTTCAGCCAAGCTCTTCCATCTCTGTTGACTTCGCACCACCTTCTCATCTGTTATGGAGTCTGAAAGCCTTCTGCCACGGTGTCTTCTCTCTCAGTCCACGTTGGCAGTGTTTCTGCTGATCTCCCAGGTACATCTGGCCATGAGCCAACAGGCTCTTCCACGGGTCCTTCCTGGATAATCTCATCTACTCCTGGCTTCTGCTAAAATGGCTGAGGTAATCTCTGAGTCACATGCGTAACCTTTTCAGCATTAGCAAGGAGATGTCCAGTCATACCCTTGGCCTTCTTTCTAGCACAAACGTCAAGTTCTCATCTATTTTACTTATTGGTTCTTTGCTCAATTTCTCTCTTCTTGCATTTTACATAAATTATGAGAAGAAACAAGACCGCACTTTACTTAGAAATATCTTCAATTATATATGAAGATCATCATTATGTAAGTTCTACCTCTCGCACAACTGTAGGATACAATTCAGTTGGGTTTTCTTTCACTATATAATAAGGAATTCCTTGCCTCTAGTTTCCATTAACATGTTATTTATTTTCTTCCCACCCCTAACCAGAAGTGCCCAGAGGCACTTTAGAAAGTCCATATTCCTACCTTGAGTCTCTCAAAAGCAGTCCAGGCATTTTCTACCATGTGCCTTAAAATTCTTTCAGCCTCTATCCACTGTCCAATTCCAAACATATGACCACATTTTTAGGTAACAAGTTAGCACAAACTAGGTAGGCTCAAAACAACACAAAGTTCATCTGAGGGCTGGAAATCCAAAATCAGCATCGCTGGGCCCACACCTAGGTGTTGGCAGGCAGCGCTCCATCAGGAAGGTCTCAGGGAGTCCATTTCGAGCTTCTTCCTGCTCCTGGGGGCTGTGAGGAGGTCTTCTTGCATTCTGACCCCACCACTCCTGTCTTCAAGGCTAGTCTCTTTCAATCTCTCTCTTCTTGCCATCTCCTGTGTGTTCTGTGGTAAAACCTCTTCTAGCTCCTTCTTTAAAGGATACATGTGAAGGCATTCAGTTCAGTTGCTCAGTCGTGTCTGACTCTCTGTGACCCCATGGACTGCAGCACACCAGGCCTCCCTGTCCATCACAATTCCCAGAGTTTACTCAAACTCATGTCCATGGAGTCGGTGATGAGTCGCTGAATGCCTGAAGGCATTCAGGGCATAGTAATAATCCAGGACAGACTTTCCACCTTAAGACCTGAACTGATATCTCTTTATCTGTCATATAAGGTAACATTCCCAAGTTTTGGGGATTAGAACATGGCTATCTTTTTTTAGGGGGCTGGAGGTATTTTTCAGTCTACTACACAAACATTAAAAAGTGCTTTTGGTTCAAGATGGCAGAGTAGAAGGACGTGCACTCATCTCCTGCAAGAGCACCAGAACTTTAACTAGCTGTAGAACAACCATCAACAGGACACTGACACCCACCAAAAAGATACCCCATGTCCAAAGACAAAGATGCCACAGTGAGATGGTTGGATGAGCGCAATCACGATAAAATCAAATCCCATACTTGCCAGGTGGGTGATCCACAGACTGGAGAACAATAACACCAAAGAAGATCTCCCACTGTTGTGAAGATTCTGAATCCGTCAGGCTTCCCAGCCTGGGATCCAACAAAAGGACTGGAGATCCCCAGGGAATCTGGCCTTGAAAGCCGACAGGATTTGATCATAGGCCTCCCAGGAGACTGAAGGAAACAGAGACTCCAGTCTTGGAGAGCACAAACAAAAATTTGCACACACCAAGACCTAGAGAAGAGGAACAGTGACCCCACAGAAGACTGAACCAAAACTACCTACTAGTGTTGGAGGGCCTCCTGTGCAGGTGTGGGTTGCCAGGGGCTCACCAGAGGGGCAGGGGCACTGTAGGGTCCCCTGTAGCGCAAACCCTCTGGGAGTTTGCCATTAACTCTACCATAGAGCCCTGGAGACTCCAGGGTTGGGTCACCTCAGGCGAAACAACTATCAGGGACAGAGTGTGACCCCCCCCACCACCAGCAGCAGATAATCAGATTAAAGCTTTCCTGAGTAAGGCCCTGCCCACCAGAGCAAGACCCACTTTTCCCCACCACCTGTTCCTCCTATCAGGAAGCTTACACAAGCCCCTTAGTTTCCTCCATCAGAAGGCAGACAGAAGAAGCAAGAAGAAGCACAGTTTCACAGTGGCTAAAACAAAAACCGTATTACAGAAAGTTAATCATGATGACAGAGCAGAAAGTTATGCCCCAGACGAAGGGACAGGATAAAATCCCAGAAAAACAACTAAATGAAGTGGAGATAGGGAACCTTCCAGAAAAAGAATTCAGAATGATGATAGTGAAGATGACCCAGAATCTCATAAAAAGAATGGAGGCAAAGATTGAGAAGATACAAGAAATGTTTACCAAAGACTTACAAGAACTAAATAACAAACAGAGACAAATAATACACTAGAAAGAATTAACAGCAGAATAACTGAGGCAGAAGAATGGATAAAATGGAGGACAGAATGGTGGAAATCACTGCTGCAGAACAGAATATAGAAAAAAGAATGAAAAGAAATGAAGATGGCCTAAGAGACCTCTGGGACAACCGGATGACAATTAAACGCACCAATATTTGCATTACAAGGGTCCCAGAAGGAGATGGGAGCGAGAAAGGACTTAAGAAAATATTTGAAGAGGTAATAGCTAAAAACTTCCTGAACATGGGAAAGGAAATAGTCAACCAAGTCCAGGAAGCACAGAGTCCCAGGAAAGATAACTCAAGAAGGAGTCTTACACTCTGACACATAGTAATCAAACTGACAAAAATTAAAATCAGAGACAAAATATTAAAAGCAACAAGGAAAAAACAACAAAAAACATACAAGGGAACTCCCATTAGGCTATGCTGATTTCTCAACAGAAACTCTACAAGCCAGAAGGGAATGGCATGATATATTTAAAATGATGAAAGGGAAAAACCTACAACCAAGAATACTCAACCCTGCACGACTCTCCTTCAGATTTGATGGAGAAATTGAAAGCTTTCCAGACAAGCAAAAGTTAAGAGAATTCAGCACCACCAAACCAGCTTTACAACAAATGCTAAAGGAACTTCTCCAGGCAGGAAACACAAGAGAAAGGAAAGACCCACAAAAAATAAACCCAAAACAATTAAGACAATGGTAATAGGATCACATATATCAATAACTACCTTAAATGCAGATTAAACACACCAACCAAGACACTGACGGGGGGGATGAAGACATGTGCACGCATGCACTTCCACGGACCACATCACTCTGCTTGACACCCCCAAATTGTACGTAATTATTTGATATTGTTAAGCATGTTCTTATTATGGCTTGTAATTGTAATTATATTTTTTTTTTTTTTTTGGTCTGGCTATTGATTGTGAAAACTGTAAAACATTTTTACTATTGTGATTATGTAACTATTACTCAATACCACTGTTATTATGATTGGTCGACAGAAAAATAATAGAATTCTGTATCATCAAAAGTAGGATCTAACAGAAAAACCTGTAAACACTTTTTAGAATGCACATGGATATCAGAATAATCTTGAAATTTTTTTGAAAAATACAAATGCTCAGG
This sequence comes from Okapia johnstoni, assembly GCA_024291935.2. NCBI lineage: Eukaryota > Metazoa > Chordata > Mammalia > Artiodactyla > Giraffidae > Okapia > Okapia johnstoni. The sequence continues at coordinate 4,526,796 of CM044321.1, read as the reverse complement.
TATTGCCTTTTTCTCCAGAGCTCCAGATATGTTTCTAATGAGCAGTCACATTTAAACAACTGGACTATATGATGATCTTTTACTTGTATCTAGTTTACTTCATTTTTTGTTTCATATTCAGCACTCCCATTTCATTTAGTTTGTTCTCCAATTTCTGCATCTCTTTTCCTTTTTTGGTGTTTTCAAGCCTTTATCAAGTATAGTTAAAAAGCTTTTGTATATATACACAGTATGCATAATATATATTTTAGAAAACTTCAGTTTTTGCCTGAAAAATTATGACACTGTGATTCCACTTGTCGTAGTAGAAATAGAATGCTAGATTTCTAATTAAAAAATAGATATGAAACAAGCAACAAAGGTTTACTGTATAGCACAGGGAACTATGGTCAATATCTTATAATGATATACGTGTACATGTATCACTGAAGCACCTTGCTGGGCACCGGAAACACTGAAAGCCAACCACACATCAGTAACAGACATACACACACTAAAAAAGCGTCTTCTTGCATCTTTCTAAAAACTCTTTTTTAGAGTCTCTCCTAAGTGCAAAGTAAGATCTGGTTTACCTTAAACTAAGAATATGGATACATTTCATATACAGTAAACAATGGTACTATTATTTAAATCTCTCAAACTGGTGAGATACCAACTGTCATGTAGCACAATGAATACGGGAAATCTCCCTATCCAGTAAGGGGAAAGGGGGAAAACTATTTAAACATTAAGGAGAGGAAATATACGATAGATCTACAATTTTAGGGAACCACTTGAGGGTCGTTTTTCCTACTGACAACCTCCTGGAACATTTTACTCCACGCCAACATTTATCACCTTCATTTAGCTTGTTTCCCTTCCTGAATAAGTAAGATTCATATACATTTCAGAATAGTATCTGGGCTCTTCCCAGACACATCACTAAAAAACTGCGCAAAGAAGACGACTTTCGCACATTTATTAAGCATTATTTTAACACTGAAAATTAAAATTCTCCATCTCATCGTGCTAACAGCCTTGCAAATATTTGATGATAATTGTGCACTGCCAATACTAACCCAAGAACTCGACCCAATCTGCCAAAAAGCCAAGCCAAGTCAATTCACATTTTGATTAATTTTCATTTGATTTTATAAACCAAGTGTGTATGTCAGTTAATATTTTCTTGTCTCCTTATGAACAGATAAAATCAAGTATCCTGATAACAACTTGGAATTGAAATAAGCAAAAATTACTCTTGATCTACTTAACCACTTAACATGATCATCACATATGAGAGCCCAGCGCTTGGCTCATGTGTTCCTTGTTACAGACATTCCTGGAATCTATCTCTGTAGTTTCATCACAAGGACCTACTTAAGTTAGTCTAAGTGTGGTTTAAGTTTACTTTCTTTACTGGTTACTCTTACGTGATCACAATGGTGACATGTATTACTTGTAGAAAATGTAGAAACTGGAGAAAAATATAAAATCACTTACAAGCCTACCAATTAGAGATATCTATTCTCAGCACTTCGGCATATTTTACTATTAAATGTGCAAATGTACATTTCAAATTAGGAAAATGATAGTATGTATGTAAGTTTTGTATTTAGCTACTTTCCCTGTATTAACATAGGTTCCATCCCTGGGTTGGGAAGATCCCTGCAGAAGGAAATGGCAACCCACTCCAGTATTCTTGCCTGGAGAAGCCCATGGACAGAGGAGCCTGGTGGGATACAGTCCCATGGGGTCGCAATGAGTCAGAAAGGACTGAGCGACTGAACTGAACTGAAAATGGCCATGTCCATTTCCACTCCCAAGACAGCGCTCTGCACAAAGGGTCCCTGTGACCACATCCCTGCCAGCACTGGGCACTGACAGGAGGAAAAGACCTTCAAATGTGGCATGCAGTATCAGAGAAAAAGCAAAGAGAGGGCTTCCCTACTAAGGAGGGGTTTTATTTTCAGGAATCCATCACAACTACTCTCCCATCACTTGTCGCACAGCTTGCTACACAAAGTGGTGTCACCACAACTGCTACTGCTCTTCCCGTTATTCAAGAGACCCTCCGACTCCTGCTGTTTCTCCAATTCTACTTCCCTACAGGCCTTTGCGCTACACTTCATCTCCTCACACTCTTGTACTCATTCTAACTATCCATCAGGGTCCAGACTAGGGGTCTCTCTTCCAGGAAGGTTCCCAGGGCAATTATGTCAGTTGTCTCACATAATTCATACTCCTTACCAAGCAGTTCCATATTATTAGTTGACTTTTCTTGGAACTGTCCTTGTCTCCACAATTAATACATTAAAGTCTTTAAGAGACCTGACTCTTTTTTATCTCCAAATTGCTTTTTATACATTACACCTATCATTTTAACAAGATTTTCAATGTATTCCTTGTAGTATTCCCTAGCAATGCCTGACTCTTTGTGACCTCATGGACTGTAGCCTGCCAGCCTCCTCTATCCCTGGGATTTCCCAGGCAAGAATACTGAGTGTGTTGCCACTTCCTTCTCCAGGGGATCTTCCTGACCCAGGGATTGAACCTGTGTCTCCCGCGTTATCAGGCGAGTTCCTTACCGCTGAACCACCAGGTAAGCCCATTTCTTAGTAAATATGTATAAAGATTAAAGAACTGTACTCAAAATTCAGAGGAAGAGGGGAGGAAACAAAAATTAAGGAAATTGCAATATATGTTTTGCAAAATATACATTTTGTCTCTTCCTACACAAAGGATACTCTACTTTCCCTCCAAGGAAATGTTCACCAAGAGAACCAAATAAAAATTAATCTTCTCCAACATGAACAGTAACTTAATACTTCCAACTTTACTAAACCCAAGAAGCAAATGAACTAATTATGTCCAAATTCTTACCTACTTTCCTCAAATTCAGGCTTCTTTCCCTGTACGATACCTTTCTTTTCACCCAAGTTTCACTGGCAACATGCAGTTAACAGTAGCGTCACCGCACCATCTGTTAATACTGCCATGGAGCAGCGCTGCTCTAAGTATGATCCAAGGACCAAAGACCATTAAAACTGTCACTGACCCACAAGAGAGAAGCCAGTAAGCATTTCAGAAACTTCGACAGCACTCTGATATCATCATTTTTCTAATAATAATGCCTCTTAACTGTGTTTTGCAAAACTAAGGGTCTGAGGCAAACCAGCATTAGAAGACAAAAACAAATCTGGCCAGTTTTACTACCACTTAAGAAGCTGCTCCAGAGTATGTTTGCTCATCTTTTCCCAGTAATGACAAACAGGCTTTTAATTTATGGTTCATGTGGGTAAACACTCCTAGAGGAACACCGGAGACCAAGGTGTCCCTAGGCACCCAGACAGCCCAGGTCAGGAGGGACCAAGACTTCGGCAGCATATACCTAGTTCAAGAGTCACCATCCAGCGTTTCAGGCCATCCACAACCCAAACCCCTTTACTATCCAATCTCTTACACCATGTTCTAAAAGGAATCCCACTTCACCTGCTGGGTAATTTTGCTTCAGTGTTTCAACCCAAACTACACTGCTCCTCTCTTCTGTAAATATCCATGCCTTACAAACCAGACTGCATGTACCATTCAAAGCTCAACTTGCAAAACTAAAAATAAGAGGCACACTTCCAACTTACACTATTTGTACTGAGATTTCCTTATGTGGAATTATTAAAAAAAAAAAAAAATTATCACATACTTGTTCATCAGCATACAGTGATACATCTTACTATGACTTCTCAACCACTTCACATTCATGGTGCCTTTTCTACCTAAGCAGATTTTAATGTCTTTTCCTTGGTAAAGCAGAAGTGTGACTTCCCCTTTCCTTGTGGCTTTCACTTTAACCAGGACAGTGATATTAAGTAAGAATCATGTCAAGCTCAGCAAGTAGTTCAGAGTATTTCGAGTTCGGCTCTTATGTGGGGTACATTATCTTATAAAGGATCATGCTCTAGAACCAACTGCTGGTGGCTTCACTGTCACATTCTTAGGCATTATAAACAAGTACTCGCAGTCTTCCCTCACTCCCCCGACCCGGCCATGAGGATCCACCTAGAACTGCTTGTCCCCCTCTTCAACCCCATGGACTGCAGCATGCCAGGCTTCCTTGTCCTTCACTATCTCTCGGCATTTGCTCAAACTCTAATTGCTTAGACACTCCCAGATCTTTTTCTGTGCCTTTATAAACAGTCACAGAATTTGTTTTTTCTAAACCACTTAAATGGAACCTACATCTTGCTTTCCCCCCAGTCTACAGTGTAACTTAGCAGCAAATGTTTTCCTATGGCTATATAATTCACAACCATTTCTAACTAGGCAAAACTTGTTTACAATCAAGTCCCTCTTGGGCCATGTTTTCATTCCTGGACAGGAACCAACACTAACGCTCATTCATCGTTAAGTACATGTCCTTCTATCTTTGATTTATATTCTTACTTTGAAATAGAATTCCTATACACCATCTGTATAATAAAAGTTTTCCCTTATAATGTCTATCGTTTTTTGGTTTTCATTTATTTATATCTATACTTCTTTCTTTTTCATCATACTGAGTATGCTTCAAAATATATTCACACTTTTAAGTGGGAAAATCCTACTATACCAAAAACTTTATCTACTTTTAAATGCTAGTAAATGCTACAAACACAAAAAAACTGGAGTACTAAAATACAGAATGGGAAAGAAAAACAGAAGTGATGTGTATTAGTTTTCCTATTTAAAAAATTTACTTTGGTATTCTTATGTTGACTTTACTGAAAGGTAAAAATTTTATCTCCTTTCACATGCCTATTTCATAATGCAATTATTTAAGTCTCTGTTCCTTGTTAGATTATAAACTTGAAACATACAAAACACTTTCTAATCTGGTACACTTTATCAAATACTGTCTACTTATTCTGTCTAGTAATTGATAACAGCAACTTATACCAAGTGAAATATTGCATATTAGTGGGTGTAAATACCTTCAGACTTTTGCTTTTGTGTTTTAGGTAGAGAAGAAATGTGAATGAGGTTAGGATAAAAAAAAATTAGGGATAGTTCAATTTCCCCTAGAAAATCTGTTTTAAACTACTGTGAATTCTGGGAATTTTCTCCAGATTAACCAGAATTTCTGGCTTGCCCCAAAGAGATTCCTCTAGAGACAGTAGCTAAAGTCTAGTGAACTATTCCTACTCCTGTCTCAAATCCCTTAAAACAGTCCTGAGAACTCTGAACTATTTTTCATGTATGCTTTATACATACCAGTTTGGCTTGTGCTTCTGCAATTTTTCGGTTATTCTCTTCTAGTATTCGCTCTAGCTCCTCACGTTTTGCACGTTCTTCCTCCTAAAGGGGAGGACATGTTAAGATGTTAGAAAGATAAAATGTTTTTTTTTTTAATTGATAAATACTTACTAATCTTCCTCTGAACTTATTTGATCTGACTTAACAGGGCAGCTGTATAGCTACCTTCTGTCTGACAAATGATAAACTGTGCAGCCACTAGCATTTGTTTCTAGCACTAAATTTCAATCATCCCTCCCAGTCCAAACAGCAACCGACTACACCCTCCCTAATGACAGTTTCCTGGCAGTTACTACTAATACTTTAACATCACACAAATCAACAAGGACAACTACAAAACTGGATAGTATTTACCAAATTAAAAAATAATATATAAAAGATAAATAAAGTGAATATTTGTCTCACCAATCATGTATACCTACGTATTCTTTACCTATACTCCTTTAATCAGCATTAAAAGTTGAATATTTACTGTCTTGTCCAGTGTCCTGCAGAGTGTGCTCCTCGGCTGCCATACACGCCAGCTTCCTCTTTAAAATGATTTGTACTGTTAGCTTGGCAAAACCTGCATCAGCAGCTCAACCATTTATAAAGAAACAACATACAAGGAAGGCTGAGCTGAGGAATGCAGATGTTTATGGTAAGAAGGAACAAAAAATGTAATTCATCATTCCTAAGGCAAACAATTAATAAGAAAAATACATTTACTGTTAGTGAAAAATACAAATGGTAATCCATACTTCATGGAACTAAGGGCTTCTTCCATGGGGAAAATGGACTTAACATTCAGAATTGTTGACAATTTCTAAAGGCAGCTTATCTTGTCATCTACAATCTGAACTGAAAATCAGGAATCCAGGGGGTGCATGGTCAGGAAATAAAATTCTGTAATTTATTTTTTCTTGGAGAATTTAATGAGATTTTATAATGCAAACTATATGAAGACTGCTTGATGGTTTGGGCAGTGTTGAGATCACAGCATACATATTCAAATGATTTTAATATTTGGGAAGACTGTCAGAGGGTTGTGTCCGTGTAAAAAAAAAAAATTTGTTAATATGAAACAAAAAGCAAATGAAGAGAAAAAAATCTTCCTATGATTAATAACTCGCTACAAGACAGCACCATTACTCCAAAAGTATCTTCATCATGAAAAGCACTAATCAAAATTTCATAGACTCAATTGCAGAGGCTGTGACATCCACTAAATATAGACATGTATATCTAGTTAAAGACAGCACGAGGAAAAATCCATTTGAAAAACTACGCTTACTGGAAAACAGAGATTTAACACAAGGTCAACTTGTCCACAATAATGCCAAGATTAAAATGACAATGAATCACATTATTTTGAGTAAAACATTGAAGTTCAACAAAATAGAACTATGGGTTTTCCTAAAGCACACATCAGTGGAATTCAGTTATTATGTAACTATGTTGAGGGACACTCAGTGCTGTAAAGTAATTTGCCTCCAGTGTTTCAGTGACTTTCAGCAAGTTTTAGGATCCTGGAGTAATCAGTGCAAACAAGCCATAAAGCTTCAGTAGCAAATTACTGTCTCACAGAAAGACATTTTCAACTTCTGCTCCAGCTGCTGATAAAACAAATCGTATGTTTAGCTTGACTCCAGACAAGGACAACCTGTTCCTTCATAACTCTCTAGAGGAAAAAAGGAGTTGTTAGTAGATACTAAAAAAGTGGATGAATAATCTGGACATTTTTCCTAAAAAGATCTTTGAAACACATTATGAAAATGGAAGGCCTTATGATCAGAATGCTAGAATTAGTCCATTGTGTTGAAGCAGGATTTGGGGTAAGGGGCAAGGAATAAAAGAAGGAAAAAAAGAAGAGCAAGAAAACCTATTTATCAAAAGCAGGTACTGTCACTCAACGTTAGGCCCTGCTCTTTTTAATCTGACTGAAGGCAAAAAGCCTCTCACAGTCTAGACAGTAAGAGTGATGAACAGAAAAGAAGAACACATAACCACAGGTGGATTATTAACCTTTTCCCTTTACCACCCCCTGTCTCCCCTCACCCTCCCAAAGAGGAATGTAAGTCCTGCAGCCATGGCAAAAGTTTCAAACACTTCTCAAATATGTAAGCCAGTTCCATTCAATCAGAAAGTATCCTTGGATAGTTTTATGAAAATAACTTTTAAGTATCAGTCAGCACATCTGAATAGGCTAAAAAATTAACTTTCACAGCAATGTTAAGTTTAGATGAGAAAGGAATGAGTCTGTATTCCATCTCTTTCTGAACTGAGCAGGAGGCACACCCGACACTGAAAGTTTTGCCATGGACTGTCTCTACTTTCCCAACGACCGAGCGTTACCTCTCTGGCTTTTTGTGCTGCAAGCTCAGCTTGTCTCTGTCGCTCGAGTTCTTCGAGCAACTGCTTTTCCATGATGCGCTTGGCTTCCTCCACCCTTCGGAGAACTTCTCGCTCAATCTCATCCTTCCTTTTCTCCAATTCTTCCTCCACCCTTTTGGCCACCAGTTCTTCCACTCTTCGTGCTGTTTCTTCCTCGATAAGTTTTTCTTCTATTTCCTGCTGCCGACTAGCAAACAAAGCGGGAAAAGTGACTTTGATAATATAATAAACCAACAGTTGAAACAGAACTAGTTCTAAGTCTGTAAAACAGAGTCCGATTATATATTTCTACAATTTTACAACTCACTCTTAGGTAACATACAAGAAAAAGATAGATACCAAGAGGTCCAGTTCAGTTCAGTCGCCCAGTCATGTCCAACTCTTTGCAATCCCATGCAGCGCAGCACGCCAGGCCTCCCTGTCCATCACCAACTCCTGGAGTCCACCCAAACCCATGTCCATCGAGTCGGTGATGACATCCAGCCATCTCATGTCGTCCCCCTCTCTTCCTGCCCCCAATCCTTCCCAACATTAGGGTCTTTTCCAATGAGTCAACTCTTCACATAAGGTGGCCAAGAGGTTAAGTGATACCAAAATTCAAATAAATATAAGATCATGGTTTTTTCTTCTGTCACTTTCTAAAGTAAATACAAAAAGACTAGTATATACAAAGAGCTTAATGCCTTAGCTTTAGGAACCGCAGAGTAAATCTGAAACAGGAAATCTACTTTCATTATCAGCTTTATAATGAAAGGACAAGCTATTAAATATATGATTTGCTCATCTGCCAATCCATTTAATCTAAGCGACGACTTACAAAAAACTTAGGAGAAACTTATGTAGCAAGCAATTCAGACCAGCTAAATTGATTCCTCTTTCCCCACTACAAGCAAGGTCAGAATAAATAGATTCAAAGATTCAGAGTGCGAAAGCAATAGTACTGCAGCTTTTAGACAAAACATAGACTTATTTAGCTTCACAACTTTTACCCTTTAAAGAACCTGTTCTTTCTTGTTAATTGACTTGTCAATTCAAAACTCTACCAGATATGGGGAGTGCTAGTCACTCAGTTGTGTCCGACTCTTTGCAACCCCCACGGACTGTAGCCCACCAGGCTCCTCTGTCCATGGAATTCTCCAGGCAAGAATACTGGAGTGGGTTGCCATTTCCTTCTCCAGATATGGGGAAGTGGATAAAATGCATATCATCACTTCTACTAAACTTCAATGAAGCATGATATTGCTTAGTTATTCTAATCCCATTTAGGTATTATAGATGAACTTCTTTACTCAAGGTGAAATTCGGTGCTGAAGATACTGACATTTATCAAGGAACCATGGTGGAAACCTCTCACATTTTATACCAGTGATCTCCAATATGACAGCCACTAGTCACATGCATCCAGCCTGAACTGAAGATTAGTATAAATAAAAAAATAAAGATACAGAATATATTAATTTCACTAGTTTCTTTTTAATCTGGCTCACATTACATTTCTATTCAACAGCATTATTTGAGACAATCTGTGCTGAAATGAATGCAAAAGACTGAAAATACATCTAAATCCTAAGAGGTCAATCTATTAATGCTTCAACTTTCTCACAACCACAAAATTAAACAAAATCTGTAAACTTTCTATCTTTTGATGACTCATATGTATGTATGAAGTCATTCAACTTAGCTGTTTAGTTAAGACCTTATAGTTTCTATCCTAATCCACTTTAAGGCAACTATTTTGGGGGTGATTCAATTCCCACTAAGATGCTTTCATTCTTAACTCCTGTTATTTATTCAGTGATACCATACTAACACCAGCATGTTTAACATTTCGATTCATATCTCTTTCTGCATTTATAATCTCTCCGTATTTCTGCCAGGGAGATAGTAGCTTCTTGAGAAAGCATAATTTCTATTAGGTTCCAGGTATCTGCGATAACCATTCTGAAGATTCTGTTGCTTGTTTCTTAACTATCTCTTCCCAACATTACATTATTGGTGATTATAATTGGGGGAAAAAACATGAAAGCCTAAGATGTACTCTAACTATGCTCCTTTTCCTTTAAGTTTCAATAAAATATAGTATTAAGGCAGTTCCAATAAGCCTTCATCTACAGCAGCTCAGTACAAGAGAACAGATATCTATTCCAGCACTAAAAATGAGTGACCAGAATATCTAAAGGAAATCAGGCAGTGACTTCAATACAAATTAACACTACATTTCAAATATAAACATGTTGTTTCCCTACTTCATCCAAAGAGAAAGACAAATCTGAAAAGAAACAAGCAAGGCTAATAATGGCTGGACCTGTGTGATGTGTGAGGATCACAGCACTCCATTCTGGTAACCTGGAAAGCTTGCATAACACCAAGTTTTAAAAGTATATTCATACCGTGCACCCCTTCTTTTGTTAGTCGGTTCTTATAAAATTAATAAATGTGTAAGTCTAGAAGAAATTTCACTTTAAAATTTCAAAAATGGTACAACTCAACTCTTAAAAGAAGGACGCTATAAACCAAGTTCCAATGAAAACTTTCCACACAAAGTAGTAAAGAGAGAAAACAATGGGATAAGGCTTTGAGTTAGGTTATCAGTAGAAAAGCTGCCTAATTACCTAAGGAGTTTGGTAAAGGTGGAAGAGATCTGACATATATTTAGTGTTTCTGACAAGCAAACAGTCCCTAAATGACAGCAATACAGCACAATGGCTGATGGGGCCACATTTCCACAGATGTGGTCAGTAGGTACAAAATGAGCCTAAATGAATTCAGTGTTATTACTTACAGCAAAAGCCAGACCAGCATGGCATCAGCTCTCTGGGTCTCTGCTCCCACTGATGGACACCAAACCACAGGGGCCAGGTGAGAGGCCACACACGGTGACAAGCAGTGTAGGGAAGAGGTAGCTGCTGCTAAGGAGTCAACTCTAACTACAGCTCAGCAGTTTCAGTCTCAAGGGGAGGGCAAGCGGAAACTGCCAAGCTTAACTGAAACCAGGAGATGGGAAATGGCTCAGTAGACTTTCTCACAAGGCTGCTTATCTCTCTCTGTTCCTGGAGGAACAGGCACCCCCACCCTAGACTGCAATTAGGCCTTGCTGCCGTGCCCTGCCAGGAGACAGGCAAGGTCAGGGCACAAGTGCAGAGCTGCCCCCTACAAGGATTATCAACGATATAATCGCTGTTATTCTTGGTAAGGTTAAAACTGCTACTTCAGCAATCAGAAAAAATTAATCAATTTCTAGATCCAGCTCTGAGAAAGTTAAAAGCCCAATATTGTTTTAATTCCCCTCCCTCCCCACACATGAACCCAGAAACTCAATGACACAAGCACAGGGGAATTAAGCACCTGAGACAGGACAAGCCTCTACTGAACCACCCCCTGTGCTCTAGGTGCTGTGCTAGAAACCATAGCCTGGACTCCTGACTGTGACTCTGTATCCCTTTACTGCACCTTTCTTGTGCCTGGATCGCTTTCTTTGTCTGTCTTCCCACAAAAGCAAAGATATATGGTACAAAACTGAATAAAACCTAGCACAACAGAGCTTTCCTGTACCACTCAGTTGAAGGAGGGTGAGATGGGTGGATAGCTTTTAAAAAAGAAAAATTGAGTTCATTTTTACTGATGACAATCACTGATAAGGCAGCTATTAGGCTGACTTTCAAAAGAGGCACTGAAACTTTCTCAGGAAAAGAAAAAAAACAACAACCCAATTTCATCATTAGTACCTTATGAAATGTATCACTACAATCACTGCAAACCCATTCATTAAACTTTGGTCACAGGAGTGCCACTCCTGATATTCTTTTCTCTAATTTTTCCCTCAAAGTCCTCTGCGAAATTCATCCCCTTGTTAAGAACCCGTGACACTGATGAAAGGGGTGAATCAAAACCAAGTTTTCTCCATTGTCTCAGGTCTTTTAAAAACACTGATCACAACCAACCTTAAAATGGCAACCACCAGAACAAACAGCAGAGGCCCAGCAACACAGCACCATTAATTCGAATGGGACTTTGCAGAGTATCGAGCAATATTACTTTTAAGTCTTTAAAATGTACAAACTCAATGCTAGGAGCTTACTTCTAGGAACTGCTTCATAGTATTAGCAAACAGTATTTACTCAGTACTGACTACTCTGCCCAAAGCTTTATATACCACAGCATCATGTACATCTCTGATGGCTCCCGACGCAAAGCAGGTGACCCTCAACCCAGGTACTCCTACTACTCTGCACTGTTTCTCCAGACAAATGTGGAAGGCACAGGTATGCACGGAAATTTAGCTACAAAATAATTACTTTAAAAATTGATAAAATTCTTTTCAACATCAGCCTGATCTTTCTCCCTGAAGTTCGTCTCAAAGCCCTACCCGCCCTGATACACAGTTCCAACACACAATTTGCTCTCACAATAAGCTCCCAAGTATTCTCAGAATCACTAGATCGACCCCAGTTCACTTCAGATACTCTCATTTAGAAGGCATTCAAGATGCCATGCAGTTGAACAATAAAGTTACTATGCCACTAATATTATCCTGATTTGTTGCAACTCATTTTCAGTTACTCTTTCCCCAACAGTTATTACAACAGGCATAAAGCATATCAAAATAAAACATGAAAAATGGTAAGAGTGCAGAAGCGGAGAGAGAGCAACACTGAATGACTGGGACATGAGGAAGAGATCTTTCGAACTCAATTATCAACCTCAAAATTGAGAAAAAGAATTTTTTAATTTTAAGGTCTGCCTTTTATTGTATTAAGATTATGACTTGTAAGATCACTTCTTTAATTCACCAGGTTCAATCTGGTTGAGTGTATATAAGTTACAAACAACATTACTGAGTCTCACTGCATACATGACAAATATCACCTAGGTACCCCAAATGCACTATTTCTAACCTTCACAATAAACAAGACAGGTATCTCCATTTTACAGATAAGAAATCAAGCTCAAAGGTAGGTAGTTTATTAAAGGTCTCAGAAGTGTAAATGGCAAAACAGCCTGGTTTCTTACTAAGACTTTCTAATTGCTAAAGCCCAATCAATTTTAATTTTGCTGTCTCTCTCCATCTCACACTGGACCTCTCACAAGAAGGTACACTGGACAGTGTGTGTTCTTCTGCTCCTTCTTCACTCACTGGCCGACCACGCACTTTCCTTCGGTCCAACAATAAACACAGACATCCCCTGGCTCGTCAGTTCCGTGACCCCGCTCTTCCCTACCACTCTCCCTGGGTTGTTCTATCTCTGCTCAAAAGGTTCTCAGGTTTCATTCCCCCACTATCAAGCTTGGATAAACTCACTATATCCAAAATCTAGTGCCTACATTGGAAGCACCAAGTGGAAACTCCCTTTATTTTCCCCCCTCCACCATCCACCAGGCTTCTGATATTTTATCTGAGTCTGACCCACAGTGTCATGACTTAAACATCTGGTAGCTGAGGTGCAATGACCACAAAATAAACGTAAGAGCCAAGAATAATGCTTTACTTCCCTTATGTTTCACATCGAATTTTATTTGCTCTAAATGTTTCTTAAATCTGCCCCTTTTGTCCATTTCAACAATTGCTCCTTCACTACTCCTATGTGTATTCACTGTAATTTATCCTACACAGCAGTTGATCTGTTTAAAAACAAACAAACCAACAACCCCACGCCATTTGCCTGCTTTAAACCCTTCTAGTTTCTATGATGAAATCCAAGCTCCATAATTCAGCCTACAAGACCCTTCCCATGATTCCCAGCCTCTACCTTTCCAGTCACTCCATAACTTTAGTACTTATGGAATTTCATGTTCAAGTCAATGTTCATCTCTTCACTCCACGTTAAGACCATCTGCACCTCTCCCTTTATCCTGGCAAGGGTGGGGGGACTCCCGCCCTGGGGCCGCATGTATCCTATGGACAGCCTGACAGTCTCCTATCTTTATCTGCCACTCATTCCTCAAGAGAACTAAGGTGTTGAGCTATCCAGGATACTTCCTTTTCAGTCACATCACTATCACGGAATTTACCACACTGTATTATTACCCACCTACCCACCTACCTGTCTTCAAGCTAGATTGAGATCCTGGAGTGTCAATCATCTTTCAGAATAACAGCTCTTGGCATAGTGCTTGGCACTTCTCAAATACTCCATAGTATTAGCCCAATGAGCTAACCAACACAATTTGTAGATAGACAACTACTTCTGCCCATTCCCACCACTGTGAAACCTAGACCTTTCAACTGTCTCTTCTGCATGCTTAGACCATATTAAGCAGTGCTTACGGCAAGAGACACGGGTTCGATCCCTCGGTCAGGAAGATCCCCTGGAAAAGGGAATGGCTACCCATCCAGTCTTCTTGCCTGGAGAATTTCATGGACAAAGGAGCCGGTGGGCTACTGCCCATGGGGTCACAAAGAGTCGGACATGACTGAGTGAATAACTGCAGGACACACAGGAATTCAGTGTAAGGTGGGTGCTAGTTCTGCCCCCTCCTCCCTTCACACATGCTAGTGGAAGTGTGCCCCTCTGTCAACTTGGAGCTATGTAACTGCTCTATATTCTTATTTCATCTCTGGATTTCTTCTCTACTATTTGTGTGAAGTTTGCTAAATCCTTCTAACTATTCCTCCCATACATACTTTCTGTAAGTCTTAAGCTTTCCACTGAATGGCAAACCATTACTCTTTGGAGGTATCCTTTGGTTTCATATGTAAATATTATCTCAGAGATGTCTTAATTTTTTAAAATACTCATATGTTGATAGCTATTTGAGAGCTATCATCAAAACATCTTTACAAAACTGGATTCTATGTAATCGAATTTCCTCCGACACAATTATGTGTACTTGGTGTTCACACAATCACTGACACTTCTAAGGAAAAATGAAAGCATCGCCCATGTTTTAAAGGAATGCAGAGAAGAGACTCTTCAGGTAATGCTTTCACAGTAATGTTAGTTTTCTATTCCCCAACACTTTAATGATTTGCTTTTAGAAACAAGCCACACTGCAGAGAAAGTTAAAACCCCTACACAATCAGTACACAAGAAAAACTTGTCTAGGGAAAATTCAACATTCAGTAACTGTCCTGCCTCATGGGCACATTCGGAACATGCACTCAAGAGCTACTGAAGACGGCTGGTTCAACAGGTAGAGTCAGCAAGTCGAACTCTGGGTGGGAAAGAACACCCAGAGCATCAGAGTACCATAGTCTTGAACCGAAACACAACCCTACACTTTAAAACCAAAATTTCATGATTAGACCATATTATTCCAAGCCATTTCATTAGCTTTGGACTATGTGCGCCGTAGAATTGATACTTTTGTACTGTGGTGTTGGAGAAGAGTCTTGAGAGTCCCTTGGACTGCAAGGAGATCCAATTAATTCATCCTAAAAGAGATCAATCCTGGGGGTTCATTGGAAGGACTGATGTTGAAGCTGAAACTCCAATACTTTGGCCACCTCATGCGAAGAGTTGACTCACTGGAAAAGACCCTAATGCTGGGTAGGATTGGGGGCGGGAGGAGAAGGGGACGACAGAGGATGAGATGGTTGGATGGCATCACCGACTCGATGGACATGGGTTTGGGTAGACTCCGGGAGTTGGTGATGGACAGGGAGGCCTGGCGTGCTGCAATTCATGGGGTCGCAAAGAGTCGGACACGACTGAGTGACTGAACTGAACTGATGTGCACCTAGTCTTAAATCAAAAGGTAACTCGAGAGGTGCCTCTTCTACATGGGATCAATGCAAAAGTAAATGCAAACACTGTCTTCTCAACAGCAAGTACATCCCACAAGGAGAAACAATAGGCTTGCACCAAAGTGTCCTACAGAGACCTACACAGCAAAATGAATAAACAGTACAATTCCCTGGTGCCTCAGACGGTAAAGAATTCGCCTGCACTGTGGGAGACCACGGTTCGATCCCTGGGTCGGGAAGATCCCCTGGAGGAGGGCATGGCAGCCCACTCCAGTATTCTTGCCTGAAGAATCCCCAGGGACAGAGGAGTCGTGTGGGCTACAGTCCATGGGGTCTCAGAGTCGGACACGACTGAGCGACTAAGCACAGCACAGCAAAAGGAGGGAGTCGGCTTTGATCAGGATGGTGGTTACACAAGTGAATCCACGAGTCAAGACCCATCTTACTGTACACTTAAGCTACGTGCGTTCTGCTTTTTACACCTCAAAAAAAAAAAAGAGAGAGGAAGCTCAAGAAGGGAAAAGCGACCACGACATCACTCAACAGGAGAAACACGAAGTTCAATGCCTGGTTTTGGAGTGTTTTTCTTTATCCCCGAGAATTCGGGTCCCACGTCTCCGACACGATAGAGCCCCGCTGCCCTCGTCAGCCTCGGGGGCCGACGCGGCTCCCCGCCCGCTCGGAACTGCACCCCCCACTTCCGGGACTCGCCGCCGCCGCCGCCGCCTCCTCTCGCGCCAAAACGCGCTCTCCCCTCCGAGCCCTCCCAGGCCGGTCCCCGCGGTCTTCCTTCCCAACCAACTCGCGGGTAGGTCCTGACCCCCCGCCTTTCCAGACGCCGAGGCCCGCGGGGCCGGTTCCCGCGACCCTTCTAACCTCCGTCACCTCCCCCCACCCCGATCCAGCCATCTCCTGTCTCCTCGCCGCCCTCACTCCCGCGTCTCACTGGCACCCCTAGTGCCCCCCATCACTGTCCCCCGTCACCCTCGTGTCCCTACCACCCCCTGCTACCCCTCACTGACCCCCGCCACCCCCCCTTACTCCTCACCGCCCCCCGTCACCCCCTTCTTCCCCGGCCACCCCCCAGTCCTCTCACTTCCCCCCACTCCCCCGTCAGCCCGTCTCCCCTCACCACCCCCCACTGACCCCGTCAGGCTCTCTCTCCTCAGCACCCCCACTCCCCTCACCACCTCTCTCTCCCCTCACCACTCCCCTCTCCCCTCACCACTGCCCCCCGTCTCCCCTCAGCACCTCCACTCCCCTCAGCACCCCCACTCCTCTCACCACCCCCTTCTCCCCTCACCACCCCCCTCTCCCCTCACCACTGCCCCCCGTCTCTCTTCAGCACCCCCACTCCCCTCACCACCCCCGTCTCCCCTCACCACTGCCCCCGTCTCCCCTCAGCACCCCCTCTCCCCTCACCACCCCCCTCTCCCCTCACCACCCCCCTCTCCCCTTACTCCCCTCACCCCTCAGCACCTCGCTGCCCCCGTCACCCCACTCCCCTCACCCCCACCCCTCCCCGCGCGGAAGCTCACATTTTCCGCTGCCGCTCGAACTCTGCCTTCTTCTCCTCCTCCTCTCGCTTCTGCTTCTCGTCCAGGCTGCTGCGCTTGCTCACCGTGCGCCCGAAGATGTCGATGCGGTCGGGCGGGGACGAGGCGCGCTCCCGGTCCCGCTCGCGCCGGGACACGGCCGTGTTGGTGGAGCGCGAGCGGGACCCGCGACTCCCGCCGCCGGTTCCGTTTACTTTCCCGGGACTTGGAGCGCTTCCGCACGCGCTCCTTGTCCCGAGAGCGCGACCGGGACCGGCTCCGTTTCTTGTTGTGCTTGCTGCTCTTGGTGTGCTTGGAGCGGGACGAGCTCCGGCTCCGAGACCGGCCCATCCTTCCGGGCGACGCTGTGACTACCCGCTGGCTTCGGGCCCTGCACGTGCCGGGCTACCCGCGCCTCCGCCTCCGGACGCGGGCCGGCAGGCCTGTCGAGGCTGAGGGAAGAAAAGCTGGTCAGCGAGCTGACTCTCTCGTCTCTCTCTGAGGTCGAGGGCCGCCGCGAAGGCCGCCTGCAACGACAAGGCCGCAACACCAGGAGTTGCTAAGATGGCAGCCGCGGCCGCGCCGGCCGTCCCTCCCACAATGCCCCGCGCTACGCGGCGTCGTGCGAGCCCCGCCCCCTGACGCTCCCTGCGGAAGGCGTGGCCGGAGCTTCCGAGCGCGCTCGGCTCTTTCCGCCGACCCGCCGCGCGGGAGGCCGACTTCCTGGCCTCTACTCCAGAGCACTTTTGCTTCCTGGTAAGATGCTAATGTCGTGATGTTGGGCTGGTCCGGTTTTGGCGCAGGTGAAAGGTGCCTCAGTACGAACTGACTGACGGCGTTATTTCTTTGGAGCTAGTTTCGTCAAGCAGGCCAAAATGGTGCCAGTGACCCTGGGTATAGACCACTTTCCTCTGAGCTGAGCTCGCTGGTGCTGTGCCCGGGAGACACCGCACTTTATGACGCGGTTGTGCAGCTCACGGGCTGGCAAGGAGGCTGGGATACAGGAAAGCCAGGGGTTAATGCAGCGTTTCAGAGGCCAAGTGCAAAAACTCAAATGTCTCCATCTTAAAACTGAGTTTAGTAAGAGGTTTGAAACTCAAGAGAGATAATCAGAGGAAAAATGAGCAGTTTTCCTTTTGAACAAGTAATAACATATTAAAATGAAATTATTTTATCTGCAATGACATCAAAAACTGTAAAGTAATTAGAAATAAAGTTTAAGGAGTTACAAGATCCTGGTGATGAAATAAATCCATCACTCTTGGTGAAAACATGGCTTGAGTAAATGATAAAACCGTGCCAGATCTTTGGATGAGAACTCAGTACCAAAAATAGGCCAGTTCTTCCCAAGTCAAATTTGAAAATTAGCACAGTTCACATCAGAATCCCAAATTCTCTCGAAGGTGACTTAAAAATAACTAATTTTAAATTTTGTGTAGAGGATCACACAGTTGTGAATGATCAAGAAAACCCTAAAAAAAAGGAGTAACAATAATAAAAAAAAATTAAACACCAAGCTGTTAGCACAAAAATAGGAAAAACCGTCAGCAGACTAATAGTACAAATCCAGTTTTTTTCTTTTTCTATAAGATAGATTCGGGTAAAATAATATTTAATAATATAGAGTGTACAGAATTACCTTGTACTGGAAATATTTATCTCAATCTATTAGATGTATAATATGTGTATACATATTATGGGCTTGCCTGACAGCTCAGACGGTAAAGAATCTGCCTGCAGTACAGGAGACCTGGATTCAATCCCCGGGTTAGGAAGATCCCCTTGAGTAGGAAATGGCAACCCACTCCAGTATTCTTGCCTGGGAAATCTCATGGACAGAGGAGCCTGGCAGGCTACAGTCCATAGGGTCACAAAGAGTTGGACATGACTGAGCGACTAACACTTTCACACTACACTTCATGCTTACATATAATTCTCCAGGCAAGACTTCAGTGGTACATGAACCGAGAATTTCCAGATGTTCAAGTTGGATTTAGAAAAGGCAGAGGAACCAGAGATCAAATTGCCAACATCCGTTGAATCATAGAAAAAGCAAGAGAGTTCCAAAAAAACATTTACTTCTGCTTTATTGACTATGCAAAAGCCTTTGACTGTGTGGATCACAACAAACTGAAAAATTCTTAAACAGATGAAAATATTAAACCACTTTACCTACCTCCTAAGAAATCTACGCAGATCAAGAAGCAACAATTAGAACTGGATATGAAACAATGGACTGGTTCCAAATTGGGAAAAGAGTACATCAAGGCTGTATATTGTCACCCTGCTTATTTAACTTATATGCATAGTACGTCATGCTAAATGCCGCATTACTTTGCTGACAAAGGTCTGTCTAGTCAAAGCTATGGTTTTTTCCAGTGGTCATGTATGGATGTGAGAGTTGGACCATAAAGAAAGCGGAGTGCCAAAGAATTGATGCTTTGAACTGTGGTGTTGGAGAATACTCTTGAGAGTCCCTTGGACTGCAAGATCAAACCAGTTGATCCTCCAGGAAAATCAGCTCTGAATATACATGGAAGGACTGACGCTGATGCTCCAATACTTTGGCCACCTGATGCGAAGAACTGACTTATTGAAAAAGACCCTAATGCTGGAAATGATTGAAGGCAGGAGTTAAAGAGGACAACACAGGATGAGATGGTTGGATGGCATCACCAACTCGATGGACATGAATTTGGGTAAGATCTGGGAGTTGGTGAAGGACAGGGAAGCCTGGTGTGCTGCAGCCCATGGGGTCACAAAGAGTCATACGAGACTGAGCCACTGAACTGAACACATCTGGAATGAGGGCCATTTGATGTTAACGTTATTTATTTCTTGGTAGTTGATATATTGGTTTCCTAGAGCACCACAGTCAGACTGATGGCACAAAGCAACAGAAACTTA
Source organism: Okapia johnstoni (assembly GCA_024291935.2). Lineage (NCBI taxonomy): Eukaryota > Metazoa > Chordata > Mammalia > Artiodactyla > Giraffidae > Okapia > Okapia johnstoni. The sequence goes on along the minus strand of CM044321.1, from coordinate 4,507,032 downwards.
ATTGCTTGCGGCTCTGGGGTCCAGCTGTCCAAACTCAAGATGTCATCAAGGTTGGTTCTTTTGGAGGCTCGGAGGAAGACCATATTCCGTGCCTCTGCCTTAGTTTCTGGTAGTTGCAGTCTCTCTTTCCCTGGCTTTTCAGTCTCAGTCTCTGTCTTCACATGGCATTCACTGTGCATCTGTTCTCTTCTTGTTCATGTGTGCTCAGTTGTGTCCAACTCTTTGTGACCCCATGGACTATAGCTCCCCAGGCTCCTCTGTCCATGGGATTTACTAGGCAAGAATACTGGAATGGTTTGCCATTTCCTTCTCTAGGGGATCTTTCTCACCCAGGAATTGAACCCATGTCTCTTGTGTCTCCTGCATTGGCAGGCGGATTCATTATCACTATACCACCTGGGAAGCCCAGGTTCCCTTCTTATGTACATACTAATTCTTTTAGTTAGGACCCACCTTAATCCTGTATGATCTCATCTTAATGTAATTAAATCTGCAAAGATCCCGTTTCCAAATAAGTTCACAAATCCAGGTTGACGTGAATTTTGGAGGGATACTATTCAATCTAAGACAGCTGGGTTTTTAAAACTTAACCTTATTTTTCTGCATGTCACAAAATCTTTATGACTAGTGCATGATATTTTACAAAAAGAATAAAGGGATGTGTCCTTTTTAGAAACTGTGAGAAACTCCACAATCTATCATAAGGGTGATGTTTTAATTTAGTGGGAAAAAACAGGTTTTTAATAAATGCTGCTGGCATAATTAAAGTAAAAACATTAAAAATACAGTTAATTTAATTTAGATTTTTGCATCATTTGCTGTGCTTAGTCACTCAGTCGTGTCTTACCGTTTATGATCCCATGGACTGCAGCCCACCAGGCTCCTCTGTCCGTGGGGATTCTCCAGGCAAGAATACTGAAGTGGGTTGCCATGCCCTCCTCCAGGAGATCTTCTCAACCCAGGGATGGAAACTAGGTCTCCCATATTGCAGGTGGATTCTTTACCTTCTGAACCACCAAGGAAACCCTTTGCATCATAACAGGAAGCAAATTAAGATGGATTGAAATCTAAATATATACAAAAGCATAAAATATCACTCTTAAATAATTACATAAGACATAAAATATGTAACTATGAAGCAATGGTTTTACCACCTAGAGATTAGTTTTTAATACAAAATCCTGTGTGCTTTCCCCAGAGATTCTCACAGAGTGTTTGAACCCAAGAGTCTGCCTTTTCAGTGAGCACCCCTGCTTCTCTTAGAGGCACTCCATCAACAACAGTTTGAGAAAATAAAACTGGAAAAGAAAAGTGGGTCAAAGCCACTCAAATTACTGGGCACTGTCTTTGAGGATGCACTGAAGCACTGAGGGATACACACACTTCAGTCGTCCACTTTATCAAAATTTCAGCATTGCACACTCCATGAACTTACCCACAGAGAAACAAAGGTCAGCATCATATCAGACTTCTTACCGGAAACCATGCATAGTAGAAGACAGTGGGGTGAAATATTCAGAGTTTTGAAAGATAGAAGAAAAAAACAGTGACCTAGAATTTTGTATCTAGCACAATTATCCTTCAAAAGTAAAGGAGAAATACAGTTCTTCTCAGAGAAGCAAAAGTAGACCTACCTTGCAAGAAACAGTTTTAGAAGTTCTTCAGAGAGAAGGAAAAGGATAAGGGTCAGAAACTCAGATCTACATAAAGAAGAGAAGAGTCGGAGAAGAAACAGGGAAGAATTTTAGATCGTCCTTGGAAGCCCTTACTGTTAATGGTGCTGACTGTTATCTGGACCCCATACTCCTGGAAAACAGTGACAATGAAGAGATTTCTCATGCTTTGTGTTTGGAGAAAAAGCTCACTGAAAGAAATGACTCCCATGTGACTAAATGAGACTTACAGGAGTACCTTGATGACTTATGAAAAGGCCAGACACAGACCCTCCAGATTTCCATGCTTTATTTTTTAAATGAGCTGAACTATTTTGTCCCCACTGATCAATGGGAGCAAATGTGTGTTAGTCAAACCTTGGTTAAACTTCTGTCATGACATATTTTGAAATAGCTACTACCTCCCTCACCAGCCAAACAAGGGGATTTTTCTCCCATCTTCACCATGAGAACCTGATGGGGGTGCTGGAGGTAAAACCCATGAAAATGTGGGGGATCCTTGCTTAGTCTGTTAGCCTATCATCAGTGTCTAGCAGTGTGCCGTGGGAACCACGAAAGCCCTGCCCCTGGTCCCAGAGCTTCTGCTGTGTGGTCCTGTGTTCTCAGTCCTCACCTGTCTGTGGTTTTCAGGGTGTTGGTTTATCCCAGGACCTCAATTCTCTGATGGAGCTAAGAAAATTCATTGACTTTCAGTTTGTGCAGGGCTTCGCTGGTAGCTCAGATGGTAAAGAATCTGCTTACAGTGCAGGAAACCTGGGTTTGATGCCTGGGTTGGGAAGATCCCCTGGAGAAGGAAATGGCAACCCACTACAGTCCTCTTGCCTGGAGAATCCCATGGACAGAGGAGCCTGCTGGGCCACAGTCTATGGGGTTGCACAGAGTCGGACATGACTGAGCAAATAACACTTTCACGCTTTCAGTTTATGCAGCTCTTTTCTCGTTCTGAGGGATGGAGACCTGACTTCCAAGCTTTTTGTTTTGTTTTTACACTTAACTGTTTTAACTCCCACAAGAATCATCTACCAATAACCTAGGGATTCACCTGTTTCTTTCCGATAATACAGCCTTAAAAAAATGTGAGTGGGCAATCTTCATATCTGGATTTCTTTTCCCCACGTAGTGTGAGCAATCTTTTCTTAAATTAAAAAAAAAAAAGAAAAGTTGACATATACCAAAGAGTCCCAGAAATTAGTGTTTCAGTACCAGCCAGTTGCTAGTTGGCCTTTTTTTTTGGAATGAGACATTCTAAAGAATGGCCTACTCTCCTACTTTCTTTCCTTTTAGTCTTCAGTTATTAAATTAAATATAAACTGCCATTTTATCTATGTGCCTTTGTGGGGTGTATAGGCAGGGGGATTCGCATTTATTGGCAAATCATCATGGCTCAGGAACTGTGCTAAGTGCTCCTCAAGCTTTAAGGTGCATTGGAACCAGCTGAGGCTCCAGCTTAAATGCACGTTCTGGCTCAGCTGGTCCAGGGTGGGGCCTGAGTGTCAGCATTCCTCACTGGGTGATGCCTGGCTGCTGGTCTGTGACTGCATTTGCCTTGGCTAGTCCATGCTCACGGATAAGTATTGGGAGACCGGAGAGGTGAAAGGGCTTTTGCACAGCTTCACAGCTAGTCAGTATTTAAATCCAGGTTCTTGACTTCAAAGGGAGGAGGAAATGGCAACCCACCCCAGTATTCTTGCCTGGAAAATCCCATGGACAGAGGAGCCTGGCAGGCTATAGTCCATGGGTTCGCAAAGCGTTGGACACAACTAAGTGACTGAACGCTTGACTTCAAAAGAAGCGGCCCAGGGATCCCTGCAGTTAATTATCCCGCCTCCCCCACAATCACAGCCCTTAATTTAGATTTCTGTTTAGGACACTGTTATCAGTTGAATTGCATCCCCCACAAACATATATTCAAGCTCTAACCCCGACCCCCTATGAGTGAATGTGATGTTATTTGAAAATAACATCTTTGCAGATATAATCAAGTTAAGATGAGATCAAACTGGAGTAGAGGGTCCTAAATCCAACATGATGGGCACTCTTATAAGGAGAGGATGGTGACAGACGTAGAGAGGACAAGGTCGCGTGAAGACTGAGGCAGACACTGCAGTGATGAAGTCTCAGGCTAAGGAACCTGAGGATTGCTCATCACCACCAGGAGCTGGAAGAAGTGTTACCAATCAGTGTTCTTGGCCTCCTTAATCAATAGAAACTGATCAGAGGACAGACAAGATATTCTGACAAGGCTTTACTGGGGCCCTTGCTGCAGCAAGGGGATGAGAACAAGTATCAGGTTCCCCTTCTGGCTCCCTCCCCTCTGGTCATGTTGTATACACGGGGCATGTGCAGTATCCTGCTTTTTCCCCCTACCTCCTGCTTTTGCTTCCTGGTGGCCCAGATGGTAAAGAATCGGCCTGTAATGTGGGAGACCTAGGCTCAATCTCTGGGTGGGAAAGATACCCTGGAGAAGGGATAGGCTACCCACTCCAGTATTCTTGCCGGGAGAATTCCATGGACAAGGAGTCTGGCGGCTCTTAGGGTCACAAAGAGTCAGACACGACTGTGCAATGTACACACTGGGGCTTTTGCTCCAGGCTCTGCAGAAGTGACAGTTGGGCTTTTTAGACTCTGTATCTTTTTGTTCAGAATTTGCCCCAACTGCACATGAATGTGGTCATTTTTAGTCCCTTTCAGCTTTGTATTTTGTAGCTGGAGTAGAGGTGTGTCCAGGTGCTGGCACTGAAGCAGAGGGTCCTAGTCCCAGCCTGTCTCCAAGGTAGGGACAGATTACCCCCTAGAGACTTCGGAGAGGATATGGCTATTCCAACCCCTTAATTTAGGACTTCCAACCTTCATAACAACGGGTTTCGTGGATGGCTCAGAAGGTAAAGAATCCGCCTCCCAATGCGGGAGACCTGGGTTCATTCCTTGGGTCAGGAAGATCCCTTGGAGGAGGAGACCTGGCAACCCACTCCAGTATTACCGGAAAACTGCATGGACAGAGGAGCCTGGTGGGCTACGCTGGGGTTCCAAAGAGTTGAACACGACTGAGCACAGCATTAAAGGTAACAATCTCCATAACTGCAACAATACAATGCTGGGTTTTTTTTTTTTCTTTGTAATTTATTTATTTTTTGGCTGTGCTGAGCCTTAATTGCTGCGTGGGCTTTTCTCTAATTGCAGCGAGTGGGGGCGTCTCATTGCAGTGGCTTTTCTTATTGCAGAACTCGGGGTCTAGGGCGCCCAGGCTTCAGGAGTTGCAGCCCCTGGGCTTCAGTACTTGTGGCTCCCGGGCTCTAGAGGCTTGATAGTTGTGGTGCGTAATTGTAGTGACTCCACTGCATGTGGTATCTGCCCACATCAGGGATCGAAACCATGTCTCCTGCATTGGCAGGCGGATTCTTTACTGCTGAGCCGCCAGGGAAGTCCAGTTCTGTTGTTTTAAACCACAAATTTTGAGGTAATTGGTTGCAGCAGCCATAGGGAACTAACAGAAACACTTAATACAGTATCTTGGTTTTCCAGGTCTCTGAATGTGTCTGTACCTGCCAGGCTGGATTGTCATCAGGCATTTCAGGGGCTGCCGAGAACCCTTGACACCAACACAAGCCCTCACCCTGCTTTGTCTACTTGGCTTAATTAGAAAAAAAAAAAAGATGTTTGCATTATGAAAGTAAATCAGCCATATTGCACTTAAGAGCAGAGAAGCCTCTGGTTTGCTTTTGCTTTCAAATACTTTTAAAATACAGCTCTATTTTTCAATAACAACAAAAAATTTCTCCCCAGGGGAAAAACAATCTTCTATACATGTGATTAATTGCCGAGATATTTGCTTGAGTACTGTGCTGCTATAAGCAAGTGTTTATCTGAAAATCTCGTGACATTTAGAAAAGAAAAACTTCTTGGGCTAGCCTTATAATTTGTTCCTCTGTGCTGCAGAAAGTTAAAATTCAGAACCAAGTTTTACTTCATTTCTCTTCTCAAATCAAGTACAGCATTTTTGGCTTTAGTTGGACTTGAGGATAAAATAGACTAGGAATAAATTTTTCCTCTTTGCTCTCCGTTTAAAAATCTATAGTAGCGGAAGAAAAATAGTATTCATTTTCATGCTGCTGCAAAAAGCCACCCCAAAACTTTGGCCTAAAAGAACCATTTTATTATGCACAGAGATTCTGTGTACAGTGGGAGATGCCATCCAATCTTTCTCGTCCTCTGTCAGAGGACGAGATGGGTTGCATGGCATCACTGACTCAAGTGACATTGAGTTTGAGCACACTCCGGGAGATGGTGAAGGACAGGGAAGCCTGGTGTGCTACAGCCCATGGGTTGGTTAAGAGTCAGACATGACTGACTGAACAACAACAGTGGGAATGGCTTGTCTCTGCTCCAGGTTGTCTGGGGGCTCAGTTGGGAAGGTTCAGTGGCAGAAAGCAGAAGGGGGACCACGACTCGATGGCCAGGGGCATCATCTGGAAACTCAGCTATATCACCTACCTGTGGCCTGGGCACAACATGGGGCCTCGTGCCAGCTCCGTGCTCCCAGTGTCAGTGACCCAAGAGAACAAGTGAGGCAGAAACTATCCAAGCCTTTTCTCACGTGACTTCCAAAGCCATGCCATCACTTCTGCTATATTCTGTTTGTAACCATTGAGTCACCAGGGTTGGTGCAGATTTCAGAAGAGGCATCTTCCTGAGGGCTCACAAAATATGCAGGTGTGTTTAAAAATCATCACAATACTCTTTACGAATAAATGTTTCAGAGAACATGTAATGAAAATAGTGCTACATTCTAGGTGGAAGATACTCTCAGGCTTCTGTTTGATTTTGAGTAAGATTTTGCAGCTCTGTAGCCCTCACTGTCCTCAACTGCAGGATGAAGGGCTGTACTAGGTAGGTCCCCAGTGCTTCTGCAGAGCTGTGGTTTTATAGTTCTTCCTGTAATTGTACCAACTGAAATGTTACAGGTTCCAGTTTGAATTTTACAGCTGATGTTTATCTGTCACATAATTTTCTGTTGTCTCCAGTTTTAGAATATTTTTTAAAAGTCTTTCACTTACTGTATCTGCTTTCTTTGCTTTTTGTAGAGTCTTTATTTACTTGCATCCTTCTTTGGGGGTTTCCCTGGTGGCTCAGCGGTAAAGAAACCCCCAGCAATACAGGAGACACAGGATCAATCCGTAGGTTGGGGAAGATCCCCTGGAGAAGGAAATGGCAACCCACTCTGGTATTCTTGCCTGAGAAATCCCATGGACAGAGGAGTCTGGTGGGCTACTGTCCATGGAGTTGCAAAGAGTTGGACATGACTTAGCAACTAAGCAACAAAAGTAAGTGTAATATTTATAAAAGTAGCCAATAAAACAAGAACTGTTGTTGTTTGTCACCAAGTCATGTCCGACTCTGCAACCCCATGGTCTGTAACCCGCCAGGCTCCTCTGTCCGTGGAGTTTCCCAGGCAAGAATGCTGGAGTAGGTAGTCAGTCCCTTCTCCAGGGGATCTTCCTGACCCAGGAATTGAACTCAGGTCTCCCGTATTGCAAGCAGATTCTTTACTGTCTGAGCCACCGGAAAAGCTCCTTATTTCCTCTCGTTCCTGCGTTTATCCCCCTCACCTACATGGTTAATTTCTTCTTTCGTCAGTGTGCAAGGATACTGAATTAACTTCTGTGAAAAAAAAAAAATGCACACTTCTCGAACAGCCTCTATTTCTTATAGAAATAGCTTCACCCTTATTCCTTCTGCCCTGAACTCTCTTCAGCTGGAAGCCCTACTTCTGTACTGCAGGAGCGCTTGTCCATGTTACTAAAGACCTTGAGCTCACGGAACCCAACCATGCATTTACAGTCTTGACCTTAGTCACCGTTCACATCCTGCCATCCTCCTGAAAACACTGTCCTGGCTCCGTCTCAGGGCACCACACCCTCTCCCCCACTGGCCATTCCTTTGCATTCTCCGTCTCTTCCCCCAGGCGCTCCAATTATCTTCTGTCTCCCCTGGAGATCTCACAGGCCTGCACACCACCTGCATGCTCCTGACCCTCCCAAACTTGTATTTCCAGCCTGAAGTTTTCCCCCTAAGGTTCAGACTTGTACATCCAGTCACCTGCCTAATATCTCCACTTGGAGAGGTCCTAAGAGTTTCAACCATACCCTGTTCAGAACCAAACTTCTGATTCCTGATGTTCCTTACAGAACCTTCATGCCTCTCCAGTTCTTCCCATCTCATTTGTTCCAGCCATACCTTTTCCTCTCCTGTGTGTCCAGTCAATCACCAAGTCCTGTGAGCTCTGGCTCAGCTTCACAGCTTGAATGTAGTCCTGTTTCTGGCTCACATGGTTAGTTTTCCACACAGCTACAAAGGCGCTCGTTTAAGTGATGTGAATCAGAGCACACTTCCTACATACAGAACCTTTATCCACAGCTGCTTCCCTAGTAGCTCAGTTGATAAAGAATCCACCTGTAATGCAGGAGACCCTGGTTCAATTCCTGAGTCAGGAAGATCCGCTGAAGAAGGGATAGGCTACCCACCCCAATATTCTTGGGCTTCCCTTGTGGCTCAGCTGGTAAAGAATCTGCCTGCAATGGGGGAGACCCAGGGTCCATCTCTGGGTTGGGAATATCCTCTGGAGAAAGGAACAGCTACCCACTCCTGCATTCTGGCCTGGAGAAGTCCATGGGCTGTACAGTCCATGGGGTCTCAAAGATTTGGACACGACTGACTGGCAAATTCCTTATGATTATACAGTGGAAGTGACAAATAGATTTAAGGGACTAGATCTGATAGAGTGTCTGATGAACTATGGACAGAGGTTCGTGACATTGTACAGGAGATGGGGATCAAGACCATCCCCATGGAAAAGAAATGCAAAAAAGCAAAATGGCTGTCTGAGGAGGCCTTACAAATAGCTGGGAAAAGAAGAGAAGCGAAAAGCAAAGGAGAAAAGGAAAGATATTCCCATCTGAATGCAGAGTTCCAAAGAAGAGCAAGGAGAGATAAGAAAGCCTTCCTCGGTGATCAATGCAAAGAAATAGAGGAAAACAACAGAATGGGCAAGACTAGAGATCTCTTCAAGAAAATTAGATATACCAAGGGAACATTTCATGGAAAGATGGGCTCAATAAAGGACAGAAATGGTATGGACCTAACAGAAGCAGAAGATATTAAGAGGTGGCAAGAATACACAGAAGAACTGTACAAAAAAGATCTTCAAGACCCAGATAATCACGATGGTGTGATCACTCACGTAGAGCCAGACATCCTGGAATGGGAAGTCAAGTGGGCCTTAGAAAGCATCACTACGAACAAAGCTAGTGGAGGTGATGGAATTCCAGTTGAGCTATTTCAAATCCTGAAAGATGATGCTGTGAAAGTGCTGCACTTGATATGCCAGCAAATCTGGAAAACTCAGCAGTGGCCACAGGACTGGAAAAGGTCAGTTTTCGTTCCAATCCCAAAGAAAGGCAATGCCAAAGAATGCTCCAACTACTGCACAATTGCACTCATCTCACACACTAGCAAAGTAATACTCAAAATTCTCCAAGCCAGGCTTCACCAATACCTGAACCGTGAAATTCCAGATGTTCAAGCTGGTTTTAGAAAAGGCAGAGTAACCAGAGATCAAATCGCCAACATCTGCTGGATCATCGAAAAAGCAAGAGAGTTCCAGAAAAACATCTATTTCTGCTTTATTGACTATGCCAAAGCCTTTGACTGTGTGGATCACAATAAACTGTGGAAAATTCTGAAAGAGATGGGAATACCAGACCACCTGACCTGTCTCTTGAGAAACCTGTATGCAGGTCAGGAAGCAACAGTTAGAACTGGACATGGAACAACAGACTGGTTCCAAATAGGAAAAGGAGTATGTCAAGGCTGTATATTGTCACCCTGCTTATTTAACTTATATGCAGAGTACATCATGAGAAGCGCTGGGCTGGAAGAAACACAAGCTGGAATCAAGATTGCAGGGAGAAATATCAATAACCTCAGATATGCAGATGACACCATTCTTACGGCAGAAAGTAAAGAAGAACTAAAGAGCCTCTTGATGAAAGTGAAAGAGCAGAGTGAAAAAGTTGGCTTAAAGCTCAACATTCAGAAAACTAAGATCATGGCATCTGGTCCCATCACTTCATGGGAAATAGATGGGGAAACAGTGGAAACAGTGTCAGACTTTATTTTTGGGGCTCCAGAATCACTGCTGATGGTGACTGCAGCCATGAAATTAAAAGACGCTTACTCCTTGGAAGGAAGGTCATGACCAACCTAGATAGCATATTTAAAAGCAGAGACATTACTCTGCCAATGAAGGTCCGTCTAGTCAAGGCTATGGTTTTTCCAGTGGTTATGTATGGATGTGAGAGTTGGACGGTGAAGAAAGCTGAGCACTGAAGAATTGATGCTTTTGTACTGTGGTGTTGGAGAAGACTCTTGAAGAGTCCCTTGGACTGCAAGGAGATCCAACCAGTCCATTCTAAAGGAGATCAGTCCTGGGTGTTCCTTGGAAGGACTGATGTTGAAGCTGAAACTCCAATACTTTGGCTACCTCATGTGAAGAGTTGATTCATTGGAAAAGACCCTAATGCTGGGAAGGATTGGGGGCAGGAGGAGAAGGGGACAACAGAGGATGAGATGGTTGGATGGCATCATTGACTCGATGGACATGGGTTTGGGTAGAATCCAGGAGTTGGTGATGGACAGGGAGGCCTGGCGTGCTGCGATTCATGGGGCCGCAAAGAGTTGGACACAACTGAGCGACTGAATTGAACTGAACTGGACTGAGTGACCTGCACTTCCCCTTTCATCCACAGCCGCAAAGAGCCCCCTGCCACTCTAGATCTCTGCTCTAACTTCTGTTCAGTTATCCCGGTCCAGCTGCCTTGGCCTCCCCCAGGGCCTTTGCACTAGCTGCTTCTCCACCCCCGGACTTTCACAGGTCTGTTTCCTCACTGCACTTGGGGCTCTTCGCGTCATCCGTGTTCCCGCTGCTTCAGGTGTGCTGAGACCTCGGTCCTCCCAGACGCTTCTGATCACGTTCAGTAAGATCTCTCTCCCGCCCCTCTTTCCGTACTGTCCCTCTGTCTTCTGCCTTGTGTTCCTCCCACCGATCACAGTTCATTGTCGTGCCTGCGATTTCAACAGAAGCTTCCAAAGGCAAGGCTCCTGTCCATCATTTATGCCGTGTTCTTTGTGCCTAAACGGTGCCCAGGGCGTACTATTTGCTCAGTCAAGATTGGTTGAATGAATAAAGGAATGAACGAATAAAAATGCAGAAACAAGCCCATGTTTATAATTTTATTCTATTGATATAATGAAGGTGGTATTATACAACAGCGAATAAATGATATTTGTTTAGTGGTACTGGGATGATTAGCTAACTAACCACTTGGGAAAAAATAAATTTCATGTCCTACCTATTTGCATATAAATAAATCAATAAATATAAGGCGAATTAAAGTCTTAAATTTAATGTTTTTATGTTTTATCCACCTAGACACACATTTTCTTTTTTATTCATATTTTAAATATTTTAAAGGTAAAAAATGAAACTATACTAGTGATTTAAGGATTTTTATTTTCTTACATGTATATTTTGGGTGATTGTCAAAATATGACTCTGAGGAAAAAGTGGTAAGGGAAAATTTCTAAATTTTAATAAATAAAAATTTAAAGAGTCTTATGATGAAAGTTTTAAAACAATGTTTAAAATTAAATGACCTGGTAAAAAAGATTTCAACACTTGTTGTAAAGACCAAATAGCCTTAAAATATAATAAGAGTTTATAAATCAATAACAAAAGTGAATATCCCAATAAGGAAAGGGCATGAATTTCACTAAAGAATGAAAGACAAATATGAACATTGTCACTAATAGTTAAAGACTCATACATTTAAACATTAAAGGATTCTATTTTTTTACCATATAATGAAGATTTTTTAAAATGCTGACGTCAACAATTATTTTACTGGTAGGGGAAAATGTATTCCTGCTCACTGCAAGTTTAAGATAGTGCAACTTTTCTGGACAATAATTTGCACTACTAAATTTTTTTTAAAAATGCAAGCCAATCAAGCTCAAATGTGTACTTCTTGGAATTGTTTGTAATAGTTAAAAACAGGAATACAGCATAAATATTCAAAAAGAAGGGAGTTATAATGATATATATCCATATAATATATATCCAATGAAATAGAATGAAATCACCATGAGTACTGATACAGATGTATAATATTCATATGGAAATACTTCATATATAGTAAAGAAATGGTTGAAAAACATTGATAGTATTGTTCAATTTTTGTTGATTTTTATTGTGTTTACATGTTTATTATATGATAATCATAGCAAAATAAATATGCCATTACAATAAAAATAGTATTATCAGGAAAAATAGGAATTACTAAAGATTGATTTACAATTTTTAAATTAAAAAATGAAATGTAAATAGGACATTTAAAAGATAAGTAAAGTATGAAAATTTATCATACATGCACAAGAGAAAAATATCAGTAATTGGCACATTTGCTTTATCTTTTTTCTACACATGTAATATAAAAATATGCTCTTGTTGAAAATATTCAAATGGTAAAACACTCACCTGCCACTGCAAGAGATGTAAGAGATGTGGGTTCGACCCCTGGGTTGAGAAGATCCCCTGGAGGAGGGCATGGCAACCCTCTCCAGTATTCTTGCCTGGAGACTCCCATAGACAGAGGAGCCTGGGAGGCTACAGTCCATAGGGTTGCAAAGAATCGGACACGACTGAAGCGACTTAGCACACAGCCCACATGGATAAGACAGTCTCCCTCAGTATTTTTTTCCACAGAGATAACATCTATTATATTTATTGCATATACCTCTAGATGTTTTCCTGTATTTATCAAATATATTATTGGCTTACTTTTTTAAATGACTTAACCACATGTCTTAGGAGTTTTTGCCTGTCAATAAAATAGAGATTTAACATGTTTTTTAAACACTACATAATGTGCCAGAGCACATGAACAGGATTGTTATTAAACTATTTTCCTTTAATAATTCTGTTTATTTACCCGGGCTTCCCTCATAGCTCAGTTGGTAAAGAATCTGCCTGCAATGCAGGAGATCCCGGTTCAATTTCTGGATCGGGAGGATCCCCTGGAGAAGGGACAGGCTACCCACTCCAGTATTCTTGAGCTTCCCTTGTGGCTCAGCTGGTAAAGAAGCTCAACAAAAAATGTATGTGCCAACACTGCAGCAGATCCTGCTGCAATGACAGAAGAATAAAACAGTCTTAGTAGCCGTTCTACTCGCTCACTTCCACTGTGGGGCTAAACTTGGAGGATCCAAGTTCTCCTTCAAGTTCATTGTCTTTTACCAAATAAAATTAAGGATTATTTTTTCTCCAATCTCCTGGGAATTATCTCTGTAAGACTCCTTCTCATACTAACCCTGCCTTGTTTAAACAGTCTTCACCTCTCTGATCAGCAGCACCACCAAAAATGCTATTGGCTCATCAATATTTTCTTTCTGGTTTTGCTGAATGGGGTGTGTGTTTGCGGAGGGAGACAGGGAGAAAGGTAGGAAGGATCTGAATAAGACTAGCAGCTTCAGTGGCCTTTGAAAGCCTGGCGTTTGGCAGGCAACACCACTTTAAAGATTCACCTGCATGATATCTGAAGGCCGGAACAAAGAGAGGCCATTCAGAACTTTAAGTCTATGATTCTCTTATTTGCTTGGCTGAGTATGGACTCCAGTTTATTTTTAAATAACTGACATTTCTATGGCTTAAGTTGGTTTCATCAAGGTTGGTTCCACTCGATAGTGATAGGATTAAAATGCAAAGTCATGCATGGGTAGAGTCAATTTATATCTTCGGGGAAAGTCATTATTATTTTTGCTTAAACAAGCTTTGTATCACGCTGGGCACCACCACTGAGTCCACAGTCATTTTATTTTAAACGTGGGCCTCCTTGGGTGGTCGCTGAAGCTCTGCAGGCATGGGAGAGGGTGTGTGGGTGGGTTGCCCATGTGTGCCTTCACGAGCATTTATTTAGAAAACTTAGAGATTGGAATAAAAGCAAAACTTTACCCCAATTGAGAAGGAATAAGGTTTCTTCGTTAGTACTACCCAGACTCCTTTCTCATTTCCAGTTAGAACTTAACATAAGAACTTTTCCTTTAAGTACGGTTGTTTAGTTGCTAAGTTGTGTTTGACTCTTTGCGACCCCAGTGAACACGTAAATAACAATCTCCATACCCTTCCCAAGGGGCTACCCTGGTGGCTTAGTGGTAAAGAACCTGCCTGCCAATACAGGAGACCTGGGTTCAATCCCTGGGCTGGGAAGATCCTCTGGAGAAGGAAATGGCAGCCCTCTCCAGTATTCTTGCCTGAGAAATCCCATGGGCAGAGGAGCCTGGAGGGCTACAGTCCATGGGGTCACAAAGAGCTGGACACAAATGAAGCGACTTAGCACAGCACACCCTTCCCAAAACCCAACAGAATGATAGAAAAATCATTTTAGGGACTTCTCCGGTGGTCCAGTAGTTGACTTTGCCTTCCAATGTAGGGGGTGCCAGCTCAATCCCAGGTTGGGGAGCTGAGATCCCACATGCCTTGTGGCCAAAAAGCCAAAACACACAACAGAAGCAATATGCAACAAATTCAGTGAAGACTTTAAAAATGGTCCACATTAAAAAAAAAAAAAAAACTTAATATGCATATATATTTTTTAAAAAGGAATGGAACAGAAATAAAGGACATGCTGTAATATGGAAAGAATAGAAGTCATGACTTTAGGCAAACTGAAGTCAACCAAAAATGACTTGAATCAGTAAAGTTGCTTGAAAGAAAAGTGCAAGTCACTCAGTCACGTCGGACTCTTTGCAGTCCATGGAATTCTCCAGGCCAGAACACTGGAGTGTGTAGCCGATCCCTTCTGGGGATCTTCCCAACCCAGGGATCGAATCCGGGTCTCCTGCATTGCAGGCAGATTCTTTACCAGCTAAGCTACCAGGGAAGCCCGTCCTCACCCCATGTACTTTCTTGCGCGCCTCAAACCTCCAACACCTTTTCTGTCTTCCTCAGTCTCCTGTCCTCCTTTAGCTCAGGGGAAACTAAAAGCAATCAGAAGAGAACCTCCGGAGGCTCCCATTGGCGTCCCTGCCCTCCTGTTCATATGAATATACTCCCTTATATATAGTCTGTCTTGTCTTCTGTTCGCAGAGGTGAACTGGGGCTTCCCTGGTGGCTCAATGGTAAAGGACCCACCTGTCAGTGCCCTCCAAACTATCCTTCCTCTTGGCATCATCATGTTTCTGTTCTACTAGATCATCCCCATTAGCAAAAACAAAACAAAACAAAACAAAAATCATTTTTCCCATTTCAAAAAGACCCCCTTGGGACTTCCCTGGGTGTCCAGTGACTAAGACTTCATGCCAGGGGGCCAGGGCTCAGTTCCTGGTCAGGGAATTAGATCGAATAGGCCACAACTAAGAGTTTGCATGCTACAACTGAAAAAAAAAAAAAAATCCTGGAAAAATCAATGATACCCAGTGCTGCAGCAAAGACCCGGGGCAGCCAAATACATTTTTTCTCTTTTTTTTAAGAAAGAACCCCTTGAACCTGTGTACTTGTCTGGCTGCAAGTCCATTTTTTGCCCCATTTGCAGTAGTGCTTCTGGGAGGAGCTGTCTACACCCACTGGGTGCGGTTCCTCCCTCCTTGTTCTCTCTCTGATACACTCAGTAGGTCTGTGCTCCTGCCTTACTACGCAGCCTGCCATCGTTGTTGTTCAGTTGTTCAGTCGCATCAGACTTTGTGACCCCATGGACTGCAGCACATCAGGCTTCCCTGTCCTTCACCATCTCCCAGAGTTTGTTCAAATTCATGCCCATTGAGTCGGTGATGCCATCCAACCACCTCATCCTCTGTTGTCCCCTTCTTCTTTTGCCTCCAATCTTTCCCAGCATCAGGGTCTTTTCAAATGAGTCGGCTCTTCGCATCAGGTGGCGGAAGTATTGGAGTTTCAGCTTCAGCATCAGTCCTTCCAATGAACACCCAAGACTGATCTCCTTTAGGATGGACTGGTTGATGCTATCGTTAAGGTCTGACTGCTGTTCGTGTTGCTAAACCCATGTGGACTGTGGCTCCTGACCTGTGACCTGGGCACAGATAGCCTCAAGGTAGGACAGACCGTGTATATCTCCACCCGAGCCTCCCTGGGGCTCATCTCAAGGGAGTTGCACGCTCTTGCTTAGCTTTTCCTCCTGCTCTGTCCCACTTCCGGTACTAACCCTGACCCTTCTTCCAAGGTCACTCTCTGAATATGCCTCTTGAATGGATAACCTCTCTCAGCTCGTCTCCTAGCAACCCAACCCAAGACAATCTGTGTCAAATAGACTTTCCTGTCATTGTTAACCTTTGCCGAGATTCCTTTGCCGAGTCTGTTGTGTGTCTGATTCTTTCAGAGCTAAATGTTCTACTTAACTCCTCTGTCTCCCTGACCTATTTTCACTCAGATAATAGCTTGCTATGAAGATTGTAACTAGCCTCTAGCACAGTGCCCAATAATTAACACAGATCTGGCAACAGAAGACATCCAATACATATTTTTGAATGAAGCAGTAGTTTGTCCCTCTGATGGGACGTTGTCCATTTGCCTCATATTATCATTCTAGTAGGTATCTTCTGCCCTGTAAGATCTGGATCTTTGAGTAAATGCTGACTTCTGCTTCCACAGAAAGTGTGCAAGTGAAAGTTGTGTCTGACTCTGCGCAACCCCCGTGGACTGTAGCCCACCAGGCTCCCCTGTCCATGGAATTCTCCAGGTAGGAATACTGGAGTGGGCTGCCATTCCCTTCTCCAGGGGATCTTCCCGACCCAGGGATCAAACCTGAGTCTCCTGCATTGGAAGCAGATTCTTTGCCGTCTGAGCTACCAGGGAAGCCCACAGAAACAGGACATAAACTGAAAAGGCAAAGTTCTCTTCTTCTAAAGCATAAGCTCCTTGAGAATGCAAAAAGAATCTAGCGCAGATGTCTTCACAAAAGCAGTCTCTTAGCAAATGGCACTTCAGAATGTCCAAGAACCTTGTGGTTGAAGCTGTTTATTTATTTTATATTTATTTTATAATTATTTATCTGACTGTCTCGGGTCTTAGTTGGGTGCACAGGACTTCTCTAGTTGTTGCCCCGGGGAATGTGGACTCTTGGTTCCCTGACCAGGGACCAAGCTCGTGCCCCCTCCATTGGATGAGCAAAGTCTGGACCACTGGACCGCCAGGCCAGTCCCCCAGTAGATATCTCGATTGCAGGCTTATCAGAGATCCTGAGGCAGAAGAACCAGCTGAGCTCTACCTGGACTCCTGACCCAGAAAAAAGTGAGATAATAAATGTTCTAAGCCACTACATTTCAGGGTAATGAATTACTTATCAGTAGAAACTAACACTCCATGATGAAGTTGTCAGATGCTTGCCTCTGTTTCTAGGGAATCATTTGGATGTAAGGGGAATATGGTCAGAAGTCATTCTGAGCAGAAAGTTATGGGAAAGAGCAGAGGTGTGCATAGACATTGATTAAAAACCAATGTCAACTTATAAACGCTGTGTGTGTGTGTCTGTGTGCTAAGTCATGTCTGACTCTTTGTGACCCTATGGACTGTAGCCCACCAGATTCCTCTGTCCATGGAATTCTCCAGGCAAGACTGCTGGAGTGGGTTGCCATTTCCTTCTCCAGGGGTCTTCCCCACCCAGGGATCAAACCTGCATCTCCTGCATTGCAGGTGGATTCTTTACCACTGAGCTACCGGGGAAGCCCTAGCTTATAAACGAGTTTTAGGAAAACCAGAAGTACTCCGGTGTTGACAAAAATTATCCCTTTTTAATAGCCAAGTGATCATACCATGTATTCTAAGTTTAAAAACTTAAAAAACAAGGAGATCCTTGAGGTTTTACTTGCCTGGATAAGCACAATGGTTTGTTCATAGAACCTAATAGTTTTCCTGGACAAATGCTATAATCTTTTTTAAGCTGCATATTATCAATATTCTTTGAATAGTTTTTCTTCACCTTAAATATGTGCTAACCTTTCACTGTAGCTGCACTTTTTTCCTTCTCTGCTGGCAACCAGGATGTCCTGGCTTCCACATTTTATTGTATGGGACCCTTTCTTCCCTGAGGACCAGAGGGAGAATCTCAGAGGGGCTTCGTAGTCTGCAGTCTTTTTCTTACAGGGCTACAAATAAGAGGATGAGGGAAATATCCTTTATTGAACTGAGCTGATAACATGTCAAGACAAGTTACAGACCGAGACTGGTAAAGTGAAAAAATGAGCAAGTATGATAATCTTATCAGTGAGCTCAACTTTGTTTATTTCTAAGTGTAGGGACAGAATAATTTTCTTTGTTGTGACGTGGGTCAGGGTGGCGATCGTCTCACGGAACACAAATCTCCTCTTTGCAAGCCAGCTTGCTGTAGAGTACATAGTCAGGCATGATTTTCTTTTCATTTTTAAAGTTTTTATTTCAATATTTTAAATTTTATTTTAATTAAAAAATTTTTTTTAATTTTTTAAAATTGAATTTTTTTTTGCTCTTGACTGCGCTGGGTTTTCATTGCCGCGCGAAGGCTTTCCTAGTTTCGAGAAATGGGGGCTTCTCTCCGTTGCGGTGCTCGGGCTTCTCACGGCGGAGGCTTCTCTTGTGGAGCACAGGCTCTAGGTATGCAGGCGTCAGTACTGGGGCCTAGTAATTGTGGTGTTCCGTCTCTAGAGCTCAGCCTCAGTAATTGTGGCACATGGACTTAGTTGCTCAGCCTCAGTAGTTGTGGCACATGGACTTAGTTGCTCCGGGGGACTGAACCCAGCCAGATTCTTATCTACTACACCAGCAGGGAAGCCCCAGGCATGGTTTTTAATGAGATTCATGGAAATTACACAGGATTGAGAGCTAGCTTCTTATGCAGACTACCCTGTGCAGGGCAGAAGATCTGACATCCCAGGCTCTGGCCTCCTCAGTGCCAGCAGCTCCCCTTTCATAACTGTGACAATCAGAAATACTCCCACAAATTTTTAAAACTCCCTTCTGAGTGGTGGCATCCCTATTGAAAAATCAGTGCTCCATTGTTTGAAACTCCTCATCAAGTCCTGTCAGCTCAGCTGTCAATACAAACCCTGCTGTGTATAGCATGATTAGCCCTTGAGCAGGACTCCACCCTCAGCTGGGGAAGGGAGCATAGGACTTAGACCGTGTTCATCCGATGACAACTGTTGGTTCAGGATACACGGCCCAATCAGAGCTGTTGACACAGATGGAGCTTTTGCTTAATATCTGCAGAAAGAGGCTGTGGTCTTCCCAGCCTACTTGAATGACAGGGGTTGTGGGTGTGGAACGGCTGTAGTCACTTTGCATCTTGTAGCACTGTGGTCAGACTCAACCCAGTGGAATGCATATTTGGCTCCAGTTCCCTGTAGAGGCTTGTTTTTGGAAGGAAAGCTATGACAAACCTAGACAGTGTATTAAAAAACAGAGGCATCACTTTGCTGACAAAGGTCCACATAGTCAAAGATATGCTTTTTTTCAGTAGTCATGTATGGATGTGAGAGTTGGACCATGAAGAAGGCTGAGTGCCAAAGAATTGATGCATTCGAGCTGTGGTGCTGGAGAAGATTCGTAAGAGTCTCTTGGACTCCAAGGAGATCAAACCAGTCAATCCTAAAGGAAATCAACTCTGAATATTCATTAGAAGGATCGATACTGAAGCAGAAGCTCCAATACTTTGGCCATCTAATGCAAAGAGCCGAATCACTGGAAAAGACCCTGATGCTGGGAAAGATTGATGGCAAAGTGAGAAGGGGGTGGCAGAGGATGAGATGGTTAGATAGCATCACCCACTCAATGGAAATGAATTAAAGTAAATTCCAGGAGACGGTAGAGGACAGAGGAGCCTGGTGTGCTGCAGTCCATGGGGTCGCAGAGTGTCAAACACAACTTAGTGACTGAACAACAAAGTACTACTAGATTTGAGGAGAAGGGAACTGTATTTCTGCTTTATGGGTTTATGTTTATGTACATAACAGTGTGGCCAAGGAAGAACTGTGTAATCTGTGATCCTAGTACTTTCACAGAATATTTTCATTGCACTGCCTTGATCCCTGGACCAGTTATGTTGTGTTCAAAGCTATAACCTGAGCACTTACGGGAGGGGAGAAAAAGCAGGGTCAACAAAAAGGTGCTCAAAAACACTTTTCCTGTTCTGATTATTCTGTTTATTGTCTATTTCCCCCACTAGAATCTAATCTTCATAAGGGCAAGAATTTTCACCTGCTTTGTTTACCACTGCATTTTCAATGCCTCGGACCATGCTGCTGAGAGATGAGGAAAAGGTTAGTCTTGCTTTCCTGGTTTTCTGTATTTGCTGCCTAAATGGTATTCATTGATATCCACTTTCTTTCTGTTTTTTTTTTTTTTTTAGACCTTTTATTATGGGAAAAATTTAAATACATACAAAGTAGAGAATGCATAGATGCATCTTCTTGTAGCCATTATCCAACTTCGCCATTGTTATGGCCAATTCAGTTTCAAGTGTACCTACCTCCCAGTTCATCACTAACGTCTCTGTTTTAACAACGATGCGTCTCGAGTAGAACCAAGGACTGTCAGGGTCTCCCTGGCCTTCAGGGACGGGGCTTTGTTTCCAGCTGGCAGGTGAATGATTCACTCTCCAATTCCATGTCAGAGTCTGCTTCCTCGGGTAGCTCCAGGCACCCACTCCCTGGGGCAGGTTCTCTGGGAAACACACGTGGAGATGAAGATTTGTATGAGACAAGCTTCCTGAGGAGTGACCTTGGGGTCTTGGCCTGTAGAGGGACAGCAGGAGTGACCCCGAGCAGCGGATGCTAAACTGTCGTGGTTGTGACAGGGCCTCTGTCAGCCCCACTGGAACCTGAGCCAAGATGGCTTTCAGAGCCAAGTCACCAGGAGGGGGTCCACGCCTCTGTCTTGTCACCTCCCTCCATGGACCAGTCACTGGAGGCTGTGAACTGGGGCAGGGTGGCTTTCTTCACTGGGGCCGGTTCCCAGGGAGGGGCTCAGCAGAGAGCCTGGTGCCACCAACACTTCCAGCGGCTGGGGGGCCGTGGGGGGACCTGCCACCGCTGCTGCCACCACTGTCCCATTACCGCCTCTTGGCCCATCCGTCCCTCATTAAGCACTGCTGCTCCCCAGACTCCATTCTCAGGCTTTATCTTCTTGGCCACACGTCTTCAGTGGCTCAGAAAGTAAAGAATCTGCCTGCAGTGTGGGACACCCAGGTTCGATCCCTGGGTGGGGAAGATCCCCTGGAGAAGGAAATGGCAACCCACTCCAGTGTTCTTGCCTGGGAAATCCCATGGACAGAGGAGCCTGGCAGGCTACAGTCCATGGTGTCACAAAGGGTCGGACACGATTGAGCGACTAATGCTTTCACTTTTCTTTGGGGGAGTGTGGAGGGCACACGACATCTGCTGCCCTGGCCTGAACTCACCCCGTGCCAGGTCCCCAGGCTTCCTGGACACTGGTTTGCACTTCTGTTTGCTCCTGGACCCTCTGGACTGGCCATTGTCCATCACCTGAATCTCCCCCTGCCCACTGTCCCTACCCTGGCCTTACCCGCCGCCCTGCCGTGCCTGCATCGGCAGCATGGATGCATCCATGCCTGCATCCATGCCCCGCAGCATGGATGTCACAGCCCTTCTGGGAGCGGACCCACACGTTTCTCCCTTCCTGTCTCAGTCTCCAGTTCTGCTCCCTCTTTCCTTCCCCGAGACCACAGTCCACGCTGCTGCTGGGGGACACATCCTCGGAGACACGATTGTATTCACGCAGGAGTAGTTATTGAACATGTGCCGGGTCCCCCGTCCAGGTGCTCTGGGCCTGCCGTAGCCGGCAATGCAGACGAAGTCTGCTCTTGCCAAGCTGACATTTCATGGGGAGATGCAGGCACTGATGGGAAAGAAACAAATGGATGCCTGAGTGAATGGGTGAGTCAGTACTGGATAATGGTCAACGCTTTGCCAAGAATTAGAATAAAGTGAGAGGGTGACAGCAGGGCTGGAAAAGGTCTGTTGTCTAATGGGTTTCATGTTGACTTTTGTGTGTGTGTGTGTGTGTGTGTGTGTGTGTGTGTGTTAGTTGCTCAGTCGTGTCCAACTCTTTGCAACTCCATGGATTGTAGCCCGCCAGGCTCCTCTGTCCATGGGATTCTCCAGGCAAGAGTCCTGGAGTGGGTTGCCATTTCCTTCTCCATGCGACTGTGTGTGTGTGTGTGTGTGTGTGTGCGCGTGCGTGTGTGTGACTCAGTCATGTCCGACTCTTTGTGACCCCATGGATTGTACCCTGCCAGGCTCCTCTGTCCATGGGATTCGCCAGGCAAGCATACTGGAGTGGGTTGCCATTTCCTTCTCCATGCAACTGTGTGTGTGTGCGCGCGTGTGTGTGACTCAGTCATGTCCGACTCTCTGTGACCCCATGGATTGTACCCTGCCAGGCTCCTCTGTCCATGGGATTCTCCAGGCAAGCATACTGGAGTGGGTTGCCAGTTCCCTCTCCAATGTTGACTCTAACATGGAACAGAAGGCTCGGTGGAGACAAGTTCTGCACCCTCACCCCCTTCAAGGAGAACTGACCGTGTTCTTCCTGCCGTGAACTTGGTCATCCGGTCGGGTTTGCCTGAACGGCCAGCGGTTACCTGGGGTCCTCCTTCCCTGTCTCCCCTTGTCCCCTCAGAACCTCCCTGTGCTGGAACAATGTCCCCTAGGAGCCCCAGTGACAAAAGCTCTGCCGGTTTCAGCTGCTGCTGCTGCTGCTAAGTCACTTCAGTTATGTCTGACTCTGTGCGACCCCATAGACGGCAGCCCACCAGGCTCCCCCATCCCTGGGATTCTCCAGGCAAGAACACTGGAGTGGGTTGCCATTTCCTTCTCCAATGCATGAAAGTGAAAAGTGAAAGTGAAGTCGTTCAGTCGCGTCCGACTCCTAGCGACCCCGTGGACTGCAGCCTACCAGGCTCCTCCGTCCATGGGATTTTCCAGGCAAGAGTACCGGAGTCGGTTGCCATTGCCTTCTCCACTGGTTTCAGCAGGGTTATTCTTAGCAGTGACGGAACCCAGACAATGAACAACGTCCTTCAATGACAACTCTTGCCGGGAGGTTTGGGAAACGCTGACTAGGACAGGACTGTGGGTTTTTATAACCGCAGGTGCAGTGCTGGTTCCAGCTGATCCGCCGGGGCCCCTGTGCAGCGACACACGGGCTGTCCCCTCCCAGCCCAGCACCCCCCAGTCCCCCCCACCGAGGCTATGGAGGGAGCCTGTATCAAATAGGAAAACGAAACAACAGCAAAAGGAAACCAAGCGTGATAGGAGCCGGTCCCACGTGGCTGATAATTCCTGGAAAGTCCCGGTTCTCATCTGGAGCCCAGGACGTCATCTCCCTGCACGCCTCGCCGGGGGGCACGGGAAGAGAGGAGCAGAGATCTCCCTTCGACCCAGAAACGGGAGCCCCCGCCCCCCCCCACAACCTTACCTTGCAGGCCCCCACCTTTGCTTGTTTATCGGGGCGCCTGATCATTAACCCGAAGACTGGATGACCGATTCCCTAAAAGCCCCTGATGGCCAAGCCGGGGCTCCTCCCCGTCCTGGCGCCGCCTCTCCTTTCCGGACTTGGGCTCAGGCACTATCATCGCCCCCTCGCCACCAACCCCCGCTTACCCCTCTGCCCCCGCTTACCCCTCCCCCACTCTTCCCCCACCCCCCTGCTCACCCCTCCCCCTGCTCACCCCCCTCCTCCACTCCTTACCCCTTCTCCCTGCTCACCCCTCCCCCACTCTTCCCCTCTTCCCCCTGCTCGCCCCTCCCCCTGCTCAACCCTCCCCCCCCCCCCCTGCTCACCCCTCCCCCTGCTCACCCCCTCCCCCCTGCTTCCCCTCTCCTACTCTTTATCCCCTCCCCCACTCCTTCCCCCCCCCCCCCCCTGTTCACCCCCTCCCCCTGCTCACCCCTTCTCCTGCTCACCCCCTCACCCACTCCTCCCCCCTCCCCCACTCCTCCCTCCTCCCCCTGCCCACCCCCTCCCCTCTGCTCTCCCTTCCCCCCTGCTCCCCCGTTCCCCTGCTCCCCCTCCCCTACTCTTTATCCCCCTTCCCGTTCACCCCCTCCCCCTGCTCCCCCCCTCCCCCTGCTCACCCCTCCCCCTGCTCACCCCCTCCCCCCTGCTCCCCCTCCCCTACTCTTTATCCCCTTCCCCCACTCCTCCCCTCCCCCACTCCTCACCCCTCCCCAGCGTGGGTGACCACAGCTCAGGCTGCCCGGCTCCAATGCAGACAGAAAAGATGCTGTAAGGAGAGGAGTCCAACATTTACCACTCAGAGGAGGTCCAGCGTCTAATTTAAGCACAACAGACAGTGGTTCGGAAATCGTGAGATATTTGTTCTTTACTGTTTGATTACAGACACAAAAAATTAAACATGAAAAATTAGGTCTGTGTAAATCAGACTTTGTCACATATAATCAAGACTTTTAGGTGTTTTTCTATTATCATATGTAACAATACAATTGATGGAAAATAAACTTAAGCTGATCATCTTTATCTAAATTGCAATCTGAATGAAGCTGGTTCTGTAAAGCTGATATTGGTCACATTGCCCTTTTGGGTGGAATCAACTAGTTTACTGAAAGAGAACCCTAGGGTTAGAACTATGTTATGCCTGTATTTCCAAGGCTGACAATAGTCCTAAGAAGTGGGGTCAGAAATAGAGACACAAATGTAGCAACCAAACTTATGGTCACCAGAGGGGAATTGAAGAGGGGCATGGGATAAATTGCAATTGACATATACACACTATTATATGTAAAATAGATGTGACTCATAGACTGTAGCCTACCAGGGTCCTCTGTGCATAGAAAGAATCCTCCTGCAATGTGGGAGACCCAGGTTCGATCCCTGGGTCGGGAAGATCCCCTGGAGAAGGGATCCCACTGGAGTGGCAACCCACTCCAGTATTCTGGCCTGGAGAATTCCATGGACTATGTAGTCCATGGGGTCGAAAAGAGTCGGACACAACTGAGCGACTTTCACTTTCATATATATATATAAATATATATATATAATAGATAACTAATAAGAACCTACTGTATTGCATAGGTAACTCTACTCAGTACACTGTAATGACCTATATGGGAAAAGAATCTAAAAAAGTGTGGATTCATGTATATGTATAACTGATTCACTTTGCCGTACAGCAGAAACTAACAAGCTCTGTAAATCAACTCTAGTCCTAAAATATAACTTCAAAAAAAAGAGATGAGGTGAGCTGCATGATATGAAGAAGACTAGGAAGAGCCTTCTGCAGTTAAAAATGTTACCCAGTGTCACATGGTCTGAAATGATAAGCTTAACCTTGAGGTAAAGTCAAAGGCTCCTATCAGTAGGCAGATGTCATTAGAATCAATTAGTCGTGGGCTCTTTTTCCTTTCCATTGTTAAATCTCTGAAAGCCTCACACTGAGCCACTGGGAAGAGGTGGGGAAGGGCTCTGTAAGGAGCAGGGAAGCTAAAGAGCAGGATGAGATGCGGGGACCGAGGGCTGGGGAGCAGCCTAGGAGGGGCAGGGGGAGGCTTGTAGCATCCCCTCCAGCTGTCCTCAAGCACTGCTTTCAAATGTTTCTATTTCCTGAGTCTTTATAAAAACTTTCTCTCTTCCATATGTCAGCAGTGTAGGTCAAGGGCTGAGAGAAAGACCTTTCTTCTTTCATTTACCCTGAGTGTTAATGCAGCTTCCCTGGTGGCTCAGATGGTAAAGAATCTGCCTGCAATTCGAGAGACCCAAGTTCGATCCCTGGGTCGGGAAGATCTCCTGGAGAAAGGAATGGCTACCCATTCTAGTATTCTTGCCTGGAGAATTCTTGATCCTGGCAGGCTACTGTCCATGGGGTGGCATAGAGTTGGACACAAATGAAGCAACCTAGCACGCACGCGTGTTAATGCATTAAATCTTACCAATAGCATGACGAGGAAGGCACTGTTAGAATATTCACTGCACAGATGAACTGAGGCAGAGGAAGGTGAAGCCACTTGCCTAGAGTAAGCAATAGGGTGGATTCCAGCCCGGCTGGCACCTTAGCACTTGTGCCGGAGTTGGCCCTCCAGTGGAGAAGGGCAGCAGACCTGAGTTTTTGAAACATCAGCTGATCTGATCTTGGCAGTAGATCGCCCATGACCTTTTAGGGCACATTGATTGATTATCAGTCCTTCCTGATGCTGGGAAAGATTGAAGGCAGGAGGAGAAGGGGGCAACAGAGGATGAGATGGTTGGATGGCATCACTGACTCGATGGACATGAGTTTAAGCAAGCTCCAGGAGAAGGTGAAGGACAGGGAGGCCTGGCGTGCTGCAATCCACGGGGTCGCAGAGAGTCAGACATAACTTAGCGACTAAACATCAGTTCTTCCTAAAAGGATAATGTTTCACTGCGGCTTGATTGAGCACACAGAATTCTATCTTGTTCTTCAGAATTCTAGGCTGAGTTAGTTGGAATTGGGTGGCCTCAGTTTCTACCAGATTGTATGATAGAGATGAGATTGCTCTTTACTCCCCAATGGGCACCGGTTTTATCAATTACTATTTGTAGAGCAAAGACAAGATTTCTTTAAGAAAGTTTTTCTTGGTGGTTTAAGTGTTTTAAAAACGACCCCTCTAAAATTTTCACGGCAGCAGGAGTCAGAGTACGCATGTTTTGTGACCTTGACCGTGCTTTGCACTCTGCCCAGAATACGGTTCTGGTGGGGCGGAAGAAAGATGGAGGAAAAACCCACTCCGTGGCTGAAACCCACACTCATGTTGGACAGGGCTGGCCAAAAAGTTTGTTCGGGTTTTTCCAGAAGATGACATGGAAAACCACGGACAAGCTTTTCAGCCAACCCAGTACATGCAGACAATCCATTGAATTAAAAGAGCAGTTAAAGAGAGATCTAGCTTTTTATGCCTTTTTTCCCAACTGTGATTTTATCTAGCATGTGAGCATAAACCTATGTGGTTAGGACTGTGACCGAAGGAAGGGCATCGAACTGCAGATCCACCAGTGAAAGCTGTAGTTTTAACCGCCAGCATCTGCGACGCTAAATAAGACCCCTGTCGCCCCCACTGTGCAGTGTTTTCTCCTGCATTTCTGAAAATGTGCTCAATTGTCACATAGTAAAAAGTAAATATTGGGCCGGTTCCCAGGGATGGTGGGACTCTTTAAAAAAAGTGATTCCAATCCCTATGTCCTTTAAAAACAACTTAAGTAGACATATGAAATTAGATTCCATTCCTTTCACCTCTGATGACTGGTCCATCTCAAATTCCATCCATTGGGAATGGGCGAGGAGATGGACAATAACCTTGCAAAGGTTGTATGTCTAGACCAAGGGATACATCAGTTTTATACTTTCACATAGGGGAAAAAAAAAAAAAAAACCTTTTGCTCAGAGAGCCAGATGGTAGACAGAATTGCTCTACTTAATTCTGGAAGCTGTTCATGAAAGACAGTGCACTAGATACACTGACAGAGATGAATGCTTTGAGAAAGATTACCCCCCAAACCAGAAACTTGATTTGCAGTTAAGGAGGGTTTGTCTGTTTCCTAAGCGACCGATCTTCCAGAATGGCTTTCAAAAAGGTGCGAATTGAAAATTAAATCTGAAATCATGAGATAACTAACGTCTTCCTGTTATAGTTACACGTTTGGGCGTATGATTAATTCCTGGTCATTTGGCAGGACTGTTACAACAAATCACAATCTGAAATAAACTTCTTATATTCAATTTGTATGCTAAAATGTATTGGCTTGGCACACAAGGATTCGATTTTTGCCAGAGTTTTGTAACAGGGAATAAGGATTTGTGTTGCCAAGAGAAAATTAAGGGACCGAGGATAGCATTCTTCTGAACAATCCAGAATACTATTGTGCTTAAAAATTAGGCAGTGTAGGATTTGCACTTTAGTATTTTATTATTATGTGTTCACACATAGAAGTTCACGTATATAGCGTTTCTCTTTCCAGAAGTAATTAGAGGATTCAGTTAAAACCAGTTATTTGTGATGTAAAAGAGGTCCCTGTGCTGAACCCCACACCGGGAGATGGTAAATCAATGGTTCCTTCCAGGGTGCGTTATGTTTGATTATACTTACATTTCATAATATTTTACCGTTTTCATTTTGTGCTCATGGTTGCAGTGGTTTATGAACTAACAGTCTCTAGATTTCATTCCAAGTGGAAAATTGGCATGAAAACTCTCAATCCAATTATTTCTGTACACATTTTGAAACAAATCATTTTGGCCCTTTTGAAAATTTTACAGGAGGTGATAAAAATAGGAAATTTCAGGTTTCAGATGTTTTATTGCGTTCTCCTAGCATAATAACAGCTTCATTAAAGAGGTTCACAATACAATATGAACTTTGTGAGATGTCTAGAACACACTTGCTGGCTTTCTTTTGAAAGTTTTGTGTGCAAGAAAGTTGTTCTGTTTCACATGTTATAATTCATTTCATTTTGCTGGAGGTTTTGTGAGATATTGAATTACTTTGCCCAAATGCATGATCCTTAGAGTCTGGAAGGTGGGAGCAGTGCTCTCGAGGGTAAGGGCTCAGGACACTTCCCAGCTAAGATCACACACGAGACAGTGGGATGGGTTTCAGGGCTTGTTGACATCTTGTGAATTGAGAGCACTTCAGTTTATGGGGTGGGCTGGGGCAGGTGTTGGGGAGTTCTTCTCTGGAGCCCTGGCACATCAGAGCTTCTGCTCAGTCACTGTGCAAGAACATGACGGGGAAAGTGAAGATGCCCCCTCTCCTCTGAATTGGAGAGTCAATCATTTCACAGGCTGGACACATTTTGGAAGTGCTATGACAAACCTAGATGGCGTATTAAAAAGCAGAGACGTCGCTTTGCCAACAAAGTTCCGTCTAGTCAAAGCTATGGTTTTTCCAGTAGTCGTGTACAGATGTGAGATTTGGACCATAAAGAAAGCTGAGCACCGAAGAATTGATACTTTTGAACTGTGTTGGAGAAGACTCTTGAGAGTCCCTTGGACTGCAAAGAGACCCAACCAGTCCATCCTAAAGGAGATCAGTCCTAAATATTCTGTGGAAGGACTGATGCTGAAGCTGAAGTTCCGATACTTTGGCCACCTGATGCGAAGAGCTGACTCATTGGAAAAGACCAGAGAGGACCTATAAAAATCATCTAATGCAAGGGGACTCCCCTGGTGGTCCAGTGATTAGGACTCCAGGTTTCCAAGGCAGGGGTTTGATTCCCAGTCAGGAGACTGAGATCCCACGTCCCATGTGGTGCAACCAAAAGAAAAAAAAAAACCACACAAAAGTCATCGAATGCGGAGGCACTTTGCTGCTCCTTTGCCCTACCCAGAACCCCCGGCCCCCACTTCCAAACAATGCTTGAGTTTCTCCAGTCATGGGAAATGGTGAGTCTCCAAAGACAGCGGCTTCCGTCTGTGAACAACCCCAGGGTTCCAGAGTTCTTCCTGCTGTCGAACTGAAGAAATCTGTCTTCCTGTAATTTCCACCCATTGTTCCCAGTTACATGCCTTGGACCTGAAAAAAAACAGGCCCTGTTTCCCATTGTGACAGCGCTCCGCTCTCAGGGGGAGGTGAAGGAGGATTTGTGGGCAGACAGGTCCTGTCCTCTCTGACCCTTAGTCTCTTCTGTGAAATGCTGATTATCAGACCTGATCTACAAAGTGGTTGGGAAGATTTGAGAAAATGTGTATAAGACATACAGTGGGTGCTCAGTAACAGATTATCATTGTTGTTACTACTGAAGTTGCCTAAGGAACTTCCCTGGGGGTCTAGTGGTTAAGACTTCGCCTTCCAGCGCCAGGGATGTGGGGTCCATCCTTGGTGGGGAAGCGAAGATCCCATGTGCCTCAACTGCCAGAAAAAACCAAAACTTAAAACAGAAGCAATATTGTAACAAATTCATTAAAGGCTTTAGTAGTGATCCACATAAAAAATGATCTTAAAAAAAAAAGAGAAAAAGGAGGTGCCTAGTTATCTCCGCTAGAGTTTCCTTTTCTTTAGGCTAATGGGCCTGTGTTTCATCGGTTTTACAGATTTTGTGATTCTGGACCTCTCCATGTTCCCAGTTGTTCCCATCTTGCCCAGCACATTTCCATCCTTTTTTAGACTCGTGCTTGCAGGAGAGCAGTTGGGGAACGCTTCCCTGGAGCCGTGTCACTGGCCACTGAAACTGCATCGGTGTCCCCAGAGGGTGCTCTGTTCTAGTCCTTTCCTCCAGAGTCCAAACATCCAGCAGACTCCCATTGAGGAAATGATAGGCATCTCATGGAATAAGAACAGAAAGAATCACAAGACTAAGATCCACTCTCTCTAATGTCGTACTGATCACGGTATGCCCCTTACCTGTGGGTCCTTGTGGCGGACACCTGCCCGTGTCTTCTCTCAGTTGCTCTTCACATCAGCCCAGTGATGTCACTGTCTCTGTTTCCCTGCCGAGGACATAGAAGTCTGGGGGATGTAGGGGCAGCGTTCTAGAGTTGAACGTAGGTGCTCTTACTTCGAACGAGGCCCTTTCCCCAGGTCCGTCTAGTGGGATGGGCACCATGGATCTCCTCCCATCCTCGCGTCCTCACATTTCTACCCACCTCTTGCCGCCTCCCCTACCTTCTCTGACGGGTTGGGAAGGGACCCTGGCCATGGTGGGATGAAGGATGGTTCTGCTCCATGCAGGGCCGGATGGGATCGAGAGGTCTGAGGGTCCCTATCAGTGACAGAAATAAAGACAGTCTCTTGAAAACTAAGGAGGCAAAGATTGTGTGAGTGACATGTGTGTCTGCTATGTATGTGCTAAGTCGCTTCAATCGTATCCTACTCTTTGTGACTCTATGGACTGTAGCCCGCCAGGCTCTTCTGTCCATGGGATTCTCCAGATAAGCATACTGGAGTGAGTGGCCATGCCCTCCTCCAGGGGATCTTCCCGACCTAGGGATTGAACCCGCGTCTCTTACATCTCCTGCATTGGCAGCCAGTTTTTTTTTCTTTTACCGTAATTAGCGCCACTTGGGAAGCAACTTCCAAGGTCAAATTGATGATCCAACCCAATCAGTCAGCACAGAAAACAGGGACTTCCCTGGTGGCCCAGTGAGGAAGACTCTGCGCTCCCAAGGCCAGGGGCCCAGGTTCGATCCCTGGTCTGGGAACTGGATCCCACATGCTGCAACTAAGACCTGGTGCAGCCAGATGAATAAATAAATTAACTAAAAACAAACCCCACAGTGGGGTAGACATGGATTGCGGGCAGTGGGAAACCAAGGCGCTGGGCACTCTGGACACTCACCTGCATAAGCCTTCTCGGGAGAATAGAAAAACCCCTTCAGGGAAACAGAAGGCTCCTTCCTCCCTGCTGTCTCTACCGCCAGCTTGTCCTTCCCACCCAGAGACAGAGGAGGAAGAAGCACAATGGCAGGTCACATGCTGTTGGAGGGCATGGTGATCCCACCCACCTGAACCCCAGTCTGCTTCTAGATTGCCAGACCCACCCCCCACCCACCCCAAACTTCTGCTCCGCATCACCCCACTGTCCCTATCTATCTGATCCCCTAGACTGTCTCCCCAGCAGAGCAGGCAGCTCCTCGACCCTGAAAGGGTATTTCATGAGACCGACAATTCCCATTCCTCAGCTAAGAGTATACCATCATTATAACATGTGAGGGCCTGTTTAACACGGCTCCAAAGGGACATTTCCAAATCATTTGAGAAATATTAAAATCTAAAAATGCAATGGAACCTCCATTTAGGGGTACGTGTTTAATAATATCTAAAAAGCAAGTGGTTAGAAAAGGCAAGAAATATGCCTGCAAGCCAATGTTCCCTGTAAAACAGAAAGCCTAAAGCGAGTCCTGAACCGCAGCCTAGGAAGGCCGGGATGGAGGTTGTCCAGCTCATAAGCGCATTCCTCTCCTTCTCCTGATGTTTCTTTTCCAGGTCATAGGAAAACAAGCATAATAATATATCTTGCCTATAGGTGCCAAGACTCCTACGGGTCCCTTCCAGACACTTTTCTTTATTGTGTTTGGGAACAAAAGCCTGGCCGCAGCAGGAGGAGGCAAGCATTGGGTGGAGACAGAAAAAGAGAACAGGGGTTTAGGATCGCTGCCCTGTGGGAACTGAACACATGCTGTGCTTTCAGGAGCTACCAGCAGCTTCTTCTTTTGCTCAGATACATCCAGCTCTTTCAGGCGTCGGCTCTATTCCGGGAAAACCCTTGAGTCGGTTGGCATCCCCCCAGGAGACGGCTGGCAGCTCCAGTTGGGGTGAAGGAGGGTGGAATGAAGGGACCGTTTACAAAGGTTAGCCGCGCTGTTTGGGAGCCCCAAAGACAGTGCAGTAACCTGTGTGGATGAAACAGAGCTGTCCCCACCCCAGACCCAGAGGGACAAGGGTGATGGTAGTTACGGGGACCTGGGAGCATCACAAGGCTTCCCCAGTGGCTCAGATGGTAAAGAACCCAACTGTAATGCAGGTGACCTGCGTTCGATCTCTAGGTCGGGAAGATCCCCTGGAGGAGGGCATGGCAACCCACTCCAGGATTCTTGCATGGAAAATCTCATGGACAGAGGAGCCTAGCGGGCTACAGTCCATGGGATCGCAAAGAGTCAGACACAACCAAGCATCACGCTGAGAGGATGACTTTTAGAGGATAAAGGGGCACAACCAGTTCCAGGGGGGACCCCACAGGGAGGGAGCTGGGGGGATAAAGATCCTGCTTTTCTTCCCAGGCTCCCTCTGGACTCCTCACTGGCCAAGCCCAACTGGAGTTCTGTGACCTTTGTACACCAAACAGGTCAGGGGATCGGAGAGCACAGAGGGTGGGGAGCGGAGTGGGTGTGGAAGGGCAGGTGGGCCGTTGCTGGACAGCCCTGAATGCCCAGCGTCACATGAGGGCCCGTGTGTCGTGCCGGGGGGATTGCTGTTCACCCAGTCATGAAAACTGCAGACTTCACCAAGGCTGCGTTGTTGCAGACTGGTATACCGTGTTCTTCCTCCCCTTTGAATCGTGGCTTAAATGCTGTGTGTCTGCAGATCCTTGCCAGTTCCTGGTGTGTGTGTGTGTGTGTGTGTGTGTGTGTGTGTGTGTGTGTGTGTGTGTGTGTGTGTGTGTGTGTGTGTGTGTGTGTGTGTGTGTGAGTGAGTTCCTCTCTAAGCACTTAGATGGTAAGTAGGAAACCTGGACCCTGGTGTGTGAGCCCAGCAGGCCTGGTGTTTTTTGCCCATGTGTGGGACGCAGACAATGAAATTGGACTCAGCACAGTTTCTGGGATCTGGCTGGTGGGTCCCACACATGGTGTTACTTAGAAAGACTTCGGATATTGCTCTGTGAATTACTGTCATTGTTTGGTCCAGGCCTTCTGAGTTTGATGGTAGAGGGTGGGCCCCGGGGTCCACCCTGGAGGAAATAGCTGTGGCTGAACTCATCGGGGTGAGCGTGGGACAAGTTTGGGGAGCTCTCTCTGGAACGCGTAGGTTCGGAGCCACTGAGATATCCGCTGATGGAGACAGAGGTGGCTGCCCCCAGCTGGGTGTCCCAGGCTGGGCAGGGATGCTGAGGTCTGGTGGGACCTGGGAGTCTGAGTGCCGGGTTCCAGGAGTGACTGTGACCCAGGGGGCCATCTCTCTGCTGACCTTGAACCTCTCCTACATTCTTGTTAAAGTCCACCTTTGCTGTCATCTGTGCTGGGGAGATGAAAGAGGTGGAATTCCTTCTGTAAGAAAAAGTGGGGTAACACAGGGCTTTGTGTTTGGGAGATGCTGTGTCCTGAAGAGCAGAGACAATAGCATGGATGCCCGAAGTCGGGACAGACGTGGGCAGGAAGGGCCCAGGGTCTTTAGCACAAGTACTCAGGCCTTAAAAAGAAGCATGACCTCATTTCACAGTCACAGCGTAGTGAAACCAGCGAATATGGAAAATCGACCCCAGCAAAGAATAGCTGCTTCTCCTCCAGCCTGAGGACCTGTCACTCCTGCCAGTTACCTCCTCTGCTTATAGAACGCTTCGCCGGTGGGTGACTCAGCCCAGAAGAGAAAATCCATATAAGTAGACGGACTCTCTTTTAACTGGGGTGTGGTAGGATGTGCCGGGCTGCTGTTCTCCTCGCCTAGAAATCAGGGAAGATGTATGGAGCCGGGTGTCCATGTGGCGTGGAAACGTGGACCTGGGGGTGTAGAGTGTGGTTGGCCGTGTGAACTGGGCCTGTTACCTGGAAGAGCACTGGCTTCAGGGTCTGGCCAGAGAGAGGATCAGCCTCACTCTTAAAAGTGACCTCAGGACTTCCCTGGAGGTCCAGTGGTTGAGAATCGGCGTGCCAGTGCAAGGGACTTGGGTTCGATCCCTGGTCTGGGAAGATTCCACATGCTGTGGGGCAACTAAAGTCCATGCCCACAGCTACTGAGTCCCAGCACCCTAGAGCCTGTGGTCCCCAACAAGAGTACCCCCACTTGCTGCAGCTAGAGAAAGCCCCAGTGCAGCAACAGAGACCCGGCAGGGCCAAGGCAATAAATGTTTTTTAAAAAGTGACCATCAAGCTCCATGGCCCTGCACAAGGCAGTCCCTTTTCTGTCTAGTTTTTTCATCCCAAAGCAGACAGAGCAACAGTGGCCACCTTATAAAGTGGTCGTCAGGATGAAAGGCATTGCTCCATGTCAAGTATTTAGAAAAGTGTCTGGAACTTATACTAAGTTTTCAATTCATTTACCCATTCACTCATTCATCATTCAAGAAGTATTTATTGGGTTGTGTGCCAGGAACTGTTTTAGGCTATGGATAATCCAGGTGAAAATATTTGCCTACATGGAGCTTATTATTAGGGGCACGAAGCCGTAAAGATCTTTACGGTTTCATCCTTTTCTTCACATTGCACGACCCTCATATGTTGGAAAGATGTGCAGGTTATGGCCGCACAGCCCTTTCTAGCTTTGCTGACGTTAGGCATTTCGGATTCCTAGCGGAGGTTGGAGGAACAAACGCGTTCCTATTGAAATGGTTCATTCTTTCTGAATTGCTAATGCTTCCTTGTGGGTTTACGGGTTCCAAAACGCTGAACCGAGGATGGGAAGTTTAAGACAATAGTTGACCTATGTAACCACTGTGATGGACAGAAAAGCCCAGCTTAGGACAGAATTGAATTTGGGGAGGTAAGCTCAAGAAACTGCCAACTTTTGAACTTTGCGGTAGAAAGGGGTGAAAGTTGAGAGTTGGTTCAAACATGGGAGTTTTCTAGTGATTTTAAAACATTTTTTATTTGTGGTAGGGAGGGACCTCCAACCCTCAATTCAATTAAAACCCACAAAGAAACTCCCTGCAGCCCACGCCACATGGCTGTAGTGCGCGCCAACCTTGGCTCTTTGGGACGGTGGCCTGGGTTAAATGTTTACAAATACTGTGCTCTGTTTAGGGCTGGGTCTCAGAGTTTGGCTCTTAAACTTGTTCTTTGTATTAACTGATTCCAGGAAGAGAAACTGGGAAAAAGGTTTGCAAAGGCACAGAAAGGAACCCAGCCACATTTTCTCATCTTTTAATCATAGAACTTGGCACGAGCGAACCTCAGCCTTTGCATGATTATTACACAAGTTTCCTTGGTTCATTTATTCAGCAATGCTGTTTGGGCATCTGGTTGGGTCAGGTATTGTGCCTCATGCTGGAGACAACACAGTGAGCAAAGTGGGGACTGAAGGACCAAGGAGGCCTGGCTCTGGCCCTCAGGGAGCTTAGCATGCAGTGGGAGAGACAGAAGCTGATGGAATTGATTATAACAATAAATGTCCAAGTAATAGCTGAGGTGCTTCTAAGAAGAGGTAGGTGGTTCCCTAACAATGAATAATGAGAGAATTTGCTTCATTAGGGAAGTCAGGGTAAACTTTCTTGTGCTGTGCTTAGTCACTCAGTCGTGTCCAACTCTTTGAGACCCCATGGACTTCAGCCCTCCAGGCTCCTCTGTCCATGGGGATTCTCCAGGCAAGCATACTGGAGTGGGTTGCTGTGTCCTCCTCCAGGGGGGCTCTTCCTGACCCAGGAGTCAAACTGGGTTCTCCTGCATTGTAGGCAGATTCTTTACAGACTGAGCCACCAGAGAAGCCCAAAGTGAAAGTGTTAGTTGCTCAGTCGTGTCCAACTCTTTGCGAGTCCAAGAACTGTAGCCCACCAGGCTCCTCTGTCTGTGGAATTCTCCAGGAAAGAAACCTTTCTTAAAGTGTGTGTGTGGGGGGGTTGGGTCAGGATGATGATGGAAGTCCCCACCCTGTGTGATGAAGCACGGCAGGGTCTGCACCCCTGCCCCCAGCCTCACCCCTCTCTCCCCACCTCTGTCTCCCCATGTTGCTGTGCTCACCACCCAGTGTGGGCACCCATGGCTCCCTCTCCTGGAATCCTCTGTTTCTCATCACCTCCTCTTCATCCAGGTGATCTTTTACTCTCCTTTCAGAGCTCAGTTCACATCATCCCCAAGGGAATAAGAGGCTGACCTCTGACCTCTAGCCTCCAGGATGGTGGAAAATCAATCTTTGTTGTTTAGGCTTCCCAGTCTGTGTTGTTCTAACAGCGGCCAGTGGCGAGGCTGGGTTCTGGTGATGCCCTCTCCCTCCTTATGTCCTCACAAGGCCTTCCATGGTGCGATCATCTGGAGAATGAGAGGGATCTCCTGTCCCTCCCTCTTTTCATATGGGCACTAATCCCACTGTGGGGGGGGGGTCATCCTCATGACCTCATCTGAACCTAATCACCTTCAAATAGCATCACACCACAGGGCCAGGGCTTCTGTCTGTGAATTTTTGTGCATGGCAAGGATGCAAGCACCCAGTGCATCACTTACTAGGTACCAAGAGCTCTGCTCCTGCTGTGAAAATGGGTGAATAAAATTATCATGGTCCCTATTTTCATACAACTTCCCAGGTGACTCAGTGATAAAGAATCCACCTGCCAATGTAGGAGACATGGGTTCCATCCCTGGATCGGGAAGATCCCCTGGAGGAGGAAATGGCAACTTACTCCATCCAGTATTTTTGCCTGGAGAATCCAATGGACAAAGGAGCCATGCGGGCTGCAGTCCCTGGGGTCACAAAGAGTCAGACACCAGTGAGCACAGCGCAGCCCTGTTTTCATGGAGGTTACAATCAGAGGGAAGAATGCAGTGAAAATGTATCAGTATATATGGAATCTTGGAGTAAAAATTTCTCACTGGTGGGGAGTCTGGTACCCCTAGGGTGCTTGCTTGCTAGCTGGGGGCTACCAGCCAAAGCAGGGGCCACAGTCAAAGCTCCAGTAGTTCCTGCAGGTCTGTGGGCCACTGTCCACATTCCCCAAAGCCCACCCAGGAAGTCTTTCCTGGAGGAACACGGAGCCGCAGGCCACCCAGGAGACAGGGGCGCCTCCAGGATCAACTGAACGGAGCCCTGCACCAGACGGCAAAACCTGTGTTTCTTAAACATCCCAGTGTGGGTCCCTGTAGCGTGGGAAATGCATTGAGAAGACACAGCACACACAAACCTTTCTCTCAACGATCTATCAGTTATAATCTGATGCAGCAGAGCATTTCAGTAATAGATACAATGTATTCATGTGAGTAATGGAGATCACCTTGGAACTGATAGTTGCCAAATTTAGCATGATGATAATTGAATGTTTTTCACTTGTGTATTTCCTATTTTAGTTGTTTTTCTAATAAATAAAATCATTTGTATATTTTTAATAATAGTCAAGAGAAATGAGACTTAAAACTTTGGTAGAGAGCGGTGAGAAACAGTGTTTGTGGCATTTCCCCTTACTGTAAAATTTAATGAAACAATTGATGGAGAATAGTCTTATTAATAAAAGAATAAAATATCAATTATACATTTCCTACTCTGGTACTTAAAGGAGATGACCTAGATTATTCCCTAAGATAAAAGCCTGTGTGCATAAAACAGACCCCACTGTATTTCAAAGTCACTGGTAAATAGTATTTTCTGAAGGCAATTAGCAAATTAATGCAACATTTAGAGTCTCTGATTTTGCACTTTTCTGGCCCTTTTAAAAAATATTTATTTTTAATTGATTGATGATTGCTTTACAATATTGGTTTGATCTCTGTCACACATCAGCATGAATTAACCATAGGTGTACATATGTCCCCTCCTTCTTGAGTCTCCCTCCCACCTCCTGTCCATTCCCACCCCTCTAGGTCATCACAGAGCCCAGCTTGAGTTCCCTGGGTCGAACAGCAGGTTCCCATTGGCTATCTCTTAACAGATGTTAGTGTATGTGGTACTGACGAACCTGTTCGCAGAGCAGCGATGGAGATGCAGACATCGAGAACAGACTTATAGACAAGGGTTGGGGAGAGGGTGAGATGAACAGAGAGAGTACAATGGACTGTTTATGAATAGTTGGTATTTAAAACATATGCCAAGAAGTATTGATAATCTTTTTTTTTTTTCTGTGCCTTACAGCAAATTCCCTTTGGCTATCTGTTTTACATATAGTAATGTAAGCTTCCATGTTACTCTTTTCATACGTCTCACCCTCTCCTCCCCTCTCCCCATGTCCATAAGTTTATTCTCTACGTCTGCTTCTCCATTGTTGCCCTGTAAGTAAATTCTTCAGTACCATTTTTCTAGATTCTGTATATACGTGTTAGAATACGGTATTTACCTTTCTCTTTCTGACTTACTTCACTCTGTATAATAGGTTCTAGGTTCATCCACCTCATTAGAACTGACTCAAATGCATTCCTTTTTATGGCTGAGTAATATTCCACGATAATCTATCATTTTATTCTGTGGTCTAACCACCCCCCACCTCTGTAGTAACAGCTCGGGTTCTGCCACCTTGGCCCCCAAGTTAGCAGAAGGGAACATTTCTCAGGGTGAGTGGCTCTTTCCTTTGCCCTTTGCAGAGGTGGATCACACTGTTCTCTTTGCTTCCCTCTTCCACTTTCTGCTTGGCAATGCTTCCATTCCTCGAATATCTACCACGTTGCCAGTTTCCCCTGAGCCCCTGGATTGGGTCGGTCACTCCTGCTCCAGGACTCCCACTTCCCTCTCCAAGCTCCCGAGGTCTGCTCCCTCTTCCCAGGAGCAAGGAGAGACGCGTCTCAGTTACTGCTCTGGCCCTTGTTTTCTGCACTGGATCTAATGATGCCTTGGTTCTCAGTGAGTGAGTGTCAAACCGATTGAACCAGGCTGAGCGGTGCTTCTGGCTCCTCAGCCCCTTGGCGTTTGTCCTGTTGTTGACTTTGGCCATCGCCTTTGGCCTAGCACTGGACAAATCACTTATATGTCTCTCACTAAGTTGAAAATCATAGTGTCTGGTTTGTGAATCTCACAGGATTCTTAAGTATCAAGTGAGGAGCCCATAAACTACCGCTGGATCAGATCCCATTGTTATGGAGACCCTGGCTCGAGGCAAGCCTGAGTTTTCTCTGCTCTTCTGGACCCTGTAACTTGACAACTGGCCCTTGGTTGCTCAGCTCTGGCCACGTACAGACCGGCTCTGATTTTGATCCACCGAGACCAGTTCCTGGGAAAGTCCTAATTCCCACTGATGTAAAAAGGGAGGAGAAGGATGAGGAAGAGATGCTGTGAGCAATCAAGGCTGGAGCCTCATCCCATGGTGAGTGCTAGAGTCACCCAGGGAAGAGGCCAGCAAAGAGTCACAGCAGAGGATACCTCGGAAGTAAGAAGGGGGTGGCGGTGATGCTAAGGACAGGACCAGTGCTCTGCTTCCTTTGGCTCGCTCATTTCATCTTCTTGCTGCCCTCTGAGGGAGGGTTTCCATTTTTTTCCTCATCAGAAGAGGAAACAGAGGCTCACTCAGAAACCGAAAACTTCCCCTGAAGTCCTACAATAAAGAAGTGTTAGAGGCAGGATTTAATTCCAACGGTCTGGTGGCTCAGCTGGCAAAGAATCTGCCTGCAGTGCAGGAGACCCAGGTTTGATCCCTGGGTCAGGAAGATCCCCTGGAGAAGGAAATGGCAACCCACTCCAGTATTCCTGCCTGGAGAATCCCAGGGACAGAGGAGCCTGGTGGGCTACAGTCCCTGGGATCGCAGAGTCGGATGCAACTGAGCGACTAACACTTTGCTATTTCGTCACTGCAGAGCTTGGAGCAGAGCTCCCTGCGCTGAACAATAGGTTCCCATTCTAACTTAGTTTTTATGACAGCTCTGTAATATCTTCATTTTGCAGATAAGGGTGCCTAGAAAAAGAGGTTGGCTACCTTACCCCAGCAAGTGGCAGCTTGAGGAATCAATCTCTGGTCTTTAGGACCTTCCCTTGCCCCGTGCTCTGAGTGAAGCGAAGGTTTCAGACCCTCTAGGAAGGGAGCATCTTGCTTCAGGCCACGGGACCCCCGACACAAGGGTCACATATGAGAACAAAGAAAGGACGGGGTTCGTGCTTCCCTCAGAAGGTACCAGCTGCACAGAAATACGGTCTTCTTTGAAACTGACAGTTTTATGTTCTTGCTTTATGTTTGTATTCACAATGAGAACATTCACTTCTAATATTGAACTTACAGCTGGTAGGAAATATCTTTGAACTATTCTCAAGGTTTGTGCCAAATATTTTTAAGATTCAAAGGCAGGCAGAAACCTTGTCATTTTCCCCAGCAGATTTTTTTGCCTCTTGTGTTATTGCCTGCTTTAGGCACGCTTGCCTTGCAGCAGTGATATTTGAGCAAAAACTAAGTTTTCTGTGTTTTCCTGGAAGCTCTCATTTCTCATCATCTGTATTTAAGAAAAACAATACCAGTGTATACAGTCTTCAGTTTGCTTCCTCTGAGTTTGCATCTCATACACTGATGTGTTTTCATCAGGCTGCCAAATTCCACTCTTCTTGCCTTGCCTGGGTAATTCTGAAACAAACTCAAAACTAAGAACAAAAAACCAAGGAAAACGCGAGATATACAGTCAGGAGATTGAAATGCAGCTCTTCCATTCATTAACTCTGCGACTGGGACGCATGAGGCCAGCCCTGTCTCTGTTTTCTCACCTGTAAAGCCAAGTTTACACTGTTTATCTCCTGAAAATGAAATACGTGACCCCATTTGGAGCGTCCTGGGTATTGCTGGGCATAGTAGTGCTAAGTCACTTCAGTCGTATCCGACTGTTTGAGACCCTGTGGACTGTAGCCCACCAGGCTCCTCCATCCAAGGAAGTCTCCAGGGAAGAACACTGGAGTGGGTGGCCATGCCCTCCTCCAGGGGATCTTCCTGACCCAGGAATCGAACCTGTGTCTCCTAAGTCTCCCGCATTGGCAGGCAGGTTCTGTACCACTAGCTCCACCTGGGAAGCACATACTTAATCCACACATGCTTTCTCTCTCCCGTTTGACAGTCTTTTCTTCATTTGGTTAGAATTTTCCTCTGTCCCGTCTCTTTACTGCTTTCCATTGTTGGCAAAGACTCTCTCCCAAGCTGTTTTGAATTCTAGAACAATCCTTATTATTTGGTCTTAGTTTCTATATTTTTTAGAAAAGTCAGCCCTTTTTTTTTTTTTTTTTTGGACTCTCTGCCTTCTAAATTTCTGTCCTGGCATCCTCAAGGTTTGGCTAACTCCAAAATGTGTTTCTGGGATAAAGTTTATGTGTAAACAGAAGGCAGCTGAAATCACCAAGCCTCTGCTTCACTGGGGCGGGAGAGGGGGTGGTGGTAGAAACGGAGGAGGGTGAACTTTCTAGTCTCTTTTCAGATGTTGCAGTCACACATTTCTCTGTCTGCTTTCAAATGCTCTTAGGAATTCTGCGAGGCTAGGCTGGGCCCGGGTTTGCCCTTTTGGAGAAGTTTCTCTGACCTTTAGCCCACTCTGGGTGGGAAGAGCTAAGGAACAAAAGCCTATCCTCTGCCCCCGGAGCCGTAAAGGGAGAGCATTAAACTCTGGCCCCTTTTCAAGGCGAAGTGATTCCAGATTCGATTGACCTAGAAGTAGAGAAACCCCTCTATCCTTGCAGAGTCTCTGTCCATTCTCCCCTTGAACTCAGCCAGGCGCTCAGCAAGCTGTCCTTTAGCTCCACCATTCCTCTGGACGTGGTGTTCATTTCTCAGGCTCCTGTGATAAACCGTCACCAGCGAGGTGGCTGCAAACAGCAGGCATGCATTATCTCACGGTTCTGGGGGGAGCTCTCAGGGTCAGCGTGTCCCCGAGCCACGTTCAGGCGTCCATGGCGCCGCGTCCGGGGTGCTCCTCAGCCAGCAGCAGGGTCATCCCGTCTCTGCGTCCATCCTCACTTGTGGAGCTCTCTCTGCCCTCACATGATGGGGTCCCCTCTGTGCTGGTCTTGTGGCTTCCTGTAAGGACACCAGTCATCTTGGGTGAATGGCCCATCATGTCCAGTGGAACCTCATGGGACCGCATCTTTTATTTTTTTAACTTTTTGTTTTATATATATATATATTTTTTTTTATGTTGGTTTTTTATGATAGCCGATTCTTTTTTAAACTTTAATCTTTTTGTTTTGTATTGAGGTATAGGCGATTGACAATGTTGTGATAGTTTCAGGTGAACAGCAAAGGGACTTGGTCATACGTATACATGTATCTATTCTTCCCCAAACCCCCTTCCCAGCCAGGCTGCCACATAATATTGAGCAGAGTTCCTTCTGCAATACAGGAGGCCCTCGTATATATGTATCTGTAATTGAAAGTGAAAGTCACTCAGTCGTGTCCAACTCTTTGCGACCCCATGGACTATACAGTCCATAGAATTCTCCAGGCCAGAATACTGGAGTTGTTAGCTTTTCCCTTCTCCAGGGGATCTTCCCAACCCAGGAATCAAACCCACGTCTCCTGAGTTGCAGGCAGATTCTTTGCCAGCTGAGCTACTAGGGAAGCCCTATTCTCCTCCAAACCTGCTTCCCATCCAGGCTGCTACATAATATTGAGCAGAGTTCCTTCTGCTATACAGGAGGTCCTTGTTGGTTACATGCATGTGTGCCAAGTCAATTCAGTCATATCTGACTCTTTGTGACCCCATGAACTGTAGCCTGCCAGGCTCCTCTGTCCATGGGATTCTCCAGGTAAGAATACTGGAGTGAGCTGCCATGCCCTCCTCCAGGAGATCTTTCTGACCCAGGGATCAAATCTACATCTCCTGCAACTCCTGCATTGCAGGCAGATTCTTTACCGCTGAACCACCAGGGAAGTCCCCTTGTTGATTATCCATTTAAAATATAGCAGTATGTACATACCCATCCCAAATTCCCTAACCAGGCCATCAGAAGCAGAACTCAACAGCTGAGTTTCTTTCACCCCAGGCAGGATGAGAGAACATTCATTTTCTTCCCTCAGCATAATGCAAGGATTTGTTATTATTGTTCAGTAGCTTAGTCGTGTCCGACTCTTTGCAACCCCATAAGCTGCTGCACGCCAGGCTTACTTGTCCTCCACCATCTCCCAGAGTTTGCTCAAATTCATGTCCATTGAGTCGGTGATGCCATCAAAACATCTCATCCTCTGTTGTCCCCTTCTCCTCCTGCCCTCAATCTTCGCCAGCATCTGGCTCTTTTCCAATGAGTTGGCTCTTCGTATCAGGTGGCCAAAGTATTGGAGCTTCAGCTTCAGCATCAGTCTTTCCAGTGAATATTCAGGGTTGATTTCCTTTAGAATTTTTCAGCCAAGAATACTGGAGTGGATAGCCATTCCCTTCTCCAGGAGATCTTCCTGAGCCAGAGATCAAGCCCACGTCCCCTGCACTGGAAGGATGGAGTCTTAACCACTGGACCACTAGGGAAGCCCCCCTTCTTCCCTTTATTAATCGTTATATTTTATTTCCCACATCCACTTACTGAGCAGCCAGCCAGTCTCCCCACGCTGTCCAGTTTTCGCTCTCTTTCTGCCTTCACTAGCTTCCCTAATAAAAGACTTGTTTTCATGCTTTTAGCTCATCTAGATTGTGGGGAAAATTAGAGCTTTGCATGAGAGCATTTAGAACCCTTTTCTTTTTGAATTGTCGCATGCTTTTTTCTAGTTGAAAATGTTCCATTTCTTCAAAAAAAATATGTGCCCACTAAAAGCGCATATACTCTCTGATTCTATTGCTTTGCTTACTCAGAAATCACCAGTGTAAAACTGCTCCCGCTATTATAGGCATAACGTTTTCCCCTTTCTTTCTGATTTCTTTAGCACATGGTTCATGGCCTTTGCTATATTTCAGCAGAGTTAAT
Source organism: Okapia johnstoni (assembly GCA_024291935.2). Classification (NCBI taxonomy): domain Eukaryota; kingdom Metazoa; phylum Chordata; class Mammalia; order Artiodactyla; family Giraffidae; genus Okapia; species Okapia johnstoni. The sequence goes on along the minus strand of CM044321.1, from coordinate 4,463,146 downwards.
TAAGTTTTCAGCTAGAAGCCTAAATCGTAAGTGTGCGTGTTAGGTGCACCAAAAAAGCAATTTAAATTGCGTTAAAAACAACAACCAAATTTAATACCCCCACAAATAATATCCAGATTTTAAAATTCCCTGGTGACTTAAAAGCTGTAGGTGAATTTTATGTTTTTTTATAGTGGCTTAATCTCTCTCTGACATGATTATTGTGTCTAATAAGGCAAGAGAAAAATAAATCTGACACTGGAGAAAATAAGACAACAGAGTTGATTGGTCCGTTAAGAGTACGGCAAGAGGTTACCAGTCCAGCGAGCTGTGAGGGGGGATGGCGGCAGGGCAGGCGTGCTGGGCCGTGCCTCTTCCGCCAGTTCGCCTGCTGCCGTATTTGTTATTGTTGTTCAGTCTCTAACTCACATGCGACTCTTTGTGACCCCATGGACTGCAGCGCGCCAGGCTTCCCTGTCCACCACCACCTCCTGAAACTTGCTCAAACTCACGTCCACTGAGTTGGTGATGCCATCCAACTGTCTCATCCTCTGCCACCCTCTCCTCCTCTTGCCCTCAATCTTTTCCATTGAGTCGGTTCTTTGCATCAGGTGGCCAAAGTATTTGGAGCTTCAGCTTCCAGCATCAGTCCTTCCGATGAACATTCAGGACTGATCTCCTTTAGAATGGACTGGTTGGATCTCCTTGCAGTCCAGCGGACTTTCAAGTGTCTTCCCCAACACCACAGTTCAAAAGCTTCGATTCTTCAGTGCTCAGCCTTCTTTATGGTCCATATCTCACATCCGTACGTGACTATTGGTAAAACCATACGTTTGACTTATGGAGCTTTGTCGGCAAAGTGATATCTCTGCTTTTTAATGTGCTGTCTAGATTTGTAATAACTTTCTTTCCAAGGAGCGAGCGTCTTTTTAATTTCATGGCTGCAGTCAACATCTGCAGTGATTTTGGAACCGCAAAAAATAAAATCTGTCACTGTTTCCACTCTTCCCCCTTCTATTTGCTATGAAGTGACGGGCCCAGATGCCATAATCTTTTTTTTTTTTTTAATGTTGAGTTTCAGGCCAGTTTTTTCACTGTCCCCTTTCACCCTCATCGCCACGACAAGGCTGTGGTCCATGAAGGGGCTGCTAGCTTTCACGGGGCTGCTTTGGAACCAGGGTCATGGGTAATTCTTGCTTGTCTACTTGCCCTCTCCCTCCTCCAACTCGCATGCTTTTGCAGATACCGTATATTTTACTCGGCACCTACTTTGTCGTCCTGTACGATCTGACCAGGAAAAGGAAAGCCCTCGGCTCCTTAACCCTCCTGGTGTAAAGCTTCCACATGTCCCCAGGTCCTGCCAAGCGGCTGCCCTTCCAGGAGACCTGGAGGCGGGTGTGGCTGGGAGTTTAGAGCTGTCTCTCTCAACTCTTGAAAGGAGCCCACACCACCAACACCTTGAGTTCGAGCTTCTAGCCTCCTGAGCTGTGAGACACGATGCTCCTATTGTTTAAATCACCCAGTTTATGAAACCTTGTTATGGCAGGCTTAGCAACTGAGACATGCTTGATACTCTGTTGTGTTTGGGAAATGGACTGTGGCCAAACCTAGGGGGAAGGTCAGATGCCCATTGCTTAAAGGTACCATACATCTGCAGGAGACACAGACGATGCAGGTTTGATCCCTGGGTTGGGAAGATCCTCTGGAAGAGGAAATGACAACCCACTCCTGTATTCTTTCCTGGGAAATCCCATGGAGAGAGCAGCCTGGTGGGCTACAGTCCATGGGGTCACAGTCAGACATGACTGAACAACAGCATATCTGCATAGGTCAAGATAGATGATAAATGAAGATCCTGTGTGTGTGCCCAGTCATATCTGACCCTTTGCGACCCTGCCGGGTTCCTTTCTCCATGGGATTTCCCAGGCGAGAATACTGGAGTGTATTGCCGTTTCCTCCTCCAGGAGATCTTCCCGACCCAGGGGTTGAATTCATGTCTCATGTATCTCCTGCAGTGGCTGGTAGATTCTTTACCATGGAGCCACCTGAGAAGCCATAAAAATTCTGGGTTGTTAATAAATGAATGAATGTGGCTAAAAGTCCTGGAACTTTTAGGAAGAATAGCTGTGACAATGAGCAAGAAGCAAAGCAGTCATTTTAATACTTCATAAGCAAGCTGGCTAAAAAACTTCCCAATAAAAATTTCAAGTGAATGGTTTATAGTTTTATAATATGAAAAATAAGGTAAATCAATAAGAAAAGACATCAAAAATCTAATATACAAATAACAGAGGTTATGAACGATTTTTAAAGAGGATATATATAAAAGCTAACAGATGTGAAAATGTTTAGCTACATCAGATATAAAAAATAAAAATTTTACCAGCTATACATTTAGAGTTTTATTTCTTGGACATTCATTCAACTAAGTGCAAATTTCTCCTGCCAAATTTGTTTCATCTCATTTAACTAAGAAGATTCTATTTTTTATATTTTATGTTTGCAAATGAAAACTCCAAATTTCAATTTTCCACTCTCCTCTGTTTATCTCTGCAGCAGTGACCACTTTAAGTTTCTTCCATATCATGCACGAATATTTTAACTTGTATTTTACATGTATTTTAACTCAAATTTTTAGAAAATTTAAAGTACTCATGTGAAGAGAATGACAAGGAAAAATGAAAAAACGCGCATAGATGAGAGAAATGTACACACAGAGACTGGATACTCCCTCAGTAGAACTTTATACTGTTTTACATTAGAGGCTAAGTGTTTCCACAGTCAGAGTGGCAGGGCTGTGTATAGTGCCAGTTGGTCAGTGGTGTCCGACTCTTTGTGACCCCACAGACTGTAGCCCACCAGGCTTCTCTGTCCATGGAATTCTCCACGCAAGATACTGGAGTGGGTAACCGTTTCCTCCTCCAGGGTATCTTCCTGACCCAAGGATTGAACCCACGTCTCCTGTATTGGCAGGCGGATTCTTTACCATCTGAGCCACCAGGAAGAACTGTGTATTCTTCCTCGTGATTGTGAAATACCACATTTTATGAAACCTTAGAAGTTACTCAGATTTTTAAATGTGGAGGAGGAATGTCTTTAAAATCCTCAGATCCTGAAGTTATGCATCTAGGATGCTATCCTAGGGAAATATTTAGAAGTGCAGATAGAGATTATGAATAGTGATATTTATGCAATATTAATATAAGTAAGAAATGACCCAAACATCCACTTTGGGTAACTAACATAAGGTATGTCCACGCAAGGAAATATCATGTAACCATTAAAACAGTGAAGAGTGCTGAAGGACCCACCTAATGATACGATTTTTTAAGCAAAGCAAAAGTGGGAGGTGGGTGGGAGGTTCACGAGAGAGTAGACATACATATACCTGTGGCTGATTCATGTTGATGTATGGCAGAAACCAACACAATATTGTAAAGCAATTATCCTCCAATTAAAAATAAATTTAAATTTATTTATTTAAGTAGGCTGTCAAATTGTATATAAAGAATGATCTCAAGGGACTTGCCTGATGGTCCAGCGGTTAAGAATCCACCTTCAAATGCAGGGGATGTGGTTTCCATCCCTAGTCAGAAAGGTAAGATCGCACGTGCAGCTAAGCCCATGTGTGACAACAAAGATCCCGAGTACCGCAATGAGGACACAGTGCAGCTGAAATTTAAAAAAAAAATTAAAAAATTAAGGATTCAGGGGGAAAAAAGTCAAAATTAAAAAAAAAGAATGATCTCAAGCATGGAGGAAACACAGACAGATACAATTAGAATAAATTATGCCCATAGTCATAGGCTGGTTATTTCTGAGGGATGAGATGATGTATTTTCTAATTGTTCTACTGTACAAAATGGATTAACATTCAATTTCAGCATTTAATTAAAATTGACATATAGCTGTTAGAATATGGCTATCATAACTTTTCTCTGCAAAACCAACTTTTGTTGTTTTGTTGCTAAGTTGTGTCTGACTCTTTGCGACCCCGTGGACTGTAGCCCACCAGGCTCCTCTGTCCCTGGGATTTCCCAGGCAAGAATACTGGAGTGGACTGCTACTTCCTTCTCTAGCAAAACCAAATAGACTGCCAATAATCACATCGAAAGATGTGGGCTGAAGAGACTGCTCAGAAACCTGTCACCAACGCTCGGCTGGGTTTGAAGGGGTCAACAGACTTGCCGAGAATAAAGCCGTTAAAAGACACCATAAAAATGCAGGGCAGATGCTAACATGTCAAGCTGGTTCTCTGAATAATTGAATGTTTAATTCAGAATTTAAGCAGTCATAAAAATGAGCATGAATCGTACATATCACCCATGTCTCTTCAGAATTCAGTCACTATCACTGGTCCCTAAGGATGAAGGATGAAATAAAAAAGTACATTTCCTAGAGTTTTAAGAGATTCAGCAGACTCAAGTGAACCTCCCTCACTTGGGTATGCAGAGACTGTGAACAAGCAGGAGATTAGGAAGATCAAAAGCTCCAGACTTTGATGAGGAAGAAAGCTTCTTGTTTAGCCATGGGTGAAAAGCTATACCCAGGACTGAACCCAAACTGCAAGTTTAGCACCGACATAGACAAAATCAACATCAGATACCCGGCCGGACTGCCCCTCATACTTGCTATGTAAATGAATTCCACAGCGTCTCCTCCGAGAAAGGGAGGTCATTGTGGTTTCCTTACAGTCAACTCATTTCCTCAAAGGAGCAGAAGAGAAGGACTAGCTGGGGAGCTGCAGACCTGCGACCTAACAGTCTCGTTTTTCTTATTTAAATTCTGATTTGCTGGGAGAGACGTGTTTTTATGTTAGACTATTTTCAGAAATGGCCTGTTCATAAATGGGTTGATGGTGTTGCGGAATAATATACAGGACTCTCCCAAGTACGAGGAGAGGTTGACCCAGGGCTTGAGAAGAAAGGAGTTACTTTAAAAAACAAAAGCAAAGGTTTATAATGTGGAAAGAGTAAAATCACATTTTTCTTTTCTCTTTTTTTTTTTACTTACTCAAAGGCTAAATATTAACTTAATTGTTCAAGAAGAATGACAACACAACATTATTTTAAAATTCTCTCTATTAAACCAGTTTGAGATCAGTTCACTTGGTTTTGAAAAAGAAAGAAAAACCATTAATTTGTGAGCATGTTCACGCCTGGAGGAGTTTGGGACTGTAATGGTGAGAGTGACGCTCAATCCGGAGCCCCGTCTGGGTCTTCATGGGTGGGTTTGGGGATGATTCAAGTGCATCACATTTATTGTGCCCTCGGTTTCTAGGATTGTTACATCAGCTCCACCTCAGATCATCGGGCATTAGATCCCAGAGGTTGGAGACCCCTGCCTTAATCCTTCCCATGATGGATAGTGATGCATTGTCCCACCCCCGGTCCTTGGAAAAATTGTTCTCAGCAAAACTGGCCCCTGGTACCAAAAAAGGCTGGGGACTGCTGGGTTGCAGGGCAGAATGACTTATCTGTGGCTAGAGGATCCTCCGGTGTGGTCAGGTTGAGAATATTTACTTCCATATGTGTCACAGTAACCACGGAACACCCGTTTTATCATTACTAGTTTATAACTAAAGAAATGGTTATTTTACAACCATTCTATAACGTGCCAACTGCTCGCACATGCCATTTAATTCTTATCGTGTCCTTGCACGATTGTTATTATTGACCCCATTTTTAAATAGGGAAACCAAGGCCCAGCAGGACTAACTAAACTTGTCCCAAATCACACGGGCAGAAAGTAAAAAGGTCAGGAATCAGAGCTTGAACCACACCATAATATAAAATCACATCGCTTTCACCAAGCCCATTTAGCTGGCATGAACCCCTCAGAATGAAGGGTTGAGGAAGGGTAGTGTCTTCATAGTTGCTTTCAGAAAGGAAGATTGCCATGTGCTCAGTTGTGTCTGACTCTTTGCGACCCCATGGACTGTAGCCCACCAGGCTCCTCTGTCCATGGGATTCTCTAGGCAAGAACGCTGGAGTGGGTTGCCATTCCCTTCTCCAGGGGAGCTTCCCCATCCAGGGGCCGAACACGCATCTCCTGTGTCTTCTGCTTTGCAGGCGGATTCTTACACTGTCCCTGGAGTCGTTTGTGTGCATCAGAAAGCCCTGAGAATGTTGTGTTCTGTTTATTCTCGTCTCTCTAGTTGCATTGGGGAAGCCCTGAAGAGATTTGTGCTTCCAGAACCCAGGGAAGACCCTTCTAAAAGGTTGTATTCAGTTAGACCACACTCAACAGGAGCGGCGGCCTCAGGCAGGGAGGGACGGGGTGCCTGGGGAGTCAGGGAGACGTCTGTTCCAACAGCAACACCCGCTTACTGGGGGCCACCAACTGTGGGGGGTGCAAATATGACAAGGACATGTCGCGTTCCTGTCGAGACAGGGGTCACAGTGGTGATGTGACGCCTTCCGGGGCATCTCTGGAGACGCACATGCCTGGTTGCTTACTGCTGATCCTTCCGTGAATACTTTTTCCCTTTCTCTTACCACCTGAGCTCAGGCCCTCATCACTCTAATAGCTCCTAACTGATTTTTTTTTCCTTTTTTGGACTCTTTTCCATCCATATCGGGCCCCAACCCATAACACCATCTAATTAATTTTCCTGAAGCACTTTGATCACGTAACCACCCTGACCTCAAAACATTCATAACTCCTCTGGCCGGTTGGACAAAACAAAATTTTTTTAAGCCTTGCATCCAGGGTGGTGCTGACCTTTGCATTTCGCTGACCAGCTGCGATTCTGAACGATCACGTTGGCTGGAAACGCTTTGACACGTTTGCTTCTGAAGTTTTGTCTCTAGTCTTTCACTCGGAAAAAAAAAAAAAAAATCTCGTTTCCTCTCTGTCATGCCAATCAAGACCAAATTTTCAAGGCCAAATGAATTTTATTTTGTCATGGAGCGACCCCTTAAGTCTTGGGTGCTTAAGTCATCCAGCTGGAAATACAGAGCCCCTGGGTCCCCAGCCACACCAGAATCCGAGGTCTTCTTGTGTCAGCATCAGCAGGAAGCAGTGGCAAGGCTTGAGGACAAATGGTGGAAAAGAACACGGGACAGTTCTGTGCACAGAATTCGAGGATGGACAGTGTTGTGAGGTTGTGGGAAGGAGGATGGGATGAAAAGAGCTGGTACTGGGTTTGAGGCCGAGATGAAGGCTGCCTTCGAGAAGGAACGGGGGCTTGAGGTGTTGGTCACAACCATCGCGTTAATGACTTGTCTTGTAACTCTGAAGCTTTTGTTGGGCTTCCTTTGTGGCTCATATGGTTAAGACTCTGCATTGCAGAAGACCCGGGTTCGATCCCTGTTGGGAAGATACTCTGAAGGAGGGCATGGCAACCCACTCCAGTATTCTTGCCTGAAGAATCCCATGGACAGAGGAGCCTGGCGGGCTCCAGTCCATAATGTAAGGTCCCACAGAGTCAGACACGACTGAAGTGACTTAACACGCGCGCACACAGCCCATGAAACCCTTGGTACCCAGTCCCCGCAGCTGTCACTGATGGGGAGCATCCAAGACTTTGAGGCTGTGGTGTGAAGTTCCCAAGGAAAGGATTCTTCTCAACCTACAAGAACCCAAAATGCCTCTAAAGACCGGAAACTCCAAGCAGGAAACACACTCCCCTTCTCGTGATTGTAGGAGAACCTACATTCCTGCTTTGGTTGCTGTTGCAAACACTTGGTGGGACCCTGCCACTCTGACCCAGGCCACCTTTCTTCACAAACCACTCAGTGGAGACTGTGATCGAATCCCACTCAGTTCAACGTTATCATTAGTAGCATTTTACAGCATAAACGTATTCCACGCTGTGTGTTGGTCACAGTCTGTCTCTGGGATTACAAGTCCTGGAGTCTTGGTTTATAAGTTTGAACTTTGGGGACCACATGTAATATCAAGGATAAAGCATTGTGACTAAACAATATATATTGGAAGAAATTCATGGTAATGGTGTTTGGCTAGAGTTGAAAGCTTAGCTTTTAATGTTCCTGAAGATCTAAAAGGAACTCGGGTTTTGTTTTCTCCCAAGGTCCTTCTCAGTTAACTGCATAATATCCAGTTATGCATCTTAGAAGAATTTTGGGTTGAGGAAACCCAGCGACTATAGGAATCTTTGATTTGACCAAATATTCGTCCCCCAAACCAGTGCTTACACAGCTAAACTCTCCCCTCTGGGACTGAGTTGATCGTCATAACTTTTGAGCTTGCCTTGCAAACCCACAGACTCATTACAGTAAAATGCTACAGCTTACAATGTTTTAAAAATGTAGTGCTGTAGCTGATTTTGTTTGTTATTTGATCAGAAAAAGAAAAAAAAATTCCGCCAATCTTTTTTTTTTCTTGATGTCTTAAGTGAACTGGGCTTTTCATATTTATTTTTTAAGACTGTAGAATTTTAAGGACATCATTTTTATAGGTGTAGGAATCACAAGTCACTAAAATATTTTGATCTTAAAGATGGAAAACAAAAAACTGCTGTTATCATTTACTGCAAGTATGCAAGGGGGCCCCAGGATGGTTTGTTTATTCTGATGTTTCTTTGTGGCAAGGGGAATGACAGGCTACCCTCCTAGCCATGTCTCCTAAACGGATTGCTGTGGCCAGAGATTGTGCTCACATAAAAAGGTGTAAGTTATTTGTCTGGTTTGCATAAATACTAGGCTATAGAGGCGTTTATAAATACAGTTTTCTCTAATTTGATAAAGACATCATACGGACACACTTTCCCTAGGTCCAAAGCAAGAATTGGGTTCACTTTTCTCTTATTGGAAGACTTATATTCTCCACTGAGTGAGTCCTAAGCTAAGGGTTTGTTTTAGGCAAGATCAGTCACTTAGGGACCCGCATTTCAGTCCTCCACATCAGCATGTCTCAGCCTCAGCAAAACTCACTTTCTGCGGCCAGAAATTCTTTGTTGGGGTGGGGACTGTCATGTGGATCATAAGATGTTTCATAGCATCTCTGCCTCCTGTCCACTAGAAGCTGGTAACACTCCCCTCCCCCAAAGCCAAGTTGTAATGATAAACTGTTCACCAGCAAGGGTCAGGGAAGGGGAGGGAATCTACTCCAGTTGAAAATGACTGCATTGTTGTTTAGTTGCCAAGTCCTGTCTGACTCTTTGCATCCCCATGGACTGTAACCCACCAGACTCCTCTGTCCTTGGGATTCTCCAGGCAAGAATACTGGAGTGGGTTGTCATGCCCTCCTCCAGGGGATCTTCCCAACACAGGGATCGAACCGGTGTCTCCTGCATTGGCAGGTGGATTCTTTTACCACTGAGCCACCTGGGAAGCCCAGCGGTATTAAGCTGGGGACAGGCAAACGTCCCTGTCACCTGGTAGGTGGGTAGCTGGTGATATACTTGGTTCCAAGGCCAGTGAAGCTTCACCCTGCCCACACTGCCTTTCTCTGCTTTAACATCAGTGGCTCAATCTCATAGCTGAGGCAGCAGCCTCTGATATGATACTTCTACTTTCTACAACACCCCCTAACCCTTTCTGACAATGGTTCTACACCCTCAGGGCCAGGCACTCCTGGGTTAAGGAGCTTTCTCAGAGAGAAATGGCAATTCTTCTGATCCACTTTAGACACTTGCTGGTAGTCTGTGAACCCACAGCAAAGGCAGACACACAGATTGTACTGTACACCCTCTGCGTGTTAACAAGCTGGGCGTGGGTGGTATGCAGTGGAGGGTGGGTGGCATGCAGTATGCAAATCGATGTTAAACTAACAAGCCCTACAGTCCATGGGGTCATAAAGAGTCAGACATGACTAAGCTACTAACACTTTAACTTTTTTCACTTTTTCAAACTTTAGTATCAAGTCACCTGGGGTTTACTTAACTACAGGTTACCGGGCCTGCCGTGAGTTTCTGATGCTTTGTCCAGGCTCCCAGACTAACCCGATGCCCTGTGACCTGGGTTGCCTCTGTTGAAGCAGTTTGGTGAGTTATCCAGAGCCTCCTGACATTTGAGGAGGTGGAAAGTCGTGGGCACACACAGATGCAGTCATCATCCGTCTCAGTTTGAGGCACGTTTTTTTCTCAGCAAACTCTCACTTCAGGGTGATTTCTCTAGCTTTTCTCAGCCACCCACACACCCGCCAGTGTGGAAGGCCTTCCTTCCCCAGCATGGGCTGGGTGCGGTGGGGGTGTGCTGTCTAAAGGCCCATCCATCATTTTCAAAGCAGCATTTCTCCTCAATTTTCAGGAACGGCCCACAGGAGTGGTTCCTGGGGGGCAGCCTTGATCCACCAAGAGTGACGCTCAGGCCCCCAAATCTCCAAAGTTTCAGAATTTCTCACTTGACCTAATTGACCTTGGGAGAAGCAAACTCCATGCCTTAGGCCCCAAAGAAAGAAGTCAGCTTTATCTGGATTCCCAGTTTTGTCAGATACACTTGCTTCAGTGATGATATTAATATTTCCCACTCTAGACTTTTATGCTTTTGTATGTAGCTTGTATGTCAAACAACATAATCCATCACTGGTTACCATCGTCCTTAGAATAACTGGCAACAATTTAAAAGCACTGTTACAGAGGGACTTTGCTGGTGGACCAAGTGGCTTAGACTTTGTGCTCCTGATGCAGAAAGGGCTTGGGTTTGATCCCTGCTCAGGGAACTAGATCTCACATGCTGCAACTAAAGATTCTGCATTCTGTGTTCCACAACGAAGACCCAGTGCAGCCAATTAAATAAATATTTTTAAAAAGTAAATAAAAGCAATGGTTACAAGTAGGTTTCAACTTGCGTTCTAATTCTCAGGTATGAGTAGCAGTGCCTAGAGTCCTGTGTGGAGAAAGATCTCCAAGCTGACGTCAGTCTCAAACACCAGAGTGCAATGACCAATTAGTGATGTCCGCTGTGGGAAGGGACATTGGGAGCAGCAGTAGGGTTTTGCCCTCCTCGGTTTTCCAACTTATATGCTGCTTCAGTTTAGTGATCATCAATCTCAACTTGAGGGCCGCAACTTTCTATAGGGATATATATACCTGAAGCGAAAGAAATGTGTCCAGATGAAAGTAAACTGGATCTTCAGGGAAACAGGACCGTTCCCGATCCCCTAAACCCTTAGAAAAGAGTTGCCTGGGACTTTCCTGGGGGTCCAGTGGTTAAGAATCCACCTGCCAATGGAGGGGACATGGGTTCGATCCCTGGTCTGGGAAGATCCCACATGCCGCAGGGCAACTGAGCCCGTGAGCCACACCACGAGGGCTGAGATGGTACACCCTAGAGCCTGTGCTCCCGTTAACAGGAGAAGCCTCTGCACTGAGAAGAGTCGGACTCCACTGAGCAACCGAGCAGGCATGCATGCAGCTTACTTGGGGTGCCATTCTCCTCTAGTGCCTCCCAGACAGGCTCCGGGAAGATTCACCATTGCAAGGAGCACGCTGGGTCTTGCCTGGTTGGCTCCTGGATTCTAAAATATTTTTTTTTTTAAAAATATTTATTTATTTGACTGCATTGGGTCTTAGTTGGGGCACACAGGCTCAGTAGTTAGAGGGCGTGGGCCCAGTTGCTCAGCAGCAAGTAGGATCCTAATTCTGCCACCAGGGATTGAACCCACTTCACCTGCATTGTAAGGTGGATTCTTAACCACTGGACCACCAGGGAAGTTCCCCGAAAGTGCTTTCAATCACAAGCAACTGTCTTTGAAATTACCGAGGAGACTAGAAGCCATCACTGCATGTTTTTCAGGGGACTGGGTTCAGGAGGATGGTCGTGATTTCCAGAAAGCACAACCACTCTCCCAGCAGGAAGTGCTGCCATCACAGAGGCCGCTGGAACAAAGGAGGCGTGGTCTTTGAAGGCAACTCTAGATCCCAAAGCAGTCGGAGATACATCGGAAATAAAGCTTTTCAGGCGCAGTTGAGAAGGTGGCTGTAAGCCTTTGAATATACAGCCCTGGTATATTAAGAGTCCTCTTCACTGGATCATTGCCTATGCTCGGTCCTGTCTGACTCTTTGCAACCCTAGGGACTGTAGCCCACCGGGCTCCTCTGTCCATGGGGGTTCTCCAGGCCAGAACACTGGAGCGGGTTGCCATGTCCTCCTCCAGGGGATCTTCCCGACCCAGGGATGGCACCTGCGTCTCCAACATTGCAGGCGGATTCTTCACCACTGTGCCACCTGGGAATCCTCCGTGTAAACAGATGGCCCCCAGGGCATTTTGAGGGGAGCAGAGGAGGATGTGAGAGTCCTGGGCATCTCTAGAGGGGGGAGGGGGGGGACCCAGAGACCCAGGGCTCCGGAGAAACAGCCTAGTTTGCAGTTTTGTTTGAGGCCACCTCTTCAGCTTCGCACAAAACCACTCTTGGTGGGAGGGAGCGAAGGCGGCTGGTGATACCCCTGCGGTTCAGTGAGTCAGCCGCTCCTCACAGAGCAGGCGACCAGACTCCTCGAAATGTTAATTATCTGTTAGAAAAAACAGTTTATTTTACACAGTTTCAAAACCCAAAACCCAATTCCTGGGCAGACGCTGTTATTTAACTCCCTCCACTTACAAGTCTATACGCTCCATAAAGGTACGTGAAAAAATCATCAAGCAGGCTTTTTGGAGGTGACAACAGACATTCTTGACTCTAACCCATGACACCTGCATGCATGGTGACCGAGTTCCAGGCAGACGTGTGCCATGAAATGACATTTCCTCCCCCCCAGTTTTAGATTGCTCAGGCCGTTCGGGAGAACGGTATTAAATCTTAAGTACAAAATGGTCGACTCCATTCCAGCTTTATCACATCATTCGCGTAGTTTCTTAGGTTATTTTATCAGCTCAGCTTCCTCCGTTTCTCCAGCGATAAATTGCACTTTATTTCCTTATTTTATGGAGTGCAGAGCCACAGTCATTTCCTTGTCCTGGTTCCGTTCACTTCCTGGAAGCTTTGTTTGAAGTCTGCAGACCGTGATGTGTAATTCAACTGTTGTCCTAATATGTGGGAAGCGGCAAACTGCTAGTTTACGTCAGAAACAATTCTTTTCCCACGAAGGTTCTGGCAATGGCCTAACAAGTATTTTAGGGCTTAGCGTAAACCTGGTAGAAAGTGCACATTCCAAGAATGTTTGACGACTGACTGTTAAGATTGATCTGAAATAGAATACTGATCCCACCAAGAAAAGCTTAAAAATTTGAAAAAGAGGCCACACCAGGATTATTTTCATGTTCGTGTTTTGTTGGGTTCCTGAAAGTGTCTGCACCAATTTTTTTTTTCTTTTTCACTTGTTTCAAGTTCTCTATTCTACCCACACCTCCCACCATTTCACAAGATAAACAGCGTCTCAGTTTATCATAAAGATCAAAGTTGCCTTTCCTTTCTCCTGCTTCTCCCCCAGCTCAGAATTCCTCCACGTTGCTTCTGCTTCCTCCCTAAGCCCAGTGGGTGCCACTTTTCTTTCCACAGGTAGCCTGCTCACCTGTGCCCGGATCTCATGCCTTCCATCGCCTTCTTTAATTCACCACTGCTTCCTCCCACCTGGACATTCTCTTTCTAGCTTCTCTTTTGTCTATTGATGATGAAGTGACCTGTATATTAGGATTCATTCAAATCTGTCTTCATAAACAGGACACTCTGCCCCTTGAAATACGGGTCTGGCACTTTCTTGGATTTCACTGTGAAACATCTTCTTCTAACAGAAGTCGCTTGCACATTCTACCTTTATTCCTCTACCTACTGATTCCTTTTCAAACACAGGGTAAGTAACCTCAGATATGCAGATGACACCACCCTAATGGCAGAAAGTGAAGAGGAACTAAAGAGCCTCTTGATGAAGGTGAAAGAGGAGAGTGAAAAATCTGGCTTAAAACTCAACATTCAGAAAACTAAGATCATGGCATCTGGTCCCATCACTTCATGGCAAATAGATGGGGTAACAATGGAAATAGTGACAGACTTTATTTTCTTGGACTCCAAAATCACTGCAGATGGTGACTTCAGCCATGAAATTAAAAGACGCTTGTTCCTTGGAAGAAAAGCTATGACAAACCTAGATAACGTATTAGAAAGCAGAGACATCACTTTGCCAACAAAGGTCTGTATAGTCAAAGCTATGGTTTTTCCAGTAGTCATGTACAAATATGAGATAAAGACGGCTGAGCACCAAAGAATTGCTGCTTTTTGAGTGTGGTGCTGGAGAAGACTCTTGAGAGTCCCTTGGACAGCAAGGAAATCAAACAGTCAATCCTAAAGGAAATCAACCCTAAATATTCAGTGGAAGGACTGATGCTGAAGCCAAAGCTCCAGTGCTTTGGCCCCTGGTGCGAAGAGCTGACTCATTGGAAAAAACTCTGATGCTGGGAAAAATTGAGGGCAGCAGGAGAAGGGGGCGACAGAAGATGAAATGGTTAGATAGCATCACTGACTCAATGGACATGAATTTGAGCAAACTCTGGACTCTGGGAGATAGTGCAAGACAGGAAAGCTTGGTGTGCTGCCCTCTATGGGGTAGCAAAGAGTTGGCCATGACTAAGCAACTGAGCACAAATGCACTAGACTATGAATTTGAAGAGAGATGATATTTGCCAAGTCTGTCTTCATCCCTGTCCTGGCTGTCTTCTGCTGACCATCTTTAGCACATAATGATAATTTTTATCAACAGTGGAAGGAAAGTTGAACATATGCTGATCTGCAAATCAGGACCATTCCTGGTGCCCCTCACACACACAGTTGCCTTAGAGCTGATGAGAGCTTTTGTTCCTGAAGTGGACATCCCTGGGAGACCTAGCACAATGATATCAATATATATTACATAAATCTATATTAGGGTGAACCTGAATGATGTAGCCAATCCCCACTTGGAACATTAGGTTCGATGGGGGTACAGTTTTCAAAACTGAGAGAGGAACAGAAATGAGAAGAAAGAGAAACAGGTGTGTAAAGATAAGTCCTGGCGTGTCCAAGGCAAAATCTGATTCTTTATTATTGTTTTGGCCATGCCACATAACATGTGGGATCTTAATTCTCCCACCAGGGATCGAACCCACTCCCCCTGCTTTGGACGTGTAGAATCTGAACCACTGGACCACCAGGGAAATCCTGCCTATTTATTATTTTTAAGACGCAGATGTGGAAATGGGGAGAAAACAAATCTCCAACATATTCTTTTGTGCTGTTTGCCCATAAAACGTGTGATAAGGAAGAAGCATGAAACTGTCACAGGCGAGAGATGTTGCGTTTTCTAAGGATTTAAAAAGATTTGTGCCACCTCGTCTACTCCTCATCAACGCGTCTGATGGAGACCTGGATGTGTTGATTGTCGAGAGAATAGGAGACAGGAAGTCCATGTTTACGTCTTTTTTTTTTTCCTCACTTGTCTCTATAGGTTCAGGACAAGCCATCTCTCCTTTTTCTTTGAATTTTGATGATTAAAATGAGGGAGACAGCATCGGCCTATGACTCAAAGGGACCAGGAATCCTGATAATAAAAGTGGGCACCAGTTTTGAGGTCACTGAAGGCTCGTCTCCAGGTAAGTACAAAGTGGGGAGAAAAGACTTCCCCGTGAATCCACAGTTCCGGAGGGGGGCGGGGATCACATGGCAGCTACTTTCCTTGGCTAGTAAGTGCATTGGCTCAGTATCAAGTAATGCTAACCGTTTTGGAGCCTCCTTAAGAAATCTCAAATGTCAGGAAAGCTACCCAATAGAAAGTAATTACGGAAGCCTGAGGGAGCTCAGACCATTTCCAGCATCCCTTGATTCCTGTCCAGCTAACTTAGCCTCTTTTTCGCTGTGTGGGATGTTGAGCAATTTGTGCTAAGTGCCTTGAGTATCATTTATCCAATTTTCTATCCAACACTTACGTACATTCAGGTGAAAAACTTGCTTTCAACCAACTAAGATACTTTAGCAATTACTGAAGCCACCTGAAATCCTTTGTGAAACGGATTAAGCACGTGTTGCACTAAATATATAAATGATACTGTCAGCTGACATAATTTGCTACCTGTTGCACTATTATCATTTTAATGATTAGTGGTATATTTTTTTAACTTCTCCTATTTGCTAATGACAAGGAAGGAGCTAAGAACATTTGAATTAATGTTAGTGTTAATCTTCATACATGTTGATATGTTCCTGAATATCAGGAAAGCTATTTCCATGGCTGTTCGTGAAGTTATAATAATTGACAGGAAAATAGAATAATAGACCAAAAGCCATGCATTTGAATGATCGCAAATAAAACTTAACCCAGGACATCTCCCACTGATAGAAAAGACCTTCAACTTTTGAACCTTATTTACCCGAGAAAAGACCTTCAACTTTTGAACCTTATTTACCCGTCTAGCCAGATGGTGATAAAAACAGAAAAGAAGCATTGGGATGGAGCATTTTAATGAATTTGTAACCTTTTTTATTTTTCTGCGAAAGGGAAGGACCTAACATTTTGAGTCATTAAGTGGAGTTTCGAGGAGGTTTATCAAGAGTCTTGAAATCGTTTTTCTGGAACCGTCCCTAAGATGAGGATCCACAGCCACCTCGCGTGACTGATGGGATCAGAAGAGGGCCGTGGGCGTGACCGTGGGAAATACAGTGCGTTTATGTGCCGAGCTGGGGGTGGTCCAGGATTCCCACACATTAGGAGAGAATTTGCTCCACAGTCTTAATCTGAGACTGACCAGGGTCTTACAGCAGCCTGTGAACTATGTGCTTGGAGATTCTCTTGGCTGAGAAGCTTCTGTGCACTGTAACTTTTAACAAATCTCTTCTCCAAGCTTAGATGCTGTTGTTATTAAGACTGCTGGTTAAGATGTGGTTAATTTAATATTCTGATTAACAGCAGTCATGAGTCACCCATTTTCACATGAGGAGGGAGCTTCCTTGGTGGCTCAGACAGGAAAGAATCCACCTGCAAGGCAGGAGACTCAGGGAGATGTAGGCAACGGCGTGAGTGGCAGAGCATGAAGACTGTGTGCTAAGCCTTCCAATGAACATTCATCATAAACGTAGTTATATTTTCGGGAGGAGAAATGGTGAAAAGTGACGTCGTCATAATTACAGAGCCTGCATTTTTCTGGCAAAGGGAAGAACCAAATGCTCACAGGGGTAATCTCAGTGTGTGAAACCCAATTTGACTCGTGTTGGAGGCGCAGCCATGAGGCAGGGGTATGCCTCCATCCGTCTTTGGGTCCCCAGGGTGTGAGGCGACATCGGCAGATAGCAAAGCCTCCATCGATGATTGCTAAGCAGCGTAAATAATTTTAAATCACAGAAAACCCCAAGCCTGATTCTAGCCAATAATTCTAACCACATTTCCTATGAAATCTTTTATTCATGTACATTTCAATACCCATTTCAAGGGACTAGTTTGAATTTTGTGTCTTTTTTGAAACCGTGTTTATGATGCCTTTGAATCAATTATTTCATTCCCAAAATGCTTTTTGGTGCCGATATCCATGACAGCGAGAAAGAGGGAGAAAATCAGTATTATGTGAGTGAACATGTCTATATGCTGAGTCCTAAGGATGTAACATCCCCCTGCCAAGGTTACAAACTTGTAGGACAGCACGGAGCTGCTCAGCACACAAGGTCACCACCCAGCTGACACCGCCACAGCCCGAGAAGGAGGCTGGTCTTCTTGCATCATTCATGGGCCCGAGGGCAGTCCTAGGGGTTCTTCCCTAATGATGACACCCACGAAGATTCCTTCCTGCTGTCAGTGTCGTCTTTGTGTTCGGGAGTGCTCGAGTGCATCTTATGCCAGCAAAGTGGCTCCCGTTCTTTATCTGAAAAGAGAAACAGTGATCCGGTCCCCGAAGTATACACCGAGCGTTTTGTGTGGTCGCTATTGTTCAGTTGCCAGGTCACGTCAGACTCTCTGTGACCCCATGGACCGCAGCATGCCGGGCTTCCCTGTCCTTCACTATCTCCCAGAGTTGGCTCAGATTCATGTCCTTTGAGTTGGTGATGCCATCCGGCCATCTCATCCTCTGTCCCCTTCTCCTCCTGCCCTCAATCTTTCCCAGCATCAGGGTCTTTTCCAATGAGTCGGCTCTTTGCATCAGGTGGGAGAGTATTGGAGCCTCAGCTTCAGCATCAGTCCTTCCAGTGAATATTCAGTGTTGATTTCCTTTAGCTTTTTACCAAATACCAAATAATTCTACTTTAGGAAAAAAATCCCAGATTTCTTCCTTTGTTGTAAAAGCATCATCTTTATTTGCTGCCCCCATTGTATGATTCTGAGTAGAGAGGTGAAGAGCTGTAAACTAGGGGAAGGTAAGAATCCTTCCTACCTTGCTCACTGCTATATTCTCAGTGGCTCACACAGTGCCAGACACACGGCAGATGCTCAAGCAGTGTTGGTGAATGAATGGAGGGAGAGAAACATGGTGACAGGCCTGGGGTATGGCTGTGTTCTCAGCACTTTGACATTATCCCCTGTCTTGTCTTGTTCATGCTTTTTAAATTTTTTTTTACCTTGTATTAGGATATAGCCAATTAACAAACAATGTTGTGATAGTTTCAAGTGGACAGCGAAGGGACTCAGCCATACATATACATGTACCCATTCTCCCCCAACGTCCGTCCCATCCAGGCTGCCATATAACACTGAGCAGTTTCCTGTGCTCTATAGAAGGTCCTCGCTGGTTATCCACTTTAAATACAGCAGTGTTTGTACATACTTTCTTGAACCTCTTAAATCTATTTTTAATATATCTTCTGTGTATCAGGCCCTACAGGGACTGTAGGGCACACAACCATCAGTAAGAAGACTTGGAGTTTTAGAGTATTTCTTCATTACTCTTTGTTAATTTACTTATTTATCCACTTCACAATCACTGTGGTTCCTCTTACAAGGAATGGATGAATCCTGAGTTTTGTTTCTGAAAGTAGCCCTATATCAAAGGTTATGCTCTAATGTACCTTGTACTTTAGCAGCAAAGACCAAGCAGTTAAAAATAGTAAGATGAATCTAAACTGATGAAAAAGGTGTGATAATACGGACCATTAATCCCTAAAAGTAGAGTAATCTGCAGAGGAGCCTTAAATTGGAAAAAGAACAAGTCTTAATAAATATCAACTTAGAGACTGTCAAAGAAAAGCAGCTGAAACCAAATTGGCTAAAGGAAGATTTAGTCATCAGATCTCTGGGGAAGAAAAAGTATGAAGAGATAATGTAAGAATAGAGCTATTAACTGATTCCATTGCAGTAGCTAATATAAATAGTTATTAGGCTCTGTGACCTGGAGCCCCGGAAAATAAGCTCTTTTAGTCTTTACTCTTCAGATTACCTCTATGCCTTAATACATTGAAAAGTTGAACATATTTGACTTAACCAACATCAAACACTCCATAATGAATATAAACTGTTTAGGAAGAAAGCATGAATCCTAATAGATTCCAGTGTGAAACTGGAAGGACTGTTAAAGTCATTTTGTCCAAATTTCCTATCTTCTAGAGAGGAAATTGAGGTCAAGAGAGGTCAAGTGACTGATTCAGTGTCAATTAGAGTCCATGACTTCTGCTGTTGTATTTTCACTCTCTGCAGCCACATTTCCATATGGGAACATTATCTTCCTGGGACAGAACCATCTGGCTGGGTTGTTGAGTGGTCTGAGTTAACTAAACTAGTTCGGTGTATTTCCATACTGACCCTCAAGACCATAGCTCCCCAAATGCAGAATCGACTGAAACCTACCTGCACTCCACTGCCTGACAGTATTTGTTTGAAGACAACAAAATGTGACTTGTTCAATAACTTTCTGAATTTAAATTTGGGTGGCTCTTTACTATGTTACTGGTGACAATTCAAAGAGAGGGAATCCAGCTTTGTTAACCAAATGCTCCTCATCCTTCAGACAGTCCCAAATCCTGTTTGTTCTCATGCATTTTATTTGGGGAAGCACATGACAGGTGATGGACGGTTGGATTCCATCACCGATTCAATGGACATGAACTTGGGTAAACTCCAGGAGATGGTGAGGAATAAGGAGGCCCGACATGCTGCAGTCCATGGGGCTGCAAAGAGTCAGACATGGCTTGGCGACTGAACAACAGCAACAATTATGAGCGAGGGGACCGAGGCCCAAGGATCGACTTGGGGTCATTTGAATGGCAGAGCTGCCGTGTGCATGCTAGTTTGTATCCTTCTCCTGTGATGGCCAATTTTACATGTCAGCTGGCCAGGGTACCCAGTTGTTTGATTACACATCCATCTAGGTGTTGCTGTGAAGGTGTTTTTAGTTTAACAGTTAAACCAGCAGTAACAGCAGACTCAGTAACGCTGATTCCCTCTCATAGTGTCAGTGCTATGTTGAAGGCCTCAAGAGAAAAGACTGCAGTTTCCCAAAGAAGAAAGAATTCTTCTTGAGACAGCAACATGAAAGTCCTGCCTAAAAGTTCAGCCTGCTGCCTTACAGAATTAGGCTTACGGTTATAGTAACTCTTCCCTGAATTTCTAGGCTGAGGACCTGATCTATGGATTTTGGACTCACCAGCCTCCATAATTAAAATCAGTGTCTATGTATCTATGGCAACCCACTCCAGTATTCCTGCCTGGAGAATCCCATGGGCAGAGGAGAGGAGCCTGGTAGGCTACAGTCCATATGGTCACACAGAGTTGGACACAACTGAAGCGACCTAGCACACACTCATCCATCTATCTATTGATATATATCTATTGGTATCTATCTATCATCTATCTATATCTCTATCTATCTACCTACCTACCTATATCCATCTATCTACTGATATCTATTATTTATCTATCTCTATCACCTATCTGGAAGCCTAGCGTGCTGCAGTCCATCGGGTCGCGAAGAGTCGGACACGACTTAGCACCTGAACAATAGCAATATCATCTATCTATATCTATATATCCATCATCTACATCCATCTTTATCTATCTACCTACTTACCTATATCTATCTACCTATCTACATCCATCTATCTAACATTTATCTATCTGTATCATCTATCTACTTATCTATCCATCTACCCCTATATGTATCTATCTACCTCCGAGTGGTTCTACTTCTCTGGAAAGACCTAATACACTTCCTTCCATGCTCTTCTGCATACTTTCTGTTGTACTAAAGCTGGACTTTTGAGCGAGTGGAAAACATGCACTTCTGTGGGCCGGGAGCTTGGGGACCTGTGAGAGAGGCTGGCTGTGGAGGGTCCACTCCATCCAAGAGAAGGTCATTCAGAGAGGCCATGCACAACCCAGGAGTCAGAGCAGTCACGACAGACACAGCTGCCCAGGCCCGTGGGAGCTGCGGCATCGAGGCGTCACTGGTGACCACCCCCAACCCCCTGCCCACCGAAGGCCTTGGAAATAAAGAGGCTTCAGAGCAAGGCCACCAGTCTCAACGAAGGGCGTCTTCCGAAGAAGAGCTCTGCATGCTTCTCCAGTTAGAAAAGAGATGCATGGGAAGACATTTTACAGGGTGCCGTTTGAAAAAGGACAAAACATATATATATTCTTTTTATTCATCGGAGAGCATCAACACTTTCTTGCATAGGAAAGAATTTAGATTCTGAACTAACTGCTTTAATGACGGACAGATAATAAGTGTGAATTGAAACTAATTGGTGTTTCAGATCACTGAGCCTGCTGAAAAACCATTTGTGATGAGGTCTGTATAAGTTAACAGTCGCTTTTAAATGCCTAATTAAACGTCATTCTGTCCCCAGTGAGAATAAAAAAACCTGTATTGTCACTCATTGCACGACACTTAACCGAGTGATTGAAGCCAGCGGTCTGCACAGATTTAGCTCTTGTGTGTGGCGAAAGCTCGTTTTCCCTGGAGGGGACTGATGTAGGTAGCCTTCGGACAATGACACACTGTGTCCCTTACAGATGGGAACACCGGCCTCGCGGTGAACAGGAATAATGGGCTAATGTGAGGAAAAGCCATGAGATTCTTGTTGAATAAAAAGGAAAAAGAAAGAGACAAGGTGAGAGGTGGCCTGAACTTGGTTGATTTATTTTTTTTCTATCCCATGAATGATAATTAAAAGGGCATCTGTCAATAAGGGAATTTTTTAAATGGTGCTATTTGGGCTCTAAGGATTAAGGGTAAAAATGTTCGTGATGAATTATATTACGAAGAGGTCAAAGTTTCATACTTGTAGTTTCATTTTGCTATCAGCCGAAGTCCCCAGGAATCCCGTGAAAGGGGACGGGGTGACAGACAGAGGCCTGGACGGGGGTCAGGGGGACTCCTCTGGGGCCACCGCCTGTGCAGTCATTTTCTGGGCTTTGGGGCTGAAGAGCTTTCTAGAAATTTAGTAATTTTTAGGGAGGGTGTCCGAGAGGTACTGTCTGCAAGGTGAAGAGGGTCTGATAAGACATCTGCTCCTCCCTCACCCCTTCCCTCCCACCCTCAATTCTTTCCACTGCCATTCAATGTCTTGGGTAAAGACATGGTTTTACACCAAAGCTGCATATTAGGTAAAGGAAAAAAAAACATTATTCCTATAATTAGCTTCCCTAAACATTTGCAGAGTAGTAGATCTGACTATTTTAGCATAAGGCAAAGGAAGATATTTTTAAGGAAATATTTTGTTCCTTATAATCCCAGAAAATGAACAACAAACTAAAGCCAAAGACATTCAAGGAAAAAAAAAAGAGTGGTTCAGATTCTTTATAGAGCTGGGACAAGCTCTTAGGTTTGGGGGGGAAGCTTTGTTTTGGGTGGAAACATCATTTGATGATGCATGTGATAACACATTGCTTCTCAGGGAAGCAGGGAGCTTCTTAGGGAGCTTAGAGAGAGGGAGAGGCCGTGGGCTGGAGGGCAGGAGACAGTGGGAAGGAACGTGGGTGGAAGAGGAGCAGAAGGAAGCTTCATCACTCGGGCTGAATCACATGTGTCTTGATTTGACTCCACTTTCCTCCTTATTTCGGGGCTTCCCAGGTGGCGCAGAGGGAAAGAATCAACCTGCCAATGCAGGAGACACGGGAAACGTGGATTGGATCCCTGGGCTGGGAAGATCCCCTGGAGCAGAAAATGGCCACCCATTCCAGTGTTCTTGCTTGAAAATCCCATGGGCAGAGGAACCTGGAGGGCTACAGTTCATGGGGTCAAAAAAGCATTAGACATGACTGAGCACACACATACCTTATTTCTACTCCCTGAAAACCATAGTGGAGGTGACAAGTCAGGGCACTCAGGAGGGTTAAGATATAATATTTGTGTACTGTGGCTACATTAAAAGCAGAGACATTACTTTGCCAACAAAGGTCCATCTAGTCAAGGCTATGGTTTTTTCCAGTAGTCATGTATGGGTGTGAGAGTTGGACTATAAAGAAATCTGATGCTTTTGAACTGTGGTGTTGGAGAAGACTCTTGAGAGTCCCTTGGACTGCAAGGAGATCCAACCAGTCCATCCTAAAGGAGATCAGTCCTGGGTGTTCATTGGAAGGACTGATGCTGAAGCTGAAACTCCAATCCTTTGGCCACCTCTTGTGAAGAGCTGACTCATTTGAAAAGACCCTGATGCTGGGAAAGATTGAAGGCAGGAGGCGAAGGGGACAACAGAGGATAAGATGGCTGGATGGTATCACCAACTCAATGGACATGAGTTTGGGTAAACTCGGGGAGTTGGTGATGGACAGGGAAGTGTGACGTGCTGCGGTCCATGGGGTCACAAAGAGTCGGACATGACTGAGTGACTGAACTGAACTAAAGGCCACATAGTATATTTGTATATATTTGTACCTTGTATGTATATTATATATATGTGTGTGTGTGTCTTTTATGGATAATATATTTAAGTTTGCTTATTTGCATCTTATATGATCTGATTTTTTGCTTGCTATGCTCTTCTAGTTCTTATCATTCTTTAGAAATGTAGACTTTTGTACTTTAGCTAATATGTCTTGATTAACCTGCAAAGGGTTGGAAACTTCTTAATGGCATCTCCTTCCCTTATTCCTCAAAGTAATCATTTGCCTCAAACAGCACTGCTGGTTCTAACACATTACTTGCCCTAATATCTGTTGAGTGACACCAGTTGGTCAATAAAATTCACAGGTCCTGAGGCCCCCCTTTTTTTTTCTTTTTAAACTATTGTTCTTTAAAAAGAAAATTTTAAAAATTGATGTCTTTTTAGTTTCTGTCATTGTTTTGGCCACGCCATTCGGCATGTGGGGGCATGTGGGATCTTAGTTCCCTGACCAGGAATTGAACCCCAGCTCCCTGCATTGGGAGAGCAGAGGCTTAACCACTAGACCATCAGGGAAGTCCCCTGAAGCCATGTCTCCTTACCGTCGACCCCAGTCCGCACCGATTTGTTTTCCTTCTGAGTCGGATTATGACGTAGGTGCTCTGGCCATTTCTGTCTTTTTGGACGGTAGCTGGGTCAGCCCGGCCCTGCCAGGATGCTCTAAGCCAGTGTGTAAGTGTGTTTTGTGAGAAAGGGTCAGATCCTTCTAGTTTAAGCCTACATTGCTTGATTTAGACCCCAAACCATTACTGGAACAAGCACTCTCGCCAGTGTGTCAACTGAATTTCTCCTGAAGCTTCATTTCCATCTCCCTTCACACCCTCCCTAGACACACTCTAATTGCACTCGAAGCCTGCAGGGAAGTCAGATGGAGAAGGTAGCGGCTCCCACACCCCCAGGCCCAGGAGAGCGGGACGCAGCCCCACTCGGACAGGTCGCTCACTGGTAATGGGCAGGGCGGGAAGAACACAGGATCTCATGAAGAGGAGGCGTCCACCCAGCCTCAGCCAGCACGGTGCTCTCCTCTGCCTCTGCTTTGTGGAACCCTGAGCGCACACCTGCACTCTGACCTCACCCCCTCCCCTCCTCAGGCTCCCCAGCCCTGGGCAGGCTGCTTTGCTGTCTTGAAGTGAAGGGCAGTCTGGAAACATGACTGTCTTCTGAACTGCTCTAAGATGCTCATATACAGGACATCCCTGATGGCCCAGGAGTTAGGGCGTTGAGCTTCCACTGCAGGGTCACGGGTTCAATACCCGCTCAGGGAACTAAGATCCCACATGCTGCGTGGTGTGGCCATAAATAAATATAAAGAGCAAGACTTTAAAAGATACTAATATACAGACAAGAACACCGTTTCCCCAATAAAAACCACAACAAATGCAGAGGAGATAGTGTTAGCTCAACCAAGTGTGTGTGTGTGTGTGTGTGTGTGTGTGTGTGTGTTAGTCGCTCAGTTGTGTTCAACTCTTTGTGACCCCATGGAATGTAGCCCACCAGGCTCCTCTGTCCATGGGATTCTCCAGGCAAGAATACTGGAGTAGGTTGCCATTTCCTTCTCCAGGAGATCTTCCCCACCCAGGGATCAAACCCAAGCCTCCTGCATTGCAGGCAGATTCTTTACTGTCTGAGCCACCAGGGATATTGAGAGTCAAGTCCTGGAAGACAGTGTTGATTTTCTTTCTTGCGTATTTTACACACTCGGTAGAGGGCATGGTTTAAGGATCTCCTGTTGAGTCAGGGAAATGGTCCATGATGACACAGCCCGGCTACACTCACCTGAGAATGATTAGGGCCTTCAAGTCCCTGTCTCTTTACTTGACTTTTCACTTTTCTCTTTTTCCTGTTTGCTCTTGACTTTCCCAGCTGCTGATGTGTAATTCTCTCATTTCTAACTTCTTGCTTTTTCAGTGTTGTGTATGCTTTGATGATTTCCCTTCCTATTTAACCGATGCCCTGTGGGATCTTGCTCTAGACTAGATGAAGAGTAGAGAGGGTTTAATAAATCATCAAAATAAAAATATTTACAGCAAGTCTGCCACAATTTGACTCTCCAGCTATCACTACCCAGCTGGAGAGAGAATTCAGATATGAGAAGAACTGTGTTAAGTAAACATCTTCTTGACTCTTTAATCTTTTCATGATATAAGTATATTTTTAGATGATGAAGCAGATACGGAAAAATTACAAATTACAAAAAAGTTCCTTCTTGTATATTTTGCTTATAATTTTTGAACACCTTTTATTCAGACACTATAATGTGTAGAGTTTCCATTACAAATCTCTAAACATGTTTAATTTCTAAACATGAAGTCATAAATCTCTAAACATGGAAGGTTTGCTATTTAAACTTATAAGTGATCATTTCAGACATATTTATCTAAGAAGGAGAAAACTAAAATATATACTAGTAGTACTTAGAATTTTAATATTATAGAAAATCTCTCATATCTTTAAGGATGTTAGAGATAAAGGGCTAAGGCGGCGTTTTAAACCATAATGTAAAAAAACTATAACTATTCTGTGATTGTCAATGTCTTACCCTGCTGGTTTTAATAATGTGAAACAGACTTCACGATAATAAACTCCATATGAAGAGCTTTTTTAAAAATGAAAAGATCAAGACAAATCGAGTCATTCTAACCACCCTTTTATATAAACTATGGTACTTTATATATACTATAATACTGAGACTGGATAAAAATGGAGTAGTAGGATAGAAGTTCTTATAAAGTGGAAAATAATGCCTGTCTGTTGCTAATTGTTCCTTAGCAAATAATTTAGGATATTAGGATTTCAGTATTAGGAAATCAAAATGATAGGAATTGGAGTAGGCATCCTGAGACTATGTAAAAATTACTCCTATTTTTAAAGATGTAAACTCATGGGGAGAGTTGAGATTCATCCATGAAAACTTCACATACAAAAGTAATGCAGCAGGCTACTGTATCTCTGGCTGTGTCCACGGAAACAATTATGCACACTTTGGACAAAGTACTTGACATGTAATAAATGGAGGCTAATAACAAAAGAAATCAATGAAGGACAGGAAAGCCTGGTGTGCTGCAGTCCATGGGGTCGCAAAGAGTTGGACACAACTTACCAACTGAACAACAATATAAAAAAATTAAATAGGCCCCAAAATAAATGAGACTAAGATATTAAGCTGTTGTTTTTTTTTTTCCTTTTGATAGCTTCCTCTGTCCACTTGAGAGCTTCTGACCTTCTTCGAGGCTGAAACCAGAACACTCCTCTCCAAGCATGACATACGTCTCTCCATGGAGTAAGGACTGCCCCTTCCCCTATGTTAAATCTGTGTAACTTCTATAAATTTTTGTACCATGTTAGTCAGTCCATGATTAGAGTTACTCTTGTGAATCAATTTTTCTTCCATTTTATTTTCTAATTGCTTTCTTCCTGGGAAACTACTGATCTTTGTATATTTGTGTTAGGGTTTTCCAGGTGGCTCAGTGGTAATGAATCTGCCTGTCAATGCAGGAGACCCAGTGTGGGAGGTTGAGGGGGTGGTCCCAGAAAATCTCTTGGAGAAGGAAATGGCAACTCACTCCAGTATTCTTGCCTGGAAAATTCCATGGAGGGGGTAGCCTTGTGGGCTACAGTATGACTGATCGACTGAGCACACTCACATACACCTAGGTTTGCTTATCCTTTTGTTTTTTTCTTTGCCTGAGTTGAGCATTTTAATGAGGAGATGGGGTTAAACTGATTTGTAAGCCTATCTTTTGGTTTTGTGGGTGAGAACTTATTTTTCTCTGCATAGTCTTCTCTGACCTACGGCTGCAAATCAGAGAACTTGTATCTCCAATGTAGGAAACTTTCAGAAGGAACATTTGTTAAAATTTGTAATTTTTAAATATTTTTGTTTTATTATTTTATATTTTACTGTTTTTATCCTTTTTCTTTTAGAATAGCTTTAGACTTGTAGAAAATTTATAGAGATAGTATGGATGTCCACTGTGTTAACGCCTTACATAGCCATAGTACGATGACCAAACTCAGGAAATTAATGAAGATACAACGCTAGTTGGCTAAATTACAGACTATATTAGAATTTCACCAAGTTTTCATGTAATGTCCTTTTTCTGCTCCAGGATCCAGTCTGGGATCCCATATTGCATTCAGTCATTAAGCTTGAAATTGTGACCATTTCTCAGTTTCTTTGCCTTTCACACCCCTGTCACTTTCATGAAGTACTGGTTGATTATTTTGTTGAATGTCTGAGGTTTGGGTTTGTTGTTCCTTTTATTTTTAAGGGAGGGATCTCTGAGTGTTCATGTCACTTTCTGATTTGATTCTGGTCTAATTCTGGCTAGAGAGATTGGGCAATCCATAGAAGACATGACATTTTCTTTGCTCAAACGGTCATCTTGTATCTTTGAAGACTTCTAGATGGAGTAATGGACTTCTCTGGAAGCTCAGCTGTTAAAGAATCCACCTGCAAAGCAGAAGAGCCTGGTTCGATACTGAGTTCAGCAGACCTTTACCTTTTACAGGTATGATCTTCCTATGTGGACCCCTTACAGTCATGGTGTATCTAAAAGTCTCTCAGAAAATTCAGAACAGCTGGAAATAATTGCACGCCTAAG
This sequence comes from Okapia johnstoni, assembly GCA_024291935.2. Classification (NCBI taxonomy): domain Eukaryota; kingdom Metazoa; phylum Chordata; class Mammalia; order Artiodactyla; family Giraffidae; genus Okapia; species Okapia johnstoni. The sequence continues at coordinate 4,434,892 of CM044321.1, read as the reverse complement.
AGAGAGAAATTGTTTCAGGGAGTCAACCAAACCTGGGTCTGATTAGTGCATGCCTGCCTCTTGGAGACAGTGATCTGGAGCTGGGGTACAATACTAATGACTAATAAGAGCAAACAGTATTTAGTAATTACTATGTGCCGGGAGTCATGCTAAATGCTTTACATCAATGATCTAATTTATTCCTCACAGCCACCCCTTGAGGTGGGTAGGAAGTCGCAGACCTGAGCAGTTAAATAGCTTGCTTATGATCGTGTACTATGGAGGGTAATGCTGTCTGGAACAGAGACAATTTGTTGGCGAATAAATAGGAGCAAAAAGTTCTGTTGCATAAGCTGGCCATCTGATGAGGGCAGGTTGGCAGATGGAGTTCGGTGGCCAGTAACTGGGTGAGAAAATGAAGAGGACAACCTCGTCAAAGACTGGAGTCAAAAGATTCCCTAGCAGTTACCCAGGATTAAAAACTTCTTCTCGATTGTGATATTCCTGCTTTGTTTTCCTACCAGATAAAGAACCAGCCTTCGCTTAATTCTTTAGCAAATAGTCCTTTCTCTTTTGGGACAACTGCGACTGTTGTTCTTTTTCCTCCTTCTGGGCTAAAACCTAGTTTCCCAGGTGGCGCAGTGATAAAAAGTCCACCTGCCTATGCAAGAGATGCAAAAGATGTTGGTTCAGTCCTTGGGGTGAGAAGATCCCCTGGAGGAGGAAATGGCAACCCACTCCAATATCCTTGCCTAGAGAATCCCATGGACACAGGAGCCTGGCGGGCTCCAGTCCATGGGGTCGCAAAGAGCCAGACACGACTGAATACATGCAGCAGCCTGCTGTCTGGTGTTAACATAATGAATATAACGTCTCTTTCACTCAACAATCCTTCAGATATTTGAAGATATCAGTAATGTTCACCTTCAGTCTTTTTTTCCCTACTTGCATGTTTCTGAACTACTTTTCATATGATTAATAATCCTCTTACCAGCTGTGTTTCTATTATTTGGTTAGATAATAGAAAATATTATCTAACACGGACCCATGAGGGCAAACAGGGCTGGCTCTGTGGTCCTTGTGGAAGACAGTTTCACTCTTACCATTCACAACAATACATCGGTGACACAGCCGAAGAGCAAGGGAGAAACTTGCGTTCTCCCTTGATGAACAAATATCAGAAGACTCTTCAAGTTTGAATTTGACATGAAAAACAAATGAAAGTCATCATACAATTAAGACAACTTAGATGTCAGGAGAAGAGAACAGCATGGCCAGCCTTAAGTAGCCAGTTGAGAGTGGGAACAGATCCACGAGAGAATCTTGTGAGCACAGTAACAGCCTGGAAAGATTCAGCATAATATCATTTTGATAATTATTCCTTTTAAGATTTCCCTTAGAAGAACACGTAACTTAGATTTCCTGAGTACATAATCTGGAGCACATCTGAACATTTATAAACTGAATTCTGCCTGGCACTTAAAATGTTTTCCTATTTAGGAGATATGATTGGCAAATGAGACTTTTATCTTTTGATGCCATCAACTGATATCCTGCAGAAAAAGTTAGATGATGGATTTCTTTTGGAACACATGATCATTCTGTAATGTTACCTTTTTCTTCTCTTCTCTTTCTTTATTTGTAACTGAACCCTGAAATAGAACTTAATCTGTCAAATGAACTCTCTATTTGTTCTTTTTGAACAGCAAACACTATTACTGCGGATGTCCAAATTATAAATCTTCTAAATTAAAAATAGTTCAAAAAAGAAAATATCTCTTGCAAATATGTTTTCCTATGATCTTTGGTGTTTACTATGCTATTTTAAAATAATATCTTTTAATAGGAAAAACAAAATGGCAAAATAATGTCTTTTTTATGTGTGTAATGCTCAATAAAAGATCAGTAAACTTAAAGGCTAAATACTATTGAGAGTTTGAGTCAACTGAAAATCAATCTGAGTCATGCATAATTCCCTTCTAACCTTGAACTCTCTTTGCAACTACTCTGCAGACTGTCCTGAGATGCTAGGACATAGCTTGTAGTTGTAATAATTTTTGGCTATCTCATTTCTCAAGGCATTACACAGAAGTCCAAAAAACTACACTGTTTATAAGACAGTGAGTTATACCCATCTTTAGAGAAGTGAAGTAGATGCTTTGAAATATTTTCAAGATTTCAGGAGCCATGATAAAAAGAATCAAATCGATTCTTTAAGTTTCCTTAAAATTTGTTCATTTGTTGGCAAAAATAGAAATTGATTAAGTAATTTCGTCTAATTGCCACAGTTTTCTCCATTTGTATTTGAAATTGGAGAAATAGCTGTATTTATTAATGGAAATTCTCTTTACTTACTGCCAAAAATTCTTCAATTTGTTCCTATGAAATGTGTGGATGTCAAATTTTTATTAGAATATATTTAAAATGAAGAGTTCTTCTTAGCAATAATATGGTGCAGAAAGAATGAGCATTGGATGTTACATCAATCCTTTGAAAAGTTAATGAAAAATGAGAAGGAAGACGTGCTCAAGACTTTTACCCCCCTCTGGTGTGTCTATTAGTAAGATCAGGTGTCATAGCATTTAAATGAAGAATTTTGGTTTATAAAATTAGGCATTGCTCAAAGAAATGACTTAAGTTTTGGGGTGAAAATAGCAATCTCGGTTAAAAGGTTCCACTGAAATACTTCTAAAATTATTTTAGAGGTGTATTTTTCAGGCACAAGACTGTGATTCTTGAATACTCAGAAAGTCAGTAAACCTTCCAGCACTGAATTTCCTCCCTTGCTCTTCTGCTGTGTCACCAATGTGTTGTTTAAACAGTAACAGCATAATTGTCTCCCGCAGGGACAACAGAGCCAGCCCTGCTTGACTTCATAGGTCCGTGCCAGCATCTACACAGGCATCATGTGCTTTCAAGTGATGCCCAGTAACTGACTCAGGCATGGTAGGAAAATGAGAAAGTCAAAGTGCTAGTTGCTCAGTTGCATCTGACTCTTTGAAACTCCATAGACTGCAGCCCACCAGGCTCCTCTGCCCATAGGATTTCCTAGACAAGAACGTGACAGAGAAGAGTGAAAAAGTTGAGTTAAAACTCAACATTCAGAAAATTAAGATCATGGCATCTGGTCCCATCACTTCATGGCAAATAGAAGGGTAAACAACAGAAACAGTGAGAGATTTTATTCTTTTGGGTTCCAAAATCACTTCAGATGGTGACTGCAGCCATGAAATTAAAAGATGCTTGCTCCTTGGAAGAGAAGCTATGGCCAACCTAGAAAACATATTAAAAAACAGAGACATTACTCGGCTGACAAAGGTCCATCTAGTCAGAGCTATGGTTTTTCCAGTAGTCAAGTATGAACCTGAGAGTTGGACTATAAAGAAAGCTGAGAGCCAAAGAATTGATGCGTTTGAACTGTGGTGTTGGAGAAGACTCTTGAGAGTCCCTTGGACTGCAAGGAGATCCAACCAGTCCATCCTAAAGGAAATCAGTCCTGAACACTCATTGGAAGGACTGATGCTGAAGCTGAAACTCCAATACTTTGGCCACCTGATGCGAAGAGCTGACTCATTGGAAAAGACCCTGATGCTGGGAAAGACTGAAGGCAGGAGGAGAAGGGAATGACAGAGGATGAGATGGTTGGATGGCATCAGCGACTCAATGGACATAAGTTTGAGCATACTCCGGGAGTTGGTGATGGACAGGGATGCCTGGCGTGCTGCAGTCCAGGGGGTTGCGAAGAATCAGGCACGACTGAGTGACTGAACTGAATAGAGTGGGGAGCTGTTCCCTTCTCTAGGGGATCTTCCTGACCCAGGGATCAAACCCAGGTCTCCTGCATTGCAGGCAGATTCTTTACTGTTTGAGCCACCAGGGAAGCCTGGAAAGAAAACAGAACATCTAATTTTATTTTTCACTTAGAAATGAAAGAAATCAAGCATTTTAAATATTAAATATGCTTGTGAACACTAATGCCTTCCCTTGCTTACACAAGATGATGGTTTTTACGTGTAGCACCTAATGTGTTATGAAGGCAAAGTGGGCTTGCCACAATGTGTTAAGGCCTTTCTTACTTATTTTTGCCAATATAATTTGCAGGGTAGATGTAAATAGTTTGCTTGTTTCTGACCTGAAATCAGTTCCGTCTTCTGCTCCATTGAACTTTGGGGCAATGAAAGTGCCAGGAATATTCAAGTTACACATGGGCTTTGGCCCATTAGATAGACATTATTTAATTTTCAAATGTCACTGCAAGGCATTGACAGATGAAATTGTAAGCATTGTATTTGTGTGAAAAAGGCAACTTTGATATTTAAAAGCCCTCTGTAAAACTTGACTATTTTTCTTATTTTGTGGATAAAAATGTTATACATGTCAAGGAAATAACATTTCTTAAACTTCAGAAGTGAATTGATTCTGATGTGTAGTTAACCAGATTAGCCATGTTGCCTTTAAAAAAAATGACTTTGGTCTTTGTCTAGTTAATTTCTCTGCATCTTGTTCTTTGTGTTCTGCTCTTGTTTGTTTGTTTGTTGTCCATTAAGTTGAACTGCAGCGCTGCGGAGAATGTTCCGTTCTTTGTAGGTATGTGTGTTTTACATGCAGTGGGCAGGAGCAGCACTTTATCACCTTTTTTCTGGGGTCAGAGCTCGTCTTTAATGTTGGAATCGCCCCCTGTTACAGTTGGGCTGGCAATCGCATACCCCCCCAAACATCCATCCACGTCACTGACTCGGGCCTGAGTCTGAGCAGAGCTGCAGACTCAAGCCAGGACTTCTGTAGAAGACAGCAGGAAAGAGGAGCTCTCTAGTTGCTGAAGTCCCTATTCTAAGGACTGGGGAAACCTGGAGCTTTCAGTAGCCACCGTTGAACCACATGAAGAGTCTCATGCAGACGTGAAGACAACACCAGCTGCATCCAGATAAGGAAGAAAGAGTTCTGATATTTGAGCCTCTGATCAGTCTCCACCTGATGCCGGCCCCCTGCAGGTCCTTGGTCCTTCCAGTAATCAGAACTCCTATGTGTAGGGTAGTTTGTGCTATTATTGGGGCTTCCCTGGTGGCTCAGACAGTAAAGAATCCGCCTGCAATGCAGGGGGCCCAGGATCGATCCCTGGGTCCGGAAGATCCCCTGGAGAAGGAAATGGCTACTGACTCAGTATTCTTGCCTGGAGAATCCCATGGACAGAGGACTGCGGTGGGCTACAGTCCACGGGGCCGCAAAGAGCCCGACACACTGAACCACTCACACTTGTCAGTGTGTGTCACCTGCTGCTACAGTGTTTCTGAGTAAGGTAACATTGTACTGGGAAAGCCGTGTGAACTTGTGGATTCTGTCTATAAAAATGGCAATTTCATAGAGCTTGACCCAACATACTAGCAATTCCACGTGGTTAGAAAACTCCAAAGTCCAGTCTCCACACATTCTTTTGTGTTGTTGGCCTCTTTAAGCCTCAGTTTCCTCTTACTGAAGAGAAAGGGGTGAGGATCTACCCGACCTTTGTACATAGTGATTGTGGAAGCTGATAGAGCACTGTGAAAACCTTGGTAAGCAATCAGCCTCTGTGAAAAAAAAGCAAAAAAATGTTATCTGTTGTTCCTGATTGGAAGGTCTGATTCTTGAGACGTGTTACAGTTTGTCCCAGTGATCTTTCTGGTAGCACTCGGACAGGTTTCTAGAATTGGTGGCACAGGCGAGGCTGTGCAGATGTCAAAGCTTGTCTGAGAATGTTCACTTCAGTTCAGTTCAGTTCAGTCGTTCTGTCATGTCTGACTCTTTGAGACCCCAAGAATCGCAGCACGCCAGGCCTCCCTGTCCATCACCAACTCCCGGAGTTTGCTCAAACTCATGTCCATGGAGTCGGTGATGCCATCCAACCATCTCATCCTCTGTCGTCCCCTTTTCCTCCTGCCCTCAATCTTTCCCAGCATCAGGGTCTTTTCAAATGAGTCAGCTCTTCGCATCAGGTGGCCAAAGTATTGGAGTTTCAGCTTCAACATCAGTCTTTTCAATGAACACCCAGGACTGATCTCCTTTAGGATGGACTAGTTGGATCTCCTTGCAGTCCAAGGGACTCTCAAGAGTCTTCTCCAACACCACAGTTCAAAAGCATCAATTCTTCGGTGCTCAGCTTTCTTCACAGTCCAACTCTCACATCCATACGTGACTACTGGCAAAACCATGGCCTTGACTAGACGGACCTTTGTTGGTAAAGTAATGTCTCTGCTTTTTAATATGCTGTCTAGGTTGGTCATAACGTTTCTTCCAAGGAGTAAGCATCTTTTTACGATGGTTTTATGACGCTGAGAATGTTACAAAGCCCTGATTTATGGCAGGTGACCTTCTCCACAACTAGGTGGAATAGGAAGACACCAGGGCTTACTGAGTACTTATTCTGTTGCTTTGAGCCAGGACAGTTAATCCCACATCAGCCTCAGAAGATGAGGGCTGTCTCTTTAACAGATGACTAGCAAGTGCTAAGTGGCTTCATCAAGACCCCGAGTTCCAAGGGTAAGTTCCCAACCCAAGACCACCCAGCCTCACTTCCCCATGTTGCTGTTAGAGAAGCAAAGACCGCCTCCTTCTTCTGCGGCAGGTCAGTTAAGACTCCAGGTGAATCACTGAGTGGCCTGGTTCTAGTACTTCCAGTCATATGGGGAAATCCATTTTTATGTCAAAAATCTCCATAAGCCCATAGAAACGTTTAAAGGGTGCGGTGATTCTAAAAATATAATCCCTGTCTTTCAAAAAGGCCATTTGACACAAAATGTATATAGTATCACCGACTCAGTGGACGTGAATTTGAGCAAACTCCAGGAAACAGTGGAGGCCAGAGGAGCCTTGGTATGCTGCAGTCCCTGGGATCGCAAAGAGTCAGACACTACTTAGCGTCTGAACAAACACGTGTGTATATGTAAATACATAAAAACCCACTAAAATGGACACACAGTAAAATCTGGGTTTCATAATTAGGAGGATATGACACATAACTCAGTCGCTATGATATAAAGTACCTTGAAAAATAAAAATGGTAGAAAACATGGAAAACACTGCTTTAAAGAGACATAATGAGTCCCATTTGGGAGAAATAAAAACAGTCAATAAATCAGTTGAGTAAACACAGACTCAAATCTGGATACAATTATCTCAAATGAGTTAATAGGTTAATTCAAAATAATATTTTAGGCTTCCAGCCACAGGCTCACAGATTCACTGTCTGTCCTCAGCATCAGTTTTCTGAATCTGTTCTGGATTTATTTTAGTGGAAATGAGTGAGGAATTAAGACATAACTAAATTACTTTTCCATGATGCATGCGGGGTACTGGTGCCATAAAAACATAGTTTCCTCTAGGTTTAATTGATCAATTGGAGTATACGATTAAAATAAAGATCCTCCCTAGATATAGACAAATAAACACATATGTACACAGATATGCGTTTACCTCTCATGAAGGTCTCCCGGGTATTGTGGGCAGAGAACAAATTATGTCACCAGCCACAGGACTTGTTTTATAAAATTATTTCTAAGATAAGTAGTTGCTGGAAGATATTCCTCTGGCACTCCTTAATATCTCAAACTCAGACTGAGCGGTCTTAGAATCTGCTTTTTATTGTATAAATCAACTTTAGCAATATTCATAAACAGTATAATGCCAAGACATGAACATTAAAGACCGTCACATCTTTTGAAACTATACAGAAGTGTATACAGTATGACATTTCAGATAAACATAAGTAGCCTTCTGCCCTGAAAACAAGAGAAATCTTTATCCATAGAAGAAATATTTTTTAGACGTTTTTATAAGTGACCTGATATTAACATGCTGCAGTCCATGGGATCGCAAACAGTCAGACACGACTGAGTGACTGAACTGAACTGATTCGCATCATAGCTCTATCCTAAGTACTGTTTTGCTTCTTTCTTTTTTAAAATTTTATTTACTTTCGTATTTTCGGTTGCCATATGTGGGCTTTCTCTAGTTGCGGCGAGCGGGGCCTACGCTTTGTTGAGGTACACCGGCTTATTGCGGTGGCTTCTCTTACTGTGGAGCACAGACTCTAGGCTCATGGGCTTCAGCAGTTGTGTGGCACAGAGGCTCAATAGTTGTGGTGCATGGGTTTAGTTGCTCCAAGGCGTGTGGAGTCTTCCCAGATCAGGGATCGGATCCATGTCCCCTGCACTGGCGGGCAGGTTCTTATCCCCGGCACCACCAGGGAAGTCCTGCTTTGTATCTTGATATTAACTGGATAACCAGACCAGGAGAAGACATTTGCAATCCATAAGCAAAGATCATATCCACATTATATAGAAGACTCTTACAAGTCAATAAGAAAATATTTAAACATGAAATAGGAAAATAATGGCAAAGGTATAAAAAGGATATGAAAGAAGAATCAAGAAACAGAGCAACTAGCTTTTAGGAAGATGCAAGATGAGGCCACAGTTTCACTTTTATCCTATTGGCTGATGAGGATGTGGAAAAGCAGGAATGCTGATACATCCCTGGTGGAATTGTGAATGTCTCACCTCTTTAAGGAGAAACTGAACGACGTGGGAAAAGATTGATGGTGCCAGCACCCCACTCTGAGGTGTCTCTTCTGGAGAAACTCACAGAAATGTTCATGAAGATGTATAAAATGATGATCATTGCAGCATCATATACAACAGTAAAAACTAGACCCAACTTACACTTCTTTATTTTTTTTTTAAGTGTAATGGACGAGGAAACTCTGATTTAATCATAGAATAAGCATGTAACAGCAGTCCCCAACCTGATAGGCACCAGGGACTGATTTCCTGGAAGACAGTGTTTTCATGGACTGAGGAGCTGGGTGCGGTTTTGGGATGATTCGAGTGCATTGCATTTATTATGCACTTTAATCTAATGATGCTGCTGATCCGACAGCAGGTACCAGTCCACAGCCCGGAGGTTGGGCCTCCTGGGATATAACTTACATACAGCTGTGTTTAGTCGCTCAATCCTGACTGATTCTTTGTGACCCCATGAACTGTAGCCTGCCAGGCTCCTTTGTCCATGAGGGTTCTCCAGGCAAGAATACTGGAGTAGGTTGCCATGCCCTTCTCCAGGGGGTCTTCCCAACCCAGGGATCGAATCCAGGTCTCCTGCATTGCAGGCAGATTCTTTACCATCGGAGCCACAAGGGAAGTTCTGTATGTAGAGTTAGATCTATATAAAACTATACAGACAAAATGGAAAAACATAATTGTGGAGGAAAGCCATCAAATAATATAAACAGCATGAAAACATTTATGTGAATTTCAGAACACAGAAGCAATGGTTTACATATATGGCATGTGAATTCTCACACAAACAAGGTTCCAAAAACAAGCTTGGGACTGATACACATTTTCAGGTGAGAATTTACCTCTAAGGAGAGAGATGAGAAAGAGAAAAGAAAATGGTCATTGTTTAATTTATAATGATTAATCTCTTAAAACTTAAAGAGCTGAGGCCAACATGGCAAAATGATAGTATCTGTGTAACATCGATGGTAGGTCAATAGTTGTGTGTTGCATTTTGGGGAACTTTTCTACAAATGTGAAATATTTTGTTCTTAAACAATTTGAATGAAAATGACTTCACGTCGAACATACTAAAATACATTGCTTCTCCTCTTCTCTTTGGCTTCCGCATTCTGCTTATTCTCCCAGAGTAAATCCTGATCACATCTTGTTTCTATGAGGTTGCACAGGCAAAGGTTTGGCTGGCATTGAGTGAGTGCCTCATGTCGGTCCCAGCCTTTGGGGCTCCCTTAGAAATCTCCTGGTCTGCCCACTTAACATGAAATGCAGAGGGAGTCCCAGTTGGGTAAGTTTGGTGACATGTCTGCAGGTCCTAGGCCGGAGGCATCTCTGGGGAAGGTACTTCAGGGGCACAACAGAGGAGGAAGCTTGTGATGAGGACAGACGTGTGAGCTCAGGGTTCTGGACAATTTGTGAGGCTAGTGAAGTTGACGTAGGCATGGCACACCCCAGCCCAGGTTGGAGAGGGGAGCAAGCCTCTTGGTCTGGGCAGTCTGGTACCCAGCTCTGCAAACAGCAGCTCACTAGGATGAGGAAGCACTGCCTCCATCAAAAATGCCATTTGCAACCACATGGATGGACCTAGAGAGTGTCATAATGAGAGAGGTAAGACAGACAGAGAAGCAGAAACATCATACGGCATCCTTTATATGTGGAGTCTAAAAAGACATGATACAAATGGGGTTGTTTACAAAACAGATTCACAGACTTAGAGAACAAACTTATAGTTGCCAGAGGGGAAGGATGAGGGGAAGGGATAATTAGGGAGTTTGGGATGGACATGTACACACTGCTGTGTATAATATGGGTAACCAACAAGGTTCTACTGGGTAGCACAGAGAGCTCTGCTCAATGTTACATGACTGCCTGAATGAGAGGAGAGTTTAGGGGAGAATGGATACAAGTATATGTGTGCCTGAGCCCCTTTGCTGTTCACCAGAAACTATGACAGCATTGTGAATCAGCTGTTAGTCATTGTTAGCATTTGTCTCTGCAACCCCATGGACTGTAGCCCACCAGGCTCCTCTGTCCATGGAATTCTCCAGGTGATAATACTGGAGTGGGTTGCCATTCCCTTCTCCAACAGATCTTCCCAACCCAGAGGCTGAACCCGGGTCTCCTGCATGGTAGGCAGATTCTTTACCACCAAGCCACGAAGGAAACCCATATGCCAATACAAAATAAAAAGTTAAAAAAAAAATGGCCAGGAACTGGAGAGCCATTGGACAGGACCCACAGAGCTAGGTCCCAGGCTTGAAAACGTAGTGGTATTTATGACCAATGATAGAGCTGAAGTTGGCATAAGGAATACTTTGGAGTCAACTCTATCCACAGCTCCCAGCTCTGCTCCCAGCCTTGCCTTCTCCCCTGATCTTTCAGGAAGCACAGAAGAGGGCTGGCACTTTGTGGTTCTGGCAGTTGCACTGGCCAAGTCTCAAGGAGGAACCTTTGGTTCTGATGAAGATGTGGAGATCAATGGCATCTCTTGGGTCAATGGCCTGAAGCAGTACCAGTTAATACCTACATAGAGGAAATACTTAAAATCAGCGGGCATGAATCTATAAATGCCTATTTCCAGAAATACCAATTCTTTCATTGTTCTGCTTTAATGAAGTTAGTATCTCCAAACAAAAAGAGAGATGGAAATAAGAGTGAAGAACTGCTAACAGGTTGTGTTCTCAAACTATGTCTGACACGTAAAAAAATTTAAAACCCTGATTTTGATTGTCCCATGTGTTTATGAAACCAGGAAAGAACTAAGTTTGGGAAATGATTAAAGATATGTCACCCCTACCCTCCCAAATCAAATCTCTCTCTCTCTCTTCTTTTTAAACTTCTTTATGGTAAAGATTTTCATTTGCTTTATGTCCAGTTAAGTATTTAGTTCTTTGCAGAACTGGATCAGTTATTCACTGTCTTGCTCCTTTTGAGCTGAGCCATGGTGTTGTTTTTCAGCTGCGTATCGGAAGGTAAACAAGTATAGAAATTTCTCCTTTGAAGATTCCGCATGAGTCTGTTGCTGGTTAGATTTTCCTTGCAGAAATAAAAGAGTTTCCTGTTGCATGTTTACCAAAGTCCTTTCTCTCCAGAAAGAACAAACGCAGTGCTACAATTTTCCCATTTGTTAATTTCTCCCGTCGAGCTCAGTCCTTCCCCTGACATATCTTCTTTCTCGTAGTCCACCTCGTTTAGCGGTAAATACAGAGGATTACAAACATTCTTGCTAGATATAAAACATTCCAGGAAATTTAATTTCTTCAGTCATGGATTTTAGCCGTAATGATACTCTGCATTTGTATAATATCTCTGCTATGAGAAACCCAAGCCCCGTCTTCATTATCTGGAGACAAGCATTATTATCATAATTTAGCATCCTGTGTAACTGAGTCACAGGAAATGAACCAGAAATAAATCATACCTGGAGTGTAACTCACAAAAGAATGTAGCCCCAAAGAGAGACGATTGCTTTGTGCCTTGGAAAGTTTCACAGTGGAGGACGATATGGCTGGGGACCATTTAGGGAAGAAGGGGTCTCAATGGATGAGTGTGGGGTAGGAATCGGAGTCGATGGGGAGGGGGTCAGGGGGCCAGGCGGTGGAGGAACCCAGGGAGGAAGGCTTCGGTGCTGCTGCTGGCTCCTGCTCCCCAAAAGCTGGCCTGGGAGCCTTCTCTGATGTGTCATGCCCTCAGCCCGTCCAGGCAGCCACATGTCCTCCACCTGGGACCCCGCTGGGTGCTGAGCCAGGGCGCGGGTGCTGAGCCAGGACACGCTTGCTTCTATGGCCCTGCTCCCCTGCCCACGTGACCCAGTGCGGTCCTGCCTGGGGCTGAATTGCTCGCAGCCCCCTAGACCCCACGGGTCTCTGCTTCTGTCAAGACACTCAGAGCGTCTTAATGATCTAGATTTTCACCCCTAGGGGCTTTCTCTGCTCAAACCAGCTTCCCAAAACAGAGCAGATGTGTTTGAGAGAAAGGAGGGAAGAGGAAGCCGTGACGAGCGAGGTCCTCCCGGTGCCCCTGGTGAGACTGAAGGCAGCCGGGAGCGTCTCCGTGTCCTAGAAGATCCCTCCCAACTGAGCACTGAGAGCCGGTGTCTCTGCCTGTCGATTCATCCTATCCGACAGGTCCACCGGGGAAAGGGGAACTGACAGGAGTGGTAAATGGGGGGGGGGGGCCTCAGATGACCCTCCCCCTCCCGACGTGGGGAGCGTAGTGCCTGCCAGCCGCCGTCTGCGGGCTTGGTCCTCGGGGGTTTCTCACCGCTTCTGGTGGTGTTTTTTTTATCTCAAGGTAGGAATCAATGAATGATTCTGTTCTAGCATGAAAGACACACTAACCAGCTCTTGAAACTGAGACAACTAATCACTGCAAGGGGAGGATGCTATGGGACCAGGGATTGCCTAAACGCGAGGGGCTCCAGGTGGCGCAGTGGTGAAGAATCCACCTGCAATACAGGAGCCTCGGGTTCCATCCCTGAGTCGGGAAGATCCCCTGGAGAAGGAAATGGCAGCCCACTCCAGGATTCTTGTCTGGAGAATCCCATGGACAGAAGAGCCTGGCGGGCTACAGTCCATGGGGTTGCAGAGCGAGACATGACTGAGCATGCATCCACCATTTCACGCACGATGAAAAGCAAAGTTTTCTGGAACACCTAGAAGATAAACACTCAAGTCAAAAACAGAATGTAACCTCTTGGGTCCACTCACAAAGGAATTCTGCCCCAATTGAACCATGGATCCACGTACCATGTATTTATTTATTTATTTAAATTTTTCTACGTGGACCATTTCTAAAAGCCTTTATTGAATTTGTTACAATGTTGCTTGTATATGTTTGTTTTGTGGCCCTGAGGCATGTGGGACCCTAGCTTCCTGGCCAGGGATTGAACCCCAATCCCCTGCAGTGAAAGGTACAGTCTTCACCACTGAACCACCAGGGAAGCCCCAGTGTAGCATGAATTTAGAGCAAGCTGTTGGAATTTGGAGGGGCTTTCTTATCTGGCATTCCACCATTTATACAGTTAGTCACGGTGTTGGCTAAGAAACTGTGACAAAAAAAGGCAAGCAAAAAAAAAAAAAAACCAAAAAACAGAAAAAGGAATACCTGCAAATATGTCACCTTTTTATTGGTGTGCATGGAACACGGTTCAAGAAACTCTCATGAGAACTTCAAGAAAGGAAACATACCATGTCTGTCACTACAGGGGAAAAAAAAGTCACTGGGCCAGGGAGCATTGATTAGAACAATAAGGACTTCCTGGAGCCAAGAGTCAGAACAAATGTGTGAAAGGGTATGAAGGGGCATTACCATACTCAGCCTTTCACAGGAAAATGCTCAGTAAACGGAGGGGCTCATGTCAATATTTGTACAAGGAAACATGCCTCCGTCTGACTCCAAGACATGCTCCAAAAAAAAAAAAATTCTTGAGAAACTTTGTACAGTATCCACAATAGCAATAGAAAAAAAAATACGTGGAGATGGGGGTGGCCATTCTCATGGAAATGAAATGTATTTAACATGGATCCCTTATTTTGAGCTTGCGGTGGGGGACACGTCTAGTGGCCCTGGTCCAAGGGAGGTGTGGCCGCTGGCTTGGACATTCTGGCCTCAGCTACCTCTTGTGTGTTTCAGCTGGGAGGTTCTCAGGTCCTCTATGGACTGGGCAGGGCACACTGAAGGAGGAGAGACTGCTGCTTCATTTATAGGCGACACAGTTTATAAACAGCAAATCAGCACTTGCTTCACGTGTTATGTGTTAGGGTCATTTTTAGCAAAAGCTGGGCATCGGGACCCACGTAGAGGGCAGCTGTGCCTCCGGTCAACCCAGTAGGAAGAAAATTGCAAACGTTATTGAAATGAAATTGGGACGGATGGCTGCTTTCAAGAAGCACAGACTCCCACCTGTGAACCCTGCCTTTTCTGAACCTCCTGTTTGGAGGAAGTTGGTTGCATTCTTTTGAGTCTTGCTGGTGTGGTTCTCTTCTCCTTGTCGACCAGCTTTTAAAAATAGACATGTTTGTCTGGAAGGAGAATGCAGAGATCCACATCTTTAATTTCAGATTTTGAGAAGGGTTTCTGGTGTACTGAGAATCTTGAAAAGTAGAGAAATCCACTGGAAAGAAATTTTAAAACAGGTTTCTTCTTTCTCTTTAGCAATAACAAAGAAAGAGAGAGAGGAAAATAAGACTTTTCTATTTTAACACTTTAGTGGATCATGGGATATGAATAATATCATCATTTTTTCTGCCATTTATTCAGATGTGAAGGAACTCAGTGAATAATAATAGCTGCTGTCAAAAGTATTTATATTTAAAAGGTCTTTATGTAAAAAAAAAAAATTTTTTTTGTCAGGACTGATTTTTCTCTAAGAGAATCCCACCATCTCCTAGCAACCAACCTGGCCATCTTTTTGAATAGATGCCGCATTTACAGTGGGTGCATAACCTTTATGGGGAGGCATTTGCAAATTTCGCAGTCAGGACTCATATGCATTCAAAGCAAGTTGTTAAACTGATCCCAGAGCCAGCCTGGTGATAGAAGTCTCAGGGGGTCTCTACTCTTGGCAAAGACGCACACAGCTGATACGCACACAATCCCCCTGCCTGCCTTGCTCCAGCCTTGCATGTTCTGCAGATGAAAAACGGCCCCTTAAATAACCTGTTCACAGAACTTTTATCTGTTTAAAACAAGCACTAACTCGACAAAATACAAAGATTTTGCTTTGCAAATTACCATCCTAATGGAAAGATTATCTCTTAAGAAAGAAAGCATCTAGCAGTTCATTTATTTAAAAAAAATTTTTTTGAAGAGTAATGGAAACATTAGGAATTCAATCATCTCTTTTGTTACTGCATTTTGATTATTTGTAATATATTAATGTCCCTTTCTAAATCTGACAGTGGGAACTTTCCGATATTCTAAAAACATTGGCTGAGGTTCCTAATCTTTCTTTGAGATAAATATTGTAATAACGAGATTATACATCTGAGACGCAAAATTCATAGAAAGAGAGGAGATAGAGACAGGGACAGGAGCGGTTTCCTGTGACTTCTAACTAGGTGAGGTTGTGTTTAACAACAGAATGGATATTTTCATCTAAATGAAAAACAGTATTTGTTTCATGTAAATATTGCAACCTATTAGAATGAGGGTATGGTTTTAAAGGAACACTTAAATAACCAAGAAAATCTTTAAAATGCACCCCCTGGAATCAAACTTCTGTACATGAAGTATTTGAGGCATGAAAAGGAATGCATGGAGATCTTTATCGCTCCTGGAGGCATTGTCCTCTGTCCTCGCTCCAAGCAAGGTTAACAACTTCGGGCAAGGTTTTGACTTCAGCCAATTTCGTCATGAGACCCTCCTCTTTCCTGTTTTTACGTACTGTTTCTCCTCCTGCATTTTCAGGTTCCTGTCTCTTTTTACCATCAAAAGTTTCTCTGGTGGCTTGTAAAGAATCCGCCTGCCAATGCAGGAGACACAGGAGACGTGGGTTCCATCCCTGGGTAGGGAAGATCCCCTGGAGAAGGAAACGGCAGTCCATGCCAGTATTCTTGCCTGGGAAATCCCACGGACAGAGGGGCCTTGCGGGCTGCAGTCCATGGGGTCACAAAGAGTCGAACATGACTGAGCACATACACGCATACCATCCAAACAGGAACCTCTCAGATAACCAGATATGATACTTGTTTATTTTTGGTGTTGCTGTTTAGTCGCGAAGTCATGTCCAACTCTTTTGTGACCCCGTGGATTATAGCCCGCCAGGTTCCTCTGTCTCCTGCATTGGCAGGCGGATTCTTTACTTGTTTATTTACTGAATCATTTTACTTTAGTTTTGATTCACTTGTCTTCCATGTAACTATGCATTGTAAGTCTTCTCTATCTTGGTTTTGGAAGGTTGTCAGGAATCTGTAATGACAGGTTTTGAAATTTCAGGAGTGCTTTGCCATTTCAAAGAGCCTTCCACATTGTCTTATTGATCCTCACAATGACCCTGTAGAGGTATGTATTATTTTTTAAATTAGCACCACCAGTTTTGTATCTGAGGAGACTGAGCTTTGGAGAGATGATCAGATGTGCTCAAGCCAGTCGCAAACCTCCTCCTGGCCTGGTGATTCTTTAAGGTTTGAACACTGCTTCTAGACACCCCAAAATCCACCTACAATGTGGGAGACCTGGCTTCAATCCCTGGGTTGGGAAGATCCCCTGGAGAAGGGAAAGGCTACCCACTCCAGTATTCTGGCCTGGAGAATTCCATGGACTGCATAGTCCATGGGGTCACAAAGAGTCGGACACAACTGAGTGACTTTCACTTTCACTTTCTAGACACCCACTCCTTCTTATGTCTGATGAAAGGGAGCGTATATCCCCCGTGTCTGAAATCTTAACCCTAAAAAGACTCTTCCTACCCTCTCTTCCAAGACTGCCACATTTGTATGTACCGTTTTTCTAGATGAATCTGTTTTTATTCATACTTAAAATTGATTCTCTTCTCTCAACTGACTTCTATAATGTCCTTTTTTTAACTTAAAAAATTTTTGCACAATTTTAAAAGTTAATTCCCATTTTTAGTATTCATAAAATATTTGCTATATTCCCCGTGTTGTACAATATACCCCCATAGCTTATTCTGTTCCTAGTAGTGTGACCCTCTCACTCCCCCACCCCTGAATTTCTCCTCTCCCCCAACCCTCAACCCACTGGTAAGCACTGCTTTGTTCTGTGCTTTGTTCTGTATATGAATCTGCTTCTTTTTCATTATATTCACTAGTTTGTTGTAAAAAAAAAAAAAGTTTTTTTTTTTTTTTTTACTTTCATAGTCTTTTTTATTGCCATTGTGAAGTTTCTAGCTATGTGTTGAAATTCAACCAGTTCCTATGTTTCTGAAAGATATTTTTACCTTTCCCAAATAGAGGTGACAAGAGAAAGGGAAACAGTTCTGGAATTTAAAAAAAAAAATTATATAAAATAAATAAGGAAGGAAAATGTTTTCAAATGTGTGTTAGAAATTGATATTGATTTGTTCTGGGAGGATCTCCGCAGTTCTCAGGCAGGACACAAATGGATGGCCCGCGTGAGCCCGTCAGAACCGCAGAGCTGCCTTCAGCCGCCTTCCTGTAAAGACAAGACCCGGGATCAATCTGGTTAAGAATCTCGTTGATTCAGAGAGAAGGATGTGATGGGTTGCTTGTGGTTGTTAGGTTACCGTTCCCACTTGCTCACTTAATTGCATGAGACGTTCTCTTTTAATGAACTGTTTTGGTATACCGGAGAAGATTTTAAAATTATGTCCTCGTAAACTGTATATTCACAGCGATAGCATGGGAAAAGTGGATTTTCGGTCATGTCCCAGCCCAGTGTTCTGCGTGCTGAAGAATGACTCCACTCATTCCAATAGTTAGAAGCCGGTATATCTCACTCATCCGGGCATGCGTGCCCCGTTGCTCAGTCATGCCTGTCTCTTTGCGGCTCCTCCGTCCACGGGGTTCTCCAAGCCAGAGTACTGGAGTGGGTTGCCATTTCCTCCTCCGGGGGGTCTTCCCCACTCAGGGACGGACCCCACATCTCCTGTGTCTCCTGCATTAGCTATTCTTTTACTCCTCTGTTTGATGCTAAACACACATCCACGCACACACTCACACTCAGATCAACCGCCCTTTTTAGCAAATGCATCACAAAGATTTGTTTCCAACTATAGAGGAAAATAAGACATCTATCACACTGTTTTTCTCCCACTTTAAAGCATTTCCAATAGGCAGTTGCACAGGGTGGTGCCAGATGTGCGAGCGGAGCTCGGGGAGGGGAACGCCTCGAGGCTGAGTGCTCTGCGGAGGACTCCAGAGCCGGGGCTCACTCCCGCAGGCTGCTGGCTCCACCCGGGAGTCCTCAACGCAGACGGTGAGAAGCGGATGGAGGGGCGATTTGAATACAATTTTCTACATAATCAAGAAACCAATAATGGAAGATTGAACTTGAGCTGTGGCTTAAAGTGTTGTTTCTGCTCGTTGTCTTTTAATGGTTCCATATGGAGACAATAAAGTGACAAGACGAATAGCCGGTTGTAAAGTTTCAGGGCTTCTCTCTGATCCCCATTCATCCTCCCTTGTCAGGTTACCAGTCCTAACCCCCCAGTTTTTCTCCCAATTTACAGGACTTGAGCAAACACATTTTTCATTTGTACCTAACTGGCAGTCTGACCGAAAATAGCAAAGCGACCGCTAAGAACTTTTTCTTGAGTAGCTTTTCTTTTGAAGAGAAGAGGAAATATTGACTCAACTGGGTTAGGAAGATGCAGAATATAGTTACCTTTAGAGGATACTTTTTATTTATGCCTTCTGCTCAGGATCCATTTCAACTTTATTTTTAGTTTGCAGACAAGTATCTTTCTTTAGCTCCCTGTTGACTTTGCTGCTATCTTTTGGTTTCTTAAAATGCAGGCATTTGATGAAGAAAAGTTTTATCTTGATTTTCAGACATTCTGAAACTTTTTTTTTTTTTAGAAATAATTCGAAATCCTTAAGTGAAAAGCATTCATTGTAGTGTTCAGTCTGATTGCCTGCCATCATTAATACGGCTTACAGCCTTGACTTTTCTTCATTAACGTGCTGCCTGGGGTTGCTTGCATGCATTCTCAAGTCAGTCATGTCTGACTCTTTGCCACTCCGTGGACCGCAGCTCACCAGGTTCCTCTGTCCATGGAATTTTCCAGGCAAGAACACTGGAGTGGGTTACCATTTCCTCTTCCAGGGGATCTTCCCAACCAAGGGATCGAACCCGAGTCGACTACGTGTCCTGCATTGGCAGACAGATTCTTTACCACTGACCCTCCTGGGAAGCCCAGTACCTGGGGTTACAGAATTGCTAAATTCATAGTTTGAGTTCCTGAGAAGATGCTGCTGGTGGTGAAGTTATTCTGGGGTGAATAAGAATGAAAATAGAGCTAAACATTTCAAAGATCTGAAGGGCACATCAAGGGTCTCTGCCGTCCAAGACAGTTGCAGAGTTGAACAGTTCAGAGAAGAAGTTTAACAACAGAATGCGCTAATGCTAGACAGAAACACCACGTCCCCATCCAACACATGTGGTTTTCCTTTCCAAAGTTTTTGAGTTCTCCAGGTAGAATCTCTCTGGCTTCTTGGGAAGCCTCTGGTCTCCTAATTGTCTTCCTCGGTAGCTTTGTAGAAGTGTAACAAAGACGTCAGTGGCACTGTCAGATGTGTAACTGTTATAATGTAAAAGAGGTTCTTGCATTTATTACTTCTTTGTGGGTCTTAATAATCTATATGATTTGGGTACCAAGGTAAGGATGAGAGGCTACTTGCCCCAAACCCTCTTCCTGAGCTCAGTGAATGACTCGATACAATCAATTTGAGGGTCGTTCTTGACTCTTTCCTTTCCTCTATCCATCTCTTTGTTGTTCAGTTGCTCAGTGGTATCTGACTCTTTGCGACCCCATGGACTGCAGCACACCAGGCTTCCTTGTCCTTCCCTATCTCCCGGAGTTTGCTCAGACTCATGTCCATTGAGTTGGTGATGCCATCCAACCATCTCATCCTCTATCATCCCCTTCTCCTCCTGTGCTCTGTCTTTCCCAGAATCAGGGAAAGATCTTTTCCAATGAGTCAGCTCTTTGTATCAGGTGGCTAAATTATTGGAGCTTCAGCATCAGTCCTTCCAATGAACATTCAGGGCTGATTTCCTTTAGGATGGACTGGTCTGATCTCCTTGCTGTCCATGTTCGAAATCAACCTAAAACCCTCTCCACTCAGCCTTCCAGGCAGCGTTCTAGTCTTTCTGCTCATCTCTATCCTATTCTCTTTGCCCTTAGTTAAATCCGTGACACCGTGACCTCCTTCTTCCTTGATTTCGCTTGGCTCACCTGACTGTCTTTCCCTCCTGGAACTCTGCATCTGCTCTCCTTTGGATAAACTCCAAACCCTAATGACTGATGTCTGTGGTTCCAGCCTCATCTCTACCCTCATCTCTACACAGCTGGCATTGTGTCCCTCTCATGGGCCACCTGGTACCCAGAGCTTCTCCGGGTAGCAGCCACCCTTCCTATTGCATCTGCTTACCTACCTGCAGCCCATACCACATTCTGTGAAGACAAAAAATGTTTCATTCAGCGGTATATTGCTGGAGCCAAGCTTATCAGCCAGTCCAGAATCAAGGTGAAAGACAGTGTACTGACGACTAAGTGGAAGGTGAGAAAGATGACTGGGCAAATATAAACAATATTTTCCCAAAAGTCTACCAATTTGCCAGGGAAGGCGAAGATGTTGAGGTCAGGTTTCCCTCCTTACCTCTCTCTCTCAATGTGCGTAACTTACGTTTTTTAAAAGCATGAGTGACTCGGACAGTAGAGAATCTGCCTGAAATACAGGAGACCTGGGTTTGATCCCTGAGTTTGGAAGATTTCCTGGAGGAGGGCATGGAAACCCATTCCATATTCTTGCCTGGAGAGTCCCATGGACAGGAGAGACTGGTGGGCTACAGTCCATAGAGTCACAAAGAGTCTGACATGACTGAGTGACTAATAGAACCTGCAGAACACAGGGGTCTGAAGGAAGAGGTGATGGTGCTGATGATGGTGTGGGTGGGCCATGCCACGACTGCGTATCACACATGATGCCCCAGGGTGGGAGGGGGGCATACTGGGACTGAGAGTCAGCCTTGGTGCAGCACCAGGATGGGTCATCCAGAGGCAGGAATGCCTTTTTATGATGATTTTTTCACAAAGGTGCTCAAAGGTGCCTTGCATGCCATCAGGGCTCTGGCAAAGGGGAGCGGCATGTAGTAGCTGATTGACTGAGGACTTAAAGACCCGGGGAGAAACGCCTCCTGTGGCACAGGAGGACAAGGCACCCTGGGAACTGTCACCTGTCCTACAAAGAGATTGGACCACAGCAGGAAAAATGGTGCAGTTGTCTGAAAGCTGTGCGCCGCAGTGCTGAGAAGCTGGGAGAGTTTCTCTCCCCATCCACCCATCCATCCCTCCACCCATCCACCCTCCCACCCATCCATCTATCCACTGTTTCTGTGAAGAAAGAGGATAGGGAGTTTTTTGAGAGCTGGGTTAGAGGAGGTTTGGGGGAAGTTCAAAGCTTTGAAGCAGCCCCTGTGGCAGAACCAAGAGGGAGCTGCTCACAAGCATGGCCAAGCTCCGTTCCCACGAACGTGGCCTTGGCAGGAAGGATGAGGCTTCCGCAATGAAAGACGTCATTATCTGTGGACCCAGTCCACTGAGTTGTTTGTATGTGGCCAGATGGTCCCCAATCCATCCATGACTACTTTTATCCACCTCCTTATCTCTGCGTCCCAAGCCCACGAAGGACGGGGCCACGTCGCCGGCCTGGAGGAGGTAGCCTCTTCCTGTTTACAGCCACGGGGACCCCTTCTCTTCCCCCAGTGCTTCTGATGAGACACAGCGAGTCTCGGGAAAATACTAGGAAGCTGGGAGTTTACAAACAAGCAGGCTGGGTGACATGTGGGCTGTCTAGTGATGGATCTTGGGAAAGTGAGAATGCTGATGTGGATTCCAGAAAGGTGCCTGGGAGGCAGGCAGAGATTCCTTGCCATGGTCCAGCCAATGCTTCCTGGCTGGGACTTTACGACCTCCGGCTGTCAACCATCTCCTTGCCTCAGGTTACGAGACGTCTGTTTTATTATTTTTTTTTATGATGATGATGGCAAGTGTGTGGGCAGACCATCTCCAACAAGCTTCCGAGCCCTCATTAATTTGTAATTGAGTCGATTGCTGTCACTAAATATAAAATGCTTTACCTGCACTTAGAAGGCGATTGGCTCGGGGCCCTGAGTGACCACAGGGCGTTTGTCTATGCCACTTCCCCTGCTCTCTTTTCTGTTAAGACCTTCATGCTCACAAGTGTGAAGAGTGAAAAGAGGGCTCCTCCCTCCTCCTCTACAGTCCCTGTAAATTGGTGGTCTGGGTTCAGCTCTTGGTTGCTTTTCGTGGCCCATCTTATCCCTCCTTCCACCGAAGAGGCAACTTCTTCATGGTCGTGCTTGCTAAGTCGCCTCAGTCGTGTCCGACTCTTTGTGACCCCATGGACTGTAGCCCTCCAGGCTCCTCTGTCCATGGGATTCTCCAGGCAAGAATACTGGAGTGGGGTTGCCATGCCCTCCTCCATGGGATCTTCCCAACTCAGGGATCGAACCCGTGTCTTTTATGTCTCCTGCATTGGCAGGCAGATTCTCCACCACCAGGCCACATGGAAGGCCTATAATTTCTTCGTGGGTCTCAAGCCATTCCTGTAACAAGAACAATATATTCTTAAGTACCACATGCATCCGAGATTTGTCTTGATACGGTCCATTTATTTTAATTTGGGTCTGTCAGCGGAAAAAAAGAAGAGAAGTAATTAAACTTGTGACGAGCACAGAAAAACATTTTAAGTCCTCCTGCTGCAGCCTGAAGTTCACTCCGTTTCTTCCACTTGTCACATCAAAGCCCTCCACTCCCCAAACTCAGCCATACTTTGATTAATTACTTCATCCAGTGAATTTGCAAATTATAGTTCTATGTGATTTATGTCATTTTTAGCTTCGATCCAGTTTTTTGGAGGGAAGAGGGGATAAGCTGTATTCACTGAGCCAGTCAGCCTTCACCGTGGAGAAAGCATGTTTCCAACACTGCTTAATGGTTGTGCTTAAAACACAGTATTTTCTGCTTACAAGGGATATATTAAGGCTTTCGATAATGTGCTGCAGTGTAACTAAAATGTAGAAGAAAGTTGTTATTCTATTTGGAGATCAGGCTTGGGAAAGATAGAGTTCCTTTCTACTACCTCTCAGGTCTCGGATCTGCACCTCACCCTCTTTTTCTCACATGCCTCAATTTCTCTCCCTGGCCTGAATAATTCATGTAAGAAATATAGAGCATTGCTTTTAGGCTTTCCCTCGGCTCCTGCCCTCCAATTTCCTGTCAAGATGAACAAGGGTACATTCATTTAACATGATCAAAATTTTTTTTTTCTCCAAAATTAAAATTAGTGCTTGATTAGGACAGTGTGAGTTCATGATTTAAAGCCAGTTTAGTTTTTGTTTTCTTCTATCTTCTTTCATCTCTTATATTTATTTTTCTTTTCTTTTCTTTTTTTTGTGATGGTTGGATGGAGTGTCTTTCAGAAAAAGTTCACCACAATCTGTAGTGTGTCTTTTTGAAAAAGAGATAAGAAAAGGCCCCTTCCAGCTTTCCCGCAGCCCAGATCTTGCTTGAAATTGGAAGAAACATCTCCTGTCTGTCACCTGAGTCTTTGCTCTTGAGAATGTGGTTTCAGGTGGGGGCTGGCGGCCTCTTGACCCCTGTGTTCCAAAAATATTTATTTAAGAAGGACTGTGCTCTTGTCCCAAAGAGTCTGGGGTCTTGTTTTATAGAGAGGTAGGCTTTTTCATGGACTTCCGAGGTGACTCAGTGGTAAACAATCTGTGTACCAATGCAGGAGACACAGAGACATGCATTTGATCCCCGATTCAGGAAGATCCCCTGGAGATGAAAGTGGCAACCCACTCCAGTATTCTTGCCTGGGAAATCTCATGGACAGAGGAGCCTGGGGGACTACAGTCCATGGGGCTGCAAAGAGTCAGATGACTGAGCAACTGAACATGCGCACACACAGGCCATTTCATGGAGTTGATCACTGCAGCGAAGACACATGACTAGGCAAAGCAGAAATGGAAAAATCCCTGAAAGTGAAGCTCTTTCAGAGACTGTCAACTACTAGCCAAGAGGATTCCATTCACAATTACAACCTGTCACAAAGTTACATATTCGCAAATGGAGTAAACCAAGGAGCTTGGGTCTCAAAATAAATATATCAGCAGAAGTAGTCTTGCATTCATTGAAAAGAAATACCCACAATTGTGATATAAAGATTATAAATATTAATATTTTCCCTTGTTATTCAAAAATGATATTCATGACACGGTTGTCCATGAGGCCAAAAGAGAATAATATTACCAAAAATATTTAATAAAATCGTCTTTATTGTGAAAGTGATGCAAACCACATTATTGCTATATTACAGAAAATAGTAGGAATAATCATTTATAATTCTACCTCCCGTAGAAAACTACTCCTAGTTTTTTGCATGCCTTTTTTTCCCCAGGCACTTTTTCTTAACTGTAGATTAACTTTTATGCTATAATCAGAGTTAAATATATTTTTTGTGCACTATTTACTTCCCATTGTAACACTTTTTATATTGATTCTAGTATATTAGTAATATCTCTTTAAGAGAAATACACTATAATTTACTTAACCATTTCACTGTTTGGGGATAGTTAATTTTTTCTCACATTTTTAGTATTATAAAGAATACTGGAATAAAGGGCCTGTGGCATGCAAGCATTTTAGGTTAATTTTCCGGCTAGATTCCCAGGAGTATAATTCCTGGACCAAAGTTCTTGATCTAGCTACTGCCAGGTTATTTCCTTTAAAGGAAAAACATTCATAACTGCAAGAGCAACATATAAAATCCTAATGTTACAATACTACACTTTGGCTGACATTTTGTTTTTTAATTTTAAAACCTGGTTTGCTAACTGGTGAAAATGCTTTTCTTTTCTGTTTTTTGTTGTTGTTGTTCAATATAATTTTTTAAAATAAAAACATGACATCACAGGTGAGGATGAAATCTCTGTTGTTATTTTTTAAAAATCCCATTTTTAGTCCCACCATCTCCCTCTCTCCAGAGATGACAGCATTTATGAATCTGGGCGTGTATCTTTCTAGTTCATCCTTTTGCTCATTGTGTGTGTGTATGCATGTGTGTTAGATGATTGGTCGTGTCCAACTCTTTGCGACCCCATGGACTGCAGCCCACCAGGCTCCTCTGTCCATGGAATTCTCCAGGCAAGAATACTGGAGTGGGTAGCCATTCCCTTCTCCAGGGGATCTTCCCAACCCAGGGATCGTACCTGGGTCTCTTGCATTGCAGGCAGATTCTTTACCATCTGAGCCACCAGCCTCTGCTGTTGTAGGAGCTGCTATCCTTAAATGATTAACAAAGTCTAACACAGCCATATCTTTAATGCTTTCAACTCAGTCTGATTTTTTGCATCAGTCATTGTGTTCAGTATTTTTAGATCCACCTTAAAAAATGCTTTTCTTTAATCTGGATGTCTGATTCTTTGTAAGGGTCTGTATGTTTCATATGTAACTGACTAGTGGTGGGTTTACCTTCCCGAATTATCTATTCACAGGCTTTCTCATTTAGCTGTACACTTCCAGATGTCTTTTGCTCAACACCTCTCTTCCCATCTCCAATGATGAATTCTCCACCCTGGTCTCCCCGGCGTGTTGGATGACTCCTCTTGCTGAAACAGTCTCTTCCTCCGGCTCCTCTTGCACCACCCTCCCCTGTCTCCTCCTCTCACTGGCACCTCCTCCTCCATCTTTTTTGGGCATCCTTTCCTCTCCTGCACTTTGAATGTTTGGGGTTTCTTGGTTCTGCACACTCTTCTCACTTGCCACCCTCTTGCTGGATGATTCCATCCGTCCCCATGGCTATAAATACGATTCCTGAGTAGATGACTTACATATCCAGCCAGATCTCTCCTCTGACTCATATTTCTAATTATCCACAGAGCATCTCTAACTCCACATCTCCAGATTAACATAGCTGAGGCTGAACTCTTAATCCGCACCCCCACCCCCACCCCAGTCTCTTCCTCTCCATCCTTCCCATCTCATTGATGGCATTCCCACCCCATTGATGGCATTCCCACCCACCGGCTTGATCCAGTGAGAGATGTTGGCTTCCTCTTTCCTCCCTCTCCCTTCCTCTTGTTCAGCAAGCCTCTGAATTTGTGCCTTTCCTTCCATCTTTATGGACATTGCTGTAGTTCAGACCATTGTCTTTTGCCTGGAAGATGATGGTAATTTTTAGCTAGTTTCCGCTCTGTTCCACATTCCATGTGTCACTATGCAAGCAGAAGGCTGTTGAAAACAAAATTAGCTTTTGTGTCTCCCCTGCTTATTACCCTTTCCATTGCACCTGTTGTTCTGTTGCTCAGTCGTGTCCAACTCTTTGTGACTCCATGGACTGCAGCACCCCAGGGTTCCTTGTCCCTCATCATCTCGAGATGCACTTGCAATAAAATCTAAATTCCTCGATCTGGCCTCCAAGACCAGGCGTGATTTGCCCTTGCCTACTTCAGCCACCTTGCTTGCCTTATTTCCTCTTCTTGTCCAGCCAATGCAACCTTGCCCTTCCACAGACGGGCCAAGCCCCCTCCAGGAGGGGGACTTCACTGCTCCTGGATGCTGGGTTCCCTGAGTCATCACCCAGATCTTAGTTCTTGCTTGAATGTCACCTTCTCACCCTTTGAATTTCTGTGAGAGCCCTGGTTTCCTTGGTAACCCTCATCACAGTGCATACCCTTTGTCCCTCTCGTTGCTCTTTGACTGTCTCCCTCTCTGGATTGCAAGCTCCATGGGGGCAGGGACTGGGGCTCTTATCCCATGGTGCCCGTGTCTGGTGCAGCCCAGCAATGGGCGCCTGACTATTGAACGGATGGGCACCCGCAGCCCTTGACATTATCTTCTGATGGTAACCCTGGAAGAGCTCAGAGGTTCGACTGGGATGTGGGGAAGGTCATTTGGAGGAAGTCTGAAGGATGGATTATGATTTCAAATTGGAAATCCAGTGACACAGTGAGGTAGTTATTTTCACCTTGAGGCTGGAGCTGATGAGTCTTAGACATCGGATGTACTAAGTACCAAGCTGGGTGCAGACTCTAAAGGGTCCACTCAGGTGACAACTGGCAACCGCTGCTTTGCAGAAGCAGATGGAGTGGGTTGGTGGGGGGCAGAAGACCCCTTGCTTCAGGTTGCAGACAAAGTGGGGGCTGAGGCAAGCAGAGGCTGAGTGCTCTTTAGAAAGGAGAGAAGAGGCGGGCAGAGGAGGGGCATGCAGGACTGAGGAGAGGCTTTTCACTTAGAAGGAAGCATCTTGGGCACCTGCTTTTATTCTCGGCAGCTCTGATGGATCAGAGAGGAGGCAGCCCAGGTGGATGATGTGTGGGGTTGGGGAGGGTGTCAGACTGGAGGACAGGAGACTAGGAAACACTTCTTCGAGACTGAAGTCGACACAGTGATGGTTGGCACCGTCGTTGGTATTCTTAGCGTTATCCTTGCCCTTCTGGTTTTGATGGAAATTCCTTGAGGACAGAAAGTGATTTTTACCTTTCTTTGGCATCTTCCCACGTGCTGGCCTCATTTCTGAGCACAGAAAAAGCCCATGCATCATAGATTACTATGCGAGGTGCGGGGTCTCATCCTGTCAGGCATATCCCCGCCGATTTGTTCCAACCCTAAAAAGCACTTACCAGCCATGGGCATCAGGTCTCTAACCAGCGAGCCAGCCCCCCTCAGATCACAATCTGCCAGGTTCCTCCTCGTCCTTTCAGGTCCTGCGACAGGGGGTGCAGCATCCTGAGCCCCCCTGGATGGAAACATTCCTCCCTCCCCGCCCTTACCCCCCAGCAGACAGGAGCTTGCTCTTTTTCTGCTCATTTATTGAAGCAGGAAGAGCGACAGCCTGCTGTGGGGACCGGTGGCTTGGGTTTTCCTACAGCGGTGACCCGATGAGTGGCTGTGCCCTGACGCTGCTCCCCGTCGAGACATCACTCCCTCGTTTCGTTGGCCCTTTCAGTTATGTGGGCGTAGAGCGAGGTGCAGGGGGGCGGGACGAGGGAAGTGGAAGACCCCCGTGTCTCCTTGGAGCGCTGTTCAAAGGAGTCCGGTCCTGAAAGGTCGTCAGACGTGTTACTGTGAGTAGCCGTGGTCACCTGCGGTGTCACGCTCCCGCCCTGGGTTCTGACCCTGTTATGGCCGTTAGCTGCTTGTCACCAGGACCCTCGTTAATGTGGGAGAGACACAGATTGAGAGGCCCGCTCTTACCCTCGAGCTGTTCTTTACGCTCACTTCCTGCGGACAGGAGGAGGGCTCGCCGTTTATCCACATCCCGTCTACTGATGGATCCTGCTGCTGCTGCTGCTGCTGCTGCTAAGTCGCTTCAGTCATGTCCGACTCTGTGCCTGGAAAATCCCACGGACAGAGGAGCTTGGTAGGCTACAGTCCATGGCGTCGCGAAGAGTCGGACACGACTGAGCGACTTCACTTTCACTTTTCACTTTCTTGCATTGGAGAAGGAAATGGCAACCCACTCCAGTGTTCTTGCCTGGAGAATCCCAGGCACGGGGGAACCTGGTGGGCTGCCGTCTATGGGGTCGCACAGATGGGTCCTGGCCTCAGGTTAATCCGGGGGAGGGGGGGGAGCTATCATTCCTGGCTGCACGGACTCAGGCAGGAAACGGCAGCTTCAGAAAGATTCTTTAAATGATGAATTTCAGCAACAACAACAACAAAAAATCATATATTGTTAGATTTTCAATGCATTTTTAAATATTCTGCATTTTGTAGGTATTATACATTCTTATCATTTTTCTGTGATTCATTTATCGGTATATGTGCATGTGTGTGTGAGCATACTCTGTCCTGTCTGACTCTTTGTGACTTCATGGACTGTAGCCTGCCAGGCTCCTCTGTCTGCGGAATTTCCCAGGCAAGAATACTGGAGTGGGTTGCCGT
Source organism: Okapia johnstoni (assembly GCA_024291935.2). Taxonomy (NCBI): domain Eukaryota; kingdom Metazoa; phylum Chordata; class Mammalia; order Artiodactyla; family Giraffidae; genus Okapia; species Okapia johnstoni. The sequence goes on along the minus strand of CM044321.1, from coordinate 4,405,750 downwards.
TTTCTTCTCCAGGGGATCTTCCCAACCCAGGGATCGAACCCAGGTCTCTTGCGTCTCCTGCATTGGCAGGTGGGTTCTTTACTAGCTGAGCCACCAGGGAAGGCTTTATATACATCCTATTTCCTTATAGCTCTTAAAGTGAGAGATGCTCTTTCTCTTTACTTGTGTACAGTGGTTTTTCTGGAAGACACAGACTTTATGGAGGTTGGGATGGGAGGGCTGGGGACAGTGAAAAACTTAACATGCAGGTGGTCATTAGCATCCACCGGAACTCAAACACAGGGGTCTTCAGGAGGATGCAAAGTTTTGAAGCTTCAGGAAATCTCAGAGTTTGTAAATATACATTTTCACATACAAGTGAAATAAAGTAAACAGTTTGAGAGTGCAGGGCTCCTTCAAAGCTCCAATCCTTTGGCCACCTGATACGAAGAGCCAACTCATTAGAAAAGACCCAGATGCTGGGAAAGATTGAAGGCAGGAGGAGAAGGGGACGACAGGATGAGATGGTTGGATGGCATCACTGACTCAATGGACACGAGTCTGAGCAAACTCTGGGAGTTGGTGATGGACCGGGAGGCCTGGCGTGCTGCAGTCCATGGGGTCGCAAAGAGTCAGACATGACTGAGCAACTGAACAACAATCACTTACTTTATAACTTGCATGAAGATGTTAAAAGCTGTTTGAAAGTGTGGATCCAATCACATAGATACTGCTTCTAGACCTCTGAAAATGCACATGTTTACTTATCTTTGGCCCCAACCTGACACCAGTAAATGGGTAGGAACAATGAAAAGTGGCCTGCGGGCCTGGCCGGCTGACTTCACCGAGACTCTCATGTCATGAGTTTCATCTGATCAATGTCTAAATTGCTCTGCCTGCCCAGGCCAGTGGTCACCCAGCCTGCTGGAACGCTCTCTTGTATGTCCATTGTCATTTCAGGGATGGTAGTACTAGGAAGAGCTCTGTTTTGTTTATTTCTTAGCAGTATTTTTATTACATATATACCGCGTGGGGAATACACACTGTCTAGTTCCATTGTCTGTTTCTTCCCCCAGGTAATTTTCCATCATTTAGAAGTCCCCTCTGCAAGAAGAGAGCTTTGTGATGCCTCACACTAGTCCGCTGTGTGAACATACCAATAATGTGTTTACATACCCTCCTCAGGTTTGCCATGAACAATGTTGCCAGCTTTGCTACTATAAATAATATTGTTATCGTAACCGAATGTACTGAAGATAGATTCTGAAAATTTGAATCAGTTTTAGTGTTTTAAAGCATATTCATTAAATACCTCTAGTATAGACTTAATATTCTACTTTTGCTAAAAAAAGGATATCATCATTATCATTACTATCAATTTTACAAAAACCTCTCTTAATTTCATAGGCCCTGAATGATGTCCCATTGTTTGAAGCCAAGTGTCTCTGCTTACAAGTGAGAGTAATAATTTTCCATCATCCATTTGAAACTTTTCTGTGATTCATTTGTTGTTGCTCATTGTCCTTTTTTTAAAAGTTAAAATAATGATGTGTATTTCCCTGATCTATCTCAGTTGTTTTTAACCCTGGCCGTACATTGGAATCATCTGTGCGTTTTTAATAAATATGCTAGCACCAGACTCCATCCCAGTATTATTGATTTAACTGGTTGTGGGCGGGGCGGGGGCAGCATTTAACGCTGGCATTTTTGAGCGGTTTTTTTGCTGTTGTTGAAGACTGCTGACCTAGAATCTCTATGTACTAACCTGTTCCCTTAGTATATTTTTCTGTTTAACTAAAAGAAAAATATTTTACAGATGTTTGCATTTTCAAAAAAATGAAGTCCAAGCATGGGTTTCGTAGAGCTTAAGGTATATATACTCCGAGGTAAGACAAGCTGGACTTAAATCTTGCCTTCGTCCTTTATAAACTATGTCATCTTGGGCAAATCGTATTCTCTCTCATGACCCCAATTTTCTCTACTGTAAAGGGGGATTGATTTATAGTATATCTCATGCTTTTATTAGAAAGATTAAATCGGTTAGTGTTTGAAAGGCACGAACAACAGTATCTAGTTCATTTGTTTTTCTTTTATTATTCCTTCATTGGTTTTACTCTGACAAAGTCTTTTTTGACTCTGAGATCAGGTAGATACAGATGTATATTGTGTCCGAATTTTTTTTGTTTGTTTTACTTTTCTATTTCTTGAGTAATGTCTTCTATTTCTACATTTCTCTGAGTCCTGAGATGAAGCTGATGTTGAAGGAAGAAATAAACCCATCAGGGTGTGAGAGGGTTGATGTACAATTTCCCCAAATCGACATTTCATCTGAACCACTTCCTTCTGATTTTAGGATACCAGTAAAGTTTGTTTTCTGATATTATCTCACCTTACAACACCCACAGAAAGCAGCCGTAACGTGGACTCCGCTAGGCACGGGTCCCTTTGACCTGTGCTTGTTTGCACATCTCTAGTTCTCAGACAGACCAGCTGTCAGGAGGCTGCACACAGCTTTCCAAATACCTAATAATGACAAGATGCCACATACTTCTGTGAAAATAAAAAAGAAATCATAACACCACAGGCACACGAGTGGATGCAAAATAACCCAGGGCCATTACTACAGAGTTTTTTGCTTCTATGATATCCAGAAAAAGTGATTAATGGTTCAGAGATTCAAAATTTGATTATAAGGATTCTGAAATGAGCCACAACAACATTATGAAGGCATACATCTTGGTAGCTTTTGTCCTGTCTCTTATCACCACCTCCTGCACAGGCATTCCTTCAATTCTCCTGTACCCTGGATGTCAACCTCATTGTTTGAGTTCATAAATTACGTCGCACAATAACTTAAATAGGAGGAGTTGAATAGCCGCAAAAACAGCAGAGACATTTTTTTACACATTTCACTTTGGGGAAAAGTATAAACGTCTTCTTTGTCTTTGATCAATTTCCCATCAGCTTCTTAAGGAGCAGCAAGTCCTGCGAGCTTGCTTTCAGGAGAGATGGCATCAGCAAACACGGGAGGAGGAGACGGGGCTGTGCTCCGCTGTAAGGATGCCAGGATATTGGGAGTTGAGCCTGGAGCGTCTGAGTCAACCTCCATTCTGTGGTCCCTGTTTTTATTTCCCAAGATGCTACCCTAGTGATAGAGGCTATTGAATGTATGGCTATCTTAGAAGTACCAAGAAACTTGACCCAGTTTACCAAGTTTGTGTATATTCTCACTCTATCTTATAAAACATCACCACCAAAGGTTTCTACAGTGGGGAAACATATTCTTCTGTGAATATATAGATTCATAGATTCATAGTATTCAAAGCTCCAATACTTGGGCCACCTGATGCAAAGAGCTGACTCATTGGAAAAGACCCTGGTGCTAAGAAAGATAGAAGGCAGGAGGAGAAGGTGATAACAGAGAAAGAGATGGTTGGATGGCATCACTGACTCAATGGATATGAGTTTGAGCAAGCTCCGAGAGATGGTGAAGGACAGGGAAGACTGGCATGCTGCAGTCCGTGGGGTCGAAAAGAGTTGGACATGACTGAGTGACTGAACAACGTGAATATGTATGTGTGTGTGTGTTGGGCTTCCCCAGTGGCACTAGTGGTAAAAAACCTTCCTGCCAGTGCAGGAGATATAGGAGACTCAGGTTTGATCCCTGGATTGGGAAGATCCTCTGGAGGAGGGCATGGCAACCCACTCCAGTATTCTTGCCTGGACAATCCCATGGACAGAGGAGAGGGATGGGCTACTGTCCATGGGGGCTACAAAGAGTTGGATACGACTGAAGCAACTTAGCACGCACACATGTATATTGCTAGGAATCTTTTTTTTTTTTTTTAACTCTTATCTATTTATTTATTTTTCTTTCTCAAACCCTTTTTCCATTGAGGTTGTTACATAATATTGAGCACAGTTTCTTGTGCTATACAGTAGGTCCTTGTTGGTGGCATGTGTGCATGCTAAGTCACTTCAGTTACTTTGAAATGGATAACCCTTGTTGGTTATCTGTTTTAAATAGACCAGTGTGTACATGTCCATCCCCAAATAAATAGTGCACACTACTTAACTTTTATGAGTATCATGCTCTTAGAGATGGAATCTTTAAAATCATACATGCTCGTCTTTGTAAGGGTGCAGAGAGATGAAGCCTTAGATTTCAGCCCACTTCTGAGTTAAAAGCCTGGCATACAGAAATGTCTGTTGATGAAGGAAAAGTCATTTGCTATGCTGAACAACAATCAAAGTGTCATCTAGGTCACTGACTTCCACACCATCGATTAGTAAGCCTAATATTCCATATAAATGAAAAATATTGGACTATATACACTGTCCTCTGTTTTATGTTGAGTCAGATATCTCCCAGTCATTAGAATAGAATAGAGTTCGATCCCTCAGTCGGGAAGATCCTCTGGAGAAGGGAATGGCAACCCACCCCAGGATTCTTGCCTGGAGAATCCCATGCACGGTGGAGCCTGGAGGGCTACAGTCCATGAGAGAGCAGAATTGCACACAACTGAGCGACTAACACTACTCTACGCTGCTATACACTGTCCTCTGTTATATGTTGAGTCAGAATTCTCCCAGTCATAATAGAACTACTGTAAGTTGCATTAATACTTGGAGGCCACCGGGGTGCCATTTAGGGCAAGGAGACTGTTGATTAAGTTTCCACTCATGCAGATTCTGCGAGTCTTTAACCCATATCCAGGGAGGAGGCTGGGCCTTAGGGAAGCCTGGCTCTCTGGATTCCCTTCCTCCTGGCCCACAAGCTGGTGACGGGGGAGGGGTGGGAGAGGAACAGTTATTCCCCCCCCGTGTCCCCCGCCCCCCCCCCCCCCCCGCCAAGTCCTACCTCTGCAGGAAGACGCCTGCTCCAGAGGGTCACGTTTCTCTTGCTTCTTGGCCGTGGCAGTTTCTGTTGCGTAGTTCTTTTGTTTTCTCCTGGTGTAATCTCTGTGACACATGGCGCTGGGACAATGCAGACGACCCTGTCTTCGATGCGCAGAGTTCTCTGTCAAGATATTGTTGTCCCACCCTGGGCCCAAGTCCCAGTTTAGTAGGAGCGAGGAAAAAAAAAAAAGAAACAATGGAGACAAATTTAGACACCGATGGGAAAAGAACTTCGGCTCACTGTCCAGCGGCCCTCTGAAGTCACACCCACCAGGCCGTTTCCTGTGACCTTCTCAGGGATTCCCGGCCCCGCAGGAGAGCTCCTGAAACCCAAGGCAGACAACAGATGATTAACTTGTGGCTCACCCTGCCCATGCAAGTTCACTTCCCAGGCATCCTTCTCTTTAAAAAAAACAAACACCGCCACTAATAACAACAAAAAAAAAAAGTAAGAAAAAAGCCGAACTTCACGTATTCCAAACAGAAGCAGGATAATCTCTCTGTTAAGATCTAGACTTGATTGTTATCAGCATTTATTTTCCCAGCCTTTCGTGGCCAGCATTAAGTCTTGTACCAGATGCATCTTAGGCCTTGGCACAGTCACTCGCCTGTATCCTCTGATGGTGGGTGAAGGGGGTACATGCTCATCCTTCATTCCTTTTTCCTTCCCTCCTTTTCTGATTGTGGTTGTTATTTAGTCGCTCCGTCGTGTCCAAATCTTTGCGAACCCATGGACTGTAGCCTACCAAGCTCCTCTGTCCATGGAATACCCAGCCAAGAACACTGGAGTCAGTTGCCATTTCCTTCTCCAGGGGATCTTCCTGACCCAGGGATTGAACCTGAGTCTCCTGTGTCTCCCACATCGCGGGTGGATTCTATACCATTGAGCCACATGGGGATCCCTCCTTTTTGGAACAAACAGCTTTATCTCATATATTTGTCTGCTCCCTGCTCTCTCCAGCTCTAGACAATGTAAATTTACCCAGTGATGTGAAGAGACTTCTATCAGCATGTGAGATGGATGACTGATTTCAAAGGTACTCAAACTTCACGCTATTTACACTGGGACACACGTATCTACAGCAGTGGCCTGGATAACAAGTGCAATAGGCAATAACAATGCAGTCTCCTTCTGGACAGTCTTGCTAATGAACTGTGAAACTAGACAGATGCAGTCAGAAATACATAACACCACTTCACACGGGAGTAATGTCTGTTTTGATACCACGTATCACATTATCCGGAGGTCTCATTTTGATTGGTCACCGAGTATCTTCTGTTTTTTAAATGTCTTTAATAATTATAGACATATTTTAGAAGGAAATACAACTTGCTGGTGCATACCATCACTGTAAGCAAAATTATCATAAATATCCAAGTTTTCAGGCAGATTTTAAATCTTATAGAGCAGATTCTATGCTTATACTAGACCTAGTTATATGAGCAAACTTATGGGACAAATATACCCTATTTTACTTCATTTATGGGGATGCAGCTCATGGAGTACCAATTTCAGTTCCTGGTGGAGTGGTTTCTCTTGTATTATTTCCCTCCCTAAGCCTCTACCTCTTACATGTAGAAGCAAGAGGATGCAGTGGGAGGCAGAAAGGAGAAAAGTAACAGCAGCCGGTAATCAGTGATTGAAGGAGAAAATTGTTACTGACCAGGCCTAAGAAAGAGAACTCCATTGTTTTCTTGTTTCTCTTTAGTCCTGAAGAAGTGTCCAACTAGCCAGTTGTAAATTAAGTGCAGTGAGGAAGTCTAAAGTCGTTTGATGTGGAAAAAATAAGGCAGGCATGGGAAAGTGCAATGCACACTCTTCTGCGTGGGTGTATGTGTATTAGTCGCTCAGTTGTGTCTGACTCTTTGCCACCCCACGGACTGTAGCCCGCCAGGCTTCTCTGTCCATGAAATTCTCCAGGCAAGAATACCGGAGTAGGTTGCCATTCCCTTCTCCAGAGGGTCTTCCCAATCTGCGTGGATATTTTATAATTTTTCCTAAAATGCAAATAGCTTTCTAGTTTCCCCTCCAAACATGAACCCATCCAAATGCTTGATGACTTTGGTAGCAGAGATAAGCACATTTCAGGCGAAAGTTATTTGAAACGTTGTACTATGAAAACTAGACAAATTTAACCTTTGAATCTCTTGCTTCTCTCTGCATTTGTTGTTTCTCATCCAACACAGTCTTGCCAAGAAAGCTCAGATCTCTGTTTGCAGGGTGATACCTGTTCCGCATGGATGTTCTCCTAGCATCCCAGCCCCTCACCCCCTGACTCCCCATCTCACCTCCCATCTCCATGATCTGCACCTTTTCTCCCTTTCCTTTGCCTTGTTAGTTTTCTCTCTCTGGATTGTTATCCATCCTTTTACAGGTAACTGTACAGTTTGCTGCCAAATTTTTCAGATCACATTAGAATCCAAGAGGTTGTGCTACATCCTGTGAGACAAATGATGCTCTGGAGCTAAGGTGAGAGGCAAGGTGGAGAGGGCCCCAAATGGGTGAGGAATTGATACTGTGTTTTGTTTATAAGCATAGCAGCTAAGGATTTTATAAAAGCGTGGTAATTCTGTTAAGGTTTTATTGTGTGTTCCTTTGATATGTTGCATTTAGTGCAGTGACTATATGGTCAGTTCAGCAACCTGTCTTCTTACAAGAGGGTGTAAACAATCTGGGGCAAAAGCTTGGTTTGGTCTCCTCTTTAAATTCTCTCCTTAATCCTGGACCCCATGATCACAGGAAAAGACACAGCCACAGTCTTTTCTATGGCTCTTCTTCACACCCAAAAAGCTGGAGAAGAGTCTAGAACAGAGTTTCTCAGCTGTGGGCACTGTTGACAACTTGGGCTGGATAATTAATGGTGAGGGGGCTCTTCTGTGCATTGTAGCAGCATCCTTAGCCTCTATCTGCTAGATGCCAGCATAGCTGGTCCCTCCCCTGCCAGCCACCTGGATGTGACAATCCAAAGTGTCTTCAGGCATGGTTCCAGGTGCCCTAGGCGACAGTATCGCTCCCGTTGGAGACCCACCCACTGGGTTAAGATCTTGCAGCAGTGACTGCCCTTCCTGGTGCTGGCGACCATGCAAACTTGTTCTGCCTCAGAGTAGCTGAAGCGCAGCTCCTTCACCCTGGATTGCTCTCTCTTCCCAAGAACTGTATATGCCTCATTTCTTCAAATCCTGCTACCCAAAAGGCACCCCCAAGATGACCATCTCTATTTATTTATTTGGCTGTGTCAGGTCTTAGTTGCAAGATGCAAGATCTTTGTTGAGCTCCAGAGCACAGGCTCCTCAGTGCATGGGATTCTCCAGGCAAGAATACCGAGTGGGTTGCCATTTCCTCCTCCAGGGGATCTTCCCAATCCAGGGATTGAACCTGCATCTCCTGCATTGCCTGGCGGATTCTTTACTGCTGAGCCACCACGGAAGCCCAGCAATGGGCTTCCGTTAACTAACCTGTTATTTCCTTTTTAGCAAACAAACTCATTGTTTTTTCCCCATTATTAATCAGTTAGTGCTATTTTATAAACACACACATACATGAAAAAGTAAATCACTCTTGTCTTCCCATCCAGAGGTCACCACACAAAGTTAATTTGTTATATTTCTTTGGGGAATTTTTCCCACACACAATTTTTTATATTTGTTTTAAAATCAAACTTTTATATGGTGATCTTTAATCTGCCAGAGTCATAAAAAATGAAATGGGGGAAACCTCAGAGAACTGCCCTAAAGTGACTTTTGAAAAGACCCACATGTGGAGTCACCATTTTGTGAGGCAGAAATCAGACTTCCTGAGGTCAGCTGTTCCCTCTAGCCTTCAATCAGCATTTAATCTCATCACGCCTCGGTCTTCTGTCAGTCCAACAGAGATCATGATGGAGCAATCGTATGAATCACAGGTGAAGCTGGGAATTAGTATAACCTTGGCTTCTGTGAGTTCTTTCACATCCTGCCGCATCCAGGGACATCCGACCTCAGTGAAGGCTGATCTACTGGTACTTTGTCAGCTGAGATTTTTACTCTCCCAACCCTCCTGCTTTTTTTTCCCCCTAAATTGGGAAGAAATCTTGAAAGGATATTTCCAGTTGTTATGGACATTCTCAGAAATGCACACCGCTGTTGCATGAGCTGAGGGTTCTACTCTTAGGGGGCCATAGTTCCAGGTGGGAAGGGATGGGGTGGGGGGGTTATAATTTCTAATCTCCTGGATGATTAAAAGATGCTTGCTCCTTGGAAGAAAAGCGATGGCCAACCTAGACAGTGTATTAAAAAGCAGAGATATTACTTTGTCAACAAAGGTCCATCTAGTCAAAGCTATGGCTTTTCCAGTAGTCATGTATGGATGTGAGAGAATTGGACTATAAAGAAAGCTGAGTGCTGAAGAAATGATGCTTTTGAACTGTGGTGCTGGAGAAGACTTGAGAAATCAGTCCTGAATAGTCATTGGAAGGACTGATGCTAAAGCTGAAACTCTAATACTTTGGCCACCTGATGTGAAGAACTGACTTACTGGCAAAGACCCTGATGCTGGGAAAGATCGAAGGTGGGAGGGGAAGGGGATGACAGAGGATGAGATGGTTGAATGGGATCACCAACTGGGTGGACATGGGTTTGAGCAAGCTCCTGGAGTTGGTGATGGACAGGAAGCCTGGCATGCTGCAGTCCATGGAGTTGCAGAGAGCCGGACACGACTGAGTGAGTGACCTGCACTGGATGATGACAGTGCCAGATCCATGTCCTGACTGCTGACACCGATGTGAAACTACAGCCGAGCTCTTTCTTAACCACCCCCGGTTGCCCGGCTCCAAGCCTTCTCTTTATCGAATTGTCTGTATTGGGATCCTTCATATGAAAAATAAGATTCTTTTGCTAAAAAGATTCAGAAGTGACAGCTGTAAACAATATTATTGTTATAAAGAATTTCAGAAACTTGAAAGCATTTCTTATGGGTTCTGTTTAATAACATTCAGAGATATTGTTTTCTTCTCAGTTCTTAGATGATGTTCCAATATGCTGTCTGCCTGATATTTTTTTTTATTGACTCCATTATAATTCACCTCCCTCTCCTTCTCCCTTAATACTGTTTGTGTGTGTGTTTTGAGTACGTTTCTTTCTTAAATAAGGATGGCTTTAACTACATCTGGTATTGTCCAACATCACACGTGTATAGTATCTTCACTTGGTTTTCTCCCATTATCCACTTAGGTAATGCCAGCAGACAGTTTGAACAAAAATATGAGACATACATTTCTGAAAAATTTATATGATATGGGGGAAAGTTCATAACAATAATAGATGAAAAAAGCGTGGTAGCACCCACTCTGATATCGTCTCAATTCTGTAAAATTGAAGGCTCTCTCACACACATTTGTAAATATTCAGTAAACTTGCTATTTGAATGGAATGAATTAATCACATCACTGTAGGGTGGGACTTTGACTGTTTCACATTCCATAAACAAGTTAGTATTTTTCCAAGTGTTCTAGCTACAGACATGCAGAATTATTGGAAAAGAATATAACTTCATAGAGATCTTTTTAAATGTCCCCAATGATTAATTCATTCCTACATTTTTCAGAAATTATATCTACTTTCTTCACCAGAATATACTTTTCAGGGCACAGTTTTTTTTATATGCATGTTTAATTTTTAGATTAAAAACAACTTGACGTCAGGAATTAAACCTTCTGTTCTTGTTGAATTACTCCATTTAAGAGATGATGAAAATATTGTTGACTGATTTCCTCAACTATGTCAAAATTAGGACAAAAAATGTTCAAGTATTAATAAATAGTGTTTTCTTTTCCCTATCAAATTTACAGTACCTCCTGAAATGGATCTTCCACAGTTATATTTTTAAATAATCAAAAGAATGATAAGATCCACTTAGGCCAAGCTTTTAGGGGATCGTTAGTGGTGAAGTGATGTGATAAAGCTTTAAATATGAAAAACAATGATGGCCTGATTTTTCCATCAAAATATATATACCTGTATATGGATATATGGACAATTCTGGTGTTTCTTGAGTTTGACTCAGAGGATTTTATTTCTGGGCTGTAGTTAGCTAACACAAAATTAAATCAACCTTGCTATGTGTCTATATGATATAATTAGTTAAATGTCAAATATCCCATTTACCTCTTTGAGGTAAATATGTTTTTTTCTCCCTGAGGTTCTGTCTTGGTGCCTGAAATTCCTACCAAACCGAGCCAACATTTATGAGGTTAAATTCATCATCTGTAGGATGCTTTCTGTTAAAATGCAAATCTGGTGCCGAAGATGGGAACCTTTAACACATGGTGGTTTAGGCGCTAAGTCGTGTCTGACTCTTTGTGACCTCATGGACTTTAGCCCTCCAGGCTCCTCTGCCCACAGGATTTTCCAGGCAAGAACACTGGAGTAGGTTGCCCCTGCCTTCTCCAGGGGATCTTCTCAACCCAGGGATCAAACCTGGGTCTCCTGAACCGCAGGCAGATTCTTTACCATCTAAGCTACCAGGGAAGCCCATTAGCACATGAGGCCTACCAACGCATTACACCCAACATGCACATCAGATCAGTGCACCGACCAGCAAAGGGCGCTCTCTGCAGGGATAGGGCAGCGGACAGACGTGTTTCTACGATAAGACTGAAGGGACCCAGGGCCTGGAGAGAGCCCTGGAGCACCTGCTGGGTAGAGAACACTAGGACCCAGGGGTTCACACAGGCTCTGGCTGGCTGCCTTTCAAAATGATCGGGCTCAGAGCCTGCAGATGGCTTTCTGGGTGAGAGGCATTGTGGATTCTGTACAGGCATTTAGATGGGCTCACATATCTGTCTTGTGAACTGAGCGGGATGTGTCAAAATTCCCTGTGCCGGGAGACGCACTCTCCTTTCAAGGGGTACTGGTCCACAGTGGAACATACCAGGAACAAGGGTCTGGGGTCAGTGACCTCGCCAAGCATGACGAATGCAGGGTCCATATCAGTCCCCATAGTCTGGGGGTCCCGGTGCGTCTCTCTGTGCCCAGGAAGAGAGCAGAAATATCCCTGATCCTCCCCTCTCAGACACACGAGTGAAATCCTTTCAGTGGAATGGGAGGTGAGCCAGCAGGCTAACAGGAAGCCTGCAGCGCTCCTAGCGATGCTCCCCGGATAAGCAGGGACGATGCCGCGAGCAAGCTGGGGCCTCAGATGAACCCCCGAGGAAGATGTCACGTGGACGGGAGAGGCTGAGGGTCCTTGTGACAACAGCTGGGTCCAAGGCTGGTGGTTCTCCAGGAGACTGAACCTCCTGAGATTCTCGAGGCAGTCCCCGGGGACGACAAAGCCTTTTGGGGAGGAACATGGTATTTGGAGAATGCAAACTTAAATGTCCAGCCAAGGGATGGGGAAAGGCGAAGCTTTCACCCCCAAGGGTGGGCTCCTAGCCAGGAAGTATTAATACCTGTGGCGGCTGTGGTGACTCGGTCCTCAACCAGCCTGGGCTCCAAAATAGACTTCAGGGAGCTGAAGATTTTGCACTGGGCTCCTCACATCGTGTGCCTTTCACATCGCATCCAGCGTTTCAGCTCAAGAGGCTGGACATGCTCTCTGGCAAATGAAGAGGTCCTCTGCCAAGTAACTAGATCTCCCTCTAGCTAAAGGAAGAGCATTGTTCACTAAAATAGTCTGCCTTTTGATGCCAAAGGAAATCAAATTGTAATCAAGGGCTGAGAACGGGCTGAAGTCATCAAGGCTGACTTGCTTCAGATCTGGCAGCCTCACATGTTCCCAGGCTTATGAAACATTATTTACGTTTACAAAAGGGACAGGCCTTAGTGAATTGGAAATTTGTTTTAATAATGGCTGAGTGAACCACAGATGGGACGGCCAGCATCGCAGTCCATGCTTCCATGCATCTCACCAACATGGAGAGAAACAGATATGGAGGCAGTTAGATTTTTGTTGAAGCCAACCGAAAGGGAGAGGGTGCATCTCTCAGGGAGAGGAAACTGAAAGGGAGAGGAAGCTGCAAAGACTTATTGTAACCACGTTGAAATACCTCAGACAGGTGAATGCGGTGTTTTTGTTTTTCTGTTTTTAATTTTGTCTTGGTGGCAGTGGAGTGTGAGAGTTAGGAGAAGGTATATGCCTTTCTTTACAGATCCACGTACTGCCCTAAGGATCTACGTTGAAGTAAAACCAGATAGTGAGGGCTTCCCTGGTGGTCCAGTGGTTATGAATCTGCTTGCCGATGCAGGGGACACGAGTTCGATCCCTGGTCCGGGAAGATCCCACATGCTGCAGAACCTCTAAGCCTGTGTGCTGCAACTGCTGAAAGTGAAAGTCGCTCAGTCATGTCCAGCTCTTTGCGACCCCATGGACTTAGTCCATGGAATGCTCCAGGCCAGAATACTGGAGTGGTAGCCTTTCCCTTCTCCAGGGATCTTCCCAACCCAGGGATCGAACCCAGGTCTCCCACATTGCAGGCAAATTCTTTATCAGCTGAGCCACAAGATCCCACACTCTTAAGCCCGTGCTCTGCAAAAAGAGAAGCCACTGCAATCAGAAGCCTGCTCCTCGTAACAGAGAAGTAGCCTCCATTCACCTCAACAGGAGAAAGCCACACACAGCAATGGAGAAGACCCATCACACCCAAACAATAAAATAAACTCATTAAATTAATTAAAAAGAAAAAACTAGTGATTATGGAATGCATACCCTACGAAACTGTTCATTCAGTATGTTGTCTCTCTCAGCCCTTACACCACTGCTTTGAAGTTATACATGCCCCATTTTAGGAATCCAGAATTGAGGCTCTTAAATAATTTACCCAGTCTCACAGCTGATTAAGTGGCAGAGACAAGATGCAAATTCTGGTCCCAAAGCTAGACTCAAAGCTAAAGCTCCTTCTGCTATGCTCACTGTGTCATGTGTGATTGGAAAAGTCAAGGAAGGAAAAAACCAGAGTGGAGAATGTTTATTTCCACTTCCAGGCTTTCTCTGAAAGCCGTCGTGCCCAGAAAGGTCACTTTTGCACTTGCAAAATGAAGTAACAAACTCAGGCAGTTTATTCAACGTCCCCAAGGACTTCCCTCGGGTCTCTCTCTTGTGGAGCACAGGGCATTGTGTTGGCCTCGGTCATCTGTGTCACTGTTGTCTCATTTTCCTTTGCCTTTCTAGCCATGGTCACAAGCAACAGCAGTGAAAACAATGCTTTCCACCGAGCAGAACTGTGTGGGTTAGGGCAAAGTGGCTTGGCGGAGGAAGGCTTTGGCATATGCACAGTTGGAGACTTCCCTCTGGCTTTGCAGCGTGGCCTCTACACCTGGAGGGACCTGGGAAGGTGAAAGACAGAGGAAAGGGATCTCTTCTCACCTCCAATGTACAGTGGGGAAAGCATTTCCAGATATTAAGGAATAATGCAGTGATAGCTGATTCTTTTAAGTATTCATGTTTGTGATCATTTTGTAATACATGCAAATATCAAAGCACTGTGTTGGTCCACAGTAACACTAATATGTTATGTGTCAAAGGAGATCCAACCAGTCCATCCTAAAGGAAATCAGTCCTGAATATTCATTGGAAGGACTGATGCTGAAGCTGAAACTCCAAATACTTTGGCCACCTGATGTGAAGAGCTGACTCATTGGAAAAGACCCTGATGCTGGGAAAGACTGAAGGTGGGAGGAGAAGGGGATGACAAAGGATGAGATGGTTGGATGGCATCACCAACTCAATGGACATGAGTTTGAGTAAACTCTGGGAGTTGGTGATGGACAGGGAGGTCTGGTGTGCTGCAGTCCATGGGGTCACAGAGAGTTGGACACGACTGAGCGACTGAACTGAACTGAATCATACAGCTAATAAAAAGGCATAAAGTTTTTTAAATATATATTTATTTTGTATAAATAAAGCACTCATTTTTATTAAAATGGAGAACGATGGACAAGAATGTTTTCCCTAATAGTTTTAGGATGGTGTCACTTTGGCATCTAAATTATTTAAGTTGTTGTTACATTCACCAAAGTTTGCTTATCCTTTACAAGAGAGGGAAAAGAAAAAAAGAGGCAAAGTTGGGACTTCCCTGGCGGTCCAGTTGTTAAGAATCCACCTTCCAATGCAGAGGATGCAGTTTCGATCCCTGTTCAGGGAGCTAAGAGACCTCCTGCCTCATGGCCAAAAAACCAAAACAGAACAGAAGCAATATTGTAACAAATTCTATGAAGACTTTAAAAATGGTCCACGTGGAAAAAATATTTTTTTAAAAAAAGAGGCAAAGTTAACCGACGGAATAACTTGATTATATAGAAGTTTCAGGGTAGCCTGTGGGGTCTGGGCTCGTCTGCTCCATTTCTGTTCACTTAATTTAGTTTGACTTCGTTTAGCAGGGCACCATGTTTAGGAGCAGAGCTCGTAAGCTAAAACAAGAGAACGGCCAAAAAAGAAAAACCCCGATGCTTTGAGGACGAATGGCCAGGATGCTTTATTCTAACAATACAACAGGCTTTCTATATGGAGACCGTTTTACTGGCACGAAGTCATGAATGTTGGAAGCAGCTACCATAAAGCAAGGTCCTTTCCCCAAGCATCTGATTGCCAAGCTGTCTTCTGCTCTTCACGCAGCAGCCCTGCAGTATTTCGGTTAACAAAGCCAGGGTACTTTCTTCCACGTAAAGGAAATTATGATTCCACTGGAGACTCAAAGGGGAAAATTAAAGTCATCAAAAAACTGGTTTGAAGAGGCATTTTCTTTGAAAATGTGAAGTATGCTTTGATGCATCTCAATTCTCCACCGAGGATGCTACACAGAGGGCCAGCTTGGCTCTCGATGCCAAAGGAATAATTTATACCGTTTAATTCCAACCCCCCGAAAAAGAAGAGGATCCATTTCTTTGGGCCGCAGGGGTTAAGAAGAACGGGACGGATAGGGTAATGAACCTGAACAGGAATTCTCTGCAGCTGCTCTCAAAGGGAATCAAAACACACTGCCCAAAGCAAGGCAACCGGGGAGGCAGAGGTCGGCCTCGGAGGGGCAGAGGCGTGTGGGTCTGGGACCCGCTTGAGGAACCCGAGCGACACCTCTGAGCCACCCTGCCAGAGGAGGCTGGGCCACAGCAGCTGGCCTTGGATCAATGGGCGACATCCTTTGGGCGTGCGCCCCTGTGCCAGGACTGATAGCCCCTCGGGGAGATGAAGATGAGTCATTTTCCCCCAGTGACAGCAACATTCTCTCCTCCGTCTTCTGCAAAAGTTTACAGGCCATGATTGCCGTTTATGATAATGAGAACAAAGCGTATCACAGCTATGTTGGGAGTTATTTTCCCCCTCTGGCAAAACAATTGTTTTACATCTTTCCATGTGTTGCATCCTCAGGAAAGACACGTTGGCATTGATTTCCCCAAAGAAAATCTTTCTTCAAACTTTAATAATAGAAGAATATACCTGGAAAAAAAAAAAAAAACACTGTTTATAGAAGCCCTCTAAAAGCTTTTATGTCTGACAAAGGAAAAAAACCAGGAAACCATCGTGACAAGCTGATATTTGCTGAGACTTTTTTTTCTCCCTTGAGATTATTAAATAAGCCGCAGCTCTGCGATGCTGTGAAATGTCCCTAAGTTTAAGCGGGTGGTCATTTCCCACAAGCCAGGTGGTGGCGTGTTACAGGTTTTACTGTATGACACCATAATTGTGTGTTTAAAATAGATTATCGTTATGGTCAGTGTTCACATTAACGTCTTGGGGTATAGCCTGCATCTTGCCATGAGTAGAATTCAAACAGTCACAACGGCATTTCCGTGGACTCATGAGGTAATGCAATAAACAATGCAATGCAAATAAAGACATTTCCTCCTCCATAGCCACTGGAGTTTTCCCCATTGTGTGCGTCTTTAGTGGGCATTGAAAGCTGGGAAACGTCTTGACAAAGGCTTTCTCTCACTTCTGGGTTAGAAGTCTCTTTCTCACCATTCTTTGTTTCTCAGAGAAGTTCATTGGCTTTTTCTCTCCATTCAACTGAGACGGTGACTAAGTCCAGGGACAGTTGGCAGCAAAGATTGCATCCGTTGTGGGGGGGGTGGTGGGCGGTGGTGCTGAGTGACTGTCAGGTGGAATCGGTGGGGAGTCCTTGGAAATGTCGGCTTGCTGTATTCAAAGAAGGGACCGCTTCAGTTTTGCTTCTGTGGTTTATCAGAAAGATGAAGGTCCTGGGTCAAAATGTACGCTTTGCATATTGTCATCAGGCTGTTAAGAGACGAGAGCGCGCAGTGGATTCTGGTCTCTGGTTTGTAGCTGGAGAAACTTGTTGGTGTCCTTCCTGGGCTTGGAGGAGAGATGACCATTCAGGACCCCCTTCTTCACCAAGCCCCCTGGAGCCTGGTGATGTTGGGAGGACAGAGATGAGTATCTGACTTCCCCTGGAGGGCCACCTCTGACCACCCAGCTGGGCGCATAGAAGCCGGATGCCACCACAGGGACTGCCCTTGAACCAAGAAGTATTTAGTATGTGCAGAGCACTGTGAGAGATGCAGACATGTTTAAGATGTGTTCTCACACATCAGGGGTTCCATCGCTGCCGGGTTTGAACTTATGCCGGGTCTGAATGACTTCATCACAGAGCGGCAGCTATCTTGGCTCCCACCCCATGGCACTGTCATTAGCCTGAACATTCCCAAACACGCTCTGCGCATCATTCCTGCCTCTGTCATTGCTCCCAAAGCCTGGACACATTTTGCCAAGCATGAATTGCATGTTCTTGTGATGGTGACTTAACCTTTGTCTTTCGTTCTTTTTGTCTCAAAAATAAGGTGTGGACACGTATCAGATTTCCTGCTGTTGCTTTCCTCAGGGAGTGTCCAGAGGGTGGCTGAGATGACAGAGTCCAAATGTTTGGTCTGCAGAGCCCTTCCCATGATCGGTGCTACTTATTAATTGGAATGAGATTTCCTGAAATACCTTCAACCAACTCTCCTAGCTTTTGGCCACAGGCTCTGCGTGTGTCCTGGAGTGTCTAGCCTCAACACTCCAGGAGTCAGGTTGCAAATCTTTGATGGCTGTTACTTTCTGTTTGGGCAATGACTCAAGGTCCACCAGAGGTGATATACTAAGACTGTCTCAGGTATTTCTTGAGCCTGTCTTCAGTCCTACACGTGCACGTGGAGGTCTTGATTCCCAGAATATGTCAAGAGTTCTTTGACGACTCTATACACACTCATTCCCCACATTTTCCTGTAAGTTTTTTTGATCAGCTTTTCATTTGCCCGACTATATCACTGCCTCAGGTAGCCACAATATTAAACAATTTTTTAGTGATTGTTTTTGAAAAATGTGCTGAGAATAGACCACATAGAAATAAATCCTAGAAGTCAGGGTTCCCATGGAACTGCGAGACAGGTCAAACAATTGCAATTCTGTGCAAAGGGGGCTTGAGGGGAAACCCCAAATTCTTTCTGCACCTGCTAGTGGCTGCCAGGCTACTGGTTTTCATGGCTATCATGAATGAAAGGCTGTTGGTTTTCAAGGCTACTGCAGAGCTGGGGAGTAAAGGCTGGAAAAAGCACAAGTTAACATGCCCCAAACTCACTATTCTTACTGAGATTCAACTGTTTTTCATTGAATAAACAGATGTTTGTTTCTGTTGCAAGCCTTTGCATAATTTCCACCATTCTGAAAAAGTCAACTTTGATCACTTTGCCAACTGTTGTTGCTGTTATAGAGGAGATTTTCAGAGCCTCTTTTCCAGAAGTGACTCTCCTTTGTATTCAATGTGCACATAATGTGTGTATATTGTCTTGTTTCTCCTAGTTCATTCTACACATTAGTTCAATGCTTCTTTTATCCTTTTTTTAAAAAAATGTCAAGGTAACTATAAAATCCAATGGGTCTTTTGTTTTTTGAGTTCTAGGGTACTGGGGTTTTGAGTAGAGAGCCCCTTGATACAGTTTCTTTGGCAAAACATCAGGGAGAGAAAGCAGAAGCTCATTGAACTGCAAGCAGATTGGGTTTTGACTTCCAGCCCTGGGATTCACAATTCTGGTGTCTGGTCAGTTATTAACTTTGGGGATAACACGATGGAGAGTCCACGTGTTTTTGACTCAGCTGTGAACTCTCTTTATTTTTCAGGTGTCCTCCTTCAGAATCCATGGGGTTCTTAATAAGTGTATGAGCATCTTTCAGGTATCCTCCTTCAGAATCCCTGGGGTTCTTAACAAGTGCACGAGCATCCGCAAGGCGAGAGTGGAGCTCATTCATTTGTAAATGATGATAGCGCTGTTATAATAATCAAGTTAAAAGACAAATGAAAGCATTAGCTATTTAGAAATGGGAGTTAAGGTTGCAAAATAAACTCTCAAAGAATCCTGCTTACTATGTCTACATTTTAGCAATAATATGCAAACATGCATAACATTGTGCGTGGGGATTCAGTCTAATTAAAACACAAACAGCAGTCCCCATACCATGTATTTTGTCAGCCATAAAAGACAGTCAGAGATGCCAGGAAAGCCATTCTCTGTCCCTTTTGCACAAGTTAAAGCATATAATGAGGAAAAAGAAAGGGTTGAACTCAAGTGTCTGTTTCCAAATTGCTTTACTAATGTATGATTTAATCAAAGAGTTGATTCTTACCTCTTCATGTCTTAAGGAGAAGTTGCCATGGAAGAAATTAATTTGTTTACTATTTTTGTGTATATGTATGGGGGAAATGGTCTGAATGCTTCTAGAGACCGGCTAATTTTAATTCAAATTATTGGTGTAAAATATTAAAACCTAAGCTACGTTTACTGTCATCTATGGTTTGGATGGAAAAACTCCTACCCTGTGGTTCTTTTAAAAATTGGGAAGCTTTTTAAAGTGATTTATGTGTCTTTCTACTTGAAGGTGAATTGTCATATCAGCAACAACATAGACATGTCAGTACTTTTAAGCATTGAATTTAGACACTTCTCAGGAACATATGTTTTGTACATACCTGTTGTGAGCACTTGCTCTGTGTGTGACATTGTGCTGTGCAAGGCACTGAAGTGTAGGAACAAACAAGCTGTTTCTTTCCTTGTAGAATTTTAACGCATTGGAAGAAACAGCAGAGAAAGCAAATTATCTCAACAAACTATGTTTTGGGGGAAGACCCAGGGTACAAAGGGCTGAGAGTAAGCACAGCTGGGTTTTCCATTGAAAAAAACATGGACAGGTTGCATGGGTCCCAGGAAATTAGATAGGGGTAGGGTAGGCATGTTACATGTGATAATTTACTTTGGAGTTCTAGAGCTATACTGTTCAATAAAAATATTATGTAAGCCACATCTCAGCAATAGCAGACACATTAAAAAATGTAAGAAATAAACTAGTGAGATAATTTTAAAACCATATTTTATTTAACTCATATATCTAAAATGTCATCCTTTCAATGTAATATCAATATAAAAATTATTAATTGGCATTTTATGCTCTTATTTTTACTAGCTTTCAAAATATGTACTCCTATAGGACATCCCAACTTGGACACTAAATTTTCACTAGAAATAATTCACCTGTATTAAGGGTTCATAAAATTCAGTTCAGTTGCTCAGTCGTGTCCGACTCTTTGCGACCCCATGGACTGCAGCATGCCAGGCCTCCCTGTCCATCACCAACTCCTGGAGTTTACTCAAACTCATGTCCATCGAGTCAGTGATGCCATCCAGCCATCTCATCCTCTGTCGTCCCTTTTTCCTCCTGCCTTCAATCTTTCTCAGCATCAGGGTCTTTTCAAATGAGTCAATTTTTCCATCAGGTGGCCAAAGCATTGGAATTTCAGCTTTAGCATCAGTCTTTCCAATGAATATTCAGGACTGATCTCTTTTAGGATGGACTGGTTGGATCTCCTTGCAGTCCAAGGGACTCTCAAGAGTCTTCTCCAACACCACAATTCAAAAGCATCAATTCTTCGGTGCTCAGCTTTCTTTATAGTCCAACTCTCACATCCATACATGACTACTGGAAAAACTATAGCTTTGACTAGACAGACCTTTGTTGGCAAAGGAATGTCTCTGCTTTTTAATATGCTGTCTAGGTTGGTCATAACTTTTCTCCCAAGAAGCAAGTGTCTTTTAATTTCATGGCTGCAATCACCATCTGCAGTGATTTTGAAGCCCAAGAAAATAAAGTCTGTCACTGCTTCTATTGTTTCCCCATCTATTTGCCATCATAAAATTAGCCATTGAAAATTAGATTGCCCTGCTCAAGTTGTTCCAAACATACTTAAAATTTTCTAATAACTGAATGAAGTATCAGTATTTAAATTAATCAAATTAATTAATTGATTAAAATTAATAAAAGTTGAAATTTGAAATTCATTTCCTCAGTCTCACTAGTCACATTTCTGGCACTTAATAGCCACACTCTTGAGCCCTTGAAAGGGACAGCTCAGGATAACCAGCATCCATCAGTTCCCTCCTCAAACCGGCAAGGTACTCAGTTGATAGCAGGCATTGGATAAGTGTTTCTTGAATTAGATTAAATGAAACAGCTGAGCTTAGTGAGATTAAACAACTGCTCAGCATCCCCCAGATAATAAGAGGTGATGAGGATAAACTAGAACCCAGGCCTTTTGCTATCTAGAAAAATCCTGAAATAGTATTCAGTGTTTGGGAGTTTCGGAAAATGATTCAAAGAATTTGGACAGAAAGGGATTTTCTGAAATTGTTCCTAAATGTACTTAGTTCTCAAGTTTGGAGAGGGATCTCCAAGAGGAAGAGCTCAGAGAGTGCAAGCATTTATCCTCTTAAAAGCTAGGAAATGCAGTTATAATGGAATCAAGGAGCAGTGCACTTACTTAGACCTGACTTATGAAGCATTGCTATGGCTCAGGGAAGAATCTAATTCCAAAGTTGCATCTTCCTCTTCACTGATGAATGTCTGCACAAGCGTGCAGAGGTGTGTGAAAGGGGGTTGGCTTCAAGGAAGGAACAGAAGCAAACGGCCTCAGCAGTGAGTGGGGTGTTGGCTCATTCAACTACTTTCAAGAGGGATGAGTGGAGTTCAGTTTGCTGGCTTCCTGGGAAAGCAAGTAGGAACCAACCCCTCAGCCGTCCTTAGCTACGGAACTTTCAGAGCTGGAGAAAACCACCGCCAGTCTGCGCCACTGTAACAGGAAAACATATACCGGGTAGCTTATAAACAACAATTTTTTGTGTTTCTGGAGGTTGAGAAGTCCGAGATCAGGGCCCCAGTAGATGCAGTCTTTTCCCCAGATAGCTGTCTTTTTGCTGTGTCCCCAAAATGTGGAAGAGTCTGGGGGCTCTCTGGGGTGTGTAGTAAGGCACTATCTCATTCATGACCCAGTCACCTCCTAAAGGCTTCCTCTCCTAATACCATCCCTTGGGGATTAGAGTTTCTACATATGAACTTGAGTTGGGTGGAGGGCATAAGCATGCAGCCACGTCTGCATTGAGAGTATTTCCTGGTGAGGAACATACAGTCACATGAATGAGAGAATTAAAACAGGAGGCTCCCTTTGTCTTTCCTGCATTGGAAGTTGACTCTCTTCAGTTTACAGAGAAATCCACCCTTTCATTTTTTTTTTTAGAGGGAGGAGAAAAATTGTTTAAGTACAGTATCATTGTCTGGAAATAATTTTTTTTTAGTTTAGGGAGTTTGGTTTGATTAGAATATTTGTTTTCATCAGAATTGGAAGGAAAATAGTGAATGGCAAGATATTGTATTTTAAACAAATGTGGCCTGTTTGAAATGAACAACCTAATACAAAGCCTCTCAAAATTTTTTTTAAAGGACTGCTGGTTGATTTGCATCCCATGTATTTATATATTTGGCTTTTGGAATGTTGCAATAAGAGAGCAAATGTTGCCATTTCATGGATGGACACATTTCTAAAAACTGAGTCCAAGATAAATGGCAACTACTATGCAGGGTCATTTAGGCACTTACTGAAGCTCCAATACTTTGGTCACCTGATGCGAATGGCTGACTCATTGGAAAAGATCCTGATGCTGGGAAAAATTGAAGGCAAAAGGAGAAGAGGGAGACAGAGGATGAGAGGTTGGATGGCATCACCAATTCAATGGACACGAACTTGGGCAAACTCCAGGAGATGCTGAGGGACAGGGAGGCCTGGCGTGCTGCAGTCTGTGGGGTCGCAGAGTCAGATATGGGCTGGAGACTGAACGACAGTCACCTCTCCTCCCTCTCCTCCAGGGCATCCGTGATCCCATATGACCCCCACGTGGGTGTCTCTGTTGATCCCATTGAGGGACCCATCTGTTGTCAAGTCACATTCTCTCTAAACTTGACCTTCACTACAATGTCACACTTAAGTTCAGCTTTCTAAGATCATTTTGACAAGGCAGACGGTAAAGAGTTTTTAAGAGTCTCACGGAGGCAGCTATGGTAGTGTTATTTTCAGCGTTATGATGGCTTTGGCTGTTGACCGTTTCATCTGGGAGAAGAATAGTATACCCCCAAAACGTCCGAGTAATCCTGACTTTTGACATGTTTAAGTGCACCGTATGCTTGATGCTTGTTTGTGCATGCTCAGTTGTGTCCGACTCTTTTGTGACCCCATGGACTGTAGCCCATAGCCCACCAGGTTCCTCTGTCCATAGGATTCCTCAGGCAAGAATATGCAGTGCGTTGCTGTTTCCTTCTCCAGGGGATCTTCCCGACCCAGGGATCAAACCCGCATCTCCTGCGCCTCTTGCATGGCCAGGTAGATTCTTAACCACTGCCCAACTGGGAATCTTGAAGTTACCATAATGATCACTGTCCATGAGAACAGGAGATACATTTTGGAGTGGGGGGGTGGGAATTTAAGGTATTTTTGGACGCTGGCACGAGTAACTTTTGCTAGTAGCCATGGTCTTAAATTCTTTCTGAGCCTACTTGTGTCTCCTCCCCCAATTAAACAAGCACAAGTTTCTTCAACTTTTTAAGTGAGTGTTTTGATATCTACCACAAACTAAAAATAACTCTGAATGGCATGCACTTAAAATAAATGATTGTCTCTTTAGTATAATTAAAGAGATCAGTGTCATCCGACATCCTCATTTATCTCAGGAAAAACCTAGGCAAGATCATCTACTTAAGTAAGGTTACTCTATAAATTAGATTAATTCACTAATACGCATTTAGAGTGATAAAAATTCTGAAGTTTAAAATTGACAGGGAGATTAGTCTTGTTAGTGCCTTCCAAAGTAAAACTACTTTACAGAGGAATTTTTAAAGCTATAAATGCTTACATTTTGTGTAGAAATTTGCTCTAATTGCAGTGATGGCAAGTGTATTGAGATAAGTCTGCATTTTACTGTGTAGAATTTCCTTCCCTTGTATCTGAATTGTATGTGGAGTGGGTTTGATGAGTTTCCATCCTGATTCCCCAAATGATGCCAGAGTTAGCATTCAGCCCATGTGGACATGTCGAAGAGAGCCTGCCAAAGCGTTGGTCAGAGGACTATTGGGCTTTGTGAGTCAGAATGCAACCTGAAAACATACAGAGATGAAATGATGCTCTCCCTGTAATTATGCTGGATGCTCTTAATGTTAATTTTAAGAAGTCTTTGTATTTGTAAGGGACAGATGTAAATAAGACAGCCTTCAAAGAAAAAAACCTTCAATTAGACTCTGTATTTCTTCTCAATTTGAGCGTGTAACTCCTAACTAATATCTCTTTTATTTGGAAGCACACAGATACTTGATCACAAATAGACATAATCTCTCCAGAGCATGGAAAATGATGGGCACTTTTAACTCTGTATTGAAGCAAATATAGTCTTCTGTTTTGTGATACAATGAGTAAAATTATACCTTATATATAAAACAGACATTAATACAATAACACATCCTTTAACGAACATCTTCAGGGAATGAAGTGTTCCACATACATAAATTTCCCTGATAATGAAAGACTTTCTCTTTGAAATAAACCTAGAAGCAAAGTTTTGTTTCTTCATTTTCATCAGGACGTTGATTTACACGTGTATATGTGCCTCTCAGCTGCCAAGCAGAATTACTCAACACCGTTTAATATTCTTGATGACTTAAGGAGAGTTAGGGAGAATTATAACACAATAACACTTTTGGTACAGTGTGTCTTGAAGTTTAGTGCATATAGGAACAACCTGGGAGCTTGTCAAAAATATATATTCTTGGGACTCATTCCAGAAATCCCTATTCAGGAGCGTTGAATGTGCCTCTGTTGCAACTTTTCCTCCTGATTCTGGTCCAAGCAGTCAGGAGAACCACACTTGGAGAAGCCTCGCCTTTGAGAGCATCACTGAGAAAATGATAATAGTCTTAACAACCACATATCCCATTGTCTCTACATCCTTCCATGAATTATTCAACACTCACGACAACCCCACGGGTCAGGCACTGTTTTCATCCCCATTTTCTGCTTTGGACCTGAGCCAGATGATTTAAATGTCTTCCTAGGTCACCCGGCCACCACGTGGTGAAGCTGGGGTTTGAAACCAGCCTGCCTGACTCCAGGGCCGGACCACCATGTTATGGGCCCAATTTAGATACACGGAGATAAGGCTTTCCAAACATTTTCTAGGCTTATTGCACCCACCCCCCATGCCTGGTTCTCTGAGGGTCTGTTTGGTGGGACACTTAGCCCTACTAACAGAAGCTGTGACATGGGTCCTGCGTGAGGGCGGGGGCTCGGTGAGAACATGCCCTGCTCCTGGTCAACTCATCCCCCACTCCATCTTCCTCATCATCGAATCCTGGTCAGTGATACAGCAGGGACCCAGAGCACCATCTGCGAAAGGAGCAATCCAAACCATAAGCAGCTAGGCTCCGAGCGGCATTTAAAAATAGTTATGCTTCATGAGTCATTTTTCTAAGTGTAATGTGTAACGCTGATTATACAATAATAATATGGACTCTGAGAAATTTGAAAAAATGGGCAAGTAACATAGAAAATATAATATGCAAACCAGTCAGAGATGATACTGCTGGCACTGGAATGTCTTTAAAATAGTTTCCTGTATATTGAAACATGAA
The DNA here is from genome assembly GCA_024291935.2 of Okapia johnstoni. Taxonomy (NCBI): domain Eukaryota; kingdom Metazoa; phylum Chordata; class Mammalia; order Artiodactyla; family Giraffidae; genus Okapia; species Okapia johnstoni. The sequence continues at coordinate 4,379,913 of CM044321.1, read as the reverse complement.
CATTTAAACACAGATTTGTGTGTTCATATGTAAATATGCAGGTGAGATTTACACGTATAACACTATAATGTATATTATAGCGCTTTACACAATTGGGATAATTTTTGTATATAATACTTTGCATTATTCATTCTTCACTAAATGTTTTTCTAGGAGTGTTTTTCTAGGATATTATTACTTTTTTGAGAATATGTTTTTTTTCATTAAAGTTGCAGGTAATTGTCAATCATGGTTGTATTTTAATTTGCATAAATCTGAACTTATTTTTGAATTTACCTTGTTCCCATTCTTAGTTATTATAAATAGTACTGGGGGAAGGATTTTTGTGTATAAATTTTGCCCCCAGTTTGAATTGTTTCTTTAAAATGAAGTTCTAGAAGGAGAGTTACTTTGTTAAAATGAATAACTTCTTTTGCAGAACTTAACAAATATCTCCCACATTACTTTTCAGAATTACTGTACAGCTTAACACATCCATCTCCAGCATATGAGAGCTGACCTCACCTTACCCTGTATACCCTGAACATTATCTTTTAAAAAAGTAAATATTGGCCTATTTAAGGGCTTCCCAGGTGGCTTAGTGGTAAAGAATCCACCTGCCAGTTCAGGAGATTCAGGGTTGATAGTCAGGAAGATCCCCTGGAGGAGGGCATGGCAACCCACTCCAGTGTTCTTGCCTGGAGAATCCCATGGACAGTGGAGCCTGGCGGGCTACAGTCCGTGAGGTCACAAAGAGTCAGACATAACTTAGTGACTGAGTACAGCAGAAGTATAAATGGCTTATTTAACAACTAAAATGGTACTAGGAATAGGGGGTTAACAGATAAACAGGACTATATGTGATAAAACAGATAGCAAGGAGTTCTGTATAGCACATTCAATATTTTGTAATAACCTATAATGGAAAAGAATCTGAAAAAAAAATAGATAGGCATATATATATGTATATATACACACATATACACCACTCACTTTGCAGTACATGTGAAACTAACACAACATTGTAAATCAAGCATACTTCAATTTTTAAAAGTGTGTCTTTTCTTTTAATCTGTAGTTCTTTGATTACTACTGAAATTGATTTTTTCCTTGGTATTTCTTAGCAGCTTGTTTTTCTTATTGCATGACTTGTCTATAGTTGTTCCTTCTTATCTTTTTAATTTATCTGTAGCAGCTTTTAAAATTGTGATCATAGTTTCTTTAAATATTATAAGGGATTCTTTTAGGATAGAGTGAATGATTTTAAGGTCCCTGACTTTATGACAGCAATTGTGGATGTTTGGAAGCATTCTGATTTATTTCTGGGCTCTTGGCTCTCTTAGAAACAGTTGGTGCTAATATGTTAGTAAGAAAGCAGCTTACACAAATGCATGGTATATTTTGTTCGCTATAATAATCAAAGGTCAGATTTATGCTTTCCTAAAATCACTGATTTTTTTTTTTCAGAAACTTTTGCAGGGATATAAGATAAATAAATTTTTTAACTTTCTCTTTTGTTTCAGCTGCATATTTTCAGCTTCTATTTATTATGTGCCAAAAACAAGATGTCTATTTATGATATAGAATATTAAGCTCAGAGAGGATAATTGGACTTGGCGAGTGTATGGTTAAGAATCTGTCTTCAAAATTTTTTACCTTTTTTGTTACATCAATTTCCTATTCTAACAAATAATAATGCATATTCTACACTTCAGCATTTTTTTTGACAATTTAAATATGTTTCCATCGTATGACTCAACATTTTATAGGAACATTTTACAGAATTATTTTTAAATAACTGTAGAGGAAGTAAATATTCCTAGGCTTCAAGCTGCAGTCAGTAAGAACAGTGGTTGGTTCAGATTGACTTTCAGAGAATTAAAATTATACACCATGAAACTCCACACTTAGCTCTTCAATTAAAAATGCACTTCTTTACTCAGGAAATGATTATTTCATTTCAAAAGGAAAAGAAGCAGCAGCAGCTAACTAAATCCCAAAGAATCTAGCAAAACTCTCACTGATTCCAGCTTTACAAATCTATCTCAAAATTTTATGATTAGTTCTTCTAGTTCAAAAAAAAAAATGGAAACACAAACTAAAGGAAACTTATTGTAAGAAAAATAGTGGCAGAAGGACACCAAGGTCTTAATAATGAACTTAGTGGCTTTAAAAATGCTCACATTGAGACAATAAAAAATAGGAAAATAAGATAGCTATTTTCGAAGAGAATAAATTATCAATTTAAAAATCCACATGCAACGGCATGGGTTGTATGCAGAGATTTTAATAAATCTAATTCTGACAAACACTGTCCAATGCTAATATACCTAGACGTGAAAGTAAGTACCAGTGACTGGCGATGCCTAATACTCTGCCAGCCTTCGTCAAGGTGGCACATGACCGTCCATCTTCTGGAATCGTACCACCACCAGAGTCCCTTGCACAAGCCTTTCCTGGAGGCTCTCCCCAGTTCTTTTGCAGATCTTTGCCTTCCCTCCCAAATTTATGAGCCTTGATGGGGCTGAACGGGCAGCTAGGAGCATCTGGGCTGTCAGCCTTGCTTCTCCCAAACGCTGGCGCCCAGACAGAGGACCGCTCCCCTGTGTCCAGACGCACAACCTGCCTGAAGTGTGGGGCTGCTCCACACATATATTCACTGAGTGAGTGAAAGTCGCTCAGTCGTGTCCGACTCTGTGACCCCATGGACTGTAGCCCACCAGGCTCCTCTGTCCGTGGAATTCTCCAGGCAAGAAGACTGGCGTGGGTTGCCTTTCCTTCTCCAGGGGATCTTCCTGACCCAGAGATCAAACCCGCATCTCCTGGGTCTCCTGCACTGCAGGCAGATTCTTTACTGCCGAGCCACCGGGGAGGCCCCCTGGATAAACACGGACACTTTTTCAAATGCCGCTGCTTCTTCCTGACTCTGCCCGTCACTTGTCTTCTTGTTTGCTGCCAACTAGCCCCCACTTTTTTAGGGGGCTTACCTCCTGTTGACTGTTTTATGTTTGAAAAAGTGCGCTAATGAAGCAGTCATCAGTTCATTACGGCTTGCTGTCTGCTGTCCTGTAGTTCGTGGGCTGATCCTCTTGTTGCAGAGATGAGGTGACCCCCACCACACCCCCACCCCACCACCTCCTGGGGCGGGACGCCTGGAGGGGGCTATTGGGTTGGACGGTGGTGTCTGAAGTCAGGGGTGTAGACTGGTATCTACACAGTGTTTAGTTCCATGGCTTTCACTGGTTTTTAACCATGGCATCTGATTTATTTTGGTACATTTACGAGTATATTTTTAAAAATGCATGAGGTTTCCACATTCATAAAAGGGGGGGCAGGAGTTTAAAGTACATTAACAACACTGGAGTTAGAAAGCTGAGCAAGCTACTGCACTAGTCTAGGGAAGGAAAACCTAGAGTAATTCTGAGGAAAACAGACCCTTTAACCACCTTGTAATGGAGAAAACTGTATAGTCTACATGGCCTTCTGTGCAGCTGTGATTAAGAATCAAGGTGCAGCATTAAACTTCATGTAAATAACATTCCATTAGCTAGTATTTATAACGTTCTGAACAATGCTAAAGATGGAAAATCTCTGGGCATAATTGCATTTTTCTATGAAAGGGCTTTATGTAGACTTTTGCAGACTCTGCTTAATGCAGTCAACCTTTAAAGGATTTTTAAATCATGTGGGATGGTCTTATGTTGAAATCAAAACATTGACTATTGAGAGAAAAGACTAATCACAAAATACATTTAGAAGTCAAAATCTGGGAATATTGTTAAGAACCCTCTCTATTGCTTAACGGGTTTGGGAAAGCGGAGCTAACTGTGCTGGGTTTTTAGGTTTTTCAAAGTGGGGATGAGATTTGTTCATACTGGTGGCTCAGATGGTAAAGAATCTGCCTCCCAGTGCAGGAGACGCAGGTTTGATCCCTGGGTCAGGAAGATCCCCTGGAGAAGGAAAAGGCAACCCACTCCAGTATTCTTACCTGGGGAATCCCATGGACAGAGGAGCCTGATGGGCTACGGTCCATGGGGTCACACAGAGTAGGACACAGTTAAAGCAACTTAGCACTCACTCACACCCATGGAAATGGGAATGCACACCATCAGTTCTAGTCTGCTTGACCAGAGGGAAGAATGTGAAGGCAGACTGGGCAGTCAGAAGGCGGGTTGGAGAATCCCTCACCTCGGGTACCTCTAATCCACCCACCCCCTGCCAATGTCCCTCTCCAGGAGCAGCTACGGGCCAGCGTGATGAAGCCCAGCTGAACTGCACCGGAATAACCAAAGTAGACCACTGGAGGAGGCAGATGTAACACAGCCCCAGGTGGGAAACACACACAGGAGTCGGGACCCACCTTTCCACATCCTGGGCGGGTGACCAGGCCGTGGGGGAGCCTGGGGGTGGACGGACCCAGGAGGAGCCACCCACCAGACTCCGATGCTGCAGCTGTCTTTGTCCCACAAGCACAGCTTGTTTTATTTGTATAGAAAGAAGCACAAAGGGCAACGGAGCTCTTTACTGTACAGATTTCTGTTATTCAGTGACTTGGTAAATGTCATAGGTGAGATCACCTTCTCCCCAAAGACAATGAGATTCAAATGTGGATCAGATCAGCCCAGACTGATGGAGGCTTGTGGTGTCCTGGGTTCCTGTGAGTAATGCAGAGATACCCAGACAGAGCATCTACTTGCAAAGAGCTTTCAGCCTAGGGACAGAGGTAAGACCTACAAACGTGAAAGATCATAGTAAAAATAACACTTAATACGGGGTAGGGAGGAATAAACAAAGCACACAGGAGTTAGAAAGCAGGTCATGTGTAAGCCTGGCCTGACTATGAAAGAGGTGTCACCCAGTCTTTGATCAATGGCCAACCTAATTCTTGTTCAGTTGCTAAGTCACGTCTGACTCTTTGAGACCCCATGGACTGCAGCATGCCAGGCTCCCCTGGCCTGGAGTTTGCTCAGATTCGCATCCATTGAGTCAGTGATGCTATCAAACCATCTCATCCTCTGCTGCCCCCTCTCCTCCTGCCCTCAATCTTTTCTAGCATCAGGGTCTTTTCCAATGAGTCAGCTCTTTGCATGAGGTGGCTGAAGTATTGGAGTTTCAGCTACAGCATTAGTCCATCCAGTGAATATTCAGGGTTGATTTCCTTCAGGATGGACTGGTTGGATCTCCTTGCAGTTCAAGGGACTCTCAAGAGTCTTCTCCAACACCACAATTCAAAAACATCAATTTTTTGATGCTCAGCCTTATTTACGGTCCAACTCCAACTCTCACATCCATACATGAGCACTGGAAAAACTTTGACTATATGGGCCTTTGTTGGCAAAGTGATATCTCTACTTTTTAATACACTGTCTAGGTTTGTCATAGCTTTCCTTCCAAGGAGCAAGTGTCTTAATTTCAGGGCTGCAGTCACTGTCCATGGTGATTTTGGAGCCTAAGAAAATAAAGTCTGTCACTGCTTCCACTTCCACTTAATTTGGTATGAAAAGGCCAAATTAATAGCTCTGGCAAAAATTGTTATTACCACTGAGAGGCAGAAATATCTCACTTACACTTACGATGCTCAGGAAGACCAGGACTCAGAGATTTGGGAGCTCAAAATATCTCAAGATATCAGACTTCCAGCAGCTTATGGGTAAAATCATGTGATGTGCAATCCAGACCCAAAGGGAAAGAATTTGCAAAAATCAGTTACCAGGGAGGGAAGAGCAGCCCCTCCATTCCAGGCCAGGGTCCTTCTCATTCCACTTTTTCCCTTAAAAAGTACATGAAGCTCTCTCCCTTTTTTCCTTGATGAGTTTGCCTAAAGGTTTATCAATCTTGTTTATATTTCCAAGGAGAAGGACCTTATCAAGTCAAGGAAGGGTGAAACTGTAACAGTAATGATTAATTTTGGAGGCTTAGGACTTGAATACCAAATCTTATATTGAAACTTACATACTACACGTCATAAGCAGGGTGATAACAGATTTCCCACACTGATTATACCCAATATTAAATAACTGGCATAATTAATTAGCTCCAACCCTTGGATCTAATTCCCCAGGTTTGTATATATTTGTTGCCATTGCTGTTGTTTAATTGCTCAGTCCTGTCTGACTGTCTGCGACCCCATGGACCATAGCCCACCAGTCTCCTCTGTCCACGCAATTTCTCAGTCAGTAATACAGAAGTGGATTGCCATGGCCTTCCCACCCCAGGGATTGAACCTGTGTCTCCTGCACTGGCGGGCAGGTTCTTTACCACTGAGCCTCTTGGGAAGCCCCAGTTTGTGTATTACCAGCTGGTTACCACTCACAGATTCAGGGACTCCATCACTTCTCTGCTTTAGTGTTTCCTGGACGCCTCCTGGCCTAGCAGGGTGAACAGACAGCCGGTCTGCCTGCCCAGCACACCGGCAGTTTCCACCAGATGATGGGAGACCAGGGACCCTCTCACTGTTATCTGGTGGCACTCTCCTCCCCCAGCGCCCCACCCTTTGACACGCTGACTTATCTTATCTGTGACAAAGACAAGAAAGTGCTCTGGGGAAGATACTAGCCAACTTGCACTCCACTCTTGCACATCACAGCCTCCATCAGAAAGATGCCTTTTGAAAAGGTGCTTCTTATCTTGTTTTACTTTGAAACCCCTTCAAAGGGGAGTCCTGACCCAGGCAGCTGCAATGGAGATGTCAGATAAGTTCTGCTTCGTGGAAAGGAGTCCTGTGTGGAGGGGGTGGAGGGGGTGTAGGTGGTGCTGCCTCGTCGGTTGCCATGGGAACGACTTGGCTGGCGCTGTCTGTCTAGCTTTGAAACATCAACAGCCAGATCGATTTCACCATTTTGAGACTCTTCTGGTTTTTTGAGGGGGATTTCCTAGTCAGAAGATTTTGACAACGTTTTCCCCCCTCACTTCTTCAAATAGGGCTAAGATTCATGTGTTTCAAAACTCAAATTTATTTTAAATAAAGAGGGAGAAGTCAAATAAGCTGATATTAGGAACTGACTTGGAAGGTTCTCCTAAGTCCCCGGTTGTGCTCTTAGTACCTGTTCAGCCCTATCTCTGATGACTTGCTCTTCTAAAGATAAAAAGTGAAAGTCACTCAGTCATATCTGACTGTTTGGGATCCCATGGACTATACAGTCCCTGGAATTTTCCAGGCCAGAATACTGGAGCGGGTAGCCTTTCTCTTCTCCAGGGGATCTTCCCAACCCAGGGATCGAACCCAGGTCTCCCACATTGCAGGAGGATTCTTTACCAGCTGAGCCACTAGGGAAGCCCAAGAATACTGGAGTAGGTAGCCTATCCCTTCTCCAGCAGATCTTCCTGAACCAGGAATTGAACCGGAGTCTTCTGCATTGCAGGTGGATTCTTTACCAACTGAGCTAATAGGGAAGCCCTTTGGCCACCTGATGCGAAGAGCTGACTGATTTGAAAAGACCCTGATGCTGGGAAGGATTGAGGGCATAAGGAGAAGGGGGCAACAGAGGATGAGATGGTTGGATGGAATCACTGGCTCAATGGACATGACTTTGAGTAAACTCTGGGAGTTGGTGATGGACAGGGAGGCCTGGTGTGCTGCATGCAGTCCATGGGGTCACAAAGAGTCGGACACGACTGAGCGACTGAAATGAACTGAACTGAACTGAAGAGACAACCATAGGATTAAGAGACAAAAAATATTTAAACTCTTAAAAAAATTTTTTTTTAAATTTTGTTTATTTGGCTCTGCCAGGTCTTCATTGCCTTGCAGACATTTTTCTAGCTGCGGCGAGTGGGGCCTACTCTCAGGTGGAGGTGAAAGGGCTTCTCTTGCGCAGAGCATGGGCGCTAGGGCATGCAGGCTTTAGTGGTTGTGGCAGATGGGCTTGGTATCTGCAGCTCTGGACTCTAGAGCACAGGTCAACAGCTGTGGTACACAGGCTGTGTTGCCCCACAGCACATATGATCTTCCTGGACCAGGGATCGAACCTGTGTCCCCTCCTTTGGTGGGCAGAGTCTTCACCACTGAGCCACCAGGGAAGTCCCTCGAAATCTTGATTTATCTAAAAGGCTGTACCTGTGGTGTCCATGCACAGAGATCTGTAAATCAAAGCATTTATCATTCTGTGCCAGTGTAAGTAACAGGATGGGGCCCTGGGAATGATATTTTCAAGTGTTTCCCTAAAGATTAAAGACTATGTTATGGGAAATAAATTTTAGAGTGAATATACTTTAATGGCGCTTCGCTGACAGCTCAGCTGGTAAAGAAATTTCCTACAATGCAGGAGACCCTGGTTTGATTCCTGGGTCAGGAAGATCCACTGGAAAAGGGACAGGCTACCCACTCCAGTTTTCTTGGGCTTCCATGGTGGCTCAGACGGTAGAGAATCTTGCCTGCAAAGCAGGAAACCTACGTTCGATCCCTGGGTCAGGAAGATCCCCTGGAGGAGGGCATGGCAACCCACTCCAGTATTCTGGCCTGGAGAATCCCATGGACAGAGGAGCCTGGCGGGCTACAGCCCATGGGGTCGCAAAGAGTTGGACACAACTGAGCAACTAAGCACATATATGGTATGACTAAGGGACAGTGAGAAAAAGTTTCATCAGTTCAGTTCAGTCGCTCAGTTGTGTCCGACTCTTTGTGACCCCATGAATTGCAGCACGCCAGGCCTCCCTGTCCATCACCAACTCCCGGAGCCTACCTAAACTCACATCCATCGAGTCGGTGATGCCATCCAACCATCTCATCTTCTCCTCCTGCCCTCATTCTTTCCCAGCATCAGGGTCTTTTCCAATGAGTCAGCTCTTTGCAGCAGGTGGCCAAAGTATTGGAGTTTCAGCTTCAGCATCGGTCCTTCCAATGAACATTCAGGACTGATTTCCTTTAGGATGGACTGGTTGGGTCTCCTTGCAGCCCAAGGGACTCTCAAGAGTCTTCTCCAACACCGGTTCAAAAGCATCACTTCTTTGGCTCTCAGCTTTCTTTATAGTCCAACTCTCACATCCATACATGACCACTGGAAAAACCATAGCCTTGACTACACGGACCTTTGTTGGCAAAGTAATGTCTCTGCTTTTTAATATGCTATCTAGGTTGGTCATAACTTTCCTTCCAGGGAGCAAGCATCTTTTAATGTCATGGCTGCAGTCACCATCTGCAGTGATTTTGGAGCCCAAGAAAATAAAGTCAGCCACTGTTTCCCCATCTATTTGCCATGAAGTGATGGGACCAGATGCCATGATCTTAGTTTTCTGAATGTTGAGCTTTAAGCCAACTTTTTCACTCTCCTCTTTCACTTTCATCAAGAGGCTCTTTAGTTCCTCTTCACTTTCTGCCATAAGGGTGGTGTCTTCTGCATATCTGAGTTTATTGATATTTCTCCTGGCAATCTTAAGTGCAGCTTGTGCTTCATCCTCCCCACCGTTTCTCATGATGTACTCTGCATATAAGTTAAATAAGCGGGGTGACAATCTATAGCCCTGACATACTCCTTTCCCAATTTGGAACCAGTCTGTTGTTCCATGTCCAGTTCTAACTATTGCTTCCCGACCTGCATACAGGTTTCTCAAGAGGCAGTTCAAGTGGTCTGGTATTCCCATCTCTTTCAGAATTTTCCACAGTTTAATTTGATTCACACAGTCAAAGGCTTTGGCATACTCAATAAAGCAGAAATAAATGTTTCAGTTTATCTAGGAAATAGTTATAGAATACTACTTTAAGGTCAAATCTACTGGTTGTTTTGTTTTTACAAACAATAATTAGAGTGGGCATTTTTTTCCCCCACAACACTTACCACAGAAAAGTTTTCTGCAAGAGAAGTATTTCTAGAAAATGGCCAGCTTACTTCATTCGTATTAGTGGTTAAGGTTAAACACGAAATGCAAATGTGACTAATTCCTGGTACTCAGGAACTGGAGGTAGATACCTTTGAGCAAGAGAGAAATATTTGTCTCAGAGTCGCATTTTGGCTCTCTGCCTTGTGAGGGACCCATGCAACTTGTTCGTGTGTTGAGTACAGTCTTCCTTCGGATTTTAAGCATTGACCCTGAGACGTGCAGCCGATTTCCGGTGGGGAAGAGCTGGCTTCGCAGAGTAGGAGACTGCGCTGTTTACAACGCAGTCCATGGGGGTCTCGGAGGAAGATTGTCCCTGCAGTGCAGCAGCTCCAACTAGCTCAGCCTTCTCTGGTGACATAGCTAGGGGGCCAGCCAGGACACAGCTATGATCGATGACACTTCCTTTTCATGGGAAAAAAAAAAAAAAGTTGAGAACCTCATGCTCTTCTGGATATTAAGATGAATAAAGCTACAGAGTCCAATTCTCACTGTGATTTTAAATTGCTTTTGCATGGGCTTTGGAATTTTGGCAACCCATCCATAAATGAGACTCAATGGAAGAGCGTCAATAAGGAAATCAGTCTGCAGAGAACATTCCTGGCAGTCTTACCCCCGGAAGCCCCTTGCTTCAGTAGAATTTGGAAGCACTGTTTTTGCTGCTTTTGCAATAGTAAAGGAATGCAAGACAAGCAAGCTGGGGAAATTTTGGAGTTCTGGGTCAGGTGGTACAGGCCAGCTTAAATTCCATCACGGTAAAAGGTGGATTGAACAAGAATTAATTCAGAAAGGAATTAGAGAGCCTGACATGTTTTTACAAGGTGTTTCAAATTGATTGGTTAATCCTCACAACATCTGGAGTGAAGAATCACAGGAGTAGCCCATGGAGAGTGCAACTAAACTGGGATTAAAACTCAGCCAGAGTAATTAGTCTATTAAGCCCAGGAAAGTGATGAGGGAATTCCTGATATTGTACTTGGTTGCTAGATTCCAAGTGATGCTTCATTTTCAGGGAAAATGAATTTTGAGTATATTAGACATGATTAAGGTGCATCTCTGGGCCTCTGCATTCTGAGCAAGATAAGCAGGATGGCTTCTGGGACAGTTTGCTGATACTGTTCAAATGAGAACATTCTCCACTTCCTTTACCCAACTTCTGTCATCTTTTAGAGGTGGACTCAAATTCTGTTTTCTCCATGAAGCCTTTTGAGCTTGTAAAAATACCTGTGGTGTGCTGCTAAACACTTTATTTCTCACCTTCACAACAGCATGGAACGTCTTAAAGATAAAAAGAGCTGAGGTTTAGAGCATTTTTAACTAATGAAAGTCAGAATCCTAATTCAAATTTATGGATTATCTGAGTTAACGTGCGTTTTTGGAAAAACGGAAGTTACCCATCCCCCGGTCCCTGTTCATATTGTGTAATTAATTGACCATTTTATTTCATTGTTATTATTTAACTATTTTAATATTACTCTTGTAACTGCAATATTGCAATCATTTGAAAGCAGAAACTATAACTCTATATCTAAAGAAATTTCCTAGTTGTTGATACAGGTTGCAAATGGTAGATGTTTACCTGTTTATTTTATTTTTAAAACAGCAGTTTTATTGAGAGTACCATTTGCTAACCATAAGACACACTCTTTCAAATTACACAAATTCAGTGGTTTTGGGTGCATTCACAGTGTTGGGAAACTATCAGCCCCATTTTCATTTTAGAACATTTGTGTCATGTCCCAAGAGGAACTCTGTACCCATTAGTAATTACTAACTATCCACAATCCCCCAGACCAAGGAAAGCACTAATGTCATTTCTGTGGGTTTGCTTGTTACAGACATTTCTGATAAATGGAGTCAAACCATATGAAGTCTTTTGTGTTTGGTTGCTTTCACTAAATGTTTTCAAGGTGTATCCATGTTGTAGCAAGTATCCATACTTCACTCCTCTGTATGGTGAATAATGTCCAGTTGTATGGGTAGATCACATTTTGTTTTGTTCAGCTGATGGACATTTGGGTTAGTCTCACTTTTTGGCTATTATGAATAATGTTGCTATATCCATTCATGTAAAAGGTAGATATTTAAAGATGGATGATAAGATTTTACTTCTTCAAAAAATGTAGGGAAAGGACTTTGGTGCTGGCCCAGTTCTGTCCTTATAGTGCTGTGACCCATAGCTTGACGGGGAAATGGAGACACTGTCTTTGGGCTTGGTTCTGTTCTGAATGATCCCAGTGATAATGGAATCTTCACTCAGGCTTGTGGATAATCCCTGCATGGCTACATAACTGGGTGTGGAGCCTGGTATGGAAGAATTTTTTAAAAGATGTGTATTGAACTAGTAAATGATTGAACACCAAGATAATCCTCACATGGGAAGATGACACTCCTTCACGACAGAGAAAAATCTTTTCTCTCTGTAATCAGTCATCTGGCACTGTGAGTGTAATTTCATTTTCTTATAGGGAAGTTTTTAGATAAATAAGCTTTAATAGGAGCTCGTGTATGGCATCACTCTTCCAAGATTCCTGTTTTGCTGGTGAATGTGTTGATGGTCATCTTCCTTATCTTCTAACAGAGCGTACAGCGTTTACCTCCAAGCGAATTTCCTCTCCCTGTACAGATGCTATTTCGGGGGCTAGTGTCTTCTGCATAAATGGCAAAATCTGCTTAGTAAGAAAATATCAGTGAAGTGCTTCATCTTGAAAACTATAGATGATCCTAAAGAATGTAGTAAACAACAGGACCAAAGTCAGCCCAATGCGGACTCTCCCAGGGCCTAAAGGTCATCATGAGCCATTTGGCATTAGCGTGTTGAGATGGGAAGTGGAGGCAAGCAGAGGGGGTTTGGTGCTTTCAGATGCTTGTTGCACGAGGCAGAGAGGGAAGGAGAGAGGTGTGCCACACAGAGAGCTCTTGTGTGAAGATAAAAGTCTGCTTAAAGGATGCTCCATCACCCATCACACATCCACATCACACTAGCCCAAAGGGACACAGGAGATGGCTTACCTCTTAGATGCCTAAAAATCATAAAATCATAGGATGTTAGAGCTAGAGAAGATTTAGAAATCCTTTAGATCCACTCACTTTGGTCTGAGGTTGTCTCTTCTTGCCTCCTGCATAAGAATCCCAGAAGATCTTATGATTTTGATGTAATTTGGATACAGGGTGAACTAAATAGCATTGATTCAGAGTAATGGATTTATGCCCTCACCCATCCATTCAGCCCAACAAACAGGTATGGAATGAGCACTATATGTCAGTATCTGGACCACTGGTTTCTGAGACAAGAGGATGAATAAGTCAAGGACTTTGCTTGTGGGAAACTGGAGGTCTAGCATTGGCATCCATGTGTAAACATTTAATTCTGAAACCACATACTACTTGATTAAAAACTGTGTTTCTAAAATACTGTGGAAACACAGAGCAGAGAGTCATTTCTTCCGTCTGAAATACTTTTGTTGTTGTTTAGTCCCTAAGTCGTGTCTGACTCTTCTGACACCATGGACCGTAGCCCACCAGGCTCCTCTGTCCATGGGATTTCCCAGCAAGAATCCTGGACTGGGTTACCACTTCCTTCTCCAGGGGGTCTTCCCGACCCAGGGATCAAACCCATGTCTCCTGCATTGGCAGGCAGATTCTTTACCACTGAGCTGCAAGGGAAGCCCTGACATACTTAGGAAACATCTTTTGAAATTAGGGCTTAAAGGTGGACGGACATTCAACAGTTAGAGAGAGAAGGAAAGGTACTCCAGAAAAGAGGAAGAGAGAAAAAAATGCGTGGTGAGTTCACGGAGCAATGAATCACTTGATGCAGTTTGAAGGCAGGTAGGGAGACAGAAATCATATTTCTCATTAACCAAAGGCTTTATCGATCACACCTGTTGTGGTTATTCTGGTGTGTGAGAAGCCCACACACCTCATTTCTTCTCTCTAGAAGCAGGAAGCAGCATTCATTTTCAGAATCAGGAGGGCCATTATGTAAACAGCCACGGGTAGCCTTCACAATAACCTGATTTTCCTTGACTCGGGTAAACAGGAACCAAACCCTGACACGTTATCAAAGACAAAGACAGCTGGCAATAATCACAGTCTACAAATATACATAACATTTCTGTCAGTCTGTTTTATTTTTTTAAAAATACAAAGAATAGAAAGTGGCACATTTCCCGAATAGCCGTTCTTGACCTTGGAAGAGGGTATATTTCCCCATCCTTTCATGCTAACCCACTAGAAAGCACCTCTCTGGTTCATGTTTGCATTCTCACTATCATAGATCCCATTGAGAGAGTTGTACCATTCCATGCGACATTGAACTTCAGAGTTTAAGTTGACAATAAAGTCACAAAAGTGTTTTAAAATGTACTTAGCCAAATGTAGACAGCCCAGCATAAAGCCAGAGAAGCTTCAACTGCTCAACCTTAAGGGAATTTTGAAAACTATGATGGCTTTTTAGGACAAGTGGCAAACTTAAAAACAAGGGAAAAAAAACAAATCCCGAAACATTTCTTTAAGACATACTGGGAGCCTGGGGAGCCATTTGCATCCTAGTTTTGTGTTTGCGTTGTTTTCTCTTTGAATATTTACTTGGCAACGTGCCTACAGAAGAGGACCTCTGAAGAATAATTAAAACCATTTTCTGTCAGCGTGGCCTTCATTTAACCGAGCCATCCATGCCGATTAGAGTCACTTCTCTTGCTGAAGGACTTTTGCAAAGGTCGAGGCTCTGCCCAACAATACTTTTTATTTAAATAAAGACACACGTTTATTTCTAGAGTTTTCCTTCCAACGTTCAAAAGCCCCAAGGGCCCTCACTTCTTTTTAGATTTGGGGTCCACCAAATTTGGGGTCCACCAGCACTAAACTCTTTACATTTGTGAGATTGTAATTCAATGACTGTCACCCAAAATCCCATGTGCCTTTTGTTATTCCATCTTTTAAATGGAATTTTTCGAGGAACACTATGAAAATGGAGAAAGAAATAGAGTGGCTGGTAGATTTTTCAGCAGAAATGAGAAAATTAAGAGTATGAAGTCACCCTACAACCCACAAAGGCCAGTGCCTTGGCTATTTCCCAGAAAAACATAGCTTTTATGTTTGAAGAATCTGTAGAATTACCTCGATTTTCCAGTTTGCTTTCTTCAAACAGGGCCTTGACATCAGAGGTGTTTTCTTTTCGTTCTACCTCTTATTAATTGTCTTCCTTAGTTCTGCTTTTAAAATTTTCGTGTGAAAACTATTATATGTAACTTCACATCTACCTGTCAGATAACATTTGTCACCTGCTCCCGGGACCCACTGTTGGTCCATCTTATGATGCAGCGATGGAATGCACTCAGAGCCTTCCTCAGTGATATGATTAATAATCATATAATGATTATTTAATCAATTAATAATCATAATAATGATATGATTAATTAAACCAAGAAAGAAAGAAAAGGGGGCTTCTCATATTTGCATCAGTATTCACACTCTCGGTGTTCCAATAACAATGGAGGCTTTCTCTCTGTCCGTTTGTTAACATCATATGGTCCTTATGGGCTAGTGTCCTTTTGTTTAACTTTATGTAGCCACTAGCGGATGCTGGGCACTATCAAGATATGAGTTATTTTATTTTAATGTTACTGGTGAACTGGACTCACTGTGCTTAATCTAAGCTTAAAGTTGGATTTTTCTTAGGTTGCTCTAAGTGAACTTCGAGACGAGTATTTATTAGCATCTGGCAGTAAACTGGAAAGCATCCTTTGGGTAAAATCACTCTTTTCTCACTTACATATCTTCATTTGCTCTTTGGATTTTCACCAAAATAAAACAGCTTTCGATTTCTGTGATGGCGCTTTTTGATCCCAGCCATACTTGGCTGTACTTGATTTGAAAACAGTGAAGTCTAAAGGAGGACTTCCAAACCAGAGTCCTCTGTGCCTTCCCTGGGAAGTCATTTAGGAAAGGCTTAGCATTAAAAAAAAAAAAAATCTATCCTCCATAAGGGAAAAGATTTGACACCAAAGTATGCATTTAAACAAAAGTGGTTAGAAATGTCTTAAAGCGAGAAAGTCTAAGAAACAGGCATGAAAGTAACACAGTGGGAGGGGTATTCCAAAACAGACCACCAGTGAGCTGCTGTTGACAAATCTTTGGTGTTTGTTACTACTGCTCCTCACCATTTTGTCACCAGGCTTCTTTCTACACAATTTGTTGGTCATTATTACCTCTTTTTTTTTGTCACCACAGCTGCTTGAGTCTATTTTCCTTAGTGACTTCTCTCTATTATCCTTTTCCAAGTGCATTATTTTTCATTCATCTGGGGTGAATAGCACTCCGGTTGGCTTGGTATGAAAGTGTTAGTTGCTCAGTCATGTTCAGCTCTTTTTGACCCCATGGACTGTAGCCCGCCAGGCTCCTCTGTCCGTGGGATTCTCCAGGCGAGAATTCTGGAGTGGGTTGCCATTGCCTTCTCCAGGGGATCTTCCTGACCCAGGGATCAAATCCGGGTCTCCTGCACTGCAGGCAGATTCTTTACCGTCTGAGCCAGCAGGCTTGGCAAGACGCTGCCAACGGAAGTGGACTCAGGAGGCTCTGAGCTACCGGAGGTGGGCTGTGCTGCGCTGTTCTCACATGCACCCCAGTTCCACCTCTTCCCGGCACTATCACTTCTGTGTCGTTGCCCTTGGGGTCCATTTTTTCTTAGTGGGTCCACTCCCCTACTTTTCTCGTACAAGCTTTGCCAGAGCTCTAATTTCGTTTCTCGAATGTCCCCTACCAATGATTTCATGATTCTTGAAAGTCCCATACTAGAATCACTTCAACAAAGACTGAGTAGTTAAGAGAAAGAATAGCTCATCAAATCTGCTCAGCTTTCCTGAAACACGAGAAACACGAATCCTCCAGAGACATCCTCGGGGAAGAACAGTTTCAAGCAGCAACACCTTCATTACAGAGAAGGTAAAAACGGGAGAGATGGTTATCTGAGGGCAGCTCTGCCTGAGTTACCTCCAGCGCTGGAGCTGGGCTGTGATCAGCAGACCTTGGAGACCTCCCTGTAATTGACAATTGACTTCAAGTCCCTGTAATTGTGGATGTAGACGCGGAAGAAGGATATGGTCAGTCACTGGTGTCCCATGTGCTGGGTGGAAGGCCAATTTCAACCTTAGAAAAGCCTAGTGACCATTTTTTTATGTATCTTTTGAAATATATAGCTCATAAAGTGTATAAAATAGTTGGAAACAAAAGTGACATTTAAGAGGGAAAAGCACATGATCAAAAAGAAAGAAGGCACATTTAGGTGATGCATAAGGGCCTGTGTCTTATTCCTCTAAAGGGTTTGCGGGTGTGGTTACCCACCTAAAAGCCACTGTGGTCCACTAATATTAGAAAGATAAACTGCTGTACATACTGCGAACCCAAATCTCAGCTCGGAGTTAATATAAATTGGTTTGTTTAAAAAGGTCGAATAATGTTGGACCAATGAAGGCATAGGATGAAGATATGGAAGTAAGAGTTGGACTAGAAAGAAAGCTGAGCACCAAAGAATTGATGCTTCTGAACTGCGGCATTGGAGAAGACTCTTGAGAGTCCCTTGGACTGCAAGGAGATCAAACCAGTTAATCCTAAAGGAAATCAGTCTTGAATATTCATTGCAAACACTGATGCTGAAGCTGAAACTCCAATATTTTGACCACCTGATATGAAGAGCCGACTCATTGGGAAAGACCCTGATTCTGGGAAAGACTGAAGGCAGGAGGAGAAGGGGACGACAGAGGATGAGATGGTTGGATGGCATCACCGACTTGATGAACATGGGTTTGAGCAAGCTCTGGGAGTTGGTAATGGACAGGGAAGCCTGGCGTGCTGCAGTCCACGGGGTTGCGAAGAGTGGGACATGACTGAGTGACTGAACCGAACTAAATGAAGGCATTGATACTTCTTAATTGCTCCCAATTTGAACATGATTTGGTTTCAGTTCATCTTTCTAATGTTTAATAAACAAATGGACAATAAGTATTTCCCTGTTCAGTTTGTAGACTTTCACAACCAAGATAAAGGTACATATAGTATAAAGTAGTAACACAGAAAATGACTGAGTAAGTTATCAACATGACTCGGTTTATTATTGTGGGCAGTTAATTTTTGAAAATAGCCCCCCACGTAAATACATTACAGAAATGGAATTAGAGGGTAGCCACCTGCTTTGTGACACATTAAAGATTAGTTGGAATAGAAGCAATTTGCTTAATTAAAATGTTTCCATTACAGCCCTGTGCAGATGCGCAAATCATACCTGTGTTGGAGTCTTTCATTGACAGAGCATCTTTCTTGCTCCTTGGATTAATGGGAAAACATTCTCAGCGCTTCAACTCGACAGCTGAAGCATAATTTTAACACAGCAGCAAGAGAACACAGGGCATTTGACAGGTTGCGGCTATCAAAGCTTTCTCCGTCTTATCCTAAGGACCTTGAACTTTTATCTATGCTGTGAAGTCACTTCAGTTGTGTCCAACTCTTTGCAACCCTATGGACTATATAGCCTGTCAGGCTCCTCTGCTCATAGGATTCTCCAGGCAAGAATACTCGAGTAGGTTGCCATTTCCTTCTCCAGGGGATCTTCCCAACCCAGGGATCAAACTCATGTCTCTTCTGTCTCCTGCATTGGCAGGCGGGTTCTTTCCCACTAGTGCCACCTGGAAACATTTACAGGCATACCTTTAATCTCAAGGAGGATTTAAAAACTTCGCTTGTAGTTTTGCAGATTTGGATATTGAATGTTAGAGTGCCCAAGTGGTAAAGAATCTGCCTGCCGATGCAGGAGACGTAGGAAACAGGGGTTCAATCCCTGGGTGGGGAAGAGTTCTTGGAGAAGGAAATGGCAACCCACTCCAGTGTTCTTATCTGGGAAATCCCACGGACAGAGAAGCCTGGTGGGCTATAGTCCATGGGGTTGTAAAGACTCGGACATGACTGAGCACACACACGTCGCACATTTACCAAGTACAGCAAACATTCCTCAGTATTTTTGTCGTGTAAAAAAAGGATTTTTTTCTGTAACCACACATCTCACAAAGGCAGCAAAAGGTCACCCTGTGAAGACCACAGAGCTTTTAAGGCCAAGCTTTAAAAACAAAGACTAAACCAATGGGGGGAAATATCACAGGGTTGTAACTGTGTTTAATACAAATTCCTCTGGTAAAAAGAGCTAAATGGTGAAACAGGCAGATGCCAAGTCTAGTGTTTCCCCCAAGTGTGTCTAAGGTAACTCAAACAACAGGTGTAATATCAGGTAGTAAGAACCTCCTCTGTGTGTGTGTGTGTGTGTGTGTGTGTGTGTGTGCGCGCGTGCGCGCGCGCGCACGCGCGCGCTAAGTCACTTCGGTCATGTCTGCCTCTTTGCAACACTATAGACTGTAGCCCGCCAGGCTCCTCTGTCCATGGGATTCTCCAGACAAGAATACTGGAGTGGGTTGCCATGCCTTTCTTGAGGGGATCTTCCTGACCTAGGGACTGAACCCACATCTCTTACATCTCCTGTGTTGGCAGGCAGGCTCTTTACTAGTGCCGCTTGGGACTATAAATCCTAGGTGACCCTGAATGTGGTCAAGAGACAGGTCCTTTTTTCTCCATTCCATCCCTTGCAGTAAAAAAAAAAAAAAGTTGAAGAGTGAAAGGCAGATTGCCGTGAATTTTTACGTATTTTCCCAAAGGACATTTAAGACCTTTGACTTTGACAGTTCCAAAATATTTACTGCCCTGGGGTTTGTTACAAACTCACCCATTAATGCTCCTTTGAAATATTCTCAACCATCCAAAGGAGTTTTCAGCTCCTAGTTGTTGTTCAACCAAGCTTGCAATAAAATAAATCAGAACTCCACCAATGAAACAGGAGAATTAAAAATATGTTATTTACTAATCTTTTTTTTAACCTATCAATTTACCAAAAAAAGTTTCAGACATATTAAAACGTGAAAGCATATCTAGAACAGAGCACTTAAAATACAAAGAGAGCAAAGTTAAAGTAATAAAGAGAAAGGAATAATATAAGGAAGTAGATTTAGCTTTGGGTTTCTAGAAAGTAAGTTTTTAAAAAAGGATTAGATTGAATTAGATTAGATTTGATCTTTGTCAGATAAAAGGCTAGTAAAATCGCACAATCAAGTAGTGAAACATATTGTGAATCGACCGAATTTCACGAAGAATGCTTCATATATGGAGTCTAAACTATTCAAGATAGTTTACATTTTGCAGAATCATTTTGATCATTTTGCAGGAGAATTTCCTGTCTAACTCAGACCCCATCACCCTCCGCCCTCAGAGCACCATGTTTCTCTCCTTTAAAGCAGGCTTGCAGCTTGTGTGTGATTATCATCTGTATCTTGCACTAAACAAATGCAAAAGAGAGCAGAGGCCAAATCTGCTTTTGTTCAATATTGTTTTCAGGCAGAGGGTTGGCATAATGAAGCATTCAGTAAAGATTTGTTGCGTGAGTGAATTCTTCTAATGAAAGCATCTTATATCAGACCCTCAAATCCCAGGACATTACATTAAATTTCAACCTGTGTAATGAATTTCCTCTAAGAAGGTGAAGACAATATAATCTAGTCGTTTTGGGGTTTGATGATATCATTATTCAGGAATGTGGCTTACGAAATCTAGAGGAATGGGTAAATCAAACGCCCCTTTGCTGTCCCTTCAAACATCATGTGTCCCTTGTAAGTTTTGGCAAATGCTGGCTCATGGGCAGTCATGCTCAGTCGTGTCCAACTCTTTGCGACTCCACGGAGTGTAGCCCACCAGGCTCCTCTGTCTATGGGACTTTCCAACCAAGACTCCTGGAGTGGGTTGCCATTTCCTTCTCCAGGAGATCTTCCAAACCTAGGGATTGAACCCACATCTTTTGCATCTTCTGCATTGGCAGGCAGCTTCTTTACCAGCTGAGATAACGGTGAAATCCATAGGAACTTACAATTACATTTTCTGAAAAGAAAATGCTTGAAGTGTAACTCATTAAATAAAAGATCGATACTGACATTAAAATGAAACAGTGCACTTCTTCAGCGTGGACTCAGAGATGTTGGACTCAGAGATGTTGTCGAGATGGAGAAGTAGGTCCCTTTGCTTAGAAGAGAATGCAGAGCAGTGAAATGAGGGACTTGGGGGCAGATCAGACCTTAATTCCAGTCCCAGCTCTGCCCCTTCTTGTGTGAGACACTGGAGAATCTGCTGTCTGAGACAGAGTTTTACTAATTGTAAATTAGAGCAATAGCACCTGTGACTTTGCAAAATTGTTGTAAAATCTTGATGATGAAAAGTGTCCAACACATATTGGAATAATACATAGAATTTGAGTTTTTAATGAATGCTTATTTTGGAAGCCATCTATTAATAATTAATGGAGCTAATAATGCCATTTGGAATCATCAGGCGTACATCTAATACACTGGGATGGGGGAGTTCTAGAACAAAGATGACTTTGGGGGGCAATAATATATTAATGAAACAGCTTTCCAGAAGTTTCCACAACACCATCACATACTAGAACTCCAAAAACAGTTGCTGAATTAGAAGTGAATGAATAAATGAATTTGGATCTGAAATCTCTTGATTTTGTTTAACTGCAGCTGAACTAAAACTCTGAGGCCAATGCACAGAGTTCAGTTTAGCTTTTACTTTACTTTTCTCCATCTACGGGCTTACCTTCTGAAATCTGGACTTCTGAATGCCCTTGAAGATGAATGAATTTACAAGTGTTCTAAAAAGCCAAAATGTGTCCCATCTTCTCCCGGCCATCATATAGCACATCTTAAAAATCTCTCTAGATGTTTGGGCTGTGGTAACACACCATAAGTTTTATTTGCCCACCATTTAAGTATTTGGTGGAGAGAAAAATGTCATTTATTTTCACAGCGTACTTTCTGGTAAATCTTTCTATTCCTGGAAGCTGCCAGGCACTGAGTGAACTCAATAAATAAACAAATAAGTGCCTTCTATTTAACTTCATTTGGAACCAACCCCAGTTTTATGATAGCCTAGGTGGCCCTAATTGCACAGCTACTAAAACTGGAGTTTCCAAAATTTCCTATATGGGAAATCCATGTCTCGTGAAGAAGTAAACAATTATCCATTTGTGTGGGAAACAGATTTAGATTTTAATAAGCTGCCGTCTTCCATCTGCTGTAGCTGTGAATTGCACGTACCATTTATCATCCTGACAGGATGGTGCCCGGTCCCAGTCACCCGTCGGGAACAGCACCTGACGGTCCGCTCTCTTTTGAAAGAGTCACCAGGCCCTGTGTCACTCAGCACAGGTCAGTTTGCTGGTTTGGAGAGTCACGGTGTGATGCAGAAGGCAGACAGCTATTCCCTCCAGATCTCAGGAGCAGTGGGTCTATTTTATAAAGAGATGCATGCTTTCCCTGGTAGCTCTGATAGTAAAGAATTTGCCTGCATTGCAGGAGACCTGGGTTCGATCCCTGGGTTGGGAGAAATCCCCTGGAGAAGGAAATGGCTACCCACTCCACTATTCTTGCCTGGGAAATCCCCTGGACAGAGAAGCCTGGTAGGGCTACAGTCCATGGGGCGGCAAAGAGTTGGACACGACTAAACATATAAAATAAGGCAATATTGTCAGTATCTCAATTCTCTGATCTTTAAGCAATTATTCTAATCAGCAATAAGCAGCTCAAACAAATGAAACAAGACAAGCTTAGGATGAAAGTTTTTATATCAAAAGATATTTGTAAAAAGAGTATCTGCACTATTCTTCAGGAGACATGGGTTTGATCCCTGGATCAGGAAGACCCTTGGAGAAGGAAATGACAACTCACTCCAATATTCTTGCCTGGGAATTCCCATGGACAGAGGAGCCTGGCGGGCTAGAGCCCATGGGGTTGCAAAGAATCAGGCACGACTGAGCACACACACATGCGCTATTATTTCCAAATCTTTGACAAGAAACATGGATTGGTGAAACCAGGAAGCTTACGTTCTAGGCACTGATTGTACAGTGACATGACAGTGAAAGTCGCTCCGTTGTGTCCGACTCTTTGCAACCCCATGGACTATACAGTCCGTGGAGTTCTCTAGGCCAGAGTACTGGAGTGGGGAGCCTTTCCCCTCTGCAGGGGATCTTCCCAACCCAGGGATCAAACCTAGGTACAGGCCACGAAAAAAAAATGGTGGACCACAAGTAGGCCTTTCTTAAAGTGAATGCCTTTGTGTCTTTAAGAAACAGGCTGACCTAAGTGGGAAGGAAATCCCCCAAAGAGGGGATATCTGTATACATGTGGCTGATTCACTTTGCTGCACAGCTGAAACTGACACAACATTGTAAAGCACCTATAGTCCAACTAAAAGAAAGAAGCAGGCTGGAGTCAGTGGGGAAAACACCAGGTGTTCAGAGACTTTTCTCGGGACTTTTGCAGTGGGACGTCTATCCTGCGGGGCTTACTCCTGAAATTGTCACCTTTGCTCACTAATTTCTCATAAAAGATGAGACGCATTAAGTTACTATCTTTTTTTTAAATTTGCTTTGTGTAAATCTTTTAGAACATTGTGAAAACCACTGCAGAGACAAAGAGAATTTGAACGTCTCTTTCATGGATGACCGCGGCAACTCTCAGATCCACGTCGGGTCCCCGGTCAATCCCGCAAGCGAGAATCTCTGAGTGTTCTCACCTCCCGGCGTTCTGTACACTTGAACTTTTAAAGCCGGCTTCTGAAACTCCAGGGGGAGATGGGGGGATCTGGTCACCCAGCCCTTCCGCTGCCCTGACCCATGTCCACCTGCTCCCGGCAGCCTCCTGGCGTGATGAGGAGCCGGGGGAGGGTGGACGAGTGAGTCTCCTGGTTTGTAAACTCAGGCCACCCCCTGCCCCTGATGCCTTCTCCTGCGCTCTGTCAAGTGGAAGGCAGAGCAGCGCAGTGGTCAGCAGCTGGGCTCCTGCCTGCAGCTCTGCCTCCCAGGCCAGCTTTCTCACCAGCCAGCATGTCCCCCCGGAGGCTGGGGAAGACTGACCGATGGAATGAGCAGCAGTGGGAACCAGCTGGGTGTACAGCTTGGCTTTTGCCCTTTGGTCCGGCCTGGACCTTCTGCTCCTAGAAGAGATTCCCAGAGGGGAACACTGAGGCCCAAAGCAGGGGAGGGGTTTGTTGGGGTCACGCTGGCCGAGTCCAGATGGGGACCCAGGCCCCTTGTTTCTGCCCTGAGTTCTCTCTGCTCTCACTACTTTTTTTTTAATTTTTAAAGTTTTCAACTTCCTGTATTATTAATACAGAAAACAGAAACTAATTTTAAAGGGGGATTTTATTTTTTGAAAGACAGTTGATTTAAAATGTTGTGTTAGTTTCAGGTGTACAGCAAAGTGATTCATATATATTTGAAAACTGAAAGTGAAGTCGCTCAGCTGTGTCCAACTTTTTGTGATCCCATGGACTGTAGTAGCCCTGCCAGGCTCCTCTGTCCATGGGATTCTCCAGGTAAGAATACTGGAGTGGGAAGCCATTCCCTTCTCCAGGGGATCTTCCCAACCCAGGCATCGAACCAGCATCTCCTGCATTGCAGGCAAACTCTTTACCATCTGAGCCACCAGGGAATGTATACATACATACATACATACATACATATATATATATATATATATATATATATATATATATTCTTATTCAGATTCTTTTCCATTATAGGTTATTACAAGATATTGAATATCTCTCTATGACTAATTTCACTTAGCACGATAATCTCTAGGTGTATCCATTTTTTTGCAAAAGGCAATAGTTCATTCTTTTTTTTTTTAAGGCTGAGTAATACCCCATTGTGTGTATGTACCACATCTTTATCCATTTATCTGTGGATGGACATTTAAGTTGCTTCCATATCTTTCCTTTTGTAAATAGTGCTGCTGTGAACATTGGGGTGAAGTGTCTTTTCAAATTAGAGTTTTCTCCATATATATACCCAGGAGTGGGGGTGCTGGATAACATGGAAATGCTTTTATTTTTTTTAAGTGAAAGTGAAAGTCGCTCAGTTGTGTCTGACTCTTTGCAGCCCCATGGACTATACAGTTTATGGAGTTCTCCAGGCCAGAATACTGGAGTGGGCAGCCTATCTCTTCTCCAGCGGATCTTCCTGACCCAGGAATCAAACCAGGGTCTCCTGCATTGCAGGCGGATTCTTTACCAACTGAGCTATCTGGCAAGCCCTGATAGCCCTTTTTTTTAAAGTACCTGCTTACTCTTTTCCATAGTGGCTGCACCAATTTACATTTGAGGGAGATTTTTCTTATTCCAGGACATATTCACGCTGGCAAGATTTTAATTAAAGACCAACCGTAGCAGATTCTCCACCTTATATCTTCTATATTTCAACCACAGGTTTATATTGTCATCAAAGTCATTATCAAACATTTCTTGGTCAGATATAGAATCTATGTGAATGATTAAAAGCTACACGATGCCATAAGCAGCCCCACTGGGCTGTCTCAGCAAAGATGTTGAAGAGGAAGACTTACTTATACGCTTGGATCTAGATGATGACATCTCCCACGAGCTCTTAAGGGGTATTCATCATACCATATGATTTGAAAGGTTGGTATGATATGTGTATTAAAGGAACAGCATTTTTAAAAGAAGAAAATACTTTCTTAAATTTTAGCATCACACGTTTTAATTTTTTGTCACAAAAGTGAGAAAAGGATTTTAACCAAATAGAAATACCAGGTACTATTTATGATAAATAAAATGTCTCCGTAATGTGAGTCTGAGTCTAAGAAGTCTAAAATGAAAGATTTATAGTGAATCTGACCTTTCGATGATAGAAAATTCTTGTAGGGTTATTTTTGTTTATAGGTTTTCCTACATCATCCCAATATTTGTATGCTATTTTTTATCAGTATCTAAGAAAATCTTACTTTATATTTCCATGTTGTGTCAAAATTAGGAAAATTTTATCAGATTATCCCTCACAGGAAGATTATTTCATATCATCATACTTTTTTAGATGCTTTTAGTATATTTTTCTAAAGAATGATAAAAATGTGGGCTTAATCAGGGTAACTGCAAGTTAGCAGAGGAAAGCATTGTTATGCATTTGCTGTGGGTAAGCATGTCTCCCCTCCCACATCCAGCCGGGATTAAAAAGAGACATTTTAATAAATCTGTGCTGTGCCTAGTTGCTCAGTCATGCCCGACTCTTTGTGACCCCATGGACTACAGCCCACCAGGCTTCTTTCTGTCCATGGAGATTCACCAAGGAAGAATGCTGTAGCGGGTTGCCATGCCCTCCTCCAGGGAATCTTCCCAACCCAGGAATTGAACCCTGGTCTCCCCTCATTATAGCTGGATTCTTTGCCATGTGAGCCACCAGGGAAGCCCTATAATAAATCTATACACATTTCTGGTAACCTCCTTCTAGAATTCTCGTGCTGAATTTTATTACTTCTTTCCACCAAGGAGAAAGAACAGCTGAGGAAGTGGAGGCAGGTCTGTGAACATGAACAAGCATCTTCCACAGGGGAGCATCCTAGGCTTTGTACATAGAACCCAAACTGGAAATTAAATTTATGTGAAGCCGTTGCTGATTCTTTACTTTTCTCAACTTACAGCCCATTGTTTTCAGGGGAGAATGTGCTTCTCACGGGCAAAGGAGAGAATCCAGAATGAGACGCTCAGAATAAGAGGAAGAACTGTTAATAGAAGAGCCTGGTTTCAAAATACACAGTGACATTCAGGATTCATCAGCGTACAAACTATTTCCATTGTGACACAGAGACAAGTTACAGATGAGTTTGAAAAAGCAAAGGAGGGTAGCTTGAAGACAAACACTTCAGGACACTGGAGCTACAAGAAAAACTCCCAGCTGGGTCTGAGGAAGACAGTCCCTCCTCCCATAGGGCGGTGTCTAGGTACGGTGGGAAGGCCCCTGGTAGAGTTATCATGTTTCCCAAACCCAGGGAAGGAAATTCTATACTCTCCTATGTTCACCCTCTGCACAAGCTTCGTTTGATTCTGGGGGAAACAAACTGAGATGCCGGCATAGGCAAGATGACTGCTTGAGATGCAGAAACACGGAGAACAGTGCTCAGCGTGTAACTCTTAATCAGGCCTGTTTATCCAGCCTGGGAGCCGCCCCGGGTCACGCCGCTCACTTGGTGCCATCGGGTCTGCTCTGACGCCTACTTGGACAGGAAGTCCTTACGATTAAAGACTGTGTTTTTATGGACTCCTGCCCGCTTTCTTCAGGCTCTTAACTGAAGAGAACTGTAGGTAGGAGTCCGTTTCTAGAAAGGATATTAACAACCGTTTGTGTGTGTGTCAGGATGAAAAATAGGAGGAAATCAAGGTGGAGTCACAGGGCAGAAGCATTCAGGAGAAGCTGGCAATGTAACTGGAATATTGGAAATACAAGGCTTTCTGGGCGGAGGTAGAAATTTTTCGTTTGAGATCAGCTCACATATATAATTAAAGCAAAATTGATAAAGAATGCAGAATATTAGGATATTAACAGGTAGGCCAAATAAAAGATTGTATGTTACTCTCTGCAGCTGCCTTTCCAAAGAACTCTTTTCCCTGAGCAAATATCTTGGCAGATGGAAACAAGTAAATATTTGAGGAAAGCAAAACTGCCTGTGAGTGCCGACAAGAGCCCGTTGGTTCTGATTCAGCCCGTCTTGATGTTGTGGCATTTTGTACAATTGTTAAACAGGGCATATTTTGAAAATCTTGTCACTTGTGGGTGCCTTACATACTCCACTTGGGTTTATACTTTTACACATAATATTTATTATGGTTGGGTAATAAGGTGCCATGCCTGATTAAGACAGACTTTACAAACCCTTTAGCATTTCAGAATGAATACATGTTAAACAGTTGGAAATTAATAATTACTTCCCCATGCATGTTGCTTTCAGGATGGTTTTAAAACTCATGACTTTGAATACAAGTTTTTAGAAATGACTGGAATTTTTGGAAGTGTGTGTGTGTATGTGTGAGAGAGTATTCACTTCAAAGTATAAACGAAACTGTGCTAATATGGTTCATGAAGAAAGTCTTTAAACATTTGATTCATTCTCTGTGAAACTTCAAAGGAACTAATACCCACTTAATAAATTTTATTCAGATCAAGTTATAAAAATATTAAAATAAGCCTCATGTGGAAAATAATTGAATTGGCCATTTCTTTATTATCAGTAAAGCAACTGCTTATTAATGTATAACAGTAATTATGTACATTAATTTAATGTTCATCAGAAAACTAGAAGGTGAAAAGTTTGGCTTTAATAAGAGAAATCCCTTCTAAGAGGGACAGCAATTAGAAGTTTCATGTTTGGGGAGGACAAAAATACTAGACATTTTAAAAATAAAATTTGGTATATATTCAATTCAGGAATGTTGAAGAAAAAAACAAAAGAATGCAAAGAGGAAAATAACAGTCATTCATAATGTACCCCTCCATCGATAACCCCTGCTAATGTTTTGACTTGTCTTATTTCAGCTCCTTGTCTGTGCTCATATATTATCTTTAAGTCGCTGTGTACTGATCTATCAATGGCAGTATTTTTTGAAAATGGGATCTGTTTTGTAATTTGTTTTTACATACGGAAACAAGAATGTTTTCTGATTTCATTATTTTTTAACAACTCCCATTATAATTTATTTCATCAATCACCTTGGTGGCATTTAGTTTGCTTACAATTCTTTAGCAGCAGGAATCTCAGTGGAAAGTTGCCATAAGGCTGACCACTTCGGGCTCCTGCCGGTGCAGCTGTGTGTGAACGTGTTGCACTGACAGCTGCCTTGGAATAAAGGCTTTCACGCTCTCCTCGATTTCTGTCTGAAGCTCTTCTTTCTAGATTTTCCCACTAACACCCTCTCATGATGCTGTTCTATATGCTGTTGTTCACTTGCTCAGTCGTGTCAGAGTCTTTGTGACCCCGTGGGCTGTAGACCCCCAGGCTCCTCTGTCCATGGGACTCTCCAGGCAAGAATACTGGAGTGAGTTGCCATGCCCTTCTCCAGAGGAGCTTCCCCATCCAGAGATCGAACCTGGGTCCCCTGTGTCTCCTGCATTGGCAGCAGGATTCTTTACCACTGAGCCACCAGTGAAGCCGCTCTTCTGATGGGTTTCCCTGGTGGCTCAGATGGTAAAGAACCTGCCTCCAATGCAGGAGACCCAGGTACATCAAACTGCTAAATTTTTTTTGGATTTCACACGGTAGTAAAAACAATCCTAAACCTCTGTCTTGGAGGTTTCCATTTGGACCATGTGGCTTCCTCGACCCTGGGTGGTATTTTCACCCATTTCGGGGATGCAGCTTGAATTTTAAAAACGAAAATAGATCACCCTTGTGCAGATTTCCCCGGTCACCCTGCATGTAGCTTCCTTCCAGTTTGCAATCGCCAGTTTTGCACTTATCTGACAGGGCTAAGAATGCTTACTTTCCTGTTATTTTCCTCTTTTTGGTCTTTATATAGATAATATTTTGTAAACAAAAGGTGGACGTTTTATACCAGGGCCGAGACATCTGGTTGGTTAGGAAGAGGAGGTGATTGTCTGCCCTCCGCTTCCAGTGGGGTTGCGTTGACAGCTGCAGGTGTGTTCTGCAGGTGGGCTTGCCGTCGGGCGCCAGGGGGGACCCACTGCTTGATAAACCTTGGTCCTAATACTTTGTAGGGAAGGCAAGGCTCTCACGGTTGATGCACATAACCCATGGCATGAGAAATAGGGTCCATGTGGAGCTGAAAACCCCAGAATTCTCCGGAACCCCATCCTTCGAAGTTCTTCCTGTTGTTCTGCGCGTCCACTGAGAGACACACAGGCCCAGAAGCGACCCTGAAGGAGTCGCCCTCCTTGGATACACTTTGCATATTTATCAGCGGTCCCCAACCTTTTTGGCACCAGGGGCTGTTTTCATGGAAGATGATGTTTCCGTGGACTGGGGAGGTGGGTGGTTTGGGGAGGATTCAAGCATTTATCGTGCACTTGATTTCTGTTATTATTGCATCAGCTCCACCACAGATCATCAGGAATTAGATCCCGGAGGAGGCTGGGGACCCCTGCTTTGCATCTCTTTTTTTTTTTTTGAGAAAGAGAAAACGATCCATGTCTTATTACTCCTGGTTGCTTCCTCCAGATTCTTTGTCTTCAGAGTCAAGCTCATGAGTGAGCTGGGTGCTTACAGACCCCACGAAGAATGCCAAGTGCCCGCTGGGTTAGGCTCTGATGACTGTTCCTTCCACGAGCTCTGTGACCTCAGGAAATGCGTTCTCACAGGTATCCATATGTGTGTGCACTAGGAAACCGAATCTACACTGAAGATCTGAGATGGTCGGCAGGGCCGCTATGAAACAGTAGTAGTAGTAGTGTCAGTCGCTCCGTTGTGTCCAACTCTTTGCGGCCCCACGGACTGTAGCCCACCAGGCTCCTCTGAACATGGGGATTCTCCAGCAAGAATACTGGAGTGGGTTGCCATGCCCTTCTCCAGAGGATCTCCTCCACCCAGGGATTGAACCCGGGTCTCCTGCATTGCAGATGGATTCTTTACCGTCTGAGCTACAGCTATAAAATAGAGACAACAGAAAGCCTGGTGATAAAAGGCAGGTTGGATTTTGTTCCCCGAATGAAGTAAATTAAGTAAACCTGAGGGATCACAGAGTGTGTGAAAAAAAACTGCACAAACTGATTAACATGTTAACACGAATCCAGCAGCTATGATTGGCATTTGAAGAGCTAAGCTCATCCCTTTTTTTAAGGCCAAGTTCCCACCGCCTGAAAGTCACGCAACAGGGCTCCCTGGCAGCCTGTGGCCAAGGAGTCTCTTGAAGGAGCAGCTGTCTGTACCCTCGGTTCTGACCCCCAGGCTTCGGGCTGGCTCTGCTTAAGTCCCCACCTCTCTCCCCTCCCAGCTGCCTGCTACTCAGGGAACACAAGCTGGGTGTGGCTGACTTCCAGGACAATAAGACAGAGACGCTGCAAAGACCTCCCGAAGCAGCTTCGAGATGGACTCTGAGTGGCGACAGCTTCCAGGACAGTGGTCCATCCGGATGGCTTTTATGCCGCGAATCCTTTCAGGTCTTCATGTCTTCAGCACTAATTGACCTTCTTCACTTCCAGTTCCTGACACACAGTCTGGCACTGGACTTGCTGTGCTTCTGTTTGTACAGTTCAGACTTTCCTGGGCTTCCCTGGTGGCTTAGACGGTAAAAAATCCTCCTGCAATGCAGGAGACCCGGGTTCAGCCCCTGAATCAGGAAGATCTCCTGGAGAAGGGAATGGCAACCCACTCCAGTATTCTTGCCTGGAGAATTCCAGGGACAGAGTAGCCTGTTGGGCTACAGTCCATGGGGTCACAAAGGGTTAGATACGACTGAGCAACTAACACTTTCACTAGACTTTCTGTGAAAGGGTTAAACTATGCCTGCTGGGAAAAAAGAAAGAATACTTGCATTATATCTTATCTGCTGTCATTAAAACAAGACAGGACGCCAACACAGACTCCGGATTAAGCTGACATTGAAAGATTTCATGTGGGCACTCACCCTCTGCAATGGCCCGCACTCTGGAGTGTGCTTCTCTCTGAATCTGAATAAATCCACTTCTTACCTATTAAAACAGACTTCATATGTATAAAGTTCATCTCTGTGTACAGTGTATCTGTGCACACTGGGTATGTATACAGCATGCCCCTGAAGGAGAAGAGTTAAAAGTTAGACTTGTTTTTGTGATAACTTGCTCACCTCTTTATAGAGCAGCTACATTATCAATAGGAAGAGTTTGACATATTTTAAAAAGTGAGAATCCGCATGGCTGTCTTAGAGTGGCGGTCATCAGCGTTGGGTGTCTGAGACTCGCAGGACAGGCTTGGGAGGGACTCAGATGTCCTCAGACAGGACGTGCTGACCTCACAGGTGTGCCTGGGGGTGGTCAGGACCACCTTGGAGAAGCCAGACTAGGAGCCCAGAGGTCATTCCTCTAATTTTTTCTTCCTGACATGTGGTTTAATTTTTGAAACCCCCATCATAAACTTTTAAATCTGGAAAAAATCCCTTGTTTGCAAAAAGCATATTTATTCCTTTAAAAAAAGACAATATATGCACACAGAGCAACATCTAAATAGGACAAAGGAAATACGGAGGAAAGCCAGTGTTGGCTTAATTTCTTCTTATTTTGGTTTCCGCTTATTCCAGGCTGATAAATCATTTTGAACTTTTTTCTTCCTTCTCTATCTCTGTGAGTTAGATCCTTATCTCATCTATTTTTATTCTTCGTGGTTCATATAAATACTTAATGCACTCCCTTTTTTCTGCCTTTAAGTATTAAACTATTTTAGCTATATAATATTAAATTATATATTTATATATTTGTATATTAAATAATGTGAAAGAGTGACTACTCCAATTTAATATTTAATTTCTATTTATAGTATAAAATATAACATTAAGATATTTTAGCTATGTGTCCTCATTGTCACTGTTCCAAAGAGACTATGCTTTTCCACATCTTCTGTTAGAAAGTTTTGGGGAGTTTGGGATCTGTACACACTGCCATATTTAAAACAAATAACCAGAAATGACATATTGTATAGCACAGGGAACTTCTGTTCAATGTTATTGGACAGCCTGGATGGGAGGGAAGTTTGGAGGGAGAATGGATACATGCATATGTATGGCTGAGTCCCTTTAATGTCCATCTGAAACTATCACAACACTGTTAATTGTCTATGATCCAATATAAAATTTAAAAAGTTAAAAAAAATTTTTTTGTGTTTTAAAAAGATAGAACATTAAAAAAATTTAAGTGGATAGATTTTTAAAAAAAATTTTAAAATACTGTCTATTACATCATGATTAGAAAGTACTGTATTATTTTGATAAACCTGCCGGTGAGGCCCACGATTCCAGATGTTTGGACATGACGGGATGAGTGATTGGCACTTGGCTCCAGCCTGCCCCCCAGTTCCAGGTTTAGGTTGGGGAGGACACTGCTTTCCTCTTTTATGTAGCAGAGAGTTAGGAAGTAACAACTTCGTGATACTTGCAACTTTCTTAATTCAGGCTGTGGCAACTTCCCTAGCATCCTAAGCTTATGATCTTTGTAACAGTGCAGATCTAAAGACAAATATTGTTTTTCATTGACCTTACAATAATAATGTGTCACCTACATTCCAGGTTCTTAAGCTAATTATGTAAGCATTCAGGCTCCTTTCTCTATTGATTTTTTTTCCATCCAGTCATGTTTCAAGGGTATGCCCTATTGTTAATGCTTCTTTGTGTTTTTCCTTCTCTTGTTTCTTTCTCAGACGTTGTAGGCCATTTCACGAAGTCTTTTTGAATCCCAGAAAGTGTATGGAGCCTCCTTTTGTGGGGCTGGAGCACTGATTATTCATATGCTGGGTTTCCTTTGCCTGTCTTCTATTATCCATGATTACCTAACATTTCCTCGCTAATCCTTTTCAGTACTTAGTTAAATTCCATTTCATTTTTCTTACTTTTTAAATTATACTTTCTCTGGCCTTTGTTAGGTTTCTATAAAATGTCTCTTCTATTTTGCAGCTTCCAGCATGATCTTCATTTCTGAGATAGCGTTTTGTGATTTTCCACTCTTCTCCTGACCTCTGCTAGCTCAAGTTGCAACTTTTCCTGTTTTCTTGACATCTCTTCCCTGAGTTTTTCTATTACTACATAGAGCTTTTGTTTTGTGAAGCAGTTTCACGATCTAGGGTTTCTCTGTTTGCTTTTGAGTTTGTATGGGGCTGTATATTTAGTCACGCTTTTTTATCTGCTTGTGACATTGTTTTTCACAGTGTTTGCTTTGTTCTTTTTTGTTACCGTCATATAGTAAAAGTGAAAGTCACTCAGTCGTGTCCGACTCTTTGTGACCCCATGGACTATACAGTCCATGGAATTCTCCAGGCCAGAATACTGGACTGGGAAGCCATTCCCTTCTCCAGGGGATCTTCCCGACCTAGGGATCGAACCCGGGTCTCCTACATTACAGACGGATTCTTTACCAGCCGAGCTGCCAGGTAGCTCTGTGTAGTTCTGTACTGTCTCCTCCTCTTCCCTCCTCTTCCTTCTCATCTTTGGACAAGGTGAGTTGCAGGATAGCAGGAGTTCTCCCTGTGAAAGACGACTGCAGGTGTGCTCTAATTATTTTAGCTCTTCCATCTCTTCATCCACAGAGGCAGGAGCACAAAGGCTCTCTGCACTGCAGAGGATTCCTCCTCCACTTGCCTCAGCAACACAGAGTTCCCTGGAGACATGGTGGGTGCACATCATTCCCTGCTCGGCTTCCTGACTTGTTCCTCTGTATGTGCAAACAGATCCAGATAAACTCCAGCCTGCAGCCTCTTCCCATTCTCCAAATCAGGGTGTGATTGTGGTCCCCTCCTTTGTAAAACCAGTGTTCTCCTGACTGAGCCTGAAGTCTGCAGCCACAGCATCCTCTCATATTGTCCAGAGCCCATTCAACCTTCACTGTGTTTGGCAGTCTTTTCTCGTACACTCTGCGTTTCCAGGTATTACTGTTTTCTTTAAAAATGGAATGTGTCCTCATTTTGTAATTCTCCTAGTTGCTTTGGGGTCACTAAGACAGGAAAAGAGAGAAACACCGTCTTGTTGTTTGTCTTTTAAGTAGTAGTGTGAGTCAATCAGTCATGTCCGACTCTTTGCAACCCCATGGACTGTAGCCCGCCAGGCTCCTCTCTCCATGGGATTCTCCAGGCCAAGAATACTGGAGTGGGTTGCCATTCACTTCTCCAGAGGATCTTCCCCATTCAGAGATCAAACCTGGGTCTCCTGCAGTGTAGGCAGATTCTTTACCATCTGAGCTACAGGGAAGTCTTATAAATTAGAAGTCAAAATGGGCCTCTGTCAATTCATTGATAAAGCATCATGTTATATATTAAGAGCTAAGTAAAGATGAGTTAGATGAATTCTTTCTTTCCTTTTTCTGTTGGCTGCCTGGCAGTGTGTGAGGTCTTAGCTCCCTGACCAGGGCCCGAACCCACACCTCCTGCATTGGAAACATGGAGTCTTACCCACTGGACCGCCAGGGAAGTCCTTGGTTTTTTTTTTCTTTCTCTTCTTAATAATCTCACAATTTATCCATGTGACCAAGAAATAGAAATGAAAAGAAAAACTAACCCAATAACAGGCAACCAATGACTGCTGCTGGAGGAGATGATAAAGTTTTTGAAAATTTGGACAAGGGAAAAGAAAACCCACTGGGGGCTGTAGTGGTCATCCTGGGGTTAGTCTCCATTCCCTGCTTCCTTCCCCTTGAGAAGCTGCCGAAAGTCCGAACAAGCCAAGCCCTCCTCCTCCCAACTCTTCCATTCCAGAATCCACTGCCGATGGAGAAAGAGAACGCCCTTTGAGGAAGACAGCAGCGCATGGTGACATGAAGAGTTTCCTAGACAGTGTCTGCTCCTCAGAATCATGGGAAGTTGTTATGCAGACTGAATCTCCAAAGGTGACACAGGTCCATGCTTCTCACAAGGGCCAGCAGTAATTGGGATAATCAGGCAATTTTGAAAATCTTCATGTGGTGGGTGAAGCACCAGGCTAGATGGTGAACTGTTTTTGTTCAGTCACCAAGTCATGTCCAACTCTTTGAGACCCCATGGATTGCAGCACGCCAGGTTTCCCTGTCCTTCATTATCTCCCGGATTCTACTGAAATTCATGTCCATCGAGTCAGTGATGCCATTCCACCATCTCGTCCTCTGTTGTCCCCTTCTCCTCCCACCTTCAATCTTTCCCAGCCTCAGGGTCTTTTCCAGTGAGTCAGTTCTTCGCATCAGGTGGCCAAAGTATTGGAGCTTCAGCTTCAACATCAGTCCTTCCAATGAATATTCAGGACTGATTTCCTTTAGGATGGACTGGTTGGATCTCCTCGCAGTCCAAGGGACTCTCGAGAGTCTTCTCCAGCACCACAGTTTGAAAGTATCAATTCCTCAGCACTCCACCTTCCTTATGGTCCAGCTCTCACATCCATACCTGACTACTGGAACAACCATAGCTTTGACTACATGGATAGTGAAAGATCTATGTTTTATTTCTGGCTCTGCCACTAACTAGGTATAGAATTTGGATCTGTTTCAACGTATCTGAGCCTCAGTTTTCTCGTCTATAGAAAGAGGGAGCTGGACTTGATGATGGCTAAAACTTCTTCCAATTTTAATATCCACGATTCTCTAAATGTAGAGTTCTCTGAATGCTCTAATCTCTTTTTAAATGGAAAGGGAAGGAAAGAATGATTAGAACAAGGGACTAAGGAAGGGACCAGGAGAGTGTTCCCTGTGGACGCAGAAAGAATGGATAGGAGCCTTTTCTCCTGCTATGTCTGAAATAAAAAATTCTAGGAGCACAGCTTAAGTGGAACTAGGGTTCAGTAAGATTTCCGTGTTGAGTGGCAGGTTGGCCAAGAGGCAGAAAATGCATCTGTCTTAGACAGGATTTGTATTGATAAGTCATTTACGAATGCATGCTTACAACCCCATGGAGTGTAGCCCACCAGGCTCCTCTGTCCATGAGATTCTCCAGGCAAGAATACTGGAGTGGGTTGCCATTCCCTTCTCCACGGGAATCATCCTGACCCAGGGATCAAACCCAAGTCTCCTGTGGCTCCTGCATTGGCATGCAGATTCTTTACCACTGAGCTACCTGGGAAGCCCCTGATTCATTTATATGGTACAAATTTTCTCAAAAGTAGTCCTAAAGCACCAAGAAGGCATTTCTCCTTTACCTGAGCAGGCAAAACACTGGCTTCTACCCGAGTGAGACCCCCACACTTCCCTCAGTTGCTTTTTAGGAAGAATAAACAGTTTTCCTACTTTAGGAACTTGATTGAAAGGTCTCTACTACAGAGGGAAAATGAATTTCAAAGACAGACCTAAGGAAAACCATTTCTGCTCCCTCTGGACTTCTGTAGCTCCAGGTGCTACAGGAAAAACAAATTTCGGCACTGGTCTTGTCCTTAATGATCATGTTATTAAGATTCCCAAGCACATCTGATGTTGCTCTTCTCAAGTCAGGAGAGCACCGTTCATCCATTGATGCGGCAGCCACAAAGGGACCATGACTGGCTTTG
The DNA here is from genome assembly GCA_024291935.2 of Okapia johnstoni. Lineage (NCBI taxonomy): Eukaryota > Metazoa > Chordata > Mammalia > Artiodactyla > Giraffidae > Okapia > Okapia johnstoni. The sequence continues at coordinate 4,343,043 of CM044321.1, read as the reverse complement.
TTTGAAGAACCTGGGCGCCCTGATTATTTCTGTTTGTAGAGACGCTGGGGTACACTTGAAAGCGGGAGAAGGAGGACAGGGATACTTGGAGAAGAAAACAGCTCAGAGCCGTTTCGAGTCACTTGAAAAGCCTCTGAGTTGGTTGATTTGTGATTTGGGTACTGCTTCTCCGTCTCCTGCACGCGAGGCTCTAAAGTGGGTACCCGCCGGGCGCTGTGGGCACTCGGGGGGCAGATGACAGCGATGTGGATACTGGTGGCGCTGTTCCTCCATGTTTTTCTGGGTGGGTGCAGCTGACTCGCGGTCTTCAGTGGCCATCGGGGACTGGGACAGCACCTATTAATATAAAACTTCCTGCCTAATTGATGTGTTTCCAACCTTCTTCTCCACTGGGACTTCCCTGGTGGTCCAGTGGTTAAGACTTCGCCTTCCAAGGCAGGGGGTGTGGGTTTGATTCCTGGTTGGGGAACCAAGGGGCTTCCTTGGTGGCTCAGATGATAAAGAATCTGCCTGCAATGTGCAAGACCCACGTTCAATACCTGGGTCAGGAAGACCCTCTGGAGAAGGAAATGGCAACCCACTCCAGAATTCTGTCCTGGAGAATTCCATGGACAGAGGAGCCTGGCGCGGGCTACAGTCCATGGGGTCACAGAGAGTCAGACATGACTGAGTGCCTTTCACTTTCACTCCCTGGAGACCTAAGACCCCACATACCTGAAGGCCAAAAATCCAAAACATAAAACGGAGGCAATATTGTAGCAAATAAATATTTTAAAAATGGTCCCCATCAAAAAAAAAAAAAAATCTAAAAAAAAAATAGTTCTCCTGGGTAAAATGTGGGCTCGTCCTAAAAGCAGGGGCCAGAGGAAGGTGGGTGAGGTCCGCAGTGGACGTGGGTGAGGGCCGTGGAGGCTGGTGCGAGGCAGCCGTGTTGCAGGAACTGCAGACGGGAGGCAGGGAGGAGGCCCCGGTGCTCAGCCGCGGCAGGATCATTGGAGATGTTCGAGCAGCACAGGTCAGGACAGACTTGGACAGGCCCCACGTGCGAGAAAATGACGCTTTCAGAAAACGCCGCGATGTGCCTTCCCTAAATGAGTCTGGAGGCCTGTAAACCGTCTCTGTCACCATAGCAACTGTGCATCATCAGAAAGGGAAAGTGTGAACGCCTGGCTCTTTCTTTCAGAGCAATGGCTGGCCAGCGATGAGGGTAAAGTTGGCAGGGAGAGAAGATGGGTGCCTGAGAGGACTGCTCAGAGGCTGGCGCTCTGGGTGACAGGGTAGTTATCACACAGGAAGACTGATAGCTCAGCAAGAGCGTGGGGTCCACTTGCCAAGAGAGAAACTGAATTTGGTACCGTCCAAACTATTGGATGGCATCATCAACTCAATGGACGTGAGTTTGAGCAAACTCTGGGAGACGGTGATGGACAGGGAAGCCTGGCGTGCAGCAGCCCAGGGGGTCGCAAAGAGTCGGACACGACCGAGCGACTGAACAACAACAAAAACTGCCATGGCCATCTTCAGGATCCAATCTCCTGGTGTAAACGGAGCCCCAGGAAGGGGGTCTGGTTTGGGGGGCCGAGCCTCTGGCATCCTTAAGGTTCTGCCCCTCCTTCACCCCCAAACCCCAGTGCTTGCTGGCTTCAAGGCCCCGGGTCCCCTTCCGCTGCCTCCGTGAGAGCCTCCTTTTCTGCCCAGGCCTGTCAGATGTTTCTTCGGGACCCTCTGTTTGGACTGTTTCCATGGTTCCCGACTCTGCCCTCTAGATGCTTCCTCCTGTCCTCCCTTTGTTCGAGTCACCACGGGCAGAGACGGCCTGTGCTTGCCGGGAAGTCTGGACAAACAGACGCTACGCAAGTGGGCAGTAACATGGGGAAAGGCTGAAAAGGAAAGTGTTAGTCGCTCAGCCGTGTCTGACTCTTTGCGACCCCGTGGACTGTAGCCCACCAGGCTCCTCTGTCCATGGGCTTCTCCAGGCAAGGATATTGGAGTGGGTTGCCATTCCCTTTTCCAGGGGATCTTCCCGACCCAGGGATCTAACAGAGTCTCCTGCATTGCAGGCAGATTCTTTACCATCTGAGCCACCAAAATGGAGAAGGATGCCTATTAATGACATGGCTTAATTTGCACACTCAGAGCGTCAGTTAACAGCACAAAACCACAGTAATGTCACCCCTCACACTCCGGCAACTGCTGTGCGTTGCCTCCCTCCTGAGTGGGTGCATCAGAGGGAGCCTGAGTGTGGGAAGGACGGAGGCTCAGGGCACATGAGTCCCAGTCCTGACTCTGCCCCTTCCTGGCAGCCCCCAGCTGCCCTGGACCAGCCTTCCCATCACCAGTGGTCCCAGCGGGGCTGCACGTGCTGACAGGTCTTCCCAGCCCGGCCAGGTCCTGACTCTGGACAAACCAGCCAATGATCCCGCTCTTTGATTTCTGATAAAACATCTCGTACAGTCCTCTAGGGTCTGGGTTTAATCAGGATCCCATACACAGCTGGAGAAGGCAATGGCGACCCACTCCAGTGCTCTTGCCTGGAAAATCCCATGGATGGAGGAGCCTGGCGGGCTACAGTCCATGGGGTCGCAAAGAGTCAGACATGACTGAGCAACTTCACACACACACACTTACACAGCTCTGGGTTCCTAAAATCCAGGATCAGATGCATTGCATGTGTTGTGAAGTTTCAGAAGCCCTTTTCGGCTGGGACCTCTCCCTCAGGGTGTCGGGGTACCTCTGCCCACCCCTCCTCTGTGGCCCCTCCTCCTCCTGCCGTGCTTGTTATGGGGGTACCCCTGCCTTGCTCCCCATCCTCCTCCAGCTGGCGCCTCACTCACCACCTTTTCTGTCCACTCCAGGTCCTTCAGTCTCTCTCCCTCTCCTCTTGGTCTACATTTGCAAGTCTTTCTTGACTTAATATCATAAGCCTACCTTTATTTTTTACCCCACTATGCTATTATACTCAGATTCTAATTTTTTTTTCCTTTAATAGGACACAAACTTCTTGGGAAACACTTTCAAGCAAATATATTTTACCAACTAATAAATAATTACTAAATATATGTTTGTATGTATATAAATATAGAGGATAGCTAATATATTTTACTACACAAGCAACAAAATATTTCACAAATATCCATTTTCTTAGCATGTTCTTTTTAATACCTGTTTTCTACCTTGACAATGTTAGTGAAATATTTTACCCCAAACTAGCAAGGTCTCACTGTAAAGTCCAATTGCATTTTGTCAGTTTTTCTCCCACTGACCTTCTCATGCACCTAGGACTAGGACTTCTGATCACCTGTAACAGGAACCCCGCCATCTTCCTAGGACCATGCCATCAAGTTCTCAGTCCAACCCAGGGGTTGGCAAACTTCTTCTGTAAAGGGCCAGATAGTAAATATTTTCAGCTTTGAGGACCATATGGTTACTGTCTCAACTACTCAGTTCTGCCCTTGTAGCAAGAAAGCAGCCAGGGACGATATGCAAACAAATTGGCATGGCTGTGCACCCATAAATTTTGTTTACAGAAATTGGCCCTGGCCTGCAGGCTATAATTTGCAGACCCCTGGTCTAGCTGAATTCCAGCTCTTTCCTATTAACCCAGGTGACACATCCACTTCACCATTTGCTGTAGACTGAACCAAGGCACCCTGAAAAATGGCCACATGCTAATCTCTAGATCCTGTGAATGTTGCCATATAAGGTGAGAGAAAGAGAGAGGGAGAGAGAGAAAGAGAGAGAGAGAGAGAGAGGGAGAGAGAGAAAGAGAGAGAGAGAGAAAGAGAGAGACAGAAAGAGATGGGTGGGGAGCAGAGGAGGTCTTTTCAGATGTGATTAGAGATCTTGAGATGCTGAGATCATTCTGAGTAATTCAGGTAGACCCCCAATGCAGGCACATTTATTTTTATAAGAGTGGGGCAGGGGGATGTTTGATGACATGTCCAGACAGAACAGGAGAAGGTGCAGGGACCACAGAGGTAGAGATTGTAGTTAGGAGCCTAGAAAACAAGGCTGCCAGCAGACACCAGAAACTGGAGACAAGCCTGGGGAATCTATCCTGGAGCGTTCGGTGGCCAAGCAGCTCTCCCTACTCCTGGTGTGTGTGTGCGTGCGCACACGTGCTCAGTCAGTCTCCAACTCTTTGCAACCCTATGGACTATAGCCCACCAGGCTCCTCTGTCCATGGGATTCTCCAGGTAAGAATACTGGAGTAGAAAGCCATTCCCTTCTCCAGCGGATCTTCCTGACCCAGGGATCGCACCCGTGTCTCCTGCATTGGCAGGTGGATTCTTTACCATCTGAGCCACTATGGAAGCTCACAGACTCCTTGACTATAGCCACACAGACTCCTTTAAATATTCTGGCCTCCAGATTTGTAACAGAACCCATTTTTCTGTGGTTGGGAGCCACTAAATTTGTGGTATCTTTCTTCTAGAATTCCTAAGAAATGAACACGTCATTACTATGTTGGCTGTTACCCTACTTTTGAAACATCATCTTCCTTTGAGGCTTGTGCCCTCAGGTGGTACACTCAGTACGTTTTCTTTTCATTTTTGGTGACCAAACTCTTGAACATGCCCTTAAATCATTGTGGACTTGAGCTCCTGACTCATATTTTCCTACCCTGCGTCCAGTCATTGTCTTATCACCTCAATACCTTGGTTACATCCAATTTTCTTCTCAATATGCTTTTTCTTTTAAAAAAAATATTGATGATTAGTTTCTGTTATACGAAGTGCATTAGCAGAGGCTTGATTCCCTTTGCTGTAATCTCTAAAGACGGTGAGAGAGCAACTGACATTTCTTTCAGTCCTTTATATGGTCATGCTCTGATTCTAATGTGAAAGTGCAGTATAAATTACTATTAAAATTATATTATATTTGAATGGAAAAAACACAGTTTATTACTGCAAAGTACATATAATTTAAGTTAGATCAAGAAAGAATTCAATGAGGAATTTGCTCTAATAAATTAGAATGTGATGTTGTTTGAAAAGGTTCTTGTGAATTTTAAACACAAGCCCTGTAATTCATCTGGAACGTGGGGAAAGATTTGCAAAAGGTGAAAATTTGACTCATTCTTTGTCCAAACTTTCACAAATGCCACATTATGGGAGTCCACATGAGTCAAGTTCAACTACAGTACAAGGCACATTGGGTAGTGTGGCCTTTGGGTGGAGGGTTTTCGTGAGGGTAGATCTATTTCATCAGTATAAGCTCCCACCCAAATGATTCACCACACTCTAGAATGCCAGGCTATTTCTGCAACATTTAGCTGGTTGATATTTTAAACTAGATCTTATCACCTCTCTTCTCTGGCCACAAGAATATAGTTGCCTCCATCCAGGCTGGAGGAGAGGTCTGGGAGATAAAAGTGTGTCCATTAGACTCATCATTCGTGTTTTCTGCTCCACCGTAGCAGGATCTTTTGGAAAACGTTGATCTCTTCTTCACCATTAAGATGCAATGCTCTTGGAGATGCAGACATAGAGAACAGACTTGTGGACAGAGCGGGGGAAGGAGAGGGTTGGATGAATTGAGAAAGTAGCATTGAAACAGATACATTATCGTATGTGAAAGAGATAGCCAGTGGGGATTTGCTGTGTAACACAGGGAGCTCAGATCCGCTGCTCTGAGACAACCTGCAGGGATGGGATGGGGCGGAAGGTGGGAGGGAGGGTCAAGGGCGGGGAGATATGTACTCCTATGGCTGGTTCATCTTGGTGTGTGGCAGAAACCAACACAATATTATAAAACAATTATCCTCCAATTAAAAATAAATAAATTTCTTTAAAACACACAATGTTCTTTATTTTTAGAATAGACTTTGCTTATCTTTATAAAATGATACATAGTCATGGTAGAAAGCTTAGAAAGCACCAGTGAGAGGAGAAAAGGAAACTCACCTGTAACTCAGTCACTGAGAAATGCTGCCAATGTATCAGTTTATGTCCTTTTATTCATGCAGGTTTTTGTGCTTATAAATGTCTCTTTAAAAAATTTTTAGTGACAACCTACATAGTTAGGTGACCTACTTTTCTTAAGACCAATAAATATATCGTAAACGTTCTCCCAACCCATTAAATATTGTTCTACACAAAGGAGTTTGAGCCAACTCCAGGAGTCGGTGAGAGACGGGGAACCCAGGTGTGCTGCAGTCCATGGGGTCACAAAGAACAACAACTACGTAATACTCATCACTGCACTGAATTTTACTTTAATAAACGTTTTATCTTAACAAAAGAAGACAATGAACCAGAGATTTTTTTGTTTAAGTTACTCACTGGGAAAGCACTTTTTCGATAATTCATGATTTATGGCACAGACCATGTAATAAATTCAGGATCATATTAGAATTTTCAGATAACTTTTCTGTGGCTAGTCTCTGTGACAGCCACCAAATTACTTTATAGTAGTGACTTCCTGCACAGAAAGTAGCTGTGGAAAGTAGCTACAATACTTGAATTTGGAATCAAGCTCCTAAAATGTGCCGAAAGTCTGAGATGTTTGACTTTCTCAATATTTACGTCCTTAAAATCTTAAAGTCATTGCAGTATGTTGGGATAAAAGCAATCTCAAGAGAGTCCTAGGTCACCCAGTCCCCATAATCCGTTCACTTCAATCCATACATCTTACTGTGAAGCATCAGTGTGCCTGAATCTGCACAGATTATGTCTCTGGTTTTTCAGTATCTTCCAAGAAGTTCCTGCTTGCTCTTTGAGTTTCAGTATCTTTCAAGAAGTTTCTGCTTGCTGTTTGAGTTTCAGTGTCTTTCAAGACCTTCCTTCTTGCTGCTTCCCACTTGAGTTTCAAGACGTTCGGGAGCTCGCCTGTGTTTGGGAACTCCTCTGTCCAGCCTTCCATTAAAGTTCCTGTACAATCTAACCCCCTCCCGAGGCCTGCTGGTTACACTTCCCCCTCTCATCTTCCCGTGGAGGAGGGACAGCTGGTCGCTAAGTCCCTCTTTCAGAAACGCTTCTCAACCTGTCGACGAGGATAACCTGCCGAGTGGAACAGACATCCTGCTGGGTTTCCAGCTGAGAGGACTGTCGACGCGTCACACAGACGATCCCTTCAGGATCCGTATCCTTTCATCTAATGTTTACTCTTTCCCACTGAATGTATGGCGCGCTAAACAGAGTGTTTACTGTGAAAGTGATCTTCAGATTCAGTGAGGCCAGTGCCACCTAACGTGCTGCCTAGGTCTTCATTGTAGGGCATTTGACACCACTGAGAGTGATAAGGTGGAAAAGCACTCAGAAGCGACCGCTTCCTGGCTTGTGTTTGCTCAGCCAGTGAGGACAAACAGTTGTGTTCACAACCCATGGCTTCTCTTGCATTGGCCAGTTCTGTGGTCATGTGAAAAGTTAATTATAGTTTCCATGATCTTCCCGACCCAGGGATCAAACCTGTATCTCTTACATCTCCTGCATTGGCGGGTGGATTCTTTACCACTAGTGCCACCAGAGAAGCCCCCTGTAAGGAACTGTTTTCGGTTTATTTGCTTGCAGATTTTTACCTCCCAGAGGGGAGTCCCTTGTCTAGGAAGCATGCAGGTTTCCCTCCAAACTCTTAGCTGCTGTTATTGATGCAAAGGGAGCACAATCAGCATTTCTATTCTTGGAATCTCACTACAGTTCTTCATTCCAACTCTCCTGTTATTGGGTTTAGAATGACTTTTATAAGTTTAGGAAATAACTATTTGTTCTTATTTTGGAAACTTGAGTTTTTCCCTCCTATTATTTTGTCTTCCCATCCCCTTTCATGCTGTTAATAAATAAATGGGTGGTATCTGACATCAGAGTCTTGCTATGTGCCAGGCGTAGTTGTAAATTTTATGTTGGTAAGCTAAGCTAATTTAACTCCCCTTCCCTAAATCTTATGAAGTGGAAACTGTTCTTATCCCCTCTTTATAGACAAGGATGCTCTTTAGTTTGAATGAGTAACTTCTAAAAGTTACACAACCAGCCTGTCCACCTTGTGTTAATTGTCTTAACATGGGGATATACTAAAAAAAAAATCTTCAAGGCATCTTAGAAAAATTAAGGCTCAGACAAAATGAGTGGGAGCATAATCAAAATAGAGACCTCATCCCACCAAAAAAGAAGGATGATTCTCCCGGGCTGGGTGCACCATCCGGAGGAGAAGGGGATGGGACCAGAGTAGGATGTTCTGTAACTTGCTTCCCCCTGGAATTTTGGAGAGATGCAAAGCCTAGGGGAGACGGGAGCAAAGAACTGGCCTTGAAGATCCCAAGGCCCTCATGCAGCCAGAAGAGATTCTCAGAAACGTAGGAGGGATGCCAGAGCTGAGTCCACTCGCGGCCTGCGATCAGAGGCTGTGGACATCTCAGCAAAGAAATGACCCTTCCCTGTGTCCCCACTGGACAGCCGGCAGAGGAGAGACCCAAACCCTTCCAAATAAATCAACCGAAGCTAAGGTCGTACTACCCTGGTGGAATGCCAGCTTAAAAGAGGAAGTTAGGGGGGTCACTGAGACATATAGACAGGGGCTGGAAATAGGCTGTTTGCAGATGTAATCAGGTTAAGGCCCATCTTTAGAGGGACATACAGGGGAAGGCCCTGCGGAGACAGAGGGAGAGATTGCAGAGAGGACCCCCAGGGAACCCCGGCCATCACCAGGAGCGGGGCAGGGGCCCGGAGCAGATAACCCCTCCCAGCCTCCAGAAGGATCCAACCCTGCCAACACCTTGGCTTCTGACCTCTGGCCTCCAGAACTGTGAAAGAGCAAGTCCCACCCCCACGCCCCTTTGTGGCACTTTGCTTCACAGCCCTAGATAACTAACTGAGCGCTGGTCGCGGTTATGTGGGAGTTTTGTTTGTGATACTTCAGCTGCACCCTTGTGCACTCTGCACTTCTCCCTGCATGCAGCACTCCAACACAAGGTAAACACACACACACACACACACACACACACACACACACACACAACAAACCACCAAGTGTTCTGCTTGGATGAAGGTGATGGAAAGGCCCTTTCTTGTGCTCAGAGACAAGAATTTCACTCTCTGTGGCCCCTTCCTTGATGTACCTCAGAAGAAACCGTGTGGAAAAATGATACAAGAAAAGCGGTCAAAATAGAAGCATGCAGAGAAAGTGAGTGTAACTGAGAGGGTTCCCATCAGGCAGAGAAAGACCCCCTTTTAACAGGGTAAATGAGAGGAAACAATGGCTTGCAAATTTAAAGGAAATTTGATTTCGGTCTTAAGAGCTTATCTGCTCACGTGAGCATCGCTGTTAAGTCAGCTGTAATTACAGCCGCTTCTCGCCGGACCCTCGGTTAATGAGGCCCGGAGCGCTTCTATCGAGCAGGGTTTGTTTCCTAATAGATGCCCCTGGTTGGTCCTGGAAGCTTCCGCAGATGCGGGGGGGAAAAGGAGCGTGGAGGGAAGGGGAGAGAGGGAGAGCCGCAGGGAGCCCTCGGGGCGCTAGACGTAAGTTTTCTTAGAACTGTCAGTGGTATTCGCTTCTGGCCCATTAAACTCGCTTACAGGAGAGCTTTAGTCAATGAGGCAGGATAGGGCCTTTTCTTGGCCTCTCTCTTTCCAATTCCAGCAAAATGAATGAAACACAAGAAGTTCACAGGGGAAACGGCTGGGGAGGCCGGATTCGGAGCTGGTGTCGGAAAGAGCTTTTAACTTGTCTTAACATTACTGTCCTTTTCCATCCGACTTTTATCTGCCCATTAACTCCTTAAAGTTTGCTCATCCATCCGTCAAAAAGGAAAAAAAAAAAAAACCACCAAATGTTGTGTGAAAAGATCTTCTAGGTGTTGCTGGGTCTAGATGTCGTCTCCTGAATTTGTCTAAACACGATTAGCTCCTCATCAGGACCATCGGGCTCCTTTTTCGGGATGGTTAACTGTTGTGTGTGATTTTTAAAAGCACTTATCTTTGAACTGCCTTTAGAGTTATTTCAGATCATTTCTGTTTCTGACAAAAGGAAGAGGTAGCTATGCTAAAATGTTACAGGGTCAGAATTTTTTTTAAGTCAGTTTTTACCAAAGATGGAGCGTGTTTAAGATTCTTTCTTTTTTAGTGACTTACAGAGTAAAGATGTTGCAAATTGTGAAATAGCACTCACCCAGTTTCACCCAGTTTTTCTATGGAAAAAGTCAACTTAATTTTTCTGTGTATGGTCTAAGAACAAAATATTTAATAAAGGATCCAGAGCTTTGATTACAAAATAATGCAGGTTTATTGGCCAAAGGAATATGTATCTACTTACTAAATTTACATGTTAGGTTCTTTCTCAGATCTTTACAAACTTAATTCTGTTAATTTCCCAAAAGAAACTTAATTCTTTAGAGGATCATGTTGATCAGATAGATTTTCTTCAGTTTGATTCAAAGGACCAAGGTGAAGAAAGACATTAGTATGAAGGCATTCACGTCAAAGATAGAATTCATTCATTCGTTCTTCAGATAGCAATCAGTGAGGATATTCAGATGAGATGTACATGATTAAGTCTTACACCAAAATCTTGATAGTCCTGTAAAAGATAAGAACATAAAATGAAAGTGAGTTAAATGCACGTCAAGACAGAGCATTTGTGCACTGTGAATATTAATTTCTGGGATGGGGGGGTGTGAGTACAATCCCCAAACATCTGAGCCAGATGCATTTGCTCCAACTTTACACAGAGACTGCAGAGTTCTCCAGCTCTGCACTCATTAGCCCTTCTTGCCACTTGTCTGGGCTCAGTGTCACCAGGCATATTACAAGAAGATTGGACCATTCCAATCTTTTATCTCATTCCATCTTTTATCTACTTTATGGCCACTAGTATTTTTAGAGACTGAGACTGTATCCCAGTATTGAAACTGAAGAAGCACTACGTGTTCACATATCTTTAGGCTTTTTTTTTTTTTTTAGAACAGTGTTAAATTTTTTACAGAGAGCCTCTGTTTTCAACGTTAGTGAGGGGAAAGGCCGGGGCAACCGCCACATGTTACATGACTAGCAGGAAGTGGACAAGAGACTGAACCTAAAATCCACTTTAGATGCAAGCAGCCTGTTCATTTCATTCATTGTACACAGTTCTCTCTATGTGCCAAGCTCTGAGTCGAGCGTTAGGACGGCAGGGACAAAAAGCCCGGCTGCTTGACCTGTCCATGAAACCTGGTATCTTTACCCGTAATTCTACACCCCCATCTTTGCTTATAATTACTTCCTGAGGCTCAGCAGTAAAGAATAATCTGACTGCAATGCAGGAGACAAGGGTTCGATCCCTGGGTCAGGAAGATCCCCTGGAAGAGGGCGTGGCAACCCACTCTAGTACTCTTCCCTGGAGAATCCCACTGACAGAGGAGCCTGGTGGGCTACAGTCCATAGAGTGGCAAAGAGTGTCAGACAGACTGAGTGACTAAACAACAATGTATCCAACTCATTGACTTAACCACAAAGTCCCTTCCAGCAGAGAAGGTGACACTGCTGGAATGAATGAGTGCATATGGAGAGGAGGCTGGACCCTTGCCCGGAATAGTCATAGCCATACAGAGGAGACAAGTATTACGTACACACCCGTAACAGAGCCAACCTAAGTCTACAAATGGGTGTGAGACAAGGGGTCCAGAGATGGATTAACTAAATATGACTCCAGGAGAAGGCTGGTTGTGGAGAGGAAGGATCTTCAGTTTAAGTGGCATGAAAAAAAGCAAAACCCTTTTATGTAGAAAATTATAGTCAATAGATGCCTCCTTGCCCAAATAAACCCCACATGTTCACTGTTGCCCTTTCATGTAACAAAGTAACTGCGTGTTCCTGGTGAGGCAACAGCAGGAAACTGAACACTGTGTTCCCGAGTTTTCAGAAGGGACAATTCATCACTCCTCTCCAGATAGTCTCTTCTGCTAGCTTGCTGAGTCAGCATCCTTTTGTGTCAGTGTCCTTTCCTAGGAACAAACGTGACATTCTCCCCGGGGAAGTCCCATCTCTGGGGTGAATGCTAAGGAGAACAATTTTTATTTTTGGTGCCAGCCTGCATGGGTCTGTATACTGAGCTCACCTGGAGGGCACAGGGGGCCTGGGTTTGAGGGGAATGTGAAGGAAGAGGCCAGGAACCAATAGAACTTGAGGATGTTCAGGCAGGAAGTGGTCCAGGTGGAGGAGGACTTTCCCGGAAAAGGAAAGCAGAACAGACCTCCCCTGGTTGTCTACCTAGACAGCATATTAAAAAGCAGAGACATTACTTTGCCAACAAAGGTCCATCTAGTCAAGGCTATGATTTTTCCAGTAGTCATGTATGCATGTGAGAGTTGAACCATAAAGAAAGCTGAGTGCTGAAGAATTGATGCTTTTGAACTGTGGTGTTGGAGAAGACTCTTGAGCATCCCTTGGACTGCAAGGAGATCCAACCAGTCAATCCTAAAGGAAATCAGTCCCAAATATTCATTGGAAGGACTGATGCTGAAGTTGAAACTCGAATACTTTGGCCACCTGATGCAAAAATCCAACTCATTAGAAAAGACCCTGATGCTGGGGAAGAGGCAGGAGGAGAAGGGGAAGACAGAGGATGAGATGGTTGGATGGCATCACCCTCTCAATGGACATGAGTTTGGGCAAACTTCGGGAGATGGTGAAGGACTGGGAGGCCTGGCGTGCTGCAGTTCATGGCGTTGCAGAGTCCGACACCACTGAGCAACTGCAAAGCAGCAACAACAGCACAGCCATATTGGAATTTGAAGATCCTCCTATAAAGCCAGGAACTCTGACTCCAAGCCCAGACAGCTTTTTTTTTTTTTTTAATTTAAATTGCACAAAGACTATTTTCCCCCTTCATCTGCTATATCATAGGAGATTGGTCAGCTCAGGGTAGCTGATAACACCATCTACACTAGGCAAGATCCTTTAAAAAACAATCAAATGGTTGAAATGTTATTTTGTGTCTTTTCTTCCCTGGATGTTTTACCTTCCTCTGGATTTCAGCAGGTGGCTGTGGTTTAGAGAGATTTTGCCTGAGGAAATTTCTGTGGGGTTGGAAAACAGAGACTGCTTCACTTTGAGGATGGGTCTCCTTTTGCACAAGAGAAATTGCAGGCAGGAGCCTGCACCTGCTGTGCAGAGTTCTGGATTTAGAAGGGGGAAGGGGTCTTGTGTCCCTCCCTCCAGGAAACTGAGCCCTGAAGAAGCCTGGCTGAACCCACCATGTGAAATTGGAGCGGCTGCTTCTGGAAGATCCTTACAGACTTTGGGAATGACTGAGTCATGGCTGAGATTGCATTTCCCATCATACCGCCCAACCAGGGTTCAGGGGGGGCCTGAGCTGCCTCGGTTACAGAAAATAAAGTAACATTCCTTCCCACTTCATTCTGTGGCTAAAAGGCATGCCTTCTACAGTAATTATATTTCTCGTTTTATATAAAATGCACTGAGTTCGACTGATCAACTTCCAATTTGCCAAAGTATCAAAGTAGACGTGCTTATAAACCGATTTTAATGGAAACACTATGATTTGGGAAAATGGAAAAGTATACCTAGGCACCTAGATGTCTATTTCTCCCTTCATTAGTTAATTTATTTTGTACTTAACAATGTTAATTTATATTTCACAATAGAACAAGGGAAAAAACATTTTGTAATGCAGAAAGCCATAGTTTTAAAATGTAAGGATCTCTTGAAAATCCTCATGTAATCTATTTTGTATTTTTTATAAGAGAGCATTTTATGAAAAGAACATGGACGTAGAAGGGTTTCTTTAAGTATTTTTGTTGAATGGCTGAGCTAATGAATGAAAAGACATTCCAGGCACTCTACAAATTGGTTTATTGGAGTGTAGAGTGGCACAAAGTTGGAGAGTGGTTTGACAACACTAGCCAACATCTTAAAATTATTCATCGCTTTGGACTCAGAAATCCCAGTTCTAGATATTTATGCTAAGGAAATAGAGACACAAGCAACAGTCAAGAGGAAGGATGCGGGGCTGAGTGAGGGTTTTAAATAACATTAAAAATGTAAAGAATGTTAAGGTCCCCAATAATGCTCTGGCCAAATAAGAATGGTCCATCATAGAATGAAATGCAGTGCGATAGTCATACGTTATGTCTGTATTGTATATTTTTTGTATACTTTCAAGATAAATTCAGGTATCTAAACTTACGAACTATTTTCTTGGTGGGTCAGATGGTAAAATATCTGCCCACAATGCAGGAGACCTGGGTTCGATCCCTGGGTTGGGAAGATCCCCTGGAGGAGGGCGTGGCAACCTACTCCATTATTCTTGCCTGGAGAATCCCATGGACGGAAGAGCCTCGTGGGCTACAGTCTTACAAACTTAACAAATGTACAAAGTATCTTCCATCACTAGATCTACCTCAGTTGTATGTGTTCATGTGATTTTTATTTTCTTTTTTTTACCTGTATCATCTTAATTTTCTACAATGACCAATCATTATCTTTCAATTAAAGGAAAAAATTCAATAAAATTAGTTAAGACCACAGATTTAAAAGGAGAAGGATGTGAGTATGGATCACTGCGGTTTTTCCTATTCTATAGAAAGAAAACTATTCTAAAAGAAGAATGATTATCTTGTATCAACCAAAGTTGTTTATCTTGCTTAAGCTTTAGTAACAAACCTTAGTCTCAATAATTCTTTTTTGTTTTTTAGTCTTAATAGACTTTATATTTTAGAACATTTTAGATACATGAAAAAATGAACAGAGCTCAGCAAATTTCCAGACGCCCTTGACCATTTTCTCCTGTTAGTCACATATTTTGTTACAATGATGAACCAATACTGACTCATTATCTTGTTGCAAGTCTAGAGTTTATTTGCCATTCCTTAGTTTTCACCTAGTGTCCCTTTAGTGTTCTAGAATCTCACTCGGGACACACATGATATTTGGCTGTCAGCACCTCATCTTTTATGACAGTGGCTCGGACTTTGTTCTGATGCCTTGACAGTTTTGAGGACAGGTTAGTAACTTGGTAGGCTTCCCCAGGTGGCGCAGTGGTAAAGAATCCACCTGTAATGCAGGAGACCCAGGAGACACCAGATCAGTCCCTGGTTCGGGAAGATCCCCTGCAGAAGGAAATGGCAAGCTGCTGCAGTATTCTTGCCTGGAGAGCCCTGTGGACAGAGGAGCCTGGCGGGCTACAGTCCACAGGGTTGCAAAGAGTCAGACTCGACTGAGCATGAGGTTGTCCCTCTATTAGAGCTGCTCTGATACTTTCTCACGATTAGACTGGGCTTTTACTAATACATTAAAAAATTCGTTTCCTCTAGCTTCTCCTTCAAAAACATAGTTCGTGCCCTCAAATATCGCACAATTCCCAAGTCTTAAGCCTGGGCGATGTTTTGTGTTTTCTCATTCATTGACAAATACGCAAAATGACAGTAAAGACTCCCACCGCAGACCTTTCCACTAGTAACCTAACCCCTAGGTGCAAATAAACATCCCACCTAACTCAAGTCCCATCAGTGGAGGAGCCGGAAGCCGGCTCTCTGGCCCCTGAACCCAGAGGACACTCTGATCAGCAGCCTCCCCGCTCCTCCAGGGCTTCAGTTTTAACAAGGCCGTGGAACTTGCTGGTTGGAGGTATTTTGTTGCCCTTTGCTTCCTGTTTCCATTTCCATTAGCTTCCTAGCTTTCTGGCTTTGACAGGAATCTCAGGCTTGAACGAAATGTCAACACTTGGAGACAAGCACCTAATTATTTTTTCTTCCTTAATATCGTCACTTGTAAAAGGAGGTATGGTTTTAAAGGGGAAGTAGTATTATTACACGATGAGGAGCAAAACTTTTCATAGAAGTTGTCCAAATTCCATGGCTGGCTGGTGTTTTGGGGTGCGCTCCGGGGGGAGCGCTGCTCCGGTATCTGGAAGCTCACCCTTCATCAGATGAGAGCGAACCACTTTTGTTTCTGCTCCACAGGTGTCTTATGTCCTTAGGAAAACTTCTGATTGTTCTTGTAGCAGAGATCCAGGACTACTGTTTAGTTAGAAGACCAAAAAATGAAGTTTTGCCATTTAAAATGAATACTGACGCTCTTTCTAAGCATCTCTGTCACTACTTGGTAGGCTGAGTTCTGTGGCATCCTTGAATCTCGGCTGCAGACTAGTGGGGAGAAATTCTGGGAAGGAGAGAAAATTAATAGAGCTGACTTCTGAAGGAGAATGTCTGTAATAGATTTGTATCAGAAGGGAAACAGGACTGGACCAGTCGTGATTCAAGAGATGGTTTAGGGGGATGGAGCCTGGCACTCTGAGGGATGGGTATGGTAAGAATTCCCCTGGGTATTAGCATCAAGGCCAGGCAGTCAAGTGTGTGGACAGAAATTCTAAAATCAGTAAAATACCCTAGCACATCAGAACGCTGAGGCGATAATCCAGATACCGGAAACAAAGCAACCAGGGCAAGACTAGTTATAAATCGACAGCAAGGTGAGCTTGCAAAAGGGCCAGTGCCCTACATTGTAGCAATGGGAATTAAGGATCCCTGACTTCTTCTATTTATTTCAAATATTGTTCCTGGTTTGTCATTTCAATAATATTTTGACATATAGCTATTCATTTTGAATTAATATCATCTTACAATCTTCTTTAATTTTTCTTTGAACTTATGCATTCTGGAAAGCTTCCCTGGTAGTTCAGCTGGTAAAGAATCTGCCTGCAATGCAGAAGACCCCAGTTCGATTCTTGGGTCAGGAAGATCCCCTGGAGAAGGCTACCCACTCTGGTATTCTTAGGCTTCCCTGGTGGCTCAGACGGTAAAGAATCTGCCTGCAATGTGGGAGACCTAGGTCCGATCCCTGGGTTGGGAAGATCCCCTGGAGAAGAGAACGGCCACCCATTCCAGTATTCTTGCCTGGAGAATTCCATGAACAGAGGAGCCTGGTGGGCTACAGTCCATAGGGTCGCAGAGTAGGACACGACTGAGTGACGTTCACTTTCACAAACAAATCAGAGAATTATTCACTGCGAGTTTGTATTTGTAAAGATCATACCCTATGAAATGAAAATAGTTTAAACAACAAGATCAAGTGTGATCTCACTAACATGATTCGAAAGGACTCTTCCATAAACATGTTTACTTTTCTAGTGCACTTGTAAATATGGCAAGTAAGTTATATATCCTTTGGACAAAAAGATATCTTACTTGCTTTCAAACTTATGTTATTAAACATTAGAAGTTACAATAATAAATAGATTTTCAAATAGCATTGACACTATCATACTTTTTATATTACTTCTTTAGGTTAAGTTAGGATATACTTTTAAAATTGCAGGTGAACTTAATCTCTTATAAGAAGATTATTTTCATATTCCATAAAATGTTTTTCCACGTTAACATTTCAACTTGGGAAAGGGAGATGAGAATTGCCATTAAGATAAAATCTTTCTGTTAGAAATATGAAAGATAACATGAAAACACTTTGTTGGATTTAGGACAGTTCGGATTGAACATGCCCCCCTTGGAGACCTACGCAAGGGCTTTGATACCTGTCTATCCAAATGGCAGTGATGTTATTTTAATTTTGTCTCCATTACTTTTAGATTTTCCCGTTCCTTCAAATGTGACACAGTGGTGTAATTGTTGACAGTTTATGTGATATAGTCTCGATCTAATTCATGGGGCTTTTTAAAGTAAGTGCTTAATGATACGTTTGAAGAGATGTTATTGAATTCAAAGAACATAGATCGTTCTTGGAAACATTAATTTGATTTTAATATAACTTCCCCCCGTCAGGTTACAGTTGATTTCTTACCTTGGGAAAATCCTAAGTGAGTTTAATTCACTCACATTTTGAAAGTTTTTGCATTTAGCTTCATGAAGCAGAGATTTTGCAAATAGCTGTGAAGCAGAGCCATATTCTAAAAATTAACTCTTTGAATGTAACCTCATTTATCTGACTTTTTGTCAGAGATTATAATGCAGACTATGCAGTTTTAAAATAAATGTTTAAAAGCATTTCCTTGAAGGGATCATTCATCACATGTAAATTTCATCTTTTAACCTTCAGAACATCAAATTAGCATAGCATTTCTTCTCTGTTTTACAAAATAACATTCTTGTGCATCTGTTAAATATACAACCTGGCTTTCAGGGACTTTTTGGTCTGGGGTCAAATTCTGTGTCCTCTTAAGTATCTGTATTGTTATGTTCCTTTTGTCTTGTTGCTTGAAAAGAAAATGAAGATCTTGAACGTCATTTGTTCTGAAAACAAGTACCCAAGTGTGTTTAACAAGAAACATCTAGGATGTAACTTCTGCCCTGCTGGTTTGAAAATCCAAAATCTTCTTTGCAAATAGAGTCATTCGTAGGTTACAACTGGATCAAAAAGTAACAAGTCTTGTCTAGGTCTTTAGCCTAAATCCTCACCCAGCCTCTCCCAGATTAACCCTGTTGTGCCTGGATTAACCTCTCAGAACCCAGGTATTGTTTCTCTTCATTCCATTTATCCCCATGTCCCCTGTTGTCTCCGCTTTTCATTAGGGGGAAGAGCAAGGGGGTTTAAACCACCATCAGTTTCTCCAGCTTGGAGTATCTGTTTGAGCTTCATATTTGCCACTTGTTTCCCATTCCAGTGTAAACATTCATTTGGAATCCAATAACCTTGTCAATAGACATCATTAACACAGAGTGCTGAGCGGGCTGTACGAGCAGATACCGGTGAAGTCTCATTAGCTGTCCAAAACCTAGAGCCAGAGATGACAGTTTTGCAACTGAATTAATGGTCCGTTGACCCATTTGTTATAAACAAATTGCAGTGAGTATTAGCGTTTGAGAACCATAGCCGTTTTAAAATGACGAATTTAGAAAAGTACAGAACGTCCCCCGGAGCCTGTCAACAGACAGTGATTCATAATACGTTGGATTCTTTCATTTTCTACCAAATCTCTTAAACAGATTGGAATATTACACGCATTTAACATAAATTTGTTGGCAGGGCACTGGATTGAAAAAGACAAGGTAAACATAACGTGATGCTGGCTGTGGAGAGAAATTATTTCACTCTCATCTCCGGTTACTGTCGCAGTTAAGACAGCTATTCTGGCTTTATGCCAAAGGAAACTCGACATTGAATTAGAAAGGCCGTGAGCATAGATCTCTGAACTAAGCCCTGGGTAAGGACGAGAGTGATGTTATTTTTCTTAGAAATGGCACGACAAAGAATCAATACTGGGAGCTTTCTATGATGTCATAATTTGATTTACTAGGTGACCTGCCCGCCAGTCAGTGACTGGTTAAGACTTTCTGAGCCTTGCTGAGCTCACGATACTAGCCTTGCTTTTCTATTCATATGTGAATTTAATCTGGATATAAGTTTAGAAGCCTCCAAAGATTAGTCTCCCCGTCACAATCAAGTGAAAATACTTACAAAAGTGAGATCTTGTGATCATGGGTTATTTTTGATTTTCTGTTTTATAGCTTTTTCTGTTCGCTTCTTCTGATAACAGTGCAGAGAGCGTGGGGCTTTTACTTCATCTCTGAAAATGATTCTTGAATGCATATTTATAGTTAGGTGCTAGAGGTAAGGACTCAGGGGGCTTTCTGGGAAAGGAAGTCACTTCTTACTAGTATTTATATTAACCAGCTATCCAAAAGGAAAGCAAGACTCCTACACTCTCTCCCCAGTATACAAAATGAATCTGTTTGTAAATTTTGACTTCACTGCTTTCATCAGAAAGAACATTCAGGGTTTGGGGCTGGGGCTAGAACCAGCTCCATAATTTGTGGGGTCCAGAAATCCCAGGGACAGAGAAGCCTGATGGGCTACAGTCCATGAGGTCACAAAGAGTTAGACTCAACTGAGTGACTCACCAGCAATAGTAAATTATCGAAGATTTCAAGGCTGGCAACAGCAGAGCTTTAAACGCAGCACAAGGCTATTCTAGGGTTCATGGCGCCAGTCCCAGTTGGAGCCAAATCTCCAAGTTATTCAATGGCATTTGCTTAGCAGTCTGAGGAATGCCCAACTCGATCTCAGATCCCAGCCACTCCAGCTTAGGAGGCTTCTGAGGGAATTAGAAACATAAGAGGCAATGGGTGAAAAAGAAATTCCATATCCCATCCTATTATTTGCTGGGATTTGCACAAAATCTGCAGAGCACTTTGGTACACAGGGCCGGAGAACGTGGCCGGATTTAAAGCCGCAGGCTCCCCTTCACGACACTAAGCCCAAACCCAGTTTTAGAATCTTCCCATTTCACTCCCTGCCGACCCAGGCTGACTTACCCTGAGAGTGAAGGAGATGAAGGAATCCAGACACACATGGCAGAGCCCAAGGACACAGAGGGAAAGCAAGCTGGCCTTGGGGGTGGGAGGGAACCTTAGCCCAGTGGACCATTTTGGCCGAAAGGAACCAATATGACCCCACATTGATGAGCACAGGATAGCTGTTCATACAGGGCCCTTGCCCATGGTGCAGTTGGTGGTGGCATCTGAGCGGATGCTTTAATATTCTGAACAGAGCTGAGCAGGGTAGAGGGGAGAGAGGATATAAGAGTCATTCCCACTCCCACCTCCCTTGAGTGCAGTCAGGGAAAAAAATGGAGAAAAAAATAATTCATTTCTATTAAGCATTTTTCCAATGAAGGCTATTAAACTCCCACAACTCTAGGAAAATAACAGATGCTTGCTGAAGAAAATACTAAAAAGTAAGTAACTTCTATTAAGCATTTTTTCCAGTGAAAGGGTATTAAACTCTCCCAACTCTAGGAAAAATAACCCATGTTCTCTGAAGAAAATATTAAAAATAAGTAATTAAAAGGAAAAGCCAAGGATAATAAAAAAGAAAAAAAAAACACATCGAATCTCCTGTTGCTTCAGAAGGCAAATATAAGTGGTGTTCACATTTTCGAGCATATCTATTCTTACCTTCGCTTCATGCCTTTATAAGCATACATGTAAGTTCTTAAAAACTAGCTCTAGGCTATATAGAGCCTACTCCTTAGCTTAGCAATATATCATGGGTGTCTTTGTATAAAATGCTTTTATGTTAAGGAGTTCAATTGTGTATGTCAACTTTTAAAAAGTGTTTAAAGTACATCAGGGCTTGGATTATAAAACTGCCTATTTTAGAAACTATAAAAGATACAATAAAATTCTGGTCGTAGCCTGAATGAAGTTGGGAGTTTACTTGGCGTTGAAAATGTAGCATGAAAGTGGAAATTTAGCCAAGCCAAATCAATGCCAATAATATATGTATATATGTATGACATACTCAGGCAAAGCAGGTTGTGGTGGTTGGTGATTATTGTACTGTATGTGCTCAGTCGTTCAGTCGTGTCTGACTCTTTGCAAACTTTGGACTGTAGCCCTCCAGGCTCCTCTGTCCATGGGATTTCCCAGGCAAGAATACTGGAGTAGGTTGCCATTTCCTCCTCCAGGGGATCTTCCCAACCCAAGGCTCAAACCTGAGTCTCCTGCATTGCAGGTGGATTCTTTACCCACTGAGCCAATGGGGAAACCCCTAACAGGCTAGACGATACTTTTAAAAGTTAATCAAATGAGTAACTCCCAAATACTGACTGTCATTCCATTACATAAATCTAGATGAAAGATAATGCACTGGTGTGAGTACATATTCTACAAATACTTACATTTAATGCCGGTTTACCTGTCGTATGATCATTTAAATTCAAGAAAAGCACAGTTCGGTAGCCATTCAGTGGAACTGACACTGCTTCTCATTATTTCATCCTCATCATGACCCTGAAAAAGGAAATCTTTCTCTTTCCTCTTCAAAAAAATCATTTTTTTCAATTCCTCTTTCAGTTCTTAGAGTCTTTTGAAATGTCAATGCATGGGAAAGATGGATGCACCTTCCAAAGGAAGAAGCTTCCTTTTTAGATGCAAAGGGATTCCGACGAGTATCTACAGCTCATCCATGGAGTGTCACTGAGACACAATTTTCAGTGCAGACAACCTTTTGAACAAGATCCATTAATCCCTTTTTCTCCTCTCTGAGCCTGAGCTTCTAGTCTGGGAGAAGTGAAGGGTTCATGATTTTCTGCTCTCATTGTTATGATCTGAAGTTCGTATCTCCAAAGGCACCGACAAATGAATCGTGAACCCGAAACAGAAGAAATGTGCCAAGGCTGCCCCCAACTAAGCCCTGTGGGTAAGCAGTCCCACTGCCCTGTAAGAGTCCACCTCTGGACACAGGTCAGTTACCATGATCGCATTTACTGCTGGATATGTACACGAGTCAGTGGAGGCTGATTTCAACACACAGGTCTATGGAGGTAAATTTTGGGAGCGGGAACTAAAATAGGATTAAGAAATATTTAAAGCAACTTGCAATGTACTTTGTAACAGGTGTCTCAATGTAAGAATATTTTGTGTATCATATTGCCTTGGTAGAAACAGAGTATGTTGCGATCAGGAGGGCATACTTCACTCGGCAGGACAAGTGTCCGGAAAGAAGGGTCCATGCTGTTGACTTTTTTGTGATAAGGGGATGCTCTGGAGTGGAACTGGGGAAAGTGAAAGTCACTCTGTCATATCCGACTCTTTGTGACCCCATGGACAGTAGCCTGCCACGCTCCCCTGTCCATGGAATTCTCGAAGCCAGAATACTGGAGTGGATAACCATTTTCGTCTCCAGGGATCTTCCCAACCCAGGGCTTAAACCCAGGTCTGCTGCATTGCAGGTGGATTCTTTACCATCTGAGCCATCAGGAAGCCCCAGGAATTGGGGAGGCTTGTGCGTAGAATAGGCTTCCCATGTGGCACGGGCTTCCCAGGTGATGCTAGTGGTGAAGAACCCGCCTGCCGATGCAGGAGATATGAGAGACAAGAGTTCAGTCCCTGGGTTGGGAAGATCCCCTGGAAGAAGAAATGGCAACCCACTCCAGTATTCTTGCCTGGGAAATCCCATGGACAGAGGAGCCTGACAGTCCATAGGGTCGCAAGAGTCGGACATGACTGAGTGAGTAAGCATGCATGCATGTGCGTAGAACAATAATGCAGAGTGATGTGAAGGGGAAACTCACTGAAACACCGTTGCTGAGAACGCCTTGGCCATGGATTAGCCTGTCATTTCTTTCTTTGGAATGACATTCAAATGAAATTTTGAAGTGTTTTTGAGCACATGTTGCTTTCCTTTCCTTCCGCTCACCAGTGCTGCATGGAAAAAAATCTGGGAGTTGTCGACGGAGGGGAGACAACTTAGCCAACGTCTAATCTTAGGTTACCATTCCCGGATCCCTCTTCAGAGCCTGGAACACCTTCCACTTCTCATTGGAAATGTTGACATGTCTGCCTGGCATGTCAAAAGTGGTGGAAAGAACAGTTTGACCCCATCAGTGTCATTTGCACAATAAAGCAAGCTAAATGAGAATGTGTGATCTGTTAACTTTGTGAAAAAACAAATCTGTGAGTTACAGATTATAATTATTTGCATGTGATTCCTTTCTGAAGGATTTTAAGATCTATTTGCTTGGTCATTCTTTATCCAGAAACTAATTAAAAATAAAATTAAGGTTTTTTTTCCATTAAATTGAGTATAGAACTTTATGGTTTAGATATACAGAGAACATTATGGTATAATGTTTTAAAAATTACATATTATTATTTTTTGTATATGGAGATGTCTATAGACAGCACATAATGTTTTGGGTTTGGAATTAAGAGGAATTACAGTCCAGTTTCAAAATGCAGCAGTGCTAGTCAGAGAGGCCCCGGAATGATGGGTTTGAAAGTCATCAATTGTTGAGGACTGGTTTTCACCAATAACTTGGAGAAGACTCCCCTTACACCAAGCATAGCAAGGTGGCTGCACAAAGTGGATCCAATGCTGTGACCATCAAAGATGTACAGCAGGATCCCAGATCTGAAACAAGCAATGGGCACATTTCTATGCTACTAATAGCTAAGGTTAAAAATCAGGCAATTTGGAAGAATCACTGTAAAAAGTGAGCATTAAACCTTCCTCTAGGCACCCTTAAAAATACCCAAATCTCTATCTATCTATCTATCTATTCTCTACCTACCTCTCAACACATGTGTATATGTATACACAGGTACATAGACATAGGTACCTATGCATCATTTCTGTATATCTATACATAATATTTCTATGTGCAAAGTCATATACACATGTATTTGTTTATATAAATTTTTAGAAAGAGGTTTTGATTTTTGCTGTTAAAGACAGAAAGTGAGCACTGTATACATTGTTTCATCACAAACATTTGTCACTTTTGAATGTCGACAACTAAGGCCAACCTCTCTACAATGATTTTCCCTACAGAAAAAGAGAAAAGGTATGAGCAGATAATATAGATATAGGCATGGATATAGACAGATATATCTATCTATATCTATCTTCCCAGGTGGCTCAGTGGTAGAGAGTCTGCCTGCCAATACAGGAGACATAAGAGATGTGGGTTTGATCCCTGGGTAAGGAAGATCCTCTGGAGTAGGAAATGGAAACCCACACCAGTATTCTTGACTGGGAAATTCCACGGACAGAGGAGCCTGGTGGTCTATAGTCCATGGGGTTGCAAAGAGTCAGACATGACTGAGCACGCATGCGCACACACACACACACACACACACACGCACACACACACACACACATATACTTTCTCCCATTCCATCCTGAAACCTGAAGAAGGAAGGCTAAGAATCCCATGGGTTATACGGATCTGGGAGAGAAATAGTCTTCCCAAGAAATTTCAGAAATAAAGTCAGAGCTGGTTAACAGGTATAGCACATGCTATTTACCGTTTGAGCCATCAGGGAAGCCCCAAGCACATACTATTTAAAGAAAGTCCTGCCCCCACACAGAGGAGTTGTCCAGGTCAAAAAGTGCACGTTTGCTTTTGGGGAAGAGGCAGTGTATTGAATTGACGTGCGTGTGGCCTCAGGAAAAGATAGCATCAGGACAGAACTGGATGGAGTAATAACTGGTATCTGGATAGAAATGAACAGAGAGAAGCTGGATGGAACCCCACTATGCCAACTACACGACCCGAGGCAATTCCCCCAGTCTCTCTACCCCTCAATTTCTCGGCTGTGAAACACGAGTACTAAGTGGTACGTGTTATGGGCTCAAACAGTGTCTGGTATACAGTACACCCCCAGTAAAGTTAGTTGTTATTTAGAGGGAGGTGAGAGTATGCATGATATTTTGGATGTTTGGAATTGACACTACTCCTTCCCTGGCTTTTAAATTAAATGGGGGGAACTATGCCTGGGAACTTTAGGGCTTCCCCAATGACTCAACAGGTAAAGAATCTGCCTGTAAGGCAGGGGGCACAGGAGATGCAGGTTTGATCCCTGGTCGGGGAAGATCCCCTGGAGAAGGAAATGGCAAGGCGTTTTGGTATTCTTGGCTGGGAAATCTCACGGACAGAGGAGACTGGCTGGTTCCAGTCCATGGGATTGCAAAGAGAGGGGCACGTCTGAGAGAGATGCCTGAGAATGTTTTATTCACATTTTAAAAAATTCTCCAGAATACTTACCGTCCTCATGACTTCTCGAAATCTAATATTCTTTCTTATCTAGGTCACTTGCTATTTGGGACATTTTAGAATACACAAAAATACCTGGAGAAATACTGCAGACATTCTTTATTTAATCCAATCCTGACCTCAGGTCTGGTTTCTGCGGCACTGCCATTCTAGCATTTTAGCAAGGCTGGCTGCAGGAGGGTTCCCGCTGATGGACGGTGGGATCATACATTCACCAGCTCCCATTTCTCTCCCCAGCTCGTCAGTGATGTAGATTTGGGCAGGTAACAATTCCCAGGCCTCAAGGATCAGTACAATGTGGGGAAAAGAGTATCTGCCTCATCTGCTAGCCGTAGAAAGATGTTTAACAGAGTGCCTAAGAAAGTGTTCAGTGAGTATTAGTGATTGGTAGGCATAGGATTAGAAAACACCCATTTTCCTTTCTCTAAATTCAACATTAAGCTATTACACTGAAATAACTGAACCACAGAGAATTCACTAACAGCCTAAAATTGCATTTGTAGCTTGCAGTTGGCATCCTTAGGGAGAGGTGCTTTAGACTACTTTATATGTGTTGTATTTTTTTATGGCATCGTATTCAGTGTGTTTTTTTCATTATCGTCCCACCACCCCTGAACAAGGCAGACAATTCCTTTATAGCAGGGTCATCTTCCTTTTTGCACTGCGTCTTTAACTGTCTTTGATGGAAACCTCTCCAGGGTTAAGGACTGTGCCTCTGCCTTCTGACTTCCCAGAGTCTCTCTGGTGCTGTGTAGACTGCAGACAATTATTTATTTTTATTTACTGACTGCATTAGATAATTAAGCTATATATTTGAATGGCCCACACCAAATGGTTTACTAGCCCAGATGGGCAGAGGTAATGTTAAATTCAAGAGAAACATCTATTTTCAGTGTTTATTTAACTGGAGTCCTGGAGATGTATGATGACCCACACCAGGAAATCTTTGATTACTTAGACAACTTTGAGGAGATATACAGCATTTTATAGATTGATTATCCCTATCTTCTGTATTTCTGTTGCCTTTACATACAGATCATTAGACAGAAATAGCTCTTGTTTCAGGCCTATGTAAATCTTTCGGTGGGAAGCGAAAGCACTCTGGTTTAAAATGTTACACTACTATATGTAATGGGATTACCCTCTAGAGTATGAAGTGAGAAATAAATTATTGGGGAAATTTAATCAGTGATGCTATAAAAATTAATTGCAAAAGACTGGGCTCATTTAACTTCTGTTCTATAAAAATGGTCAGTGAAGAAAAATATGGTTAGTGCTAGTGCAGGGTAAATCTGTCAATAACTGTCAAACTACATAATCCTGAGTCTCAAAGGACTAAAGGAAACTTGCTTAGGTTTACTTTTATGCAAAACACAAGTGTGAAATCATTTTGCATAAATGATAATCTCAATATATGTTTTTGTAAGACACCTTTTATACTTTTTCCCAATATTTTCTTACGAAGATGTTCAAATACAGCAAAGTTGAAGACATTTTTAGGTGAACATCAAAATATTCACCACCTGGGTTCTAAAGTTCTTTTATCAGTCTAGCCATTTTTCCATTTCTCTATCCATCAATTAATCATCCTTGTTTTTGGATGCATTTCAAAGTAAATTGCAGATATAGTTGTATGTATTTGACATATTTAAAGTAAATTGCAAATTCTGTAATTTCTCCTAAGTACTTAAGCATGCATATCGTGAATTAGAAGTTAATATTCATGTATATTCTTTCGATATAAGACTGACGTAAGATGAAATGCACAAACTCCAAGTGTACATTCTCTGAATGTTGGCATGTGTTTGCATCTGTGTAACCCAATTACGAATCCCATGCTATCAAGATACGGAGCATCACCTTCAGCCCAGGACGTCCCGCTGGCCTCTTCCAGCTCAGACCTCCCCCGCTTTCCTGAGGGGAGCACTCCTTACTGTCTTCTGTCACAGATAATTGTTTCCCTCCTCTAGAATTTCATGTCAATACGGGATATTTTCCTTTGTGTAGCATGTCTTTCACTTGGCATAATGCCTCTGAAATCCATCCTGTTGTCTGTACCCACCATTCACTCCTCAGTTCAGTTGCTCAGTCATGTCCGACTCTTTGCGACCCCATGGACTGCAGCACGCCAGGCCTCCCTGTCCATCACCAACTCCCAGAACTTGCTCAAACTCATGTCCACTGAGTCGGTGTTGCCATCCAACCATCTCATCCTCTGTCATCCCCTTCTCCTTCCACCTTCAATCTTTCCCAGGGTCTTTTCCAATGAGTCAGTTCTTTGCAACAGGTGGCCGAAGTATTGGAGTTTCAGCTTCAGCATCAGTCCTTTCAATGAATATTCAGGACTGATTTCTTTTAGGATGGACTGGCTGGATCTCCTTTCAGTCCAAGGGGCTCTTCGAGAGTCTTCTCCAACACCACAGTTCAGAAACATCAATTCTTGGGTGCTCAGCCGCCTTCACTCCCTAAGTAGTATTCCCTTGTGTGTATATACGACAGAGTGTTTATGAGCTCTCCTATTGGTGGATATCTGGGATTTTTCCTGTGTGAGACTGTTATGAATGTTTAGTACCAGTTCTTGAACTTATGCTTTTATTTCTTTTTGGTAAATCCCTAGGGATGGGTTTGATGGATCACATTGTAGGCGATTATTGAGTGGGTTTTCTTTCGTCCCCTAGTTTTTTCAAAACACAGTCTATGACATAGACACTGTTATTGTTGCCATTATGCAAATGAAATGACATGGAAATGTTACAGATGCGCAGATCGTGTGATAAAGCTGAATTTTGAAACTGGTATTTTAGCTCCAGAATTCATATTTCTAGCACACGATGGGTAAAGTAGTAGGAAACAGATCTGGAGGTATACCCAGGAAACAGATCATCAAAAGCCTTGTGAGCCAGTTTAAGAGCTTTAGGCATTATTTAGGCTTATCAGACTTGTGAGGGGGCTCTGATGGTAAAGAGTTTACTTGCAATGCAGGACACCTGAGTTTGTTTGCTGGGTCAAGAAGATCCCCTGGAGAAGGAAATAGCAACCTACTCCAGTATTCTTGCCTGGAGAATCCCATGGACAGAGGAGCCTGGCAGGCAACAGTCCATGGGCTTGCAAAAAGTCAGACCCAACTGAGCAACTAACACTAGGCTTATCTAACGTGTGGAATTTCCTAAGTTATTCCTTTCTCTGTTTGCTGTTGAAGGTTTTCAAACAAAGAAGTGACATGCTCACATCTGCTCTGGGAAAATGACCGCCTTCCCAATTGTGTGGTTAAGGGCAGAAAACACAAAGTTTAGTGGAGATTTAATTATGATAACTTCATCCATGGAATTTTGCAGGCAAGATACTGGAGCAGATTGCCATTTCCTACTCCAGGGGATCTTCTCGACCCAGGGATTGAACCTGCATCTCTTGCATCTTCTGCATTGGCAGACAGATTCTTTACCACTGTGCCAGGGTAAAGGGGAAACCCCACCTTCTTTTGATTATTCAGCAAGTATTTATTGAGCTTCTACTGTGTGTAAAAAAGTATTCCATGCCTGGGAATCTGCAGTGAACAAAAGATCTCCATGGAGCTTACATCTTAGTGGGGAGTAACTGTTAGTCACTCAGTTGTGTCCGAGACTCTTTGTGACCCCATGGACTGTAGCCTGCCAGACTCCTCTGTCCATGGTATTCTCCAGGCAAAAATACTGGAGTGGGTTGCCATTTCCTTCTCCACTTAGTGGGTAGAGAAGAGCGGTAAAGGAATTAAAAATACATAGTATGCCAAGTGGTAACACATATTTGGAGAACAAATCAGGTTAAGAAAGAGAGGGGGTTTTGCAGAAGAGATTGGGGACATTTGTGGTTTTATTAAGTGACTCAGAAAAGCCTTTAATTGGGGAGATGAACAAAGGACCTGAGTTGCTGAGAAGGAGAGCAACACAGATGCCTGAAGATACAGAGTGTTCTTTTCAGAAGAAATAGCATGTGCAAACGTCCTGGGTCAGGAGTTGCTTGGCCCATGTGGGCACAGATGGAGGAAGAGAGAGTAGAAGACCAAGTCAGTTGCTCTCATATGCAGTAGTACCTTGCCCATTTCAAAGCCTCAAACTAATTCAGGGCAAATATTTGGTCACAGAATATCATACTGCATTTTTTTTCCCAATATTATATTCGAACTTCTTTACCTACTCCACATTCTGCCTTTCCTAATGAAATTAGCATTAAGCATTGGAGAAGACTCTTGAGAGTCCCTTGGATGGCAAGGAGATCAAACCAGTCAATCCTAAAGGAAATCAACCCTAAGTATTCTTTGGAAGGACTATGCTGAACCTGAAGCTCCAATACTTTGGCACCTGATGCGAAGACCTGACTTATTGGAAAAGACCCTGATGCTGGGAAGGACTGAGGGCAGGAGGGGAAAGGGATGACAGAGACTGAGATGGTTGGATGGCATCACTGACTCAATCTTTGAGCAAACTCTGGGAGGCAGTGAAGGACAGGGAAGCCTGGCGTGCTGCAGTGCATGGGGTCACAAAGAGTCGGACATGACTGAGCAACTGAACTGAACTGAACTGATACTCCGACTACTCCAACTGATACTGAACAACTAAAACAACTATTTCTGTGCTCTAAGTTGCTTTCAAAATCCCATAAAATACAAACACTCTGTAGCCCGTCTCCATAGCTAAGGATGCTTGGTTGTACCTTGCGTGTCCTGTGCCACCAGGTGGCAAGGAGAACTGTCTGGGAGAAATCCGAGTCCGTATTCCAAAGCTGAATACCACTGCTCTCTGATTTGATGAGATGACACCAATATCCAGCAGTTTTAAAATGGACAGACTTAAGAGAGAAAACAGTGTTGTTCTTCTCCTCGTGGACTGAAAATATTTGCCATACATCGTCTCTAATTGGTGTTTCTTCCTAGTAGCTAAGCCTGCGCTCACTTCTCTTTCATCTGGACTCCGTTGCTCTCATTCCCTGCATTTCCCCCCACCTGGCTCTCTTCCTCATTCACTTTCCCATCTACCTTTCCACTGGAAGCGATGGCTTGAAACACCACCATCTGGTTTGTTTTTTCGGTAAGAGACTCCCACTGCAGGCATGCAGAGGTAAAGCCGTGGAGGCTCGTTTGCCAGCCGGCTCCCTGGCGCGTTCCAGACAGGAGAACGCTAGAGTGAGGGATGCAGGTGTCAGCCCGGTGACGGTTTACAGGGGGGCAGGGACACAGCCCAGTGCCCGAGCCATGTGCTTTCTTCTGCTGTCTTCCAGAAGGCTGCGGATCAGCCCTAAAGAAATTAGCTAAATGCGCCACCAGCCTCCAGGGGCCTCTTGTCTTGACACAAAAGCCTGAGGCCGTGACGGGTGTGATTTAGTCAGCAGAGCAACTCAGCATCCTTCTGTGAGCTCTCCACCCCAGAGACAGCTCTATCAGAGATAAGGAAAGAGGCCCCCAGAGAGACAAGTGGGAGCAGCCAGGAGCTCCCTTGTCCCCTTTTGTCCTCATATAAAATCCTCTATGGGAGGAGAAAAAGGATCCCATATTTCGAAAAGTCCCTTTTGTTTGCAGTCATCAACACAGCGCAGAGGCCAAGGCCATGTGTGCTTTCAGATTCCTTAATTCTCTGGCCAATTTCCCCCTATTTTCAAGCTCCTTTTTCAGCAGCTCTCTCCTGCCCAGCTTCAGGAGAAGCAAGAGGAAGACTCGAGTATGGTGATTTCACCTCTCGTGGACGTCTTAACTCACATTTATGTATTAAGGACACAAGGGTGCAGACTTGTGAGGTGGCAGAGGAGCTGATTTAATAATCTAAGTTTTTCCTTATCTAGACATTTTAAAGCTTACATTTAACCCATGGTAATTTGCACTCTAAAAATTGTATTTATTGTTGCTATCACGTAGCTGATTAAAGCTTGATGTCGTAAATGCAGAAAGGATATTATTTAACTACATTTTAAATACCACAGCAATGATTTGTATATAATTTCGATTAAGAAAACAGATGGCAATGTTTAGAAAGAAGAATGATTTTTTAAAATTTTTATTGGTGTGTATAAGTGGTTTATGATGTTGTGTTAGTGTCTGCTGTCCAGCAAAATGACTCAGCTATAGGTGAGCATATATCCCCTCTTTTTTGGATTTCCTTCCCATTTAGGTCACCACAGAGCACTGAGGAGAGTTCTCCGTAGATTCTCTGCAGTCATCTGTTTTACACATCAGTTCATTCAGTTCAGTTCAGTCTCTCAGTCATGTCTGACTCTCTTCGAGCCCATGAATTGCAGCACGCCAGGCCTCCCTGTCTATCACCAACTCCCAGAGTTTACCCAAACCCATGTCCATCGAGTCAGTGATACCATCCAACCATCTCATCCTCCGTCGTCCCCTTCTCCTCCTGCCCCCAATCCTTCCCAGCATTAGGGTCTTTTCCAATGAGTCAACTCTTTGCATCAGGTGGCCAAAGTATTGGAGTTTCAGCTTCAACATCAGTCCTTCCAATGAACACCCAGGACTGATCTCCTTTAGGATGGACTGGTTGGATCTTCTTGCCGTCCAAGGGACTCTCAAGAGTCTTCTCCAACACCACAGTTCAAAAGCATCAATTCTTCGGCGCTCAGCTTTCTTCACCGTCCAACTCTCACATGCATACATGACTACTGGAAAAACCGCAGCCTTGACCTGATGGCCCTTTGTTGCCGTGTGTGTGTCAATCTCAATCTCCCAACTCAAACCACCCCCTTCCTCACATGTTTGCTTTCTACATCTGTGTCTCTATTTCTGCTTCATGAATACGCTCATCTGTGCCACTTTTCTAGATTTTACACATATGCATTAATATGAGAGATTGGTTTTTTCTAGAAAGAATAATCACTCATGATGATGATAAATAATTTATTAAATATAATAAACATAATAATCGTTATTATTATACCTCTCCCAGTTTTATTTTTAGATTTTACATTTTGTTTCCCAGCCTACTTTTTGACCAGAGTGTATTAAAACAGTAATTAAAATGATCAAGGGGGTAGTTCTCCCATTTTGCATCATGTCTGTAATCAGTACAGGCTATATCCTGCCTTTGACTCTATTTCTTAAACCAACATCTCTTTTCTCTCTCTTAGAAGTTTTTTCATTCTCTAGAAATGCTAGTCTGCTTTCCAGACCAATGTGATTCTGCCCTCTTCCTTCAAGTGCTTATTTTATCCACATTAGCCTTCACCTCTGAGCTCTTTTGCGTAACCTCCCACACCCAGCCATTAATCATTCAGCAACAAATATCCTGGGAACGCTGGTTGAAAAATGAGTTAGATCCTGGCGTTTTCTGCTTCCTGTTCTAATTAAGCTTCAATAAAAGACCAGTTTTTTATATTTCTTCTTTTTAAAAAAAAAAAATAAAGCCCTACAAGAAAAATAAATAAATTTAAAAGGGTACCTGATAGTGCAGTGGTTAAGACTCCACACACTGAATGGAGGAGACCTGGGTTCTATCCCTGGGTGGGGAACATCCCCTGGAGAAGGAAATGGCTACCCACTCCAGTATTCTTGTCTGGAGGATCCCATAACAGAGGAGCTTGGTGGGCTGCAGCCCATGGGGTTGCAGTCAGATATGACTGAGCAACTCAACACCAACAGCAGCAACTGGGAACTCGATTCCATATGCTGCAACTAAAAAAGAAGATGCCCCGCACCGCAACTAAGACCCAGTGCAGCCAAAATAAGCACTTTTTATATTAAAAAGAGTATGGCTTCCTTTTTTAAAAAAGAAGGATGCTATTTGCCTGCCTTTTGTGAGCACCAGTGTTTTAGAATCTGCAGAAGTCTCCCCTGAATCCCACAGTGGGCAGGAAGATGCTGTCCCAAACGGGAAGCTTGAAGACCTGGATTCACAGGGGACCTGGTCCAGGAGAAAAAGGAAACTCAAAGGAGAAAATGAGGGAAATTCATTGTTGATTTTCTGACATGTTTTTGTTGACGATGGTGTGTTAACACTTCTATAAACCTCTGAAGAAGGGCAGTGAAATCTAAAGAGAGAATCATGAAAGAAACTTCAAAAAATCTGTCCTGCTGTTGTTTTAGAATGTGAAGCCATGAGTATTTTCTTCTTTACACACAATGTGTGGATTCTTTGTTGTTGTATTGCTGTTGAAATAATGTGGAAGGATTTAAAGTGTTCTCACACTTGAAAGCATTTCCAAACATTTTTCTTCATTATGTTTTGACCAAAGCTGTTCTAGCTCTTTGCTTATTCTTTAATTCTCACATATTAATGCACTAAGTTCTCACAGCAAATCCAGGAGATGGTAATTCAGTCCTAAGATCAGTGAAGTTGCACACAGAATATTAAACTGGAGAAAACACGATTAATAGTGGTTTGTGAAGACACAGGCACCCCGGTGTTCACTGCAGCACCATTTACAATAGCCAGGATATGGAAGCAACCTAAGTGTCCATCCACAGATGGATGGATAAAGACGTGGTACACATATACAAGGGAATACTACTCAGCCATAAAAAGAATGAAATAATGCCGTTTGCAGCAACATGGGTGGGCCTAGAGAGTGTCACGTTGCGTGCATGCTAGGTTGCTTCAGTAGTACCCGACTCTTTGCAACCCTATGGACTGTACACTGCCAGGCTCCTCTGTCCCTGGGATTCTCCAGGCAAGAATCCTGGAGTGGGTTGCCATGCCCTCCTCTGTTATGTTGAGTGAAGTAAATCAGGCTGAGAAAGACAAATATGATATGATATTGCTTACAAGTGGAATCAAAAAAGAAAAAAGATACAAATGAGCTTATCTACATAACAGAAATAGAGTTACAGATGTAAAAAAACAAACTTTTGGTTACCAGGGGGTAACAAGGGAGGGATAAATTGGGAGATTGGGATTGACACATACACATTACTATATATAAAATACATAATTAGTAAAGACCTACTGTATAGCACAGGGAAATTTACTCAATACTCTATAATGCTCTATATGAGAAAATGATCTAAAAAAGAGTGGAAATATAATGGCTGTCTGAGGAGGCCTTACAAATAGCTGTGAAAAAAAAGAGAAGCAAAAGGCAAAGGAGAAAAGGAAAGATGTACCCATTTGAGTGCAGAGTTCCAAAGAATAACAAGGAGAGATAAGAAAGCCTTCCTCAGTGATCAATGCAAAGAAATAGAGGAAAATAATAGAATGGGAAAGACTAGAGATCTCTTTGAGAAAAGGAGAGATACCAAGGGAACATTTCATGCAAAAATGGGCACAATAAAGGACAGAAATGGTATGGACCTAACAGAAGTAGAAGATATTAAGAAAAAGTGGCAACAATACACAGAAGAACTATACAAAAAAGATCTTCATGACCCAGATAATCATGATGGTGTGATCACTCACCTAGACCCAGACATCCTGGAATGTGAAGTTAAGTGGGCCTTAGGAAGCATCACTATGAACAAACTAGTGGAGGTGATGGAATTTCAGTTGAGCTATTTCAAATCCTAAAAGATGATGCTGTGAAAGTGCTGCACTCAATATGCCAGCAAATTTGGAAAACTCAGCAGTGGCCACAGGACTGGAAAAGGTCAGTTTTCATTCCAATCCCAAAGAAAGGCAATGCCAAATAACACTCAAACTACCGCACAATTGCACTCATCTCACATGCTAGTAAAGTAATGCTCAAAATTCTCCAAGCCAGGCTTCAACAGTACATGAACTGTGAACTTCCAGATGTTCAAGCTGGATTTAGGAAAGGCAGAGGAACCAGAGATCAAATTGCCAGCATCCGCTGGATCATCAAAAAAGCAAGAGAGTTCCACAAAAACATCTATTTCTGTTTTATTGACTATGCCAAAGCCTTTGACTGTGTGGGTCACAACAAACTGTGGAAAATTCTTAAAGAGATGGGAAAACCAAACCACCTGACCTGCCTCTTGAGAAACCTGTATACAGGTCAAGAAGCAACAGTTAGAACTGGTAATGGAGCAACAGACTGGTTCCAAATAGGAAAAGGAGTATGTCAAGGCTGTATATTGTCACCCTGCTTATTTAACTTATATGCAGAGTACATCATGAGAAACACTAGCCTGGAGGAAGCACAAGCTGGAATCAAGATTGCCGGGAGAAATATCAGTAACCTCAGGTATGCAGATGACACCACCCTTATGGCAGAAAGTGAATAACTAAGGAGCCTCTCAATGAAAGTGAACGAGGAGAGTGAAGAAGTTGGCTTAAAGCTCAACATTCAGAAAACTAAGATCATGGCATCTGGTCCCATCACTTCATGGCAAATAGATGGAGAAGCAATGAAAACAGGGACAGACTTTATTTTGGGGGGCTCCAAAATCACTGCAGACGGTGATTGCAGCCATGACATTAAAAGACGCTTACTCCTTGGAAGGAAAGTTATGACAAACCTAGACAGCATATTAAAAAGCAGAGACATTACTTTGCCAACAAAGGTCTGTCTAGTCAGCGCTGTGGTTTTACCAGTAGTCATGTATGGATGTGAGTGTTGGACTATAAAGAAAGCTGAGCACCGAAGAATTGATGCTTTTGAACTGTGGTGTTGGAGAAGACTCCTGAGAGTCCCTTGGACTGCAAAGAGATCCAACCAGTCCATCCTAAAGGAAATCAGTCCTGATTATTCATTGGAAGGACTGATGTTGAAGCTGAAACTCCAATACTTTGTCCACCTGATGTGAAGAACTGACTTATTGGAAAAGACCCTGATGCTGGGAAGGATTGAAGGCGGGAGGAGAAGGGGACGACAGAGGATGAGATGGCTGGATGGCATCACTGACTTGATGGATGTGAGTTTGAGTATACTCTGGGAGTTGGTGATGGCCAGGGAGGCCTGGCGTGCTGTGATTCATGGGGTTGCAAAGAGTTGAACACAACTGAGCAACTAAACTGAACTGAATGTATATGTATAACTGATTCAGTTTGCTGTGCACCTGAATCTAACACAATATTGCTAATAAACTATTCTCCGATAAACATTTTTTTTAAAAGAAATCAAGTCCTAAAAATTGAAAACAAAATAAAAAAAGTAGTGGTTCCTGAGACATAGACCTAATTATGTCGTTTCTCTCCTTCCTCAAAAGTCAACGTTCCTCATTGCTTTCAACAGAGCCTGAATTGGTTAGTCAGACATTCCGAATCCCTCATAGGGCCCCCACCTCAGACCCAGTCTCAATCTAATTCAGACCTTCTCTGTCCACTTCATTCATGTCACATCCCAGTCCTGCGAGTCCTTGCACTGTCCAAGCAGATATTGAACTTACAGCCATATCCAAATCTTTTTTTTTATTTTAAATTGTACATATTTATTTTTTTTGATCATGCCACATGGCATGCAGGGCTTCCCTTGTGGCTCAGCTGATGGTGACTCTGCCTGCAATGCAGGAGACCTGGGTTCGATCCCTGGGTTGGGAGGATACCCTGGACAAGGGAAAGGCTACCCACTCCAGTGTTCTGGCCTGGAGATTTCCATGGACAGTATAGTCCATGGGGTTGCAAAGAGTTGGACACGACTGAGCCACTTTCATGTCACTTCATGGCATGCAAGATCTTAGTTCCCTAACCAGGGATTGAATCTATGCCCCCTGCAGGGGAAGCACAGAGTCTTAACCGCTGAACGGACATTTTTCCTTCACATCAACTGTCCTCTCTCTCTTCTCTTCTTGAAAGAAAATTTTATTCGTAACCCCCAAGTTCGAGTTATCTGAGAAATATCCTGATCCAATGGGTCAAAATGAGTATCAGCCTGTCTCAGCCTTTCATAACAGTGTATGAATATGATGAATATGCTATGAATGTGATGAAAACTCCTCTGCTATGATGGTCATTGGCATCTCACCTGGTGCAGTGGTAAAGAACCCGCCTGTCAATGCAGGAGACGCAGGAGATGCAGGTTCAATCCCTGGGTCAGGAAGATCGCCCGGAGGAGGAAATGGCAACCCACTCCAGTATTCTTGCCTGGAGAATCCCCATGGACAGAGGAGCCTGGCGGGCTGCAGTCCACGGGGTTGCAAAGAGTTGGATGTGACTGAGCGTGCATGCAGGCACACGCAAGAGACAACTAACATACATGCAGGCCCAGAAGGAATACGTTGGTTATTCCTGATGCTCCTAAATGAAGGGTGTCAGTGTTGCCTGCCTCCTCTGTGCGTGAAGTGAAGGAGTTGTCACGGACCAGGAGGTGCACCCTGACTCTTGTCTTAGTAAAGCTCTCTGGTTGGAGTCGTGTCCTAGAGACCTCAGAATCTCTGGAATTGGCTTGACATCCCAGCAGCTGGTGCTTGGGCATAAATCTTGTCGAATCATTAGCCGGTTTTATATATCTCCTTTCTCATTTTGTGTTAAGTCATGTTTTGCAGTTCCAATCTTGGGTTCTAAAAGCTTTGTATTCCCTGTGGTCAATGAATATCATATGCCTTTATTTAGTTATTTTTTTAAGAAAATCATTTTTAATTGGAGGATAATTGCTTTACAATAGTGTGTTGGTTTCTGCCATACATGAATGTAAATCAGCCAGAGGTGTACAGATGTCCTCTCCCTCTTGAACCTCCCTCCCACCTCCCACCTCATCCCACCCCTCTACGTTGCTACAGAGCCCGGTTTGAGTTCCCTGAGTCATACAGAAAATTCCCACTGGTTATCTATGTTACACATGGTGGTGAACATGCTTCCACGTTACTCTCTCCATTCGCCCCACCCTCTCCTTCCTCCCCCACACACGTGTCCACAAGTCTGTTCTCTGCGTCTGCGTCTCCACTGCTGCCCTGAAAACCGGTTCATCAGTACCATCTTTCTGGATTCCATATACATGTGTGAATACACGGTGTTTGTTTTTCTCTTTCTGACTTATTTCACTCTGTGTAATGGGCTCTAGTCTCATCCACCTCGTTAGAACTGACTCAAATGCTTTCCTTTTCATGACTGAGTGATAGTCCCCTGCACATATGTGCCACAGCTTCTTTATCCTCTCATCTTTTGATGGACGTCTAGCTTGCCTCCATGTCTTAGCTATTGTACATAGTGCTACAGTGAACATTGGGGTACATGTGTCTTTTTCAATTTTGTTTTCCTCAAGATAATTTTTTAAATTAATTTTAAAAATTTTTTAAAAATCTGGACCGTTTTTAGTCTTTATTGACTTTGCTACACTGTTGCTTCTGCTTTATGTTTTCATTGTTTGGCCATGAGGCAGGTAGGATCTTAGCTCCCCGATCAGGGATCAAACCCCCATTCCCTGCATTGGAAGGTGAATCTTAACCACTGGACTATCAGGGAAGCCCCTCAGATGCCTTTCAGTTCAGTTCAGTCGCTTAGTCGTGTCTGACTCTTAGCGACCCCATGGACTGCAGCACGCCAGGCCTCCCTGTCCATCACCAACTCCCGGAGTTTACTCACACTCATGTCCATCGAGTCAGTGATGCCTTTACAATGAGCTTTTTACACCATGCCTTTACAAAAATAAAAGATCCTGGTTTTGTTTCCTATCCAGGCTTTTTCTGGAGCATTAATGCAAATCAGTCTCCCCAGAGAGAATGTAGAAATAGAGTAGACGAGGGAAGGACAGTCTGTTATTTGTAACAAGGTGGACAATCCATCTGAAATGACAGAAACCCAGGTGATGGCGAATCTCTGAGGGTCCATGCGTCAGAGCACACGAGCAGATCGGTGGGTGCAGCTGAACTATAGCTAAATACCAATACTTACACTCCCTTTTGAATTGAAAATGAGGCAATTAAAAGTTACTAAATCCCCTGTTTTGAGTTGCTCCTGGTCCCTTTGGGTTTGCCATAACCCCAATTTTGTGGCTCTTATTTTGAGAAGCCCTGTCTGCAAATTTAAAAGTTCCTAGACTCTATTTTGAAACGGGCTTCACTCCAGAAAAACGTTTTACTTTATTATTTCCCCCTCCCTCTGGGAATGTCTTGACAAACATGGCAAACACCAAAGACTTCCTGAAGACTAACCTTTTTTTCTGGGTCACATGACTCTTTTCAGTTCACATCTGGAGAAGACTCTCTGATAACTGCAGTTTTGGCTGGCGGCGAACTGGAGACAATCTCGTTGCCTCAGCGTTGACAATGAGTGGAATTTCAGTGCTGTGCGGTTATTTGCTTAACACAATAGACGTGGGTGCAGACTGAACTCACAAGTGTCAAACAGACTGTGTGGGAAAAATCTTTATGACTGCGACTGAATCAACAAACACTTCTGAATGCAGAAACGCTGACAAGACCGCAGCAAACAGTTTGGCCAACTTCAATTCCCATTCAAACATTAAACCAAATGGAAAAGATCCCTATGACGACATGGTTGAAGTGAAGTAATAGTCGCTCCGTCGTGTCCAAATCTTTGCGATCCCATGGCCTGTAGCCTGCCAGGCTCCTCTCTCCATGGGATTCTCCAGGCAAGAATACTGGAGTGGGCTGCTATGCCCTCCTCCAGGGGATATTCCTGACCCAGGGATTGAACCCGGGTCTCCTGCATCCTAGGCTGATTCTTTACCATCTGAGCCACCAGGAAAGCCCTGGCGAAGAAATGGTCAAACATGGAAAACAACTGGAATCTGCAAATGAAGAAAAAACAAAACAAAACCCAGAAGAGTCAGTGAAATGAAACATTAGCACCACAAAACAATATGCAATTAATAAAACCTCTCTCAGAAGCAGGTTTGTTACCAGGTGGAAATCACAAAGAACAAATGATCAGAGGGGATGCTGGAGTCTTCAGTCTCATTACTCAGAGGCGTCCTGAAGTGTAAGGCAAACAGTGATTAGATTACACAGGGATGGTCTGTCTTCCAATATTTTTAAGCTTTTGGCTCTGTTGGGGAAATAGTTTCCAAGTGGATACAAATTTCATTGAGCCTGGTGTTTCTGAGTTTATTGGCCAGACTTAGCTTTTCAGATAGGACTTGAATAAATCCCCACCTTACGTCATGCTGGGTTCTGACCCAGGAAGGCTTATGAGGTTACAGGGTCAAAAGCAAGACTGGACGAGGAGCCAGGACGCAGAGGATCTGGGCTGCCCTACCAGTGTGGGATCAGTCTGTTTGATGCCCTGAGCCTCAGTTTCCTTGTTGATAAAACCCAGGTCTCAGTTCTTGACTCATCTGCTTCGTCAGGTTGTTGAGAGGTATCAAAGCTAATTACACACACACTCGCACACTCACACATGCACATACACTTACCCCCCACCTCCACCCTCCAAAGAAGCACTTTAGAATCCATTTGGTTTTACTACTTTAGTCAACAAAAGCAAATTTATGGAGGTCCCAGGGCCCTGAGATTTGGGCAGGAGTCCACCCTGCAGGAGAAAGAGGAGTTGGTGGAGGAAATACCACAGTGTAATTGGTCAAAATGAAAGCAGACATAATACATTCTTTTTTTTCTGGATGTGAAGCTCGTTTTATTTTTTTAAAAAAACTTCTTATTTTGTACTGGAGTATAGCCAATTACTATGGTTTTTCCAGTGGTCATGTATGGATGTGAGAGTTGGATGGTGAAGAAAGCTGAGCGCCGAAGAATTGATGCTTTTGAACTGTGGTGTTGGAGAAGACTCTTGAGAGTCCCTTGGACGGCAAGGAGATCCAACCAGTCCATCCTAAAGGAGATCAGTCCTGGGTGTTCATTGGAAGGACTGATGTTGAAGCTGAAACTCCAATACTTTGGCCACCTGATGTGAAGAGCTGACTCATTGGAGAAGACTCTAATGCTGGGAAGGATTGGGGGCAGGAGGAGAAGGGGACAACAGAGGATGAGATAGCTGGATGGCATCACCGACTCGATGGACATGGGTTTGGGTAGACTCCGGGAGTTGGTGATAGACAGGGAGGCCTGGCGTGCTGTGATTCATGGGGTCGCTAAGAGTCGGACACGACTGAGCGACTTCACTTTCACTTTTCACTTTCGTGCATTGGAGAAGGAAATGGCAACCCACTCCAGTGTTCTTGCCTGGAGAATCCCAGGGATGGGGGAGCCTGATGGGTTGCCGTCTGTGAGGTCGCACACGACTGAAGCTACTTAGCAACAGCAGCAGCAGCAGCAGCAGCAGGGTATATGACCTGTAGTGGGATTGCTGGGTCATATGGTAGATTTATTCCTAGTTTTTTAAGGAATCTCCATACTGTTCTCCATAGTGGCTGTAACAATTTACATTCCCACCAACAGTGTAGGAGGGTTACGTTTTCTCCGCATCCCCTCTGGCCGATTGGAAGCCTGTAATTGAGGGATAACAGAAGACTGATGAAGTGGAAGTAACCTGTGTCCAATGGAGAAGACCTGGAAGTAAAGATGAAAGACCATAAAAAGCACCCGGAACAGTGGGACTCAGAGTTGATCACGAGGAAGCAGAGGCTAGCAGGAAACTCAGGGTCTTTGGGGTCACGAGCATTGAGGTTCTCTTCCCGCCTCTTGGCTCCGGGCAGTGGGTGTGAGCTCTGTCAGCCTCAGCTTTCACACCTACAGCAAAGCTCACTCTGTGGGCTTCCTGTTTGACTTGACACACGCTGCACAGCCCTCTGGAGGGGTGAGGGCTGGTGGAGTATGTCTTGCTGGATGACCCCTGTCCCATTTTGCAAGTGAGAAAAATCAATCCAAAAAAGCCAAATGTAGTGAAATTCAATGGCAATCTGCTCAACCACCGTCTTTAAATTTTATTTATTTTGGGCTCTGCTGGGCTTTGCTGCCATGTGGGCTTTTCTCTAGAGGTGGAGGGTGGGGCTTATCCTTTGTAGTGGTGCGTGGGCTTATTGAAGTGGCTTCCTTTGTTGCA
The DNA here is from genome assembly GCA_024291935.2 of Okapia johnstoni. Classification (NCBI taxonomy): domain Eukaryota; kingdom Metazoa; phylum Chordata; class Mammalia; order Artiodactyla; family Giraffidae; genus Okapia; species Okapia johnstoni. Next base: position 4,300,840 of record CM044321.1, on the reverse strand, counting down.
AAGCATAGGCTCTAGGGCTCCTAGGGTGCAGTAGCTGTGGCTGTGGGCTCGGAGGTTGTGGTTAGGGCTCTAGAGCCCAGGTTCAGTAGTTACACGGGCTCAATTGCTCTGCAGCATGTGGGATCTTCCCAGACCAGGATAAACTCATGTCTCCTACATTGGTAGGTGGATTCTTTACTGCTGAGCTACCAGGGAAGCCCTCAACCACTGTCTTTCAATTGAGGGCTTAAAAGTCCCAGATGTGTGATGCATAAGTTTTCCTCCAGTAATGCCATGCTAACTTTGCATCATGCAAACCCCAGATAGCTGTCTGCCTTTTGAGGGACTCAATTTGAGCTTAGAGATTTGAGGGGAAATGTCACAAAAGTTTCAATTTGTAAAGGAATACTCTCTTTTAAAATATTTTGTGATCTTTAGAAAATAGAAATTAATGCTTACGTCTTTACTCTTTTGACAATGGGTAGTAAACACTAGTTAAAATAATGAAATTATAATTTATTGTCATGTTTTAATGTCCAGAAATTTTAAAAAAATTCCGGAAGGATAAATAAAAAGTAAAAAATAATAAATAAAATACACTAAAGGTCTTTTATTGCCCTGCTCCCCATGGATATTAAAGAGAGTTTAGCTACATAGCAGAATAATCTTAAGTTTTGGGTCAAAATAGGTTAAATCCCATTATCTGACTCTATCAATAAAAAGACATTCAAAAAATAAATTCACAAATTTTACACTAGTAAAATCCAGTTACTAGTGCTATCTAGCAAAAAAAAAAAAAGAAGTTCAGTGTTGTAGCGATGAAAATGTTTGCAAATAGGAGACTCCCTATATCTTTGAAAGGGGATTAAAAAAAAATCGTTCATTTTTAGCTCAAAGTCTATTTTTGATGAGCAACTTGCCTTGAAACTAAGGGAAGGTCCTTGAGGTAGCAGAAATGCTGCCAAACTTCTCAAGGGGAAAATCCAAGCTCATTTCTTTCCTCTTTTCCTCCTATTATAAAAAAATAGCATTTCCTTCACTAGCTTATTTTTTGGCACCAAAGAACACTCTGTTTCTTCTTTTTTCATTGTGCTGGTTAGTTGACAGGATCTCCAGGTAAAAGAAATGTTTTTAATAAAATACATTCCCTCACCCAGCGTGGCACGGAAGGTAGCTGAACAGGAATAAAGATGTTCAAACTGGCTCCTCTGAGACACATGTAATGTTCGCTTTAATCTGTTTGATCATCCCTGATTTGCTGATTCCACCTCTTTTCTCTCCCAGGCACAAACGGGAAGCTTAATATGTTTATATATGTACATACACAGAATATACAGCCTGTGTTAGGTATGCTCCTCTGCTTTCCTTCTCACCTCTCTCTCTTTCTGCCTTTCTTCTCACTGTGAACTGAAAAATGGAAGCAATTTGCTGGAGCCATTCCTAAAGCTCAGCTCTCCGGCATCCTGAGTTTTATAATTGCTGTGATATTTCACCCACGCCAGCGCAGATGAGTGAAAGCTGTGAGTGGGCTACAGTGGGGGTACTGCTATGCTGATAAGTCTTGGGCAGCAACCTATAAATATTTGTGTTCCATGTTTCCTTGCACACTGAGGAAGTGCTCCTGCAGTCTTGCAAGAGTTTGTGGGTTTGATTATATGACCCTCTGCCTCCCCTGAGACCTGAGACATTACCGGTCTCTGTTGAAATTGCTCCTGAGACAAAGTGAGCATCTTAGGCAACCATCCTTTATTCCCTCCACCACTCTGCAGAAATCCGCACTGTACGTGAAGATGCTTGGCCTCAGTTATAAAACTTAAGTGTCCAAATAAACCATCAATTTTAGGATAACAAGTTAGTCTGTGTTTTTTTAAGTGTTATAAGTCCCATCTCTCTTAGAGCAATGTCTGAAGTGGTGGTTAGATGGGAATTCCAGTCTTTCTTGTGCTTGTTCAGGCCATGGTCATTCCACAGTCTGTTAAATGCCTTTCCCCAGGACAAATTCATTTTCCTCTAACTTCTGGATGGATGATTTCCTTCACTGTTTAATTAATACATTGACAATTTTCCTTCGACTGCATTTTGCTTCATAGATCCATCACTGTTCCATTGTCACGCTGTCACATGTAAATATGTTTAATCAAAAGAGAGAAAATTACCTCTCCATCATTGACAGCGCTGATGGCGTGAAAGCTGGAATCAAAGGTTGACAGGGCATACGACGTTCATTTATCAGCCCCTAACCTCAATCCTTCCCCAGATCCCCCTTTCTGGCTCTTGGCATTTTGTCATACTTTGTGTCTCTAGGGCTCAAAGAAGTTCTGGTTGCTTTCATCTGCTATTGCATGTTGCATATTCTTTGGCCAGGTAATGAAGAACTGACAATAACTACAAAAACACGAAGCCTTCGGTTCACCTGCACTTTTAAGTCCTTGTACCAGGTTGACATCAGATATTTCCATTCATCCATCTCATCCCTGACAGGTGTCCTGCTGGAGCCAGTCTGTGACAGGTGTCTGTTGGGGATAAAGAGGTCAAGGGAGAATTGAGTAAGATGTGGCTCCCAATTCGAGAAGCTCAGAGTCTGAGAGAGGACCAGGAAATACAACCCCTCTGCTGCTGACTTGCTGGACAGCAAGCTCCTCAGTTCCTCTAGGAGTTCCTCGGGCACCCCTGGGCTGAGAGGGGATACTCACACACTCCCCTCCTACCCCTTCCCTTCCTGGTCTCTGGTCTGCAGACCGGATGCTCAGGGCTCAGGTGTTGGTAGAAGCCCTGATGGAACAGACCTTAATAAAATGAGGACATTCATTTCTGCTTCCAAAGGTGGGGGTCTCCACCCCAGGGATTTAGGTGTGTGCAGCAAACAAAAAGGGCAAAAGAACAGCTCACACATGCTAGTGCCCAGGAGGAAAAACCTGTGCATTGTTGCACTTCAAACTCTGCTCGGAAGTGTAATCAATTTATAATGATACTCATAAGAGATTGAAGAAACATTTTATAGATATGTTGTGTATATACTTTTGATCTTTATTACAATAAAATGTCAGTTCTTTAATATTTTGGGGCTTCCCTGGTAGCTCAGCTGGTAAAGAATCCACCTGCAATGCAGGAGACCCTGGTTCGATCCCTGAGTCAGGAAGATCCTCTGGAGAAGGGATAAGCTACCCATTTCAGTTTTCTTAGGCTTACCTGGTGGCTCAGAGGATAAAGAATCTGTCTATAATGTGGGAGACCTGAGTTCCATCCCTGAGTTGGGAAGATCTGCTGGAGAAGGGAATGCCTACCCACTCCAGTATACTTGCCTGGAGAATTCCATGGACAGAGGAGCCTGGTGGGCTACAGTCCATGGGATCGCAAAGAATCGGACATGGCTGAGAGACTTTCACTTTCTTTGATATTTTAATTATCTGGGATAAGAAATATTATTTGAAAATAATATTTTCTGTCTTTTATAGTTTACATAGTATAGACAATGTAATGCATGAACTAGAAGACAAAACAAAAGCTAAACAGCAGCAGATAAAAACTGGGACTTCATCAGTGGTCACTACTGTTACTCTTGATGAGCTGAGTACAGGCTTTCTCCCCCTTGGCCCGGAATGAAGTACAAATGTTGCTTGAAAGTAAATGTGTTAGTTGCTCAGTCGTGTCTGACTCTTTGTGACTCCATGGACTGTAGCCTGCCAGGCTCCTCTGTCCATGGGATTTCCCAGGCAAGAGTACTGGAGTGGGTTGCCATTTCCTTCTCTGGGGGATCTTTCTGACCCAGGGATCAAACCTGCATCTCCTGTATCATAGGTAGATTCTTTCCCTTCTGAGCCACAAGGTAAGCCCCACAGATGTTGCTTACAGGCCTGGAATTAGAAAACTCAGAAGCATCTTCAATGGGAAGGATCAGCAGACCCAGAAAGTGGGCCACCCCATGAACCCTTCTTAGATCTAAGTCTACCAAACGTGCTTGAGATGAGCACATGCACCTCTCTGATGAGTGATGTGCTTCACCCTTGGGAGGCCTTCTTCACACATTAACGGCTAATCCTGCATCGCAATGGACTATACAGTCCATGGGGTTGCAGAGTCGGACACAGTTGAGCGGCTTTTGCTTTCCCTTTCACTACACTGCAGAGTAAAGGCTGCCCTTAACTGAGATTCAGGCGAGATGACGATCCACAGGGCAGTACGGAGGAGGAAGACGACTGAGAAGAGGTGAGCCCACTCCAAAGGGAGTCTCTCTAGGATGACGGCCGGAAAGAGGCAGAACTCAGAAATGGGCAGTCTTATGACAGAGAGGTCCTCTGGCAAATGTCACACTTTTTATGGCTTTTGCTTTCTTTCTAGCAATATCTCTATAAGGAGGGAAGGGCTCATGCTGAGTCGTGTCTGACTCTTTGCAACCCTGTGGACTGTAGCCCACCAGGCTCCTCTGTCTGTGGGATTTCCCAGGCAAGAATACTGGAGTGGGTTGCCATGCCCTCCTCCAGGGGATCTTCCTGACCCAGGGAATGAACCCAAATCTCCTGCATTGGCAGGCAGATTCTTTACTACAGAGCCACCTGGGAAGCTCCACAGTTTTTATATTTTGTCAAATCAAGTGTGCTGGTCTTTTCTTCACAGCATCTTTTCTCTAAAATTATAAGACCTCCCCCTCTACAAGATCTTATAGGAGCTTTTCTGGGTTTTGTTGGTGAAGGACATCTGACTCCCTCCAAGGCCTGTTTTCCTACCGTGCTTTGATTCTCAAATACTGGAACGCTCCACATTGATCAAGCCTCTCTGTTTTTAATTCCAGTTGTCCTGTATCTCTTAGAAAGTCTTTAGAACTTCTGACCCCTCAGTAGGCCTCTACTCTGCTTTTGAGATGTTGCCATTTTTTCTTTATTTTTCTACATCTTCTGTCATTGCCACAGAATTTGGGGAAAGATTTGAACCTTACATAGGCTTGATTTCTCATCTGATAAACAGAGGTTGTGCGTGCGTGCCAAGTCGCTTCAGTCATGTCTGACTCTTTGCAATCCTATGGACTATAATCCTCCAGGCTCCTCTGTCCATGGGATTCTCCAGGCAAGAATCCTGGAGTGGGTCACCATGCCTCCTCCAGGGGATCAAACCACATTTCTTATGTCTCCTGCATTGTTAGGCGCGTTCTTTACCACTAGCGCCACCTGAGAAGCAACAAACAGAGGCCAATACTCTTTAAATACCAGAATTTTTTTTTTTAATTGCCTGTTGACTAGGAAAGCAGACAAGTATGGGAGTTGTAGATTTTTACATGCTCCAAAGGAGTTACGTTAATTTGTTTCTTTCCATTTGTATCATTTTGAAATGGCTTGGTGAGGCTTCATAAGTCTGGACTCATCTTTAAAAAATAAAGAATAAATGTAACAAGCAAACACTTAGAAGTTGAGGGCAGTATTCCAGGTTTTCAGTTGGGAAATACAGATACTCCTTTAGTTCTTAACTTAATAGTTGGTTTTTCCTAAAGCACGCTAGTTCTCTGTCTACCTCGGCCTCTACTGAAAGCAGTTAACTGTCCACCAAAATGCTGCTGTCATGTGCTTTCAATATTAACGAGCTTAACTGCTCTCTGGAGAAGGAAATAGCAACCCACTCCAGTGTTCTTGCCTGGAGAATCCCAGGGACGGGGGAGCCTGGTGGGCTGCCATCCACGGGGTCGCACTGAGTCGGACACGACTGCAGCGACTTAGCAGCAGCAGCAGTAACTGCTCTCAGTTCGTAATCAGAGGGCTTCTAGACCATGCTAAGCAATTTCTGCTTTTACTTTTATTGCCAATCTGGTCGCAGCCTGCTTTCCTGCCTGTTTCTTCTGGCTTCCAAAGCTGCCAACCCACTGCACTTCCTACCAGTTCTCCCGACTTCTGAAGGTGCTTCAGAAACTTCAAGCATGGACACATATATATGTATGGCTGAGTCCCTTTCCTGTTCACCTGAAACTATCGTAACTTTGTTAATCGGCTATACCCCAATGCAAGATAAAAGTTAAGACAAATAAGCAAACAAAACAAAACAAAAACAAGCGAAGAGTGTTAGCAAGAGATCCTGCAGTTGAATCACATGTCAGTGTCTAGGTTAGAAGGACACTCTTTGTATCACTTTGGGGAGGTGAGTTTGGTGTATTGTATCCACATGCATGGGGGACGTGGCCTTTTTCCATGTTTCATGGATATGCAAACCTGTTTGTTAAGTAAACTCTGATTTCTTGGACTCAGTGGGTGTAAGTAAAGTCACCAATTAAATCTTTAATGAAATGTTTCATACAATTCGTGCGTGACTATCTAACAAAGGACAATGATGAAAGTATTTGGGGCACTTGAGTGTGTAATATACATTACTGAGGAGAAAAAAAATTATTATCTGTAATTATACATAGTCTTCCCAGGTGGCTCAGTGGTAAAGAATCTGCCTGCCAATGCAGGAGATACAAGAGCCTCAGGAAACAGGGATCAATCCCTGAGTTGGGAAGATCGCTTGGAGAAGGAACTGGCAAGCCACTCCAGTATTCCTGCCTGGAGAACTCTAAGGACAGAGGAGCCTAGTGGGCTACAGTCCATGGGGTCGCAGAGTTGGACACAACTGAGCATGCACATACACACAATTATCTGTCTATCTATTGATTGCTTATAATCTGTTTTCAACATAACCTAAATCCATTGGGATCTATCTCAACTTTCTAGTTCACATGAAAATAAAACAAGATGACATCAATTCAGTCAGTGGTCCTGCAATTTCCTATTCCAATGGGTTGGTGATTTCTACTGCTTTTTCCCCCTGCAATTAGACAAGTCAAAAACACTCCCATTTAAATGCTGGTGGACAGGTTCATACATATTAGCTTCTGGACACCACAGCAATTAAGACGCCATCTGTGTTTCTGTGTGATTTGCACCCTGACAACCCTGGAATTATCAGTTCTTCTTTTAAACATAGAAAGTGGTTAGATACACTTACACCAAAACTAAACATCAGTGTCCAAAGTGAAGAAAATGTTTTGGTAAACTATGAGCCTTCCTATGTTCAGTTCAAGTTTAACTCATACCCATTATACTTTTTCAAGGTCGGTAGTGGGGTTTATTTACTGTTGGGGTAGCTTTAACTTCAAGGTTCTGGCTGAAGCGCTGGCAGTGAAGTGTTGACCGAAGAACAGCAATAGCCAAGGGATGGACCTCCCCATCTCATCTTGCCTCTAGCCTAGCATCTCAAGCCAGTGCTGAGATAGAAGGCTTGGGATGTTTTAGCACCTGAATATTCATTGGAAGGACTGATGCTGAAGCTGAAGCTCCAATCCTTTGGCCACCTGATATGAAGAGCTGACTCATTGGAAAAGCCCCCGATGCTGGGAAAGGCTAAAGGCACAAGGAGAAGGGGACGACAGAGGATGAGATGGTTAGATAGCATTACCAACTCAATGGACATGGGTTTGAGCAAACTCTGGGAGACAGTGTAAGACAGGGAAACCTGGCGTGCTGCAGTCTACAGAGTCACAGAGAGTCAGACACGACTGAGTGACTGAACACCCACAGCAACGAACAGCAGTTAAGGCACTAAGGAATCATTTTCATCCTCTTTATACCACGTGCACACGGGTGTGCACACATGTACAAACTGCAGGAGAATTCTGGCAAACAGGAGGGCAGAGTGCGGGCTGAACAGGGAAAGCAAGACGTTCTCAGCTTCAATTCATTCTTATGTACATACAAGATTTCCAGCTACGTTCTGCAGCTCTGAAAGGGTTAGAATGTCTGGACAAGATTCCAGGAAACATCTAAACTTGAACCTTTTGTTCCTTCTGTACCTCCAGCTTCCTACCCCTCACAGATCTCCTGCATCACTAAGCAGGTCAGTGGTTCCTTCCTGCCCCGCAACCTCCTGATTACCAACTCACCAATTAAAAGTAAAAAATTGTACTTCAAACCCTGAAAAGGTTCCAGCTCCTAAAGCAGATAAACTGGAACGAAAGGCACTCTTTGTTCATTTCTCTTTTCTCTGGGAAAGCTACCTTTAAGGGTTGCGAGAACATAGCAAGCAATTATTCTAAAAAGATGTGCTTTGAGATTTTTAATTCATTTTAATCTTCCTTGTGTTATGAAAGCTATACTTCTTTTTAAGGCTTTCAGACAACCAGCTTAATTTTCATATTGATTCACTCGGGAACAAAACAAAACTTAGTAGAAACTGAATGGAAAATGACTCTTTTGTGGTGAAGAATCTGGGCTTGCATTTAATTATTATGCATAGAAGTGTTCCTCCCTAATTAAACATTTAAATGAAGATGGAATATAAATAGAAATTTTAAAAAGCGAGTGAGCACGACATAGTTCATCCATCCAGAGATGAAGGTTCTCATCAGTCCTTATTTTTCACTCTACCTACCCAAAGTGGATGTGATTGTCCAGAGTTTTAAAAGTGTGCATTTTATGCACATTTTAGCAGAAAAATTTTCAGTGCATATGATGATTATTAAGATAGCAATATTCTTCACTCTCACAGACTTACCAAGGAAGAGCCTCAAAGTGCTTTATTATCTAATTAAACCTCACAAGATGCTACAATTTTATTAATATAGAAAGTGAGAGACAGAGTGAGTCTGTGACTTTATTGGGTAAGATGGAAAAAGGAATGAGAATTTAAAGTTTAGAAATAGAACAGCTTTTAGCTGCTGGGTCATCCAGACTGCTACCCTCTCAGGGAACTTGTGTATCTGCTCTTCAGAACGTTTGAGAAAACAGAAAAATTTGTTTTCACAGGGATACTCATAAGTTTTCACATCGATAAAATAAAAAATAACAGCTCATTGAGTTATTAGAGTTGGTATTGTTATTTAGTTGTTGAGTCATGTCCGACTCTTTGTGACCCCATGGACTGCAGCACCCCAGGCTTCCCTGTTCCTCACTGTCTCCCAGAGTTTGCTCAAACTCATGTCCATCAAATTGGTGAGGCCATCCAACCGTCTCATCCTCTGTCGCCCCCTGCTTCTCCTGCCTTCAATCTTTCCCAGCATCAGGGTTTTTCCAGTGAGTAGGCTCTTCACTTCAGGTGGCCAAAGTATTGGGGCTTCAGAGTAGGTAGTGGATTGGTCAGAAAATCATTTGGGGTTCCACTGATGTTCCAGAAAATCCCAAAGGATATCTTTGGCCAACCCAATACTTACCATGAGACCTTATTCACCCCCTTTCTTCTCCTTTTTTTTCAAGCGCTCTTGAGCCAGCGAGGGTGCTGCTCTGCCTCTGGTTATCAGAGTGACTTTTGCTTTGCGGTAGGACAGGACATAAACATTAAAAAAATTATTTCTTGAGTACAAAGTTATCCAGTATATGAAGCACCATGAGGGTTGTGCTATTCTATCCCAAGACACCAGTTCATGAGAATTCTTTGAGCAGCTAGAGAGCTTGGTGTGGTGCCAGGCATGCAGTAGGTATTGAATGTATGTTTACAAAAGAAAGGAAAAACTCCCCCAGAAGCATTTAGGGGACGTGGAAGAGTGTGTGATGTTCCAAACAGCAGACTGTCGTTCATCACGCCTCACACTGGATGTGGCCGAGAATCTGGCAGAAACCCCCTGATAGAATGGTGGCATGGAAATACGCACTGCAGGGACATGCCGAGAGTCGGTGGAAAACGAGTCAAATCCAGGAAAACTGTATAAGAATAAGAACTGAGTGTGCATATCAGATAGCACTGTTGTTTCATGAAATTTCAACGGTCTAAAATAATAATCGTTTGTTACCACTCATGGATGCACAAGCCAGCTGGGCCATTCCGGGCTGGGCTGGGCTCTCCTGCTTGTTTGAGGGTGAGCTGGTTGTAAACGAGTTCAAAGTGGCCCGAGCTGAGGAATGCGGGTTCTTCTCGTTGTGGTCCCTCAGGCTTTAACGGCTGATCCAGGCTGTTGATACAGAGAGAGCAGATGGATGCATGGCCCCTTGACCGTGGTACACCATCCCGTGGGCTACACTCCCCTGGCCAAAGCACCAAGGCGAGCCCAGAGGAAAAGTGGAGAAAGAGAGTTCAGCTCTCTACAGGAGGTGAAGGACCTGATGCATGGAAGCCATTAATTTCGAGCATCATTGTAATTGCTCTCCTGCAGAAACTGACTGTCGGGTTGGCATTTTAAGTCAATGCAGAGAAGTGGGAAAAATTACTAAACATCTAGACTTAGTAAATAAAACCTAAAAAAAAAAAAGGAATTTCTTATTTCTTGGCAAGTCACTAGTTAGGGCTCCACACTGCAGGAGGCCCAGTTTCTATCACTGGTTGAGACTAAGACCCTACATGTCATGCAGTGCAGCAAAAAGAAAAATAAATGAATCAGGAGAACAGAAAAAGAAAATATCTTTATAAACTTGAGCTGAAGAAGGCCTTTTTTGATAGTGCTTTTTAAAAGCAAAAGCCTTTTATTTTGTATTGGAGTATAGCTGATTACAGTGTGATAGTTTCAAGAGAACAGGAAGGGATTCAGTCATACATATACATGCATCCAATTATCCGCCAAACTCCCCTCCCATCCAGGATGCCACATAACATTGAGCATAGTTCCCTGTGCTCTACAGTAGGTTCTTGTTGATTATCTGTCTTAAATACAGCAGTGTGTACATGTCCATCCAAAATGAGACAGAGGAAGCCTCTTAAGAAAGACACCAATCTTAGAATTTTTATCAGAGATGATAAACAGAGTTGTAACATAGAAAGTGAAAGCTTCTATAACAAATATATGACAGCATAAGAAGAGTTAAAAGATAGAACTTTGAGACTAGCAAAAATACACCTAAAACTATAACCATAAGATATACTTAATATTTAAAGAACTTTTCAAAGCACTTTTAAAAAAAGACTACCAATATCATAGAAAAAAATTAAGGGAGATGACGACATGTGTTCAAGAAGAAACATAAATTGCCAATTAACACATGAAAAAAGAAATGAAAAATAAAGCAAGAAAGAGACCCAAAATTTGACCTATTGCTTTACTAAAATCTCAACGTAACCAAAGACTACAGGGTAGTCCCTCTCAGGCATTGCTGGTGGAAGTGCTAAATGAAACAGACTTTTCTTCTATAAACCATATAGATACAGGACTAAATAGTATGAGTTACTCTCTTGAGGAACCTGTATGCAGGTCAGGAAGCAACAGTTAGAACTGGACATGGAGCAACAGATTGGTGCCAGATTGGGAAAGGAGTACGTCAGGGCTGTATATTGTCACCCTGCTTATTTAACTTATACGCAGAGTACATCATGAGAAACGCTGGGCTGGATGAAACACAAGCTGGAATCAAGATTGCCGGGAGAAATATCAATAACCTCAGGTATGCAGATGACACCACCCTTATGGCAGAAAGTGAAGAAGAACTAAAGAGTCTCTTGACAGAAGTGAAAGAGGAGAGTGAAAAAGTTGGCTTAAAGCTCAACATTCAGAAAACTAAGATCATGACATCTGATCCCATCACTTCATGGGAAATTCATGGGGAAACAGTGGAAACAGTGTCAGAATTTATTTTTCTGGGCTCCAAAATCACTGCAGATGGTGATTGCAGCCTTGAAATTAAAAGACACTTACTCCTTGGAAGGAAAGTTATGACCAACCTAGATAGCATATTTAAAAGCAGAGACATAACTTTGCCAACAAAGGTCCATCTAGTCAAGGCTATGGTTTTTCCAGTGGTCATGTATGGATGTGAGAGTTGGATGGTGAAGAAAGCTGAGCGCCGAAGAATTGATGCTTTTGAATTGTGGTGTTGGAGGAGACACTTGAGAGTCCCTTGGAATGCAAGGAGATACAACCAGTCCATCCTAAAGATCAGTCCTGGGTGTTCATTGGAAGGACTGATGTTGAAGCTGAAACTCCAATACTTTGGCCACCTGATGCGAAGAGCTGACTCATTGGAAAAGACCCTGATGCTGGGAAAGATTGAGGGCAGGAGGAGAAGGGGACAACAGAGGATGAGATGGCTGGATGGCATCACTGACTCGATGGACATGAGTTTGGGTAAACTCCGGGAGTTGGTGATGGACAGGGAGGCCTGGTGTGCTGCCAGTCCATGGGGTTGCAAAGAGTCTGACACAAATGAGAGACTGAACTGAACTGAACTTTTAGTACTATAGTTAAATTTAGTAACATAGTTATTCATTCCTGGAATCTTGTAATTGATGACATCTTATTCTTGCATTGCCTTTTGTGTGTTTGCTTACCCATTGCACTATCCCCAGAGACTTCCCTGGTGGTCTGGTGGTTAGGACTCTGTGCTCCCAATGCTGGGGGCCAGGGTTCAACCCCCGGTTAGGGAATTAGATCCCATATACCACAAATAAGACCTGGCTCAGCCAAATAAATTTTAAAAGAACAAAGCAAAAAAACCAAAAACACAGTATCCCTGTATACTTCTTTGCGGATGGTAAAGTAGTTTCTTTCAAAACAATGATTGTAAGTTGTGCCTGCTCTTAGAGACGTTTATTGCCTTGTGAAAGGTATCTGAAGGTTTTAGCCTGTTTTCATTTGTAAAATAAAAACAAATTTTGCCACCTTTCTCCTCCAGAAGTTAAGGTTGGGTTAATTTGTCCAAATTAATGAAAGTTAATTATCTTCTGGGCTTGGGGGTTGTTTATCAGTGGTGGATGACCATGTATTGACCAAAAAGTGATGGGTAAAAATTAATACAGCCTTCTAGTAATGGCTATTGTTATTTATTTTCTTTTGAGATTTAGTTTCAAGCACAGCATCTGGTAATTAACAACTACTCAATAACTTTTGATTGCCATATTATTTTATTGACTGGTTACCTCGTTTAATTCTCACTAGTTAAGCTTTATAAACCCAGCCTTTCATAGGAGAGAATTGAAACTCAGAAGCTAAACAACTTGCCTGAGGTTACTTGGTTTCACAAAGGCTCCTCTTCTCCATGGCTTGTGCCTATAGCTATGTTCAAACTGAATACAGATGCTGATTTCATGCCTTGTAACATACATAGGAACTCAGAATGCTTTTCAAGCAAAAATATAATTATTTTTAATGAAATTAAATGTAATGAAACTTCAGTGATTAAGTTGCACTAACTAAAACTTGTCACTTGCCATCTGTCTCTACAAGGATGAGGTCTTACATGCTACCACTGCTGACCTTCAAGACGTCCTGAAAGGAGTTCAGGGTGGCGATCAGGAATGAGGCACTCTGTGCTCTGGGAAAAGCTGGCAGACTAGGCCTTCAGATAGATATTTTCAGGAGAAGATTTTATGAACCCAATTTCTTGCATCTCCTCATATCTAGAGGAGCATGAAAACCCTCCATGGGGAGGTCTGTTCCTCGTGACTAGCAGTAACCTCATGAGACTGGCAGCAAACTTCTGCAAAAACACGTGCATGACTGCATGCACCCTCCTTCACCAAAATCACACCTATACTGCCAGGTGGCCCTGCCTCTTTGGAGCAGTTTCTCAGAGCTATCTGAAGTGCTATCGCCCAGGCTACAGTTCTCAGTTTACCCCCAATAAAACTTAACTTATCACTCTCACGTTGTGAATTTTTTTTAGTTGACAGTTGAAATTTTGTACAAAAGCTCTTGTGAATTTAGGTGACTACAAACATCTTGGGGAGTATTTTCTAAATTGTTAAGTGAAAGAAGTTTGAGTATGAAAGTCAAATAAACATTTCCCTGGTCTTACCTGGAGCAACCTGTTAAAATGAAAAATCGGAAATAAAACTATTTTCCTGTACTTCATAGATATTTAAATGATTACTTGAAGTGGTGCAAAACAACTTGATCCTTAAATGACATTACATCTGCTTCTGACACTTTATCAAATTAGAAGACATATTTTTTGAGTCTTTGAGGGTAAACCGGAAGTTGTTATAATTTTCATTTCTTCTTGGATGGTTTTCCAGCACATCTGGGGTGGTCCTCCCCTGGTCTGCTTCCTCTGTGTTAGACGGCGCTCCAGCATCTTTTCCACCACACTGGAGTCAGGAACTTTCAACAGTGAGAGGGATCTCCAGGTTCTGAACCTATTCTGTGAGCAGAAATCACTCCAGGGCTTTCTCCTGTTAATATTTCAATTAAATGAATAACTCAGCTGCATAAGCCTTTCTCTTCCTTCCTTTTGTTCCTTTACTCCTGTTTGAGATGTCCCTGCTTACTTTGGAGATAAACTAGGAAGAAACACTGGGGACTTTTAATTTTTAAATCCACTGAGTAGTATTAGGTTCATATAATGATTTTTGAAACACCGGATTACACTTTGCTTCTTTGTTTGAGTGAAAATGTGAATACTCTGAAGTCTCAATTCTGCTACAGTCACGGATAATATAGTTATTTATTTTCCAAAGCTCGGTGTAGTAGGGTATCAAAGGAGTTTATAATCATCTAAACAAATATCCTTGTGGAGACTTCCCGGCTAGGAAGGCTGAAACGTTTTCTTTCAGAGGAAAGGATTCATTCATCCATAAATCTGTTTCTAGGTAGTGAGAAATCTGAACATTGGCATAAATCACCATTGAAGAAATGTAAGTGACAAAGGCGGGTTTCATTATCACAAACCTCTCAGAGGACCTGAAGGGCTCGGGATGCCAGCAGATCTGCTTTCGAGTACCTTCTTACCTTTACAAGGCAATTATCTTAGGCATTTCTGGAGAGAGAAAGAGTCCTACCGTGTTTCGTGGCAACGGTCCTCACATATTAATTACCTGGATCCTCAAATAAAAACGAAGTTGAACAGCTTCTTTTGCCTATTTGCGTATTAAATGTCTATCTGCAAAATCCTTCGGTGTTTCCTCGTGCGGGTGGGTATTAGGTTGCGCTGAAAACATTTCCTGAATGACTCCTGGAAAGCCAATGATTATAACAGGACAAGGCTAATCAGAGAGCTCTCTCTGCAGCAGGGTGCCTTTGGCAAATCACGTGGATTTCAATTTACTCACCTCGTGAAAAAGGAAACTCCCGCCGACTGAGAAGGAGGGTGCCGGGTCCATGACGGCCGCTCTGACTGATACAGACCGTTAATCCCAGGAGGCTGAAAACGAGAGGCATTGGCTTTCGGTGCTGTGTACACAGGCACCGGGTGTTTGGCAAACACAGAATTTGCGAGGGGTAAGATCGTGTAGCTGATTAAGGGGCTAGGATTTCGCCCCTGGGCTCTGCCACCGGGCTGGCTCCGGTTTCCAGGGGTGGGGCTGGGGGTGTCCGTGCTTCAGCTGACCTGCTTCGGGAGCTTAGTTCATTTCAGAAAGGACCCTGGAAACCCTCAGCCCCACCGCCTGAGTGTGTGAGCGTGCACACGGGAGGATGAGCGCCCAGCGTGTGCTACTGCGCTTAGCTCCCGCGTCAAGCCCTCTCTCCCGTCGTCCTTCCAAGAATCTACCCCTCCGCCTCCCCTCTAGTCCCCTCAAGTCCATGGCTCTGACCAACGCCTGCAGCGGTTTCTAAGCTCAGTCACTGCTTTGACTGCCTTCTGGCTCCACCGACACCCCCTCTGTCCCCGCTTCTCCTCAGTCTCAGCATCATCAGCACCGGGACATCTAAGGAAAAATAATAGTAAGGCATTTCCATTCTGGTTGAAGCAGTGAAAGCATGTACGTACACTGTCTCCCCATTAGAAGAGAAATTAAAAGATAAACGGAAATGCTCAGTCAAGTGTCATGAAGCCAGAAAATTACTCAGCTCTGAAATTCTCATTTAATCACATTGCTTCTGGAATCTTGTAAACATTGGTCTTGCTTTTTTTATTTTTTTTTGCATGAGGTGACAATGGTGGGAATGTTTTATAGGGTTAGATGGAACATGATCCATTTATATGAAAAAAAGTATTAAGATAGATGGTCACAAGCCTGCATTTCACTTTCTATTCCCTAAATCAAACATCAGAAGTGACATTTAATACAAATATTGAGAATTATGACACTATAGCAAGATTCATTATTTATGTGACTCAGAGTAATAACAACATTGACTCAGAAGATCTTTTTATTTTTTGGTATAGTTCTGTGTATTCTTGTCACCTCTTCTTAATATCCTCTGTTCTGCTAGGTCAATACCATTTCTGTCCTTTATAGAGCCCATCTTTGCATAAAATGATCCCTTGGTATCTCTAATTTTCTTGAAGAGATCACTAGTCTATCCCATTGTGTTGTTTTCCTCTATTTCTTTGCATTGATCACTAAGGAAGGCTTTCTTATCTCTCCTTGCTATTCTTTGGAACTCTGCATTCAAATGGGTATATCTTTCCTTTTCTCCTTTGCCTTCAGTGTTGGAGAAGAATCTTGAGAGTCCCTTGGACTGCAAGGAGATCCAACCAGTCCATCCTGAAGGAAATCAGTCCTGAATATTTATTGGAAGGACTGATGCTGAAGCTGAAACTCCAGTACTTTGGCCACCCGATACAAAGAACTGACTCATTGGACAGACCCTGATGCTGGGAAAGATTGAAGGCGGGAGGAGAGGGGAACGACAGAGGATGAGATGGTTTGATGGCATCACCGACTCAATGGAGATGAGTTTGAGTAAGCTCCGGGAGTTGGTGATGGGCAGGGGGGCCTGGCGTGCTGCAGTCCATGGGGTTGCAAAGAGTCAGACACGACTGAGTGACTGAACTGAACTGAACTGAACTGAATATTAACACTGGGACTTCCCAGGTGTTGCATTCTACAAGGACCTGTGCCTGCTGTCTTAACTTGTCTTTTAAGACATGTAGACTGGGCAGTCTGGTCTAGTGAAACAAGTAAGACTTAAGAGTTACACAGATGTGAGGCTCTACCCCTTAATAGTTACATAGTTTCAAGTGAATTATGCTAGTTTTTTTGAGTTTCTGATTTATCCACTAATAAGTGTGTCTGAGTTACTCTGCTGCTGCTGCTAAGTTGCTTCAGTCGTGTCCTACTCTGTGCGACCCCATGGACCGCAGCCCACCAGGCTCCTCTGTCCATGGGATTTTCCAGGCAAGAGTACTGGAGTGGGTTGCCATTGCCTTCTCCAGAGTTATTATGAGGCCTTGTTAAATAACGTATGTAAATGTATGAAGACTCAAATTATTTAATACCTTTGAGTCTCTGTTTCCTCAACTAATACATGTGGTTAAGCTATCTTAAGAACTGGATAATATATGTAAATTGTAAAAACTCAATTAGAGTTGTAATAGGTATATGTAAATCATCTTATAGGGTGCCTAGCATATGGTTGAGACTTGATAAATACTAGCCATTACCCTTTCACATTCTCTGTTTCATATCATTATTGTTGTTGTTTATTTTGTCAGAAAAACATTGTCTGAGTGGGAAATGGACAAATGGGCTCCTGGGCGCCCTTTCAGTTGAGCTGTGGTCGTTGTAACGTACAGTGCGGCATTGTTCTGTAGAACTTTCTCCAGTCACACACTCATGTAGCTCTTCTCTAGCTGCCCTCGGCTGTACGGTGGCCACTGGTCCCCCTGTGGCCACCGCGTACTCAAAATGTGGTTACTGCAGCTGAGGAACTCATGCTTAAATTTTATGCCATTTTATTAGTTTAAATAATCACAGATGCCTGGTGGCGATGGTACTGAACAGTATAGGGCTAGACAATTCTCTGGAGACTGATTTTATAGGAATTTAACCTTTAATTGCCTTTCTGTTGACTTGGTTGTTTTATAACTCTTTAGGGGTAGAGGTTAAGTTGTAGAAAACTGGTATGGATGCAAGTGATTCTATTCTACAGCAAAGCAGATGAATTTGGTCTGTCCCTGTAGCTGACTTGTACTTTATAGAAAAGATAATCCAAAACATTGCATTTTATTTCCCTATTGGATATTTATCAGTCTTGCATCAATTTGTAAATTCAATTTCAGCACTTTTAAAAAAAAATTATTGCAATATATTTGCTTTACAATATTATGCTGGTTTCTGCCACATGTCAACATGAATCAGCCACAAGTATACATATGTCCCTTCCCTCTTGAACCTCCCTCCCACCTCCCACACCATCCTACCCATCTAGCTTGTCACAGATCATTGGGTTGAGCTTCTTGTGTCACACTTTTGATGGCCCACACCTATGTCTAATCTTTAAATTCTTTTTTGAACTTATTTTCAAGCCCTACTCATCTCTGTTTCATTGAGTTAAATAAAATCTTTACACGTGCTCATTTTTTTTTAACTTGAAAGTGATGATTTTACCTTGAACAATCAAGTGTCCTCACCCATTCAGTTCAGTTCAATTCGGTAGCTCAATTGTGTCCCACTCTTTGCGACCCCATGAACCGCAGCACGCCAGGCCTCCCTGTCCATCACCAACTCCCAGAGTCCGCCCACACCCATGTCCATCGAGTCAGTGATGCCATCCAACCATCTCATCCTCTGTCGTCCCCTTCTCCTCCTGCCCTCAATCTTTTCCGGCATCAGGGTCTTTTCAAATGAGTCGGCTCTTCGCATCAGGTGGCCAAAGTATTGGAGTTTCAGGTTCAACATCAGTCCTTCCAATAAACATCCAGGACTGATCTCCTTTAGGATGGACTGGTTGGATCTCCTTGCAGTCCAAGGGACTCTCAAGAGTCTTCTCCAACACCACAGTTCAAAAGCATCAATTCTTCGGCGCTCAGATTTCTTTATAGTCCAACTCTCACATCCATACATGACCATTGGGAAAACCATAGCCTTGACTAGATGGACCTTTGTTGGCAAAGTAATGTCTCTGCTTTTTAATATGCTGTCCAGGTTGGTCATAACTTTCCTTCCAAGGAGTAAGCGGCTTTTAATTTCATGGCTGCAATCACCATCTGCAGTGATTTTGGAGCCCAGAAAGATAAAGTCAGCCACTGTTTCCCCATCTATTTGCCATGAAGTGATGGGACCAGATGCCATGATCTCAGTTTTCTGAATGTTGAGCTTTAAGCCAACTTTTTCACTCTCCACTTTCACTTTTATCAAG
Organism: Okapia johnstoni; assembly: GCA_024291935.2. Taxonomy (NCBI): domain Eukaryota; kingdom Metazoa; phylum Chordata; class Mammalia; order Artiodactyla; family Giraffidae; genus Okapia; species Okapia johnstoni. The sequence goes on along the minus strand of CM044321.1, from coordinate 4,281,963 downwards.
AGGCTCTTTAGTTCTTCTTCACTTTCTGCCATAAGGGTGGTGTCATCTGCATACCTGAGGTTATTGATATTTCTCCCGGCAATCTTGATTCCAGCTTGTGCTTCATCCAGCCCAGTGTTTCTCATGATGTACTCTGCATGTAAGTTAAATAAGCAAGGTGACAAAATACAGCCTCGACGTACTCCTTTTCCTATTTGGAACCAGTCTGTTGTTCCATGTCCTGTTCTAACTCACCCATTAATTGCCCAATAATGCTTTCACTTCAGAGCAGTTAAATAGGGAAGCAGGAAAGCATTTCAGGGTAAGCTGTATTTGTGGTAGCTTATGTTAGTGTATCAATTTTTCACTTGGGGGTAGAAATAGTAGGAAATTATTTAATGTAGTTATTGCAGGGTTGAGGGGTAGTATTGGGCAATGAAAAAAAAAAAATCACACAAAGAAATAAATTCTAAACTTAGAGCGTGAGTTAGCCACTTCTACACCCGCTAGAAACCTGCCTTCACGGACTGGTGATTTTAAGGCTTACCTACAATGTCACTGCTTACTTTGTTGGTTTATATTTCATGGCCATAAAAATGCAACAGTTTGTGTCTTAAGTGTGTTCATCATATCAGCTGAAACTTGAGAGAATTATTAGATAGCATGGCATGGCACATGGAAACGCAGGAAATATTGGTCGACGGCAAGAGGAGAAGATAACAGGCTTATCGCAAGGCTCAGGTTATTCTTCTTTGGCCTTCTGTTTCTAGGTAAGTTGTACCAATAAATATATAGTTGCACTTCACGAAGAAAATGACTTGAGAATTAGAAACAGAAGCATTCTGCAGATCCTGGAAAAACTAGAGCTGAATTACATCAGGAGAGTTCTGAAAGTGGACTGAAAGTTTGAGAAATGACCAAGGCTTTTAAAATAACTGACACCACACATACACAACCCAAGTTTTATATATCACACAAGGCAGCATGAAGGGTAAGCCTTATCTGCCTCTGCCTGGAAATGTTTTGTGGTTGAGAAATAGCAAACTGCAGGCTCTCAGAGTGTTTGAGGAGGAGAGAGCACCAGCTTTACACTCCACCAGTACTCACGCTCCTTAAAAGTGCCCCTAAATGCTTGCGAATAGAAATAGGTGAATTCAACATTGGTTAAGAGCAGTTCTAAAACACAACTGTGTGAACGTTACACTAGACTTTTCCACCACCTGATGCTGTGACAAATGTAAAGCCCAGCTGTAGCTGAGATGGTGAAAGCAGAGATTCTTGTGTTTACAGAAAAGAAGAAGGCAAGAAGGAAACAAGAGGCATACTGACAGGACAGAACATCACCTGATTATTGCACCTCTCCAATAATTTTCCGGGAAAGGGAAAACCACTTACAAAAGAATGTTGAGTGAAAAAGTTAAAAGGCAACTTTATTGAGATCTGATAGATCCAGTGACCACTGAAGATGCAAAACGGATCTATTCCTGTGGTTTAAGAATCAGAAAGTGCCCCCAAACTCTGATTCCTTTTAAGTTCTTTTTTTTTTCTTTTATCCTCCTTTAAACTTGATTTCACAATACATTATTTGTGTTGGAAAACAAAGTGAAAGAAAGGCAATAGGGAGGAGGGAAAAGATGAAAAAGAGACCCTCAAAGAATAAGGAGAAAGTGAAAAGAAGAAAGCCTAAGTGAGAAACAAAAGCCAGGCCGCCCCGCAGGAAGGAGGTCCGGAGTCACGGATGCTTTCTTTGAAGGCCGGGGTAGCCGATCGCGGGGTGTGAGACCAGGAAGTGTCCGGTCCTAGTTCCCTCCCGGTAGCTTGAAACGCCCGCCTCCCGCACCGTTCGGGTCTGGCAGGGTTTCTGGGTTTTGTGCGTCCCCTGCTAGGGACACAAAACCCTTCTGCCTCGTGCATGGAAAGGGAGTTAGGTTCCTTAGGTAACCTTTGTCTTAGCAAATTAAATTGTCTGAGCAGACGCCTGGAGCACCGTGCCTGCGGGCACGCTGTTCACAGGCCGGGTCATCAAAGGCGATGCTGAAACTCGGAGGCCCTGCAAAGGCTAGAGCTTAGGCTCTGATGCGCAGGAAGTTTCCTTATGTGACTCTTTCTATAGTTGGGTAGCAAAGATCTCCCTTGCAAAGTGTCCAAACACAATAAAAACAAAAAACAACAACAAAAAAACTGTGTTGGCCAACCTTCAGTCCAAAGGGAGATACTGACTGAATTTTTCATCTAGGAGGCAGCAGCCAGGGTCCAACAGGTCACTGCGGGGAGCCGGGGTGGGCCCGCGCATGCGCAGTCAGGGATGGAGTCACTCCCTCTAGAAGCCTTGGAAAGCCCTTCCAGTCATTTCTGTGACAGTTTATAATCTAATAGTTTAGGTTCTTAAGTGCCATTCTCATATTACCGACTCGCATCACGTCTTGGCAGAGCGAATGCTTCACTTTTTTATACTTTTTTAGGGCCGTAGTCAAAGCTCAGCTCTACATAACCCGTGTGATTTGCACTAAGGTGTTTTTGCAAATTGTAGCTGCTGGGATGGAAAACCACCTCACCAGATAATGTCTTTGGGGAGAAAAGTTCAGCTTAGGCTCACCCCACACCCAAGTTTATGCCCTTGGGTGAGATGACTTACTCTCTAACCCTCTGTTTCTCCTCCTGTAAACGGGAGATTTAGTGAGGATTCAGAGAGCTGACCTGCCAAGCTGGAAGTCCCAACACACAGCAGGAATGCAATAATTGGGAGCTGTTTCAGTTTGCATCTTGTGAGGGCGTTTTATCAGTGGGGTGTTCCAATGGGACTTTTTCTTAACATTTTGTAGCCCAGGTTTTAAAGGTTATATATCTGATACATGTCTGGCATCAATGGATAGAATGGAATTTCACAGGATTAGGCACTATTAGGGAGATTCCCAGGTGGCGCTGGTGGTAAAGAACCCGCCTGCCAATGCAGGGGATGTAAGAGACACAAGTTCGATCCCCGGGTCAGGAAGATCCCCTGGAGGAGGTCATGGCGACTCACTCCAGTATTCTTGCCTGGAGAATCCCATGGACAGAGGAGCCTGCTGGACTACAGTCCATGGGGTCACAAAGGGTCAGCCACAGCTGAAGTGACTTGGCACGCATGCATGGCCAAAGTATTGGAGCTTCAGCATCAGCCCTTCCGATGAATATTCAGGGTTGATTTTCTTTAGGATGGGCTGGTTGGATCTCCTTGCCGTCCAAGGGGCTCTCAAGAGCCTTCTCCAGGACCACAGCTCGTTGGATGCATAAAATACCTCATTACTTTCAGTTAGCTAACTCACCAGTTAGGGAGAGTTCACAGTATTTATTAGTTGATTCGTCTAATGTTACCTTCAGTTTTTAAAAATTCTTTGCTAATTATTATAGTCTTATTTGTACAGAATCAATTTCTTAACCGAGTGATGTTCTTTACTGTATAAAGGTAAAGGCTTAAGACAAAAAATGCCCTCTGTAGATGTAAGGACCTCTTGCTCTAAATGGAGCCATTGTGGTCAGGACTTTGGGACGGGTGCTTATTTCACTTCCGCGAGCTCACTGTCCCCCTTCTCCTGGGACCTCTTTCTTATAAGGCGCTGTGTCGGTTGTGCACTGAGACTTGGAAACATGCTCGGAAAGGCATTGACTCCCTTACTTCTGGACAGAGATCCTTTAATTGAATGTTTGCCCCATTGACCCAAACAGAACTTAACATCATCTTGCTACTTTTAGGGGCCTTAAGCCCCTCCTAGGGCCTGGCAAAATCCTTCTGAAAGCTCTTGCTTCCTGTCCTGCCTTATCTTGTCACTTAGTGACGCAGTGGGGACAACACGGAGTCACAGCACGCCACGGTCTTCCGGAGCAGACGTCTCCCCTGACCAGCAAGATTTCCCATAGTTGCTCTGCTAATATTCCACCCTTCGATTCTTCTGCAGGGAATATGAGTTTTATGGAAATAGTTGAAGAGTTAGACTTTTGCCAAATAGCTTTAGAGACTGGCCATCGGGAAGGAAAAGACTATAGCATTTTTTAAAAATCTTATTGCATTTTTAAATTGAAGTATAGTTGATTCACAATGTTGTGTTAGTTTCAGGTGTATAGCAAAGTGATTCAGTTATATACACACACACACACACACACACACACACACACACATATACATACACACACATACACACACACACACATATATACATTGCTGTTGTTTTGTTGCTAAGTCATGTCTAACTCTTTTTTTGACCCCATGGACTGTAGCCCTCCAGGCTCCTCTGCTTACTGGCTTTTCCAGGCAACAATACTAGAGTGGGTTGCCATTTCCTTCTCCAGGGGATCTTCCTGATCCAGGGATAGAACCTGTCTTACATCTCCTGCATTGGCCAGCAGATTCATTACTGCTGAGACACCAGGGAAGCCTTATATATGCATACATTATATATATATATATATATATATATATATTCAACTATATGGCTATCTATATTTTCAGTTATCTATCTATTCTTTTCGAGATTCTTTTCCCTTATAAGTTGTTCCAAAATATTGAGTACAGTTCCTAGTGCTGGCTATAGCATTTTGAAATGTTCCTGTTCTATCCAGATATTTCTCCAGCAAACAATGCAGTACACAAAAGTAGTACAATGTTCTACATAAGAAAGTATAGAAGATAATACTTTCCTTATCACCATGATTTAGAGAGTACAGCCTAGTTATTGGAGGCATATGCCTGGCCAATTCATTCACCTCACAAAATACAGCTATTTCTCTATTGCAAGGCTTCAGTTTGTGATTACAAATGCTGTAGAACATAAGGAATTCTAGCTTTCAGACAATCCTGTCTGTTGTGTAAGGGGATAATCTACAAAGATATCATTAAGCCTACTTTTACAGAACTCTCTTAGGAGAAAAACAAAGCAAAACAACAAACCCCTATGATCGAGTCACAAGCTTGTCTTTAGGGTTTGACAGGAAACAGTTAGGAGTCTCAGTTACTAAAATAGCCTTCTTAGAGTCTTGTCTTCGTGGACACGGATCTGATTAAACCGTGTTTTTATTAACAGTTATTTGAAAAGGAATCTCAGTAAATTGATTATAATTTTGGTTATGGGCTGAATGTGTCCCCCTGAGATTTGTGTGCTGAAGCCCTAACTCCCAATGTGATGGTGTTTGGAGGTGGGAATCTGGGGAAGTAGGTAGGTTGAAGTGGGTGGTGAGGGTGAAGCTTCAGTGGTGGGATTAGCATCCTTATAGGAAGTGGGAGAGACACAGAGCTCTCTCTCCATCCCATGGGCACACAGAAAGAAGTCATCTACAAACCGGGAGGCGGGCTTTCCCGAAGAACCGTATCTGCCTTGATTCTGGACTTCCAGCCTCCAGAACTATGAGAAATAAATGTTGTTTAAGCCCCACCGCCCCCACAGATTTACAGCCTAAGACAAGTCCTCTGTGTCGTCGACTTGAAAAAGACTTAAGAGATCCAAAACTGGTTATTAAAGTAGTCCCAAAGGATTACTCCTAGTTGGAACTGCCTTCCATTTCCTTCTCTCATTTTCTTCTGATACAGTTTATTCCTACATTTGAATAAGCATGAAACTACCACAGTAACCGCAAGCGTGTGTCTTTGTATGAGACGCTTAGCCAGTCTGAGGAACCACGAGACAGTGCTCCCATCACCACTCAGCTGATGTCTTTGACAGTGGTTTCATCACCATTGGGTTTGGAAGGAAGTGAGACTGTGGGGGGAAAACAGTGAAATCTGATACGCACACCTTCCGAATCACGCAGGTCGATTGATCTTTGCAGAAATACTCTGCACTTTCTTGCACTTTGATTTTATTGCTAAGCAATCTCAGGAACAAACGGAAGGTCAGAGGGAGCAAAGACAAGGGTCTTGGAATTAGGAGAACGTAATGGGCCATCCAAATACTCAGGGCTGTCCCAGCTACTCGTCCAGAGGAAAGCGACCTTGGACTGGTGCCTCCGGCATCCTTTCCTCCACAGTCCTTGAACCACAAGTCCCAGAAAGACCGCTAATTGGTCTGTCTTTTCACATCTGCTGGGCCCTGGCCTCCACCCCACTCTGCATTCCCCATCCTCACCCCACCAGCTCCAGATAAGAACAAGGCGGTCATTAGAACTTCCATTCAAGAAATGCCAAAATTCCTTATCACAGCTTAGTCTGCACTTTTTTTCCCCAGGCACTGCAATTTTAAGCCTGACTTTGTTGGCAACATTCTTAAAAGAATCAGAGAACAGGGAGGAACAATGCGGGTCTGAGAGAACAGGCTTTGCGCCTACTTGTCGTCTATGGCATCCTGGGGACGTGCTGCTTCTTCTGGTGGAGAGATGGGGAAAAAAAGGCGATTGCTGTATTCTGTTTACAGGATCACCTCTTGGCTGTCTTTAAAAGCCAATGAAAAACAACCAGAGGAGGCTTCCAGTCATGCTGCTTTAATTTTAGGCTGTTTTTAATTTTAGGAGAATGAAAATTCTCTCTTTGGTAATTTCCTTTCTTGCTCAAGGTTTGTAGTTTTGCAAGGTTCCGCCTTCTTATCAGCTTGGCCACTGTTGCAGCTATTGTAACTCAAATGTTGACAAAGAGTTAAAAAAAAAAAAAAAGAGGAAAGAAAACTAAGCTCCTTCCCTCAAACTTCTCCAAAATAAAACCACAAAAACAAATCAAAAAAGATATTTTTTGGCATGTTGCCTTCAAAGGGTGCAGTTCCGGTTAACAAAGAATACAACAAACCTCAGGAGTATAGTTGGAAGGAGAGACTTTAATCTTACGGAAAATAAATAATTTGAAGCTAACTCAAAATATTTTCAAAGGGACGACTATGCCCTTTCGTCCGTAAATTCTGGAAGACTGAGTGATTTACTCACCACCGTTTGAAACCTTCACTTCAGATATTTTTAGGTGGATTTCTTAGCCATCTATCAACATGTCACAAGGGAACATTATCAAGCAGTGACTTAGAGCACACACAACATGTATGACTCATCTCGTGGCCTCCACTACAGATCAAGGTGCATCATTTAGAACCTGAAAGAGATGTGAGAAAAGACTCAGTCCAATATCAGCCAGTTCTTCCTGTGAAACACGATTCATTTTGCAGATGTATCACCTTTGCCCAAAATCAGTTTAGTATTTTGCCATGTGTCGGGAACAAGGCTGGACTGTGACAACACAGAAACGAACGGGACACAAACTCTGCTCTTAGACTTTAGAGGAGATGTTATAGCCACGCGTTCCGGGAAACAAGCTCACTCAGAAGGACGATGCAGAGAGTGAAGTGCAGTTTATTACACCGGCGGGCCCAAGGCAGAGTATCCTCTTAGCCAAGGACCCTGACCGGCATTTGTGAAAATCTTTTATACCCCATGTGTACGTGTCTGAACCCACCACCCAATTTCCTTGTGACTTACATAAACAAAGGAAAGGTAAATACAATCACAATAACCCCATCATTCATGTGTTATGTGTTCAAACAGTCAATAATCAATAAGCCCGAGGTTACATTCCAAACAGTCAATAATCAATAAGTCCGAGATTACAGGAAAAAAATTTATGACCTGTCCGGAGGTAGGGGGATCAGTGTAACCTTCAAGATTCCCCTGTCCGGAGGGGGTCTTATCCTTCTATTGTCATTTCCACAGGCACTAAGCATAGAGTTCAGAGTCCATTAGAGAGGTGGCCGAACATGATCAGCACAAACAGGCCTAAGATGGAGTCCAGGCCCTATGAATTCCCTCTTCAGAGACAGAGGCAAACACGATGACCAAGGGGTGCCTTCGCTGAAAGACAGGGACACATAGTAAGTGCCTTATGTGTACCCCGAGGAATCCCTTCCTCATCTGGTCTGTGGGGAGGGCGTGATCTTGGTCTGTCTGTCTGTCAAGTTGCTCAGAGATGAGGATATGAGACATCCGGAGAGAATGGGGGTTTTCCCCGAATCAACCTCGATGGCAGAGAGGAGTGGACGGCATCCCCAAGCTTCACAGGCCGCATGCACAGCAAACGCTTTGCAAGGCATCTCTGAATTCTCATGTCCCAACCTGAAAACTGATGGAAAATTTGTATTCTCATCTCTCATATTAGATCATATCAAACACAACTTCTGGTTTTATAGGTCAAACAATCTTATTTTTTAAGGGTTTTTTTTTTTTTTTTGGTGGGGACCGTTTTTAAAGTCTTTATTGAATTTGTTACCATATTGTTTCTATGTTATGTTTTGCTTTTTTGGCCACCAGGCGTGTGGGATCGAATCCTTACTCCCTGCCTTGGAAGGGGAAGTCCTAACCACTGGACTGCCCGGGAAGTCCCTCGAACACTTTTACATAGTGGTCTGAAAAGAAGGCTTTGTGTGACTTGCCCTTTGTATCTCATGCTGCTGGTTCACGCCCCTGTGGCACTGCCAACTCGGGAGACAGGCATATGTGTCAGGTCCGGGAGCTGCGATCGTTTGGAAAGGCTGGGCTAGTGTCCATGCAGGGGAGCTGGACCCCAGGTGGACAGGTAAGCCTGGGGCAGAGACTGGATGTGGAGGCTCCCTGAGCTGTGCTGAGGGTGTAGGTGAGAGGCAATGTGGAGGATGGGGGCAGGACTGTGACTCAAGTAAGCCTGAGTGAGAGGAGAACTAAAGATGGATTTGAAAGCCAGAGCCGGGGGTAAAAGAACAGTTAGGAGATGGAAACTGACAAAGGGGAGAGACAGCATAAAAAAAGAGGGAAGGTATTTAGAGGTTTGTAAGAGTTAAAAGACAAAAGGAAAAGAGGGTGGCAGAGGATGCGATGGTTAGATAGCATCACTGATTCAATGGACATGAATTTGAGCAAACTCAGTGAAGGACAGGGAAGCATGGCGTGCTGCAGTCCATGGGGTCACATAGAGTTGGACACGACCTAGGGACTCAACAACAGGAGTTAAAAGCAACAAGGCTTGGTAAGTAATTAGAAATGGGACTTAAGGAGGAAGAAGAGTCCAAGAGAAATAAAAGCAATTGCTTATCTTTATTGAGCGTGGCCACATGCCAGGCCCCAAGTGAAGCGCTCTGCTGATACTTGGGTTTCATCTAAATCCATATAGTAATCTCTGGAATGCTCGTTTCCCAAAGGAGAAAACCGAGGCTCTTTGAGAGGTTGCGTCACTTGCCAAGGGTCACCGAGCTGATAAGTGGCTGGTCCAAGAGCTGAATCCAGCTTAAATCACTGGGCAAATCCCCATGCCATTTGTTGAGACAGAGAAGAAGAATCCCAAGAAGAGAATACGACACCTATTGAGCGCTTCCCACGTGTCAAGGGTATTTTAGGTCCTTCTCAGAAATGAACTGATTAATCTTTAACTAACTCTCCATCACTTTGAAGATGAATAAGCTAAGGCACAGAGAGGGTAAGTACTCTGATCAAGGACACACAGCTTGTAAGGTGTCAGGAGAAGAATCAGGAATGGAATCCACGCGGTCTTGACTCTGGAGTCTGTGCTTTTGAAACGTCATCGTACACTCAGCCCTCCATATCTGTGGCTTCCACATCCACAAATTCAACCATGGTGATTCAAAAATATCTATTAAAAAAAAGCCCAGAAAGTTCTCCAAAGTAAAACTTGAATTGTCATGCTCCAGCAACTGTTTACGTAGCATTTGCACTGTGTTAGGTATTATAAGTAATCTAGAGATGGTTTAAAGTATCTGGGAATATGTGTGTAGGTTACGTATAAATACCACATCTCTTTATATAGAAGGCTGAACATCTACAGATTTGGATATACATGAAAGGAGGAGGTTCTGGAACCATTCCCCCACTGGTACTGACATTCCACTGTACTAGAGGTTTGGAAATGTGGCATAGGGCACCCATCTACATGCCAAGAGCATGGTCCTCTGATGAGTTAGGTTTATGGGTCGGAGCTCAGAACAGTAATCTGGTCTAGAGATGTAGAATCTGGGGGTCATTGCCCTAGAGGAGAAATTCGAAATCTTGAACATGTACAAGACCACGCACAGACCACCGTAAGCTGGTGTTACGCTGACGGAATGATTGAATTCATGATCGTGGAGCTTCTTAAACCTCTTCTAGCTGACACAGCACCACTTAAATATCTGTCCCAGGAGCACCATGCACACCTGTCCCACGAAGGTACGAAGCACCGCTGACCACTCTGCTGTCCCAGTGAAGTTGTCACTCTCACCGTTCATGTATTCATCTCCCACACATGGCTATTTGTTTACATGCAGCACTGTACTATGCATCCTCAGGTGACTCAGCAGTAAAGAATCCGCAGTCCCTGGGGTGGCAAAACAGACACGACTCAGCAACTAAACAGCAACGATACCGGCAACAGATCTGCATTAAGACTGAGAGTCTTGGCGATGCGTCTGTTTCATCGTGGGCTTTATTTTCTCTGCCTCCCTGGTGTTTTGGTGGGTGGACAATCCCTAGTATTTTACTTTCTGAGACTGTGGTGTTTCACCGTGTTTCTGAGTGAAATGAAGAACTGAGGCAATTAATTACATAATTAAGAGAAAAATATCATCTGAGATAGTGCCATCGTGGAGGAAAGAATAATTACTTTTAATACTGAATGTTCTCCCGAGTTATCCCAGTTCTCCAATCTGTGTCACTCTGCCGGTAGCAGCTATAGAATCATTCGGAACAAAATTTAACCGCTCGCTAAAATGTGCACAATACCGTGGGAATGGAATCTGTGACTTCTTTCCAAAAGTCAGTCATTTTCTCAGAAGGGAGCATTGGAGAAGAAGTTGAAAGAACAAATACTGTCAGAGGATGCTTCTGAAGTTTAAAGGCAAACATTCGCTGTTCTTTTACGTTCTCTGTGACTATGTCTAAACAACGCCAAAATGATTAGAAAGTGAAGTGGTTATTTAGCTTGTGGGAAATTGGATCTGGTGAGTTGACTGAATCCCCCTGTCTTCTTTCTCCTGTGAAATCTTTTAGCTTGTTCTTTGTGTGTAGAAACAGTGTGAATGCAAGTGAGAATCTCAAAATTTGATGCAGGGTCGCCATGACGGTTTAAAAGAGCCCCCTCCCCCGCCCCACCCAAGCCTTTGTTTTAAACTCTCAGAAAGTCTAGAGCCACTGGGTGAGAGAGATGTCATTATTCCCACTAAGAAGAAGAGACCCCAGGCTTCCGAAGGCTAAGGTGACTTTTTCAAGGTCAAGCCGCCCTCAGGGGCACAGACCAGATTTCAAGCAAAGTCTTCCAATTTCTCTTATCCAACTTTCTGTTCTCTACCAGACGCTTCTAGGTAAACACTTTCTAAATCACAGCCCACATCTGATGATATGTTTTCTGCCTTTGGTTGTTGGTGACTTACTGGCGTAAGAGGGAAATGGTTAACTTGATGGCATTTGCTAACTGCTACGGTAAATGCCTTTGTTCACACCCAGAGAGCATGCAGTACTTTTAAAAATAAACACCACCCTAACTCGTAAGGATTTATCCTGTACTCAGGCAGTAATGGGACATGTGTAATAGAAGAAGAAAATTAAAAAAAAAATTTTTTTGTTGTTTGTTTGTTTATGACTTAAATCAGACAGCTTACCAACCCCTTCGGAAGTAGGTTCCTGTTATTTAGAAAATAGCGATTCCCGCCACGGGGACGCACATCAAATGACACACCACATCAGTGGCAGAGCCAGGACCAGTCTTCAAGATTTCTGAGACACTCCTTGGTGTATTAGCTTGTGTCCTAGGAGGACCTAGTCCCTTAAATCTGTTTAGCTGTCATCTCTGACAGGTGTCCACAAGGTTGAAACCTGTGGAGATATTTCCTCTTGATTTTTTTAATTCCTCCCCATGAAAGAGTATTTAAAAAAAAAAAACACATAAAAAAAGATATATCAGATAAGCAAACTCAACCTTGAACCAAACTCAGTTTAGGTTCAGAATTAATATCATGAAATGATACTTGTGACCATTGCACTATTGATAAAACAGACAGAAGCCTTTCTATCGATGAATTCATTCAAGTGCGTAGAAATCAACTCAGGGCACATTATGACACTCACTTTACTATTTCCTCCACACTCTGACATGTGTTGAGAATGGAAGGAATAGTAGAAACATGTCTGGTGATAATGTCCAAGTTACGGTTCAAGACTTTGTTCTGTCGGGGAAAAACAGTTTGTCTTCCAATTCAATTAGTTAACTGAAAATCGTTCTGTTTTCCGCTCGATGAAGTCCTCGTTGCCTGAACTGTGAGATCTTTTCCTCTTATATTTGAATTCCTTCTCCACCGGCTCTCGCCTCCTGCACAGCTTTGCCGTCTCATGTTGGTTTGTCACACGCTGTCACAACCGGACAGGGACTTATCCCTGTTAATGTCTCGTCCTCACATAAATAAAATGTGTAAATGAATCTGTATTCAGGAAACTTTTTTAAAAGCCTGGTTTTTCTGATTCTGTGATCATGATGTTTTTGAGTTGCATTTGGAGTATATAGTGTCGATATTACTGCAGTCTAAGTCAGGGAAAAGAAGGTGAACAAAAGCTAAGTCTCCTTCAACACACCCATGCCCTGACTTGTCTGAAATGCCAGGAGCTCTTAATTTTCATAATATGAAACATAATGTGAATGGTAAGAGACCAAAAGATTCACTGTCATTTTTAAAAAATTAGAGGATTGTTATCATACATGTTTACTTCCCTGGTAGCTCAGATGGTAACTAATCTGCCTGCATTGCTAGAGACCCAGTTTCAACCCCCGGGTTGGGAAGGTCGCCTGGAGAAGGGAATGGCAACCTACTCCAATATTCTTGCCTGGAGAAATCCTTGGACAGAGGATCCTTGTGAGATACAGTCCATGGGGTCACAAAGAGTCGGACATGACTGAGTGACTAACACTATCATATATACCTGTGTCACCAAACCTGAACCATGGAATCCATATCTGCTTGAATGTGAGCTGACAGGTCTTTTCATATATTTGTTCTTGTTCTTCCTGCTTCATCTATATTATATTGGGCTGGCCAAAAACTTTGTTTGGGTTTTTCCATTACATCATATGGAAAAACCCGAATGAACCTTTTGGCCAACCTTATAAAAATATGTCAGGAAAAAAAGTCTAATTATGTTGGTTTTCAAATCAAAAGTATTTAGGCTTTGCCATATCTCTAGACTGTTGAGAATATTTTAAGATCATATAAATAATCCCAAGGTTTCCCAGAATAAACATTGGGAACTACTCAGCAAACTCAGCTATTTTAGTTCTCATCCACGCTTCCCTTTGTCTATTTCCAAACCATGCTCTTTTTATTTCCTGTATTATTAAAGAAAGCTAGGATTACGCTTGAGTAGGTTCATGTTGAAAAAAGGCTATGCCTTTTATTTTAAGAAGTTTATGACTTTGTAAATGAAGAAAATACCGGGATGTGAGAACAGCCGTGTTGCTAGCATATCCTAATGCTGGCTTCACTGAAGTTGAAGCTAAATCCTCAGCTCAAATCCCGAAGACCATTAGCGAGCACAAACAAGGGGTGGCTTATGAGGACGTGTATTCAATCTGATGTCAGTCGTCTGTTTACAAAACATACTTACTCCTTAAGACGACTTCCTGGAGCCTTTGCAGGGGTGTTGGGTTTCTTAGCCAGCACACACAGCCCCCTTGGAATCTAAAGAGTCCAGGATTATCCAACCAGACGAGCAAAAGGGGACGAGTGAAAACAAAGTAGAAAGAAAGAGGATTTCTACGAGGATCCTTTGGTTATCTGTGTCTCCACTGTCCCTGAAGGACTGCAAGATGGACTCCATTATTTGGAAAGGCCAAAGGTCACATTCTTAGTTTTTAAGGCAATACAAATAACAGCTGGCTACTGAAGACATGTCCTTCCCCCGATTTCAAAACTGGCTTTTCTTTTCAACACGGCCAGGCTTGGCTTGGAAGGACAGATGGAGGGAATCCTGCTGCTTTTCTCTGTAAGCCCTGAAGTGTCTGCTTTTTGGTTGTTTGTTTTATTATTAAAGACATTGTAGGTGTTACTTCCATTAAAAACAAATCCAGGTTTGGGATTAGCAGATACACACTACTATATATAAAATAAATAGCAAGGTCTTACTGTATAGCAAGGGGAACTGTATTCAATATCTCATAATAACCTACAATGGAAAAGAATCCAAAAAAATTATTTTATATATATATATATATATAACTGAATCATTTTGCTTTACGTCAGAAATGAACATAACATTGTCAACTAACTATTGTTGTTCAGTCGCTAAGTCATGTCCGACTCTTTGAGACCCCTGGCCAGGCTCTCCTGTCCTTCACTGTCTCCCGGCGTTTGCTCAGATTCATGTTCATTGAGTTGGTGATGCCATCCAACCATGTCACTCTGTGCCACCCCCTTCTCCTTTTGCCTTCACTCTTTCCCAGCATCAGGGTCTTTTCCAATGACTCAGTGGCCAAAGTATTGGAGCTTCAGTTTCAGCAACAGTCCTTCCAATGAATATTCAGGGTTGATTTCCTTTAGGATTGAACTATACTTCAATTTAAAAAATCCATTTGAAATGAAATGTTTGGTTTTGTTTCTAAAATGACTTCTGTATGTCATTCATTCCATTTTTTAAACGTAATAAATTTCTTACCCATAATTTAAATGTTCAGATTAAAGTATTTTCCCATTAATAAATATTTAGTATCTGGGCCCTAGGGGAGGAAAAAATGGTCAAAAGCACTTTGTTATAATACATTTTGTAGCAAAACAGTAGTTGAATGTAAGAGATAAGGGAGATTGTGATAAGAAACAAGATACTGAGCTTTTTAATTCTTTTTTTTTTTTTTTACTACTATAGAAGGACTTCAGAATACAGCTTAATAGAGTTACTGGATCATATTCCCATTCCCCTATTGCATTGTCTCTTTAAAGCAGCGCAGCATTCTTTGGCTATACCTAGGTTATCATAAACCTGGGTGAGTCTGCACTTTGAAGACAACAGAGGATGTAAACCCTGGCTCCTCCACTCCCCTCTCTCAGTTCACTGCCCCTCCAGCCCCTGCCCCCACCAACCTTGCATCAAATGCCTCTCACTATAGCATCAGCATCTACCTTGTAGGGTTGACAGAAGAATTAAATGGATGATGCATTTAAAGGGGTTGGCACATAATAAGCCTGGAATACTCTTTTATTATTGATAAAGAAAGCAAATAATTCAGTAATGACGTTGCACAGCACAGAGCAAGTACACGAAAGTCACTTGGCAGCTCTGCAGTGAGTCAGATCCACGTTCGAGTATTGCCCAGTGCCCTGGAGCCAAGCTCACAACTGATCAGCGCTGAATGGATGTCGTCCCCACAAGTCCCAGGCGCGTATCCATAGCTGAAACCAGGAAAGCCAAATGGTTTGTGAAGGATGTTAGCCTTTATCCAAGAAACATTGTGCAATGGTTCTCTCCTGCTTTCTAGTTTTACAGGGCTGATTTCATTTTCCCACAAAACTGGGCATACTTGAGAGTGGTCCAAATAAATGCCCAGTAAATCGTTCAGGAATTATGTCCCTAAGGACACAAAACTTCCCAAAATTAGGACCCAAGGGAAGATCATTTTCGCTCTTAGTAACATTTTTTTTAATTCTAGTTTCTTGGGAAACAGAACCAGCTTCCTTGTGGCCAGGGTTTCCTATGGATGCCCTGCACCTTCTATTTGAGCCGGGTATGACTTGGCTGTCCCCGCTCCACTGCAGGCTGAGCCGTGTGACGCTCTCAAATGCGTTCTCTGCCCACCTGCAGGGACCTGGGCTCACACACGTGTGTGTGCGTGTGTGCACTTGTAACAGTAAAGTATATGCGTGTTGGTTCTCAACTCTGAAACGAGAAGTCTCATTTGGCATGTTCTGATTTTTGCCTTTAGCTTTTCCAGCCATAGATGTTGTATATGTTTATTTACTAGGGAAAAAACGAAAGCAAATAGAAAAATCAGGGGAATTGACAGTGGGTTTCTGTTTGAGGAAATGGAAACACTACATCCACAATTTCTTAGACCTTCTTTAAGTATGTAAACAGTTAGTCCCAGTGAGTTGTTGGTGGAAAGTGAATTGCATCTTTACTTGTTTACATACAGATGGTGCTTTAAGAATTTGAACACCTCGTCAGTAATAGAGATGATAACTTTCACATCTGAAAACAGGAAATACTACTATTATTTCCCCAAAGCTGATTTCAAAGCCACTGGGTTTGAGTGGATTCCGGGAGTAGGTGATGGACAGGGAGGCCTGGCGTGCTGCAGTCCGTGGGGTCGCACAGAGTCAGACACGACTGAGCGACTGAACTGAGCTGAAGGGAGTAAGGGTAGAAGCTCTTATTAGGTGTGATTGGCCATCAATGGGAAAACTCAACCCAGCTGACTGAGTCACAGTTCATTAACATTCTTTTAATTTATCACTTCTGTCTCATTTAGAACTTGAAGCTAATTGTGTCATAAATGTTAAGACTGACTTACAGGCTGCATTTAAACGGTTCCAACCCGACGTTTCAGCTCCCTTTTCATTTTAGTCTGTAAATACATACTCTGTACACGTCACCCATTGTCTATTAAGAAACAGATAAAGAACCATTTCCTGGTAACCACAGACCTCCTCAACATTCACAGCCATAATCTCAGAAAATTCATCCTTGAAGAAAAATTGTGAAAACCTACAAGTATCTTAAAATTGAGGCTTGAAACAGAATGTGTTTTTGTATCCTTAATTACAGCAGTTTTCTGCCATACTTGGCTCCTGGGTAGAGTTAGTCTCTATACATACTGTTATGGAAATATTTCTCTCCATTCATACCTTATTCTTAGTTATATCCTTTTTGTTCAGGCATCTAAATTTGAGCTAGATTGGGGTAGGAGAGAATTATTATTTTTGACATCTGTTATTTGGGAAAAATGCCTTTTTTTCTCCAAGTATATGTAGGAAGTATATTTATTTCTTTAAAAAAGGTACAAAGGCACCCCTAGGCTTAGCAAGTAGGAATATTTAAATATTTTTAACATCTATTCATAGTTTATTCTTTAAATTATTTCTCTTCTTAGTAGCCTAGGGGAATAAGGAGTATTTATTTGCCCAGGAGGAAATATCCACAGGTGATATACATGTTCATATTTGGATTTTAAAATGTTTCTCACAGAGTGATCCTACAACCTTCTGCTACAGCATCATGCTAAGTCACTTCAGTCATGTCTAACTCTGCGACCCTACGGACTGTTGGCCTCCAGGCTCCTCTGTCCGTGGGATTTCCCAGGCAAGAATACTGGAGTGGGTTGCCCTTCCTTCTCCAAGAGATCTTCCCAACCCAGGGATCAAACCCATGTCTCTTCTGTCTCCTGCATTGGCAGGCGGGTTCTTTACCACTAGTGCCACCTGGGAAGCAGTATCACCAGGGTGCTTATTTAAAATGCAGATTCTTAGTTTTCAAAACAGATTTATGCCACCAGAAGCCCTGTAATGGAGGGCCCTGTTCAGCAACTATTTATTAGTTGAGCATAATTTTAGATTCTGTTTACCTCCTTTTTAGGTAACAATTACTTCGACATAGATTATATCCTTATCATTAATTCCACATCAGGAACCACAGAAATGTTATCAGTTGTGAGCAGAGCCATTGACTTTTATTATTGAAGGGGGAAAAAGTAACGGTTATGCAACAAGGCTTCATAATGCGAAGAAGCAGGAACAAGAAATGGATTCTCATCTGATTCTCTTGCTTCAGTAACGCTGAATATGAGGAAAACTGGAAAGAGGAAGAACGCATAGTTGACATTTAGTAAAGACAATAATCTGTCTGCAACGCACACGGTGTTTGAGATTCCCATTTGTGGGAAACACAGGTGAAGTTGAATGAATGATAAATTATTTAAAAAGTAATTGGACTGCAAGAATCTTCTTCCATTTTGCTTTATCAAATTGGCAATAGCCCTTCCACATTTGCCGATGTCTGACTTCAGGGAAATGAAATTTGACCCAGAGGGACAGGTAAGGGCAGGGTAGAGTTTGCTGGCACAATAGATAAACCATACTGATTGAATTATCCCCAAGTCATCTCCTCAGGGCACGCCTGGAAACCTCCCTCACCACCTTCTGAATTATAAGGCCGTGAAGAACTCCACAAAGCTTTTCCAAGAATTCATAGTTCGTTAACTGCAACAAAATGAGAACAGGTTTGTAGGTATGAGGGTGACGTGGGTTCAATCAGCAGATGATGCGTGAGGGCTGGTGAGGGGGTAGACAGTGCATAAGGGTGAGGGGTGCTTTGCAGGAAACTGAAATCTTCTACGGCTCAGCCACCTTCCCCAAATTCCAGACTTGACTCCCCTCTTAATATCTGTGTGGTCATGAACACAAAAAGGCATTCCATTTCTTGTTTTTCACACCATGATTTTAAGCTACATCAGTGGTTTCCAAATCTGGCTTGTCAGAATCACCCAGAGACCTTTTAGAAATCTTGGATTCTCTGTCTGACTCCCCCAAATTTGTAGCCAGTGTGCAGTAAAGAATGAATTGGACCTTAAGAGCGGTCTGACCTTTGCCCTTGGCTGGTAAGAGGGGCTCTCCAGGCTCCTGGAATATCCTGTCTAATAAGAGTGTCTTTGTTTGCCTGGGATTTTGGCCACTGGACAGTCCAACACTGTGACTTACACGGGGCTTTGGGGGAAGACTCAAGTTAATTTCTGTCTCTAGAGTAACCGGGGAGAAGTAAGCCCAGACCTCTAGGAGGGGCCAGGGCACGCAGGTCAGCCCTACGGGCAGGATGGGGCCGAGCCCTTGAAGGATCTCTGGACACCAGAGCTCGGGATGAGCTTCCCGGGTGTGGTGCTCCGTGCCCATCCTTCACAGAGATGCCTGCCTTCACCTTAGGCATCCCTGCCTTCACCTGGAGCTCATTTGTGTCTTTTGTCTGTAATAAACCTAACCGTGAGCTGTAAGAGCCTTCCGTGAGCTTTGCGAGTCTTTCAGCAAAGCATTGAACCTAACAGTGGGTATATGGAGTCCCTCCAATTTGCAGTCAGCTGGTCTGAAGTGCAGGTGGTCCCTGAACCTGCAGCTGACATCTAAAGTGAGGGCTGTCTTGTTTCTTCAGACTTTCCAGTTCATCTAACTTGTAGCATTCAATATACAGTCACACCACGTTTTATTGGAATGTGTTTTTATTGGGCTTGCAGATATTGAATTTTTGACAAGTTGAAGCTTTGGGGCAACCCCACTCCAAGCAAGTTGACTGGAGTCATTTTTCCAATAGCATTTGCTCACTTTCGGTCTCTGTATCACATTTTGGTAATTCTTGCAATATTTCAAACTCCCCACCAGCAAGAAAGATTATGACTTGCTGAAGTTACAGCTGATGCTTAGTAATTTTTTTTTAGCAATAAAGTATTTTTTAATGAAGGTATTCACATTTTATTTTAGACATAATGCACACTTAATAGAACACAGGATAATGTAAACAACAGCTTCATATGCACTGGGAAACCGAAAGATTCATGTGACTTGCGTTATTACAATACTTGCTTTATTGCAATAGTCTGGGATGGAACCTACAGTATCTCTGAGGCCTGCCTATATTTGGAAGGAGCCGGAAAAATGTTATAAACAAGAATTGGAATGGTCCTGCTCAGCTATGTTCTATTGAAAGGTCGTCTCCAGGTCTCAACTTTGTTTCTTTACGTATTTTGTCCATTTGGCATATACATTTGTTTTTTATTTAGACTTCAAGTGCAGAAAGTTGAATGATTCATGTTTCTTAATTCAAGAAACATTATCATTCTTGGTTTCGTTGTAATTCTCTATTTCATTGATTTATCCTCATACCAACACTATTTCTTTTCATCTTGTTTCTTTGAATTTATTCTTCTCTTGCTTTTTTTTTTTCCAGCTTCCTAAGTTGAATGCTTAGCTCTTTATTCTCCAACATTCTTGTTCACCAAAAAATTCATCATAAGCTACATGCTGTTTGAGCTGTGTTGCACATTTTGGCCTGTAGTATTTTATTGTTCAGTTCCCATGTAATTTACTCTTTAACTCAAAACTTATTTAGTAATTATCCATTCAGTTTCTGAATATCTGGGATCTTGCTTAGTTCTTTCTTTATTGACTTCTTATTTGACTTAACTTGAAGTCAAAGGTCTTGGGTCATTGTTGCCAACATTTATTATTTTGTTAGAAATGACAAAATAGTGATTTTATAATTCCTTTATTCCTTCTGCATGCATTAGCCAGAATTCTTCCATAAAGAAGAAATATCCCTCAGCAACCTTTTTTTTTTACCCTCAAATAAGGTTGGTAAAAGAAATTCAGGATGAATGTTTAATTTTCTTGCCATTATCAATTTTCACAATCATAGGCTTGTATCTTAGCAACCTCCAGTGGCAACCAATGTGTGTATTTTAATATCAAGAGCCTCTGAGCTTTCATATGCTTGAAGTGTTCATTTATTGCATATCATTATTCTTTTTCATGCTTAGCCCCTCCTCTCCCTGCCGTGAGGCCAACAGATAGACCTTTAGGTGAGTCCCTGGGTCCTTGAAACAGGATCCTGCTAGTCTTTGATATTGGTGGCTTCCCCAGTGGCTCAGATGGTAAAGAATCTGCCTGCAATGGGTTAGGAAGGTCCCCTGGAGAAGGGAATGGCTCCCTTCATAACTTCCTTTCGTGCTGACATAGCAAGAAGCTTATGCCAGAAAGACTTGGGTGAAGGACTTTCAACCCCTCAGATTTTCACACTTGCATTCATACTTTAAGTAACCACTGTGTCTTCTTAGCTTCTTTTTAAAAACCGTGTAGTCTGCCATATCATGATATGAGATTCTTCGTCTTTCCATAGTCAGCTGTGTATCCCAGTGTGTGGATGGTGCCAAAAAGTTTCAGCCAGTTTCCTGTTGATGGTCATTTGGGTTGTTCCTAATCTTTTGTTTTTGGAAATAAATACTTTCTGTGTAAATTTCATTTTGTATTTGTGTCCGTGTATATTTGAGATCAATTTTAAGAAGTAAGACTGCTGAGTCAATGAGTTAATTCATTTGGAACTATTCTAGGTAGATGCAGACCCTTCTCCTGAGTGCTGAATATCTGCATGCCCATTGACAGTGGTAAATGTATGTATTTCCCCATGGCCTTACCAATATGTCATGTTGTCAAATATCTGGATTTGTACTGGGCTTATAAATAATATAAGTCTCCCAATGGAGTTTAATATACCTTCCTTTCCCCATGAGTAGGACTGACTAATTTTGTTTTTTTTTAATTCTCTCATTCTTCTTGTGCTTTTGTCAGTGGGTCCCTTATACATTATGAGGCAATAATATTAGGTCAGTAAATGTTTATAGAAATAAAATTCTAAGACCTATCATTTTATTACATAATGCCAGTTACAGAATTTTCACCTTGAATTTTTATTTTATGTGATATCAAAATCGCTAACGTGGCTTTCTTTTGGTTTACATTTGTCTGGAGTATCTTCCTCAATGGGCTTCCCAGGAGGCTCAGAGGTAAAGAGCCCCGCCTACCAATGCAGGAGATGCAAGAGATGAGGGTTTGATCCCTGGGCTGGGAAGATCCCCTGGGGGAGCAAATGGCGACCCACTCCAGTATTCTTGGCTGGAAATTCCATGTGCAGAGGAACCGGGCGGACTACAGTCCATGGGGTCGCAAAGAGTCAGACACGACTTAGTGATCGTCTGTTAGATGAGGTTCTCTTTCCTTCCAAAGCCTTTAACTTGATGGGCAGCCATAATCTGCCCTGATTATGACTAAAAAAGGAAATACTGCAAAGAAAATGCTCTCCCTCAACCCATCCCCATTCCCACTCCTGACAGCGTCTGTTCTGACCCATCCTTTCCCCGACTCCCCAGGAAGCACCAGTCTCCCCAGGGCTGTCAAACGGCTCTAATGTCGGTTTCTCACATCCATTAACTTCCTCTCATCTCTGGATCTCCAGAGTAAAGTCCTGGGGGCAGAGCTGTTTGGGCCCCCCCACAACTAGTTTGTCATCCTGACCGAAACTGGAACAACCCTAGTTTCAATTAAAACTTGAGCAAATAGTCTAGTGTGTGCCTGTGGCTTCCTACCCAAGTAGCATAGCTTCCAAGTTGTTCGTTGTTGACACTCCAACGTGATTCTTTCAATATTCCCCCAAATCTGTTTCTGTTTCCTTGATACATGATAATTATATATTTGTAACATAGAAGGTCAGGTGTTTATTATTAAAAATACTTGTCATCAGTTTGGTTGTTTTATCATTATGCTAACAAGCTACGTTCAGTATGATGAATCTGATGGTGAAGAAATTATATCCGGTTATCTGATCTGGGTGTAGAATCCTGATTTCTTATCAACAAGCAGAGGAAAGACTTTCAGAGGTTTTGGTGAAAGGAAAATTTCTTTTCTCTGCCTCCAGGTCAGAATGGTTCTCCACGGAGCTATGCACACACTCCCAAATATTTTCTCCAGACGAGCCAAAGGCTGGAACATCACCCTCCATGATTTTCTCTTTAACGTGCTGACAGAATGAGATGTTACATAAGCTGAAATCCTAAAGAGAGAGTTTGGTCTGAAATCCAGCCTGGGATACACAGTCTTTGAAGTTAAGGGTCTTCTATCTGCCTCCACCCCCTCGATATGCAGGGAACATGAATGCAGGAGGAAAGCAGGAAAACTCTTCTGATACAAAATTGCTGGGGTCAGTTCCTAGTTCTTGATTTAAATATCGCTTGTTTTCAACTCTTTCTTATACTTTCTGTCCATCTGTTCATCTTTAATTAGAAAGATAATTCTGGCAAAAGAGAACTTAAGATGAGAGAGCAAAGCCCCTTGACAGAGGGAACCACAGTCCCGGAGGGAGAAAAGTAGTAAATATAATGAGAAGAAAACTGAAATCAAAACATCTGTTTGAGAACAGGCAGAGAACATGATTGTGAGAACAGGGCTGTGTGTGAAGCAGGCAGGCTAAAATGATGACTTTAATCTGCAAAATAAAGCAAATTCTTCAATCTGTGAAGACTTCACATCTGCTTATTGTATGTGTGTGTGTGTACATTACCAAGGCTTTAATATAGTCTTGGCTTTCCTACTAAATCATGCTGTATTGATAAAAAATGCAGTCACAAAAGGACTGAGGGCACCAGCCAACCAGAAGCTTTGTGCATGGTCAGCACACGGCTTAGAGTCAGGCACTGTCCATCTCTGATCCATGGCAGGAGCTAGGGGCACTTAGGTCACTGGGGGCTCATCACAGGATGTGGGCAACTCCCAACCTCTCAGCAGTGTGTGCCCCCAGGGGAAGTGTTTCACTACTTTAATATCAAAATATTGCCCGTATTTAACAGACAAGAAATCATTAAAGCAATTGATTCATTTTTCATAAATCATTTTAAGTGTACGGTAATATAGAAATTTAGAAAAAAAAAAACTCCTGTAACTCCACAACTTAGAGATAAATATTGTTTAGATTTTGTGGACATTTTCCCCAACATTTTTTCCTATATGTTCTATAACTCAGGTTATATATGGAATTCTTTATCCTGCTTTTATTGATTATATATAATTTTTCCCATTCGCTAGATGAGATGGGATGAGATGAGAGGATGAGATGGTTGGATGGCATCACTGATACGACGGATCTGAATTTGAGCAAGCTCTATGAGTTGGTGATGGACAGGGAGGCCTGGTGTGTTGCAGTCCATAGGGTCGCAAAGAGTCAGACATGACTGAGCGACTGAACTGAACTGAGTTACTTTATAATTTTCAGTGACTGTATAAATATTCTATTATACAAATGTGTTAGAATTTGCCTTTTTCTGGTGCTTTTTAATTGTGAGACATTATTGTTTGGGGAATTTTGACTAGGAATGAAGTTAGAAGGTATAATTAATTTAGCTGCTTTTTGATAGATCATTTAAAATATTTTGGTTTTTCACTTCTTAAAATGGGGTTAATAAAACATGCATGGCATCTGTTAAGATACCAAAAACTACTCCAGAGAAATAGAGCATATAATTATTACAACCAGGTGAAATGACTTTAATTACTCAACTTTGAACTAAACTATAATTTCTTTTTAAAATTTCCAGTATTTCTAAGGCTTGTTGAGAGATGATCCCAATTGTACATTTTGTTTTGCTCTGCCAGGCTGTGTGTTTCTGGGTGTGTGCTCAAGTGCAACTTTCCTATAATGGATGGAGGAAATAAGGTATTAAGAATACAAGGTGCTGAGAGTTCTTTTTTGGTCCATACTAAATGTCTAAACTTTTCTTTAACCCAAATTATTCAAGCATTTATTTGTAGGACCCAATAATTCATTATGTTTGGAATTTCACTTGAAATCCAGTTGGAGAACATTTGAAAAGCTCATCCATCTTGAGTAGTGATATTCTAAAATCAATGGCAGATTATGTCATCTACAATGGTAGCAAAATTAAGCAATTGTTTCCCTTTACGCATTATGGTTGCAAAGTAAAACTATATAGCTTAGAGTACATTCTTCCACCCAAGAAAATCCAACAAACTACATGCATGTTCATTGAAAAACACCATGTGTTAGGCTGTGGTAAGAGAAGCAGAACCAATAGGAGAGAGAGAAAGTGAGAGAGAGAGAGAGAGAGAACAGACAGATATTTCCATTTATTGCAGAGAATTGGCCTACAGCATTATGGGAGCTGTCTAAGCAAGCCCACAGTCAGAAAGAGAGGATGAGAGGGTGCTGAACAGACTGCTCCCCATGAGAATGAGTTAAAAAGCACAGAGTCTTCAAGCTCAGTGAAGCCCTAAAAGAATCTCACTTAATAAGGCCAGGGCCATCTAAGATCATCTCCCTTTGACTTGAAGTCAACTGATTAGGGATTCTAATCACACCCACAACGTCCCTAGCATCCATGTCTGACTGAGTAACTGAGAACTGTGTTTTCACCTGGCCAAGCTGCCATATCAGAAAGCCATCAACTATGGACAATAAATAAATTGAGCTTAAGTCTGATTTTCAATGCTGCTTGAAAAATGTTTGACCACCTTGGTTTTCTAATTTAACTTTTTGAGCTGAAAGAGTTAAAGACGGACAGCACGACTTCTGACGATTCATTGTCAGTCCTCAGTTGGCCGGCTTTGCGTGGTGCGCATAGTTAGAATCTGCGAACTTTGTGCACCTTTACTCCATGTATTATTGACTTCCACAGTTCTTTAAAGCTCTTAGCCACCATTTGCATTAATATTAATATTTAATACAATTCTGGCTAATATTATCCTCTGAATGCTTTTATATAATAATAGCTTTGCATCTGCACAATACCACTCTTCCAAGGACTCTGGGTGCTTTGTCAACAGCAAGCCAGATCACTTCCCTGCCTGTCGTTCTCCATCCACCCCTAGAGAAATGTTAACACTTCGGAACAGGACCTCGATTTGTGCTTGTAGCAGAGATAAAGTAATCAGTGTTGTCACAGCACAAGATCCTTCTCCAATAGGTCTGAGGAGGATTATTCAGGGTTTTAAGCACCTCACAAAGTCTCGTATGGAATTAGCTACTTGTTACAGTTGTGAAATTAAACATAGGATATTAGACATTAAGAAACTCTATCTCTAAATAATGGGTAAGTTGTGGTTGGAACAAAACATTGTTCAGGTCAATGGGATTTTCCAATGGTTTTAGGAAAGAAGCCAGTGGAGTTTGGTTAGGATTGTATTTTTTTTATTATGCATTTTTTATTACAAAGGAGAGAATGTTAATAACCAGGAAGAGGAATGTTCTCAGCTGTAAAGTTAGGGGTAAATACTTCTTTGTCTGGAAAAATGAGAACCATCTACTCTGTTCAGTCTGAGATACTATCAGTGACATGTCCCAGGAAATGAAGTGAAGTGAAGTGAAGTCGATCAGTTGTGTCCGACTCTTTGCAACCCCATGGACTGTAGCCTACCAGGCTCCTTGGTCCATGGGATTTTCCAGGCAAGAGTACTGGAGTGGGTTGCCATTTCCTTCTCCAGGGGATTTTCCCAACCCAGGGATCGAACCCGGGTCTCCCACATTGTAGGCATATGCTTTACCATCTGAGCTACCACCTCATTAAACAATAAGCCACAATGAAATACTGGGGGTCATGATCTCTTGCTGGATTTGGACCTAAATACCTTTGTAGTTTGAGCAAATCACTTAATTTCTCCATCTCTGTTTCTTCATTGATAGGGCTGGAAAAATGGTTTAAGTGACATTTCGCCACACTTTTGTGTGTAAAACTCTTTAAAAAAGGGATTAAACATGTTGAGTGGAGCAAACATTACTTAGAGAAAGGGTATGGATATTCCAATTTGATATTGAAATGCTTCAAAATTTTATCCTTAATGCCACATATTTTCTATACTTGAAGTGAAGTGATAGTTGCTCAGTCATGTCTGACTCTTTGCAACCCCATGGACTGTAGCCCACCAGGCTCCTCTATTCATGGGATTCTCCTGACAAGAATACTGGAGTGGGCTGCCATTCCCTTCTCCAGGGGATCTTCCTGACCCAGGGATCAAACCTGAGTCACCTGCATTGCAGGCGGATTCTTTACCACTGAGCCACATGGGAAGCCCGAATAATACAGTACTTGTGGACAAATCGAACATTTATTATAGAAAATATGGTAACTATAGTTGGTTTTACATATTCTAATATTATTTTCAAACTTGGTAAAATTATCTTTTTACTTTCAACTTAAAATTAAGTCTAAATTAATTACTTATTTCACATTAGAAATTGTAATACCATGGCTAATCTTCTGGATTCTCTAGGATGTCAAATTCTCTTAAACATTATTAGCACCCTACACACCAAATATATAAATTGTTTTTCCCAAACTTAACACATAAGTCTTCATGCAATGTATTTGATTTATATCACCAATATACTTGTTTCCAAACCTTTCTGGGTTATTTATAGTTATCTATTTACCTTTTATGGAAATAATTTCCTATCCCAAGCAAGTTGGGTTACATCATTTACCGACTGAGTTTGTGTGTTCAGAGATTTTGGCTGCAGTAGGAGATCTAGAGAGGTGGACATCCAGGGCAGTTTTTCTCCAAACGACAAGAGACAGCTTGAACCTTTTTTATAGTCTCTTGGTCAAACTGAGCTTCAAGTCCAAACCCTGAAAGTGGGATGGATTACATTTTAATCTGGATATGCCATGACTCCGATTCTCAGCTCTGGTTTGAACCTGAAGACTCCACCAGTTTGAAATCAATTAATGACTAGCACTAAACAGCATTTACTCTTTGGTATTGTTCTGAATTTTCCTCATACTCATCTTGTGTGTGTGTTAGTCGCTCAGCCATGTTTGACTCTTTGTGACCCTAAGGACTGTAGCCCAGCAGGCTCCTCTGTCCATGGGATTCTCCAGGCAAGAATACTGGAGTGGGTTGCCATTTCCTCCTCCAGGGGATCTTCCTGACCCAGGGACTGAACCTGCAGTGTCCTGCATTGCAGGTGGATTCTTTACTGCTGAGCCACCCTGAAGCCCTTGAATGTGGCTACTGAAGATGCTAATTCTTGCTTGCTCTGTGAGTTGGAGGCCACAAGGTTGCCCTGGGCATTTCCCGGAGCGCTCAGCCATCCTGGGAGAGGGTCTGCAGGAAACATCAGAGCATCCGGAGGGAATGCGGGTCCCGAAGTCTGGAAGGCCCGCAGGTCCGCTCTCTTTTGATTGGTTGCACGGAGTTGGCATTCCTGAATGAGGTGATATCATTAAGTCCAGGGCCTTTCAAGTTCTTGGGGCATAAACATTGCTCAATAAAACTCCAGCGTTTGGAATGGGTCCTGGGTGAGGAATAGACCCAAGAAGACGGTAATAGAAGTAGTAGCTCTTTTGTGGAGGGGATTGGCAAGCATGCTCCTGGAGGGTGGTAAATAACGTCCTTCTGATGACAGTTCGTTCTGCTATGAGGCTCCTTTGTCATCATCAGTCATCATTTCCCTCATCTTTGTCTCGCTAAGTGAGACAAGAAGGAAAAAAAAGACAAATCGTGATGTCTTGCCACACTCTTGCTGCGTTATTTATGGTTCAGATTCTTAAGGAAGTGAGACTCATTGTTCCTACGTTAAGCACACAGCTTTCTAGCAAAAACAGCCTCCCTAGGTTAGGACTGTAGGCTTTTCACTTGAGTGGTACTAATTTCCCTCTATCTGCTGGGAAATTGTATTTAGAGATGCAGTTGACCTCATTTGAAATATATCCACTTTATTGGGCGAAAGGTAGGCATCTTATTTACGTAAGAGATAGGTTTCCCGGGTGGCTCAGACAGTAAAGAACCCGCCTGCAATGCAGGAGACCTGGGTTCGATCCCTGGGTCGGGAAGATCCCCTGGAGTAGGAAATGGCAACCCACTCCAGTATTCTTGCCTGGAGAATCCCATGGACAGAGGAGCCTGGTGGGTGACAGTCCATGAGGTTGCAAGAGTTAGACACGATTGAGTGACTAAAGCACCATCAAGAGGTAGATGATTAAGAGAAAACCCCATGTAAAACCCCTGTTTTGAATCTTTTTTTTTTTTTTTTTAAGATTGTTTTAAAAACTTATGTTCTGTGTTAAATGATGGAGTCCTTTTCACTAAGGGTGTAAAGACTTGAAGATGATAAGGGAGCTGGTAAGGAAAGTCATGGTTTAGAAAGTAAAGATTTAATCAGAAAGGAATAAAACTTGGTGAGAGTTGTTTCGAAAAGGAGAAGAAAGGAAAAAGCAGCCGAAAGGAAAAACCTTGGAGGCACTCAGGTGTGGAGGGCCTTCTAAACTCAGAGATAAAAGCAGACAGGTTTCTTGTTACCTTAATGCTTCCTGCCTGGCTGACCCGCAATGAAGAGTGTAGCCAAGACACCAGAGAGAAGAGACAGCACTTTCTAGAATGTTCGATAAGGACAGGCTCACTGGGAGACCTACATTTATTTAGCACAAGCGGCATCAATAGCTAAGTGGATCGCAGTGGGCAATGTGTAGGAGAAACCTTAGCAGGTGGAAGAAGCTGGAGTGGCCTGAGGTGACGAGTTGGCCTATGGATGAGGTTCCTAAGAGGCTTGTAAGCCCTGGAGGGGACAGGACCCTAAAACTGAACTTGACAACTGGCGAGGAAGTCACTTTCTAAGAAAGGATGGGAAAATGCAATTAAGCTGTGTGATTAAGTCAAGGCTGAACAATGGACATTTTTCTTCCTTTTTTTGTTTTTCTTGTGAACTTTTAATTTTGTATTGGGGTACAGTCAATTAACAATGTTGTGGTTGTTTCAGTTGCACAGCGAAGGGACTCAGCCATACATATACATGTATCCTTTCTCTCCCAAACCCTCCTCGCATCCAGGCTGGCACGTAACCTTGAGCAGAGTTCTACATGCGATACAACAGGTGTTTGTTGGTTATCCATTTTACATATAGCAGTGCGTACATGACCTTCCCAAAGTCCCCTATTTTAAATATAGCAATGTGTATAAAACATTGCCAGTTTTCTTAAGCATTAAAAATATCTTAGACTTTAAATGCATTTTCTGTAGTATTCTTTGACTTACAGCCTATTCGATGATTCTAGCATGAATAAAAGATTAATGAGCAAAGCTCTGTACTAGTTTATTTTTCTCACTCAATAGTTAAAAGCTTGGCAATCAGGCCACTCCGATGAGGAAAGAATCTGCCGTCATCCTCTGGGAAAACCTGTGCTTTGATGAGGGGACATTAAGTCCTGAGACTTACAATCACCACCTCAGCTCTAAGATGGCCATTACAGCCCTTTTATAGGGCTGAAAAGCCACTCAGGAGATTCCTTCCTTCATTCAACTGGTAATTGAGTCTACTGTGTGCAGCGCACTTACTGAGACCTGGGGGTTGAGAGATCCAGGGCACCCTGCCTTCAGAAGCTCTAGTCTAGAGGGGAAATGTGTGCAAACCTGGTTACACATGCGGCAGGAAGGGCCAACTCAAGACACTCCTTCAGAAAGAAGCACTTTGTGGTCCAGTCTGAGAGACGGGCTGGAAGTGATGGGAACTGTACCAGTGCCTTCCTCACCAAACTAAGTCTATTCACAAATTTTCAGATTTGTAAGTTTTACAAATGTTTAGGAAAAAAAAATTCTCTGAAGCACACGTGGTGTTAAGAGGTAGGTTTTAGAGTCGCTCTGGGGTAAAAACCCATAGGAGTCTGGCAGGTTGTTTGCCTTTTCTGAGCTGTAGGGAGAATTCCACCCCTGGAACAGGAAAACCTTTGATGGTTACCAGGAGTCAGCGAGGGAACTTCGCAGTTAAAGCCTACAGCACGCAGGAAGTGATGGGCAGTTTGTAGCTGTTCCCATGACAACGGCAGGAGAGGCACTCTGAAAGCGTCATCGCTCCCTACTGCGGGTCTTCACGTCCCCATCTGGAGACAGAGACCTCGCCACCCTCAGTCTTGCTTCTGCCCAATCTGCCCACCACACCTCCACCAGAACCATCCCTCTGAGACCAGAGCGCCCCACTGAAACCCTGATGGGCTCCACTGCCTGGAAACAAACATCCCTCTTCCCTGCTCGACCACAAGTTCTCCCAGGACCGACCAGGACCTACTCTTCCGCATCTTATCTTATCCCCTCCCCCACCCCCTCCAGCCCCTGACCCTGAGAAGTGTCTCCTCTCCCCAGACAGACCCAGAGGTGGGCGCGGACCCCGCTAGGTCCCGCCATGACCCTCTTCCTGCGCCTGCCTGCCTGCCTTGTGATGCCCTCCCCCTCATCGCTCTGTAAGCACCTTTTAAAATCATACGCATTCATGGAAAAGCTCCCCCATCATAACCCTTCCATGGGGACATGTCTGCCTTGGCCTAAGTGTACACAGGGGCTCCTACATTATGAAATAGCCCAATCTGTTCATGGTTCCCTCTCTTCATCTGGGTCAGAAACTCCTCAGGGTCTCTTATTTGTCTAGTTGGCCTTCCGTTATGTTTATTTAATTTTATATATATATATATATATAATTTTTTTTTTTTTTGCTAATTTGATGTGATGTATATTTACAGATTCTTGTTTTCCTTAAGATAAAGTCCTGACAATTGCTACTTTTGTTGCTCACGGAGCTGGTAATTATACATTTTGGTTGGAGCAGTTTATCTCCGTCCCTGCGTAACTGAGAATCGATTTGCTCAGCATCATAATTTGAGCCCCTCTTCCCCGCGTCCTTGTATTGTCTGCAGTGACCTCCGCCCGTCCCCTAACTGTGCTGTCCTCTCTTCCCTGGTCCACCCCCCCGCCCCAGCCCTCTGACGCCTTGGACAGTTCGCTTTAATTACACTCCATCTCATGATTTGTGCTGTATCGCTCTGAGGTCCCTTGTCTCCAGGGTCATCTGGGGTCCCCTGATGATATATTCTGGAAGCCATTCAGCGTGTTTGGAGTATGCGTCTACTCGTCGGAGTAACCTGTGCTCATCACCTCCACTGTCAGGCTAATAGGGCGCGCGGGGGTTGGGGGTGGTTATTTGTGGGGTTTGCAGCCCCACAGCCGCCGCTACCGCCTCTGCTCATTGCTTTCCTGGTTCTGTTTGGATGTTGGCTAATTTCCTTAAGCGTGATGCCGAGAAAATAGCGCTCTTCTGGAAAAGTCCTCTCGACAGAGATACCTCTGGGCAACTAAACCCTGCATGGTTTCTTGAGTCTGTTCCCGTTTCTTCCCCCCTGACCCCCACCCCCACCCCAGGCTTTCTAATTTTCGAACCACCTTTGACTTTGAGTTTCTTGGTAGGACATATTTGAAACAAATCATTGTTTCCGTGATCATCTTTATGTCACTGTCTTAATTTTAAATCACTGGTACCATTGGATGATAATTCAAATGAAATACGCACCAGGGGCAAACGTTATCACCTCTCACACGGTCCCCTCTCCCAAACCACCTTGGACCTTCCCGTTAGTTTTCTGCCATCATTTAAAGTAATAGTTTACTTGCTACTCTCAGTTTAACAGAAAGCCTCTATTCTTTTCTCGAAAGCTAGTATTTTGATGTCACCCCTTTTGTTTTGCTTGCACAATTTAAATCACTGATTTCTTCACTTGACTTCTTTTTTCCCCCAGTCTGAGCCCTTTCTATGTCCTTTATTCCCATAATTATTTTACTTAATCTTGTATTATAATACCTCAAGGGAAGGATAAATTAAGAGTTTTGGATTAACATATACATGTTATATATATACGTATATTATATATATGTATATGTATATTTATATATGTATATATAAAACATATACATAACATAATGACATATAACTCTGTATAAAACAGATTATCAACAAGGACCTATTGTATAGAACAGGAAACTCTACTCAGTTTTCTGTAATAACCTACATGGGAAAAGAATCTGAAAAAAGGATGGATATACGTATATGTATAATTAAATCACTCTTCTGTACACCTGAGACTAACACAACACCGTAAATCAATGATAGTCCAATAGAAAATAAAAATTAAATTAGAAAAGAACTCATTTCTTAGCCCTCCACAAATCTGGGAGCTGGAGAATCCCATGGACAGAGGATCCTGGCGGGGGCTCCAGTCCATGGGGTCGCAAAGAGTTGGATGGGACTGAGCGACTAACACTAACAAAGACACACCAAGCCCAGAATCCGCTTAAATCAGAGTCAGTTGAGACCAAACCATTGCCTTCTCTTGTGTGACATCACGGGTCAGTCCCTAAGGGGAAGGCTGGGTGATGACCCATACAATTCTGAGTTCTCCTGATTATCTCAACTGTGTGTGTCTTTCTGGGTTCCGTTCTCCTGTTGGGTTTTGCTCCTTCTTCCTTTTCATACTGAGGCTCCTCCGGGGTGCTTGGCTCCCTTTTAAGACGGCAGGCTTGGGAGCTGGGTGGGGTTCTCTGCTGCAACGCGAAGAAGTCCCCCCTCCACGGACACATTCAGGCTCCTCCTTTCGGTGGGGTGGACTAGCTGGGCCCCTGGAATGTGGGTATAGCCTGTGTCCTGACTTCTCTGGAGCATGAACGGGCAGAGAACCGGCCGTCAGCGGCAAGCTCCTCCCGCCCCCTCCAAGGCGACGTCAGAACCCGCAGAGCCTGGCTCTGGGTCGCCAGCGCCCACTTGGCTCTCTGTTTGCTGTGGTTTTCCTGATGCCAACCCCCGGTAACCGACGCCTGGGATCTTCAGTGAAAGTAAATATCCACTTGGTTCTCTGTTGTCCGCCACACCTTCTCCCCTGTACCTGCCGGTTTTCTCCTGGATCACACCCTCTCTCAGTGTGAACGCACCAAAGCCCTATTTCCGGGGCCCTTCAGAGAGGAGCATCGTTCCAGCTGCCTTCCTTGTTTCTGCTTCATGTGCCCAGCGGCTTGGCTTTCTGTCCTCCAGGAACTCATTCATCAGGCACATCTAATGATGGCGTCCTCTCTTCTTTTCTTGGTCTTTAAAAATATTTGAAGTACAGTTGATTTATAAGGTTGTGTTAATTTCTGCTGTTCAGCAAAATTACTCAATTATAAATACATACACATTTAAAAAATTCTTTTCCATCATGGTTTATCACAAAATATTAAATGTAGTTCCTTGTCATATACAGGAGGAACTTGTTATTCACCCATTCTATATACAACGGTCTGCATCTGCTAATCTCAAACTCCCCCCCATTTTTTTCTTTATAGCTATAGATTTTTTTTTCTTTTTATACTTCTGACGGACTTTAAGACAAATGGGAATTGATGCACATGCTTATTTCTGCCAATCTGGGCTTGCAGCTCCCATAACTAGTTAAAAAATTCATGAATGAAGAATTATTTTTGAGGAATTATCAATTATTAAGCACACGGCTTGAAACTTTCCTCTGTACCATCTCATTAACTTCTCATATTCACCCTAAGTAGCCCTGTTTACAAGTGAAGAAATGGAGGTTCAGAGAAGCCTATGGATGCCCGAAGTTGCAAAGCTCTCAAATGGTGGAGCCACCATTTGAACTCAGGCATCTGAGTCTAAGCTGAGTGTGCTTTTATTTATGCTATAGCTGAAAACAAACAAGTCACCTTGGACTTTGGAGAAGGTTGGGGATGGTGAAGAAAAATGGATATTTGTACTTAATCACTATTTTTTCTATGGATGGGATCAGATGTCAACTCTGATCCCATCCCTTGGAGAGGAACTTCAGAAACAGGAGACTATTTTTTGAGAACTAAACACTTTTGAGGACAGAATTAGAATCCAAAGTGGTCACAGAGGCATGAGAAGAAAAACAAAACAAAACAGATCTAACCAGAATAAGTTTCACGGGGTTAGGGTTATCAGCTTTAGTAAACAAGAATACAGGATACCCAGTTAAATCTGAATTTCAGATAGACAATGAATTCTCTTAACATATATCCCAATAAGAAACAATTTGTTGTTTGTCTGAAATTTAAATCTAACTGGGCTCCCTGTGTTTTATCTGGCAACACTACCTAGGGATAAATGCATTTTCATGAATTTCAGCCTTAAAACGTATACAGTTGTAGCACAGGGGACTCTGATAGGGGTTTACAGGAACCCCTATCTAGGAACCCCTAGAAGACTTTTGGTTTAGATCGACTGTAATATCAAAATGGGGGTCCCGTGGTGGCTCAGTGATAAAGAACCCACCTGCCAACGTAGGAGATGTGGTTTCCATCCCTGGGTCGGGAAGATCCCCTGGAGGAGGAAATGGCAACACACTCCAGACTTCTTGCCTGGAAAATCCCATGGACAGAAGAGCTTGGAGTGCTAGAGTTCCCAGGGTTGCAAAGAGTCGGACAGGACTGAATGAGCACACACACGTGCGCCCTAAGAAAACAGTTCTCAACATGTGGGCTCAGGAACACCTTCTCATCAAATACAGCTTCCCGGGCCCCTAGGAACCTGAATGTCCAGGAAGAGGGCTTGGAAATGTCCATTTTTAACAAGTCCCCCAGGTAATGCTTGGACCTGCAGAAGTTTGAGAATTACTGATAAAGAAAAAGGAGACGTCTCATTAGGTTCTGGTCAATCCACACCCAGAAGACTGTTCAGTTCCCAGACTGCATGTTATTAATACAAACACAGATTCTGAGAAATGAGACCAGGGTGGAGGGGCTTTGTTCAGATGCTCTAGGCAAAACATCAGAAGGAGCCAGCACTGTTTAACCCAGAGGATTTTCAAGAAACATGAGAGATTTACTCAAATATGATGGGAGAATATGTGGACTTTTTCCCCAATGGGTGCCCAGAAGTTAGAATTAAACTCAATGAATAGAATTTACAAGCACAGTTGGGCTTAACTGATATAAGGCTGAATTGTCACCCATTATTCTGCCTAGAAATGGGGCAGACCTCCTTTCAAGACAAGTTCTTCTCCATCACTGGGGCGCTTTGAAAATGAAGGATGAAGTCTTGCCCGAGACTCTGCTGATGGGATTCCTTGGAGGCTGGCCGTAGGGTCAGTTCTGTGTGAGTACCCAAACACTCCCCAAGTCCCGCCCATACATCTCAGGCTCAAATATTGAAAACCAGCATGTTTGCACTGAGATGGATAAAAATCATTAAAAGGCTGAAGTTTCCTAAAACATTAAAATAACCAGCCCTCTGAATTTTGACCAGAGTAGAAACTGTTGTGATATACTGATTTTCAAAATCACGTTGGACTCAGGTGAATGCAAATTTAAGGCTCTTCATTGTGGAGAAGAGAGAAGCAATGCCACGTCCACGGAGGATTTTCTTCCAAAGGCTGGGTTTGTTCGTGGGGCAGACCGTGAGATCTCCTTTTCCAGAGTTAAAACTTCCTGCTGAGACTCGGTCAAGTCCAGCTGAGATGTGAAGTGGGTGGCGAGGTGGAGGGAAATGTCCAAATTTGTATCACCCTTGGGGATTATACTATCCCTATTTAGTTTTTCAAAACAGTCTTTCCTGTTAAAATTAAATATGGTGACTTCTCTGAAGGTCCAGTGGTTAAGAATCCACCTTCCAGTGCAGGGGACGTAGGTTTGATCCCATATGCCGTGGGGCCACAGCTAGAGAGCCCGGGGCTTCAATTACTGGGCTCCCCACCCAGAGTCCATGCCCTGCAAGTAGAGAAGTCTCTGCAGCACATCAAAGAACCTGAGTGCCAATGCTAAAAAGTAAATGGAAAACAAACAAACAAACTAAATGTGAATAACTGGGGAGGCAACATATTTCTTTGAAAAAGATGGAATCCTATATTCCTTCTTTTCTAATTGAGAATATTTGAAAGTTACCGAGTGTATTTCACGCAGTCCAGCAAACTCAAGTTCCACCTTTGAAATGAAATGTGATAAATTGTCTTGAGAGGAAAGGAAACACCTTTGAGTTAAAGCTGAAGTTCATGTCGATTTCAGCAGCAGATGCAGCTGCTTAGGAACTAAAGTTGCTATTTTCTTTCTCCTCCTTTTCATAATACAATGAATTTTAAAAGGGGATCCCACTCATTACTCAAATTGCCAAGGTCTTAACTCATTCAGGTGACTTGATTGATGGGAGTTGTGGGGGTTTTGCAAGCCCTGTGTGACTTTGGTTCAGACCCTGAGTAGCAGGTTCATCCTTCTTGTTGTTGTTATTTTAATAGTCAGCTTTTGTCTTTGTCCTGCATTTTGCTTTCCTAAGGAAAAGACCAAAGGGAGGGGGAAAAAAAGAGGTGAGCAATAAGAAAGGCTAGACGTATAATCAGGGGAGTAAGCAGCTTGGTTGCGGAGGGGGCGCTGCGGTCAGTCACAGGAGAAGAGGGGAAACCTCGGTGTCCAGGAGCTATTATGATTATTAATTCAGTTCTAGGGATCTGAGGCTGCAAAGAGGAGAAGAGAACGGGGGTGGTGGTGCTTGGGGGTGAGGAGAGGTCGAGGGAAGGGCGGGGCTCCCGTGGGAGGGGAACCCAGAAAGTCTGGCCTTGGCCCCAGGGAAGGAGGAGACAGGAGGGCCCACGCCTGGGCAGCAAAGGAAAGCACGTGCTATTTTTAATTTCAATGACTCTATTAAAAGATGCAGAGGACCCAGAGGACCAAAGAGAGATGCAGTTTGGTGTGAGGACCTTGGCAGCTTCGCCCACCACTCAGAACGGGCTAGAAGCTGGGGCTGCGAATGGAGCTGGGAAACACCAGGCGAGGCCCAGGATGAAGGTGGAGAGAAGAGGCGGATGCTCGGGGCGCAGCTGGGACCAGTCCTGCAGGGACCACGGGGACCACGTGGACACCTGGCCTGGCGCCCCCCCCCCCCCCCCCGGGGGTTGAGGGGATGGAGCCTCCAGGCTGCCGGCCAGGCCTCTGCCCAGGCTTGTGGACTTTCATCCAAGGCACTCCGGGTTCTCTGCTGAACACAGTCCTGGGCGTTTTTTGCTGTTCAGAGGGATGGAGACTCAGTTAAACCAAATGCTGAGATGAGGAAGTCAAGGACTGTGTTTGGCCTCAGAGACAAAATGGAGTGAGGCGTATGAAGGGCCTGTTTCCGGGGATGTTTCCAAGATTTAGAGGATTTTCCAGGGACCTTCACGTCTTCTGACTGCGTGTTAATATCTACTTGGATGCCAGAATGTTTGTTTCTTCCGTCAGAAGCTTCTCCATGTACAACTGTTACTTTTCTTTTGGTCTGTAGAACTCAGGATAGGCCTTGCAGTTAGACTGATTCTGCTGTTATATACTGCCCCCTGCTGTCCACTTCGATGGTTTTTGACCCGATTCTGAAGTCAATGTTTAGGATAGTGAGGTTGGATTAATTTAAACAAATAAATGAATCTGACTTTCTTCTCCCCGCACCCCATTCTGGGAAGACAAAACAAAACAAAAAATACTAGATTGTTACATTTAAAATAATAAAGAAACTGAAGGATGTTATTTCTTAATCTTTCTATATCCTCCTAAAATCATAGTAAAAATTTTAAGGTGAAATCAGAGTTTGGCACTTTGATGTTATCTTTCTACTTTAGCATGCTTAAGCATATTCTTAGGAGATTAGAAATTCTTGAGTTAATTTATGTTTGCAAAGACTAAGTCATACAGCTTTCCAGATTGTTAAACCTTGTCAGCAATCCTTAGTATGTAAAGAAACCACCTCAGCCCAAAATCAAAAAGTAAAACGAAAAATGCAGCAAAATATCTTTGAAGCCAAACCAGACTTTGCGAGACATACTTGAGGCGTGGCTTCTGAATAGTAGGTATGTGAAATAGCTCACTAGCAACAGTCACCAGACATTTCATGCTTTGTAATAACTTAAAAGTTCGTAAACCATGGATTCATGCTTAACTGTCAAAGGAACTGAGATGGAGTGAGAGTACCAACGTCTGGGTTAGAATTAATTGTTTCAAAATCCTCAGCCTGTTGCTTTGTCTGCCGAACAAAGCTCTGTCTTTAATAGTAATTAGGAGAAAGAATTTGGTGTGTCAAACACTTTCTTGCAAAACCAAGGTTCAGTGGTGAATTCTAATTAAAGTCATTTTATTATTAAAAGAAAGCCAAACATACTTTCAAAAACATCTTTAAAAAGGAAAGCCACTGTGGCATGGCAAAGGATTGATCACTGTTTATGGAACCGAAGTCTGTTTTAGAGTTAGCTGTGTTCTGTTGTTTATAATTATTTGGGGGTTTGGAGGTCTCTTGTGTGGCTTTTTCCTGGGTTCTTTAAATTAAATAGCACTGTGTCTCTCACAGCTCCATTCCGTTCTGGTTGAATAAACTTCTTCAGGGTATTGGGGAGGAGGGGGTCCCATCACTTCCTGGACGAACAGTTGGTTGCTGAGAGCAGGTTTATTTAAAGCAAGAGACTCGTTTAAATAAGTCTTTGGTCACGCTGTCGAGGAGGTTGTTAACGCCTCGTGGACAACGGCTATCCTTGCAGGGGGACGTTCATAAAAGCTTCTCTGGTTTTCTGACCATGTAGGTCTGAAGGAAGCCTTTTCTGTATATCGGAAGACTTCATGTTCATTTTATTCTACACAGTCTTAATTTGAGTCTGAAGAGGGGAGCTCCAGGGCAGACATAAAATTAACTTCTCTTTCAGTGTCCTAACCTTTGGGTTTTAATTTATTCACTTGTCAATCTTCTGAATGCCTCATGAACTCCAGCCATTGATTTCCGTGGCCGATGCTATTTTTCCTGTTTATGATAATATATTGTCCCATTGTTGTGGCCGTTTGCACTCAGTTAAATTTCCCACACAGCAGACAGGAAACTGCTCCACGGCCTCAGACTTCCTTGGATTGATTTTCACAGAGGCTGGGAGGGACCTGCCCACTTCTGGGCCCTTTGTGCAGAGCCTGCCTTGGCCCCCGACCACCACCCTGGGGACGCTTCCTTCCAGGCACCCAGCGCAGACGTTCTCCTGGGCTCCGGCCCACGCAGCCCCTGGGAAAAGCTCCCTTATCAGCTCCGAATATTATGTCATTTCTTTTTACATACGATGTTTATTGTCTTTAGAGCCCGCTCTGTGGGAATGTTCTTTTTAAGGGCAACAATGGGGAACGGCAGGACAAACCTGGTGAAGTCACTCAGCCTGGGGCGTCAGGCCTTCTAGCCCTTCATCATTAGAAAACAAAACCCTCAGCAGCGATTCAAGCATGTCTTTACACTCTCTGGCTACTGAATTATTTATTAAAAAATAAGGCTTTATTACCAGTGCCTTATCCACCTCCCTAAATGCAGGTTATAAAAAACAATGAAATCCACCCTGAATATTCATTGGAAGGACTGAAGCTGAAGCTCCAATACTTTGGCCACTTGATGCAAACAGCCCATTCATTGCAAAAGACCCAGGTGCTGAGAAAGATTGAAAGCAAAAGAAGAGGGCGGCAGATGGTTGGATGACATCACCGACTCAAAGGACGTGAATTTGAGCAAACTCCAGGAGATGGTGAGGGACAGAAAAGCCTGGTGTCCTGCAGGCCACGGGGTCGCAAAGAGTCAGATATGACTTAGGGACTGAATAACAGCAGCAAACACCGAGAATCATTCAGGATG
The DNA here is from genome assembly GCA_024291935.2 of Okapia johnstoni. Classification (NCBI taxonomy): domain Eukaryota; kingdom Metazoa; phylum Chordata; class Mammalia; order Artiodactyla; family Giraffidae; genus Okapia; species Okapia johnstoni. The sequence goes on along the minus strand of CM044321.1, from coordinate 4,242,084 downwards.
AACCAGGAAAACTAAACCTGTTTTTTTTTTTAAAGAAAAGTCAGCATTTTTTTTAACTATTTTGAGTTTCACTAAACACTTTCTTGGGCTTCCCTGGTGTCTCAGTGGTAAGGAACTCGCCTGCCAACGCAGGAGACACAGGTTCGATCCCTGGATCAGGAAGATCCCCTGGAGGAGGAAATGGCACCCCACTCCAGTATTCTTGCCTGGGAAATCCCAGGGACAGAGGCTGGCAGGTTACAGTCCATGCGGTCACAAAGAGTCAGGCATGACTTGGTGACTACAACACCAGCATAAACACTTTCGTAAGCTTTTCTTGGCAAAGTCGGCATCTATGAGTTTGGATTTAGAAACACCTGCCCTACATATACTCAGCTGTTGGTCTGAAATACTTTTAAACTCAACAAGTTGTCTTAGACAACATAAGTGGTGTTTTTTATTTATTTTTTTTTTATACTTTAGTATTGCTTATTTAAACTTTTAATTTTATATTGGAGCGTAGCTGTGAGGACTTCCCTGGTAGCTCAGCTGGTAGAGTATCCGCCCGCAACGTGGGAGACCTGGGTTCGATACCTGGGTTGGGACGATCCCTTGGAGAAGGGAAAGGGAACCCACTCCAGTATTCTGGCCTGGAGAATCCCATGGACTGTATAGTCTACGCGGTTGCAAAGAGCCGGACACGACTGAGCGACTTTCACTTTCACTTTCATAGCTTTGACAGTTTCAGGTGGACAGCAAAGGGACTCAGCCATACAAATATATATATATATATATATTTTTTTTTTAAGTAGGGTCACCACAATTGTTGATTTGCTTGCTTATGTGCATACCATCAGACTCAAAACATTTTTTTTTCTTTTTGTAATTTACCTTTTATAGGACAAGTTTATTCCTAAAGATAACACACAAGGTAGTTGATAAGTTATTGAGTCAGGTGCCATCCTTGGAAAATGATTATTAATTTACACTCTGAAATCCCGTTCCCCCAAGGAGCTCATTATCAATTAGAGAACCTTGGGCAGGAGGAGGCTGACCAGGAAAGCTGGTTCCACAACCACAGCTACAATCCCACATCTATATGCAAGTGACACTTTGGAATTCGGGGGTTCTTTTCTCTAGTGTGGAAGGTTTCAGAGGTCTCAGAGAAAGATGCCCACTTTATGGAGACTTTATCAAGGGAACTCAGTCAGAGCTGTCAAACAGATGAGTCTATGAGGAGGAACTCTCTATTTCAGAGTTGTGACTACACAGCTATAGTGTGAAGCACCCCCCATGAAAATCAATGGCCAATTTCTAGATCTAAGGAGGGAACTGGGCTTCCCTTGTGGCTCAGATGGTAAAGAATCTGCCTGCAAGGTGGGAGACCTGGGTTTGATCCCTGGTTTGGGAAGATTCCCTGGAGAAGGGAATGGCAACCCACTCCAGTATTCTTGCCTGGAGAATCCCATGGACAGAGGAGCCTGCGGGCTACAGTACATGATGCCGCAAAGAGTCAGACATGACAGAGCAATTGACAAGGAGGGAGTTAATGGTTTTGATCAGCTGAAAATTATATCTTGTTCGTCTGCATCAGCTATGGGCATTATGAGAAGAGTTTGATTGGGTTTCGTGAAATCATTTCCAGAGTTTTGACTTGGCTGAAATCGGCCAAATCACTATTAGGTTCTCAAACAGGACACATTATAGACCGATGCATTTCTGTTTCACTCTTTTGGAAACTGAAAGTTACAGGTATCAGGTCCGCCTCTGAGCGCTATTTCTGTCCCTGCAACAAGTACCCTGGATGGGAGACAAACTCTCCATTTTACCCTCCAATCTTTTGTTCAGTTGTACTGTTCTCCTTTTTGGAGGATGGAAGGGGGTCTTTCACAGTGAATACATGTTGTTGTTATTGTTTAATCATTCAGTCATTGTTTAATCACAGTCATGTCTGACTGTGACCCCATGGACCCACCAGGCTCCTCTGTCCATGGGATTCTCCAGGCAAGAATACTGGAGTGGGTTGCCATTTCCTTCTCCAAGGGATCTTCCCTCCCCTTAGTGAAGCGATCAATATTAGTTTACAGATTTGATCAGATTAATAGTAGAACCATGTGAAGGCAAGCTACTATTTTAATGATGTTTTTCAACCTTCATTCCCTAATGGATATCCCTTCTGTCATATTTCTCATTTGCTGCCTTCTTAGACCATAAGAAGGTCTTAATATTTTATAAGTCTTAGCCAACATCAGCAGATTATGTGTATTGGATCCAAGGATTTCTGTTCACAAATTTCCTTACATAGTGATTGAAAAATTCCAGATCCAAGAGTACACCAAAGCTGTGTGGACTCCCCTTAAGGAAATGCTGATTGTTCTCCTGGGAGAGTGAACAGCACAGTGGTCTCAGGTGGTCTCCTGGCCCTCTGACTTCAGAGTCAGAGGCTGATCCGATGAAGAGAGGGGAGTTTAAATTTGTGAGGAAGGAAGGCCACTGGGGAGCTGGGGCAAAGGATTCTAGTATAGTGCGCTGTTTATTCTGGAGAGATGATCTGGGAACTCTCTAAAATGTCTGGCTTGAGTGCCTGGCTTCCTATAGTACTAAATATTTGGGGAAATACCAAGAGCACCGATCTTGGTTAGAAAGATGAGTAGCTCCAAGCTTGTTTGAGGATGTGTTGAGGATGTGATGAGTCTGTGGTACATCCAGACATCCATGTTCGAAGCATGATGGCTCTGAGCAGGAAGAAGAGATGGGGGCCGGGGGGGCTGTGACTCTCCCACCCTGATGTCTTCGAGCCTTGAGAGCCCACAATCACCCAGGCAGATGAGAGAAAGGAGACTAGCAGGCCACAGAAAGAAACCCAGGGAACACCAGTTTAAGGGAATGAAGAGGAGGCCCTGAAAGTGAGATGGGAAAAATGGTGCAGAAGAGGAATCATCCGAGGAGGATTGTATTATGGAAATTGTGTCAGTGAATCCTTGTGCAACCCTTTTTCAGGGAGCCACTGGTCATGGAACGGTGTCTCTTTATCAGGAGCTGATAAACTCTGGCAAGGGGAGCATGACTGATCCATTATATTCTCCAGAGATAATTTATGTAAATTGTACAGTAAGAAGAAACTATAAACAGAAGAATCCTCTTCATTCTGTACCTACTGGTCTGACCTTGAGAATTTTTTGCATGCTTGTTTATTATTGAAAGTATAAATGGTATAAATACTATTACATATAGTATTTATAAATATATATATTTATAGCATATACAATATATATATATATATATACACTATATTTTCAGTAAAATATAGTAGAATCACCCACCCCCTTTTGAGGTCTCACAGGACACAGAAAAGATTGCAACAACATCACATCATTGTGAATCATCTCAAAAATGAAAAAGGGAGGCAGGTTACCCCACGAGGGCAGAGCATCTTTTAGACTATGTTTCTGGAGATTGACTTTGGATAAATTTCTTTTCTTAGGTAGCTTTTACTCTGCTTAAATTACGAAATAATTCAAGGAAATGGAAATCACCAGCAAAGGGCAGGGAAGATGGTAGGTCCTGAAATTTCCAGGAAATAAATGAAACCTGTTAAAAATCACGCAAACAAGAACTCTTCTGATTAAGGTCTCTCTTTGCAGCCTTAGAATCCACCCATCACTGCCGTAATTAAAAGGCAAATGCTAATTAATACATTTGCCCTTTGGAAGGGACAAAGTAGTCCCCCTTGATATTTCGCCAAGGAACGTTCTCTAATACTGGGTTATTACAGAGATCCGGGAGGGTAAAGGCTGAACAGAGCCTAGGAGCTCTGATGACAAAGACGTCTGTGCTCCCCTTTGCTGGAGTCATTTCTGTGGGAGTCCTGGAGGCAGAGAGCAGATGGCAGTAGGAAGAAAAATGCATGGGAGGTGAGGAAGGGAAGGAAGAGCAGGAAGATGTCAGTTTTGTCGCGTTCAAGCAGCTTGGCTGAGAAGAGAAAGAAAGCTCAGAGGGTGGGAGCTCGAGAGCAGTATAGGGTTGGAGAGATTTCTGTTTATTTATTTCAGTTTGGGAAATAAATGAGGGTGCTTGCAAGTTGAGGAGAGAGAGAGAAAATAGGAGAGTGCACAAATGAAAAATAGGAACCTTCCCTCTTCTCGGGCCTCACTGAGTGATCCTCGTAACCACAGCCACCAGCTCTCCGTGACTGTCCTCTTTCCTGCCCAGACCCCTCACCCGCTACCAGGATGTGCCTGCCTGAAGCTGTGGTTCCTGGCCTTGGTTGACCCTAAAATGAAGATAATCGGGCTTGATGAATCCCAGGGGGCTTCCTTAGACCCATGTCCTCTGGACCCCTCCACTGCAGGTGCCCGCTCATTTCTCACCCTCCTCTGGTCCAATCTACATGTGCTGCCAGGACCATTTTTCTGAAGCACCTATAATTCTTTTGGTTTAAAATTCTTTGACAATTCTCCATCAGCTACATTTGGATATACTCCAAACTCCTTGACTTGGAAGAGAAGACAATCCCTTAAAGTCTCTTTATGAGTCTGCTTGTACTCTTTCTCCATATAGATCTAATTTCCGGTCAGGCCAACTTGTACCTCATTGAACGCATTGTGTGAGCCCTGGAGAGTATCATCTTGTCTTTTTGAGATTCAATCTAATGTGAACACTTCTATTGTGTGTGTATGTGTTAGTCTCTCAGTCGTGTATGACTCCTTGCAACCCCATGGACTTAGCCTGCCGGGATCCTCTGTCCATGGGATTCTCCAGGCAAGAATACTGGAGTGAGTTGCCATTCCCTTCTCCAGGGGATCTTCCTGACCCAGGGATCGAACCCAAGTCTCCGGACCTGCAGGCTGATTCTTCACCATCTGAGCCACCAGGGAAATCCCAAACTCTTCTATTAGAATTTCCTAAATGCTTTCAAGCCGTTGGCCTGGTCTGTTCTTGCTTTCTGTGCTCTGCTTTTCTTCCTTCTTTTCTCTTCTTTATCTTTCAGCACATGGAGGTCTCCCCCGTCCCCAAAACTCCGTGATATGCTTTGCATCTTTAGCACTGCTGGATGTCATATCTGCCTCCTCCAGAATATTATAAAACCTTGACAAGACCAAACTGTTCACCACTGTACTTCAGCACTTTATAGAAATGTCATCTTCTCAAGTTTAATAAAATGCAAATAATATCATTCTGTGGTTAATGTATCTGTGTTCCAGATACACAGTATTATAGGGACAAGTCAGATATCAGATTAACCTAAGGAATCATCTTAATTTTGCAGGACCTCTGTAACAATGCCTAAGGCAGAATTTTAGACTCTTTGATGGAACCAAAAAAAAAAAAATGAATTCTAAAGACCAATAGCATAGCTGATAAGAGAAAAACAATATGTAATCAGAGAGGTCCAAGACTGAATCTTCATTTAACTTCTCTAAAGTAAAAGTATCTCATCTTGAAAATGGCACTGCATCTGGAAAGTGCAGACCACTTAATAATTAAGGTTGTAGCTAGACATTTCTAACTCTCACTGTCTATCTGGAAGGGGCTGAGGCAACCAGCTCCTCACACTAATTCATAATAACATGTACTATAGTTGTGTCTGCTGCTGCTGCTGTTTAGTCACTAAGTGGTGTCCGACTCTTTGTGACCCCAAGGACTGTAGCCTGCCAGGCTCCTCTATCCATGAGATTTTCCAGGCAAGAATACTGGAGTGGGTTGCCATTTCCTCCTCCAGGAAATCTTCCCAACCCAGGGCTTGAACGAGTGTCTCCTGTGACTCCTACATTGGCAGGCGGATTCTTTACCACTAGCGCCACCTGGTAGGTTACAGTCCATGGGGTCGCAAAGAGTCAGACACGACTGAGCGACTTCACTCACTCACTCAGCGCCACCTGGGAAGCCCCTGTATTCATGTCACTAACCTGTTGACATTTCACAAGCTGCTCTGACACTGATCATTTCCATCTAACTATTCAGATACTGCTGCCTCATATCCCTTGCCTCAAAATATTAAATTTCACCTTCACTCATTGGTGTACACATGAGACATTTTGAGCATGGGGGTAAAACACGGCCAGCTGGGTGAGCCCTTTGGAGTGGGGCATATGTCAGACACAGTCAAGGTGTTGGCAGCTCTGGGGCTGTTTTTCACACTAGATTTTGTGATGTGACAAGCAGTCAACATGGTGTTTAGACGTCTTTATTGAATTCGCTACATGTTGCTTCTGTTTTTATGTTTTGGTTTTTTGACCTGGAAGCTCATGGGATCTTATCTCCCTGACCTGGAATTGAACCCTCACCCCCTACATTGGAAGGTGAAGTCTTAACCACTGGACCACCAGGGAAGTCTCAGCATCGTACTTTAAATTTGTGCATAGAAATCTGTCACCCAGAGAATATTCTGGACCTTTTCCTTTCTCAGGGCTTTCACTCTCCTGCTTTTCTCACGGGTGACCTTACTGTGGAGAAAATGCTTCACTCTGCCACCCGAGGTCTCGAGGAAACTTGCTTTACTCTCAGACATTCCAGTCCCAGAAAGGGGTCTTGGCACTGTATTTCCCCTTCATCTTTCCCTTTCCTCTTTCTCTTTGTCCTTCCACATCAGTGGCAAGAAAAGAAAGGTTTTCTCCAAACATTTTTTGCATCAGATTTTTACATGCCTAACATGGTCCTTCCAAGATTTGTAGCAATTCTCTCTTCCTTACGAGCCTCAGATTTTCTGAAGAACTAATGGAAAGTCCCTATAGGATTGAATGAGAAGGTTTGGGTTATAGCCAACATATGTTCTTGGAACACATAGAATTAATCTCCAAGGAGGGGTTCTATACATTTCCACTATCTTCCAGCTCACCGTCTCTGTGGGGGCAGTCCAAACGTCCATCTGCCTACCCTTCTCTCATCTCCTGTGGAGTTTTATGACAGCTTCATCCTACTCTCAGTTCACGAGTCTAGAATTCTCAACTCCCATAAGCTCTAGGATATGTCACTTTCAAAGTGTGTTCCCAGTGCCTCTCAGGAAGTCAATGGAAATAGGACTCTGGCAACTTTTTTCATGCAAAATTTATCCCAGGCAGCTTTGCCATCCCAACATCTTTGCCTGCAACTGACCATACATTTATGTCATGGAGGATGGTGTGATATATTCATGTCATTATGTTTGCCCAGATTCTGTCTGGGGTTGAATCGTAGAAATATAGATTGAATCAGTTTCCCCTTACAGTTATTTTCAATTGTTTGAGTTGTTTACCAAACTGATGAAAAATTCTGTAGCAAATGCACATGAATTGTGGACTTCACCTTGCATTTGAGGGGCTGCAGAGACCCTGAAGCCTCCAGTCCAGGCCCTTCTGCTTTAGAGATGCTATTTTTTTGTGAACAGTTTGCATCCTATTGTTGGAGAATGGAAACAATTCTTTTTTCTTCTGTCTCTCTCTGGATTCATTCAGAACTGTTCACAATGCACTTTACCTTTGTGCCCAAAGGTAACAGGTTTGAGAAAATGAAGGGGTTTCAATGGTGATGGCTACTCCAAATTCATAACATATTCACATGGTTACCGGTTCAAAATTGGCCACAGTATTAGGAAAGGAATCATGAAGGGACAGCATATTAGAAAATGGGCTTCTTAAACATAAGAAGGCAGACCCTGTATGGATTCCAACTATAATTACAACTATGAAAAACATCATGGAAGAAAAATGAAGTAGAAAAAGGTCAGTGGGGGTAGTAGTGACTAATTTCCAGCAAAATAAGTTCAGTAAATTTTACAGTTGTTGTTGCTGTTCAGTAGCTAATCTGTGTCCGACTCTGCAACAGCATGGACTGCAGCACACCAGGCTCCTCTGTCCTCCCCTCTCTCCCGGAGTTTGCTCAAACTCATGTCCGTTGAGTCGGTGATGCTATCCAACCATTGCATCTTCTTGTCACCATAAGTGTAAATAAAATTTCCATTTATGATGGGGCTATTTGTCTCATGAGACAGTACTTCGCCTCAGGTTTCATTTAAAAGAATACTGACTACTGGGCTTCCGTCGAGGTGTTTCATTTCTTCCCAAAAGGGTTAGACTCCTGACTTAGAAAAAACATAAGTTCCTTATGCTCTGTCCATAAAACCTTCTCTTGTTTGTTTGACGAGTGAGAATTATAGCACCATGCTGAATCCGTTTCATGCTGCCCACCCAGGGAAGGTTGCAAAGGGAGGTCCTATCAAGTTGCTATTCTTCAATCCATCAGAAGATCGTTTCTTCTCCATTGCACGCAGTAAGACACAGCCGTGCGCTTTACTGTTTAACCAGACAAGGCTAAAGCAATTAGGCTCATCCTCTTTTGATGCCCTAGCAGAGCTCAGCTGCCCTGTGCTGGTGGAAATGCAGTTCCAGCTGACTGCAGACATTTTTACAGTTGGTCCCCCCTCAGTTTGAAATTCTCCAAACAAATAAAGCTTGGCCATGCCTCTTTCTTCCCTTCTAATTTACCCTCAGACTAGAAATCACGTTAGTTGGTTCTGTTTAATGCACTCCACTGATTAATCCATTTGTTTAACTCGATTTGAGCACTTTAAAACCACATCACAGATATAATACCTATTTCTAAAGATTTCTTTTCTAAAAATTTCTTTCCAAGTCTTTAAATTTGCTTTTAAATCTCTTCACTATCTAAGTGATTAGTTTCCTTGAAGGAGACTCTCCTTTTTACCATAATTTCCTTTTTTCCTGGAAGTGATTGAAGGAATGAAGAGTCCTTGAGATGCTGCAAGGATATTAGCTACAGACGATGAGAAAATGGGAGCTGAGCTATGAATTTAGAGAAGGATCTGTGATACGTGGAGATATGCCAGAGAGAGACCATCACAGAAGTCAGGTGATTGCAATGCTAAGTTACATTTTCCCCTTCGCTGTTGGTTTAAGAAAGCTTTCCCTCTCATGAAGGGAAATTGCTACCAATAGCTACTTATTAGCTGAGTAGTGTTTTCTCCCTCGGTTAAGGTTAAAGAGTGAGCCAAATATTCACTCAGAAGCATAAGTAAGGTGGGAGGGGAGAGAGACAGAGAGAGAGAAGGAGAGAGAGAAAGGGAGAGGGGGAAAGGGGAGAGCACACATTGTGTTGATCTGATCATTAGCATCAAGGATCTACTGAAATTGGCAAAAAATATTTCTTCATCACTTTATGTCACTCTTTGCCAGTAGGACTGAGTGCTACTTTTGATGCAATAGAGAGAACCTTTTCCTTCAGTTGAACAATTCAGAGATAAATGAACATAATGTAACTATCAATCCCAGACTGTCTGCAAAGGAAGCCACAGAATCAACGTGAAGGAAACCAGGCTAGCTTTGGCTGGACAAACCAAGTGATGGAGAAACACTCGCAGGTTCTTCTAAACGTGGCCCTGTGCTCAACCAGCAAAGCCCTGTATGCAGCTCACCGTTAAAGCGCTGGGGGCAAGGCCACTCATTTTTCAAATTTGCTTTCGTTGGAGTGTAGCTGCTCCACAATATTGTGTCAGTTTCTGCTGTATAGCAAAGTGAATTAGCTATATGTACACATCTCTCTCTCGTCTTGTTTTTTGGTTTTTTGCATCATCTTCCCATTTAGGTCACCACAGAGCATTGAGTAGAGTTTCTTGTGCTATGTTGTATATGTCAACTCCAATTTCCCAATTCGTCCCTCCTTCCTCCCCTGTATCAATACATCTGTTCTCCAAGTCTGTGTCTCTATTTCTGCTTTGTAAACAAGTTCAATAGATTCCACATATGAGCCATATTATATATTTGTTTTTCTCTTTCTGAGTTACTTCACTTTCGGATCCACCCATGTCTCTGCAAATTGCACAAACTTCATTCCCTGTTACGGCTGAGTAAAATTCCATTGTATACATGTTCCACATCTTCTTTATCCATTCCTCTCTTGATGGACATTCATGTTTTTTCCATGTCTTGGCTACTGTGAATAGTGCTGCAATGAATATTGGGGTGTATGTCATCTTTTTGCCTGCGTGTGAGCTCAGTTGTGTCCAACTCTTTGCAACCCCATAACTGTAGCCCACCAGGCTCCTCTGTCCATGGGACTTTCCAGGCAAGAATACTGGTGTGGGTTGTCATTTCCTTTTTGAATTATGGTTTTCTCCAGATATGTGCCCAGGAGTGGGATTTCTGGGTCATACAATAATTCTATTTTGAGCAGTTTTTAAAGAAACCTCCATACTGGTCTCCATAGTGCTGTACCGATTCACATTCCCATCAACAGGGTAAGGGGCTCCCTTCTCGCCACACCCTCTCCAGCATGTATTGTTTGTAGACTTTTTAATGATGGCCATTCTGACCGGTGTGAGGTGGTCCCTCGTTGTAGTTTTGATTTGCATTTCTCTAATAATTAGCGAAGTTCATCATCTTCTCATGTGCTTGTTGCATTGCCACTCATTTTTAAATGCCTTTACCTGTGGATCATTTCATGCTGGTTCCACAATTATTATGGGGTTAGATGTCATGAGTTTGATGATTTTATTTGATTTTTGTGAATTTATCAAAAATGTTCTGAATCTCAGTAATTTACATATAGTTCCACTTTAGAGGAGTAAAACTGAAATATGAGAAGATACTAAAGATAAGAAAACCAAGGTAGTCTATAGTCTCTTAATTTTTTAATTAAAATTCCATGATTTTGATGGAAATTTCTTGGCATTTTTCCCCAGTAGGTAGATACAGTCATTCACCTTCACATCCTTAGTGCAGCTTTCCAGAAAAACAAACGGGACACTGAAAACAATTTAGCTATTAACTCACCTTTTATGTATTTTTAAAAGGGCTCTATTTTTTTCATCTTTCAGAAACTTTTCTTCATAGTCAAGAAATCTTGAAAATGATTATATTGAACAAGAAAGATCATTTTCCTCTGAAATCTCAAGTGAAAATTGGCAGAATGCCCTTTCTCATCAGTTAGAAGAGATGCTATTTAAGTAATTGTGTCTCATTCTTCATCTGTCTAGGAGTTATCTGTGTTCTCACAGGCTCTTTTTCCTCAGGCCATTGTGAAAACCTCTTACACAGTTTTAATTTCACCTTCACCTTTCTTGCTAATTGGCCATTACATACTCGTGAATCAAGGAAAGGTGAAATCTGCTCTTGAATTAAAAATAAATAAATAAAGCAGGTTAAGGACATCGGACTGTTGATCTTTCCGAAGGCTGTCTGTGGTCCTAATCACGTTGATCAGCGCGTAGGGGCTGCCGGAAGTAAAGGAGGGCGGAAGTGCCCTCCTTTAATTTCTTATCTTAAATAGCATCCTGTTGCCAAGAGACTCTTTCACCTCCCACACGTGCTGCTTTAAGACAGCCCATCCTAATCAAGTGTCCGTCTGGGTACAAGAAACTTGCCCGGTTTTCTTCTGAAATAGTTCCGGACTGTCCCCTTGGCTCTGTGAACATGTGGGCATCAGGGTCATCTTTAAGTCATCGCCTTGGTTCCAGGAAGTCCCCAGCATGTAGAAATCACACAATGAAAGCCTGAACTCTCGTCCTTTTGGTCAGAACTCAAGTTCTTCTGGGTCAGCCAACCTGCTGTGCGGAGAGGGGAGTAGTGTGCAGTGAATCACGTGGGTCTCCCTCCCTGCCTTGAAGGGGAGAGAGGAAAGCTTTCCATGCGACAGGCTTCTGATGGGAGGTATTTCTCCAAGGGGAGAGTAAGCGAGAGGGACGGAGTGGAAACTTGGACATAAAAATAAAGGAATGTATGGTTAACTTTTTATCTTCTAAGAAGCTCTAAATATAGCTTAAAAAATGCTTAAAAGCCACATGGGCCATGCCAGTACATGACTGTAGATTGGAGCAAGGCCTGGAGGAAAGTAATAGCTGAACCCCTTTCATGGCAATTTTCATGATCTGTTTAGATAGTAGAAATATTTTATTTTTTTCATAGACATAGCATATTAACAGAAAGTATGTGTGTTCTGAAAAGCTACCGCAAAAGTATTTCTCTATATGCTGTGAAAAGTTAGCCCAACAACAGTCAATTTCTACAGCATCTACCATCAGGTCAGAAGAAAGTTTATTTTCATCTCAATCTTCAAGCTAACTCAGAAACTAAAATAACATTATGCTTTATTAATGGGTCATCTTATTTGTTTCTTCTTTTTCACTTTCTCTCATTTTAAAAATAAATTTATTTTTAATTGAAGGATGATTACTTCACAATACTGTGTTGGCCTCTGCTGTACATCAACGTGAGTCAGCCATAGGTTTACAAATGTCCCTGCCCTCTTGAACCTCCCTCCGGTCCCTGCCCCTCCTCCCTGGTTGTTACAGAGTCCCAGTTGGAGTTCCCTGAGTCATAGAGCAAGTTCCCCTTTGTTATCTATTTTACATACAGTAGTGTGTCTGCTTCCATGTTATTCTTTATTTTATATATACTTATCTATGGCTGCTTTGGCCATAAATAAATACATTAGTTGTGGCACACGGGCTCAAGAGAGCGTGGGCTCTGTAACTATGGCATTCAGGCTCTCTAGTTGCAGTATGTGGGCTTAGTTCCCCTGTGCTATGTGGGATCTTAGTTCCTTGACCAGGGATTGAACCCATGTCCGCTGCATTGAAAGGTGGATTCTTAACTACTGGACTGCCAGGGAAGTCCCACATGAACTATTTTAGCCTACCAAGCCTGTTTTGTGTGTGTGCCCAGCACTGTCAGGCTGGACACAAGAGGATACAGACTTACAGACACTGTCTACCCTCTTCTCTATCCTTCCTGTTCGTCTTTGGGGTGGTTCATTTTATGTGTCTGCTTGGCTAATGACTGGGCCCAGGTATATACTCAAATACTATACTGAATGTTTCTGTGAGGGTGTTTGTGGATGAGATTAGCATTTAAGTCAGTGGGCTTTGAGTTCCTTGGTAGCTCAGTTGGTAAACAATCTGCCTGCAGTGCAAGAGACCTGGGTTCAATCCCTGGGTCAGGAAGATCCCTGGAGAAGGAAATGGAAACCCACTCCAGTATTCTTGCCTGGAAAATTCTGTGGACAGAGGAGCCTGGTGGGTTACAGCCCGTGGTTTTATATGAGTCGAATACAAATTAGCAACTAAACCACCACTTTGAGTAAAGCAGATTACTCTCCATAAAGTGGGTGGGCCTTGTCCAATCAGCTGAAGGCCCGACTAGAATAAAAGACTGGCACCCCCTGAGCCAGAAGGAAATTCTCCAGCCTGATGGCCTTTGAGCTTGGATTGAAACAGTGGGTCTTCTGGCATCTCCAGCCTGCAGGCAAGCCTGCAGAATCTGGACATGCCTGCCCTCACTCTCCTGTGAGCCAGTTCCTTAAAATAACTATTTCTCTGTGCAGACACATATCCTATTAGTTCAGTTTCTCTGAAGAAATCTGACAAATACACTCTCTGCCCCCCTTCCCTCTTTTCCTCAACTCATGCTGCACCCATCAAATGCTTTCCATCGGCCTGAGGTCATGGCGATATGAGAATCTCTTAGGCCAAATATTATTTTGCCCCACGAGGAAGAATGAAAAGCTAGAACTGACCAAAAAAAATAGCATGTATCCTGGGTTGACACTAAAATCAGTGAAATCTTTTCTAGATAGTTATGACACTGATATACCAATTGTTATCTGTTCATTTCTAGAGGATATTTAAATAAGATAGAATGTGTGTTTTGTTTTATCTTGTTTTAATAAAAGGCCGGAGAAGGCAATGGCAACCCACTCCAGTACGCTTGCTTGGAAAATCCCATGGACGGAGGAGCCTGGTGGGCTGCAGTCCATGGGGTCACTAAGAGTCGGACACGACTGAGCGACTTCACTTTCACTTTTCACTTTCATGCACTGGAGAAGGAAATGGCAACCCACTCCAGTGTTCTTGCCTGGAGAATCCCAGGGATGGCAGAGCCTGGTGGGCTGCCGTCTATGGGGTCACACAGAGTTGGACACGACTGAAGCGACTTAGAAGCAGCAGCAGCAATGATTATCTGAAAAGCTTATCCCTGAGGAGATAATGCAAGAAAAAAAAATCAAGGTCAAGTGTCAGAGCTCTATGACCTGAGGAAATTGTGGGAAACCTTGCTGGGGATCTGGTACAGCAGAAATGGTCACCACACAGCACCCCCCCACCCCCTTCTCCTATAGTACCAGGTCAGAGTGACCTCATACTACTTCTTAATTTAGAAATCCTTCGGAGACTCCCCTTCATCAGGTGGATATACTCCAGGGTGTGTAGGTGAGCCTTCAAAAATCTTCACTCTCTGGATAGGAAGCTAGATTCTGTCCCTCTCTCCCTTCCCAACCCCACTCTGCTTCAGCCCCACCAGGTCACTGAGCTTCTCCCAAAGTTCGCCCACTCCTCTGCCCGTATGTGGACCCTTCCATCTGCCTGGATGCCCTGTCCCCATGCCAGAGACACCTACTTACCTGAAAAATCTCAGCACAGATATTTCATATTACTGGAGACTTTCTCTGAAAGCTGTATTCAATTTTTCTCTAAAAAGTATTACATATTTTTATAAAAATATTTTTGACAAAGGGGCATTTGTTAAGGTGTATGTCTACCTCTCCACCATTAGCTTCTGAACATTTTCAAGAAAGTGACCATCCCTGATATATCTTTGCACATAGTAATGCCTGACAATAAATGCTTCATTTAAAGTGAAAAGGAGCATGCACCAGCTCTGACAGCGTTAGCTTGATAATAGTATTAACAAGTAGTCCTTTTAATACTTTCAAATTTCTCCCACTCACATGAGGATAATGGAAGTATTTTCAACAGAAAAACCAGAAAGAAAGAAAGAAAAGTACAGACAAATAACAGAGTTGCGTATTGTGTAGAGAATTTAAACCTTAAACTCATTACCTTTTTAGAAGGAGTTAGAATGAGCATTGGCAGAGAGATTAAGACCTAAGAACTGAAATTATCACTAAGAATGGAGAAGCATGGAGAGCTGATCCTACCCCATCTCCGAAAGAAGGAAAGCGGGAAGAAAGAAGGGAATGGGAGGCCCCCACTGAAGGAACCAGCCAGACATGTCCAACAGCAAGAGGTGGAGAGAATTTCAGGGAGGCAGATTCTCAAGTCTGAAACTTTAAATCTCTTACAGACAAGATTTGAAAAAACAAACTTCAAGTCCACTTCAGCTTGTGAATTCCATAGCAGTTCTCTTTCCGTATCCAAAGGTGTTCTCGGCATCTTATTTTGAGACTCTGTATCAGTTTTAAATTATTGTTGTTGTTCAGTCACCAAGTCGTGTTCGACTCTTCACAACCCCATGCACTGCAGCAAGCCAGGCTTCCCTGTCCATCACCACCTCCTGGAATTTGCCCAAGTTCATGTCCATTGCATCGGTGATGCCATCCAACCATCTCTGTCGTCCCCTTCTCCTCCTGCGCTCAATCTTTCTCAGCATCAGGCTCTTTTCCAGTGAGTCAGCTCTTCACATCAGGTGGCCAAAGTATTGGACCTTCAGCTTCAACATCAGTCCTTCCAATGAGTATTCAGGGTTGATTTCCTTTAAGATTGACTGGTTTGATCTCCTTGCTCTCCAAGCGGCTCTCTTAAATTATTATACTGGATAAAATATTTAGGTTGTGTTTTGAGAGGTATTTTTTTCCCCCTGAAGTTGTTAAAATAGACTGCTTAATGTAGAATAAAGCTCACAATCAGTTAAAGCGGAATTCTGACTTCTTAGTTGGTATAACGGCAAACACTTTCGCAGTCTGAGGTGTGAGCAAGAATTTGTGTTGGGGTCCTCACCCTTTACTCTGGAAAGAGATGCTTGGAGAGTTTTGGAGTTCAGCAGATGTGGACATGGGGCAGCCCTGAGTTGCTGGGGAGCCTTGTTTTACACCAACACATACTCTAAGTGTCCTCTTTCTTAAAATATACACTGAATGGCATGGCAGTTCTCACCTTTTGTACTTAGAGAAATGTTGTTTTCTTACAAATGGAGTTGGGCTGGGCTTCCTTCATGGCTCAGTGGTAAAGAATCCGCCTGCAATGCAGGAGACCCAGGTTTGATCCCTGGGTCAGGAAGATCTCCTGGAGGAAGGCATGGCAAACCACTCCAGTATTCTTGCCTGGAGAATCTCATGGACAGAGGAGCCTGGCAGGCGACAGCCCACGGGGTCACAAAGAGTCAGACATGACTGAGCTATTTAGCATACACGCACACATCTGGAGAATGACTTTCCAGGAAGGGGTGTGTGTGTGCCTGCCCTTACACTAGGGCACGTGGATTTTTTGTCCAGGAGATAATCACGGGAAACCAGAGAGTCTCTGAACAACAGCAGGAAAGGATGAGGAGGTCATTCTGGCCACAAAACTGGAGGATGATCCATCCACCTGCTGAAGTTCTAGGCGGCCATGCTTTGCACCATATATTAATAACCCACACTTGGCAAGTCTTCCTTGAACAGCAGAATCGGATAAACTGTCACTCACGTGTTCACTTGGGTGTCTGATTTTGAATGTAAGGACCTGATTATCTTTATTCCCACTCCCCGTTTCTTCTTGCACATCACAGCTGAAGGCAAATTCATCCTCTAGGCTGCTCAGGTCAGGAAAATCTTGGATTCACCTTTCATTTTTCTCTTTCACTCACAGTCTGCATTCAATCCATCAGTAAAATTTGAATCTCCCTTCAAAATACTGCTCCTCTGCTGCAAATTCCAGGGGCTCATTTGCTATCAGTTCCTCCTTGCACTATTGCAAAGGCTTTCCAGTAGGTCACCTCCATCTGTTGCTGCCTCTGCAGTGTGTTTGTAAACCAGCAGCCTGAGTTGTGTGCCTTTAGTCAGATCCTTCAATATCTTCCCATTTCACCTTGAGTCAGAGGCCAAGTGTTTCCTGTGGTCTCAATGACTCTGTTACGTCGACAGCCACCCTCTAACAGTGTCTTGATCAAAGTCCTCCCTCTCCTTCACTCTGTTTCCAGATACTTCTGCATCACTTCTGTCCGTCCACTCTCAGAGGAAGCCCTACCTCAGGGCCTTTGCATGGGCTGTGCTTCCCTCCTGGAGCAGACTGCTCCTGATTGGTTGCATATAAACATTCTTATGTCAATTACGAATTGATGCTTTTGAGCTGTGGTGGTTGGAGAAGACTCTTGAGAGTCCCTTGGACTGCAAGGAGATGAAACCAGTCTATCCTAAAGGAAATCAGTCTTGAATATTCATTGGAAGGACGGATGCTGAAGCTGAAACTCCAATACTTTGGCCACCTGATGCGAAGAGCTGACTCACTGGAAAAGACCCTGATGCTGGGAAAGATTGAAGGTGGGAGGAGAAGGGGACGACAGAGGATGAGATGGTTGGATGGCATCACCAACTAGATGGACATGAGTTTGAGCACATTCCAGGAGGTGGTGATGGACAGGGAAGCCTGGCTTGCTGCAGTCCATGGGGTCACAAAGAGTTGGACACGACTGAATGGCTGAACTGAAACCCTCTTACATCTCACAGGTCTTTGCTCAATTCCGTGTTCTGATTCCTTCCCTGGTGAACTCCATTTAAAATAGTGAAACTTCCTGAAAACCCGTTCTCTCTTCTTGCTTTAGTTGCTGATTTACTCGGTGTTTTATTTGTGTGTTTTTTTATACACTATATTCCAAGTATATAGACAGCTCCTCTGTTGCAAATTTCAGGAGCTAATTTACTATCATCTCTTCTGCGAACTATTTCAAAGGCTTTCCAGTAGGTCTCCTCTTTCTGTTGTCCCAGCAGTGTGTTTGTAATGCAGCTGCCTAAGTTACTAGCCTTTAGTCAGATCCTTCAGGATCTTCCCATTTCACTCTGGGTAGAAGAGTTTCTATGTATATACAAACTCTGGCACTGGCTCATGTGTGTTCAGTCGTGCTTGACCCTTTGCGACCCCATGGACTGTGGTTTATCAGGCTTCTCTGTCCATGGGATTCTCCAGGCAAGAATACTGGAGTGGGTTGCTATTTCCTCCTCCAGGGGATCTTCCTGATCCAGGTATCGAACCCACATCTTTTGTGTCTCCTGCATTGGCAGGTGAATTCTTTCCTGCTGAGCCACCTGGGAAGCCTATAAACTTTATAAGGGCACATATTTTCAATCTTTCAAAATTTATTACTCTATCTCAGTGTCTAGATTTTTGTCTGATGTGAATATTTATTGAGTAAATAATTCTGAAGCCAAATAATGTTTCCATACTCCTATCTTTAAGAGTTGTATGTAAGGCAGGGGGAACTTTAAGCAAGAATGATAGAAGAAATAAAAATATTTCCCTCCATTTCAGCATGCATGATATGAGAGATTTATAGGCATGTTCTGGACATTTCTGACAAAGAGCAGAATGCCACAAAGCTATTGAAATCCCACAGAGTGGAATGCTGTAGTCTAGACCACTCACATTAGAAAACCATGTTGTGCTTTCAAATAAGTCACAAGAAATCCAGCATGTCCCAGAAAGGACTCACCGTTTTCTCCATTTCCAAGTGCTAAGTGTCCTATCTTCAGGTCACCACTTTGCAGACATAAAATCTCAGGATGGCATATTATACCTCCCTCTACATTGATTTAAATGCTGCATCTCGTTGAACTTGCCATTAAAACTGGTTTTCTTTTCCGATCTTCAACTTTGCCTTCCCTCTGCTGGAGCTTCATAACTCCACTCGCTCTGTTCCTTTCCATCTGTTTCTTTCCATCCTGGGTTCTGCTCTCTCTGCCAAAAGTTCTCAATCTTCTATGTGGTATGACTTTCCTACAAGCAACACACTCACATGGACAAAGCCAAACAGTCAGTCTCCTTCCCCATCACTGTTTGCAGAAATAAAGCAAATATTGCTGTGTTTTTTGGGTGTGAGAGTTGTTAAAATATTTTAAAGGCATAAAAGTAATGAAATCAGCCATTTGAAGATATAAAAAATGTCACGTAACTGGAACAGTAAATAAATTGCCAATTTTTATTTAAAACATTTTTATTTTTATAGGAAATAAGTCAAACATACTGAAAAGCAATGAAAATAATATAACAGATACCCAAGTATGGACCACCCAGATTTACCAGATGTTAAGCATTTGTTGCACTGGCTTCAGAGTTCTCCTCTTTGTTTTAAAGAGAAGAAAAGAGACAGCACTCAGCCTGGGCCTCCTCCATTCCTGTCTCATCCTCTCCAGAGACTAAAGTTTTATATGTCCTTACTGTGTGTATGTTTGCACCCCTATTGTGTTTCCATTATAAGCAATTTATATGATTATCCCTCTTGAATTTTTACTTAAATTGTATCATTATATTTA
The DNA here is from genome assembly GCA_024291935.2 of Okapia johnstoni. Classification (NCBI taxonomy): domain Eukaryota; kingdom Metazoa; phylum Chordata; class Mammalia; order Artiodactyla; family Giraffidae; genus Okapia; species Okapia johnstoni. The sequence continues at coordinate 4,222,875 of CM044321.1, read as the reverse complement.
CCCTTTTGTACCCTACTTTTGGCATCAACATATTTTGGTACATGGTAGTACAGTTCATTCAATCAATGGTCTTATGGGATTCCTATATTTGAAAAACCCACTGAGAAATGGAATATTTTCTGTCTTGTCAGTAAACAAGGATGTCACAGTCATCACTGATTGCAGCCCTTTAATGAGAGCTGGTCAGCCCTGAGGGAAATCGGGAAGGAGAAGAATGCCTTCCATCTAGCAGCCATCAGACTGCACTCACTCCCTATGGTGAGCTCTGAGGACAGGAAGTTCAGGATGTGAAAATACAGAATACTGATCATAGACAGCCAAGGTGCATATGAAAGGAGTAATTTCAGTGAGCCCGGACTCTTGCATCTTCCATTACATAAGAAACTGCTAAACGCCTTAACTTGGGTTATCTGGTATTCTTTAATTAACAATAGTCTTTTGATGTTCAGTCTACTTGCCCTTCTGAGAAGGAAATGGCAGCCCACTCCAGTATTCTTGCCTAGAGAATCCTGTGGACAGAGGAGCCTGGTGGGCTGCTGTCTATGGGGTCGCACAGAGTTGGACACGACTGAAGTGACTTAGCATGCATGCATGCATTGTTGAAGGAAAAGGCAGCCCACTCCAGTATTCTTGCCTGGAGAATCCCAGGGACAGAGGAGCCTGGTGGGCGGCCGTCTATGGGGTTGCACAGGGTCGGACACGACTGAAGCGACTTAGCAGCAGCAGCAGCTACTTGCCCTGAAGTTGCAAAACTTCTGTATAACCTGGTTTCTCCCTTCTGCCCTCCACCTTCTCAGAGCAGTTCTCTCAGGGTCACTTGAGATTCTTCCTCCTGGGCTTAAATCCTAAAAATTTCCACCAAATAAAACATAACTCTCAATTTTTAGGTTTTGTGTAATTTTTCAGCCATACCATCTACTTATGTATTCCCCTAGTGGGGAATAGTAACTTTGTTCCAGTTTTCTCATTATCTCACTGCTACAAACACTATTGCAGCAAAAATCCTTGTGCACATAAGGTAGACCTTCTAATCCAGAGAAAATTTGCAATCCCTCCACTTAGTGAACACACCTCTTCAGCTCTCCACAGTATAATACTATGGTCTAGATGGTTGTACAAGTCACACGACCACATTATATCAGAGTTCCTTCTATCCTTATTGTCACACAGAGTGATTAATAGTTTTTCCAGAATGATGAATTGAAATCGAACTTCATCACTGGTTTAATTGCATTTCCCTTATTCTTAACAATGTTGCAGGAATATATTCATGTATTTACTGGCTCTTCTCATTTTCTTTACTCTGCATGGCATAATGTTCACAATTTTTGTGCACTCCTTCATTGAGTTGTTTGCTTGTTTCATTAATTTGTAGCATAATCTATTTTTATTCTAATCTTTTATAGGCATATGTGTTGGACTTCCCAGGTAACTCAGTGGTAAAGAATTCACCTGCCAATGCAGGAGACGCAGGAGACTTGGGTTTGATCCTTGGGTTGGGAAGATCCCCTGGAGGAGGAAATGACAGCCCACTCTAGTATTCTTGCCTGGGAAATCCCATGGACAAAGAAGCATGTTGAGCTACAGTCCATGGGATCACAGACTCTGACACTACTGAGCTGAGCACACACGCATGCATGGGTATATGTGTTACATAGATTACAAATATTCTCTTCCAGTCTGTAGTTTGTTTTCACTCTAATTGTGTTGAGTTGATAGCAGTTTGTTTGAATTTCTAATTTTAATTAGGCGAACTTAATCCATCTTTAGTGTTTTGTATGTGTATGAGCTTTACTTGATAGAAGCTGCTCAACAACAATGACATATATCCTCTATTTTCTTCTATTTTTAAAGTCTTGTTGCTCAGTTGCTCAGTCATATCCAACTCTTTGTGACCCCGTGGACTGCAGCACACCAGGCTTCCCTGTCCATCACTATCTGTGTAGTTTGCTCAGACTCATGTCCCTTGAGTTGATGATGCCATCCAGCCATCTCATCCTCTGTCACTCTCTTCTCCTGCCCTAAATATTTCCCAGCATCAGGGTCTTTTCCAAGGAGCTAGCTCTTCACATCAAGTGGTCAAAGTACTGGAGCTTTAGCATCAGCCCTTCTAGTGAATATTCAGGGTTGATTTCCTTTAGGATTGGCTGGTTTGATCTCCTTGCTGTCCAAGGGACTCGTAGGAGTCCTCTCCAGCATCACAATTTGAAAGCATCAACTCTTCAGCGCTCAGCCTTTTTTAACTATCCCTGGGCCCAAAGCAACACAGCACCAGGCCACCCTTTCCCCAGAGACTCCAGGGAGAATCTGGTCCTTACCTCTCTTTCAGCTGTTGCTGGCTGCCAGTATTCTTTGGCTTGTGGTTACGTCTTCAAGTTTCTCTGTTCTCTGTCTTCACATTGCCTTCTTCTGCATGTGTCAAATCTCCCTGTACCTCCTTCCTATAAGGACACTGTGGTTGCACTTAGGGCTTACTAATCTGGAATACTTATCTCCATCTCAAACCCTCAATTTAATTACATCTTCAAATCACCATCTCCCTTTTTTGTCATATAAGGTAACATGTACAGGTTCCAGGAAACAGAAGGTGACTGTCTTTGGTGGTGGTGCTGGTAGCGGAGACACAGGATGTAACATTTTTCAACCTACCATAGTAACTTTATAATGAAAATAATTGGTTAACACTGGACAGTCATTAGAAATTTGCTTGCTTTTCTTAAAAAAAATTAATATACTACTCAAAATTTAGAAAGTATTATCATGGGAATAATATTGATTGTACTTTAATTTATATAGCAAATAAATAATTGACAAAGTTTGATACTTATGACATTTTGCCCCAGAAATGGGGGCAGGTATCACAATGTTAGCAGTATCTTAGATTTCAGCAGTTTTTAAATAATTTTGTTTTGAGTATAGTTGATTTATAATGTTTTAGTTTCAGGTGTACAGCAAAATGAATCAACTACACATACATATGTGTATATATTTTTTTTTTCTCCAGTACTTTTTAGAACCTTTTCCCACAAAGGCCATTACAGAGTATTGAGTAGAGTTCCCTCCACTCTACAGCAGGTTATTATTAGATATCTATTTTATATACAGTAGTGGGTATATGTCCATATCAATCTCCCAGTTTATCCACCCCCTCCAATCCTCTGGTAACCATAAGTTTGTTTTTTATGTCCATGAGTCTACTTCTGTTTTGTAAATATGTCCATTTGTATGCTTTTTTTATATTCCACATGTAAGTGATATCATACAATATTTGTCTTTCTTGGTCTGACTTACTTTACCCAGTATGGCAATCTCTAGGCCCATGCATGTTGCTGCAAATGGTGTTATTTCATTCTTTTTTACGGCAGAGTAGTATTCCATTGTGTATGTGTGCCACATCTTCATTATCCATTCCTCTGTTGATGGACCTTTAGGCTGCTTCCATGTCCTGGCTATAATAAAAAGTGCTGCAGTGAACTTTGGGGTGCATGAACAATTGTTTTGAAAGGAAGACCTAATTAAATTATTTCATCTCAGTTGGTGTGGGCTTCCCACGTGGCAGACTGGTAAAGAATCCACCTGCCAATGCAAGAGAAGCAAGATACTCAGATTCGATCCCTGGGTAGGAAAGATTCCTTGCAGAAGGGAATGGAGACCCACTCCAATATTCTTGCCTTGAACATTCCATGAACAGGAGAGCTTGGCGGGCTACAGGCCTTGGGGTCACAAAGAGTCAGACACAACTGAGCACATACTCACACATGCTCTCATTTGGCGTGTAACGCCTTTTACCTATTGTCTCTTACCTACTTTTCTCCTTTCACCTTCTTTTGCATTTCCCTATTTTCTCCTCCTCCTGCCTCTGCTCCTCACCCAGGCAGACACAAAGGGGCCATGTGCAGGCAGAAATAGTGGAGGTTAGTGATTTGAACTCTAACTCAAACCAGGGCTTGACAATGCTATCCGGTAACCAGGGGAGATGCGGGCAGAGGAGTGGACCATCCATGCTCTCTTTTCATGGATGTCACCTCCATCCACAGAGTGAAAGTGCTAATTTCTCTGTCGTGCCTGACTCTTTTGCAACCCCGCAGCATAGCCCACTAGGCTCCTCTGTCCTTGAAATTCTCCAGACAAGAATACTGGAGTAAGTTGCCATTTCCCTTTCCAGGGGATCTTCTCAACCCAGAGATTGAACCCAGGTCTCTTGCGCTGCAGGCAAATTTTTACCTTCTGAGCCACCAGGGAAGCCCACATAAAGCAATGCTGAAAGTGCACCTGCCTTAGGAGTGATTGATGCAGGTGGTTGATAGCTACCCATTTAATGGTTCCAGAGGGAGTATTAATCCCTGTATGAACAGCTTGAAGGAATCTCAGGGGTGGGTCTATGGCTGGGGCAGAAGCCGACTTTAGTTAATTTGGGTTGATATATCAATCAACATGTATTTATCAATATACCTAGGCGTCCTCAGTCATGTCTGACTCTTTGCAACCCCACAGACTGTAGCCCGCCAGCTTCCTCTGTCCACGGGATTTCCCAGGCAAGAATACTGGAGTGGGTTGCCATTTCCTTCTCCAGTTATCAATATATATATCTGTATAACTGGTGAACTTTGATAAAATAAGGGATAGTACTCATTTTGCTTTTCTCTCTAGAACCACGGAGACGACAATGTTTTGTACACAGTAGGAGCTCACTGAATGTCTCTAGTGTGAATACCTTTGTCTGGGTCAGAAACCATTTCACCATCAAATGCTTTAGAAGATTAGAATTTTAAAGATTGAAATTTTGCTAGAAAGAGGAACTACAAATGAAAAAGAAAAGGTTAAGTATGAAAACTGACTAATTATAGGATTCAGAGGCCAAGCTGTGATTTTTTTTATTTTGGGGGGACAGGAAATCTTGAGGTTTTTTGGTGAAGTTCAAAGACAGCTATTGCAACAGCTTTGGAGACGATTCCAGGTCAGTTGTGTGGGTGTCTCTGCTGCACATGAAGTCATCCTTGAAATCTTCCTCTCATAAATGGACTGTTATTTTAGCCTTGGTGATGAACTGGAATAGAACATGGCCCAATACTAGAAATTTTTTGTGGGGGGAAAATAATGCTGCCTAAGGATTATGTGAGTTCCCAGGTAGTGCAGCGGTGAAGAACCCGCCTGCCAATACAGGAGATACATGAGATGTGGATTCGATCCCTGGGTCGGGAGGGTCCCCTGGAGAAGGAAATGGCAACCCACTCCAGTATTCCTGCCCAGGAAGCCCCATGGACAGAGGAGCCTGGCGAGCTACAGTCCATGGGATCGCAGAGCCGGACGTGACTGAGCACACATAAGGATTATGTGGACAACATTTAACAGTTAAAACAAATCAAAAGCACTTTGTCTTGGGGGACCAGCTCTAGATTTTTATCATGTATTTTGTTTTGGAGGCTCTTTCTGAAATGATGCTTTCTTGATGTGAAATACTTGTGGCTCAATTCCATTTCTTTACTGACACTTGAGGGGAAATCTAATCAATAACTCACTATATATTAGGTTGAATCTCAAATAAAGCAATGTGATGAATATCATTCCATTTGTAGTTGACATATTATCCTAAGTCACATGGTTCGATACCAGACAGAATGGTTTGACCCTTGAGCTTAATGTTTCTGAATTTAAATCTGTGGACTGATGACTACAAACGACCCCTCTCTGTGTCTTCTTTAGGGGGTCTCTGACAGCTGTTCAGTATGTGGGAAACTATCAAGATGAGGAGATAGTTTCCTGAGAGTATAGGCTTGTGCCTTGGTTTCTGAGGGCTGCTGTCAGACACAGTGTGGGAGGATGGTGGTTAAAACAACGGGATGTATCTTTGACCTTCTGGAAGCTGACAATTCAAATCAAGGTGTTGGCAGCTCTGGTTTCTCCTGAGTACAATGCTTCCTCGCTCCTTCCTAGCTTCTAGTGATGGATGACTGTCCATTCCTGGCCCCCCTTGACTTGCAGCCGCATCACTCCAATCTCTGCTCTGTCCTCAGCAGGCACTCTGTTTTCACATGGATGCTTCTCTCCGTGTCTTACATAGACACCAGCCATACTGGATTAGGGACTCACCCTCCTGCAAGAGGACCTCATCTTAACCTAATTACATCCACAAAGACCCCATTTCCAAATCAGGTCAGGGTGTAGAGTGACACAGGCACCCTTATGACGAAGTCTTCAACGACGGGAGAGCCAACCAGGCGCTCTGGTGATGACAATGGCGTGGCAGGATTTCAGGACGTTTGAGCAGGAAATATTACGTCAGGAGTGAAGGAGAGGGTGTAGGAGGCGAGAGGAGGGAAGACCACTCGCCTCATTGTTGCATTCCTTGGTGCTGAGGCTTTGAACACAGCTTCTGGGGAAAGCTATGAGGGATGTAGCTTCTGGACAGGACCGGGAAGAGGACGAAGATGCAGGAGGGACGATGTAGAGAGAAGCCGAGGAAAACTCTAGAAGGGAGGTGGTCTCTGAGAGGGTGACAGCAAACAGAAATCACAGAGGAGCATAGAGGGTTTTAGTGACTGTTCGCTGGAGACGACAAACGAGCAGTGACGCCATGTTTTCGTAAAAGTGTAGGATGAGAAAGGGACACAGAGCCCTCCCCGCCGACTCCACCCGACGTGAGTGAGTCCAGAGTGGAGGCTCTGCTCAGAAACTCCCCTGGTCAGCACCCCTGGGCGCTGGCTGTGTGCCAGGCTTTGCGACTACCTAGGAGCACCGTCCCAGGCTGGGAAGGAGTGAGTCGCTGCGGGGTCATGGAGGTGGAGCGCGAAGTGAAATATGTCTCGGAACCACATAAAGTCACAGGAGCACGTAGAAGGCTCGTTGACTCGTCCTGGCCCCGCCCAGCAAGGCTGGTGATGGCGTAAGAGCCCGGCATTGAGGAGGTTGGAGGGAGAGCAGATTCCGGGCTTCTGGGTGGACGGGGGGGAGTGGCGTGGATGTTACGGTTGTAGAACCCCAGGGTCCCTGAATGCTGGGCTGAAGAGTTGGGTGAGTCTTCCGGTCACGAGCCTTTAAGGAGGAACTGAAGAACGCCCTCTGAAGGACTTGGGCAGGAGTCAAGCCTTTATGAAGTGAGAGCCTGGCTTCTTGTGTCATTGACTCAATGGACCTAGTTTTGAGTGTGTGCTGCAGTCCGTGGGGTCGCAAAGAATCGGACACGACCGAGCGACAGAACACTAACAACCCGGCCTCTTGCCTCCTGAGACCACGACCGCTCTGTGGGCGGCCACTGAGAAACTCTTCAAGAGTGATCCTGTCAGAGGAGAAGGGCGTCTAAAAACGGTGCTGTAAATGGGGCTGACTGACAAATGCTCAGTCTCCCATGTGGTTCACTGAGGTCGGTAAGTGCCCCCATATTTCAGTTCGCATCAGGAACTTTATTTTCATGTAAACTCTCTCATGTGTCTGACTCTGCAACCCCCTGGACTGCAGCCCACCAGGCTGCTCTGTCCGTGGAAATATCCAGGCAAGAGTACTGGAGTGGGTTGCCATTCCCTTCTCCAAGGAATCTTCCTGACCCAGGGATCCCACCCGAGCCTCCTGAATTGCAGGCGGATTCTTTACCGTCTGAGCCACCAGGGAAGCCCCATCATATTAAGCCACTAATTGTTAATTCGTCCTCTTGTCATTCCCTGAGGATGTTAAAGGACAGAGTGTAAGATGAGATGAACTTCTACGTATCAGGCTGTTGACCTCTGCAGTTCTTTTTTTTTTCTTCTCCTTCATAATTCTTTTCATTGTTTTTAGCCTGTGGAAAACCATCCATTATGTATTATTGTCAAGTGCTGTGTAGAGGTTGTGGATTTTGATGAAAAGTCCCCTTTGATAGATAAAAGAGGATACTAATCAGGCCTAAACCTAGAGAAATAAGTGTGAGGGATCGCTCCAAGTCCTCTGTCAGCCTCTTCTAACTGTGCCCTGCAACGGAATGATGGGGACGCAGATAAGGGGATGTGAAGAGACAGTCTGTGTGGACTTAGGGCTTTTGATCACGGATCGCACCTAGCAACTGATTCTGCACTGACCTTAGAGGTAAACAATGTCAGGACCAGAATTGCTCCATAGCTTAATAATCTCTATAGAAGGAGATTTGGAAAGTCATTATTAGCATGACCATTGACACTAAAATAAATACGCTTGCTTTAAGTGTTCTGGAAGAGAAGTCACTTTAAAATGACCACGAAGAATTAGAAAGATTATATCACAAAGAAGAAAGATAGCCAGAGACCATTTTTACGACCACTGATTTATAATTCACTGATTGGTCTTATTACTTATGTGAATATGTGAACCATATTCATAACTCTAAATCTCTTTGATATTTTTCCAGATATTGCAATCTGTTTTCTGGAAATGGTCTTAAATAAACCAATCTGGTATTAAGATAATGAAAGAATTTAATTTTCCCTTTTTCTGTGTGCTCTGTATCATTTTTCTCTCAAACTACCTGTGGTGAGAAGCCAGATTTTAAAATTTCCATCTCATTGAAAAACTGTGTATTTGTAAAATACAAATGAAGTGAAGTGCTAAGAAATGAACAGAAAAGAAAAGGTGTACAAAATACAAGCCTCAATTTTTTAAAATTTATTTTATTAAAGTATAGTTGATTTAAAATGTTGTGTTAGTTTCTGCTGTGCAGAAAAGTGATTCAATTACATATATATTGTATGTATAATGTATATGTGACTCTATATACACACACACATATATATTCCTTTTCATATTCTTTTCCATTACTGTTTACCACAGGATACTATACTGAATATAGTTCTCTGTGCTGTGCAGTAGGACCTTACTGTTTATCCGTTCTATATGTAATAGTTGGCATCTGCTAACCCCAAACTCCCAATCCAGTCCTCCCCAGCCTCTCTTTTCCTTGGCAACCACAAGTCTGTCCTCTATGTCTGTAAGTCTGTTTCTGTTTTGTAAATAAGTTCATTTGTGTCGTATTTTAAATTCCACATATAAGTGATATCATGTGATATTTGTTTTTCTCTGTCTGACTTCCTTCATATAGTATGATAATCTTTATCCATGTTGCTGTAAAAGGCATTATTTTGTTATTTTTTTATGACTCAGTCATGCTCCATTACATATATATATAAATGCAGGAGACCCAAATTGGATCCCCGGGTAGGGAAGGTCCCCTGGAGAAGGAACTGGCAACCCACTCCAGTATTCCTGCCTGGAGAATTCCACCAACAGAGGAGACAGGCAGGTACAGCCCATGGGATCCAAAGAGTCAACGACGGAGCGATTAACTTTCACCTTTCATATATATGCCACATCTTCTTTATCCATCTGTTGATGGGCATTTAGGTTACTTCCATGTCTTGGCTATTGTGGATAGTGCTGTAACAAACATTGGGGTGTATGTATCTTTTTGAATTATAGTTTTGTCTGGATATATGTCAATGGGACTGCAAGATCATATGGCAATTCTATTTTTAATTTCAAGAAACCTCCATACTGTTTTCCATAGTGGCTGCTCCAATTTACATTCCCACCACCAACAATGTCAGTTCAGTTCAGTTGCTCAGTTGTGTCCAACTCTTTGTGACCCCATGGACTGCAGCACGCCAGGCCTCCCTGTCCATCACCAACTCCTGGAGCTTACTCAAACTCATGTCCATTGAGTCGGTGATGCTATCCAACCATCTCATCCTCTGTTGTCCCCTTCTCCTCCTACCTTCAATCTTCCCCAGCATCAGGGTCTTTTCAAATGAGTCAGTTCTTTGCATCAGGTGGCCACAGTATTGGAGTTTCAGCTTCAGCATGAGTCCTTCCAATGAATATTCAGGACTGATTTCCTTTAGGATGGACTGGTTAGATCTCCTTGCAGTCCAAGGGACTCTCAAGAGTCTTTTCCAACACCACAGTTCAAAAGCACCAATTCTTCAGCACTCAACTTTCTTTATAGTCCAACTCTCACATCCATAAATGACTACTGGAAAAACCATAGCTTTGACTAGACAGACCTTTGTTGGCAAAGTAATGTCTCTGCTTTTTAATATGCTGTCCAGGTTGGTCATAACTTTTCTTCCAAGGAGTAAGCATCTTTTAATTTCATGGCTGCAGTCACCATCTGCAGTGATTTTGGAGCCCAAGAAAATAAAGTCTCTCACTGTTTCCCTTGTTTCCCCATCTATTTGCCATGAAGTGGTGGGACCAAATGCCATGATCGTAGTTTTCTGAATGTTGAGTTTTAAGCCAACTTTTTCGCTCTCCTCTTTCATTTCCATCAAGAGGCTCTTTAGTTCTTCTTCACTTTCTGCCATAAGGTTGGTGCCATCTGCATATCTGAGGTTATTGATATTTCTCCCAGCAATCTTGATTCTAGCTTATGCTTAATGTAGGAAAGCCTCAACTTTTTTAATCTCTGGACTCAATGGATGTGAAATCACTTTGTCAAAATAGTTCCTCTCAACTTCAGCACCTGACTAGCCCAGGACACATAGCAGTTTGGGAGTAGCATCTTTGCAGAAGCACGGCTCATATGTACACTGTAAGCAAGGAGGCCTTGATTCCAACCCAGTCATTTCCACCCAGTTCCTACTGGGAAAAGAACTCACCATCCCCAGCATGGTGAGGGGATGAATAAGATGAGTAAGTCCTCCTTTCCACCCCAAAAGGCCTCACAGTTGGATGCTGAATTTCTAATGAATCAGGCACTCTCGTACTCAATCCTACAGAATTTTGTTGGAAGCCTCTTTTATTGAATAATTATTTTTAAATGTAAAATCATGAATTTGATCATTTAAAAATGCCTCTTTCTCCAAAATCTTTTTCTATAACCAATTTTTGTTATTGAATAATTACCTACATATATTTCAATTCACATCCTAGATTTTTTTCTTTTTCATATATGCTTGGAAATTCCCTCATAGTCCTTTCTCTGTAGATTTCCTTTCTTGATGTTCCACAAGAAAAATATCCTTGTAACTTCCCTTACTCTGCTAAACTACACTCTATGTATTATTTCAATGTTATTTTGACTTCTAATACTATTGCTAAAAGTGATAACTTTACCTCTTAGATTACTGTTGGTTCATTTAACAAGAGTACGGTCTTTTTATGTGGTAAAGGTGAAAATATAACACAGTCCTAGATCCCCAGGGACCTCTCACAAAATCTCACTTTATTAAGCTATCAAATTGGGATGTAATTATTCATTAATGAATATTTTGGTGAAATGCCACCATTGTGTGTGTGCCCGTGTTACTGTATTTGACCTCTAGTTCTAGTTCATATTTACTCAGATGATACGAGACTGTTACAAGGGACAATAAACTTTATTAGTGAAGAAATATGATGCCATTGCTGCCTCCTAATTTACCACGCTCTCACGAGCGTAGGAAGAAATTATAAAACTTTGACAGCGTTTTGCTTCAGACGATCTGTGAGTTATTATCTAGCACTATTCGTTCTCCTCTGCGCTCACAAATTGATTTTGGATGATTTGTTCAGGTTTTTCCAGGTAAGGAAAATAAGCTGACGCCTGTAAGTTCCAAGGTCATTGTTCATCCCATTTTTAAATCTAGACACTGCATTTGCCCTTTGCAAGTCCTCTACTGCTTCACAGTGTCCTCCATGAGTCCTTAAAAATAACGGCCGATCGCCTGATGGCTGAATATTTCATCCAAGTTCTCCAACATAATAAACTGTTAGTCCTACACATTTGAACAACAACAACAAAAAAGGTGGAGGCAGGGAATGGCTCAGATCAATAAAATGAGACATGAAAAGGGAGAAGTTACAACCAATACCACAGAAATACGAAGGAATGTAAGAGATCACTATGAGCAACTCTATGCCAATAAAATGGACAATCTAGAAGAAATGGATAAATTCTTTGAAAGATGTCAGCTCCTAAGACTGGGCCAGGAAGAAATGAAATTGAATATGAACAGACCAGTTACCAGTAGTGAAATTGAATATGAACAGACCAGTTACCAGTAGTGAAATTGAATCTGTGGTTAAAAAATTCCCAACAAACAAACGCCCATGACCAGATGGCTTCATAGGAGAATTCTACCAAACATTTAGAGAAGAGAGAATACTGATCTTTCTGAACAAATCTATTCTTTCAAAATTATTTTTAAGTAGAAAGAAGCAGGAAGATGACCTCATTAACGGGATAAAGATAGAAAACCATTTACTCACTGGAGCCCATTTGGTTCTGATAAGAGAACACCAACCAAGGTTTGATGGAAAAGCTCCATTAAATGTGATTTCTAATTTTCTTATGTAAACACCAGATTGTATTCAAAGAGTGGCATGCTAATTTTGTGTTCCCTCCCACAAGGAATACAAAAAGTGAACAGCACTTGTCACTCTTACAGGATTTTAACCAGAATTGCAAACCCATGTGGCCCATAAAGAGGACCAGGCTTTTGGCTAAAAGTGGCTTAGCCCATCAGGATGAGAACATTTATTGGGATGCTGGGAATATCACAGCTTCTGTAAGAGCTCCAAAGACATGCAGTAGATGCTAAGTGAATGAGCACACAGCCCTGGAGGTCATTTCTGCTCGGAGTCTGCCCAGGTGACCCTGTGGCCGGATTGGCCCCCTGGGAGGTGCAGGCTCTTTTCCAGTTTGTGTGAGGATGCTCTCAGATGCTCCCTGCCCAAGTCAACGCTGGGTCCTCACTGGCCCAGGGGAGGGAATTTAGTGCAGAGCTCTTTTTCGATCTCCACTCACCTCTCTGGGTCCACCCAGTTAAGGGCTTTGACCTTCAGGGACACCCATGTTTTCCTGAGTCATGTCCAGGGTGTTTGCAACCCCGCCCCCCACCAGTGACAAGAACTTGAAGCACAGGCACCTCACACCCGTTCTCTGCACCTGTGTCTTTTGGTATTCAGTCCTGAAAACTAGATGTCGAGCTAGTCCTCTGTCAAGGTCACTTAATGGGTTAATTTGCTTATAAAACGGATCGGTTTCCTGAAGCAGATAGACATGTACATGAATCTGGCTAGTAGGAGCCAACACTGTTGCAAGATTCCTCCTAACTTGACATATCTGAGAGAAATGGAATGCGTGTTTCCTAGGCTTCCCAAACCGTCTGGGGATGTGAGGGTGGGGAAATGACATTTCCGGAATGAAGCTCTCAGTCTCTCTGTTGAAGCCGACCCCCACCCCTGCCCCACAGCAAAAGGGGTAGGTAGGTAGAGCGGGGGTATAATATCCACCTCATCTTTAAACACCAAACACCACTTCCACAACATCATTGATAATCTAGATCAATTCAGATCTCTGAGAGGGGCATTTATACATGTGCTTATTGTTCAGTCACTAAGTCGTGTCCAACATTGTGACTCCATGGACTGCAGCACGTCAGGCTTGAGGACACACCAATTGAACACATCATCATCAATGACTAGAGAGTCAGATACTTAGCGTACTTGGACCACAACTTTGCCTGAGTAGTTTGAGAAAGTTAAGATAACTGTGGTTAATAGCCTTTTGTTTACATGTGTTCACTGGCATCAAATTTCCTTCCATTTGCAGGAACAAGGAAGTACATTTGGTCCCAATGTGAAAAAAAAAAAAAGTATTTTGTCTATATTGATGGCCTGGTGGCTCAGTGGTAAAGAACTTGCCTCCTAAGGCAGGAGACATGGGTTCAATCCCTGGGTCAGGAAGGTCCCCTGTAGAAGGAAATGGCTACCCAGGCTCGTATTCTTGCCTAGAGAATCCATGGACTGAGGAGCCTGGCCGGCTAGAGCCCATGGGATCACAAAAGAGTCAGACACGACTTAGCAATGAAAACAACAACATATTGATGGCCATTCAGTGTTTAACTTTGAAAGAAAAGTGAAATCAACAACAAAGCAACAACATATTGATGGCCATTCAGTGTTTAGGTATTATTGTTAAGATACTACATACGCATTTTTGGTAAAACCTGCTGGTATGGGAAACATGTAATTGCAGTTGTCAGAACTTGTATTAAGAGTTTAGTTGTAGCTACCAGAGCACCTACAGATACTAGTTTTGTGATATTAAGGGAGCTTAAATCTTGAACCAGAGGAAAAGAGAAATGAAAGGGAAAAGCAGAGAGAGACACTTGTTTTTCTTTTTTCTTTTTTCTTTTTTTTTTACCTAATTGCAAGAAAAGAAATGGGTACTTGGCATGCCTTGAACTGAAGGCAACCTGCAGGGGCCATTGCAGGCAGCATTTTGTTGTATAATTTAATGACCCTCACATACTTCTATCAAGGTGTCTGAGGCATTTTCCCCTTTTGGTACAAATCTCATGGTAACCTTTGCTCCCCAGTGGTTTAAATCACATTCTTAAGGGATTAAATTGTTATGACAAAAGAGGAATGTTTAGATACTGGTCTCTGCAGCTGAAAATTTGTCAGATTAGAAACTGTGTATTTTATAATCTTTAGATCAAAGAAGCTCTCCATCAAAGCTTTACGTCTACTACAATATTTTCCCAACCTTTGTTGAACCTGAATTGTTTTGGATTATCTCACGTCGGGTTCACTGAGTCCGCCTGGACTAATGTGTAGGGCCAAGCTTTCTCCCAAATATTTTAAACATTCTGCATACTAAGCTCCAGGTACTTGCTGACAGAACCAAGCAGCCTGCCTTGACAGTCTTTGTAACTTTAGTCCCAGAGTGGATGCTTTTTCAGATTAGTATGATGGATAAAACGCCGTAGGGCAACCGTTTACCTTGCATTAAGAACACTGCTCCCTGTCTTTAACCAGCTGACCAGATTGCTCCATAAAGAGACCTTTTTATAGAGTTTTTACATCTCGATGGATTAGGTATCATTACCCCGTTGGAAAAGAACAGTTCAATTTTCTCAGAAGAATGGTTTGTCAGAGCAGGGCAGTTTGTCGTTATCCATCTCTAAATCCAGCAATCATGTTTCCCAAACAGGCACAAAGCCATGATCATTCAAAGTTCAAACTGCCAATTAATTTAGAATCTGCTCCTTGAATTCCTTTATGACTGTACTGCCATGAATTCAGAAAGGCAAGCTTGAGGTCAACTTGGTGGGATCTATTATAAATATCTTTGTATGTTAAAGGAACAAAAAAAAAATCGATGCCGTCTTTCATTTGACGGAAGATATTTTCAAAATTGTATTTTCAAAAATGTTTTGAAGGGGGACGCAAATTAAGATTAAGTGCTTTGAAAATCACTTTTTTCATGTAATGAAAAGGACAACACGAGGATGTAGCATGTGAAAATTTAAGTGGATGGCATTTATCTCTGCACATTAGATGTTTTCCGTTCATATATCATAGAGGGTAACGTGCATTGTCAAAGAGATGAAGGACTTTATATTCCAGAAAAGCAGAAGACGATAAATATGAATGCTGTTTCCTCTTTCAGACCATCACCTTTATTGTAACACGCTGGTATATTTCTCAAATGAGTTATGAGGATCAGTTTTGAAAGGGTGCGTCCTGAAATTTATTGTTGCTCCTAGAATTATGTTCATCATATAAAATCCACAGGAGAAATGTCTTATGTTTTTAGTATTTGGAAAGAGTTGTGGGGTTTTTGTTGCAATTGCTTTGCTTAAAACTTAGGAGCACAGTATCCCCTGTATCTGGTCATTTCCTCCCAGCTTTCTGAGTGCTAATGCTAAGTTGCTTCAGTGGTATCCGACTCTTTGCGACCCTATGGACTGTAGCCCTCCGGGCTCCTCTGTCCATGGGATTCTCCAGGCAAGAATGCTGAAGTGGGTTATCATTTCCTCTTCCAGGGGATCTTCCCGACCCAGGGATCAAACCCCTCATTCATGTTTCCTGCTTTGGCAGGCGGGTTCTTTACCACTAGCACCACCTGGGAACTTCTGCGGGCTGAACATTTCAGTCTAGGTTTGCAATCTGGCTTCAGCAAGGTGTAGAGGGAGCTGGGGCCTCCCTGTGCAACCTGAAAGCCCGCTCTTGATCCCTTTTTGCTTTCCAACCTTTCACATTGCCTTTAGATTGTTTTGATTGCCTATCATTTTGTTATTTCGGCCACACAGAGCTGTGTGCGACGAGATCTTAGTTCCCCAGCAGGGGTCCAACAAGAGTCCCCCACCCTGAGAGCTCCGAGTCTTTTTTTTTTTTTTGAGTTTAGTTTCAAGTGACCAACACACATGAGAAGACGCTCAACACCAGTCATTATTAGAGAAATGCAAATTAAACCTACAGTGAGGTATCCCCTCACACCTGTCAGAATGGCCGTCATCAAAAAATCTACAAACATTAAATGCTGGAGAGAATGTGGAGGAAAGGGAACCCTCTTGCACTGTTGGTGGGAATGTAAATTGATACAGTTACTATGGAGAATGGTAGGGAGCACAAAGTCTTAGCTCCTGGATCACCAGAGAAGTCGTTTTATTACCCATCTTAATTAACTTTGTTATATTGTATAGATTTTCATAAGTTAACATCCTCTTGGGAACAAGTAAAGGGTAAAACAAAAAAAAATAGGACTTTTTTTAAGGGTAAATAATCATGTGAAATAAAGGCAAAGATTGAGTATGTGCGGATATACAACATGAGTAGAACGTGACCTTGCCCTAGTCTAGAGTGGGTCCCAGGAGATCCCCCTGTGTTACCAGGAGCCTCTCAGCAGTGTAAGCCTGTCCAGAGTCCCCCAGCAATGTTGGGGACCTTGCCTTGTCCTCCAAACCGGCCATCTGGACAACGACAAGCCTTTCCCTACAAAGATCTGTACTACAAGAAGTTTCATGGTGTCAGGAAATGCCCTCCTTGTTCTCAAGGAGGCAGCGCTTTGCTGAGGCAGACATCAAATGTACAAAAGTAGAATTCCTTTTGAGACAACTAACACTGATGTTGACCTGGACATGACTGACTAGTTCTGCAGAGGTATTTTTGTGTCTTCAGGAAAACGAGCTGCTGGGATGGTTGAGGAGCAAGAACTAGTAGACTGAGGAATTCACTGGAGTCTTAACTCAGGGGTCAAGGAGAATGTGGGAGGCAGTCGTGGGTACTGGCCATGCCTGCAGCCCGGATAGCGTAGGGGAGGTTCAGGATATCTGGCTTTTCCCCAAGTTAGGGTCATCAGAAGTCTTAGCCGGTTCAGTTTGGGGAAATGTTGTTGTTTTCTAAATAAAAAGTAGGAGAGAGGATTAAAATGACAGAATGTAGGAAATAACCAGTGACAACTTTGAAAATTAATGCCCCTAACAGCTGTGATTTATTCAATAGTAGTTTGTCCTTGCTCTCCATTTGGTAGCCCCTGTGATCTATAATCCTCATGGCCATCCTGAGATGTCATCATCAGTATTCCTGATTTATAGATGAACCAAACACAGACACACTGACGTATGGTCCCTCAGCAAACTGCAACAAAAGTGAGGCTTGAATCTAGGTCTCTCTGATTACAAAGACCATTCTCTTAACCATTCAATAATGTATTTCATGGGGTATTTTATGTTGACTCCCATGAATACATACCACTTTCATGCTGTTTTTAAGCTTTATGGAAATTTGCCAATTCTGGATATTTCACATAAATTAATCATATAATATATGGTCTCTTGTGACCAGTTCTTTTCATCTAGCATACTGTTTTCAAAGTTCATCCATAGAGTAACAACTATCACAGTATTCCTTGTAATTGCCTATTAATGCCTTTACCATATTTACTTATCCTTCTATCAATTGATAGATATTGCTTCCACTTTTTGGCTATTATGAATCATGCTACTCCGAACATGTGTACACATTTGGGGTGGACATACACTTTCATTTCTCTTGGCTGAATACCTAGGAGTGGACATGCTTGATAACATGAAAATCTGTGTTTAACATTTGGATGAACCACCAGAGTGTTTATGGAATAGCGTCACCATTTTCTCCACATCCTTGTCATTGCCTTTTTGATTCTAGTCATTCTAGCATGTGCATGTGTGCATACGTGTGTGCGCGCACGCGCGCGCGCGTGTGTGTGTGTGTGTGTGTGTGTGTGTGTGTGTGTGTGTGTGTGAAGTGGGGTCTCACTGTGCTTTTGATTTACATTTCCGTAAGGGCTGATGATGCTGAGCATCTTTTCATGTGCTTATTGGTCATTTGGACCCTACTGCAGCCTGCCCCTCCAGGAAGGCTCCGTAGCCCTCGACTGGGGCTGGGGGGAGAGGAATGTCTTCATGCAGGTTTGCATCCACCTGCAGTGGCACCTCCGCTGTGGTGAGCTAAAGACGGTGGGGAGTGGGGATAGTGAAATGGATCATGGCTCAAATGCCACAGACTCCTGGTGCTCATATTGAAACTTAGTTGGTTGTGGTTCCATCACTCATGTCCGACTCTTTGGAACCCCATGGACTGCAGGACGTCAGGCTCCACTGTCCTTCCCTGTCTCCCGGAGCTTGCTCAAATTCATGTCCATTGAGTCAGTGATGCCACATAACCATCTCATCCTCTGCTACCCTCTTCTCCTTTGGCTTTCAATATTTCCTAGCATCAGGGTCTTTTCCAATGAGTTAGTTCTTTGCATCAGGTGGCCAAAGTATTGGAGCTTCAGCTTTAGCATCAGTCATTCCAGTGAATATTCAGGGTTGATTTCCTTTAGGATTGACTTGTTTGATCTCCTTGCAGTCCAAGGGACTCTCAAAAGTCTTCTCTGGCACCACAGTTCATAAGCATCAATTCTTCAGCACTCAGCCTTCTTTATGGTCCAACTTTCACATCCATATGTCATTACTGGAAAAACCATAGCTTTCACTATACAGAGCTTTGTTGACAAAGTATATGAAACATATAGAAATACATAAAATATAAAATCACATTTCTAATTGATATGGTAATTCCTCATTTTTTCATTTCATTTCTGTGTTTTATAAGGTATTAGGAATCCTGCCTAATGTAGCATGTAAGACATCATAAGAAGTAATCCTTGCAGCAGCCAACAGAATCTTGCAGAATCTAGCTTCTAAATATGTCTCAACACTTGATGATCTCGGTCTCTGCTCCTCCACTTAGATCATTAATATGTAAGTCTAATAACCCAGGTCCTACAGTCATTTTTATGGTACAATCCAAGTTCACACTGTGCTCCTAGGTGACTATCTTTAGAACAGGACACTTCAGGAAAAGGGTTAGCTACGTTATCTCAATACATAGAGGCCATGCCGCAGACTCGCATCAACCAGCAAACTCGATCATGATAAGCGCTACAGAGGTCAGATGCCAAAGCCTTATCGGTGTTGGCTGTCCATGACTATTGTTTTCTTTTTGCTGATGTGCCTGCCAGGCTATCAGAGAAAGAAAATGTACCATCTTGCCTCATCTGCTTTTTACAAAGCCATTATGAGTGTTGCGTGCTGGCATGCCCTTGCGGTGCTTACGGACAAGGATTTCTGTGCCTGTATCCCTGTGTGTGTGTCCCTGTGTGTGTGTGTTGAGGGTGTGCTGGGATGAGCAGAGGGGAGAGGACTTCAGGGTGGGGGGGAGATGTCCTAGCTCTACTGACAACCCATGTCTGTGGCTACACTTTGTATCTGTTGCTCTTTTCATTTCTAGATGTGTCTAGAATGTGTAGGTATTCAGTATATTTGTGGATTACGTTAATAGGTTCTTACATTCAATTTTCAAAAATAGCTGAGTCCCACTTACATTCTATCATTCCTACTTATGAGATTTATTTTTATCAATTTCATCATATATCAGAATCAAATTTTAAGCACTCTCTCTATATACTGATCTTATAAACTTCAATTTCAATTTTTTTCTCTTTCATCTTCTCCACTTTATTTCATTGCTGCCTGAGACATTCTGTTAAAATTCCTTCTGTTCACATGCACACACACATAGACACACATAGACACACTGGTCCCTACTTTCCTGTCTGTTTTTGGTAGGCGCATTGCTTACAAAGACCCCCGGCAAGGTAAACCTCAAGAGTCTTCCCTCATTCCCCTTCCAGTGGTGCTTCTTCAGCTTTGATCTTGAATGTCAGCCCAAGATACAAAGCAATACCAGTGAACTTCACCTTCACAAGGAAGTGAAGGATGAATAAGAACTCTGTAGACAGCCAAAAAACTTTCTTTGAAGGCATTGGAATTTGTGTTTGTGGCAAAATTATGAATGGTGGGCTGTCTTGTATGGTTCGAGTGTTGGCTGGAAAGATGCCTTGGACCTCCTTTGTAAAGAGACTTGGAATGCCATTGTTGGAGTTTTGTATTTCATTTGTAAGGGGACAATAGGGAAAGCCATTTTTGTAGAAGTGGGTGATGTTATCTCAGCTCTATTTTATATTTGTCTTTGTTGTTCAGTTGCTAAGTTGAGTCCTACTCTTTGCAACTCCATGGACTGCAGCACACCAGGCTTCCCTGTCCTTCACTACGTCCCAGAGTTTGCCCAAACCCATATCCATTGAGTCAGTAATGCTATCTAACTATCTCACCCTCTGTCGCCCCCTTCTCCTCCTGCCCTTAATCTTTACCAGCATCAGCGTCTTTTCCAATGAGTCAGTTCTTTGCATCAGGTGGCCAGAGTACTGAAGTTTCAGCTTCAGCATCAGTCCTTCCAATGAATATTCAGGACTGATCTCCTTGAGAATGGACTGGTTGGATCTTCTCGCAGTCCAAGGGGCTCTCAAGAATCTTCTCCAGTGCCACAGTTCAAAAGCATTTTACATGGATAACACTAATGCTGAGGAGAAATGGATGCTAGACCAGAGGGAGAAAAAGCTGGGGCCAAGAAGATGAATGAGGAGTTCGTGACTATAGTCTAGGACAGTTAGTGTGAGTCCCTGAACTTGAGGAGCGCCAGTGGAAATGAGGATGAATTTAGGGCTGAGAGTTCTCCAGAGTCAGGGAGACTTGCTCTGTCATGTCCAACTCTTTGCGACCCCATGGACTGTAGCCCACCAGGCTCCTCTGTCCATAGAATTTTCCAGGCAAAAATACTAGAGCAGGTTGCCATTTCCTTTCCCACTGGCTCTTCCCAACCCAGGAATCGAACCTGTGTCTCCTGCTTGGCAGGCGAATTCTTTACCACTGAGCTAGGTAGAGGTAGATGTACTTTATTGGGTTTCTGGGCAGCAGAGGACCTAAGGCTGGCTCTGCACTTTCTAGTTTGTGTGACCAGGTTTGTGACAACTTCACTGACACTTGGGAGGTATGAGCCCCTGCCCCCTGTGACGTGGCGTCAGAGTCTCTGCAGCACAGCTGTGAGGAAAAGTCTAACAAGAACTTTAAAATATGACCCTCAAAGGCCAAGAGAGAATAAGTGCCTGAGGAAACAAATAGAGAATCAGCATAAAGTTGGAAATGGAAGACACAAGATGGAATCAGATTTATTTAGTCACCTGACCCTCAGTGTTCTCATGTGAAAAAGTAGGTTCTAGTTAAGATCCCACATATTATCTCTAAAGACATCTAACTCATTTTTTAGCATTTCTTTCCTTTTAAATTATTTTATTATTGTTATTTTATTTAGTTTTATTTTTTACCTGTGCAGAGAGGCATGTGAGATCTTAGTTCCTCCACCAGGGATGGAACCCATGGCCCCCTGCATTGGAAACTCAGAGTCCTTACCACTGGACCACCAGGAAAGTCTCAAGACATCTAACTCCTTACAGATCAGTGACAGTTGACTATTAACCAGACACCAAAATTGTCACCAAAATTGTCATTTTGTAAGCTCCTTAGAGCAGGAAGTGAAAACTGGGGAAAATTGGAGATTGTTATTTATGGATGAATCGGGCATCAGAAATCTTTTCCACGATACCCCTCACAGAGCCCCAAACCGTGGTTCTTCCTCTAGCTCCTGCCTTGATTGACAAGATTGCTTTCGCCATGTCACCACCCCAGGAAGGCTCTTTGGAGCCCTTCTCAGTGACTGTCGAATGGCGCAAACCCCGGTTCCTCTGAATGGGTTTAGCCTCACCCACACCAAGCCCTCGGCCCACTTTGCCGTAGTTTGCTCCGCCCTTTCCTCCTGCTGTCCTCTGTGACGCCAGCGCTCAGACCCCTCCTGTCTTTCCTCGGTCCAGGTTCTCCTCCTCAAATCCCCACTTGCCGACTTCTTCACTCTCAGCTTCACTTCCTCTCCCCCACCCGACACTCTGTCCCCGTCACCTGAATGCCCTGGGCCCCGAGCGCATCTCTTCGGGCGCTCACGACCCGCGTGCTAGGTATTTGTTTAGCTCCTTGACAGGCTGCAAGGTCCAAGAGCATTTTCCCTCCTCTTTTCAGTTCTTGCCAAGCCTGGGACATTTGCCTGCCCAGAGTGACTGCCTGAAAGCAGGTTTAGTGAATTAAACAGAAGCAGTGTTCTTAGGCGAGTATATTTGGCTCAGCAGGAGAACTGGGTCTGGGGTGCTCAGACCCACTGTCGTGTGTGCCTAGATCTCCTTTTCTTCGCAGACATTGTCCTTCCTCCTGTGTCTGCGTCTCATTGTCGGTACTCTGGGGAATGAACTTTAAGAAGAAAGGGAGGGACTTCCTTGGCGGTCCAGTGGCTAAGAATCCACCTTGCAAGGCAGAGGCGCAGGTTGGGTCCCTGGTTGGGGAGCTAAGACCCCGCATGCCACAACCAAGTCCCTACACAGCCAAATAAATATTTTTATCTATCTACAAAAAATGCAAGAGTGGAGTTCGGTCCCTTTGAACATTTATCCTTCTAATTTCTTTGAAAGCCTGTGATGGAATGATGTACATCTTAATTTCATAGCACTTCATGCTGTATTTTATAACTCGGTATGCATTTTTTTTTGCTTGGTCTCTCATATTTAAACTATTCTCTCTTAAAAATAAAGTGGCTCACCAGCCAAGTGTACTTACCTATGTAAATAGAATAACTTCATCACATGAGAATTTTTAATCAAACTGTCCTGGTAGTCTGTGAACACTGGTTACACAAACAGGGAGACAAGAAAACCCATAGAAACCCTTTATCATCAAAGAAATGCTCTGTGTGCTCTTCAGTTTAATTTAGCAAGAAATAGCAATTACACCATCTGAACATTCCGACTGAGGACATTCTTAAACATGAATCAAATATTAAGATTAATATTGCATGATTCTATTTTTTATGACTCCTTGTCTAGTTTTATGGTAGTTTTATTTCTTCAGTGGAAGCATTTTTAGGTCTAATACGTTTTTGAAAATATTGGAGCATTCATAAAATAAAATAAAGTAAGTTCCTTGCTTTGATGTTACCTACAATAGCATGTCTTGACTTGTTGGGCCATAAAAATTATTAATGAGTTTGTGATTTGTCATGAAATCTTTGGGACCCAAAGAAATGAGTTTTAAGAAACAAATATGTCTTTAACCTTCTAGAATACCTTCTCCTCTTTTGTTTTAAAAAAGAGAGTAACGTATCTGTAATAGAGTTAATCAAGGTGAGCTGAAATAAAATTTCAAAGCAATGTGGGGTTCTTTATGCTTGAGTAGCACAAAGATAATTATTTGTTGTTGCCTAAGGGAATGATGGAATTAGAGAATTGTACTTTCAAATAGATATGGTTTATTACTTTCTGCATTATTTTAAGCTTGTTGTTGTTCAGTCACTAAGTAGTGTCTGACTCTTTTGCAACACTATGGACTGTAGCCCGCCAGGTTCCTCTGTCCTTGGGATTTCCCAGGCAAGAATACTAGAGTGGGTTGCCATTTCCTCCTCCAGGGGATCTTCCTGAGTTCAGGAGTTGAACCCATGTCTCTTACATTGGCAGGCAGAGTCTTTATCATCTGAGAAGCCCATTTTATTTTAAGCTTGCATCAATCAGTATGTATATAAAGGAAAGTACTTTATTTTCTTTTTATTTTCTGAAGTAAAGATAAATTTATGCACAGCAGCCACTATTCTATTTTTTTTAACTTTTCTAATTTCACCATAAGTTTAACTAAAACATCTCTGAATTCAGATACATTAGCACCTGGTATTGTATTTTAGATCTCTGTTCACTGACCAAATTCTCATTGTGTGTCCACCTTCTTAAAGACCCTGGGTCAGATGACACTTGCAGAATTTTGGTTAGCACTCAGTCTGTCCTGGAGAAATTTACAAATTCTGAGAGAACTAACCATTTTTTAAGTTCATGTACTTCACTGCTTGTCAAGGATGAAAGCTATGCCCATCAGTCTTCAAGAGCTTGTATTGAAAATTGGTTATTGACTCAAATTGTGGTGGATAATGTTTTGCCATCTTATGTTTTAGTAAAAGGTTTTCATTGTGTGTGAATTACTCATCGTTCAGTTACAGTCTCTCTGAATGTTTGTCATCGGGATCACGTGAGGCCCCCTCTAATCCATTTTCTTGAGAGTTTCTGGGTTGGCAGCCAGTGTGTTTACTGAACAGTGCTTCATGGCCATTGTATAGACTTAGGGTAAAAACTACAGCATCATCTAGATGTTGACAGACATGCTACCTGTGTAATATATGTATTTACACATATCTATTATAAATACAGTTATACACATCTGTGTTTATTTGTCTTCATATGTGTTATGCCTCTTTATAAATATTTAATGAAATATTTAATCAAGCCTCATCAAGTGAAGATATAGTATTATATTGGAAAGGGTGACAATTACATTGTACATAAACAGTACTTATTTTTACATTTAGAACCTGAGAAACAACAATCAAAAAGAAAGAAATGACCCAGGTGAACAGCCTAAAGTGAATTTATATTTATTTCTTTATTTAAGAAGCTAATAGAAATATGTTTATTTGATCAAAAACCTTAGACTATGACAAAATTTAGAGTAAGAAGATATAAAAAATCAGGGATCTCAGCTAGGTGAAAACTTCTTATCAAGCGATAACATTCTAAATTAATATCATTAGGATGCATGAAATATACATGTTAAGCCCATGGATATATAATTCCCTATTAATGTAATTAGGTTTCCCTGGTATCTCAGCTGGTAAAGAATCCATCTGCAATTCTGGAGACCCCAGTTCGATTCCTGGGTTGGGAAGATCCCCTGGAGAAGGGATAGGCTACCCACTCCAGTATCCTTAGGCTACCCTGATGGTTCAGATGGTAAAGAATCTGCTTGCAATGTCATTAAGGTAATGTCCAATCAAACTCCCCAAATGAAGATGCCCCTAACTATAGTTCACAGGTCCTTCGGAGTTTTAGAAGGTCTTTGCTATGCTGTCTCTTTGTTCACAATCTGATCCAAACTTCTCTGAAAAGCCAAAGCATTATACCCAGCATTTCCTCTAGCAGCTTCAAAATGTTCCTTCCTTGATTTTACTTAGAAACCATTATAACGAACTGTTTAGATAAGGTGGCCCTGTTATCTGCAAAACTGACCTTACAAAGGAGCTGATTTGATTAAATGGCTTCAAGTGATAGTCAATAAATAATCTTGGTGCTGAGGAAACGATCTTCGGCCAGCCCTTGGAGGAAGGGCTGTTTCAAATAACAGATCAAACTTTTCTTTCTCTTTGTCCCTCTCCACCCTCATATCCACATCTTCATTGTTTAATTAAGAGAGGACAGAGATGGGGCTTTTCCCTGGGGGCTCACGGGTAACGAAGCCACCTGCCAATGCAGGAGACACGGGTTCAACCCCTTGTCGTGGAAGACCCCACATGCCGTGGAGCAACTAAGCCCATGCACCACAACTACTGAGCCTGTGCTCTGAAGCCCGGGAGCTGCAGCTACTGAGGACTGAGTATCCTAGAGCCCGTGGTCCGTGACAAAAGAAGCCAGCACAATGAGAAACCCACACTCCGCAAATACAGAACAGCCTCTGCTACCTGCAGCTAGAGAAAAGCCTGTGTATCAATGAAGACCCAACACAGCCAACAAATAAATAAATAAGTAAATGCAGTAATAGAATAAATAAAATTAAAAAAGAGGACAGAAATGCTCCATATCTGTAATAAAAAGTAAAACCAAAGCCAACAGCAAGGTTCTTGAGTGTGCGCGGGTTCCTTGTTTCTTTTATAGATGTGAATGCAAGTAGAAGAGGCCTCTTGTCAGTCATTCTCAAGCTTGTGTATCAGAATCCGTGTGCAGACACTGATCGCTGGGCTCACCAGCCCCCGTACCCCCAGAGATTCTGACTCAGCTGTCTGGGTGGGACCTGGGTGTGCAGATCTAAGCGCCCGTGGGTGACGCTGCTGCAACCCCTGGCCCCAGTTTGAGAATCACTGCTGACTACTTGCTGCTTCTGGGCTCCACTTGGAACAGTCAGTTTTGTCTAGTGTTTTAGAAACAGTCACAGTTTTTGTTCAGTCACTAAGTCCTGTCTGACTCTGCAACCCCCTGGACTGTAGCCTGCCTGGCTCGTCTGTCCATGGGATTCTCCAGGCAAGAAGACTGGAGTATGTTGCCATGCCCTTCTCTGGGGGATCTTCCTGATCCAGGGATTGAACCCGAGTCTCCTGCATTGCAGGTGGATATTTTATTGCTGAGCCAATGGGGAAGCCTGCAGTCAAGAACTATATTCAATATTATGCAATAACCTATAAGGAAAAAGAATCTGGGAAAGGTTATACATATATATAAGAACAACTGAATCACTGTCCTGATACCTAAAACTTACATGACATTGTAAATCTACTATACCTCAATAAAAAATAAAAAATAATAAAAATAAGAACAGTAATGCTATCCTGAAGGAAGATTTTTCATTGCTTCATTCCGAAAGGGAATCACATAAATGCTTTTCATGCATTTTGTTTACTTTTGTGATGTTGATCTATGTTGCCAGATAGAATATAGGACACCCAGTTAAATTTGACTTGAAGATAAACAGTGAATAGCTTTTCAGTGTAAGTATATCCCATGGACAGATTTACTAAATTTAGAAACCCTACATTGAGTCACAAAGACTCAGATCACGGCCTATTGTTTTGTCCTGAAGTATAATCTTTCCAATTAAGCAAATTACCATCTGAGCGAAAAAAATGTATATAGTCTATAATGATATTAAAATTTCCATAATACCTGAAAGCATAAATAAAATCTGAGATCACTTTGCATTTTAAATAATAATGCTGCAAATTTGAGATGATCACTTTTGGTTAATTATGCGGTTTCATTTTATTCTTTAAATGCCTTTTAAAAATGATTCTCTCTAAATTAAGGTAAGTGCTGCAGTGGTAAACTAGCAAATTTGCTTCACTTTACCTAGAGAGGTTTAGAACATGCTGTAGCTTTGTGTTGAATAAACAGAATGAGAAAAACAATGGGTACAGAGGAGAGTCAGAGATGAGATCAGCTATAATTACCAGTCACTGTAGACTTTGAGGAAGCCAGTGATCTCCGTTTTCTAAGTCGGAAAGAGGATTGCCAGGGATCAAGGCTGCACATTTGGTAAATATTAGACTTCAGAAAATCAATGTTGAATTAGGGCTCCTTGATCACCATTGAGCTGATGTATGACGATCCAAGAACAAAGGTGTTGCCCATGTGGATTTCAAATGATGATTGAGTAGAAGACCCTGTTTCAAATTGATGCATAACTTCTAATAACACTGGTTGGCTTTTTAGGAGTTAAGGAGCATCAGATCTAGGATTTCTCAAATGTATCAGAATTCTCTGGCAAAGCTCATGTTTTCATCTTCTCTTCCATGCAAAAGAAACTTTCTAGTAGTCAGAAATTGATTGCAGTTCACTCTGGCAGGCACCCATGTGCTTCTTAATCATCAAAAGAGAATGAATTGTTAGAAAGACAAGTGGCCGTGGATTTGAGAGATTTCATTAATATTTTTTACTGCAACCTGGTTCCTTTAATTGTCTGACATGACAAAGACATGTTCTTCCATCTTTCCAGCACAGGGTCCACGGTATGTTATATTCCTTTTGGCGCAAAAGCAAATCATTGAGTGCAGTATCCACTACGTTAAAATGTATCTCTGACTTTTTCCCTCTATAGTGCTTAAGGTTGATAGAGCTTTTATTTTTACAGAGTGCAAATTTGAGTTGCTCCCAGGTTGAGAAATATTTTCCATGGAGGACTATGGAAAGTAAAAGAAAAATGATGTTGACTTAGGCATTTTGGTACTTACACATGAAAGAAAGCTTTTAGGAGATTATTCCTTAAAAAAAATACCAGCTTTCCAGGATTTCTTAGTAATCATAATCTAACCTACAATTTTTGAGAAATTTTCAGGAGAAAAAATGCCTCCAGCTTGTGGACTGGAAGCCAAGTTGAGTGTTGTTTGGAACATCAGTCTTGAAGGAACTTTGCCACGAGGATTGCTGTAAGTGAGGTGACGCTTGCCAGGCTGCTTAAGTAACACCTCAGCTAAACAAGCGTTCCTGTGTCTTTCCAACATTTTTATGAGAAAACAACCCATTTATTTCTTTGGTTGGAAAAAAAAAAAAGTTCTTACTGCCAATCCCCTCAATAAAGAAAGCTTTGGAGGAAAATTCCTGGTAAGTAAGAAGCCAGCTTCTCTCTTCCCTTTCTCCCTGAGTTGCCTGCAATTTGGTCTCTACCACCACCATCCCTGCTGGCTCAGTGGGTGAAGAATTGTCTGCGATGCCGCAGACGTGGGTTTGATCCCTGGGTTGGGTAGATTCCCATCTTTGATTAAACCAGAGAATTCTATAAAATTTCTCGTACATATTTTATTTTGTCACCATCTTTTTAGAACAGGTTTTTTTTCAGCAAGCGTTAATATCCAAGAAGATTAGTTTTTCTGACACTTCAAGGCTACGTGGAGCAGCAATTAGGAGGAGAAAGTGCCAAAATGACAGAAGTCCAGTAGGTGAAATCAGTAAAACTTAAAGACGACTCTGAGACGGAGCATGGACTGAGTACCATCTGCAATTAACATATCTACCTTGTTAAGAAATTTGGCCAAGTCACAAGAGAAGGAAAGCTACAGTGGAACCAAGATGAGAAGAACGACATTCTTAAGGCTGCGTGTTTCTTTAGTGGCTGATCATTCCTTATGACTTGATCCGCATGTATTTATTCTTTAGTGTTCTGCTTAATACACTTCATCATAGCGTTCCAGTAGTCTCAACTTTCTTGTCATACATGAGGCTCAGCTCAAAAGAGCATGTAAGATATTAAAGAGAGGATCCTGAACTGGGTATGCACTTACTAATCTGCAGAGATTTAGGAAAGAAGGGGAAAGTACTTTCTTACAGAATGGCAACAAAATAAGACCCATGCATGTGTGTTCAGTCGTGTCCAACTCTTTGTGACCCCATGGACTGTAGTGCCCTAGGCTCCTCTGTCCATGGGACTTTCCAGGCAAGAATACTGGAGCGGGTTTCCATTTCCTTCTCTAGGGGATCGTCTCCACCCGGGGATCGCACCCAAGTCTCCTGTTTCTCCTGCATTGCAGGCAGATTCTTTACCATTGGGCTCCATGGCAAAATGCTTATCTTCATTGATAGCTAGATTAGTACCAGAACTAGAGGCTGGAGCCATATACGTTGAGTCTTATCCAGTGCTCTCCCTAGGACATTGTAGGCAGTCGGTGTGAGTGAGATTATGAAAGTAGGAATGTTGGCCGTAAGTCTGAAGACTAGCGATTAGCTTTAGTTAGCACCAAGACTTTGTTTTTCAAAGCAAGGTAGATTAGGTTTGGAAAGGAAGCTGGGTTTACCATGGCAACAGGCCCTGTCTGCATTTCCCTGCTTCCCTGGAGATTATGTGGGTTTTCCTTCTACCTATATCCCCATGGTCTCCTGCATGATAAGATTTCTTTCCAGAATCACTGTTTTGGATATGAGCATGGCTAATTGTTCCTGGGTTTCAGCAGTAGAGAAAGAGAAGCTACCAAAATAAACCTTAAGGGAGAGGGCATTGTGCCTGTGAAGGCAAGAGCGTGATTGATGTTCTGTGATTCTTTGTCGTCATCCTAAACTCCACCAATGTAATCAAGATAAAACAATCTGGTCCAAATGACATGCATGTATTTGAACACTGTTTCCATGAGAAAGAATATCTTAGGACCAGATACCTCAGTTTTCTGAATAGTTCTTTAGAAGATCCATGACTTTTGTCTCATCAGTAAAATAATAAGACAAGAGTGTTTCTCCCAATGTTTTCATAAAGTAACCAACCATGAAGCCTAACAGGCACGCTTCTCCCCGTGCTTCTACCTTCTTCTCTTTATCTCAGTCTGTTTTTTTTTTTTTTAAATATTTATTTATTTATTATTTATCTGGCTGTACTGAGTCTTCACTGCTGTGCAGGCTTTTTGCTAGTCGCAATGAGCAGGGGCTACTCTCTAGTTGTGGTGGCAGGCTTCTCATAGCTGTGGCCTCTCCTGCTGCAGAGCGTGGGCTTCAGTAGTTGCGGCACGTGGGCTCAGTAGAGGCAGCTCCCAGACTCTCGAGCACAAAATCAGTAGTGGTGGCTCATGGGCTTAGCTGTGCCATGGCATGTGTGATCTTCCTGGACCAGGGATTGAACCCATGTCTGCTGCCGTGGCAGGCAGATTCTTTACCACTGAACCACCAGGGAAGCCCGGGCTATGTGTTCTGACAGACAAAGGGGATTACTCCCCCACTTCTCAAAAACGCTTCACTTCATCCAGCAGGTTCTTTGAAAGAATTTGGCTCATGGAGATTATCAGCAGTGGAAAGTCTACTCCTATAAGACTTCCTTTCCTTCTCTTTCTTTTGTCTCCACCACCATCCCAACCCTGCCATGTTGCTAAGGCACTTAGCATATGCATTTTGTTGAGGATTTAGTGGCATCCATGAGGTATGTTGTTGCTATTATTGCTGCCAGTAGAGGAGGAAAAATGAGAGGGTGTTTTAAACAGTCATGTGGCAGCATCACAAAGTTCATAGATACATTTTCCTGTTGAAATATTTCTAAATTAACGTGTGACACTTCACTGGGTATCATTTTGAATGCAGCGATAACTTCTGAAGAAAATAAATCACGGAACCAGACAATGCTTATTAGCCAGTGTGCTGTCACTTCCTGAGCCCTGCTTGCACGTGTGATGAAACCAGCAGCCAGCGGAGATAAGGGGAGTGTTCAGACGCGTCTTATCCTGGGTCCCAGATGAGTCGCGTAAACTCAGCGTGTATTCCATGCGGGAATGTTCTTTCATTTTGCTCTGATGTCTTAGCAAAGTGCTGCTTTAAAAATACTAATTATCTTTCCTCCAACTCTGCTTAATGAAAACGTTTCATGTTATGAGAGTAAAAGGAAAAGCAGCATTCATTCACTGAATCTGCAGAGACAAAGCACAGATGCTCGGGGATACCTGAGATGATTTGGGGTCAGAGAGGGAGAGGGCATCTCATGAGTTTCAGTAATCGTGAGGAGGGGTCCTACAGCAAGACCCCTTTTTCCTCCATGACCATTCAAAGTGAGATGGTTCAACCACCCTTGAGAAAAAAAATGTAAACCCAGAACTTTAAGTATCTACAAATAAGATGCTTTCATCTTCATCAAGAATATATAAACTGCCATAGCATCTCTCTCACATTTCTAAAAGATGACCATGACCTTTGCCCTTTCTAAGAGAGTGGGTGGTGACTTCCCCCAGCAAGCTTGATCCATCACCTCTCGTCCGTGTATCTCTAGTCTCCCAGATAGGATTTGCTTTTGCAACACTTTCAGCTTTTTGTGGGTTTCATTTCAAATTCAGAACTCTCTTTTAACTCTCTTTTATAAGCACTGCTTGATGCATGTTTTGTCTAAAACACACTACTGAGGAAGGCAACTTTTGGATGGTTCTTCCACATCTACAGGGGGATGAATTTCCTTGCTTCCAGTCTCATGGGCTTTGTGGGGGTGCTGCTGACATCTGGGCAGTGCAGCGAATGCCCCACAAACCCCCTGGACTGAGGTTTTTGTTCATTCATTATTCAGAGCACAGAGAACGCTGGCTCACAAGAAGCTGGCCTCCACAGAAGTCATCCTTGTCGGGAATGCATCGAAGCTAAGATGGCTTAGAAGGACAACCGGTGAATAACAACATGTCTCTACTTTCTTTCGCGTAGCAGCTGGGAGGAATCAGCTCGTTGTACAAGCCCAGGCTGTGCTGGCCAGTTGGCGGAGAGCACCGCAGAGCGAGTGCCAGATACTTAACAGCTGTATTACTGCTTATCCATCTGTAGCGGGAACCATATGCCAAACCCCAGAGTAAGTGGGGAGGGGGATCCCTTGAAGAAGAGATTTTTCAAAGCTGCACAGAAAAAGCGTTTTCTCCTCTAGTGTACAAGCTTTGATCTCATCTTCTTAAGCTCCTTTATCTGTTCCCCACCCAAGCTGGACACCTCACATCCTTTAGAGTTCATACAAAACAGGAACGGGACATTTTGCTTCATCATCTTCAGAAAATCATTTTTTTAGGTAACTTGCAAAGAAACCTAATGCTTGTTTGCATTTTTTTTTTAAGAATCATGCAATCGTTTAATTCAGAAAAAAACTTCTCATGATGTTTAAAACTCTTTATCTCCATGTTTCATCGTAATATCCCATTTGGAACTGTCTTTGAAAAGCACAGAGTAAGTACCTTTAGGAAATAGTCCAAGGTTTTATTCATCCTAGCAATTTTAGTAGTTCATAATTGACAGTTCAGGAACACACATCCCAATAAGACCATCTAGTCCCTTTCTTCCTTTCCAAGGTCGTGGGGGATCGTGAGAACTGAACTTGGGAGACAGTCTGATCAGATATTTCATTTTATAAAAGGAGATGCCCATTTAAGTAAATGTGAATTCTAAAGTCAAGACTGTTTAGAGTAAGTCAATCAGCTACAGAAATTACTTCCTGCTGGAAAAGAGAAGAAAATATTTTCCCACTCTTTTGCGAAGATCTCCAAATACAGATGGCCAGGGGCCAATGGCCGCGAGAGTATGGAAGGGCTCCCTGGGTCACTGAGAGATGGCAGAGCCACCCTCTGCCTCAGAACCCAGCTGCCTTCGGAGCTGGCTGTGGGTCTCCTTCACTGTCCTCAGCTCTCATGGTAGTCCTCGTGGAGGCGGTCAAAAAGCTAAATCTTCATTGTATTTCCCCCTTTATCTACTTTTCACTTTGATTTCTAGGTTCCCCTCAGTACTAGGAAGAGCGATATTTCACATCGACATACTGCTTTATTGTTTAAATAGTGTCTACTCACAAGATAGTTCATTTAAAGAGATGTCCAGTGCAGAAAACTGCAATGTCCTTTGGAAAGTGACCCATGCTGGATGATCAGGTCAGCACTATTTGGAGACAATTTTATATTACCCTAAATATAAGCCAGGGAGCCACATGGGAGAGTCTTTGCGTGGAGCCGCGTTTGGAAATGAGTCTGGCTGTTGAGCAGCAAGTAAGGGTTCTAATGTTTGCTTTGATTTTTCAAATAGCATGGTAAGGGATCCATATTCTAATTTTCAGCAGCATTTTTTAAGAACTCTCTCCATTCTCCCAATTGCTCACTCATTCTAAATTCTCCAGATTCTGAATCACCAAGAATCTAAGTTGACGCAATCTTTGGCTGACATCATAGGTGTTAACGTATGTGTGTAGTGTATACAACATGTGCTTATACAAATACGTGTTGCTCCTTGGAAGAAAAGCTATGACAAACCTAGACAGTGTATTACAAAGCAGAGACATCACTTTGCTAACAAAGTTCCATGTAGTCAAAGCTATGGCTTTTCCAATAGTCATGTACGGGTATGAGAGTTGGACCATAGAAGAAGGCTGAACACTGAAGAATTGATGCTTTTGAATTGTGGTATTGGAGAAGACTCTTGAATGTCCTTTGGACTGCAAGGAGATCAAACCAGTCAATCCTAAAGGAAATCAACCCTGAATATTCATTGGAAGGACTGATGCTGAAGCTAAAACTCCAGTACTTTGGCCACCTGATGTGAAGAGCCAACACATTGGAAAAGACCATGATGCTGGGAAAGATTGAGGGCAGGAGGAGAGGATGACAGAGGTTGAGATTGTTGGATGGCATCACTGACTGATGGACATGAGTTTGAGCAAGCTCCGGGAGATAGTGAAGGACAGGGAAACCTGGCGTGAGGCAGGCAGTGGGGTCACAAAGAGTTGGACACGACTGAGCAACTGCACAGCAGTGAATACAAATACATATATAATACACATGCAGATATGTTGTAGACGTGTGTATACACACTTACAGAATACATATCCACTAAATACACATATATAATATTCATGAACATAGGATAATACATGCCTATACATATACATGCAAATATATGTACATGTGTGCTTCAATTTAAGCATGCATATGTATGTTTAAAAGACTAGAAATAATCTTAGCAACACATACTTGTTATTTATCTAAGCATAGTGGAATTATAAGCAATTTATTTAATTTCTATTGTCATTTGTTCTCCAAAAAGTCTATAAAGCATACCCCAAATAGCATTCCCTTGTGCCTGAGCTGGTAAACAATCTGCCCGCAATGTTGGAGATCTGAGTTCAGTCCCTGGGTTGGGAAGATCCCCTGGAGAAGGGAAAGGCTACCCACTTCAGTATTCTGGCCTAGAGATCATGGACTGCAAAGAATTGGACATGACTGAGCGACTGTCACTTTCACTTTCAAATAGCATTATTGCATTTTGTCCTCATCAGGAGCTGCCAGAGTTTAGAGTTTCGAGGAACAGCTCAAAATGGCCAGTCGTCTTGTCATCCCCAGTGAAGGAGGGATCCCCACCCAGGTTGTCTGGAAGAGGTTTATTGATATACAGAGGGGCAACCATGAAAACTGTGTGACAAGGCTGCCTTGCTAATCTGCTGGGATTGCCACATAAAGTACCATGGATGGGGGTCTTAAACCATCAAAATTGATTTTTTTCATAGTCTGAGGTCTGGAGGTACCAGATCAATGTGCCAGCATGGCAGATTCTGGGGAGGGCTCTATTCCTAGCTTACAGATGGCTGCCTTCTTGCCTTGTCCTCGTCGTAGTGGAGACTGAGAGAGAGGGAGATAGAGAGGGAAGGAATTCTCTTGGTGTCTCTTCCTTGTTTAGTTGCTAAGTCTTGTCCAACTCTTTGCAACCCCATGGACTGTAGCTTGCCAGGCCCCTCTGTACATGGGATTTTCCAGGCAAGAATAGTGGAGTGAGTTGCTATTCCTTTCTCCAGGGGATCTTCCCGACCCAGGAATCAAAACTGTGTCTCTTGCGTCTCCTGCACTGGCAGGCAGATTCTTTACCACTGCACCACCTTGGAAACCTCTTCCTATGTGGATCCTAATCCTATCATGAGGGCCCCATCCTACGATCTCCTCTAATCTTAATTATTTCCCTGAGACCCTGTCATGGTTGGGATTAAGTCTTCACCATAAGAACTTGGGGGAGACACTCAGTCCCCAGCAGCGGCCATCCACTGATCTATTTCAGTAAGTATTCCAGACTGATGAAATAGCTCCGGGAAGGTTTTCAGGGACACAGGGCTTCATTTCAGTCCAGGTGGCTGCATGGCAATGACCACATGATCCACAAAGACGTAGCTCACATGCCCTTTCAGAGTCCCCAGGGGTGAAAGGTAATATTACCCTAGAAATGGTGCCAAAAAAAAAAAAAAAAACCCTTCCACTCAGCATGCTATTTTCAATTCAGTACAGATGATAGGAAAAAGGCATACACAGAAATTAAAAGAAAAACAAATTCAAAACAGATGTCAGGAAATACTTTGGTCCCCAGAGGAGGGGAAAAAAAATAGATGAGAAGAATATTTAAACTAGGCAGTTTACTGAGCTAAGACACCGGGATCATCCTTTAAAAATAGAGACTGGGCGCTGGGCTGCGGGAGGGGGAGGTGGAAATGGACGCTAAACTTAGAGTGAGAAACGTGACCTTCCGTAGATGAAAACTGACCCGGCCCGAGCTGGCCGGTGGGCCGTGCCCCTCTGCCCACCGGCCTTTGTCTCTCCCTGGGTGTTTGAAAGGTGTGTTCAAGTTGTGTTTATGAGACAGGAAATACATGTTTTAGCAGGAAATAAATCTGTCCCTGCACGCACAGATGGCTGTGTATTTCATTACGCTGGGAGCCAACGGTGCCCCTTTCACCTGCGTTTCTACTTCAGATTCTGTCACATCGACAGAACCCCCCCAGACCAAGGTCTCATAGCTGGTTTTCTGAACAACTCCAGGTCACGTTCACAGACCAAAATTTCCTGAGTGATTATCGGCGGGTAAGTTCCTCACTCAGATGCGCGGTTAACAGTCTCCGGCGTTTCAAGGGCGAGAGTCACAGTGGTTGAGAAGCCGAGAGGAAGTTTGGGGCCAAGAAGTTGCCAGTTCGTTTTAGAAATACGAGTCCGAGGAAAGGTCGAGCAGCGTTCAGCGCCTCAGACACGTTGTGGTGGGTTTCGTCATCTCTTCATCATTAAGTCACGCCTCAAACTGGAGCAGAAAGTCAGACTGCCATTAAAAATAAGAACGAAACGATGCCATTTGCAGCAACGTGGACGGACCCAGCGACGCTCACGTTAAGTGAAGGGAGTTGGATGGAGAAAGACGTATGATATCACTTGTACGTGGGATCTAAGATGCGACACAAATGAGCTTACCTATGAAACAGACTCACAGCCATAGACGACAGTCTTGTGATTGCCAAGGGGGCGGAGGTATGAGGAAGGGACCAACAATGGGCAGTGACGGTTCACTTGTCTGGTGGCTACAACTGTTGTAAAAAGCTCTGCCTACAATGCAGGATACCTTCCCTGGGTCGGAAAGATCCCCTGGAGAAAGGCAATGGTCCAGTACTCTTGCCTGGAAAATCCCATGGATGGAAGAGCCTGGTAGGCTACGGTCCATGGGGTCATGAAGAGTTGGACATGACTGAGTGACGTCATTTCATCTCATTTCATAGAAACTAATAAAACATTGTAAATCAACTATAATCCAATTAAAAAAAAATTTAAAGAAAGAAATCAGGCTGCCTGATAATGATGTTTAAAATAAAGGAAAGTTTACAAAGGCAAGGTTTTGATAAATTTTAGTATGAAACTAAAAAAAAGTAGTCCCTGATGTCGAGATGTTCACAGTGTACTGAAAAGTCAGTGGAGTCATGACAAATGTCACACAAAATGCTGTCTCCTTCACTGACTCATTCTCAGTGTCTAGCAGAAAGCTTGCTACGTGGAAGGAATACACAGCCCATGCTTTCTGTCTTTGTTCAGATCATTCCCACCTTCCCTCTGTCATGAAGTACACTATTACTATAACTAACACTATTAGTATCGGTTTACACACCTCTTCTGGAAGCATCTCAGACAAATGCCTGCTACCACGACCCCCGCCCTGCAAAATCTCTCCCGTCTCTGAGCTCTCATAAACCACTCTGCATGCTATTATCATAGCAAAGATAATATTCTATTGTGATGACGTGTCTATTTGTCTCTTGCCCTCAGAACAAGCTACCCTCCTTGAGATCAGGAAAATGCATGACTACACTGCTTGTCTTTAAACCCTGGCACATGTCCTTGCATAGAGTCCATGCCCAATAAAAGTTTATTGAACTGAAGTGACCTGGGAAGTTATCTTAGTTGGGGTTCACCCCCCAAAAAGAGCTTGACATGAGGTCTTGGGTGCAAGTGGTCCATTTGGAGGATGATTCCAGGCATGAGGGGGCTTCCCTCGTGGCTCAGATGGTAAAGAATATGCCTGTAATGCAGGAGACTCAGCTTCGATCCCTGTTTTGAGAAGATCTCCTGAAGAAGGAAATGGCAACCCACTCCAGTGCAGGACTGAGATAAGGGAGGAAAAAGCCAAGGGAAAAAATAATGCACCAGTAAAGCGTGTGTCTGCTGTGAGTAACTGCGGCTCAAGCCCTCTCAGGACCCCCCAGGGAAATCATATCGAGTGCAGCACAGACCTCTCCTCCAAAGGGAGAGATGGTCATGCATTTGCCTACCCGTCCCTCCATCCACGAGTAATGGTTGTCCTGGGGACAGCACTGTGGCTGTCCAGACTGCCCCGGCTGCCCAGACTGAGTGCCTGCCACTGCCAGTAGCCTCTTTCGAGGGCTATAGTTTAAGAAAAATGAAGAATTTGCAATAGGGGATTTACAACTGCAGGTGCATGCATCATAGACATAGGAGGAAAGAAGACATCTTGCTTGCTGTGTCAAAGAATACATGCTAGCGTGTTTTAACATTTTCACAGGCTTCTTCAAAATGAGCATTTATATTTATTTATTTATTTGGCTGCCCTGGGTTTTAGTTGCAGCTCACAGGCTCTTCGGTCTTCGTTGTGGCAGGCAAACTCTTAGTTGCGGCATGTGGGGTCTAGATCCCTGACTGGGGATCGAACCCAGGCCCCCTGCATTGGGAGTGCAGAGTCTTAGCCACCGGACCACCAGGGAAGTCCCCTCATAGGCTTTCTTAAAATTGAAGTATAGTTGTTGCACAATATTATGTAAGTTACAAAATACTGATTCACAATTCTTTTACAGTTATACTTCATTTGTATTTATTGTAAAATATTGCTTATATTCCCTGTGTTGTACAATATTTCCCTTAACTTATTTTATACCTAATAATATGTCCCTCTTAATCTGCTACCCCTATTTTGTCCCCTGTTTCTCTTTCCCCTCTGACAACCACTAGTGTGTTCTCTGCACCTGTGGATCTACCTCTTCTCTTGTTATAATCACTAGTTGGTTGCATTTTTTTAAGATTCCACATACAAGCGACATCAGACAGGATTTGTCCTTCTCTGTCTGGCTTATTTCACTAAACAAAATACCCTAAAACTCCATCCATGTTGTTGCAAATGGCAAAATTTCACTCTTTTCGTGGCTGAGTGGTACCCCTACTCTCTGTGCACCGCGCCTTCTGTATCCAGTCATCTATGATGGGCCCTTGGTTGCTTCCACAGCTGGGCTGTTGTAAGAAATGTAGTTATGAACACTGGGATGCAGGTATCCTTTCAAATTATGTTTCTGTTTATTTCAGATATATACCCGGCAGTGGAATTGCTGGGTCACAAGGTAGTTCTATTTTTAATTTTTTGAGAAAGCTCTGCACTGTTTCCCACAG
This sequence comes from Okapia johnstoni, assembly GCA_024291935.2. NCBI lineage: Eukaryota > Metazoa > Chordata > Mammalia > Artiodactyla > Giraffidae > Okapia > Okapia johnstoni. Next base: position 4,183,962 of record CM044321.1, on the reverse strand, counting down.
TGGCTGCAATAATTTACATCCCCACCTACAGTGTACGAGGATTCCCTTTTCTTCACATGCTTTTATGAGCTCTGACATTCATAACCGTAGATTGGTAGGGCCTGGTGTTAAGTTGTAGAAGTTATAAAAAATCTGTGACTGATATCTTTGAGAACCCTTAGATATTTATTTACTGATCCTAACCATGTCCTCTCTGGGACAGAAAATTCATTTTATAGGTGGGAACTATCTGATACAGAAACGAAAGGCTTCACAATTTGTGATGGTGAGGGAAACGCATCTCCTGACTTTTAACTTCAACACCGTCTGCTAAACTAAGCAACAGTACTGAGTGGGCAAGTACATCCTTTCCTATAAGACAAAGTGAGGGTATTTGTTGAAGATGAGCAACAAAAATGATCCAATGAATGGGAAACATCTAAAAAATCGATGGCACGCCTTTGAGGCAGAATTGAATCATATTAGTTTATTTGTAGATTTTCTTTTCCCCTCAAATTCTGTTTGACTTTGGAGTGAGAGGAAACTTGGTATTTTGCTTGGCAGAGAATTAATCTGATTTAAAATTTAAAGGTTGAGATGACATAAAAGAGCATCAGTGATATTTACACAAAAGAGAGGATTTCACAAATTTGGAAAGTTGTCTAATTGGAGATAAAATGCTAGTTTTTAAAACTAACAAACTTTGTGTTTTCTGTAAAGAATATTACAACTAGTGCATGTAGGTTATCTTCAGGGTGAAGCTGAAACAAAAGTTTACATTTTGAGTAAACTTAAAGTGTTAGTTTCTCAGGCATATCTGACTCTTTGCCACCTCATGGACTATAATTCATGGGATTCTCCAGGCAAGAATGCTGAACTGGGTTGTCATTCCCTTCTCCAGGGCATCTTTCTGACGCAGGGATTGAACCCAGATCTCCTGCATTGCAGGCAAATTCTTTACCATCTGACCCACCAGGGAAGCCTGTTTTGAGTAAGGTCACATCATATTCTGTGGAAGAATACTGTGCAATAGTGACTCACTAGTACTATGACATTAGGTCACCTTGGGGTCACAAATGGATCCAATCTAATATATGAGGTATAAATGAATAAGAAGACCCTATTTATGAATAGGTTGTCTCAAGAAATAAGGAATGAAAATGTGAGGAGGTACTTCTGGAAATTCACCTTTGAAGGGTGCTTCAGTAGTCAGCGGGGTCAGAACAGCTTTACTGGTGGGAAACTTCAATCCGGTCTGATCACATTCTCAGCGACGACCTTCTCATGGATAAACCCAAGCTGTACAAATAATGATGTACTAGGTAACAAAGATTAAAGCTATTTAGAAAAGATAAATTCCATGGTATCAGGGCAGAATAGTCAATAATTTATTTGGTCTGAAACACATTCTGCATGTCTGCAAAAGTCAAGTAGGGTAAACTGGGTGGGGGGTGGTGGTGGTGGTTGATATTTATCCTGTTCTTAAGAGAGTAAGATGTCAGGAAGATGTTTGTAAAGGGGTATTGAGTTATTCAGATGCACGTGGAATCTGGTTCATCCTCCACTGAAGGCTGGCAAGATCCTTCTCCCCCACCTTCTTTCATGGGCCAGAGAGAGAAAAAAAAAAAAGACCATTGTTAAGGAATGACAGCCTCTCAGGATGAGAAGGGGGCACTAATTTCAAGTTTAATTGTTCATGTGAGGCTTAATGCTTCTCTATTCTATTCTTTACAGTGTCTTTAGGTCTGTGCCTGAGTTTCAGCATCACTGAGGCATCTCAAACTTCTTCAGATCGGTTTATTCTGTAGAAAGATGTGTGATTTCCTGATAGCTTTCCTAGATATTCTTAAAATGCAGTCTCAGGACCTTCCACAAATGATCTTAAGTACAGAACATGAAATCCATCATTTAATAAATTATGCAACTCTTAATGCAGCTGAAGATCAAACTGGCTTTGGTTTGGCAGTTAGTCATACTACACTGTTGATTTATAAAAAGTTTAATCCACCTAGGACCTCACAAGGCTCATTTATGCCTGCCTGGGCATAAATTCTCAGTTGTCATCTTGAAGAAGAAACTTTGAAAATTGAAGGTGGACTGCGAATTTTGAATCCAGTAGGTAATTATTCCATCAGGAGCTTCTCTGGTGGCTCAGTGGTAAAGAATCCGCCTGCCAATGCAGGTGATGAGAGTTAGATCCTGGGGTCAAGAAGATCCCCTGGATGAGGAAATGGTAGCCCACTCCAGTATTCATGTCTGCAAATTCTCATGGACAGAGGAGCCCGGCGGGCTACAGTCCGTGGGGTCACAGAGTCCAACATGACTTAGCAACTAAACAACAAATCCATCAGATTCTGGATAGATGCTATGGCCGTCCTATGCCTCTTTCTGAGCTCACTGGCCCAGGACATCAAGATCATACAGCAGGAATGTGGTGTGGGTGTATCCCTTCCCTGTCAGGGTTGCCTTTAAAACCACTGCACCTGCAGTGAAATCCACTGCAGCAGTGGTTTTCGGGCGGTTGAGGGGAGACAGTTTTGCTCCCCAGGAGACACTGGGTAATGCCTGAAGATGTTTTTAGCTGTCATAACTGGGAGAGAGTGAATTGACCCCAGGAGGATAGAGGCCAGGATACTGCTAACACCCTACAAAGCCCAAGATGGCCCCCCAACAACAAAGAATCATACAGCCCTAATGTCAGTAGTGCCGACTTTGGAACTCCTAATGGTGACCATCATCGTTATTTACAAGACCGTTCAGGGCCCTACTGTGTGCATTGCTGAACAAGGGAGCTGGATTGAATTATTCTCCTTGAGGTTTAGTCGCTGAAACAACCAGTCCTGATCCATAGAGTGCAGAACGTGTTGAGGAAAAACACAATCATACATAGAAGCATGTTTATCGCTATATTTCCTGACACATTTAACAAGAAGAGCTGTGACAATTTCTTCTGGGAGGTTAGATGTCAGAAGTTCATTACATTAGATTCACAGTTACACCCACGAAAGTAAGAGAATGTGAGCCCAAATGCGAATCTTGAGGGCCACTTTCTACAATGTGGACCACAGGTGTTAGAGCTTAGATCATTCAAGTTGATGCAAGCTGTTAAACCTTTTAGTTAGGTTACATTCGTTGCAATTCCAGGAAGATAAAGATTTGTGTAAGGCTCTACCACATTTTTTAAAATATGTATATTTTGCAATCTCAGTACTCAGATTGTGTGACCTACACCTTGTACTCAATCACTACGTCATGTCTGACTCTTTGCAACCCCATAGACTGTAGCCCACCAGGTTTCTCTGTCCAAGGGATTCTCCAGGCAAGAATACTGGAGTGGGTTGCCATTTCCTCCTCCAGGGGATCGAACCCAAGTCTCCTGCATTGGCAGGTGGATTCTTTACCACTTGAGCCACCTGGGAATCCATCTATACCTTAGGTAGCTCCTAAAGATAGGTATGGTTTCTATGAAAATATTAGTTAATTATCCAATGCAGTAATAGATTGTCTTGATTTGTAAAGTAACTTGATGTACTTTATCTATCCCAAGTGATAACTATTTTTATTGCAATGTATCTTTCTTCAAGTTAAAAGTTTTGAGATGAGCTCTCAGATACATTAATCAGTCTCTGACTTGACCTCTCCTGACCCGTCTCCTGCAGGTCTCCATAACAATTCAGGCCACTGTTTTCATATTTAGCATTTCCTGCGCTATATTAAAGCAAGTGGGTCTGGGACATTGTGCTGTTCATTCTCCACTTCTCATTGGCTACTTAAATAAGTATCAGTTGATATTGAATAAAATATTTTATTAAAAATATTGAATAAACATCAGTTAAATATAAACATATTAAAAAATATTGCATATGAACCATATTCATAAGTTCTTGGCCCTATGGGGAATACTGATCCAAGTTGAGTCCCAGGGCAGAAAGTCCCTCTGGTCAGAACAGTTAACTTGCCCATTCATTATATCACAATCGCTAAGGTTTATTGAGCATGTACTATGTGAGAGTCCCTTAGACTGCAAGGAGATCCAACCAGTCCATTCTAAAGAAAATCAACCCCGAATATTCACTGGAGGGACTGTTGCTGAAGCTAAAGCTCCAATACTTTGGCTACCTGATGTGAAAAGCTGACATACTTTTCCAGACCATGATGCTGGGAAACATTGAAGGCAAAAGGAAAAAAGGGAAACAGAGGATGAGATGGTTAGATAATATCCCTGACTCAATGGACATGAATTTGAGCATACTCCAGGAGACAGGGTAGAGAAGCCTGGCGGGCTATAGTCTATGGGGTTGCAAAGAGTCGGACATGATTTAGAGACTGGACAATAGCAACAACTATGTGCTACGTGCTAGTTCAAGTGCACTCAAGTAAGAGTTCACTCAGGTCTCATGACTTCCAAGAAGGTGGATACCATGGTGATCTCCATTTTACAGTTCAGGCACAAAATAAATAACTTGCCCATCTACTGGGGGTAGGCACTGAACCCAGCACTAAGAATGCAGATGAAGCAGTACAATCTTTGGTCCTGTCCTTAAGGCATTGAGAGTCTGCAAACAGGGAACACTTTACACTATGGTGATAAAAATCAGTAGAGGCTGTAAAGGCTGCTAAAGGATGCTGAGTTAGCATAACCAACTCAGACTTCAGAGTTCATTGACAACCTGCTGCTAATCTGAGGCCCAACGATTAAGTCTCCTGAGAAGGGGCTGGGCATCATAGGGAGTGACCTGGAGAGTCTCAGGAATATGAAAGAGGTCAGCACAACGGTACCACAGTGGGGTAGGGGGGAGTGATGGAGAGGGAGGCTGGAGACGTGGCAGGAGCCGACATCATTGACCCATTAGACGCATTAAGGAGTTTTCACTTGACTCTCAGAGCAGTAGGGAGCGGTTGAAAGGTTTTGTTGTTTCCCATTTTAAAGTTTTCAGCAGAAGAATGACATGCTCGTTCCTCAGTATTTTGTAATAACCTGTAAGGGGAAAGAATCTGAAAAAAAAAAAAGGTATATATGTATGTGTAACTGAATCACTTTGCTGTACACTAAAATTAACACATTGTAAGTCAACCACACTCCAATTAAAAAAGAGAGACATTGATGGATACTTTTGTTTATACTTAAGGAAATTGCTAAGCATAAGCACATCTAATGTATGCATGCGTGCTAAGTTTCTTTAGTTGTGTCTGACTCTTTGCAATCCTGTGGACCATAGCCCACCAGGCTCCTCTGTCCATGGGATTCTCCAGGCAAGAATACTGGAGTGGGTTGCCATGCCCTCTTCCAGGGGAATCATCTCAACCCAGGGACTGAACCAGCATCTACCTGCTTTGGCAGGTGAGTTCTTTACCACTAGCACCACCTGGGAAAACCTTGTCATGTAAAACGTGGTATAAATTTAATTCTATCCAATGAATCATTTCCCAATCTTTTAGAAAATATCAAATAATAACAATAAAAAGAAAACAGCATACCTTTTTAGATTTTTAAGAAGTGTCAGATAAATCCAAATGTCCTATAAAGGCACTCTCATGGCATCAAGACTGTGTAAGGGAGGCAATAACATTCATCCAATCTATTACAAACCAACTTGATGGACATGAGTTTGAGCAAGCTGCAGGAGTTGGTGATGGACATGGAGGCCTGGCATGCTGTAGTCCATGGGGCCGCAAACAGTCGGACACGACTGAGCAACTGAACTGAACTGGTCAGAAACTGAGAGATGTGTCTGTTCCCTCTGCCACTTTCCTTAAGCCAAACACAGGCAATCTGCTTGAATTGTCACTAGTTTAAAATGTAAACTTCTAAAACCAAAGCTGCCCAGGTTGGCAGCAATATATTGGAGGATAAAGACATGAGCTGCTTTTGTTTTTTTTAAGAAATCACTTGGAACTTAATCCTTCGAGTTGCACATTCATGGATTAGAACACATGGTGAAAATAAAGATTGAATAGCAAGATTTCTTGGATAGAAGCAAACTGATACATGTTCCAAGGAGCAGTGCAGAATATGAAGAATGTTCATTGTATGGACTGTTTCAGAACACCGCCATAAAGACTGGTAAACTAACAACCTATTGTTTGACATTTGCAGGAAGGATGTTGGATGGAGTAGCTTTCCTTGGCCTCCTCGCCGTGGATCTGAGGCCTTATTTGGGCATATTGCTCTGCTCTATATGAGCAGATGCGCTGAGAAAGTAAATAGAACTCTTTCCTCCTGGTGTCTGGGTCAGGATGCAGCTCTTTTAACCTTTACACAGGGCACAGCAAGCGCTGAACATAGTAGAATGGACCTGCAGGTAAGACTACAGGAGGCATCTGGAGTGCAAAGGGGCAAAGAAAAGTATCTTAGTCAACTTTGCTGCCATAACAAAATACCAGAGACTGAGCATGGCAACCCACATCAGTATTCTCACCTGGAGAATTCTGTGGACAGAGGAGCTTGGCGGGATACGGGCCGTAGGATCACAAAGAGTCAGGCACTACTGAACTGACTTATCACGCAATACCAGGGCCTTAAGCAGGAGACCTTTATTTTTCACAGTCTGGAAGCTGGAAATCTGAGGGTGCCATGGAAGGCCAGCCTCCTCCAGGCTTGTGCGTGGCCAGCCTCTCACCTTGGCTCGCGTGGTGGGAAGAGTGCTGCTCTCCTGTCTTCTTTTCATAAGGGCACAGCTTCCTCCACGGGCCCCGCTCTCATGACTGCACCTGAACCCCATCGCCTCCCACAGGTCCCATCTCCGAATATTAATACCATCACAATGAGGGTTAAAGCTTCAACATGTGGAGTTGGGGGGGGGGACAGACATTCAAACCATACTAAGAAGCAAGTTCAAAACAAGAAACTAGCTCTACTGAACTCGGGACTGTCTGTCCATCTATAGGATCTCTCCATTTTGATAAACAATTCTATTGCTTATTGCTTTGATTTCCTTTTTTTCTCTCTAGTTTTTCTCCTTTCTTATTTTATTCCTTTTTTCCTTCTTGTTGCTGCCATCAACAATTTGCTCTTAGTGGACTAAAACTTGTTCTGTTTTTGTTTTCTCTGAGGTCAAATCCATTAACAGCAAATGGGCTTTAGGCAGCCCTTCTTCCAACTGTAACTTAATTTGGAATTTTCTATTTCAATTTAGAAAAAAGCCCTATATGCAGAAAACTGAATATGAATCAGACAATTATTTCCTATTAAAAGATGAAAGTTTAAGGAATAAAAGAATCTCGCCTGTCAAATTAGAAATGAAGGTATATACCATTTTAAGTAAGTGTTGTTTCAGCTGTTTAATAGAACCTACCTGAGGGTACATGAGACACAGGTGATAATAGTTACTATAGCACTAATAATTTAGCTCTCCAAAATGAAAGTTTTAATTGCAGCCTGAAAAAATTTGACCATCAACCATTGCAAAGATTTCCTCTAGAAGACACACACACACATTTCTTTATGTAAGTTTGACACTGGCCAAATAAAAGGTCAGTAATTAGATGCTTGGCCATTTATAAAATGGAAAAAAAAAGGCATTTAAAATCATGTACTGTGCATTAGCCCAGGAAGCATGATATTACGTTTTTCTCCTTAAATTCCTACATATTTGGCAGATTGTTTCCCTTACTCTCAGTTATTGATATTGATGGAACACTCTGTATTATCATGTGGCAGGTTATTAAATCTCAAGGCCACTCATCATAATTTATGTTGCCATAGTTTGAAATACTGCAATCAGGATTAGTACTTATGATATTCTCGTGTGTGGGACAGGGAGGAATGAATAGCTTTTTTTCTCATTGAAAGAACCTCTTTCCCCTTCTGTCTAGGAGAGCTCTGGCTACACCAGAGCCTGGCAGGGCATTTTGTCTCTTTCCACATCTGATGAGACCTTTTGCAAACTCCTCCTGTTGCTTTGCATTGGTGCTCAGTCGCTGCAGTTGTGTCCAACTCTTTGCGACCCTATGCATTGTAGCCCACCAGTCTCATCTGTCCATGGGATTCTCCAGGCAAGGATCCTGGATTGGGTTGCCATGCCCTCCTCCAGGGGATCTTCCCGACTTGGGGATCAAACCTTCATCTCCTGTGTCTCCTGCATTGCAGGTGGATTCTTTACCACTGAGCCACTGGGGAAGCTGCTTGTTGCTTTGGCTTTATTTAATTTCCTTAGCCCTGTTTGCCAAAATAGTTTATCTTCTATATACAGTCCCCACTGTTTCCTAACTGTTTTAATCACTTCCACGTCATTCTAAAAAGAAAATAGCTGTAATAAAATGCAATTATCAATGCTGGCAATATTTGATTTTTAAAGAAGTAAAGCTCCTTAACTCACAGCTCATGAAACAGTCTTTATTTTGTAGGTTTGTGTGACTTTATCCCAGTACAAAAAGCATCATCATGAAGCATCATAAATATGGAGAAATAATGAAATACTAGCTTGAGCCAACCAGGCACTACAATAGTCAAATTCCTGACCACCTGCCCCCTGAGACTTGCTCCTCCCATGGGTCTTCCCCTTTCAACGAATGGCAATGGTTCTTTCCAGATACTTAGGCCTCAAATCCACTTATTTCTGACGTCTCTGCCTCTCACAGCAAATCCTGCTGACTTGACCTTCAAAGTGTCCACGACCCAAGTCTTTTCACCACTTCTGCGCATACCACGCTGGTCCCAACCACCATGACACTGGCTGGACACCTCAGAGCCGCCAGGCTCTTTCCTTGGCTTCCCCCTTGGCCCTCTAGAATCCTCGCTCAAGAGATATGAGAGAGGATCTTTCTGTTACTGGGGCAGATTGATGTGCTCTGCTCAGTCCTGAGACCCTTCACACCAATTCGAGGAAGCGACAGAGCCTCAAAATGGCGGCCTGGCGTTCGGACCTCACCCGGCCCGTCGAGCTCCTGCTCTTTCCTCTCCAGCCACCCTGGCCCGCACTGCCGTTCCCAGCTCAGGGCCTTGGGAGGCGCTGGTCTTTCCACCGGCACATGTTCTTCCCTCATTTCCCATTAGGGCTTCTGCTTCACCACTTGCTGATTGGTTGTTAGTCAGATATCACGTCATGAGGCCATCCTGACCACTTGATTTAAAAGCTTCAGCCCTCCTATGACATGCTGTGTACACACATAACATACGTTGTGTATTTTGGGGTATCTGTTTACCGCTCCCACAACCACCACTACAGAACGTGAGTCTGCGATGACTGAGATGTGTTTGTGATTTTTTAAATTTACTATTATTGTTGTTATCGGTTTTGATCTTTTGGCCATGCCACTAGGCATGTGGGATCTTAGCTCTGTGCGTGCATGCATGCTAAGTCGCTTCAGTCCTGTCTGACTCTTGCGACACTATGGACTGTAGCCCACGGGCTCCTCTGCCCATCGGATTCTTCAGGCAAGAATACTGGAGTGGGTTTCTATGCCCTCCTCCAGGGGATCTTCCTGACCCAGGGATTGAACCCGCATTTCCTGCATCTCCTGGATTGGCAGGTGAATTCTTTATGACTGAACCACCTGGGAAGCCCTACGTATTAAGTCTTAGTAGCACAGATACAATTACCCTCAGATCAAACAATCTCTTTCTGACCACTAATTCCTCTCTTTTCCACTCTATTACTTATGCACATTGATTTTTCTCATCCTAAACTGTCTGCTTCTTTGAGGGAAAGGAGCTACATACTTCTCCCCATTTCAAATCTTCCTGGAATGCTCCGTTCTAAGTTTTATCTGAGTAACTTGTTTCCAGACCTGGAATAGGTTGATCTCAAGCATTTCCTTACTTTATCTACTAAGAATTCACTTAATTCCTGTGAGTTTCAAATTGACCCCACTGCAGCCTTATTACTTCATACTCTTTTGGAGTTCTTGGCTAAGTGCATACAGGGTCATAAACAAATCTTTTAATCATATACTTTTCCTGTTCCTGTTTTTATAACATGATGAAAAATTGTTTATAAATATGGGATTTAACTGTGGGATTTATTTCAACTGACAAGGACTACAGGTAAGATTTCACTTTTATAAAGTCAATATTTTTGGACTTTTTAATATATTCATAGTATTGGGACTTCAGAAAGTTTTCTGGGGGAAGTAACATTACATACCAGTGCTTGGAAGAATTCCTGGGGAAAATGGATGCTTTAGATCCATAGGGGATGGTGTTTGTCAGGGAACCACCTGGTGCAGGGGGAAGAGTTCAGCCTCTGATATTTGTTCCCAGTCTCCCCGCTCACCTGGTCCACCAGGAAGGGCAGGACTCAGCCCTGGATGGGTGGGAAGCCAGGTGGTCACTCAGCTGTCATCCAGCTGCCTGCACGCTCAGCCTGAGTCAGTGGGATGTGTAAGCCATTTTGAACTAATCGTCCTTTTACCTTGTTGGAGGCACCTCCACAGCTGCACTAACACGTGACCTTGGACTGAGTCCTTCTTAATGGCTCTCATGCATGGGCAGAGATGGGGTATGTGAACACAAAATTGTGGTGATGACGCTAATCCTCAGCTGCTCCACATGGCGGGAGAGGATGGGCCTTGTTAAGGTCTGTGCGAAACCAGGGATGGAAAGCAGAAACCAGCCTCACATTTGTTTTTGTTTTTCTTTTTCCTATTTCTCCATATTTAGTTTAGAACTGACAATGGACTCTTAGATATCTCAACTCATGAGTTGTTAATAGTGTAGAGCCATCACTTCTTGACAAATTGATGGGGGGAAAGTGGAAACAGTGACAGATTTTATTTTCTTGGGCTCCAAAATCACTGCATGCAGTGGCTGCATCCATGAAATTAAAAGGTGCTTGCTCTTTGGAAGAAGAGCTATTACAAACCTAGACAGCTTATGCAGACATATCACTTTGCTGACAAAGGTCCATATAGTCAAAGCTATGGCTTTTCCAGTAGTCATGTATGGATGTGAGAGTTGGACCATAAAGAAGGCTGAGCACTGAAGAACTGATGCTTTCAAACTGTGGTGCTAAAGAAGACTCTTGAGAGTCCCTTGGACAGTAAGGAGATCAAACCAGTCAATTTAAAAAAAAATCAACCCTGAATATTCATTGGAAGGACTGATGCTGAAGCTGAAACTCTAATACTTTGGCTGCCTGATGCGAAAAGACAACTCATTGGAAAAGACCCTGATGCTGGGAAAGACTGAGGACAGGAGGAAGGGGGTGGGCAGAGGATGAGATGGTTGGATGGTATCATTGACTCAATGGATAAAAGTTTGAGCAAGCTCTGAGAGATAGTGAAGGACAGAGAAGCCTGGCGTGCTGTAGTCCATGGGATATCAAAGAGTTGGACGTGACTTAGCAATTGAACAATAACAGCAAAGAGCTATTTGCTAACTTTGTTTTTTAAGAAACCAGGAAATCTTTGCTTTGGGTAGCATCCATTCCTAAGTACGTTTAACACGTACCTACCCTGTGCCTGACAGGCGTGTGACAATTCTGGATCTTGTGTGAGATAAAAGCCACCAAGCACCTACTTTCTACCTCTCAGCCGCTGAGGTCTATGTTAGCTTAACTGGAGAATAGTTAATAAGTTGTCAGAAAGAATTTACCCTTGGATATTTAAATTATCTTTTATCATATCCCCATGAACTATAAAGCAATAAAACACAATAAAGTCATTCTAATCTTACTTTAAATGATTTTATAAACCATAGAATTCACAGGCCGACTGTGTCAGAAATCTTTTGGTGAAAAAGTGTGAATATCCTTATCTTGGTGTTTTTTCAATTCATTTTTCTTGAAGCTTAGGAGTGTTATGAACGTATACTGAAATGTAACTAAGGAATTCCATTGCCAGTTAAAAGATACTTCAGCCGATGCCTGTATAAATAACCTGCAGTGAGGACATACTTTACATTCTATTTGGGGTTCTAAATACAGAAGAAACTCCATTGACACACTAACTCCTGGGGATAATATGAACTTACGTCTTTTCCACAAGGGACAAAAAGCCAAACGCTAACAAGTCCAAAAGACATAACCATCCCAGTCAGATAGTTTAAGGGTGAGATGTAAAGTCTGTTCTATGAGTCCAGTGTATTTGCTTTGACAAAACGTTTACTTATCAGACCAAAAAGCTGGGGAAACAGATTTCTTAACACAAATTATATCACCAGGTAGAATTCTATTAATATAACAAGCAACACATGAGTCAAGAGTAGAAAGAGTTAAATCAAATATAATGATTCAAAACTATTGTTGCTTTAGATTTGGGAAAAAACAGAAATCAACCTGAATTATTCATATTTTAGAAAGTATATGCTTTCAGCAAGCATGGAATACATACATACACTTATTGTGCTTTATTGCTTTATAGTTTGTAGGGATATGATAAAAGACCATTAAAATATCCATGGGTAAATTCTTTCTGATAACTTATTAAGTGGACTTTTCCTGGTGGCTTACATGGTAAAGAATCTGCCTGCAATGTAGGAGATCTGAATTTGAGCCCTGGGTCAGGAAGATCCCCTGGAGAAGGGAATGGCAACACACTCCAGTATTCTTGCCTGGAGAATCTCATGGATAGAGGAGCTTGGTGGGCTACAGTCCATGGGGTCACAAAGAGACAGATAAAACTGAGTGACTAAGCATACACACACACACACACACACACATGCTTTCAGCAAATATGGAATACACACATGGGCACATACATGCCATCATACCAAGGCACACATACATAAAGACACGTATACACACAGTGTACGTTTGCATGCCCACATAAATTACTCTTATATTCACTTTTGGTCAATAGTAAATTACAGACAAGTTTTTCTTTGTCTTGAATTGCTTATATGTTTGTTCCATAGGCCCAGGCACACACTCAGCTCATATGAGGGACACACAGTAAATATTTGCTAGCTTTGACTTAACTGAATTGAATGAGTTCAGAACTGTGTAACAGAATCCCTGGTTTATGGAAACCTACTCACATTGGATAGTAGTGGACTGAACCAAGTCAACATTTTCATTGTCAAACGCTCTCCCTGTTTTCCAGGGTAACTTCAACACTTAGATGCAAATACAGGGGACAGAATACCCTAAGCTGGTAAAAGTGTGTTGATCTTTGCCTTCTAAAGTAACACCTTTAAAAAACAAAAACAAGTGACTATTTTGATTCCCTTTGTCTTGTTATATTTTCGGCTCTGACACAGTATCAGTTTTTCTAATAAATCTCCAGCACAGAAAGGAAACAATACCCAGCCTTCTGGAAGTGGGACAAACTGTTAATTGAACAACCAAAGCCAAATGCATCATTTTGCCAAAACTGGGGAAAAGTTAACATGAAAAGGGGACAAGCTAAAACAATTCTTAGGAGTTTGTTCTGTGAACTTCCAAACTGGGCTTTCACTTTCACTTAAAGATCTCTGCAGAGTCTAAATCTCTCTTTCAAAGTGTTCCTTTTTAAATTGTTTTCTCATTGAGGAATAAAGAGACAACAGAGAGGGCTTCTGTTTTTGCTCTTCAGGTTAAACCAGCAGAAGCAAAGGGTCTCTATTTTCCTGAAGTGTGACCCCGCCTGCGTGGAAATGAGGAAGGATAAACTGGTGTGTCTGAAGTGACCTCTTCTGGGCAGGATGTGGAAGGCTGATGAGTCTCCTTAAGCAAGACCTTCCAACATATCTAATCTAAAGTAAATAATGTTCCAATATCCTCAGGTGGAGAACACACATTCCTAAAGGCTTTCCTGGGCAAGGAAAAGGTCAGCAAAAACAACCCAAATAAAACGGCAAACCAGATAAGATTATCACACAACAGAACTAAGAACTGCTTGGTGGTGATGGTCAATCTCTGCAGAAATGTTCCGTCAACAAGCAAGCCATAAATGGAGCCTGGGGTGCTCAGAGTTTATTGGTCTCATGGGAACAAAATATTGATCAGACAAGGTAGTGCCACTTGATAATCTTCAAACACTGCTCAAGTAACTGGTTACTGATTTGAAGAGTACAGCAGATAATTTTTAAATAATTTCTTCAGTGTGAAAGAAAAGCGCCATAAAGCAGGGGAAGAAATATAAAGTGCTAATTCAGGTGATTTTATGGTAGAGTCATAATTCCCTTCTAAGATAGAAACCTTGATCAGGGAGATGATTGGTGCTGGGTCTTTGCCTTTTGAAACTGTAAAAACAGATGAAGAGCAAGGCCAATATAAAGTGAATCACATACACACAAATGCCCCCAAAGTAGGTATATTCATGTAGATTCAGAGACTTTTCCTGCAGTTTTGCATTTATCAGAAAGAGTGGGGAGTCTTGAGTTTTAACCAGGCAGTGGATTTGACTCTACCTAGATTCTAAGCACAGTTACAATTTTTCCTGCAGATGTAACACTTTCTGAAAAGGAAGTCCTTTTGACGTTTAGGAGAAAGAAGAGACCCCAGGTGAATGGTTTTTCTCTGGGGACTGATCTTATAGTCGTTGGATAATATGGACCAGGTAAGGCATTTCCATAAAAACTGGGGTAGTGATGATTTTCAGCTTGCTTTGTAGAATGAAGAAAATCAACAATGTTATTTTCTGACATACAAAGACCATCCCTTTTCCCACCGTTAAATTATATTTACCAAACACCAAACTACCTTCAGAAGTTCTCTCCTCCGTGCGTCTCTAAACTTCTCCCGGTTTACTTCGTGTTCTGAATTTGTGTAGAGCTGCCAACTGCATGATAAAAAAAAGAAAAAGTGAAAAAGAGTTTGTTTTTGCTTCTTTGGTTTCAATTAACATCTGCCATCTCCCTGACCTGCGTTCTGACAACACAATTGCTATGAAATATTGGTTTGAACTTAAAACCAGAAATCTTGAGTGTAGGTTTCTGCCAAATAGGTGCTAGTTAGAACCAGCTGCCTGGAGCGGGACTACTGAGTGCTTGAAGGTTGCCTCTGATCTGAGCCAGTCTCCCCAGCGGAGCCCTTTCAAAGGAGAAACTGCCAGAGTGGATCCATCTCCAAGACGGATGAAGATTTATCTATAGCCCAATCAATGTGTCATTTCTCTTCTTATATAGTTTATCATTGTGTAGATCCCAAAGTTAAGCTGAAGTAATGAATGATCGCTATATTTAGAAACTTAAAGCAATTATCTTGGGATGTAGATGGTGGTGGGAAGGTGTGTGCATTTGAGGGTGTGAAAGAAAAGAAATGGAGTATCAATACTTCTGCAGACCACAGTCATGGAACACATGTTTGGGGGAAGTGGCCTGAACTGTGCGCGTTCAGTGGAAATTGCAAGCTGAAACAAGCTCGAATCACTCCTCAACATACCTGTGCCACAGGTGACCCTGGATCATCAACAGTAATCAAAAGCTTACCTAATGGAAATAATTCTCTGTGGGTAGAATTGGCCATGGTCATCTCATTAAGCACACAGTTCTGTTTTCAGTGTAATTAGTCATCTAATTACTCATCCAAAATTAGTGCATTCATATGCCTAATTAATTATAATTTCATTCAAACTACCCTGTTGGTAATGCTTTTGTTCTCTGTTCCAACAAATCAAATGGCAGAGGAGCATATTTGATCTGGAAATTGGTTTGGGTTGAGTCTCATCATAAACATATTAAAGCACTAATGAATAAAACAGTGAGAATGTTAATTTCCATAATAAAGATAACACCGCCTCAAATATTAACTCTTTCTAAGGAACACCGGTTTCAAACATTAGAGCCATTTATCTCCCAGAACCTCAGATTGAGGGCTGAGGTCGAAAGAACAAGATCTGAGTTCAGATACACCCATTACTAAGAACGGAGTCCTGTGCACGTTTTCCAGGTGGCTAAGTGGTAAAGAATCCGCGTGCCAACGCAGGAGCTGCAGGAGACATGGGTTCCATCCCTGGGTCAGGAAGATTCTCTGGAGAAGGAAATGGCAACCCACTCCAGTATTCCTGCCTGGAAAATCCCATGGACAAAGGAGCCTGGTGGGATATAGTGCACGGGGTTGCAAAGAGTTAGACACAACTTAGCAACCAAGCAACAACAACAACCTGTGCACGTAGGAAGGAAAATTAGTGTATAGCACAGAAAACCTGGGGTGTGGAGGGCCGTTGGGTTTCTTATGAACAAAACAGACGGTACACTATTTTTGGTCCACTGTTCATAGCTGACCAGGTAAGATTATTCAGAAAAGATAGCCTACTGTATATCACATTCCTCCACTCAGTGCTCTGGGGTAGCCTCAATGGGAAGGAAATCCAAAAAGGAGAGGATATATGTACCCACACAGCTGATTCACTTTACTGTACAGCAGAAACTAAAACAACATGTAAAGCAGCTATTGTTGCTCGAGTTGCTAAGCTGTGCCCCGCTCTTTGCAACCCCATGCAGCACTCCAGGCTCCCCTGTCCTTCAGCATCTCCCCGAATTTGCTCAAACTCACGTCCACCGTGTCGGGGATGCCACCCGACCATCTCATCCTCTGTCGCCCCCTTCTCGCCCTGCCCTCAGTCTTCTCTCCTTCCTTCAGTTGGGATCTTTTCCAATGAGTCAACTCTTCAAATCTGGTGGCCAAAGTACTGGAGCTTCAGCTTCAGCACCAGTCCTTCCAATGAAAGCAACTGTACTCCAATAAAATGAATTTTAAAATAATAAAAGATAAAAGGGAAAATAAATAAGATAGTCTAAAAGTTGTTTGATAGTCATTTTACACTTTTAGTGTTTTCCCCCAGAAAAGCAGTAAACAGCTGTTTCTGGGGGATTGATCATGCCCTAGTCACTAGTCTAGGGGTTTTGAATTTTGACTCATTTAATCCTCTCAACTGACCATTGAAGTGGCCACTGTACTGGCCTCATTTCCCAGAAGAGGAAATTGAGGCACAGAAAGATTAGATCACGTGCCTGAAGCCACCAAAGGGAGGCAGTAAAAAACTGATCTCTTAGGAAATCAACTTGCACGCAATCTTTTATGAGTTTTGTCCTGGAAGCATGGTAGAAATAGAACACTACTGATGATGGAGATTGATTGTGAAGAATATTAATAAGTATTGGCTCTTTTTTCCTTTTCTTTTTTGACCATACTTGTGGTTTGCCTTGACTTTCAAGCTCGACCATGGAAAAGGCACCAGACAGATGCCCACAGCCTGTCTCAAACTCTGTGTGCTAACGGGACAGTGTGTGACATTGCGAGCTTAGCTTTCAGAAAACATAAAGGGCAATTATTGAGGTGCGCTGCTTTGAAGTAAATCTGAATTCTCCTAGGGCGTGAGAAGATGAAGAAGAGGGTGCTAGCTGCATTCAGCCAAGTGCTGTCAGAAGGGCAGGAGTTTGGGATTGCTTCTTCAGGATCTGTTACTAATTACTAACCTGACAAATTGTCCTAATTCCTGACACACTGGGATATTTCAGTATTGCTTAGGGCTGGCCTTGAATTACCATCTCTCCCTTACCCTCATGGAGTGTCCCTACAAAGAGTGAGTCCTATTCCAACAGCCTGTTCATAAGTCCAGTTTGTTCGTAAGTCCAACAAAGTTAGGCTAGGAACCCGACTAATGGGCTACCCAGGTGGCTCAGTGGGTGAAGAACCTGCCTGCAGTGCAGGAGACCCCGGAGATATGGGTTTGATTCCTGGGTTGGGAAGATCCCCTGGAGGAGGGCACGGCAACCCACTCCAGTATTCTTGCCTGGAGAATCCCGCGGACAAAGGAGCCTGGCAGGTACAGTCCGTGGGGTCACAGAGAGTCGGACACGACTGAAGCAACTTAGCATTCACACAATCCTCAACTAACGCAATCGGCTGTATAGTACTGCACTGTAATAGGTTTATGATACTTTCCACACAAATAATACATTAAAAAACAAACACAAAAAATAATGTAACATACCTTGAAAAGGACAGCAGTCCAGCACAAAAGCTGGCACCAGGGGCTGGCATCGAGTGAACAGGCCAGAAGAGTCACTGGCTGGAGGAGGGAAACAGAGCTGCAGGATCGTCAGCGACAGGAGACGGAGGGCACGCTTCGGCGTCACTCACACCAGACCCCGAGGGGGTACGTTCCCATCTTTGAAAGTTCAGAACCTGAAGATCTGTGTGTAGGGGACTTACTGTAATTTGCAACTTCTCTGGGATTAGCCAACACCATCCAAAGCAGTTTGAATGCAAGAGTTCGCTGCTTCGTGACCTAGTTAAAAAGAATGCAAATGGGTATAAAATACCTGTATTTCCACGCTGGTTGGATCATTGTGGGAATAAATAAAAGGTAGCTTGGTCTGGTGGCCAGAGCACTCTAGGAGGCCTGACTTCTAGGCCCAGACTGGCTCCTAGTTTGCAATGTGACATGGACGAGGCACTTAATTTCCCAGCAGCATCTCTGTTTCTCTTTTATAATACGCACGGATTGATTTTTTTTTCAGGTTTGAAAAGCAATGACATGAATGACCTGGCAAAAATGACTTCATTCCAGTTGCTTTATGCACATACTAGTAATAGAAATAGAAATAATAATGAACACATCATAATAATGAATAACAATCACGAACAACAGGGATGGCTGCAGGGCAGTAGGTGAAATGGTGGTTTTGATGGTGTAAGATGACTTAATGAATGAGATGACTCTGACGTGTAAGCGTGTAGGTACCCTTCCCTCCCTTCCTCTCTCAAAATTAGCAGCTAAATGCACTCCCTGGATGCTTTATACACAAGAGAAGATGCTTCACTTCTAACTATACTGTATACTATGTTTTAAAAAATTCTACTTTTTAAAAAACTGGGCCACTGACTCATCTTCATATTATGGTTATAAAAGGAAAAATTTAAATTCCTCAAGGGAAAGAGACACAGCCAGAGAACCCAATTACCTGGCTGAAACTGTACAAATATCAGTTCGCACACCCAGCCGCAGAACAATAGCTGTTGTAATGAATCACCTTGTTCCTTGAAAGGCCTCTGTGTCTACCCCCTGGTTTGCTGCTTTCTCCGAAGGTCGCCATCCCCTCTGAGCTATAAAGACATGATGCATCGGTTTCCTTTCTTCGTCTCTACCTTTTGAATTTGGTACAAAAACTAAACCGTTCATTTTCATTTTTCTCAAGAGTTTTCTTGCCTTAATGAATGTTTTTATGAGAAAGAAGGAAAGGAAAGATAACATATGCCAAGAGACTAGAGAAAATCTTAAAGGGGACAAACAGTGTGAGAGAAGAAAGGGGAGAAGGGGAGAGAAGCGAAGCAAAGAGTCAGAAAATCAGAAGGGAAGGGCAGGGGTCAGCCTGCGGGACTGTGCTCACCTCTCTTTATTCACCAGTTTCCATTTTCCTTCGTTCCCCACTCCCATCTCCCCCCTCCGCTTCTGCTTGTGCCCCTCAGAACTCAGGGGAACTAGAGAGGCTCCTTGTCTTTCTTCCCAGATCCTCTTTGAATGGTGAAATAAAATCAAGTCTATGCACAATTGCTCTGTGCTGTTCAAAAAGCATTTTCCTGAAGGGGGCTTTCTACTTTATTCATTTCAACTATTAATGTGTGTATAATATGCCTTCATTCCTAATTATTTTGTCACTATTTTGTTAACAGTCCTGGATCTACATTTGAACTAAGACACTTTAATTATCAAATTAACACAATTTCATGGTTGATATGTTCAATTTCTCACCACTGGACTTTTTAATTTTCTTTCTTTTTTTTTTTTCTTATTAACTGGCTCCTTTCTGGTCCTGTTCCCTAATCATACAAAGAGGTGTCTAATACCCTTGGTTAACATTCATGAATACTTTCCATAAATATCCAGACATTAAGGGTTGCAAAAGAGTGCCTGTTCTTGCAACACAATTTTCCTTGTAGTCTTTCTTCATTGATTTCTAACCCAGCAATGACATTTATTTATTCACAGGTTATGATCTTCAGTTCAGTTGGAAAAAGAAAAATTCTCATGGCTTTTTCTACCGCTAATTGCTTGAACTCAACAGCCTCAGGTACAAAACTAAAGGCACTTGGCTTTAATGAAAAGAAAAGGAACACCTACAATTGTAGCTAACATTAAAGTATGAAAAAAGCAAGATAGGTTACTTTTATAAGTTGTCAAACACAAATGATAGAAATGAAGAAGAAACGGTGGAATAAAAGAGAAAGTAATTACAAGATCCAGAATAATGAATTTCTTAGCTTATTCATTGTGAAGTCCTTTGCACAGTTTCTCTTATGGATCAAGGGCCCTCAACACGCTGGTCCCTACCCAGGAGGACGGCAGCTTTCCTCCCGTGAGAGGAGGAAATGCGGATTCAGAGGCAAAGTAACCATAATTATTCTCAGATTCAGAAATTCATCTCCCAAACCTTTAAAACATTGACAGTTATAGAAATCCATCTGGACGACTCTGGACCGGCTGAGTTTATCTGTGTGCACCACCGTCTTAATAAGCATCTTTATTGGGGTATAATTTATATACCATAAAATTGGCCCTTTGAAATATATATTGGAATGACTTTCAGTAAATTGGCAGAATTATGGGAAGTTTACCACAATCCAGCTTTAAAACATTTCCATCATCCCCCAAAGATCCTCTGTATTCATTTCTAGTCAATCCCCATTTCTGCCCTCTGGCCCCAGGGATCACTAATCTTTCTTTATATATTTGCCTTTATAGACACTTCATGTAAACAGAATCATGCAATGTGTGGTCTTTGTGTCTGATTTCCGGCACTTACCCTCAATTTTACTGTTACAGCAGGTTTTCCAACAGGTTTGGTGTAAATTATGGTCCCTCCTATAATCAGTTTTGCCGAGGTCTGCGTTATTATGTGGTATCTTCACTGGTTATAAAGACGAACAAACACCACATCATGCTGAAGTGAAAAGATAACTTTTAAAATGATTAAAAGAATATCACCAAGAGCAGAAAGTGAGACCAAGCACAACTGCAAGAATGGGTGGGGTGTATGTATAAAACATTTATTTAAAAAGAAAAATAATGGCAGCTTTCAGTGTACATTTAGTGTGTTAGCGTTTTTAGAAAAATAGCAAAGATGTAACATTGAAACATGACTTTTTCTAACACATTTTAATAAAGTATTATTGCTTTTAATTTAAAAAATAAAGTTATCAGCAATTTTTCCAAAGTATCATTTTATAGTTATTGAATTTAAAATGATCTCTTCTTCATAGATGATGCTTGAGTCTTTTTTTTGAAACAAAGTTTCCATTTATTGAGGAATTCGACTGCTCAAAATCATAGCATACTGTCATCTTTTTTACAGACCAGGATTATTTCTTGGGGGAAATCCTGACTGAAAGTTTGTGGAAGCACATCTACGGTTTTGAAATAATTGTGCAAAATATTGGGATCTTCCTTTCCAATTAGATGGGGATACAGCCAGTGTTGACCAACCCATAGTGAAGCCCAAGGTAACCAGTAAAGTGTGTGCCCTTGTGTTCATACTTTTATTATTTAGAAAATAGATTTTATCTTTAAAAGCAGTTTTAGAATTACAGAGAAATTAAAAAGATAGTCCAGAGAGTTCCCATATACCTCCTCACCCAGTTTCCCCTGTTATTAGCATCTTACACTAGAACTGTAGGTTTCTTACCATTAATAAGCCAATCTTGGTATGCTAAATAAGGTCCATAGCTTATTCAGATGGCCCGAGTTTTATTTTCTAATTTTTCACTTATTTTTGGCTGCACTGGGCTTTCTTTTAGAGCTTCTCTAAGTTGCTGTGTGGGCTTTTCTATAGCTGCGGCTTGCAGGCTTCTCATTATGGTGGCTTCTAGAATGTGCAGGCTTCAGTAGTTGCCGCCCATGGGCTCAGTCGTTTCAGCTCCCCGGCTCTAGAGCAGGGGTTCAACAGGTGCGGTGCAGGGGTTCAACAGGTGCATTGCGCGGGTCCACAGTTGCTCCACCACCTGTGGAATCTTCCCGGACCAGGGATCGAACCTGTGTCTCCTGCATTGGCAGGAGAATTCTTAACCTCTGGACCATCAGGGAAGTCCTAGTTTTCACCAAATGTTTCCTTTTTAGTCCAGGATCCTGTCGAGGATGCACTTAACACTTCATCCTCATGTCTCCATGGCTGTGATAGTTTCTTAGATTGTTTTTGATGCCCTTGACAATCTGGAGAAGGACTGATCAGATATTTTCTGGAACTCTTCTCTGTTGAAATTTGTCTAGTGTCTTTTCTTTCCCCCCTCTAAGATTTGCCTGGGATAATGTGTTTTGGGGAGGAAGACCACAGAGGTAAGGGAAGTCCCATTCTTATCTCAAATCAAGGGCACACGCTAGCAACATGAATTAACTCTATTGATGTCGACCTTGACCACAGGACTGAGGTCGGAGCTGTCAGCTCTTCCCACTGGCAAGTTACTCTCCCCCATTTGCATACCATCCTTTCTGAGAAAAGTCACACTCCACAGCCCATATTTAAGCAGAGCGAGCTTATGTGGCACCTCCCTGAGTGCAGAATACCGCATAGGTTATTCACATATTTGTCTATTCTTCCTTATTTATTTAGTGACTTATTTATATTATTATGAGCTCATTGATGTTTGGATGTTTATGTTATACTCTGGGATTCCCCAGATGACTCAGTCTACAAGATCCTCCATTGTGAAACCAACACAACACAAAAATGTTGTGAAAGCACAGCTTGTGCTCAAGAGGGAAGTTTTCACTGATGGTGCCCAGCAAACAACCTTTCTTTCTGTATCTAAAGCATGTCTACATGCCCAAAGCATGCACATCAGGGGCTGGCGGGCATCAACCCCAGCTGACGGAGAAGCACAGTAAAATCCACGGTGAGCTCAGAGCTTCGCTCATTTATAACTTCACTCACTCACACGTGCATCAATTCATTATCACATTCAAAGGGTGTTTGTGAGTGCTTTGTTTTTCATAAAATATTATGTAGTTTATTTTTAAAATTTTTATCTTATATTTAGCACAGTTGATTGGCAACACTGAGTTAGTTTCAGGGAAGGGCTTTCTTGAAGTCAGGTGAAGGTTTGGGTTCCGGGGCTTTAAAGCAGATGTGGGTGGGAGATGAAGCAATTCAAGAGATAACAAGACACAGTAGACTTTCAGGAGGCTTCCCTGGTGGCTCGGTGGTAAAGAATACGCCTGCAATGCAGAAGATGCAGCTTCCACCCCTGAGTTGGGAAGATCCCCTGGAAAAGGAAATGGCAACCCTCTCCAGTATTCTTGCCTGGGAAATCCCATGGACAGAGGAGCCTGGTGGGCTATATACTGCATGGAGTTGCAAAGAGTTGGACTTAGTGGCTAAAAAACAAACAATAGGCTTTCATGAATATAATGGGAGTTAGGTGGGGAGGATTCTTGCTCACACTGTGGTAGAGGCAACGGTCCTGGTGATTCATCACAAAGGGTGAGAGCAGAGTGGGAGAACGTTTGAAGCAAAATGAAACGTACATGCGTCGAGCACAAGTGGGGCCTTTGTGGGGCTGGAAGAGGGTGGTTGTGGTGGTGGGGGCACAGCATCTCTGCGAGATGGTGGGAGAAGAGATGCTGAAGAGCAAAGAGCCAGGCCACTTCGGAAAGGGTCTGAAAACCATCTTGAAAAGCATTGTTTTGATATTTTCTAAATAGCATGGTTACTAGACGTCAGTGTCACGAGGTCTGGCAGCGCTGTGGGGAAGAACTCTGGGGTGTTTTGCTTGGAAAGAGAGAAATCTGTCTGCATCTATCTTCCCCTTCGTTCATAGACTTCAGACTTCAATTGTGAACAGAGGTGTGAACTTGACGCTCAAGGCTGGGCAATACCATCCACATCCCTGAAATAACTCATTGATGACAGACACAGATATTGATCAAACCACAAGTTACCTTCCATGGGAAATAAGCCAGCATGGGAGATGATAACTCAAAAGAGGGACTTGAGATGGACACAAACCACAGACAGCATGTTCACCTGTTGAAGGGAAGGGGAGGGTGCGTTTAGAAAAGGGTTTTTAAAACTTTTGTTTTAAAGAGCTTTAAAAAGCAATTTTTAAAGCATTTTAACTTTTTGAAATGCCAGCATTTTTCATTTGTTCCCAAGCAGTAGGAAACAAGTGACCACAAATGTATACACCGCATGTATTGAGGTGCACCAGATAAATGGCCCAAAATGGTGCTTTACTTTAAAATATCTTTCCCCCCAAAAAACAGCATTTTAGAATATTTTCAATGCCAACTTTTCAGGAACAATTCTACTTCAAAGAAATGTAGGAAAGTACCAGAGGCTGATTTATCACATGTGAAATGATAAATGTGCAACTCTAAATGTGTTAGTCTTATGACATTTTTTTGGACTCTATTTTAGGGTCATTCTCTGTTTTATTTTATATTACTTTATATTATTTTTAGTTTGAGGTTCTTTAAAAAATATGGTACTTTTTTTTTTTTTTTTTTTTTTGCCAGTTGGAAGGATTAATTGCAATTGATTTCTCTGAACACTCTTTAGTGGTTAGGTCATCACTGAGCCTTTTCTCAATATAAATCCCTCAGGCCTTTTAATCATAACATGTGTTATATTCTGCACACCCTAAGGAGAAATAATCTCCTTACCAGTGCAGCCTCCATCTGCCCAGCAGGCATTGTGAGTGAAGTGAAATGAAGGAGAAGACATTCTAGGTTTCCCTTAATTAATTCCCTAATCTACTGCTGTTTGTGTTGAGAAAATCAATCACAACCTAGCTCTGGAAAAAAAAAAGTTCAGCGAGGAATTCTAGTGAATTTAAGAACTGAGCTAACTACTACAAAGACCTAAGACCATCTTTATTCTAGAGTCATAAATTTCTTTAGAGTCTTATCGACACAGCTCAGCAATTTTGGTAGATTGTGGAAGACTATAGAAGCAAATCATTTTTACTTAGATTTTACAAGTAATTACTTATTTATATGCAAACATGATACTGATACTGAATCTGGCTTCTGCACACCAACCCTGAATTAATTCTCAGAGACAGAGTTTTGGGTGAAGTAGGAAAGAATAGCATTATTGTTTTGACAGGCAAAAGGGGTCACAGAAGTCTAATGCCCTCAAAACTGTGTGTTCCAACCTAAAGCGGGTATTGAGGGAGCTTTTAAATTTAATTAATTAACTAATTTTTGGTTGAGCTGGGTCTTCAGTGCTGCCTGGGTTTTTCTCTAGTTGGGGTGAGTGGGGTCTACCCTCTGGTTGAGAAGCGGTCCGCAGGCTTCTCATTGGGGTGGTTTCATCGCAGAGCACAGCCTCTGGGATGCATGGGCTCCCGGGCTCTGGAACACAGGCTCAGTAGCTGTAGGGCATGGCCTGAGTTGCTCCAAGGCAAGTGGGATCTTCCTGCATCAGGAATGAACCAGTGTTTCCTGTACTGGCTGGCAGACTCTTTACTGCTGAGCCACTAGGGAAGCCTGAGGAGTTTTACAGTAATGGTTCAAAGAGGGCATGATCAGCTCATGGACATTCTTCTGATTGGTTGTTGAGGAGGTAAGGAGGCGTCAGCATCTTCAGCCTTCTGGTTCTGACTAGCTGGAGCCCCAGTGCTTGTGGGCAGCATATTCTTGACTCCTCCCTGGTGGGGGGTTCAGTATCTGCAAAAAGCTTAAAGATCTTGTCATATGTATGGCATCACCGACTCAATGGACATGAATTTGAGTGAACTCCGGGAGTTGGTGATGGACAGGGAGGCCTGGCGTGCTGCGCTTCATGGGGTCGCAAAGAGTCGGACACGACTGAGCATCTGAACTGAACTGATCCCTTGAGGAAGAACAAGGACCCTGCCTCAAGACTGCCCTATTGTTTTTTTGAATGTTCCACCCTTGTCTCTACATCCCCTCCCTTCTCTAATTAGCAGCTGTTTCAACCTGCCCATTGGAACTCCGGAAGATACAGGAGGCTGAATGAAATCTATTTCCTGTAATCAAGAAATGGCAGACACAGAAAGGCTTTTGTGGCCCCACAGGTTCCTGCTTGGTATCAGTACATCATACAAAATTTGCAAATTGTGCTTTTTATCTAACCAGGATGATGCTCTGAATTTTATCTATTAGTATGTATGTAAATGTTGACATAGTTACATGTCTGTATACATTTATGTCATATATAAATATATGCATATATATATATATATATATAATCAATATCAGGGGAAACAATGAGAGATGAACAGTAGAAACATTGAACAGTATATTCAGAATTTTGTAGAGAAGTTAAGAAAAATAAATATGCTTTCAACTGTAAAACCTGCTAATTGATGAGAACATTCTGAGAATTTCTTCCCAAGAAATAAAGCTTAGGTGAGAATGAGTGAGTGTTTTAGCCCCGGCTAAGAATGCTCTATTAAGGCTTTAAAGAATAGAAGATAGTAGAGCATGTTTTCAAGACGGGCAAAGTTTTTAGGAGTGCAGAAAAGGATGCTCCTCGATAGCTTTGGGGTTTAGGGAAGAGACATGAAGCCAAAGCAAATGAATAAAAGTGCCCTTGTGAACCAGGACAAGGTGGGAAATTGTGGAGCTGAAGGATCGTCACCAACAGGAGATGGAGGGCAAGTTGCAATTTCACTCACACCTGATGTTGATGGAACACATGTTTGCATCTTTGAAAGTTTGCAGCTTGAATTTCGTATGTAAAGGACTTAGTTTATTGCACTGAGATATCAGTGTAACTCAGATCCATAAACCTAGAGGGCAGGTTGATTTTTCAAAATAACTACTTCATAATTTTTCTCACATCTTCTTTGCTCCCAGATGATAAATGTATTCATGGCAGAAACCTGTATTTCATCTTTGGATCTCCAATTGCCTGGCACAGAATTTGACCGACAGATGGTTGGATGGCATCATCGACTCAATGGACACAAGTCTGAGCCAACTCCGGGAGATGGTGAAGGACAGGGAAGCCTGGTGTGCTGCTGTCCGTGGAGTTGCAAAGAGTCGGACCCGACTGAGCGACTAAACAACAACAAAAAATGCTACAAAAGGTTCTTTGAATGGGTGCACAACCAGCAAATATCAAGGTAAAATCTAAGAACGTGAAGCCAGATGACCTTAAAGTCTCATTTACAGTCTACACTTCCCCAAGGTTATGTTTTATCCCAGACAAAGCTCATGTGGTCTGTGTTCCTGCTTTTCTCTGCATCACTCCCCCCATGATACATGTGGAACAAAACCAAAAGAAGTTGAAAGATAAAATGTATTAAAACACAGATGAAGAGTCTGAAATTTGACTGAATTGATCAGCTGGATTAACTAAAATAAGCAAAATAGTAAAAACCGATACAACAGTGAAACAGCAGTTTGCTCTCCCGACCATAATTTTACTGCTTCCAATGTGCTGTAAAGTGATGCTTCTCAAACTGTGACTGAGCCTATCAATAGCTGAAGACATCAGTGTAAAGGCTGTAGTGGGCTTTTTAAAAAAATTAATAGAATAGCAATGAAGGAAGGTCAAAAGTTAGAAGGAGATTGGGAGTTTAAGATTGACACACACACATTACTGTATTTAAAATAGTGAACAAGGACCCATTGTATAGCATAGGGAACTCTACTCAATATTCCATAATAACCTAAATGGGAAAAGAATTTATAAAAGAATAGATGTATGTATATGTATAACTGAATCACTTTGCTGTACACCTGAAACTAACAAAACATTGTAAATCCACTACAGTCCAATAGGAAATAAATCTAAAGAAAGAGGTAAAAGAAAATTCATGAAACTTAATACATTCCTATATTTGTAAGTGATCAGTCACGGTCCCATGGAGGGAAGTGAAAAAGGCTTGAAAAACACGAATGTGGAGGAATGCTAAAATAAATGATGCTTTTAGAGTGAGAAACTTATACTTTTCTGGATAAAAAGCATAGGGGATTTCTTCCTGATCATCTCTGGCAGACCACATCTGAGCTCTGACAAGTCACTAGCAGACCGATGCCGTGAAATCACTGACTTGGCGTGACTATTGGCAAAGCCTTGCCATATAAAAGTCACTGCCTTTCGGGTGGCATTTAAAAAAAAATGCTGTAAAACATCACTAGCTGCAGGAAGGTCAGGCTGATTCAATCCTTTCACGGAGAAGCCTGTTCTGTTGAAAGATCACGTGAAAAAGAAAAGCACCTTCGTTCCATTCTCACCCCGTGGCTCTGGGCTGACAGGGAGCGGCTTAGTGCATCTGTTAAGTGCTTCACAGAATAACTTGGAAGCGATTGTGAGGAGCAAATTAATAGTCTGAATGCAAATTGGGACTGGAATGGCTTAACAAGAATGTATTGACCTTCGCTGCAAAAATGTTCATTCATTGCCTTTCATTTTCTTAGAAGACCCATTTTCACATAGCTTGCTATTAACTGTATGCTGTCTGCATTCCCTTTATGATTTCGTTATTTATGTTAATAGTATTTAGTCAGTGTACATGCACTTGTTCATTCATTCACTCATTCACCTTTATTGAATTTTGATGGTGTTCCAAGTTATGTGCTTAGAAACCAGGGAATAAGGAGGGTGGGAGTGGTTTCTGCCTGTTAGGAGTTTTGCAGTTTCATGGGGAGAGAGACAAGTGGATGAGGGGTTAGAGTAGAGTGTGACAAATTTCTCAATAAGATTCTATGAAAATATTGAGGAGGGATATTAAGATTAGACCAGATGTCAGGGAAAGTTACCCTGAACAGATGATGCCTGAGATGAGAATTGAAGGATGAAGAGTTTCTAGACATGAGAAGAAGGGGATAACTGATGGGGTTAATTGATTAATTTTTTTTTCACTATCTTGCATTTATTCACACAGAGGAATAAGAATCAGTACAAATAATAAACATTGCTTTAAATACAACTAAATAGCTCTGGTTTCTAAAGGAAACAACTCTAGATAATTTGAAGTTAAGTATTTTCTAAGAAAGTTATGACCAACCTAGATAGCATATTAAAAAGCAAAGACATTACTTTGTCAACAAAGTCTCTCTAGTCAAGGCTATGGTTTTTCCAGTAGTCATGTGTGGATGTGAGAGTTGGACTATAAAGAAAGCTGAGCACTGAAGAATTGATGCTTTTGAACTGTGTTGTTGGAGAAGACTCTTGAGAGTCCCTTGGACTGCAAGGAGATCCAACCAGTCCATCCTAAAGGATATCAGTCCTGGGTGTTCATTAGAAGGACTGATGTTGAAGCTGAAATTCCAATACTTCGGCCACCTGATGCAAAGAGTTGACTCATTGGAAAAGACCCTGATGCTGGGAAGGATTGGGGGCAGGAGGAGAAGGGGATGACAGAGGATGAGATGGTTGGATGGCATCGCCAACTCAATGGACATGGGTTTGGGTAAACTCCGGGAGTTAGTAATGGACAGGGAGGCCTGGCATGCTGCGGTTCATGGGGTTGCAAGGAGTCGGACATGAGTGAGCAACTGAACTGAACTGAAGTTCCTATTAAAAATAGAAGATGATTTTGCATTCAGTCCTATTCCATCATAACTCTTAGAGGACCTTAAGGATAAAGTAGTGAATTCTATATTCTTAGAAGTCACTAGAAAAATGGGAGATAGTTGATGGGATTCAAGGTGGTAGGATGGCCAAAGGAAGACTGTAATGATCAGACCATTTAGAATACATCCCATCCAAGAAGTCACCCTCATCCCACCTTCTCCCAAAGGCCTGCAAACTGGTTTCCTTGACACCAGGTTCCCTATGGTTTATCCTGTACTCTACGAGTATTTAACATCCCAAAGTCTCTTTTTCATCTTTTATCCCTTCCTGCAGGGAAGGAGGGGCTTCCCAGGTGGCTCAGTGGTGTAGAAACCACCTTCCAAAACTGGAGACTAGAGTTTGATCCCTGGGTTGGGAAGATCCCCTGGAGGAGGAAATGGCATGCATTCATGAATGCTAAGTCACCCAGTTGTGTCCGACTCTTTGCAACCCCACAGACTGTAGCCTACCAAGCTCCTCTATCCATGGGATTCTCCAGGCAAGAATACTGGAGTGGGTTCAACATTCTTGCCAGGGAAATCCCATGGACAGAGGAGCCTGGCAGGCTACAACTGAGCATACAGGCAGAGAAGGAGGATTAATATTATTCTAACAGCTAGGATTCCCCACCGATCAGCACATGTCTCTTTCTAACCTGTCTCCTCCTCATCTCCTGTATGAATTACATACATCACTGATGCTGGTTCCTTGACGACCTTATTTCTATTCTTTCCTCACATTCAATTAGCTTGAAACTTGCAACAGAGAATGTAGAGATAATTAAATATGCTAATTCTTTACTCTCTTCCTAGCTAAAATTTTGGCTGGTCTGTACTCAACCCCTAGTTCCATTCCTCTGGTTTTAGGGGAAAAGATATATTTTCTCTTTCATCTTCCCGACATTTTCTATATGTTCTCCCTGTGGACTTGTCCTTCCTCTTCTCTCTCTCCCTCTCATTCTCTCTCTATTTTGCTGGGCAATTTCATCCATATGTGTGGCTTCCTACTCAATGACTGAGGACCCAGAAGCCAGGTCCAGCTAAGACTTGCCACTCCCCCCCAAATTCCCAATCTGCGTTTCCCATTTCCTGCTAGACCTACACCTTATTCGAAGAAGCACTGAGACTGGAATTAGTCCTACTCTTCAGCTTGAAGGAAATGGCTTTAATTACTTGAAAATCAATTTATCAACTCTTACTCATGCAATAATAAACGGTCATCAATGCCAGTGGACTCCTGAGATCTCAGGATCTGTGCCAAACACCCTTTTCAATCTGATATGATCCTCATGACAACTCTGGGTGGTGGTGTGATAGCTATCCTCGCTTCTGCATTTGACACGTAAGTCACTGTATTTGAGAGGTTAAGTTACAATTTCCTGCAGGCCAGATGTCTCCTGCTTGACACATCCAGTCACAGAGGTCTAACTATACTTCAAAATCCTTGCTTTTGAATACCTCATATGCTGCTTTCAAATAGAAATGCTTTTTTTTTTTTTTTAAAGCATTCTGCAGTAATCTGTGTTTGCCTCATTAAAACTCCCACGGGTAAATATGTTGTTTATTCTCCTGTTTTGCCAACTAGAAACTAGAAGGCAACGAACATGAAGAAGAAGCTCTCAAACTGTGTGTTCACAGGGTGAAAGGCAGATCTGGGAGTTAAATTCAAACATAGTTATGGGCTTCCCTGGTGGCTCAGTGGTAAAGAACCTTCCTGCCAATACAGGAGATGTGGGTTTGATCCCTGGGTTGGGAAGATCCCCTGGAGAAGGAAATGGCAGCCCACTCCAGTTTTCTTGCCTGGGACATCCCCTGGACAGAGGAGCCTGCTGGGCTACAGTCCATGGGGTCTTAAAAGAGTCAGACATGATTTAGCGACTAAACAACCATGCACATCATAGCACATAATGAAGAAGGGCGCAGGCTACCAAAGTCAAATCAGAAACATCTGACTCTTCCTTCTGAACATGTATTTGAAATTTTAATAAAGTTTGAACATTGTCTCCAATATTGATATTAAAATATTATTTGCCATAGTTTTCTAAACTCATAGAAGCAGGAGCTAGTATTTCTCAGCCATTACTTAAGCTTGCCTTTCTCTTTCTCTGTCTGTACTCAGTCATGTCTGACTCTTTTTAGCATTCTCTTTTATTTTTATTTACCTCTTATTTATTTTTAGCCTTTTTAGTATTATTTCAAAATGAGCATACTTAGGAATTACTCTCTTTTGTACATTATAAAGCTACCACTCATTCGTGATCTGTTATCTGTGATGAAAAAATGAAATATTATCGCACAGTTCCTTTTCTTCTCTGAAATGAGAGCTAACTGCTGAGACAGCTCCCGCGAACAGGCAGATAACACAAGCTTCAGATAACAGAGAGAGCAAAACCCAGCACATCAAACGCCTCACACACTTAAGCAAAGAAAGATAATTTTGTTCCTGAATAATCAGGTCATGGAAGGAGGCAGCATTATGCTGATTGCTTGAGGTCGATCTAGAGAACTGGGGTTTTACCCTTGCGGACAGAAATCTCTACGCTGATCCTGTGAACTCTCTCATCGGGTCATAGAGTAGAAGGTCTTACCCCATGTTGTTGACAAATCAAAAAAAAAAAAGTCTCTAAAGAAGTGATTCTAAGTGACAAAGTAAACAGGAAGAAGATAAAATGACAGATGTTGAAGTTGAATAAACTCTTGGGTGATGGATTTTGAAGTCATTTATGGAAAAGTTCCTAGCTATTTTCAAAGACCAACACAAAGTGGTATGATTTCTCACAGGTTTCCCCCAGAAGTAACTTAGGAAACATAGGTAACAGCAAATATAAGCTTCCATCAGTATTCATATTATTTTGTTCTCAAATAAAATATTATTAAGATTCCCTGATTTATACCCTCGCCCATCCATTTCTTCCAGAACATTCCAGACAAGTCCTGGTTGACTCTCCTTTACTTTATTGTTGTTGTTCAGTCTCTAAGTCCTGTCTGACTCTTTGCAACCCTAGGGACCCAGGCTCCTCTGTCCTCCACTATCTCCTGGAGTTTGCTCAAATTCGTGTTTATTGAGTTGGTGATGCTTGTTTATTGGATTTCAGCAAATGTCCTGTCATTGCTTACTGCAGTCACATTCTAGGTTTGGACTGAGAATCTCTGGGTGGCTTGATTCTTGGTTGATGAGTCAGACTGCCACAGACCACTAGCTCCTGACAGCCAGTTTCTGCTGTTGAAATAGTGATCCCTGGAGCAGAGCTGCACTTGTGACAAGTTCTCACCAACACATTTCAGTGCCACTTCGTAGTTAACTCTGGCATTGTCTACAAAGTACAGATACGAGGTTCTGTGCTCCAGGCCCTCCTCCTCATTTTAAAGTCGTGTCTCCCTGTCTTGACTGGGGAACACGTGGTCTCACTGTGTCGCATGCAATACCGTGTTAGTAATTTGAAATGTGATTGGGGAGAGGTGATAAAATCTTCCTTGAAAGTTGTTCTTGAGCCTCTTCTTGGAAATATTGAATTTAGATCCTGATTGATAAATCAGAAAGTCCCAATGTCCTGTCTGAAGTAGTTTGGGACCTAGAACTGAAGGAAAAGTTGTGGAAAATGTTATCGTATGCCCTTAGCTAACAATAATTGAAATATATCTTTCTAAAACCCTTATCACTTCAAATTAAATAGAATTGTAATCATTCAATTTCACAAAAGTTTTAAGTTTTTCCCTTTAAAAATTGTCTCTAATAATTTATTATAACTTAATATCCAAAATGTCAATCATGATGGTATGCCCTTGAAATCTCTAATACTTACATTTAGAAAATAATTGTCAGCTCAACAGTTATAGTCTTTAGAAAAAAATGTGAGCCCTCACATATAAAACATTATCCCACAATGCCTGTACACCATAGGTTAGTGATTATTACTTTTTTAAGAGAGTTGATTCATTTGGGAATCTGATTAATGGGATAACACTATCCTTAGAAACGGTCTCCTTTGAACTTCTGCACTATTTTTTTAAAAGTACTTTTTAAAGCAATTTAAACCATTATCTCCCCACTCTTTGGTCCTTCAGTTGTGGTTCTGCTCTTACTAGACTCTGAGAGAGTAAGAGGTCTTAGTTTACTGCCTCAGAATAAAGAAAGCTGACTCGATTTTGGAGGTATCTCTCTGAAGCCTGCATGACAACATTACAACAAAAGATCATCCTAAAATACAGATACCCAGTCAATTTCTAGCCTGGTGATGGTGGTTTAGTAGCTCAGTTGTATCCCACTCTTGGGACCCCATGGGCTGTAGCCTGCCAGGCTCATCGTTAATGGGATTTCCCAGGTAAGGATATTGGAGTGGGTTACCATTTCCTTTCCAGGGAATTTCTAGCCTAGAAAGATGGATTAACTTGAGAAGTTCAAACTAGCCTTGCTGTTAGCTACTAATAGGATTTACTCACATTTTGTTCATCAAAGCCAAATCGTGGTTACTGTTTACTAAGAACCATTTATGTTACAAGTGTTTCATATTTATTGCCTGAGATCTCCAAAACATTCCATAAGAGTAGTTGGTATTACACCTATTCCATAGATGGGGAGCCAGGCTCTGAAAGGTTTACATAACTGCTCAAAACCACAGTTAATAAATTGTTAAAATAGGAGTCAATCCCAGGATCCTGATGTTACAAAGGCCAAACTCAAAAATGCATCTGATCACTTGACAAATATTTGAAAGGCAGATAAATGGTTATATTAGGCAGGGTTTTCCATGCAATTATGGAGGCTAGCAAATTCAAAATCTACAGAGAAGGGCGGCAATCTAGAAACTCAAGGAAAAGTTAATGTTTCAGCCTTAAATCCAAAGGCAGTCAGGTGAAGAATTCCTCCTTCCCTGGGGGACCTCAGCCTTTTCTCTTAAGACCTTTAATTGGAGGAAGCCCACCCAAATTATGAAGAGTAATCCGTTTTATTCAAAGTCAACTGATTTAATGTTAATTTCATTTAAAAACTGCCTTCACAGTAAGATTTAGTGAAAGTTGCTCAGTCGTGTCTGACTTTTTGCGACCCCATGTACTATATAGCCCGTGGAATTCTCTAGGCCAGAATGCTGGAGTGGGTAGACTTTCCCTTCTCCAGGGGATCTTCCCAACCCAACCCAAGGGTCAAACCCAAGGAATGCAGAATCTGCAATGCAGAATCTCCTGCATTGCAGGTGGGATTCTTTTGAGCCACAAGGGAAGCCTTCTGAGATCTAGACTGGTGTTTAACCAAATACTGGGTTCCATGATCTAGTCAAGTTAGAAGTCACCACAATGATCATTAGACAGGAATGTAGAGAAGTGTCAAGGATCTGATTGGTGATTGTCAGCTTTGGGGCCTTTCTGAGGTTCCACAATTTTGTTATTCTACCCATGAGGTGGAATAACACCTCAGGTAGTATGGATGGTTATAACCAAGTCAGGTGACATGTCCTCCAGGAGTTCACCACCAGACCAGAGAATCATCATGAAAATCCCATTAAAGAAGAAATTCATGAAAAAAAAGAGAAAGAAACAAAAAATTTCATGAAGTGGCTTCTGGATTCTTATAAATAGATGATGGACACTCGCCAAAGTTTTTTGGTTTTGACCTCTTTCCTGAGCTGCAGTGGCTGACCAGTTCTCAGGATAAGGAAGCAGAGATCAGAAAGGTCAATATCATAAGTCAACAGGACTGAGACTGAACTGAGATGTATTATCTGACTCCCAGTCCTTTTCCTGCTGTCTTGCCTTCTGCTTCTGTTTTATCGGTCCTGTGCAGTTGGGTTACCAAATAATTCTGGGTGTAAAACCAAAATCTGTCTATAAATCTGCTCTGTACTTCTGGAGGACTTGCAGGGCTATTTAAACCTTCTTGACCAAATATCGATCCTCTTGTTTCAGCGACCCTCTGTGCGTTTTTATCGCACGCTAACTTGCAAGAGAAGAACATGGGGAGTGAACAGTGAGGAAGGAAGCCCTCGAAAAGAGGAGGACCACTGTACTGACTCTGGTGTGACAGATGCTGCAATCAGGTGACCTTTGTGTCCATGATCTGACCTTGACCTGTGATGCTCCTGTGGAAGAGGGTTTTGCTTGTTGCCTGGAAACCCTTAATGAAACCCAAACCTGGGAGTAACCCGCATGCATTTCGAGTATCACGTCAGTTTTCAGCAAATTTGATTAATATACTTCCCCATCCTTGCCTGATCCCAAATTATTCTTTCAAGATATCTCAGCAATGGCTGGAAAATAAACAATCCTCTCTTATTCCTAACCAGATTAACTGTGCCACCTGGCTTATATTCCCTTCATCCTGTAAAAGGTCCCAAATCATGACCTGAAGAACAGCAGCAAAATTTTACTAATAAGATTTTTAATAAGCATTTTAAATTTACTTTTAAAATGAATAAGATATTAAAAATCAAGCCTGTTTTCTGGATAATAAGTCAGCCCCCAGCACCTTAAGAATTTCCAATGTAAAGATAAGATTTCAAAAACCAACTTACTTTAAAATCTGAACAGAAACTTCACACCTGCAGATCATCTTAGAAATGTGCAAAGTGCAGACACATTTTTAACAAATATAGAAATAACATCCACACATTAGAAATAGCAACTGAGAAACATGAAACCTTACAAACTTGCAATAAACTTTAGAGATGAAAAAATTAAATGGCCCCCAAAGAACAGATCGGTGACTTTTTATCATTCTAATGCTAAGATAAGAAGCCATTTGCTATCTTTCCTAACACATTAATTTTACATGAAGACATTTCAAGAATTGCTTAACTGAAAATATAAATTTAAAGCATTAAAGATTTTTCTTAGGAGGGAGGCTTTTCTTTTGCAAAACTTGAATGCTGAGATTAATTGCATTAATGTTATGACATTATCTTATCTTACATTTCTTCTCTTTTATTCTGTTTCTTAAAATCTCTCAGTCACGTCCGATTCTTTGAGACCTCATGGACTGTAGTAATCTGCCAGGCTCCTCTGTCCATGGAATTTTCCAGGCAAGAATACTGGAGTGGGTAGCTGTACCCTTCTCCAGGGGATCTTCCTGATCCAGGGCTCAAACCCAGTTCTCCACATTGCAGGCAGGTTCTTTATCATCTGAGCCACCACGGAAGCCCTATCTTACATTAACCCCTGACTAACCTCAAACCTCACAACCATAGAGTGATTATTAGAGAATTATTGGGTAGCTAAGAGTCGTTAGCAAGAAATAAGTAGAAAGGAATATATGATCAGGTATTAAGTAGCATGCTAAGGTTGCTGAATGCAGTAGCTATTTAGTTGAAGAGAAGCCAGTGGAAACAGCCAGGGGGAAATCAAGGTAAATTCAAAATTTTCACAAAACAAATGAAGTGTGCCTTGGATTCACCTGGCATATATAGATACAGCACCAGTGGCTTGTCTGGTGGTCCACTGGCTACGACTCTGCACTTCGAATGCAAGGGCTGTGGGTTCGATCTCTGGTCAGGGAGCTAGGATTCCAATGCCATGGCCACAATGTGAAAAATAAGATGGAGCAATTTCAAGTTTATTAGGTTTTTGGTAAAAAAAAAAAAAAAAGAAGTGGAAAAAATGCTTCTTCAATTCTTCAAAATCGTATCTGTATTTTACGGTTTGATAATGTTAATTTAAGAATTTACTATAGTCACTCAAATAAAACTTGAGGGAAAAGGTATGTAATTTTCAGTACTTCTGTCACTGGCCCTGAACTTTAAAACATCAAATAATCAGCAAGTTCAATCTCTTTTTGTCACCCAAATATCGTGTGTCTTGCTTCCACTTTCCTTGTCTTGCTCCCACTTTCCATTCTGCTGCCCTCACCCAAGGTTGGCCCCGCCCCGCCCCGGGGGGCAGAGTTCGCGCGTGTCTCCTGGATGATGCCCTCGACTCCCCTGCGTGGACCTCCTGGAGCCATGCTGGGGCCCAGATTCTTCTTCTTATCATTCCTTCCTGGGGCTCTGGCTCCTCTTTTTAAAAAAAAGGTCTAGTCACCTCCTTTCTGATGCGTTTCCATCCAAAACTAGTTTCTAAACCGATGCAATAATTATCTTCTGAAAATTCGAATCTGACTGTTCTAATTCCTTACATCCTTCCTTTATTCATTCATCAAAAAACTACCCAATTCCTCAGTGCTCATCGTCCTTTCTTTTTTAAGAACTACTGCACTTCCCAAAATTTAAACTGAGTGCCATACCTTTTTTTCCTTCATTTAACAGATATATGATTTTTATGTGTGGGCACCATGTCTGACCCAGGAGCACTCAGCACCTTTCTGATGGGACGGCCCGCCTTGCTAGGTGCTGGCTTTACCTGTTGATTACCCGCCAGCACTTTTTAAGGATTTGCAGCTATTTCCTGTAAACTGGAGGCTATTTTCTGACCCTTGGCTTTAGCATGTGCTCTTACTGCTGCTGCCTAAAATTTCTTTTATGTCTTTTCATCCTTCGTGACTCACTAGAATGTCCACCAAGCTACGGGATGGCAGGGGTTCTATTTTTTTTTTAATTACAATTTCTATATACTTATTTTTAGTTTTAAATTTTTTAAAAACTTGAAGTTTAAAATAATTTTTTTAAGGCGTTCTTGTTCTGTGTTCCTTGAGATATTAAAAGCACCTGAGGGGCTTCCCTGGTGGCTCAGTGGTAAAGAATTAGCCTGTCAATGCAGGGGACATGGGTTCCACCCCTGGGCCAGGAAGACCCTACATGTCATGGAACAACTGAGCTCGCACGCCACAACTACAGAGCCTGTGCCCTGAAGCCCGTGTGCGACAGTTACTGAAGGCCACACACCCTGGAGCCTGTGCTCTGCAGCAAGAGAGGCCACAGCAGTGAGAAACCTGTTCACCTCAGCTAGAGAGAAGCCTCACAGCGAGGAAGACCCCGCACAGCTGAAAATCAGTAAATAAACAGCAGCTAGGACAATGCCTGGCATGCAGTAGGCACTCAATAAACACTTGTTGAACATCTGAATGAACGAATGAAGTAAAGGCCCAGCTCAGACCACTTCTGGGCAGCACCGGGAGTTTCTTAAAGCAAACACTCCAGCAGCTAAAAGGGGTGACGTTGGGGAGGTATTTCAAGGGACACGGGGCTTCCTGTAACAGAGTGAGCCGGTGGGAGCCAGGAACTTTCCCAGGAGGGCTGGCCATGAGCTGCTCCTGAAAGAAGAAGGAAGTGGCAGATATTAGGAACTGGGGCCTTGTGCCAACCCCCAGAGAATTTTCTTTTCTTCCGCTCATTTGGTTTTACTCATCTGTGACTCAACCTCTGCTGAATCACACAAAGCAGGTCTAGCCTCTCTGAGTGGGACGGACACATGCAAAATTGAACAGACACACGAGGAAAGCATAAAACGAACCTGTAGGAACAATGTCAGGAAAGGCTCAAACCCATGACGAATGAAGTTCATGAAAAATGCTAGAAAAACCATAGAACTTCTTTTCTGTTTGAAGCAACAAGAACAAAGAAAGAATGGGGCCTTGGGAACTATGACATCACTTTGGCCAAAGGAAGAGAACTGTGTTTCCCAGATGGCTTCGGTGCCTTCAACTCAGAGGACGGGCTGGTCCCAAAGTGCACAGGGTCAGGCCTGTTTGGGGGAAAAAACAAAATGCAAGTCAACTGCAAAGAATCTTTAAACAAAACTGACCAGTTTCAATACATTCAAGTCTTTACATGTATGAGAATTCTATCTGAAACTGTTCAGTGAATATAAGTAATCTCAGAAAAACTATAATTTAAAAAAATATATGGATTTTGTGAGATTTCTTTCTTTCTTTTTTTTTTTTTTGTACTGGAGAATGGCAACTAGTGCAAATCTTCTGGAATTTCCAAAAACAGCAGACTTTTGTGAATTGTGGCCAAAATAGACAATTAACTCTTTTCAGCATGTTGTCTGCAAGTATTTAGAAAAGAATCTGGTGATTGTGTGTTCACTAAAAACACATCAAGCCAGACTAGAGAAATGTAGTAATTTTTGTTAGGGTTACTAGGCACATGTTTCAGATAAGCCAGATGCAGTTGACAGTTACTCTCATATTGTTGTGACTGTGATATTGGAATGATGAAGGGACAGGCGATTCGGGGCTGAGTTCAGAGGTATAACATCAGGCTGCCATCTGCTATTTAATTATCTGAGGCCACCACGGAGTTCAGAAGTTCAACAGGCTCCTGTCTCGAGATCCATCTTTCTCAAGATGTTTATTAGTAGCTAAAATGAAGGCATAACAAGCAGGCAAATCTATTTTAGAAAGACAAATACATCTGAGGAATATTTGATATACTGTACTGAGCACACTGTAATGCTTATTATTTCTTTTGGAATATCTAGGATGTGGAATAAAGGCATGTTTGGGGGGTTACATGCAACTCACCATGCTACAGAGGCTTCCCAGGTGGCTCAGCAGTAAAGAATCCGCCTGCAATGCCGGAGACCCATGTTCTATACCCAGGTTGGAAAGATCCCCTGGAGAAGTAAATGGCAACCCACTCCAGTATTCTTGCCTGGAGAATCCTACGGACAGAGGAACCTGGAGGGCTACAGTCCGTGAGGTTGAAAAGAGTCAGACATGACTGAGTGATTAAGCACACACCAACAACCTTGCTAGGTGACATGTGACATCTAAGATTTCTGAAAGTTTGAAATGTTTCCATGATAGCTCTTAGGGTGTTAATAAGATTTTTCCTTACTGCATGATGTTTTAGGGCCTAGATTTGGATCTATAAATGAGAGACCATCCTTATGTCCTTTACAACCTCGATGAGCCTTGCTAGATCCTTGCACACCTGTCTCTCTGTGGGATCTGCTAGATGCTGGGCAGAATGGTTCTCCTCAGTCCTGTTCTCTGGGTCTTTCTCATGGGTCATAGCTGGGCTTTGGTAGGAATTTCATGAAGCAGAAACTGACAACTACAGAAACAATATTCAAATATAGGACTTGGTGGAAACTGTTTTTTAGGATTTACTTCCTGTTAGAGAAAGAAAAGTTGTAGGACCCAGTGAGGAGGCACAGTGGGGTTGGAAGATTTGGGAGAAATGAACCAACAAAATAAAAGGAAAAATCATTGGCCCCTACTTCAAAGAAAGACGAGAATGTGACTTTTCAAGTAAAATTTCAGCAGAAGGGAAAGTGTACACACTGAAAGTATTAGTGATTCAGTTGTGTCCGACTCTTTGTGATCCAGTGAACCATAACCTTTCAGGCTCCTCTGTCCATGGGATTCTCCAGGCAAGAATATCGCAGTGAGTTTCCATTTCCCCCTCCAGGGGAACTTCCTGGCCCAGGGATCGAGCCCAGGTCTCCTGCATTGTAGGCACATTCTTTACCACTGAGCCACCAGGGAAGCCCATATACATTGAAATTGAGACCCAATTCTGGAATCACCTCCTGTCCATTTACAACTCTAGGCTCCAGCTTTCTCATCTGGTACAGGGAGAACAGTATGTAACATCATGGTAAGAATATGCAATTGGTGTAGCATTTATATAGGTTTGGAGAGTGTCACCACATGCATTACCTACTTCATACAATAACCATATGAAGAATTCTTATAAATCCCTGTTGTACAGATGAGGAGACAGGCGCTTGAGAAATCTGAAGGCCTCACAGGGAACTGTGACCAGGCTGCTCCCATGTGTTGGCTTCTGGATTGAGGCCCAGGAGTGCCAGGCAGCCCAGGCCACAGTCCAGCCCCTGCTGGAACACCGCCAACCAGGTTTTTGACAGGTGACATCCCAAACCACCAAGCTCCTTCTTTCTGAAAAGAGAAGGTTGAGAAAGCTAACTTCCCCGATGGCTCAATGGGTAAACAATCTGCCTGCAATGCAGGAAACACAGATTCGATCCCTGGGTCGGGAAGATCCCTTGGAGAAGGAAATGCCAACCCACCGCAGTTTTCTTTCCTGAAGAGTCCCATGGGCAGAAGAGCCTGGCACGCTACACCTTCTGGGGTCACAAAGAATCTGATATGACTAAGCATGCATGCTTGCACACACACACACACACAACATTCCTATAGCCAACTCATCCAATCATTTTGTATCAAAAATGACATTTCTTTAACTGTTTTAACTTATTTGTGTTGGCACAGCGTATTGCTAAGTCTGAAATATCGTAACATCACAAAAGATGAAATAGCAGTACTGACTGATGTGTCTTCATTTTTTTCTACCTGCATTCAGTTTAAGGGTAGTTTTCCAAGAATGTTTTAAGAAGCATGCCTGGCCGCTGGTTGCTGTTCCTGTCCATTTCTCTACGACATCGCTCTTCGAAGTTCTGACCCACATTTTAATTTCCATCTCAAGAAAAGTGGTTGCTTCGGTACATAATGGATCCTACTTTTCCTTTTTTCCACTTAAAAATCTACTAAAGTTTCAGAAAAAAATATAAAAGTGCAGACTGTTCAATTTTATCTAAAGCAGCAAATCTGTCCCAAGGAAGTTCAAATAGAGGCTAGCCTCTACAGAAACAACTTTTAAATAAACTTAGAAACAGAACGATTTGGACTTTCCATTCTTGGCAAAGAGTACTTTTATTTTAGCGAAGGGAAGATGATGAGAACTTTCCAGGGAGGTCAGAGGTGGCCTTCCCTGCTCTAACTTGATCTGCCCCAACTGGGGGGCACTCTGCCCCACGCGCACAGGTTTCAGCAAACACATTCTTAAAGATCTTTTTCTGGTTTCCATGAATGGTGAGTGGACACATATGTTAATAAAGTGTGTTTACTACCAAAGCTGATGCTGAAATAAAATGACTGGCTAGCCTGCCATGTCCATTTCCACCTCTATTGCTGGTATGATCGATTGACTTCCCTTGTGTATGTTCTCTACGTTCCATTTCCCTCACCCCTTCTTCTATCCCAAGCAGACAATTCTCACTGACTTTACTATTTTTGCTCAGCCCTGCTCTGCTTCCTGGATGGCCCCCATGCTCTAAATCACAGCTAATGTGGTAGAGATGTTCCCTTCCAGAACCCATCCCTTCAGCTCCTGATTTTTCAAAGTTCACAATTTGCCAAAGCGTTCTTTGCCTCTGGGCTCAGTCAGTTCAGTTCAGTCTCTCAGTCGTCTCTGACTCTTTGTGACCCCATGAACTGCAGCACACCAGGCCTCCCTGTCCATCACCAACTCCCGGAGCCTACCCAAACTCATGTCCATTGAGTCGGTGATGCCATCCAACCATCTCAGCCTCTGTCGTCCCCTTCTCCTCCTGCCCTCAATCTTTCCCAGCATCAGGGTCTTTTCAAATGAGTCAGCTCTTCGCACGAGGTAGCCAAAGTATTGGAGTTTCAGCTTTAGCATCAGTCCCTCCGATGAATATTCAGGACTGATTTCCTTGAGGATGGACTGGTTGGATCTCCTTGGTCTCAGTCAATTGCCACTAAAATAATGTTGCTAGGAAGATTGAAAAAGTAGGATCTTTTGTTTCTCCACTTATTCTAAAAGTTCCTGCTTCTAGAAACAAAACTTTTAGGGACAATTTTGTCTTAATTTTTCTTTATTTATTGGCTGTGCTGGGTCTTTGATGCTGCACGGGCTTTCCCCCAGTCGTGATAGGCCGGGACAACTCTCTAGTTGCCGCACACAGGCTTCTGTTGTGGCAAAGCACAGGCTCTAGTGCGCTTGGGCTTCAGCGGTTGTGGCTCCCAGGCTCAGTAATT
The DNA here is from genome assembly GCA_024291935.2 of Okapia johnstoni. Classification (NCBI taxonomy): domain Eukaryota; kingdom Metazoa; phylum Chordata; class Mammalia; order Artiodactyla; family Giraffidae; genus Okapia; species Okapia johnstoni. The sequence continues at coordinate 4,140,980 of CM044321.1, read as the reverse complement.
GTGGTGCATGAGCTTAGTCACTCACGGCAGGTGGAATCTTCCTGCATCAGGCACCAAACCTGCGTCTCCTGCATTGGCAGGCAGATTCTTTACCACTGAGCCACCAAGGATGTCCTAGGCACAATTTTTAAGCCTCAGTTGGTGAACACATTTTTTTTGTTTTTTCTGTTTTGGAAAAGATGAGTCACTTGCATTCCTCCAGATGGTTTGGTCTACCCCTGAAACACCAAGCTCAGTTCAGTAGGAGCTTTGAGTAAATCACATGCAGCTACATTTTTCAAACATATTCCATTGTTATCAGGATCCATGGAGGAAGAGCCTATTTTTGTTAAAAACAGAAAATTAAACTAGTTTCATTGCAAGTGTGCATACAGTGTCCTTAAAACATGGAAATATTTTTATTGCCGTTTCTTATACTTTATGACCAATACATCTGACCAAAAATCCATCTCCAGCCAGTGTTTTTCCATCAGATGGAGACTGAGTGAATGTCCCAGCAGGTGACAGGAACCTTCTGCAGTGTGGTAGACACACACCTGAACTTCAGCTTCATTGTTCAGGCAGGAAATTACCCGATTTCCCTGCATTCTATATTTTCACTCTTTCAAAGCACATATTTAAAGTGTGCCTTTATAAATGGGTATCACGCGGTCTCACTTTCACAGATGACAAAGGCTTGGGGGAAGTTCATGCTTGGCTATTATTAACTTATCAAACAGCCACAGTTTCAGGCATTCTTTCAGGCAATAAACCATATTCCTTTTGTTGTTGGCTCACCCTTTATTTTTATGGCCCATTAACCAGTACTGAATTAAAATCAAATTTGTAAAAATGATCTAATACCCACGTAAATAGTTCTGCAAACTAGTTAGTCATCTGAATACCCAGCACAAGACAATGTCAGAATAAGGTTATGAATCAAATACAAGCATAGATTGTAAATGGTTGATGATTAAAATATTTTTTTAAAGAAACTCATGACTAAAAATACAAGAGAAATGTTAAAAGAAAAAAATAGTTTGGCACAAACTTTAGTAAACTTTCCAGTTGCACACAGGGCAGGATTTGTGGCTGAATGAAACCCATGCTCTCTGTTGGTGAAAGTGCAGGTCACAACTTCCTGCTTCTTGTTTTCTCTTGTTACTTGGTATTGGCATTTGGAGGAATTGAAAGTTTCCAGACTAGTTTTTCCATTTCTTAATCCTAATACCATCCAAGTGTACAAAAGCTTTACCTTGTGAGTCCTTTTACCATCCTGGGGAAAAAAATTAAAATGAAACAAAATTTTTATTTATTTATTTTGATGTGGACAATTTTTAGAGTCTTTATTGAATTTGTTGTGCAATATGACTTCTGTTGTTGATGTTCTGTTTTTTGTTTGTTTGTTTTGCCTGAGAGGCATGTAGGATTTGAGTTCACTTACCATGGATCAAACCAGCATCCCATGCATTGAAATTCTGTCAAGAAATTTTGAAAGGCAAAATCTCAACCACTGGACCAGGGAAGTCCCTGACATAATTTTTGAATGTGAAAATTTTTGTGATTCTAATGAGAGGATTAGAGTTTTTTGAACCACTAATTATGATGATTTGATCCTAACTTTTCTTTCTCAAATAATAAGCAGCTTTTATTTTGAGGAGAATAATTTAAATTCCTCCTAAATGAAGGAGAGCTCCTTCATTCCACAGAGATCCTCTCTGGCTTGGCCAATCTGTGGCCATGTGACCACTTGGCGAGGTGGGAAATGTCACTTGAGATGCCAGTAGTCACATGGAAATGTTATCACTTCTCAGGGTTGTTACAGAGCTGTGACGCATTCTGCTCCCAAATGGTGCTCTCATGGTTCATGAAATATGTCATTTCACTGTGGGCTTCTGCAAGAAATTTTGCCAATCAGAGATCTATTTGAAGTGAGATGCTACACCTTGGAAATGGAGGAGGTTGTGTGATAGAAACTCAGAGCCTTTCTCTCCCATATGTGTAGACCCTCCATGATTGTGGTGGAGAGAAATGCAGACTGGTTCAGATGTTTCCTGGTGGTGGTGATGTAAATGCCATGGACAGCATTACGGGATTTTCTAAAATGATGAATAATTCTGGGGAAAGTTCGGGGGGGAAAAATCCTCCCTCAGTTGACATATAGTTGTATTCTTGGAAACGACTATTTATATTAAAATTATACAAAAAGCAGTTTGCATTCATAATTAATTGGTTTGATTTTAGGAACAAACATCATTGACAAGTTTCTCTTCTTCACGTGAAAGTTATGGGGGACATAGGAAGCGTTAGGGAGTTGGGACCATTCTTTATTTGTTCTCCCTGTTTCAGGGCCAGCCAACCACACTTTGCAAGAGGGAGACTTCCATATTCCTATTTGTTAACCTGTCTCAGAGGTGCTGATCTCTTGGCAACCAAAAAAACAGGTCCACTGGGCTTCAAAATCTCCCCTTGGGTCAGTTCTTCCTGTTAGAAGAGGACTTTCCTTTGTAGTGGCAAGCTCTGTGGGGACGGTAGACCAGGTGTGACTATCAGAGAGAGGGCAGCAGCTGGTCCCAGACATGAGGACAGGAGCCTTGAGGGGAGATGCTGACAGGAAAGAAGACAGTGACAGAGGAAGCTCTCTGAGCACTCAAGAGCCGGCCAGGAGCACACGCCATTCCAGAAGGAGGAAATGCAACTGAGAACAGATGACCCAGCACGCATAGGCCAGGCACCAAGGGACCCAGTGGCACCGAGGCTCAGAAAGTGAGAAATGGAATGTTTGCTGCTGTATCAAACAAGGATGTCACTGTCGTCAGCAATTGCAGCCACCATGAATGGTGAGCCGATGAGCCCTGAGGGAACTCAGGAAGGAGAGAAAACCTGCCATCTAGCAGCCATCAGCCTGCAGCCACTCCCTGTGGTGAGCCCCGAGGAAACTCAGGATGTGAAAACAGGATACCAGCCCCAGATGGCTGAGGAGCATCAAAGGGAATGATTTCAGGGACCCCAGACTCTTGCCTCTTCCCATGCATAGAAAAGCACTAAATTCCTTCACTTGGGATATCTGGTTTTCTTTAATTAACAGTAATATTTTGACATTCAGACTACCTGCCCTTTGTTGAAAAACTTTTATGTGACCTGGCTCCCCCTCTTGCCTCCACAGAGCAGTTTCTCAGAGCTGCCTGAAATTCTGTGTCCTGGGCTGCAGCCCTCATTTTGCCCCCAATAAAACTAAACTCTCAACATTCACATTGTGTATTTTTTTAAAGTCAACAAAACCAACATTGAGTTGAATCTGACCAAAGATGCAGGTGGCCCCCAAAGGGGAAGCACAGACTGATCCTGTAGAAGGAGTCACCTCCTGAGAAGACCATAGCCCGTGTTTCCTCCTCTATGGAAAGCAAGAACGAAGCTCCCCAGGAATCCTCTAGCCCAGCCCTCTGTCCTGGCCAAGCCCTGATCTTCACTGGTATCAAGAAATATCTTAACACCCACCACTAGAATTGTCCTCTATCCACACAACTTGGACATTAAAGGGGGTAACCTTTAATGTTCACCCACCTTCCAATGTGTCTACTTTGAAGGTTCAGAAAAACAGCAAGATTGTTTTTGCCTTTCTTACCTAAAAGTCTTTGATTTTGCCTCTTTTTGTATTACTCTATTAAGACATTCTATTAATGGCTAAATTGAGAATCTGATAGGTTACATTTGTTAGTTTAATGTTTTATAGGTAATGTAGTTATAGTGTTTTATTACTGTTAAAAAAAATATAAACCAGAAAACCAGACCACAGAATATTGGTTTCTGATGTTTAACATGCCTCTATAGCATCAACTGTACTGAATTTTATGTGATAAGTTTCATAACTGAAACATTTAAAATTCAGATTTATTTCTATATAACTAGGGCTCAATATCCTCTTATTATATGATTGATATTACTTACCATTATAGTTACTAGAAAAGTCAAAAATTTTAACCAGATTATGCGTTGTTTTCTTCAAAGGCCAGAACATTGGTTGTGCTTATTAGTAACATGCTTCTTAACTCATTTTTACTCACAAGAAGTACAGTCAATAGAAATTCCACCTTGGCTGACCTCTGCTTCCACACTCACACTTTATCATGTGTGGCCTATTTATTTTGCACTTCTGTGTGTCTGCACACACCTTCACAGGAACCCTGGAGGATGGGTGTCAGGAAGGCATCATCTACTACCATTCAGACCACATGTTTTCTACTCTTTGTAGCCTCACAGTTGCAGGGAACTTAGCTGTTTTGTTCATCCTTGTATCCAAAGCATCTAGAACAGTTCCTGCCATGGATCGAGCACCTATAAAATAGTTGTTAAAAAAGTTCACTTCAGTTCAGTCACTCAGTCATGTCCAACTCTTTGCAACCCCATGGACCGCAACATACCAGGCTTCCCTGTCCACCACCAACTCCTGGAGCTTACTCAAACTCATGTCCATCGTATCAGTGATGCCATCAAACCATCTCATCCTCTGTTATCCTCTTCTCCTCTTTTGCCTTCAATCTTTCCCAGCATCAGGGTCTTATCCAATGAGTCAGTTCTTCACATCAGGTGGCCAAAGTATTGCAGTTTCAACTTCAGCATCAGTTCTTCCAATGAATATTCAGGGTTGATTTCCTTTAGGATTGACTGGTTGGATCTCTTTGCAGTCCAAGGGATTCACAAGAGCCTCCTCCAACACAACAGTTTGAAAGCATCAGTTCTTTGGCGCTCAGCTTTCTTTATAGTCCAACTCTCACATCCATACACTAGTACTGGAAAAACCATAGCTTTGACCAGATGGACCTTTGTTGGCAAAGTAATGTCTCTGCTTTTTAATATGTTGTCTAGGTTGGTCATAGCTTTTCTTCCAAGGAGCAAGCATCTTTTAATTTCATTGCAGTCATCATCTAGAGTGATTTTGGAGCCCAAGCAAATAAAGTCTCTCACTGTTTCCACTGCTTCCCCATCTATTTGCCATGAAGTGATGGGACCAGATGCCATGATCTTTGTTTTCTGAATGTTGAGTTTTAAGCCAACTTTTCACTCTCCTCTTTTACTTTCATCAAGAGGTTCTTCTTAACTTTCTGCCATAAGGGTGGTGTCATCTGCATATCTGAGGTTATTGATATTTCTCCCGGCAATCTTGATTCCAGCTTGTGCTTCCTCCAGCCCAGCGTTTCTCATGATGTATTCTGCATATAAGTTAAATAAGCAGGGTGACAATATACGGCCTTGCCATACTCCTTTTCCTATTTGGAACCAGTCTGTTGTTCCATGTCCAGTTCTAACTGTTTCTTCTTGACCTGCATACAGATTTCTCAGGAGGTAGGTCAGGTGGTCTGGTATTCCCATCTCTTTCAGAATTTTCCACAATTTATTGTGATCCACACAGTCAAAGGCTTTGGCCTAGTCAATAAAGCAGAAGTAGATGTTTTTCTGGAACTCTCTTGCTTTTTCAATAATCCAACAGATGTTGGCAATCTGATCTCTGGTTCCTCTGCCTTTTCTAAAACCAGCTTGAACATCTGGAATTTCATGGTTAATGTACTGTTGAAGCCTGGCTTGGAGGATTTTGAGCATTACTTTGCTAGCAAGTGAGATGAGTGCATTTGTATGGTAATTTGAGCATTCTTTGGCATTGCCTTTCTTTGGGATTGGAATGAAAACTGGCCTTTTCCAGTCCTGTGGCAAGTGCTGAGTTTTCCATATTTGCTGCCATATTGAATGAAGCACTTTCACCGCATCATCTTTTGGAATTTGAAATAGCTCAACTGGAATTCCGTCACCTCCACTAGCTTTGTTCATAGTGATGCTTCCTAAGGCCCACTTGACTTCACATTCCAGGATGTTTGGCTCAGGTGAATGATCACACCATGGTGGTTATCTTGGTTGTGAAGATTTTTGTATAGTTCTTCTGTGTATTGTTGCCACCTCTTCTTAATATCTTCCACTTCTGTTAGGTCCATACCATTTCTGTCCTTTATTGTGCCTATCTTTGCATGAAATGTTCCCTTGGTATCTCTAACTTTCTTCAAGAAATCTCTAGTCTTTCCCATTTTATTGTTTTCCTCTATTTCTTTGCATTGATGGCTGAGGAAGGATATCTTATCTCTCCTTGCTATTCTTTGGAGCTCTGCATTCAAATGGGTTTATCTTTCCTTTTCTCCTTTGCCTTTAGCTTCTCTACACACAAATGGTAGGAACAAATGGGTGATAAATTGTCCATCCTTATGTTTTATGTAAATGCTGAGTATTTTTCAAAACTCTTGACCCACTGGATTCAGGCTGGCTAAGTGAAGCCACAATGTCTCATTTAAACAACCTTCCTATGGAACGTGCACATACAAACACACAGTCTGTACTAGCCTATGATTTATGAATCCTCATTAAATAGTCAGTCTTGATCAACAGCTCTAGGATATTTATCACCTTTGTTCCAAGCAAGGAGGATGAGCATTGCGGAGAACGCAGTGAAAATGGAACTGTATGCAATAAGTCTATCTGAAGACGAAAAAAAGTACTATGAGGTGGATCTAGCATTATGAGGTAACCAGAAAATTTGCAGTATCAGAAATAACTGAAGTCTTGGCCCAGAGACTGGTGAACACATGAGGTTTGTCTTCAATCCTTATGGCACTACCATTTCGTCGTGCTGTTATTGAATATTTACGTATGTTTCCACCACGGGTTAAGTGATGACACTGAGAATAAGTCTGCAGTAGTGGAGAATTAGATGGCTTGGGGATTAAATGTTTAATCTGCAGAGATATAAGAGGTGTGAGCTCAGTGTCACTGGGATGTTCGAGTTTGGGCCTGGTGTACGCTCGGTGGAGATGGTGGAGAAGCTCACGGATCACACCAGGGCACTGTTGGAACCGCTCGGCCTTCAGTATCTTCCCAAACCTGGGAACTTATAATTTCTTGAGGCAAAATCCCAAGCATTATTAAGCTCTAAAACTAACTGTGGTGCTGGCTTTGTGAAGCAAATTTCAGAGAGGGTGAGAGGCTTCAGGGCAGCTCTGAGCTGAATCGGGGTGCAATAGAGGACTTGGAGGATGTTTAGGACTGGGAGAATGTTCTGAGGGGCCCTGCAGAGGAGAGAAGACCCACGAACACACTCAGAGGTCAAGGTGACTGAAATGAAGGTCCCCACAGAACTGGGTTAAAATTGGGCTCTGTGAGGTGCAGTGGGAAGAGATAACATGTTGCCAGTTGAGAAATGCCACACTAGCATTTGGTACAATATTATCCAGTTTCACCGAGAGACTTGAACGGCCAGGTGGAATGTCAGGTAGCTTGGCAGGAGGTGATGCTCTCAGGTCCAATGTTAGCCGAAAGTATGAGTCCCCAAAGAAGCAGAGAGCTCTGAAATGTATCTAAGTTTCCAGGAAACAGGCAGCCATGCAGGTAGTTGGCATCACGGGAAAGATCTCTGGCTTCTGAAGAGAACATTAAGAGAAAGGGAACACTCAAACCCCAAAGAAAAGGTATATCCCTAGCAAGTGACCGAGACAGAAACTCAGGGGACTTCCCTGGGGGTCCAGTGGTTAAGACTTCGCCTTCCAGTGTAGGGGGAGCAGTTTTGATTCCTGCTCAGAGAGCCAAGATTCTATATGTCTCATGGCCAAAAATGTGAAAATGTATGACAGAAGCAATATTGTAATAAATTGAATAAAGATTTTTTTAAAAGATAGACACTCAGATATGGCGCCATATGCAAAGGATCCTAAGGCATAAGTCATCAGGCCAGTGAATAGAATTAAGATGTGAGACCAGAAGGGGAGCCCATGAAGAGGTCAACTTGTTTCTGAGCCTCTAAAATACTAGCATGAGGTTCCCTAAACTTGTTTCCTTGCTGGGAAGCTTGACCTCAGGATTTGGGATGAACCTGAACTAGAGATGGAAGTTAAGGAGTCTTAGCCACAAGGTTTGGAAAAGAAGGGAAGAAAGAGGCCATCAAGAACAGTAGATATTTTTAAACCTGATGTCCACTCTGATCAGATTCTTCCCTGGTGGCTCAGACAGTAAAGAATCAACCTGCAATGCGATAGACTCAGGTTTGATCCCTGGGTCGGGAGGATGCCCTGGAGAAGCAAATGGCAACCCACTGCAGTATTCTTGCCTGGAGAATCCCAATGGACAGAGGAGCCTGGTGGGCTGCAGTCCTTGGGGTCGCAAAGAATCGGACACAACTGAGCGACTAACATACTCTGATCAGTTGTCCAAGCCACTCCCTGGGATGTGGTACTGAGAAGATTTCAGAAGATACATTACTACGTCGTGTAAAAAAGAATGCCACAGCCAAGTGATGGAGCCTCCCACATGGGATGGAGGTTAACACAGGCATCACGCGTTTAGCATTCTTGTCCAGGAGCACCCAAATTAATGATGAGGCTCTGGACTGAATTAGCATCAATCAGGCAGACCTCGATTACCAGACTGAAGTACTGTGATGTTTTCTGAGAGCCAAGGGACTTCATTGAGAGGTCACGGCCAGCGTTGCTGTGCACGTCTGGTGTTAGATCAGAACAGATGTGCGGAGAAGCTGTATTGATCAGGAGAGCAGAGACTCTCCAACATCTGTGTTTGTGGCTCTCAGCTTCCAGCCTGGTGTGAGACATGAAATTCTGTGCCTTCACATAAAGTTTTCTGTGCGGTGCATTGTAGAAGCCATTGCCAATAAGAATTATTTTATGTACACATAATCCCACATGCAGTCTGCTGCAAATTTATTCATGATCTTCTCCAGCTAATATGAGGAAACTCAGTGGCCATGCCAAAATTACAGGATGATTTATGTATAAAACTGAAATCCACGTTAAAATCCTTTGACTTGATCTACTGCTCTGGAATTTGAAGGGGAATACAAGGGATATTCGAAAAAAAAAAACCCAAAAAACCTTTGTTCTCAAATAATTTAGAGACTGATTCCATTGTTTTCTGATTCATACCATGCTTTAGAAAAATAAAAATAAAAGGTAATCCATCTGAAGGCAAGATGTGCAGGGAAATGAGCATCATTGCCCACATAAAGTAGAATTTGTGTGTTGCTTACAAATATATGGGATATACTCCTTTACTCCTTCTTTATTCCAGTAAAGATACTGGAGGAATGACACCAAAACTAATGTAGAAACTAAGTAAAATTATGGAATTGTAATCTGGACATTTCAAACATTTATGCATATATATTTAACATGTTCAGATTAAGATATATATATAGATATCCTACAGCAAACACATTTTATGGGTGAGGACAATGAGACCCAGAGATGGCAGAGACTCATCAATGGTTCCATAATGATTCGAGGCAGGAACAAGACTCGATGAGACCTGCCAAGAGCAGAACCTTTGTCATTTCCTCCCCATCATGATGTATTTTGAATGTTCTATGCTTTACTTTTTAAAATTAATTTTTCAAAAAATATTTATTTATTTGACTGTACCAGGACCTTTTTTAAAAATTTATTTTAAAGAAAGTATTTATTTGGCTGTGCCAGGTCTTCGTTGTGGCAAGCAGGATCTTGGGTCTTCTTTGCAGGCTGTGGGATTTTTTTTTTTAGCTGTAGTCTGCAGGATCTTCAGTTGTGGCATGGGAACTCTTAGCTGTGACATGCGGGATCAAGTTCCCTAGCCAGGGTCCCCTGCATTGGGAGCTTGAAGTCTTAGCCATTGGACAACCAGGGAGGTCCTAGCTTTCTTTTAGAGCATCATCAATTCTCCTCCAGTTCTAGGATGAAGAGTCTCAGATTTTGCTAACCACACTCACTGCCCTGCCTTCCTCCCAACCACTTACTACTTTCCTCCAGGGCCCAGTACTCGCCCTGTACCTCTCCTGTGGACCTCTTCCTGCGTCTGCCTCTTCCTTCTTCATTTACTCTTGAATTTCTCAAAGGGACTCTCTATCAGCGCTCTCATTCACTTGGTGGCTTTATTTATTTATTTTTTAAATAAATTTATTTATTTTAGTTAGGGGCTAATTACTTTACAATATTGTAGTGGTTTTTGCCATACATTGACATGAACTTGGTGGCTTTAAAAAATTTTTTTTAAGTTTTATTTTTTCTTCCTTGTTAAAGCCCATAAACAGGCTTCCCTGGTGGCTCAGATGGTAAAGAATCTGCCTGCAATGTGGGAGACCTGGGTTGGATCCCTCACTCGAGATAATCCCCTGGAGAAGGGAATGACAACCCACTCCAGTATTCTTGTATGGAGAATTCCATGGATAGAGGAGCCTAGTGGGCTACAGTCCATGGGGTCCCAAAGAGTTGGACGTGACTGAGTGACTTAACACTTTGATTGTCCATAAACTGCCATCAGCTTTAGGTTTATTTATTGTTAAATTGCTTTTGGTGTGGATCATTTTAAAAGTCTTTATTGAATTTAATGCAATATTGTTTCTTTCTTTTTTTTTTTTTTCTGGCCATGAAACGTGGGATTTTAGCTCCCTGACCAGGGATCGAACCCACACCCCCTGCACTGGAAGGTGAAGTCTCAACCACTGGACTACCAGGGAAGTCCCAGCCTTAGGGTTATTATACGTGTTTCATAACATCTCTCCCAGGCTCAAAGGCCTTCAGTGGCTTCCATTTCCTATGGATTCAGGTGAAATGTCTTGAGAGCCCCATATTCAATGCCCTGAATCATAACACACTCTTTTCCCCAGAAAATCACTTTTATGCCCCCATGGATAATCTATCATTTTAATATTCTATATAGTGGTACAAATGTGTGTCACTTTATAAACTTGTCCCTGTTTATTAAATTTCATTTACTCAGAGGCTTTGCCCCGAGACTGAGTCCAGCCTGATTCCCTGTGTGGGGCTTGCTGACTGTTTCATCACCGGTGCTCAGGCGTTCAGTGAATGAGTGAAACTCTCCTAGCAATTTGCACATTTTGTCAATTCCTGACATAAGTGTTTGCATTGCAGCTGAATCAGCCTGGTCTCTGCCCCAAGAATACATACTGCACTGTTCTTTATCTGTTCTACCTTCCCCACCAATCTCTTTCTTTTCCTCCCTATCTGGCCTTTCAGACTGGATTTTTCTTTCAGCTACTGCTGATTCTACTCAAATGCTCTTTTTTTCCTTACTCAGTCTTTCTTGATTATTACAATTGGAAAAGATTCTTCTCACTTCAGACTTTCTATCGCTTAAGAATTGCAGTACAAGGCATTGCATGAACCATGTCCTAAAGCTTTATATGGCAATTTTTTGTGTGTGTGCTTTATTTTATTGTGGATGAAGGTGGTCTTACCAATAATTGTGCTTGCCAGCATAGTTAGTACCAAAGGAAAGAACAGACATGAAACGCTAGTCCAAGATGGGACATTGACCACGTTACTTAGTAATAACAGAAACAGAACTGACAATGTAAAGGGAGAGGTCATTGGCGAACCAAGACTTGGGAAGAATTTCTGAAAGGTAGAGAAACGATTCACATATACGTATTGACTGGTGGGCATTTCAGAGCTCAACAGTCAGAGAAAAATCCTAAACCTTCCTTTTAAAAAATAGGAGCAAGTGTTAAACAAGCATGGGACTTCTTATGAGCAAAATCTGATGTTTGACAACCATGGAGTAACAATGGTCTCAGGGAAACCACGTTAGCATTCAAGCATTGGGCAAAGCTAGGTGCCTTCCAACAGAAAAAGGTTCAGCAAGTTTATTTGGTCATGCACCTTTAAAAACATAAACTACAAACAATTTTTTTAAAAATGTAAATTTGGGATACAAATCCAAAAAGAAAGCTGAGAAAGAAGAGGATATGAGTTTTAAGGGGGAGCTAGGAGGACGACATGGCAACCGACTCCAAATTCTTGTCTTGAGAATCCTCATGGACAGAGGAGCCTGGGGGTTACAGTCCACGGAGTCGCAAAGAGTTGGACACAACTGAGCAACGAAGAACAAACACATCCCTGGGAAGAAAAAATAAGCCCCAGGATGACTCCTTTACTGCTGGCATAGACATAATTGGCACATGGAGACCCAGGGCTATACGACCATGTCTTTAATAAGAAAATTGATAGTGTTGTACAAAATGAGTGATTATGTTTCCCATCAAGAAAAAAAGAAAGGGAATTACAAAGTGAGGTTAAAAAACAAACAAACAGAAAAAACAAGGTGAAAATAAATCATGGTCCCCAAATGAAATTTTGACATAATTTTTTAGCCAGTGATGGAGTTTAAAGAACAGTGGCTTTTGAAATAGCAAAGACAAAGAAACACTCTTCAGGTAATATGTCGGAAAAGAGAAGGCTAAAAGATATTCTCAATTCAGGTATAATCACTGTGCATTTATGAGAGCCACAACCATAATTAACACAATTTTCTTTTCTAGAGGATGATTTATCACTTTTTATATAATGACCCACCTTCTAAAGTTTTTGAAAAATTTTAAACTTCATAGGACTCTTGAAAAATTGATGTATGTTGTTGAAAAGAAACTTTTGTTCTAAACTTAGCAAGTTCTTCAGCTTTGTTTTTTCCAATAAATTTTTTTATGAAGTGTAATACTTTGAAATATTAACAGTGCTTTACTCATGATTATGCTCTACTTTTCCAAGCACATGCATCACTCTTAAAACAAAAATGTAACATATCACTTTAAGTAAGCAAATTACTATATTAAAAGTATCAAAAATATTTTAATGCTGTTATCAATGATATTGCAACCCAATTCTGAAAACCTCAGAACTAATGGGAGAGCGTATCTGATTTTTCAGCCTTATTGGGGTGTTTATTTCTTTTACTTTTTAAAAATCAAATTGCCCCATTTACTTTGAATTTAGAATTTTATTTCTTCTAAGTGCAATTACTATTATTATTATCTAATTCAGAATTATTTTTCCTCTTATTTTAAGGAAAATAAACCTGAAAAAATTTTAATGAAATTCATCAAGATTCAGGGACGGAAAATTTTGCTCCAAAGGTAAGGGAGAAGATAATCATTGATTGCTGCTGCTTCTGCTAAGTCGCTTCAGTCGTGTCTGACCCAGTGCAACCCCATAGATGGTAGCCCACCAGGCTCCTCTGTCCCTGGGATTCTCCAGGTAAGAATACTGGAGTGGGTTGCCATTTCCTTCTCCAACGTATGCATGCCTGCTAAGTCACTTCAGTCATGCCCAACTCTGTGTGACCCTGTGGACAGCAGCCCACCAGGCTCCTCTGTCCACAGGATTCTCCAGGCAAGAGTACTGGAGTGGGTTTCCATTTCCTTCTCCCAATCATTGATTAGGCTCTTTTTATTTTATTGATCAAGTATAAAGCATTTGAAGATCAACATACAGTGAAATGTTCGTTCAGTCCTGAAAAGGAGAATCAAAGCTGTGAAAAGGTCAAAGGAGCCTGGAGTGATGGGTGGTGAGGAGAAGGGAAGACGGGGTGTAGATTTGGCGCCTGTTTGAACTCAGCTGGTGATGGGATGGATCCGGGAACCTTGTCCAATAGGAAGGAGGAGGCGGATGGAAGTGGCTAAAAGGGACAAACATAGACTCTGGAGTCAGACAAGGCTGGCATGAAATCTAGCACTACAATTACATAAGCAAATGGAGGGACCTCTTCACGCTTTATTTTTCTTGTCTGCAATACGGTGATGATAATTCTTACCTTAATTCTTACCTCACATATGCCTTGAGGATGATCGAGTATGTGCAGGAGACATTACTGGGATTCTAGGGGATCTAGTCTACACAGCGGAGGAACTGGCAGTCAGGAGGGGATTCAAGGATGAGCTTTGGTCCTGATAGATAAGGCTGGAGTGCTGACATGATGTTCATGCAGAAAACAACTTGTATGAAATGGACATGCACAGAGAGTGCTGGAGAAAGCCAGGCCTAGCTGAGCCTCAGGGTTCCTGGTTCCCTCTGGGCACAATAGCTCCTAGAAGCAAAACTAAGCCAATGTGCTTCAGCACTCAGCCTGCTTGCAGTGGGTCCCATGGTTCCCTTCAGGCTTCGTCAGATTTTGCTCACGTTTCGCTAAACTGAACTTACAAACAATGCTTCTCAACTGTACATTTGAATCATAGGTAACAATTGGGAAGTTCCATGGCTCAGATGGTAAAGAACCCACCTGCAATGCAGGAAACGTGGGCTCAATCCCTGGGTCTAGAAGCCATTGGAAAAGGGAATGAAATGTCAACCTACTCCAGTATTCTTGCCTGGAGAGTTCCATGGACAGAGGAATATGGTGGGTTATAGTCCATGGGATTACAAAGAGTTGGACACCACTGAGCAACTGACACTTTAACATTTAAAATATATGTTTACAGCTGAGTCCTACTTGCTACAATTATTGAGATGGTCCAATGAGTAGCTGAGATTGAGAACCACTGACCAAAGCTGGTTAGTGTCCACACGTAAATGGAGTTGAAGAACCTGGAACTGCACTGATTCCTCAGCTACAAAAAGATGCTGCCTCTCACCTGCTCTTGTCTGTAGTCCCAGAAATGACTGCTGTCTTGGGTTCCGCATCAAGTTCTGACTTAATTTAGGTAAAATGAATGTATTCCAGTTTAAAGGTTATGAAATAGTGCTTTAAGATAGATAACTCCCTGTAATACGCCTTCTTAAATAAATCTTAGAGAACACTTATATAAGGACCTGTCATGCCATGGGAACATGACATTAACATCTTAGCTTTGTTGATCAAGTATTCAAGTGAACTCCGTATATATAGATCAAAACTTTCTCCCTCAGTCATTTGCTTATCTGTGTGAGGCTTCCCAAAACAGAGGGAGATGGTTTTCAAGCTTTGTTAATGGATGTTTTTCCTTAGGTTTCAAGGTTACCAATACAGACAGACATGTTTCCTACTGATAGTACTCCTGGGAATAATGTCTGTGACATTAGAAGATCTCTGTGTGTAGACTGTACATAGTTCCACTCTAATCTATATAGGTGGGCTTCCCAGGTGGTTCAGTGGTGAAGAATCTGCCTAGCAATGCAGGAGACATAGGTTCGATCCCTGGGTCAGGAAGATCCCCTGGAGGAGGGCATGCCCACCCACTCCAGTATTCTTGCCTGGAGAATCCCATGCACAGAGGAGCCTGAAGGGCTGCAGTACATAGGGTCACACAGAGTGGGACACGACTGAAGTGACTTGGCAGGCACACACACGCATACACCAGTATACTTGCCTGGGAAATCGTATGAACAGAGGAGCCTGGTGGGATACAGTCCATGTCACAAAAGAGTCGGACATGACTTAGTGACTAAACAACAAACCTAGATACTTTTATAAGTTAATCGATGGGCTTATTTATGCTTACTCCATTCATCTTTCCAGTAAAGATGTGAGGCGAGATGACGTCTCACGTGTAACTATGACCCTGATTCTCCATCTTCTCTTGCAGAGTATAATCCTTCAGCTCCATCCTGGGCTGGACGGGCCAGTGAGGGGTTGGTTTGCTTGTGAGAAGCCCTGCGTCTGGGACATGGTCTGTTCGTTTGCTCGTCATTCCATATGGCCCATTGACAGCCGATGGCAACTTTGCTCATCATTCCAGTTGGGGGGTTGACAGATGACAGATGCCATTGGAGATGGCTCTCTCTCACACGTGGCCAGCCAATCACCAGGCACCCCCCAAAGGTGGGGACAGCATCCCAGCCAACAGATGGCTTGGCCTGTCTTGATGAGGTGGTAATTAAACATTTTGGCTAGAAATCCCATTTTTTTAGGTTTCTCTTAAGAAGTTGTCACTCAGTCCCATATGTACTGATTTTCTCCTTCTCCAAACATTTTTTCACACTGTCATTCAGGAGCTTGACAGAAAGTTCCCACGAGTACATTTTCAGAGATTCTGATCAAACCAACATCAGAAAATCGAAAGGTAAAACCACTAGTGTTTGGTACATCGAGAGGAAACGACTGAGTTACAGACAGCCACTTTATGAAAGTCGGGGTGGTTTTTGTAGAAGAATCATTGCTTCCTTTTTAAAAACGGGTGATCCCAAAGGGCACTACTTTCCTTACAGCTTTCTTCATATTCTTGTTGATGTTTATGTTTCAAGAAGATTGTTCTTTTTTCTCAACTGGGATTCACCATCTGATTGTTTGTGCAAAAAGTCCTGTGAATTTTGGCCAAAGTCTTGCTATTTCAGATCTGGTCCTACAAGCTCACAGCAAAGCATGGGGCATTTAAGCACTCACTGGAAAGAAAAACTTCCTTCCTAAGAAAAGAAGGCAGGTTTTATCTGATGTCCTCTTTATCCAAACACTTCATTCAGATCTGTTTCTGGGGATTCTCCTCTTTGTGGTTTTTATTTCCATTTCACAGAACTCTTGTGAGAGATTCTATCATTTTACAAATTAAAAAAGTCCTTGAAAAATACCATATATGTATCTAATGGAGGAATACAACACGTAATTTAAAAAGCCATAAAATCTTTTGACATAAAACTGTGAAAAGTGCTACTTGAAGGAAGAGTCCTGTTTATTTTGTCTCTGTTTACTAAAGGGAGCGAACTTTTCCTGAGACAAATGGTAATTAAAAAAAAAAACATGTCGAGTAGAGGTTTTCCTAAGGGAAAGAAAAATATCTCTTCCCAAATCTGAAAATCTTTGTCTCAATAAGCACTCTAGAGAAAACAATGTGTATTTAAAATAAACTCATATCCATGATTTATTGAAGGAAAAACCTGCTGCATATTAAATTATGATGATCAACATGCTTGATTTCATCAAATACTGTGTCTTACAAAACTTTAATCCAATTTAAGGTTTTTTTTTTTTTTTTCCTTAAAGAAAAACACTCAGGACCATGATCCATAGAAATACGCCTCTGGAATTGAATTGTATGTTTTTGCTTTCTCCTGTTATTACCACTAGTGGCTACACTTCTCGTATCTGCAGGGACACATTTCATTGATCACTGACATGATGAACCGTCATGGCTTCTACACATTGTTACCTAAGGTGACAAGGATGAGGAGCTCTTCATCCGTGGATCAGAGATGGGACAAGGAGAGATACATCTTCAAAAATCCCTATCAGGGACTTCCCTGGTAGCTCAGTGTTAAAGAATCATCCTGCCAATGCAAGAGACATGAGTTCAATCCCTAGTCCTGGAAGATCCCACAACAAAGAAAAAGAAGTCCACATCATACCAAGCCAGAGAAGACTTACCAGGGCTTTTTGATTTGTGCATTATTGGCACAATTTCTTTTCATATTCCCTTTAGAGTTGTCCTCATTCATCACTGAAGTTGACTTGAGTTCTTACCTCTAGGCTAGTATTAGAAGCTTTTGAGACTTCAAAGAATTTGTCTTAATAATGGTCTGTGTAATCTCCACACCTGTAATTTACACACCTGAAAATCAAGGCATTAGAAGTCATATTGAAAAATAGTATACAATCATTCATGCTTATTAGTTTTCCCTGCAAATGTTTTCATTGAATACATTTTCCACTTACAATGGCTCATAGAATTAGTTCACCAAAATGAAGCTATATATAAATAATTCACTTCTAGATGCTTTTCTTTAGGATTCTGTAGCTGTTGGCTTTGGGATATAAAGTGAAAGTGAAATTAGTTGCTCAGTCATGTACAACTCTTTGCGACACTGTGGACTGTGGCCTGCCAGGCTCCTCTGTCCATGGAATTCTCCAGGCAAGAATATTGGAGTGAGTTGTCATTTCCTTGTCCAGGGAAATCTTCCCAACCCAGGGATCGAACCCGGGTCTCCCGCATGGCAGGCAGATTCTTTACCATCTGAGCCACCACAGAAACCCCTACAGGCTGTAAGGAAGAGAGCAAAAGCAGATCAAAGCCAGACTCAGCGTCCTTTTAGTCTTGCTGCTGGGATGACCAGCTAAGTCTGGGTTCTGCCAAGATTAGAGCCTGAACCAAAGACCTGAGTGTGAGTAATTTCTTAGGATGTGCTCCGTGAAGCCCAGGAAAGAAGGACAGAGAAGGGGTGAGGCTGGGCAGGTTTTGAGATGAAGACCCAGATTCTGCAGGCTTCTGCAGGAGCTCTGGAAGTGAAAGTGGCTCAGTTGTGTCCGATTCTTTGCAACTCCATGGACTATACAGTCCATGGAATTCTCCAGGCCAGAATACCAGGGTGGGTAACCTATCCCTTCTCCAGTGGATCTTCCTGACCCAGGAATTGAACTGGGGTCTCCTGCATTGCAGGCGGATTCTTTACCAACTAAGCTATCAGGGAAGCCCACGGGGAGCTCTGGAAGGTGTGTCCAGGCCAAGTCCTGGGTGTTGGTCCTTCCACACCAGTCACTGATCTCAAGTTGGTGGTGGCGGTCAAGGGAATTCTCGGCCTTCTGTTAGTCGGGCCATGAACGCATTGGCCAAGACCCGTCTCTGAAGGAGGCCAATGTGAGTTACTAGTAGGCGGTTCACAGAAGCTGGGAGAAGGACACCCCGGGCTGGCGAGAGGCACAGACTCCATGTACCTGGGGAAGAGTTGGGTGGTGCAAACTCTGCCTGCGTCGGCACTGACCTTGGGAAAATGACACCATCAGGGGACCAGATTCTTTTCTTTTAGGAAAAAAGACAGGAAGGAAGGTTACTTAAAAAGTCAGTGCTATAGGGAGGATTAAGTGACATACTAGTTAGTACACTAATCAATTAGCAATCTTTTCTTCCTTTCTATGCTTCTTAAGCTGCTTTTCCATATCATTTCCATCTGAGGAATGTTCAGCGTTTCTGGTTGCCTATGGGGAGCTGTCAGTTTTGGCATCTGAGGTTACTTATCAACATGAATCCAACATTTCCATCAGCCACACCATGGATCAAAACTGTTCAACCCAAGGTCATTGAAGGTCGACCCACGAAGTCCAGTGAACCCGTCGAAATTGTGTGGAAATGCAGAATGCACCTGTTTCCAGAAAAAGAGCCTATTGCTTGGAGAGGCAGGATGGTGTTGAGCCCAATTCCAGGTCACCCGTTTCTGGCTGCATGACCTTTGACCTGTTCACACTTTAGTTTTGCCATCTAGTAAAGGGAGAACTTGGTCATGAGACCTCATGGGGTTGTGAGAGTTAAATTAGTAAAAAGCACTTATATGAAAAACATTGAGGGCACATTGAAATTACCTGTGTTGCCATTTACATTACTGCTAACCCCGTTCTTATTGTTATCATCAGCATCATATCATGAAAAGCTGAAAGGGGTTTGTGGCCAAAACATGCTTGGGGACCACAGCCCTGAAGCACTTGGTGCTCTGACCTCACTGTCCTCTCAAAGCACCTGCTCTCCACCCCTCTGCCCCGCTTCCTGCATCTGGGCCTTTGCTCCGGTGCTGACTCCCATGAAGGGTCCTCCATGAGGTGACACGCTGGTAACCCACTCAAGGGCCAGCTCCTCTATCCAGCAGCTGTGTCCCTGGCCCCAGCATCTGATTCTCCCTCCGCCGAATCCCCGTCTTACTGATGGGTTTGCTCAGCCAATCAGCTGTAACCCAACCCTTCTGCGGCTACCATCCAGGTTCCCCACTGTGTGCGTTGCATCCCAGTAAATCCTAAGCATGCAGAGTAGGTGCTGCAATCTGGGTGTTCAATGCATCATCTGATTTTTCTTTTTATTGAAATACAGCTGATTTACAGTGCTGTGTAAGTTTCAAGTGTACAGCAAAGTGACTCGGTTATATATATATCTATATAAATATATATATTCTTTATCATATTCTCTTCCATTATAGATTATGATAAGATATTGAGTATAGGTCCCTGTGCTATACAGTAAGTTCTCATTGGTTATATATTTTATACATAAGTTAGTTAAGTGTTAGCTGCTCAGTCGTGTCTGACTTTTTGTGACCCCATGGACTATAGCCCACCAGGTTCCCTGTCCATGGGATTTCCCAGGCAAGAATACTGGAGTGGGTTGCCATTCCCTTCTCCAGGGGATCTTCCTGACCCAGGAATTAAATCCAGGTCTCTTGCATTGCAGGCAGATTCTTTACCATCTGTGCCATCAGGGAAACTTCCCCTTGCTGGTTATATATTGTATATATAGTAATGTGTACATGTTAATCCCCAACTCCTAATTTATCCCTCCTCCTCCTTCCCCTTTGGTAACCGTTAAGTTTGTTTTATATGTTTGTGAATCTCTTTTTGTTTTGAGAGTTCATTTGTATCTTTTATTTTTCAGGTTCCACATATAAGTGTTATCAAATGTTATTTGTCTTTCTCTGTCTTGCTGAGTACAATAATCTCTAGGTACATTCATGTTGCCGCAAATGGCATTATTTTATTCTTTTTATGGCTGAGTAATATTCCATTGTGTATATGTATGACATTTTCTTTTCCATTCATCTATCATTGGACACCTATGTTGCTTCCATGTCTTGGTAAATTGTGCTGCAATGAACATTAGTGTGTATGTATGTTTTTGAATTATGGGTTTCTCTGGATATATGATCAGGAGTGGGATTGCAGGATCATGTGGGTAAGCTGGTACAGCCACTGTGGAGAACAGCCTGAAGGTTCCTTAAAAAACTGAAAATACAGCCATCCATGCTTTTGAACTGTGGTGTTAGAGAAGTCTCTTGAGAGTCCCTTGGACTGCAAGGAGATCCACCCAGTCAATCCTAAAGGAAATCAGTCCTGAAAATTCATTGGAAGGACTGATGCTGAAGCTGAAGCTCAAATACTTTGGCCACTTGATGTGAAGAACTGATTCCTTGGAAAAGACCCTGATGGTGGGAAAGATTGAAGGTGGGAGGAGAAGGGGACGGCAGAGGATGAGATGGTTGGATGGCATCACCGACTCAAAGGACATGAGTTTGAGTAAACTCTAGGAATTGGTGATGGTCAGGGAAGCCTGGCGTGCTGCATTCCATGGGGTCACAAAGAGTTGGACACGACTGAGCGACTGAACTGAACTGAACTGATGCATCATTTTAATGGAGCTCATGTTTGTTTCCAAAGCAAAAACCAAAAACGTGAGTTTACCCTTTAGGAAGAGATATTAATGTTGTGAATGCCTCATGGAATACCTGACATGTAGTAGATGCTCAGTAAATATTATAAGCAGTAGTTGGATTTTACTTAAATGACTGTGCTTGGAGTAGATATCAACATTGATGAATTCTAGGACATTGTTACTTATCAACCTTTATTAAATAAGGGAGGAAAGATAGTATTCACATCACAGTCATGGAGAAGATAAAGGATTACAGCAAAACTGGAAGCAAGGGCATAGACTTTTCCACATACTACCATTTCTGTAGTAGAAAGTGTCACTAAGATAGCAATCTATTGCCTGACACTAAAATAACTTGCTGTGGGGCTGGTTAATGATACCTCGTTAGTGATGGAAGATAATGAGATGATAAGGGTAAGATTCATTGACCTTTCAAAGGCTTTTGATTTACTAAATGACACTATTGGATAAGCTAATTAAATTTGGCTTTTCTCCTGCAGTGATGACTGAGTTCTGATCTCATTTGATTCGTAAGAAAAATCAGGGCTGTTTGGAGACCATCAGTCTGATTTATTACAATTCCTATTCAATGGTGCCTTAGGGCTCAATAACTGATTGGCTTTATTTTTATTTATTTTTAAATTATCTTTCTGATGCTAGGGATAAGCCAGGAATTCACTTATAGAGAGATGATAATACCACTTCAAATCCCGTTTCCTTAGTGTCCCACATCTTAATATGCCTTGCCTTCTGAGTCACTACTTTTGCCAACAAGGAGAATTCTGAAAGATAACTTCCTGATCATGAAAACCTTGCTTGGTGACAAACTCCCCTGATACTGATGAAGGCAAACAAATCTGAATGAACCCAAGAAAAGCAGAAAGGAAAACAGTTTGGTATAATTTAGTTTTTCACCAAGTCTACCTAGTTGTCACCTTCCAACTAATTTGCTGAATGTTCATGCAACTCTATTTTAATGGTAAAAGCCTGGCATTTTTCTCAATAAATACTAGCTTGGTTGGTTAAACCAAATCCTACACTGAACTACAGACTACTCAGTAACAGGAAAAAATAACTACACTTGTTTTTTAGACTGAGGCATATATTTAAAACGTGTGACACCTACAAAAAAGCTTGTAATTCTGTTCTTCATTGAAACTGAGTTCTGTTCTTCATTGACTGTGGTTTAATGTAAGGAATGTAAAGCAATCCTCTTTTCAACTAAAATAAGATTATTTTTTAGAACTCGAGAGCTTAGATTTATTTCCATTAGGCTTTCAAAGACACACCTGTAAATACTCATTTGAAAAGTTGAGCTGAACTCTAGGAATGAAATAAATCATAATTCATAACTAGGATTTATAGAATGGTAAGTTGGGCTCCTGGCCTCTCTATTACATCATAGAGAACAGCACAGAGTTAAAAGCCTACTAGCAATGTCCACCTACCGTATGACCCCACAGCCAGTCTACCGGCAGGACTTTACCCAAGAGAAATGAAGCCATATTTCCATACAAAGACTTCTTCACAGTGTTTGTAGGAGATTTATCTGTCAAAGCCAAAAATCGGAAGCTGCTCCAACTTCCAGCAACAGTTGAATGGATAAAAAGAATTGTGGCATAAACACATGATGTTACATGACTCAGAAAAGACCCTGATGCTGGGAAAGATTGAGGGCAGGAGGAGAAGAAGGCAACAGAGGATGAGACGGTTGAGCAAGCTTCAGGAGACAATGAAGCAGAGGGAAGCCTGGGGTGCTGCAGTCCATGGGGTTGAGGCATAAAAAGATGCCATGACAGTGATGAACCTCAAAATAAGTGTGATGAAAGAGGACATATTGTAGTATTTCACTTGCATAAATTTCTTTAAAATCCAAACTAACCTATAGGGATAAAATGCAGATCAGCATTTGCCTGGGACTAGGGTGGGGAGTGGAATGGGGCTGGTGAGGGATGAGGGGTTATTGTAGTAGTCAGGGTCCTTCTGAGAAACAAACCAACATCACGTGAGCAGGTAGAACTAGAGATGGATTCATTTTAAGGAACTGGCTCCCCAACTGGCGGGCCAGTTGATATTTCAGCTCAAGTCCAAAGGCCATCTGTTGGCAGAACTCCTGTTTGCTTAGAGGACTTATTCTTTTCTCTCAGAGTCTTCAGCTGATTGGATGAGGCCTACCCCACTAGAGTGGGCAATCTGCTCTGCTCGATGGCTACCAATTTAAACACAGAATTATCCAGAATAATATTTGATCAAACATGCAAGTGTTGTGGCCCAGAGAAATTGACATGAAATTAACCATCACAGGGAGGGGCTGTCAGGAGGATACTAAAAGGCCCTGAGGAAATCTGGGGGTTCCCTACATAACTCATGCATGGGGGTTTCATGCTGATTGTCTTGATTTCAGTGATAGTTCTACGAGAGCGTAGGTGAGTTAAAGTTGATCAGTCTGTATGCTTTATCGGATACACAGTTTATGGTATGTTCATCACAGATCAATCACGTTTTAGACAGAGTCTGACTTAAAAGATAACTGCTGGGTGGGCTGTTTGGAGCCGTGGAGGGAGAGTCCTCACTTTTGTGCCTTCAGTGACTTCTGAAAAAAAAAAAAAAAGCCCATCATCAGAGAAATGAAATCTTAACATAGGAAGATAATCTGCAGACAATAGTAATTGTCCATAGTTTCTTCTTTTTAGAAATCACATGATGAAAAACAAATAGATATGGAGTAAACAGTACTTTTGACACTCTTCTGGGCACAACTGAAGACTTCACATTTCTAATATTAACTGTTTTCTTTAAATAGTAGTTTTTAAAAAGAGTCCATTCTTTGGTATGTGGTTTTCTGGGCTGTGTGATGAATATAGCATGGATGGAGCCTGGCATGTCACAGCCTGGTGTACAAATTCATGCTGACAGGGGTATTTTATGCCAATGGATGGCAAGATAATTAAGTCCTAAATAGAACCCACGTTGCTCTTTTCCTTCCTCTGCTCTCTCATTCTCACCTCCCCTACTAGTAATGGGTAGATAATTATTTTAGTAGCAAAACAAACCTTCAAATTATTCATTCTTTCTTGTGGAAAAAAAAAATGAATTACATTCATTTCATGGTTGTAAATGCTAAAAAGGCTCTGAGAAATGTGTTAAGCATAAAGTCCAAATAGTAAATTCGTATTATTTAGGCCCAATAGACTCAAGGCCTTCAGAAAGAATGCTGAGTCATTTTCAATAATAAATAGAGGCCTTAATATAATTAAGACTTCCCTGGTAACTCAGGGCATTCCTTGATGGCTCAGACAGTCAAGAGCCTGCCTGCAATGCAGGAGACCCAGGTTTGATCCCTAGGTTGAGAAGATCCTCCAGAGAAGGAAATGGCAACCCACTCCAGTATTATTGCCTGGAAAATCCCATGGATGGAAGAGCTTGGCAGGCCAAAGTCCACAGGTTGGCAAGAGTTGAACAGGACTGAGCAACTTCTCTTGGTGGCTCAGACAATAAAGAATCTGCCTGCAACGTGGGAGACCTGGGTTTGATCCCTGGGTGGGGAGGATCCCCTGGAGAAGGAAATGGCAACCCACTCCAATATTCTTGCCTGGAGAATTCCATTGACAGAGAAGCCTGGTGGGCTACGGTCCATGGGGTTGCAAAGATTTGGACATGAATGAATGACTAACATTTTCATTTTAACATAATTAACAACTTAAATTTTTTAAAACTTTGTCATCTTTTTAATCTTACGCTTCTGCATTTCAAGTTGTCCCTATCTGTGAAATCAATAAGACACTTCTTCTTATGACTACTATGCTCATTGACATTTCCCCCTTTTACTGCAGTCACCAAGTTGACCCAGGTGAAAATATCCCTCAGAATTTGCCTTATCCCAGCAGAATAAAGACTAGGAGGCTTTCAGAGCTCTCACAGACTCAGACTCCTCCTCAACACAGTGTTCCAGGAAGCACTGGCAATTAATTGTTTGGTACAAGAGCACCAAAGAATTGATGCTTTTGAACTGTGGTGTTGGACTGCAAGGAGATCCAACCAATCTATCCTAAAGGAAATCAGTCCTGAATATTCTTTGGAAGGACTGATGGTGAAGCTGAAACTCCAATAGTTTGGCCACCTGATGTGAAAAACTGACTCAATGGAAAGACCCTGATGGTGGGAAAGATTGAAGGTGGGAGGAGAAGGGGACGACAGATGATGAGATGGTTGGATGGCATCGTCGACTGGGTGGATATGGGTTTGAGCAAGCTCCGGGAGTTGGTGATGGACAGGGAGGCCTGGCATGCTGCAGTCCATGGGGTTGCAAAGAGTCGGACATGACTGAGTGACTGAACTGAACAAAGGAATTGAAACAAACTGATTATCACTAGTGCAGACAACACAGTAAAGGTAGAAAGAGCAACTCTGAAGATGTATAGAGTCAGAGATATAAAGTGTAATCATACAAAAGGCTTCTCTATCCTCCATCTGCCAATCACAGCCCTGTCTTAGCCTACATGTAAGACTCTATTAATAGAAAGACTCTATTCCACTGAAACGTCTAGGAAGCTGAGGTTGTAGGAGGGAGGGCTGATTATGGGAGAACATTCTTTTTCTGTGTGGAAAACAAGATGATTTTGCCTAGACTTGCGATCAAGGTGTACATACTCCAGGAGATCCTGCACTGGGCTGGGACGCCTCGTTCATATTCTCTATGGAGTGGTGACCACACTCCCATTAATAATCCCAAGGGGATATTCACTTGCAAATCTTAAACACCTTGGTAGCTGAATAATTTGTGTTTATTTCATAACACTCTTGAGAAAGGGTAAGGAGCGGTCACCATGATTACTCCCATTTTACCTGCAAGGGAACAGTCAGAAAAAAAGCGCTGGCTTGCTGAGGTGCAAGCTAGTCTAGGCAGAGGGAGAACCATGCATTCCTTTTTATTGTTGCAAATTAGTTTATTTCTCCCAGGAAGTCTAATTCCCTTATACTCTCCCATCCACATTCTAGCTTCTTATTACATAAGAAAAATAATGCTTCTCCCATAAATATTTGTCTTCCCTCCTATAACATTGTAACTAGGACTCAGAGAAATGGCACACAGGCTGTCTCTCTCTCTCTTTTTTTTTTTTCCCAAGGCGACCCATTTATCAACCGCTATTTCTCCAGCAATGCTAATAACTGCAGTGGGGCTGGACTATCTTTTAAATACAGACATAAGTCTGCCATGTTTTTCACCAACTGAGGAGGGGATCTGTGTGCAGTACATTCATTGATTTTGCTTCGAGACAGGGCAAAGGGGTACTTTCTGCAATGCTTGGCTGATGTCCCGTGTTTCTGTGCAAGGGTGTGCCCACTTTCGCCCTGTATGTGTCTCCCGTGATCACTTCAGATCCAGATGAGAGAAAACAACATCAGTAATTGCCGATGTAATTGGCAAGCATCGGTCTCCAGGCTGCGCTTGCATGTCTTGTCACGTCAGGACGCTCTGGAGTCACATTATTCCCAAGATGGCATTGTGCATGGCTTTTGTTTCCCAATCACTGTGTTAAAAATCCCACACTCCTCTCCCAGTTCATCTCAATGGCCCAGACGATGAGACGGAGGAAAGGCAGGGTGCACGCCTGCAGCCACTTTGCTGTCACAAGGCGGTGTCTGTGTGGGCAAGTGCGTTTTTGTTTGCAAACCCTATTAGTGAAACTCACCCACTCACTTAGCCAGCAAAAGGGAGGGCATCCGTGGGGGTCTTAGTACACGGGCCCCACAGGGTCGTGCAGGGAACATGGGCATAGAATTTCTCAGCAGGCTGAGGCTGAAATCACTTATTGAAACTGGAAATAAAAATAATGAAACCACAAGATCACAGAAATCCAAGGATTTGAAAGTTGAAAGGGACCCTAAAGAATATCTAATTTAATTCCCCCTTCTAGGATAAAATGCAGCCTGAGTCCCAGTGAGGTTAAGAGATTTTTAAAGAGGATAATTTTGTGTTCCTCTTTGTTTTCTTCCTCGAGGGCTTTCAATATTTTGTGTTTGTTTTTGTCTGTATGATGTCTTCTTTGAGAATCAACTCTTAATTTTACTTGATATTGGGATGGGAAAGATAGATGAAAGGAAGATCACTTATATCTTTACTTTTGGCTTTACATGTGAGTCCGTAACGTCCAGGAAATTCACAGTGTTAAAGAGTGAAGATGTAGTCCTAAGACCCTCCTGAGGTCAGAATGTAAACTTATGGAAGGGGTCTGGATTTCTTATATAAATATTTCCATAATTAAGTCCAATCTTTTTTTCTTCCAATCCCCCTGCACACTATCTTGTGTGTGTGTGTGCTCAGTCGCTCAGTCATGTCCAATTCTTTGTGACCCCGTGGACTGCAGCACACCAGGCTTCCCTGTCCTTCACTGTCTTCCGGAGTTTGCTCAAATTCACGTCCACTGAGTTGGTGATGCTATCTAGCCATCTCATCCTCTTAGACTCTCTTAGACTATGTCAGATTAAGCCATGAGGATTCAGAGTCAATAGCTTCCTTAAACTCTGAAATAACTATACATGTCTGCTTATTTAAAAATTAGGTATTTATATATTATCGCCAATGTAGGACACATCTGTGAACCCAGGAGATGAAAATATCAATAGAAATTTCCAAAATCCTGGATCTTACCTTGTTTCTGCTCCTGCTTCAGCACCTATTTCTAGAAGATTCCCTATTCTTTTGGAGTCACAGAGCTTTGTGATAAACTGATATAGTCCCTTAGCTAGAAAAATAATATATCCACACACAGAGAGAATCCTGCTTACAACTTCTAGGGAATATAAACATCTCAGGTCAAGAACCCTTATTACCAATTATCTACGAGAAACTTACTCCATTTTTTACAGTGATTTAATAGCTGAACTTGTGTTTGGAGTCAAACTGAACTAGCGGTAGGTCAACTGCTTTTAAGAATAAGATTTTTAGCCAGAACTGATGACTGAGTCTGGGGGAAAAGCCAGACCAAGATATTTGTAATAACAGAGATCTCATGCAGGTTGGCATAAAGGAGGCTCATCAATGAAGGATTATGAAACATTTAAGGTAGATGCACATAAAATTATGAAAGAGGTGAAAAGTTGTTAATGAAATGCATTAGTAAATTTTATTGTTTTCATAGAACTGAAAGTATGGGATGTAGATGTGGTTAAAATACAGTTTTCTGAAACAGCACTCCCATCAAAGGTGAGCCGAAGGTCAAACCAAGACTACTCGTACAGAATGTGGGTCTTTCAAGAAAGGAAGAATTATGTGATGAAGTTGTAACGCACACAGAGTCAAAGAAAATAAACACAGTGCACTGGACCTTGGCAGTTCTTAAGTTTACTCTTTGATGTAATTCCAGATAGAGTTCAGAGGCAGGATCTTGAAGAGGAGAACCGATCACTCAGATGGACTTCAGGAACTCTAGAAATTCCATCTAGGTATTGTCAAAAACAGAGAGGGTGCATATTTCATCCATTTAAAAGTCATTTTATTGAATAATTACTTTTATTTGGTATGAGGTTAGACAAGACAGGGAGGACAGTGACCCCAGTTAAGCATGTCATGATTTGTATGATCAATAAGATTATTGAGAAGAAACAATATACATAAAGCTGTTAAATAATTACATAAGGCAGCATCTGAGTATTGGCTAAAAGAGCCAGTAATTGTTCTATTTTTAAAATACAAGAACATATACACACTCCTATATATAAAATAGACGACTAATAAGGACCTACTGTATAGCACCAGGAACTCTATTCAGTGCTCGTGAGAGCCTAATAGGAGAAGAATCTAAACAAAAGTGGATGCATGTATATGTATGACGGATTCACTATGCTCTACACCTGAAATTAACAGCATTGTAAATCAACTACCCTCCAATGAAAATTTTTAAAAAGTAGAGCAAGAAAAGTGAAGGAAGAAAGGGAAGGATGAAGACGTAATTGGAGGACACTGATCTGGAGGAGCTGGGAATTGAGTTGGCTTGGGAGTGTGGAGAGGACCTGGAAGACAGAACAGAGTCGGGTAAAAGGTGTGTTGTTTCTAGTTTTACCTCGAGCTCTGTTAAAATAGTGTCCTGCACCTTAAGTGGAGGCTGACGGGGATTTTCTGGTCCCTGACCAGTTACTGAGCAGCCCTGAGGACAGAGGACTTCACGGCCCACCTTCCAACGTGACAACCCTAATGGGACGCCGGCCTGCCCGCCCCACCGCCCTCAAGAGGTGCTGCATTGCAAAGTCAGGGTGCGCCTGACTTTTCTGTAACAGGTGTGACCAATTAATTCAGTGAAACTATGAGCCAACGGGGCTGTTTGGCGTCATGCAGACAAAACAACAGAACGAAGGGGCCCAATCTGTCGTTTCCATCGAGCTATTATTTTGGGGACACGTAGTTACGGGTCTCGCTTCTTGAGGCAGGCTTTGAGGATATCTCTTAATGAGAGGACCAGAGTCAGCTGTTCTGGGGGCGGCAGGGGTGTGGGGAGTGGAGACAACAGTTTCCTCCAGGGAAAAGGATCGCCTTCTTCAGTGGAAATTCTTACATGGTCATTTCCAAGGAAGGAGAAGTGAGTTAGGAAAGGTTGATTATTGTTTTTTGGGGGTGGGGTAAGATTTACAAAGCACGTGGTTTATAAGGTGTATCCAAGAGTACTCTCTGGATTTACCCAAACCATGTCAAACAGATACATTCCATTGGTTAGTGACATTGTCTCAATCCTTTCAAGTGTGAAAGTTTTTTGTTTTTTAATGTGATTTGGGGATTCTCCAGTGGCATAAGGTCTCTGCCACCATGGATGCCAGGGCAGTTTTATGTTTGTTTGTTTTCTCTTTACTTTTTGTAAACCTATTGGTAAACATAGAAAATCCTTCTTCAATTTCATCAGAAATTTATACATTTGTAAATGCATCCCGAGAAACTGGTTTTGCTCTTGAGTATGTCTTTCCAATTACTCAATGCCTGGAGATTCAGACACGCCCTTTGGTCAACTGGACTTTGCATCTTCCTGTTTTCCAGTCCCGGAAGAAACTTAAAGAGATCTTAATGGCTACAGCCTTGGGAGCTGATTTTTATTCTCTATTTGTTGTGCCCCTCTCTTAGCAATTCACTTTTGCATGGGTCTTCCTAAGTTTTAAAAATACCAATTTGACATGCAGGCTTCCCAGGTGAAGCAGTGGTGAAGAATCTGCCTGCAATGCAGGAGATGTGGTTTTGATCCTTGAGTCAGGAAGGTCCCCTGGGAAAGGAAATAGCAACCCACTTCAGTATTTTTGCTGGGAGAATCCCATGGAGCCTGGTGGGCTCCAGTCCATGGGGTCGCAAGAGAGCTGGACATGACTGAGCAACTTAGCACACGTGCACACACCAGGAGCAAGACGGCCCAGGGTGTGAATTCTCTAGCCACTTGACTGAGGTCGGATTATTGAGTTTTATGAACCTGGTGTTTTCATCTGTAGAGTGTGGATAGCATAACTACCTCATCAGATTGTTTGAAAACGAAATGAGTTGCATGTAAAGTGTGGACACGTTGTAGTTGATGGAGTCAGTGCCTCATTCCCTACAGACTGCCTGGCTGTTGCGCTGGAGCCCTTGGCTTGACCAGCATCTCTAGGCTGATGACTCCCATGCTTGCATCTTCTGGTGCACCCACAGTCCTGAGTTCTAGGCTTGTCCACCTGCTGGGTACTCAGCTGTCTGAGACATGGCAGCATTAGAGCAGAGTCAGGATTGCCCACGCTCATCCCCTCTGACGACAGTCACTGCTGCAAAAGCTCCTCAGTGTCTCAGCTTCCTCCTTTGTTTATGAACGCACGTGCTCAATCCTGTGTGACTTTGTGTGACTCTGTGGACTGTAACCCTGCAGGCTCCTCTGTCCATGGGGATTCTCCAGGCAAGATTACTGGAGTGGTTGCTATGTCCTCCTCCAGGGGATCTTATCAATCTAGGGATCAGACCAGCATCTCCTGTGGCTTCTATGTTGACAGGCGGATTCTTTACCACTGAACCATCTGGGAAGCCGTCCCTCCTTCGGTGGATGGAATCGAAATACGTGTCTCTGGCTTAAAAAGTTTGAATGAATGAATATGTGTGAAATGCTTAAAATATGCTTGGTCCATAGTCAGTTCAGTTCAGTTCAGTCGCTCAGTCATGTCCAACTTTTTGCGACCCCATGAACTGCAGCACGCCAGGCCTCCCTGTCCATCACCAACTCCCAGAGTCTACCCAAATCCATGTCCGTTGAGTTGGTGATGCCATCCAACCATCTCATCCTCTGTCGTCCCCTTCTCCTTCTGCCCTCAATCTTTCCCAGCATTAAGGTCTTTCCCAGTGAGTCAACTCTTCGCATGAGGTGGCCAAAGTATTGGAGTTTCAGCTTCAACATCAGTCCTTCCAATGAACACCCAGGACTGATTTCCTTTAGGATGGACTGGTTGGATCTCCTTGCAGCCCAAGGGACTCTCAAGAGTCTTCTCCAACACCACAGTTCAAAAGCATCAATTCTTTGGTGCTCAGCTTTCTTTATAGTCCAACTCCCACATACATACATGACTCCTGGAAAAACCATAGCCTTGACTAGAAGTCAAGTGGGCCTTAGGAAGCATCACTACAAACAAAGCTAGTGGAGGTGATGGAATTCCAGTTGAGCTATTTCAAATCCTGAAACATGATGCTGTGAAAGTGCTGCACTCAATATGCCAGCAAATTTGGAAAACTCAGCAGTGGCCACAGGACTGGAAAAGGTCAGTTTTCATTCCAATCCCAAAGAAAGGCAATGCCAAAGAATGCTCAAACTACCACACAACTGCACTCATCTCACACGCTAGTAAATAATGCTCAAAATTCTCCAAGCCAGGCTTCAGCAATACGTGAACTGTGAACTTCCAGATGTTCAAGATGGTTTTAGAAAAGGCAGAGGAACCAGAGGTCAAATTGCCAACATCCGCTGGATCATCAAAAAAGCAAGAGAGTTCCAGAAAAATATCAATTTCTGCTTTATTGACTATGCCAAAGCCTTTGACTGTGTGGATCACAATAAACTGTGGAAAATTCTTCAAGAGATGGGAATACCAGACCACCTGACCTGCCTCCTGAGAAATCTGCATGCAGGTCAGGAAGCAACAGTTAGAACTGGACATGGAATAAGGACTGGTTCCAAATAGGGAAGGGAGTATGTGAATGCTGTATATTGTCACCCTGCTTATTTAACTTATATGTAGAGTACATCATGAGAAATGCTGGGCTGGAAGAAGCACAAGCTGGAATCAAGCTTGCTGGGAGAAATATGCAGATGACACCACCCTATGGCAGAAAGTGAAGAAGAACTAAAAAGCCTCTTGATGAAAGTGAAAGAGGGGAGTGAAAAAGTTCGCTTAAAACTCAACATTCAGAAAACTAAGATCATGGCATCCGGTCCCAACACTTCATGGCAAATAGACGGGGAAACAGTGGAAACAGTGACAGACTCTATTTTGGGTGCTCCAAAATCACTGCAGATGGTGACTGCAGCCATGAAATTAAAAGACGCTTGCTCCTTAGAAGAAAAGTTATGACCAACCTGGACAGTGTATTAAAAAGCAGAGACATTACTTTGCCAACAAAGGTCTGTCTAGTCAAAGCTATGGATTTTCCAGTTGTCATGTAGGGATGTGAGAGTTAGACTATAAAGAAAGCTGAGTGCTGAAGCATTGATGCTTTTAAACTGTGGTGTTGGAGAAGACTCCTGAGAGTCCCTTGGACTGGAAATCCAATGAGTCCATCTTAAAGGAAATCAGTCCTGAATATTCATTGGAAAGACTGATGTTGAACCTGAAACTCCAATAGTTTGGCTACCTGATGCAAAGAACTGACTCATTGGATAAGACCCTGATTCTGGGAAATATTGAAGGTGGGAGGAGAAGGGGACAACAGAGGATGAGATGGTTGGATGGCATCATTGACTCAATGGACATGAGTTTGAGTAAGCTCCGGGAGTTGGTGATGGACAGGGAGGCCTGGCG
This sequence comes from Okapia johnstoni, assembly GCA_024291935.2. Lineage (NCBI taxonomy): Eukaryota > Metazoa > Chordata > Mammalia > Artiodactyla > Giraffidae > Okapia > Okapia johnstoni. Next base: position 4,108,093 of record CM044321.1, on the reverse strand, counting down.
TTCTGCAGTCCATGGGGCCATAGTGAGTCAGACATGACTGAGCGACTGAACTGAACTGAGGACAAGGGGATTGAACAATGCATGTTTGGAAGCCAGGACTATTGTCAGCAAATTTTGATGGAAACCATTCAGAATAACCTCCCTTTTGATTAATTTAAAGTCAACAGATTAGGGACCTAATGACATTTACAAATCTCTTCCCTTTTACCATATGATGTCACCTATTGATGGGAGTGAGATTTCATCATTTTCACAGATCTTGGTCATGCTCAAGGGAACCAGACTGTATAGTTTGTGTCCATGATGAGGGCAGGAATCTTGGGGCTTTCTTAGAATAGGGATGACATCCAATGTTCCTTAGGAGGGAGGCAAAACGCTTGCTCTTATCTGTAAAGTGGGCATTATCTTACCTTAACTCATGTAAGGATTAAGTGACATAAAGCATGCACTTGTCAAAATACCTGGGAACCTGGTCATGCTCACGTGACTGTTTAATAAAACAGACACCACCAAACCTGGAGGGTCCACAATCCTGCTGCACCAAGACTTAATATATTCAAGGTTACCATGGCATCCTGCCTCCCATTTTCCCTCCCAGGACTTCCCAGATGGATGGATGCCAATATGGAAGGTAAAAGATGCCCAGGCATTCCTGCAGCCCGCAGATGGCATTCTGCCCTGTATTGTTGTAGGTAGGATTCAAGGATTTAAGTTTGGGGGGTGGAATGAGGCACCTAGAAGTCATATCGCAAATATTTAACAGTCTATAAGGCACAAGAAATTTCTGATAAAAACAGAGGCCAGGTTGGTATCAGGACCTAAAAAGACTCTTGGTGGACATTGACTCTTCATTTGCTGAAGTGTGATGAGCCTCCATGTTCTAAGGGCTTATGAGTGGTTGCTGTTTACCAAAAGGTGTGGAGATGTTTGGATATTTTATCAATTGATATACAGCATGTACAGAGTAGCTCTAGACTGGTCCTGTTTCTGGTTTAAGAATATTTGTTGTTGTTCAGTTGCTAAATCATGTCTGACTCTTTGGGACCCCGTGAACTGCAGCACGCCAGGCTCCTCTGTCCTTTAGTAGCTCCTGAAATTTGCTCAAACTCATGTCCATTGAGTCAGTGATGCCATCCAACCTCTGTCACCCCCTTCTCCTCCTGCCCTCAGTCTTTCCCAGCATCAGGGTCTTTTCCAATGAGTCGACCCTTTGCATCAGGTGGCCAAAGTATTGGAGCTTCAGCTTCAGCATCAGACCTCCCAATGAATATCCAAGGTTGAAGAATATTCATCTCCCAAGAAAATTCCCAGGAGAGGGAATCTATTAAACCAAGGTTAGTAAATGCTTGAGATTAAACTATCAGCCCCAGAGGGAAAGGCCATTTTGTGCAAATGAGTTGATTTGATCGCGGTCTTTATGATGGAGAAGGAGAGGAGATACTCTGAGATAAAAAGGAGATAAAACAGCCACTCTTCCCTCCCTACACCTGTTCTTTTCTCAGGACTGTCCCTAACATCTGCTATGGACATCAGTTACAAGGCCACAGAGCCCTGGTACTGCTCTCACACACCAGAAACCATGGGAAACTGGTTTTATTAATTAGAGTGCCTGCCCACTGGAACTATTTGCGTCCATTCATAACTCCTTGCCATCCCTGCAAAATAAACATTGGGGTATTCACTCATCCCAAGCAATTATCTAAACAAAGCTATATCCATCACAAGGGTTCATAAACTGGGAGAGTTGAGTATAAAAAAATTCTAATTAAAGGAAGCCTACTTCTAATAGCAAATGCCGCATTCTCATTCATATGCATTAAGTATTGACACTTACCAGTACTGGAAATGAGATGCCCGCTAACATGCTGCCTTGGGGGACAGCAGCAGGCCCTCTCTCTTGGAGTGTGGGTGTTACAGTGGAACATTCAGAAAGCTTTCTTCACACGTTTGAAGTTCTGAGTGGCCACTCGGAGGCATCGTCATCCTCCCGTTTGCACCAGATTTGCGGGAGAGCAAGCCCAGGGCTTGGGGACTCGGTGTCTGTGGGCCTCCACCCTCCTGTCTGTGCTCAAGGAGGCTGTGACCTCTCACACCACCTGGACCCTCAGGAGACGCCAGGCTGCTTTCAACATTCAGTGAAAGTCAGGCCAGCGTGAAAATCAGAAGCCACCCGTGTTTCCTGATATCAGGGGTCAAAGGGTCTTCATAGAGATTTCCGCTTCGTTCCAGCTTTCAATCTTGAAGGACTAGCACCACCCCCTCCATCCATTTTTTTGTCTTAGAATGTAAAACATACACACTCATATATAAAATAGGTGACCAACAAGGACCTACTGTATAGCACAGGGAACTCTACTCAGTATTTTGTAATAACCTATAATGGAAAAGCTATGGTTTTTCCAGTCGTCATGTATAGATGTGAGCGTTGGACCACAAAGAAGGCTGAGTGCTGAAGAACTGATGCTTTCGAACTGTGGTGTTGGAGAAGACTCGTGAGAGTCCCTTGGACTGCAAGGAGATCCAACCAGTCCATCCTAAAGGAGATCAGTCCTGGGTGTTCATTGGAAGGACTGATGCTGAAGCTGAAGCTCCAATACTTCGGCCACCTGATGCAAATAGCCAACTCATTGGAAAAGACCCTGATGCTTGGAAAGATTGAGGGCAGGAGGAAAAGTGGAGGACAGAGGATGAGATGGTTGGATGGTATCACTGACTCAATGGACACAAGTTTGAGCAAACTCCATAAGATAATGAAGGACAGAGAAGCTTGGCATGCTGCAGTCCATGAGGTTGCAAAGAGTAAGACACAATTTAGTAACCAAACAACAACAATAATGGAAAAGAATTTTAAGAAGTATATATATCTATATCTGAATCACATTGCTGTACACCTGAAATGAGCACAACTTTGTAAATCAGTTATATTTCATCAATTTATTTTTAAAAGTAAATTAATAAGTAAATGGCAATCCATTGTCCAGGTCTGTGTCAGCTCCTAAGTTAAATAAATCATTCATGGAAGGCTTTCTCTTGCTGCATTTACCTTCTCACGGGTGCTTTTTTCTGGTACTATAACAAGACTGTCCTGCTGACTCTTGGCTTAGACATAGAGACTTGGTGGTGGTGGTGGTTTCATCCCTAGGTCGTGTCCAATTCTGTGACCCCATGGATTGTAGCCCACCAGGATCCTCTGTCCATGGGATTTCCCAGGCAAGAATACTAGAGTGGGTAGCCATTTCCTTCTCCAGGGGATCTTCCCTACTCAGGAATTGAGCCTGTGTCTCCTGCATTAGCAGGCAGATTGTTTACCAGGGACTTGGGCAGCCATTTGAATGAGTTCTTTCTTTGTCCCAATCTCTTCCCCGGCTTTTATCCCTATGGAAAGCAGCCTCTTTAGTGTCATCTTCAAAAATATTACTGATACTGTTACTGGGTGATGCAGTCAGTCCTGGAAACTGTTTAAAAAACTCAGCTTCTCACGGAAATGTCATCACCTCTGGTTTCACCATTCATTCATGGGGAGTGAGATAAGCGCACACACAGTTAAGTCTCGAGGCCCCAGGAGACACACGGTGCTGACCTAAGACCTCACCTTTTACCCAGAGTTAATGGTGATGGAGAAAATGATGGATGAATATCCCATTTCCTTAAGCATAGAATAAAACATTGGTGCAGAGTTTTGTTTTGGAGATTTCACAGGATTATACGCAGCTAAAAGCAAGTTAACTTCTGTTTCCCAGCCTGAGTTCAATGTCTTTTTGAACTTTAGGAGGACAAATCTTTGAGAGGCATGGGACGATGACTACTTTAGAAGTTTCTGAAAGTAAATATTGATAATGATGATTTAAAGAGGCAGCACCATTCTAAGAAAATTGTGTAAAGGGATCTCAAAACAGAGTTTGACATGAACGCACCAGGTGACTAGCATTACTTGTCTATTATTAGCCCCATAGCTGAAGGCCTCTGGCTTTTTATTCCCCATCTTGAATGCTGAAATAATACTGCCTGCCTGCCACCTGGTTGTGAGGATTAACGAAAGAATGCTTGCGAGGCATTTGGAAATTTTTTTGTATCAGATTCATTCTAAAGTATTTACGTATTTTATTTGCTCGAAAGAATGTGGAATTGAAAACATCAGTTCTTGGTATTTTTTTTTTCAACAGTTACACCCTACAGTCTATTGTCAGTCAAATTAATACTAGTTAAGAAATGATTATTGAATCTTTTCTGATGCACTGCATTGTGTAGAACAGCAGTGTTGCATGTCTAAGTGACAAAACAGCAATTCTCTGTTGTAAACATGAAGTATTAAGCAATTACTCGTCATTTCGAGAGCAGCTATCAAATCCTCAAGAGGCCTTTTCTATAGAAAATAGCAAATCAAGCCCGTGTAAAGGTCTTTGTCAGCTTTCAGAATTTGAAACAGCATCTTCTGGAGAAATATATGATGATTTTTTTCAGGAATGTACATTTCTCAGAAAATACAACTTTTAGATTTGCAAAGATGGATTACTGCTTTGTTGAGGAGCAAGGTTGTTGGCATCACAATTCAAGGCAATGTAAGCAAAATAAAGTAATTATCACAGTGACATCTTGAACTTCATTAATATTCACTCTGAAGAATATGTGTAGAATCACATAATCTTATTTAGTTGTGAAACCTCTGAAATTGAGAGGGATGTTGTATTCTGAAAGTCAGTGTTACTAAGAAATGCTGTGAAATTCCGAAGTTGGCAGTAAGTTGAAGGTGGACCCAGGCTTCCTATCTTCTATAAAATCATTTTCTGTTCAAAAGTGTTTATAAAATGTTTGGGGAAAAGTGACAAACAAGTTCCCGCGAGGTTGCCTTGACTCTTTTCCTGCCCCCTTTCTTTCATTCTTTCTCTGCCTTGCAATTCATTTCTGCAGTTATTCATTCATTCATTCATTCATTCAACAAGCACTTGTTGAGAACCCACTACATTGTTCCAGGTGCTGGAGATATAGCAGTAAATTAAAGAGAAAAAATTCCTACTATTATTGAGCTGGAATTATAATGGGTATGGACAATGAACTCTATTTCTCTTTTTATGTGTGTATATATATATATATATATATATATATATATATATATATATATATATATATATATAAACAACATATGGGCTTCCCTGGTGGTTCAGTGGTAAAGAATCTGCCTGCCAATGCAGGAGACATAGGAGATGCAAGTTCAATCCCTGTGTTGGGGAGATCTATTCCCTGGAGGAGGAAATGGCAACCCACTCCAGTATTCTTGCCTGGGAAATCCCATGGACAGGGGAGCCTGGTGGGCTACAGTCTATGCAATTGCAAAAGAGTTGGAAATGACTTAGCGACAAACCACCAACAACAAAACAACATATATGTCTGAAAAATAGCCTTATTTTCCAACTCATAAGACAGTGAGAAGTGTGACATTGTTGTATAAGATGCAAATTTCTTTATCGTCAGGTTTAATAGAAGACAGCTGGATTCTCGTATCTGCTTTGCATTCCATCGACTGTGATCCATTGTTGTGGTCTAAGTACAGGGGAAAAAAATCTGGCCTCACAGAGGTGTGAGGTTTAAGAAGAGAGGAGTACTGTGATAGGCTTTTGAGATTATTCTGGATGTTCTTCTTTGCCACTTCAACGAAACTCAACAAATGATCATTTTGGAATGGTCAGGTGAAGCATGGAACCTGAAATCATACCTTTAAATTCTCCATGTGCTGCTGCTTTGAAAGCCTTTGGATTAGTTTGCACTTTGGATTTCTGTGTGTACTGTGTGCGAAGTCACTTCAGTCGTATCCAACTCTTTGTGACCCCATGGGCTGTAGCCCGCCAGGCTCCTCTGTCCATGGGATTTCCCAGGCAAGAATACTGGAGTAGGTTGCCATTTCCTTCCCCAGGGGATCTTCCAGACCCAGGGATCAAACACACGTTTCTTATGTATGGTACATTGGCAGGTGGGTTACTGGTGCATAACGCTGATATATGATATCTTATACAATTTGATAACTTATACAATTAACATGTATTCATATTGGTATTTAAAAAATCATTTTCATTAGTAATCACTGATCTAATCAGAAAACTCTTTGAGTATTGGAAAACTATTAAGTGCACAAGGGTGAACACCATATGTTTAAAGTTGTAATTTTTGTCCTCAGCTTAACATTTGGCAACAAATACTGTCAATTGTTTTCCTTGCATTGACCTCATTTTATCCATTTTGGACAAAATATCTGTCAGATACCCATGTCTGAGTAACCATAGTTTGCCTGCCAGTCCTTTTTTCAAGTAGAAATATCATTCCATGAAAAAAAAAAGCTACTAGTTCAGCTCACAACTTGATTATTATTAGTACTTTTCCTTTAGACAGTCATCTGACTTGGACTCACAGTAAAAGTGCTTCAAGCATTCTTCCCATTTCAACACGCAGAATAATAAACACCTACTCAAGGGTCAATTTTTTACAAAGGATTATTATTTTCACTATGCAATCAATCAACATATTTAAATAAAATAGAGGATTTTGGGATTGCATGCTTGTGCTGCTGGAAAATATCCTGACTACAAATACAGTTTGGTATCCCTGTTGTTGGTGCTAAAGATCAGTGTCATCGATCTTTGTTTTTAATACTAAGAGGGCACATGTTGCCACAGCACAAAAGGCTTATAACATCTTAGTATTTGTAAAGTAGGTAGCCTTCCAGCCCTAAACTTCTCAGGGTTCCCCAGGATCATGCAGTCATATTTTGAGAACTACTACAGTAGAAAATGTTCTCAAACTTTACTGCACGCCAAAGTCACCTGGAAGGTTTCTTAGAAGGCAGACTGCTGGTACCACCTCACGACTTCCTGACTCAGTAGGTCTGTGGTGGGCTCAAGAATTTGCATGCCTAACAAGTTCCCAGATGAGGCGATGCTGCTGACCTGGGGACCACAGTTTGGACACACTTCTGTAGAGGCAGGTAAATTCAGTTCTTTAGTGGGCCAGTCATTTCTTACTGACAGCTAGGATTTGTATCTGTGCAGTTACAAGTAGGCCATTCATTTACCGGCCATCTAGCATTGCGTTTTGCACACAGTGGGCCTTCTGTCAATAATTTGGTAATCAAAATACCTTGAGTAGTGTCACTGTTATTGAAACAGCTTTTCAGACTGGCCTCTGGAAAGAAGATAGGTTATTATAAACATAGTGAGAACATCTTTTTAAAATATTGTGTGTGGTACCTGATGCACCATTTCTAATCAAGGTTATCATGAGTAAGATTGTGTGCATTTTTCAAGAACAGCATAGCTTTTGCTTCTTGCTTCCTACAGTGTTTCTGGAACCCGCCACAAGGAGACTTCTTGGTTATGTCTATATGATCCATTAAAATAGTGCCTTTGAGGACAGGCCATTTTCTGTCATGCTCAGATCATTCTCAATGTCTTCAGTCTCCACTGAAACTGAATAAGCCTGTGACCTTACTCTATACATCAAGGAAATCTCACTCAAACAAAGCACTGCTTATCCAAGTTTTAGAACTGGTCTTCAAGGTGACTGTGTCTTAATAACTTTAAGGTCACTCCAAGTTAAAGGGAAAAAAAGAGTTTGATGAATGAGGAGTGATAACGTAGACAAGCTCTCATTCCAAATATCAAAATAACTCAAAACGTCCACACTTTAATTACTTTCCTCAAACCATATATTTTAGATTCATAGAGTTTAGAAAAGGATGGTTAAACGTCGTGAAAAATTGAAACTGTATTTTTATTTCTGCTGTGATGAAGGGACCTTGTATTTCTCTATACTCTGCTGTTAGCTAGTTCTTCAAAATTTATTGGCATGATGTCCCAGTCGGCACCAATGTCAATCAAATTTATTATTAAATATTTATTTTCTGCTAAGGAAAAACAACATGAAATTGAGATATACTAATAACCAAGTGCATGACTGAATATTGAAAGAAGTAATTTTTAAGTGTCCAGTCTCTAAATTGTCACTTTTCATTTCATTTAGAAACAGTATTTCTAGATCTTTAACACATTTTCTTTTCTCATAGATACAATTTATATTAGAATAGTCCAAATACATTTTTATTTATCATGGTTAGGTTTTAAGACATTCATTACACACTTTTGAATTACAAAAGGATTCAAGTATAAAATTTAATAGTATGCCATCGATGAAGGGATAAAATTCTGGTAAGAGAAGGTGCTAAATCACACATTTTGGTTGTACTGTGTGAATAATTCTTTGGAAAGAATAACATCAAGTTCTTAGGACCAATGAAGGTTTTATATATCTTAAATTATCACCACCAGCATTGACTTTCAGAAAGTCACAAAGCTGGCAAAGGCCCTTCTAGCTACTCTTACTTCTTTTCCAACCAAACTATTACACTTTAAATTACACTAACCTGTTACACTGCCAGGTCCAAGGCAAAATTCACCAGTTGGTGACAATAACACAATTCATTCACCTTCCATCGATTTATGGTTTGTGTTTCCCTTTGAATAAAGCTTTGTGCTAAGTCATCAGCACTCCCTCACTTCTTTTCAGTGGCACAACAGACTTTGCAAGCAGCTAGAATCCTGGTTTTGCCTCAAATGGCTTTTTATATGGAGAGGGTAATCGGAGTGTGTTGGACCTCTGAGCATCATTTTGATGCAACAGCCACATACAGACCCAGCCTCCTACATCTGGGATGCCTGCATGGCACTTGTTCATCTGAAAAGCAGTGCTTTCAGGGGCATGTGTGTGCGTGCCTGTGCTAAGTCACTTCAGTGGTGGCTGACTCTTTGTGACCCTATGGACTGTAGCCCGCCAGGCTCATCTGTCCATGGGGTTTTCCAGGCAAGAATAGTGGAGTGGGTTGCTATGCCTTCCTCCAGGGACTCTTCAACCCAGGGATCAAACTTGCATCTCCTGTGTCTCCTTCACTGCATGTGAATTTTTTTAAATTAATTATTGCTTTTAATTGGAAGCTAATTGCTTTATAATATTGTGGGTCTGCCATACAGTGACATGAATCAGCCATGGGTGTACATGTGTCCCTTTTCCTGACCCCGCCTCCCACCTCCCTCCCCATCTCACCCCTCAGGGTTGTCCTAGAGCACTGGCTCTTTACCACTGAGCTAACCAGGAGCTTCGAAGCCCTGAGGGACACAGGGCAGAGCTCTAACGAAGGAGAAACAGTGTATTAAAACAACCCTAAATAATCGCTCAATGGCAGCAGCTGTGAACCAGGATGAGTGGACCTAGGTGTCCGTCTCCCTTCCTTCTTCACCTGCTGTTTTCCCTTCTGAGTCATGGAGACTTTTGGCAGGAGGCTGAATGCAAGGGCACTGAGCAATTGCTCAGTGTTTCTCTGCATTAGCTTTGTACTTTTCTATCTTTGGAAGATTGCCTTTTAAAGCATATGAGAGTGAAGCGGAAAACAAAAAAGAATGTTCTCAGGAGGGAAATGTTTGAGAACTATTGGACTGAAGAGTGCTGTGTGAAGAGGTGCTCTACAGTGGTCCATGGCTGACCCCCATCTCTCAGAAATGTCTACTCCACACTTAACACTAATTACTGTATTTTGGAACCACTCATAGACTAAAGTTTCTCAGCCTTGGCACTCTCAACCCTTGGGGCCAGGTAATTCTTTGAAGGGGAGAGCTATCCTGGGCAGCACGGGATGTTTAGCTGTATCTTTATCTTCTACTCTCTTAGATGTAAGAAACACTCCCATCAAAATTGTCAAAACCAAAAGCAGTTTTAGACATGCCACATGTCCCCTGGAGGGGGGAAAACTCATCTCAGCAGGGAACCATTGGTACAATTGCATCAGTTGCTAGGAGCCTCTGGGAACCATTAGGAAAGGAAGTACATGATGAGAGCTTTAAAGAAGGTTCATCTATCATCTGTCACAGGGTGGATTCTTTATTTAAACTTTATATGATATTTTGGGGGTGTTTTAAGTGGATGGTTTGAAAGAAATTTAGTGGAAGAAGCAATGTCTTTTAGGAAGCTATTTCAGTCAGTTTTTTGTTCACTCAAAAAGTATTTATTGACCACCTGGTACACCTGGTATCCCTTGGACTGCAAGGAGATCCAAGAGTCCATCCTAAAGGAGATCAGTCCTGGGTGTTCATTGGAAGGACTGATGCTGAAGCTGAAACTCCAATACTTCGGCCACCTGATGCTAAGAACCGAATTACTGGAAAAGACCCCGATGCTGGGAAAGATTGAGGGCAGGAGGAGAAGGGGAAAACAGAGGATGAGATGGTTGGATGGCATCACTGACTAGATGGACATAAGTTTGAGTAAGCTCTGGGAGTTGGTGATGTACAGGGAGGCCTGGCATGCTGCAGTCCATGGGGTCGCAAAGAGTCGGACACGACTGAGCGACTGAACTGAACTGAACTGGTATTCGCCAGACCCTGGGAACACGAGTGTGATTGGAGGTGTGGTTTCTGCACATCTGGTGCTTACAGTCACTGGAATCAGCAATGGCAGTGAAACCATGGTTCGCTGAGTTAGCAGGACCCCCTTTTGCTGGAGAGTTTGTGAAACCCTCATCGCTGGGTCCCCTGTCCAGAGCTGCTGACTCAGTAGTTCGGGGGTAGGGCAGAGAAAGTGCATTATAGAGTCCCAGGTGACCTTGATCCTCAGGGAGCCAGTCTTGAGGATGATGGTGAAGTAGCCATGGCTGGTTGCTATGGGAACATGACTGCAAACCACCCTGAAGGATGTGCTAGGTGAACTGGGGAGGGGGACCTTGGAGCCAAGGAGGGATGGTTCCAGACCCAGGCCTAGAAGTAAGAACCGACAGGCGTAGAAAATGTTTTTTGAACAGAAAGCTGTTACTTGTGACACTGTTTTGGTCAAAGCATGGACTTTCAGCTCAGCAAATAGAAAGCTGTGTTTTATGGGCATGAAAACACACGCAGGAACATCAGGAAGAAACTTTTGTTTCGCAGTGAGTTTGCTTACCTGCCTTTCCGACTGGGCTGAGCACGGAGATCGGGTGGGTTTCTCATTTTATGCCAGCCCTCAGGCCGTGCCTGCTGCGGGGAGGCGTCCTCTTTCCTGGACAACACTAGAGGCGCATGGGTCACATTTTCCCTACATTTTTCTTTTCTGACCTCTATACCCAGTGCTCTTATAGTCAGGTTGCAACTTTGAAAATACTAACATAGTCATAGGCACAAGTCAAACTCTTTGCTGCCCCATGGACTATTGCTCCCCAGGTTCCTCTGTCCATGGGATTCTCCAGGCAAGAATAATGGAGTGGGCTGCTATTTCCTCCTCCAGAAGATCTTCCCATCCCAGAGATCGAACCTGAGTCTCCTGCACTGCAGGTGAATTCTTTACCAATGAACCACCTGGGAAGCCCCAACATAGTCATTATTTTCTGAAAATATATTAATCCCTCCTCCTCCCATCAATTCCACTTTGCCACTATAGGCATCTTATCCACAGGATTTGATAGATTGAAAAGGATGTCAAAATCATAGATATGCTGACCTGAGTCTTATATATGTCGACTTTTACACATGGAATCCTCAGAAGTGACTCAGTGATCTCACATCATCTCATCCAATATCGTCCATAGGACATCTGACAAACGGTCTAAGTGAGGTTCTCTAATTTGATACAGAGCACACGGCTAGTATGGGAAGACCTAATCCAGCTCTTCTCAAGCCCAATTAAGTTCTCATCTCTGTCAACTTGCTCGTATCAGGTGATAAAATTAACTGGGTATAATTTGTCAAAACATGTTTATTACTACTAGCTATTAATACTAAGGACTTATCGGGTAGCTCCGACAGTAAAGAATCCATCTGCAAAGTGGGAAACCTGGGTTCGATTCTTTGGTTGGGAAGGTCCCCTGGAGGAGGACATGGCAACCCACTCTAGTATCCTTGCCTGGAGAATCCCATGGACAGAGGAGCCTGTAGGGCTACAGTCCATGGGGTCGCAAAGAGTCAGACATGACTAAGCAACTAAGCACAGCACATTAACTCTTTAAAACATTCTGCAGTTTCTAAACAGGGTTGGATCTGCTCTGAAAGGGCTTATCCTTTCTCCCCCTCTGTGAAAGCCCCTGGTGTGTGCACTGAGATGTGTACATGTCAGTAAGAGTAGAATCCCATTATCCTCAGAGAAGACAAGTCACAGCCTCCATCCTCTGGGAGGTCTGCTCCTGGGCGAGTGCTTCACAGACAGTGAGATTCAATACTCTGTTCCTTCCTGGGCCACATAATCTTCATGAATCTCCTTGTTTGAATGCAGAGCCTCTGAAATCAACCCTGAATATTCACTGGAAGGACTGATGCTGAAGCTGAAACTCCAATACTTTTGCCACCTAATGTGAAGAGCCAACTCATTGGAAAAGACCCTGCTGCTGGCAAAGATTGAGGGCAGCAGGAGAAGGGGACGACAGAGGATGAGATGGTTGGATGGCATCACTGACTCAATGGACATGCGGTTGAGCAAGCTCTAGGAGACAGTGAAGGACAGGGGAGCCTGGTGTGCTGCAGTCCACTGGGTGCCTTAGCAGCTGAACAGCAACAGAGCTCCTGAAATCTCTAAGTTGTCCCCATTCCAAATGCTTTAGAACTGCCTTGCAATTTTCTGAAAGGTTAATTTTGTAATATTTTGGTTATGGAAGCCCTCTTTTAAATGACTGCGGTTAAGAACATCTCAAAGTGTCAAGATAATAGCACTCTGTACTTATTGAGAGTTTTTCCTCTCCAGGGATCATGGCACTTTCCAATGGGTTTCTCAAGGACCCAGAGAACTACCTAGCTCAACTCGAACTTCAGCACATGTGTCTGAAAGGGAATCCTTTACCCATCATCCGACCACATTTTGCATCTTTACTCTATGAATGTGAATATGAATCTTTACTCTATGAATATGAATGTGAAGCATTCCTGTTAAAACTATCCTGGCTTTTTTTTTTTAATGGGACTATTCAAATCCAGTACTTTTGGATATTAGGAACGTTGCTTTGTAACTTCCAATCATTCGCTCTGCTTTTGACACTCGATAGTCAAAGCATTTAGCCTTGCAACTTTGACAATCATCTTGATCTCCCAAGCGTTATGAGAGTTTCTTCAAATGCACTTACTTCAGATGAATTTCCTAGAATATATATTGTACAACAATGTGGTTTCAGACAGTGGAAAAGGCATTGAGAGAACAAAGCACTGTGCTTCATTAAACAGTCTGAAGGGCCGATCTAAAGGGCAAAGCCTTGAACGACTAGGTTATCACAATGAAAACGTCAGCCCAGAAGAACCCACTTTATCCAAGGGACCCGTTGGTGCCTGAGCATAGACGATAAACAGGAACAAAAGCTCCTGCTCGTTCAAAAAGGAAGCCAGGCTACTTGGCGAAAGCATAGTTTAGCATGTGTTCAAAGCACAACGAAATCGACGCAATAATTTACTCCAGGGTTATTTCAAGCTTAGAAAGAAAAAAAAAATCACTTCCTAAAACCGGAAGACTGGTATGAGAATAAAGACACCAGGTAATTAATCAACACAAATATCGTGCTCCTGAAGGGGATCTGCCAACATTGATTATAGATAGAAATACAGATAAGGGTAACCATGTGGGTCTTTAAAAAAAAGTTGTGTGGGTTTTATTCTTGCCTGTGAGCACTTTGAATAATCAGCATCTATTTTATTCTTGGCTATATACTTGTTATTAATAAAATAAATTGCAAGGTGATCAAAGACAGAAAATATTCATTAATAATATATCCTGCTCAGAACACACATTTTGATAGGTACTGTGAACTTTTAGAATTCTATGGCTCCAAGCATGCAGTAAAAGAGATAAGAGGAAATCTTTATTGCTCACCCTTGGAGGTAGGCATTTGACTAGTTCTTTGCCAAGTTAACATAAATTGTAAAACCTTTTGATCATCCCTCAGCATGATAGAAAGAAAATGAGTTACAAATATTTATGGAAAGTCTAATGTCCCAGGAAGAATGATTATAAAATGTGGAAACCTATGTAATAAATAGAAAAATATTAGGAATGTTTTGAATAGGAAGGCTGGCTACCCAACTCAGCATTGTCCAGTTTCAAACTTAGAAAAAAAAAACAAACAAAACCTACAGCAAACAAAACCCATGCTGGAAAAGTGATTTGATTATATAAATAATGATTTTCTTACTCATGGGAAAGTTATTCTATCATTGATAGTTATCATCAATTTAATTAATAATTACAACATTTAAAATATTTTTTATTTATATAATGATTAGAGGAAGACTGAATTTCATTATTAACAGATCCTTCTAATTATTGCATGTTTGGGGAGTATGATCATAGTCAGCCTGTGTCTAGGTACTAAGCTTTCTCCCAGTGGTACTTGCTGTCTGGATGTAGAATGCTGCCTTTGAAGAAAAAATAAAGTTGTTTCTGAGTCTGGCTTCTACATATCCACTTTTGAAGAAATAAAACATCTCTATTTTTTTTTCTGGTGGGAAAAACTGGGACAAAAATAGGTGCTACACAGATCGAAATAGAAGCAAATAAGCAAGTGTTATTTGTTTGTTTGATGTTTTTTAAAAAATCTTGACACTGCAAAAGCATTCAACTTCAGGGCACCCACCTGAACACATCCAATTCTCTTTTATTCTTAAAGCTCCCCTGATCCCTTTATATTATCCCCCACTTGAGATGTTCTCTAGCACTGAGAGCAAATTGAACTGAAATGGAATTCTTAGTAGGCATAATTTTCTCCACGTTTATAAAGAAGAATCCTAGGCCAGACTCCAATGAGCTGATCTTATTGCTTCTGCAACAGTTAGATAAGCTTGGAACTGTTTCACCCACTGCGAGAAGAGACACGGCTTGAGAAAAGTCAAGGCTTGGCCTGTATCAAAAGCACTGACCCCCTGTTTACATATATTTCTGCTTTCTTTGCACTGACCCCCTGTTTACATATATTTCTGCTTTCTTTGCATCCAAATCCAATTTATAGAAAGCAGCATTTTTAATCTTATCTATGGTACTAGTATGGAAACAGTGGCTGACTTTATTTTTCTGGGCTCCAAAATCACTGCTGATGGTGATTGCAGCCATGAAATTAAAAGACGCTTACTCCTTGGAAGGAAGGTTATGACCAATCTAAATAGCATATTTAAAAGCAGAGACATTACTTTGCCAACAAAGGTCCGTCTCGTCAAGGCTATGGTTTTTTCAGTGGTCATGTATCGATGTGAGAGTTAGACGGTGAAGAAAGCTGAGCGCCAAAGAATTGATGCTTTTGAACTGTGGTGTTGGAGAAGACTCTTGAGAGTCCCTTGGACTGCATGGAGATCCAACCAGTCCATCCTAAAGGAGATCAGTCCTGGGTGTTCACTGGAAGGACTGATGTTGAAGCTGAAACTCCAATACTTTGGCCACCTGATGCAAAGAGCTGACTCATTGGAAAAAACCCTGATGCTGGGAAAGTGTGAGGGCAGGAGGAGAAGGGGATGACAGAGAATGAAATGGCTGGATGGCATCATCGACTGGATGGACATGGGTTTGGGTGGACTCAGGGAGTTGGTGATCAACAGGGAGGCATGGCGTGCTGCGGTTCATGGTGTCGCAAAGAGTCAGACGAAACTGAGCGACTGAACTGAACGGAACTGATGGTACTAGTCCTTAGGAAGATCCGACTGTATGCTTGTTTAAAATCCTGAAAAGTGAAAGTCACTCAGTCATGTCTGAATCTTTGCAACCCCATGGTCTATACAGTCCATGGAATTCTCCGGGCTGGAATACTGAAGTGGGTAGCCTTTCCCTTCTCCAGGGGATCTTCCCGATCCAGGGATCGAACCCAGGTCTCTCGCGTTGCAGGTGGATTGTTTACCAGCTGAGCCACCGGGGAAGACCAAGAATACTGGAGTGTGTAGCCTATCCCTTCTCCAGCAGATCTTTCCGACCCAGGAATCAAACTGGGGTATCCTGCATTGCAGGCGGAGGATTCTTTACCAATAAGATCCTGTCAACGACCCAACTGTCTGTCATGGGTTTTTGGCTGTAGCCTGGACCTTGATGTGCTATCTCTTCACGCAGATCTGCATGATGCCATGGGAGCAGCTTGTGGAGTCGCTCACTGGGGTAGTTCAGCTGTGTGGGGACCGCCTGCCCTGCACCCTGGCTCTCTGCTGCACACGTCTAACCCCCCATGAGCGCAGATGCTCGGCCAGGCACGGCTTCCTCCAGGTCTTATCTGTTTCTCCCTGGCCCACCTCCCTGGTGTTGGTCAATCTGCATGGAATGCGTCGGGAAAAAGTAGAAATGACATTGAGATCCTGAGCACAGACGTAAATGAGGCTGTGATGAGGCAGTTTATCAGCACGGCGTCTGGCGCAGAGGTGCAGACCAATAAATGCCTGCTGAGAGGAACTAGTTGTCGACCTTGCCATTTCGGAGTGTGATTCAGCTTGTAACTTCATGCTCTTCATTGGGCAGGACTCTATGATTGATCCTTCTCTTCTTCTGTGAGTTGTTGTGAAATTAATCAAGGTATTAGCTTTGGTTGACTCTATCCAATAACATAAAAAAAAAGATCAATCAATCAATCAATCAATCCTGGCTCACAGAGAATGATCTATGACGTATCTCGACACAGATTCCTAGGAAAACTAAATTTGAAGTGAAGAAGGGTAGCGAACATTCCTTAAATTACTTTATAGGCTTTTGCTTCTTTTTTTTTTCCATTTGGCTCAGCGGCTGATTATCGTTCATTCCACCTTGTTTTCGTTGAGGCCAAAGGCATGTGGAATCCTACTTATTTCACCATTTCATTGTAATACATTTAATTTTTATATTTCATTAACAAAATGGCAATAAAATCGACACCAAATTTATACAGCCAGGCTAACACTGGGTCTGAGATGTTTGATAGTTTTGGGTCAGCTGAATGAAATATGATGTTTGACAAAATCCTCCTTGTGATAAATGATGCTTAGATTTGTTGCCATGCATTTCATCACCACTAAAACATGATTTATATTGTCTTCTTCAGCATTGAAATAAAACTCCAAGCAAATTCCCCTCACTATAGATCTAGTTCTTTCACTTTATTAATGATCTTTTATGGCTGAGAAGAGTGATTGCTAATAACCACTGTATGTGGATTATAGTACAGTAATAAATAATTATCTCTTAAGGTTATGTACATGGTGATTGCCTCCCCACTAGAAATTATAGGAGGATAAATGTGAGTGTGCACAGATGGATTTCCAGTACTGCTGTCCAGACGATTGGGTGAGTCCATCGACCGAAACACGCTATTCAAATACCAGAAGGCTCAAGCCTTTTACTGACGATCTTCGAGTGTCACAGGATCCATCTCTCTTCCCCTTCTTCAAGGGACCATCTCTGTGCTATTTCTCACATCCCTTTGCTCAGCCACATCACTTGCTATTTCCAGCATCTTTTTGCCTGTATCCCTCCTGACCCTGTGCCTAGTAGAGCTTCCTTGAGCTTAATGAGCTTCTGGTCAACTCAGGTGAAACATTTGTTCTTCTTGGAAGCCTTCCCCAGGTCCTGTAAGCAAAACTGGGCACTCTGTCTTGTGATCTGTGATAAACTTATTTTATATAAATGTATATGCTATTTATATGTATATTTATGATATATAAATATCCTGAGATATACGCATTTATATATGAAAGGCCTGTGTGTGTGCTCAGTCGTGTCTAACTTATTGTGACCCCAGGGACTGTAGCCCGCCAGGCTCCCCTGTCCATGGGATATCCCAGCCAAGAATACTGGAGTGCTGCCATTTCCTCCTCTAGGGGATCTTCCTGACCCAGGGATCGAACCTGTCTCTCTTACATCTGCTGCATAGGCAGGCAGATTCTTTACTGCTGACAAGTAAACAAATATTACTGAGTGTGGTAAGATTATATATAAATTTATATAATATATATGCACAATATATATTATATAAGTATATATATTTATATACTTATACATAAGTATATATACTATATAAATTTATATTACATATACATATATTATCTTACTACACTCAGTAATGTATATTTGCATGTCTCATTCCTCAAAGGCAGACATTTGTCCAGTTAATCTTTGCACCTGGCAGTCAAGCACAGGGCACTTGAGAGGTAGTTTGGTGAATGAATGAATGAATGTAATGCAATGACTGGAAAACTGTTTGAAGCGGAGAAGCGGAGAACTTGAAGTATCTGTATGCATTTCTGAGATTGTTCCTGGGCTTTAATACCCTTAAATGTGCCAGTTCTTTGACCGCTCCTGGTCACCTAATACAGCTGGATCTGTGAGTCCTGGACAGTGCTCTTTCTTGCTTGTTTTCTGTCTTCTGCACAAGATGGGAATTCCTCGAAGGGGAACCTGTGATTTAGGTTTCCTTCCAGGTATCCTGTGGCCATCCTGGTGGTCTTCTTCACAGGACACAGGCCCAGGATATACCCAAAAGGGAAACCGTTGATTCATCTCATATTTACATAAAATAAAAATAAATTAATATTTAACGACTACTAACATCCCGACTGGAATGTCATGACTCAACGGACAGGAATTTGAGCAAACTCTGGGCCATGGTGGCAGACAGAAGGAGCCCAGCACGCTGCAGTTCATGGGGCACAAAGAATCGGACACAGCAACTGAACAACAACACCATTCCCAACAAGTACCTGGGGTACAAGGGAAACAAATACCTTAATTCTTGCCAGCCACCCCTGCAGGAAATGCCCTTTATGGATTCTCTCTAAAATATGACATTCTTTGCCACTGATGGTACAAACCCCATAAAATTACAAAAACCTGAGAAGCACTTGGAAAATGGTATTATTCTGATGCTCAACCTAAAAATGTTAATTTGTGAACCTTTTGCCACCTATCAGGAAATAGCTTGAACAATTTCACTTTAAATCTCCAGGATATTGGATCTACTCAACTACATATTTGAGTATCATGTGGATGTGACTAAATTCTAAATTTTAGCTTCACCAACTTCAGACAGGTTTTAATCTTTCTTTTACATCTGAGGAAGTAATGCCCTGGATGTTTACCGAGTGACGTGAACACACTAACAACAACAAAATCATTGTTCTCGGTTTGACTTCTTTTGAAGCATTCCTCATCATTTCAGAGGGGAAATTGTGAAAGTTTCATAAGCAGAGCTGATGTTTTGAAAATACACACCCAAACTGACCGTTCAGCAGGCAACACTGGAAAGCGACATCTCGGTCCATCTTGGCTGAGCCCAGCCCGGAAGCAGAGGCTCCTCAGCCCGGAAGTCCGGTCCTGATGGGCGGGGCCCAGAGTTAGTCTCTGCCCCTGACCACCCTGTCTGGAGCTCGAGCTGAGCTCCTCAGCCTCCTTGTTCATCAGCTATAAACTTGCCGCTCCACCTCACCGCGTTTGTTTAGTCTGGGGCCGAGTGTCTGTCGCAGTTTCCTGGCGTGTATTCTCCTCTGCAGATGGACTCCTGCCCTGGCTTCCGGCTGACTTGGGTTGAGCTGGCCAAGACCTTCTCGGGGACTGGACTGCAGCCCATCTCCCCAGCCCCTCACTGCTTCGAACCACATGGCTGCGTCCGGAGCAAAAATCCTGAAGAAGAGGGGTTGTGTTCACGAGCGCCTTCCCCACGCCAAGCCCCTCATCTGTTGCAGAGGAGATGACAAATGCCTGGTCAATGAATGAAACCACGCAATAAGGGTCTCCCTCTCCCAAATGAAGACCCTACCTCTATCTAATGCTCCTTCTTTTTACACTCAACTTTCTCTGAGGTGTCATCCTCACCAGCTCTCTCCACTTCCACGTTGCAAAAGTCCCAAGTCTCCTAGATGCCTTGTGCTTAAGATTTCCCCTCTGGGGCCCATCTGCTGAATCAGCCTTCTCAAATGGCAGAAATCCAGACTGACATCTCTTTTGCGTCATAACTTAGGAAATTGTCTTTTGGACTGCTAGTCACCCACGTTGGGTCTCAGCCATGACCACTGACCTCCTTAGTTTATTCACAAATCTCAACCACCCCAGCCTCCCACTCTTGAATCTGACTTGAATGAGGATGGGGAGGCAAACCAGAGTTTCCACCGTGGTTTTCAGGCTTTATAGGGCTTTCTAGAGAAGCGGATATTGCTTCTATGCAAGGAGAAGCATCAGAGATGAGAATGGATAGAAAAAAGCTGAGCCCTTGTAATAATCAACCTTTGTAGAATCAGTCTCCTCACTGGAAATATAGGTATTATAAACTTCATCTGAAAACTTTGGAATTGATATTTAATAAAGTATTTCAAAAAGCACCGTAAAGTGCTTTTCAAATTAGGCTAATAATATCAAAAGTCTACCAAGGCCTTCATATGAAAGAGTCTACTAAATTCATTAATTTTAATACATCATCAAATGTATATAGGTTGTGTCCAACTCTGTGACCCCTTGGGCTGCAGCTGGACAGGCTTCTCTGTCCATGGGATTTCCCAGGCAAGAATACTGGAATGGGTTGCCATGTCCTTCTCCAAGGGATTCTCCCAACCCAGGGATCAAACCTGTGTCTCTTGCTTTGGCAGGTGGGTTCTTTCGCACTAGCATCACCTGGGAAGCCCAGAAGGAAATGATCGTAGGAAATTGAAATAGTCTTAACCATTCATTTTCTGAAACTCAAAAATGTTATTTAAGTACTTAATAATTAGGAAAAAGAGTTCACCGTTGTCTTATGTTCATACTGACTTGATTATGGAGTAGAATCCTCTTTCCGTATCTGTCCACTTCATTTCCTTCCAGTTAGTGCTCTGGGCACAGAATTCCCAGCTTACTGAGAGGGACCTGGCAGACTCTATGCTTGCAGGAAGCCATGGGCAGTGAGGCCCAGCAGGGCATCCAGCCCCTCACTTCCGGATGCAGGGTGTGGTCACAGACAGAAGAGGGTGGGTGTAAGACATAGGTGTGACAGCAGGGCGCTAGCTCTGGGGTCTTGGAATCATAAAAAGATGTTAATCCCAACAAAGAAAAAGAAAGCAGAGCCGAAAATGGAGCCAGAAGTCCAGTTAGTGTGCTGGGGTGGGTAGAATCCTGCAATTTTGTGAGCACATGGGTTTCCAAACCACGTGAAACAGCAAGACCCATGCTGGGTCTGGGAGACTGGCGCACAGATTGCCTCAGTCAGTTTGGGCTGGTGAGTTGGCGGTGGGGCTAAAGTTTTCTGTTGAAGCTGGGATGTCTATTGATGAAGGGTCTGGGGAGGATAGAGACCAATGCCTCTTTTGATCCCGATGGCTCATCACCAGGCTTAGCTCATCGCACCAACCTCTCAACACGTGTGTCGCTGCTACCGAAGAGACTTGTAAGTCACCTTGTGTTTACTTAAAGCAGTGAAGAAGAGGAACGACACGGAGAGCCTGGGAGGCAGACAGGGTGGAGACGGGGCGACCAAGACAGATGAGGGGTGAAATGTCAGTGCTCTCAGCAGCTCACACCAGGGGAGGTGGCAAGCGGCAGAGATGCAGCTCATGGCTATTCCATGTTAAGGGGCAGACACTACGCACCGTGAAAACGAAATGAAGGAAGAGAGCAGAGGGCCAGGGGGAAGACCCTGAAAGACCTGAAAAGCCAGGGACTGTCAGTCAGTCGTCTCCCGTCCACAGCGGATGCCTGGGAACACAGTGACTGATGGGGGAAAGAGAAAAGAGCATCTTCTTGAGAGGAAGAGGGAGATTCAAGAGGAAGAGGTGGTACAGAGATTGACAGCCACTGGAGGAAACGTGTGGTAGGGATGCTTGCTGGATGTTTCGGCACGTCAGATTCACCTCGAGTGAGAGACTGACCGCGGGTTCTCTCTGCGCGCTATGGGGACCTCTTCAGTCTTTTGGCATCTAGTTCGGCAGGCAGAGGCGTCACCAGAAGGCCCCATGTGCTGACCACAGCTGCCCGCCAAGCCCAAGGCAGATCCAAGAGCAAGCTGCCTCTTGTTCTGGCTCCCAGTCACCTGTCACTTCGCACCCTTCCCAGTGAGAGGAGCGGATGGAAATATGGTCCAAGGAGAAAGTACTAATAGCACCCCTCAGAAAGATATAGGCTGCCCGTGCTCATCTAAATAATGGATTAACATTTAAGGGGAGGGAGACAGACTCCTGCTTGGCTTAGAATCCTAGGTTAAGGTAATTTTAAGCTCTGTTAATATTGAAATTCCTCTGACTTTCGGGGAGGGAAATGGATCCCAAGAACAGTCCTCCTAGCCCTCCCACTCTGAAACCCTACTCCAAATAAAACCCGCATGAGTGTTAACTTCACCAATATTCTTTTATAACAAAGTGGACTGATTCTCAGAGCTGCTGATGGAACGCTTTAATTTGCAAGCGGGCTTCCCAAGGCTGAGTAAAGCCTCCAGATGCAGGGAGAGTGGCCGCGTCGCCGTGCTTGGCCTGTTTAACGCAGGCAATATTGTAAACAGCACTCTGGGGGGAGGTTTCCGAAGTGCATTTAATTGCATTTTCCACTTCTGGTAACAGCAAGGGATTAAGCCGAGATGGCGTGTAATGGAGCCTGCTCCATCCTGCCACCTCAGAGGGCAAGCGCACAGAAATCCCGGACCGTGAACTTGCAGGAAGAAACCCCATCAACTTTATTTGAGTAAGTCCATGAACAACCAAGAGCAAATACATTAGTTGACATTTTATGTTTTCTGGTGATCAGTTTGCAGTGTCAACCATCCACTGGTAACTCCCGTGAGTGAAAAATAACTTCTCTCTCTAGCTTTCAGAAATAAATTCTAAGGTGCATTTTCTGCACAGTATCATTTAAATTATTTATATCATATTGATACATTCAATATATAATAAGGATATTAGGAGGATGAGCTGGTTAGGTAGCATCACTGACTCAAGGAACATGAACTTGAGCAAACTCTCGGAGATAGTGGAGGACAGGGAAACCTGGCAAGCTGCAGTCCATGGGGATCACAAAGAGTCAGACAAGACTTAGCAACTGAACAACAAAAAGGGCCTGGAGAAGCAGATGAGTTTTATTTGCTGAACTTTGGTGGTTTGGGCTGTTATAACACCCTGAGGCATAAGAAGGAACTCCTGCTGAGTTAACGAGGGGGAATTAGATATTAATTTGCAGCGCTCCTGCTGAGGTCAGATTTTCTCAATGCTACACTTCCCGTGTCATGTCTATAGATCTTGCTTACAGAGCCCTTTTCAGGGCTTGTCAAATGGTGTTATTCTGTATTCCCATATTCAGTCTTATAACATCTGGGCTACATCAGTAGATTAGAACTTGGGTCGATTTTCTCAAAAGGGAGTTCATTTGCCCTTAACCTTGCCTATGCCAGAATCACTTGGATGATGGTTAAAATTAAAAAAAAAAAAAATGCATGTGTCCTTACTCATCAAGTTGTGTCTGATTCTTTGCGACCCCATGGACTATAGCCTGCCAAGCTCCTCGTCCATGAGATTTCTCAGGAAGGAATACTGGAGTGGGTTACTGCTTCTTCTCCAGGGGATCTTTCCGGTGCAGGAATCTAACCCTCATCTCTGTATCTCCTGTATTGGCAGGCAGATCCTTCACCACTGAGCCACCTGGAAAGCCCAGCCTCAAGCCTTGAGAATTACAGTTTGAATTTTCCCCAGGTGATTATTCTACACATGCAACTTGAGAGCTGGAGTCCTACAAAAACACTAGAGATCCTGTTTGGTCTGTGCATCCAGATTTTTATTGGTCCAGTAAGAAATTGTTCCAACAAGACTTGGCAAGGAATTCCCAGATGGCATAAACTAGCATTTAGGACTTAAATTGGAAGAACACCAGGACTTTCCTGCTTTTCTCCCATAATTTTGTCACAAGTATCAGTCCACACCAATGGCAGACACCCCAGAGTCATCTTGGAAACACAGTCTCTCTGTCTAAAACCCAACCTCCCTCCAGCGTGTTCAGGATAAGCTGGCTGCTGTAAACGTCTCTCTCCCTCAGGAGCTCAGGGCAGTGGTGGATCTGTCCTTCCTGCTCTTATTCAGAAAGCCAGGCTTTTTGCATAAGGTGGCTCTGCTGTGTCCTACCCCTGGGAATCTGGGTGGGATGCCTTGACTTCCAAGGGGCAGATTATGAAGGACAGAACATCACATCAGTGCACATTCCCTCTGCTGGAAATCAGTCCGAGGAGCTCACTTCACTCGAGGAAGCCTGGGAAACACAGGCTGGCTGGCCGCCCACCCGGAGAAAGTCCTGGACCTGGTGAACCCAGAGCCGACTATGTCACATTGAGGACATGCAGCAGCATCCTTCCACCAAGAGAGAGTCCTTTCTAACGTGTCCCTGGCCAGCCCCACCACACCACTCGGGCTCACCTGTCCTCTGCCATATTAAATGGATGAGCATAGATTCCTTAGCAATTCAGTTTGATCATTAGACTAGTATGCGTGTGTGCTCAGTCATGTCTGACTCTTTGTGACCCCACCGACTGTAGCCACCAGGCTTCTCTGTCCATGGAATTCTCCAGGCAAGAATACTGGAGTGGGTTGCCATTTCCTCTTCCTGGAGATCTTCACGACCCAGGAGTCGAACCCATGTCACCTGCATCTCCTGTATTGGCAGGTGGATTCTTTACTAATTGAGCCACCTGGGAAGCCCATGAGACCAGTATCTGGTCTAAGTGCCCAGGCTGTGGATTGCATACAATAGGCCACAGTATAAAGGAGGTCTTCTGTGCCTCTCCTAACACTTACTAAATCCTAGTGTTTGAAATGAATCATATTATAATTTTTTGTTGTTGTTGCTGTGTCTGCCTCTAGTTTTTCTACACGACAGAAAATTTCTTTGTTTTTTGCATTTCCAGCGCCCAAGCAAAGTGCTTAGTAAAAGCATAGAGGGGAGGTCTCTGGGCTAAAAGTCTAATATCTATAACTTACTGGCTGTTTATCATACCTCTGTCTCAATCTTCAAACATTTATAATGAAGACGAAAATCCTCCTTACTTTATGGGGCTGTCTGAGAAGTAACTGGGCTTCCCAGGTGGCGCTAGTGGTAAAGAATCCGCCTGCCAGGGCAGGAGATGCAAGAGACGAAGGTTCTATCCCTCTGTCAGGAAGATCCCCTGGTGGAGGAAATGGTGATGCCCTCCAGTATTCTTGGAAAAATGCCATGGACAGGGCAGTCTGACGGGCTACAGTCTATGGGGTTGCAAAGAGTTGGACAAGAATGAGCACTCACACACACTTGAGAAGTAACAAGTACGAATGCTTAGACAGCGTCTGGCAAATAATAGACAATGCCTGCTGCTCACCATGAGTCTCAGTGCTGGGACATGTGGGTGAAAGTTTGATGAGGGGATATGTGAGACAGAAAAGGCTGGGAAACTCTAGCAGGATTCAGTTCAGAAAAAGCCTCCAGGAAATAACTTTGTAGAAATAACTTTGTGAATTTAAGCAGATCATGAAAAAACTACCTGGAAGGTTTATAACTGTGTAGAAGAATACAAACAAATGGCGTTTAAAATGTTATTGACGAGGCTATAAATGCTCCCAGGAAGACCATATATGCTCCCAACATAATTGTTTTAAATAAAAAGATTTCACACCCATTTTTTAATAGTGCAAAATTAAGTTCCATTTGGGAATTAACATATCTGAGTTCTAATATGTTAAGGTGGGGTTGTGAATAGTGGCAACAAAAACATCTGATCAATTCTCTAGGAAACCAAAGTTTTGATTCAAAATTCAAAGCTAAAGTCTGAATGCTGCTTCACACTGCATTTAAAAGATCAGAAAAAATACATAGCGTAGCTGTTAACAAACTCATGCCCTTTAATATCAGTAATTATTAATCCTTCAAAGAATATTTGAATTTGCTTAAGCCTGGTTAATAAGAAAACCTTCTTTCTTTCTGCTCTGTACAAATTAAGCATTAACCAGGCATTTCTCGTAACAATATCTTGTTGTGAGTCATAATGGGTTTTTCATCCTAACACAGCAAATTTTTTTATGTCTCTGTGTGCAAAACCCCAGAGGTACGAGAAGAGTAAGTGAACTGTGTGATTGAATGACATATTTTGGAATTCAGACTCAGTGACATTGACCTGCTTGTTTCTCCACCACCTCCAACTCTACCCCAAGTATGACCTGACATACTGAAGGAAAAAAACCAAAACAAAATGAAACAGCTCATGTTAATAGTTAAGAGAGATGGTCTTTTAAAACGTTAGGTTGACCATCTTTTCCCTAGGAGAATGGATACTCCTAGAATACTCCTGTGTCCCGCTCTGAAAGAGGTAAGATGTCCCCAAGGATAAACACTGTGATGGAGACAAGAATTCCTAAGAATATGAAAATCGGTCAACTCTTAAATTGCTAGTCAGATCGAAAGACAGGGCTTCGGTCTGCTGGCTCCCAAACTGCACGGGGGTGGATGGGACAGGGAAAGCTGGAGGTTTCGTCTAGTCTTGGGGGAATATAGTCAGGTAAATGCTGTAATAAAGAGAAGATCTGATCTAAAACAGGACCAGAGGGGCAGTCATAGACTTCAAGGGCAGAATTACTGCCTCCCCTGAGCCTGGGCGGAACCACCCAGCAGGAAGCTCCCAGGTTTCCATGCTGCTATTCCCACATGACTTGAGTGCTAAAGAGCCTGCCTGCCGATGCAGGAGACGCGAGTTCAACCCCTGGGTCAGGAAGATCCCTAGAGAAGGAAATGGCAGCCCACTCCAGGATTCTTGCCTGGAGAATCCCATGGACAGAGGGCCCTGGGGGGCTACAGTCCATGCGGTCGCAAGAATGGGACACGGCTGAGCGACTAAACCATCAGTAGCGCCTTAGCTCTCATCCTCTCTCTGTCTCTCTCTCTCTCTCATTCTGAATTTCCAGGCTGCCCTCTCCTGAGATGGTCACTCCTAGTGCTGGCTGCCCACAGGGAGGCTCTGGCTCGCTTCTGTCTGCCCGCTCTGTCGTCTCCCACGTGCAGTTCCAACGAGACCTTGACCTTGACGCGCGCGGCCCTAACAGAGCCTCAGATCAGCAGGTTGGCTGCTTGTTCTGAAAGCCGATGAGGTGCAGAGGGCTGCCTTCCTGATAAAATAAGGTGCATGTGTGCTCAGTCGTGTCCAACTCTTTGTGAACCCCCTGGACTGAGCCCGCCAGGCTCCTCTCTCCATGGGATTTCCCAGGCAAGAATACTGGAGCGGGTTGCCCTTTTCTTCTCCGGGGGATCTTCCCAACCGAGGGATCGAATCTGCGTCTCCTGCATCTCCTGCATTGGCAGGAGGATTCTGTATCACTGAGCCACCTGGGAAGCCTAAAATAAGATGAGTGTGAGTATATTCACATTACATATTTTAAGATTAATTCCTACCAATCTTCATTCAAATCATAAACTAATTGTAAGAGTGAATTATATGTGTTTTAAGCCAGTCTGCACAAGAGCAAGTATAATGTGGCCAAAGCTGTCTGCTCGGTAGGAATCGGACATGCCTTGTACGGAACCCTGGCACTGTGACCTACAGAGCTTTACATCTATGACTTGGGAAACTCTGAGCCTTGAGGTTTTCATTCATGACAGCCCACCCAGTCAGGGAGAAGGTAGACCTAAACGTGTTAGAAGACATGTTGTATCCCAGACACCTTTGTTTTCTACGCTCTGAAAGTCTGTCGCCAAGTCGTGTCCGACTCTGCAACCCAATGACTGCAGCCCGCCAGGCTCCTCTGTCCGTGGGATTCTCCAGGCAGGAATACTGGAGTGGGTTGCCATTTCTTACTCCAGGGGATCTTCCCGACCCAGGGATGGAACCTGCATGTCTTGCATCTCCTGCATTAGCAGGAGAATTCTTTACCACGGAGCCACACGAAGGCATTTCTTCACTACGAGATGAGATAATAGTTGTAGTTAGTAATCGTTGGACACTTGCTATATCCCAAAGGGCTTTTTGAAGTCCTTTCTGAGCATTTCCCCACGGCTCCTCATGATAACTCTAGGAGATCAGTATTATCTTTATCTTTATTTATAACTGAAGAAATTAAGGTGAAAGAGACTTGACAGACTCATGTCAGATTCCAGAGCTGGGTAGGTACATTGCTATTTCAACACTTGGGGGTCACAGCTCAGATATTTTATCAATATGCTAGATAACATTCAACTGTATATGACAGCCTACTGGATACAGTATTTCTTAAGCATAAATGACGTTCCCGGCACCATTTTAGGTCCCAAAGACACAGGAATGACTGCGAGCCACCGAAAGGCCTTAGAAGCTCCATCCTGGTGAGTCTGCCAATCATAAAAATAGCTAACACTTATTGAACACTCACTACGTGGTAATGATAAGATAATCTTACATAATTTGGAAACCATTCTTAGGATTTTTAATTCTGCTTGAAAAATAAGGCAAAGTGTTACTTCTTAACTGCAAGCATTTTCTATAACCATATAGTAGAACAGTAATAAAAGTGGTAAATAACTAACATTCTACCTCTGCTTTTTAATGTTAATACCGGGGCTGGACTCAACTGAAATGTTGGTTTGGATCAGTGTAGGTTGTAGTAATTTTTTATGTCTCTTTCAAAAGCTTTAGTAAATTAAGCCAATTAGGCCTAGGCTAACTGACTGGCTACTAAGAATTTTGGCTGATAAACATATTAACGTGTGCTTTCTGTTGGTAGTTCAGCTAACTTGGTGGGGATGTGGTCAGTTTTATTGGTTAGAGTTTTATCCGTTAGATTCCCTAGTGAATCCTCCCACGTAACTTCGGAGGGTTTTCAATGTTACGTGAAATCATTCACTTAATGCTTGGTTCCCCTGGAGGCTGGATACACAGTGACTACTAAGTATCCCCCAGGGGAGTGTCTGAAAGGATGTGTGAAGGTCACCTTAGGATGTGTAGACTATACCCTCAAGCCATGGGCTCAGGGGCTGAAATGGAGCTACTGAGGACCCCCAGAGGCAGTGGGAGCTCACGACAGGAGACCCAGGAGGCATCGAAGGACAGAGACACGCCACTGGAATGAGCCCCGTGCTGGGGACCCAGTGGGGCGGGGAGCACAGGTGGAGAGAGACAAGCCTGTAGCCTGGACAGCGGGCAGCCACAGTGCACAGTCGGGCTTTTTCTGCGCACAGTGAGGAGCTCATGTGTCAGGAGGAGGCAGCTCCTATGCACATGTCAGGGAAGCAGGCAGGGCAGGAGCCCCACAGGGTGCTGGAAGGGGGGATGCGCAGTGGATGGGGTGCAGCTTGGGAGACTTCATTGGCTGTTTGGCATCTTGACTCAGCTCCTGCTGATGCAGGCTCACCTGCAGTCACCTGAGAAAGTGAAACAAAGATCCACCTATTCTATGGAGAAAGAAGGTATGATAGATCTATACAATGGAATACTACTCAGCCATGAAAAAAGAACAACATGTTTGCCATTTGCAGCCATCTGGTCGGACTTGGAGGGCATTATGGTAAGTGAAAGAAGTCAGAGAAAGACAAATACTGTATGATATCACTTATACGTGGAATCTAAAAAATACAGCAAACTATTGTTGCTCATACTGAGTCAATATGAAGCAGACTCACAGATAAAGAGAACTTTATCTCTTTAGTGATTGACTCATGAGTGAGATAGATGGTGGAGGGGCAAATGGGGGTTGAGGAGTAAGAGGTACAAACTATTATGGAGGAAATAAGCTACAAGGATATATTGTACATCATGGGGAATATAGCCAATATCTTGTAATTATATAAATGGAGTATAATCCTTAAAAATTATGAATCACTATATTTTACACCTGTTACTTATTAATATTACTGTGCATCAATTATACTTCAACAATTCTTTAAAAGAAGATTGTTCTATTTGAGACACCGTGATCGGGGGGAGGAGGAAGGACAGGGTGGGGTAGGTATGGAGAAAGTAACATGGAAACATATACATTACTATATATAATATACATAACCAATGGGAATTTGCCGCATGATTCAGGAAACTCAAACCGGGGCTCTGTAACAACCTAGAGGGGTGGGATGGGGAGGGAGGTTCAGGAGGAAGGGAATATGTATATCTATGGCTGATTTTGCTGATGTTTGGCGGAAACCAACACAATATTGTAAAGCAATTATTCTCCAATGAAAATAAATACATTTAATTATTAAAAAAAGATTGATGTGTTTGACACTTTCTTTTGTTACAGCCTGTCCCTATGTGTGAAGTTCAGGAACAGGCAGGGTGCTCGGAAGGACAGGCCACTAAAGTCTGAAAGCACAGGGAAGAGACATAGACAACCTCTTCATACACCGGCTCCAGGACCGTGCCAGAGCAGGAAGGGCAGGGTGAAGGCTGCGGGGTTCCCAGACGCAGCCGCTGGTGCGCAGGAGATGTTCCACCAGCCAACGTTAACCTGAGAGCAGCTGGATTTGCAAAGTGACTTAAAGACCACCTGCTCCTTCAGCCTTTGATC
Source organism: Okapia johnstoni (assembly GCA_024291935.2). Classification (NCBI taxonomy): domain Eukaryota; kingdom Metazoa; phylum Chordata; class Mammalia; order Artiodactyla; family Giraffidae; genus Okapia; species Okapia johnstoni. The sequence continues at coordinate 4,077,695 of CM044321.1, read as the reverse complement.
ACTAAGTGTTTGCACCCTATCTGAAGCTCCTGGGAAACTCGTTTCTCATAGAAGCCCTTATCCTGTTTGGTGGTTCTTACGGTTCCCTGGTGGCTCAGACAGTAAAGAATCTGTTTGAAATGAGGGAGACCCGGGTTCAATCCCTGGGTCCGGAATATCCCCTGGAGAAGAAAGTGGTAACCCACTCCAGTGTTCTTACCTGGGGAATCCCATGGGCCGAGGAGCCTGGGGGGCTTTGGTCCATGGGGTCGCAGAGAGTCAGACACGACTGAGCGACTAACAAACACGCATGGTTATGAAGCTCTCGTTGGAGGTGGCCTGCAGCCTGCCTCATGGCAGTTTTCACCTGCTGTTCTTGGTTCTGCTAAATTTGACTGGAAATAGGGGGTGTGGGGGCCCCATCCCCTGCCCTGCTTACTTGAGGATTCTGCCTCCGCTCTACCGACCCTCGGGCTTAGTAAGAATGTTCTACCTCAATAGCTCCTTATGCCCATATGTTTTATGCTCCGATTCACTGGGTTCCATTTCCAGGCCTGAGAAATAGCAGAGTTCAAATGTACACAAGACCACGTTCGCCCACTCAGCCAGGTGAAACATACGCCACGCCCACTATTTTGGGTTTCCTTGTACACATGAAACCATGAGGAAAGGATCTGGTTTACAAAATAAAACCCACGCGTTGCTTTAAGGTGATCTCCTTTGTGTTCCTGGTTTGAAACACGGGAGTTAGGAAAATGCAATAACTGAATCTGAAGCGATTTAAATTATAGGGATCATAAACCAAATATACGCCTTAAGCCACAATACGTGGAAATTAATCCAAGAAGGATATTGGTAGCCAGTCTTTGTCTCTCCTATGATGTCTCATCCAATTTGAAGGTGAAGAGTAGAACCAAGAAAACAGTACCTCCAGATTAAACAACAGTGATTTCACGTGTAATTAGAACTAACCATTTCTTTTCACTTATAGAACATACTCCGATGACCTCTGAGGCTGGTGGCAGGATAAGACATTAATTTATAATTGTGCTTTGATTTGCAGTGACAAATTGAAATGACTGTTACTCCCTTCAATCCAAGAAACGCGACTTAGTCACATTATGGGGCGTTGCTGCCCTCTGCTGGTGTAGTTTGGTATAACATCTCTAGAAAAGGTTTTTACGTGAGTCACTGGCGCAGTCGTGTCCCCCCTCTGTGACCCCATGGACTGCAGCCCGCCAGGCTCCTCCGTCCATGGGATTCTCCAGGAAGGAACACTGGGTTGCCCTCCAGGGGATCTTCCCGACCCAGGAATAAAACCCGGGTCTCCAAGTTTCTTTAATAAGAAGCCAAATTTTAAAAATTATTTTACATGTTAGGAATGAACGTTTTCCTTTACGAATGTACACTTAATCTACTGAAAAATCATTATGTCGTATGGTTTCTTTCAGTTTAAATGGCGGATAAATCTTTTGAAACCCAGATATAAATTAATGAGCCAGAAAATGCTGAAAACATAATGCTGGCTGTTAATATCATGCATTTATACGACATTTTCAAAGAGCACTTAATACATGTTTTCTCATTTAGTCTCACATTATCCCCAGGAGGAAGCAAATCATTATATTTTATTTGTTGAACTTCTTAGGTCTGTGGGTGCAGCTGGTAATTGATTTTTCCAAATGCAAGTTGTAGACATTTAATGATTTGTGATCAGTTACGTGTCTCCTCCCACAATACCAGCAAGCCACAGCGCCTAAACATCAGTAAACAAGTGTTGAACTCTCCTGGAATAACCCCAACCCCATTCAGAACCACAGGGACAACTACACAGTTTAAGGGTTTCCACCGTTTCATCTCGTCTTTAAAATGAAAATTTTGGATCCAAAGGTAAGATGAAGCATCATTTAGAGTGAATTATGGTTTATGACTCACTTAAGCATTGACACCTGTTCCAAATCAGAGTTTACTTTTTTATGTTTGTATCTAAAAGAGAAAATTATAACTGTCCTTCCTTAAGGACCCAAGGGGTCCCAGAACGATTGCTGTGCTCTGGTTTATATCCAGGACGGCACAGAGCCAAGTCCAGAGAGGGGGTATTTGCTTTGCATTTGTGCAAGAAATTTCCAGGGTTTTGTTTATGTTTGCGCATTCGTTTTGTCTTCTGAAAACTTCACATTTTTAGGGCGTGCGTGTTTGTGCTCAGTCGCTTCAGTTGTGTCCGACTCTTTGAGACTCTATGGACTGCAGCCCGCCAGGCTCCTCTGTCCACGGGATTCTCCAGGCGAGAATACCGGAGTGGGTTGCCATTTCCTTCTCCAGGTGATCTTCCCGACTCAGGGATCGAACTTGCTTCTCCTGGGTCTCCTGTATTGCAGGCAGAGTCTTTAACCACTGAGCCACCTGGGAAACCCTTTTAGGGCGTGCGGAACGATATTCCGACTACATATGCGGTCACTGCATTAATAAGATTCACCCGGGAGACGCAGCAAACCAATAGTCAAGCCTCGTTGTACTGCGGGAGCAGGGGAGTGGGTGGTGGCTGCCTTTTATATGTCTTATTTTGTAAAGCCCAAGAGTGTTCTCGTGTTAAAGTGTTTTACAGCATTTTGCTTTAGAGCTTAATAACTGAGGCAAAAATCAGAGCAAACTCCTTCTGGCTGATAGGAGCTCACGTTCTGCTTCTAACAGAGTGAGCTCCTGGAAGGAGGCTCCATCCTCTGACTCCGTGGACCCAGACAAATGCAGTGAAACCCTATGGTGACCCAGGGTCTCTGGTGGCAGAGGGCATCCTGGGCTGAGTCCACTAGACGTGCCTGTGCCTTCCAAGGGCCCAGTCATGGAAATAGTTATACAGCAGACAAACAGACACACACATTTACAGTGGGGTTAAGCACCTGCTGGTTAAAGAACCCGCCTGCCAAAGCAGGAGATGTAAGAGACACAGGTTTGATCCCTGGGTTGGGAAGATCCCGTGGGGAAGGGAGTGGCTCCTGGCTACCCACTGCAGTATTCATGCCTGGAGAGTCCGATGGACAGAGGAGCCTGGTGGCCTACAGTCCATGGGGTTGCAAAGAGTCGGACACGACCGAGCACACACACACACACACACACACACACACACACATGCACACACGATAAGCCCCTGGAGAAGCAAAGACGAGAATGACTGTTGAGAGAATTGGCAGAGTCACCAGACCATCAGACCACGGAGTGAAGGTCTCCGTGTGCTCGTGGTACCATATTACATCACATCTCAGGTGCACTGATTGTAAGATACACTGATAGTGTACGTTCCTTCGAGAAAAACAGCGTGGCTAGTTAAACCATCACCAATGCTTTCTTTCAACTAGAGTCTGGATTTAAACTTACCAGAAGACATTATTCTTGACATAGTTAGATATCAGTTCAGTTCAGCTGCTCAGTCGTGTCCGACTCTTTGCGACCCCAAGGACTACAGCACGCCAGGCTCCCCGGTCCTTCACCATCTCTCAGAGTTTGCTCAAACTCATGTCCATCGAGTCGGTGGTGGGTGATGCCATTCAACCATCTCACCCTCTGTCGTCCCCTTCTCCTCCCGCCTTCGATCTTAAAAATCATGTCACCTCTGCCTGAAAGTAAATAGGAAAATGTGAGCAACATAAATGGAGGTGATTTGAAAACGTTCACATGTTCAGCGCTCAGCTGGGAGTGATCGGAATGAGAAGAGGCATAGAGACCTGGAATGGACCTTGTGAGGAGCCTGTTTCTGGACGACAGAGCAGCAGGACCGCAGATGCAGGGAACACAGGGACCACAGGAGGAGGTGCAGAGGACACAGGGACCAGGAGAGGAGGGGCAGGGGACACAGGGATCAGGAGAGGAGGTGCAGGGGACACAGGGACCATGGGAGGAGGTGCAGGGGACAGACGGACCAGGAGAGGAGGGGCAGGGGACACAGGGACCACGGGAGGAGGGGTAGGGGACACAGGGACCAGGAGAGGAGGGGCAGGGTACAGACAGACCAAGAGAGGAGGTGCAGGGAACACAGGGACCACGGGAGGAGGGGCAGGGGACACAGGGACCAGGAGAGGAGGGGCAGGGGACACAGGGACCATGGGAGGAGGTGCAGGGGACACAGGGACCAGGAGAGGAGGTGCAGGGGACACAGGGACCATGGGAGGAGGTGCAGGGGACACAGGGACCATGGAAGGAGGTGCAGGGGACAGACAGACCAGGAGAGGAGGGGCAGGGGACACAGGGACCAGGAGAGGAGGGGCAGGGGACACAGGGACCATGGGAGGAGGGGTAGGGGACACAGGGACCAGGAGAGGAGGGGCAGGGGACAGACAGACCAGGAGAGGAGGTGCAGGGGACACAGGGACCGGAGGTGAGTGAGAGGAGCGGGAGGGATGCTGGTGGCAAGGACCTGGCAGAGCACGGAGCCGAAGGGGGCAGGGGGAGGGGTCAGGGAGCACCATCCCTGAGAAGGTCCTGGGGACGCGGGCCTGGACCGGGTGTGTGCCTTTCTCTGATGAGGGAGGGGACCCGCCCTTTGGCAGCACAGGAAGAGGAGCTGACCTGGGGAGGGTTTCAGATCACATGAGAAGACCACAGGGTTTAGGGTTGAGTGTTTCCGTCTGACATTTCTCAACCCCTCCGTTGAACAAGAGGCCAAGTCATCGGCAGAAAAGGAGGATTTGAGAGGAGGAGGTTACTGGAGGTTTGAGAATTGAGGAAGGCTATCAAATCATCTTTACCAACGAGCAAATGTTATCTGAGTGGAAACTCTGTCTTTCTGTTGGACAGACTGCAGGCCTCCTGGAGCCCGTGGCTTATGTAATCCTGTGGGCTGGACGGAGCCAGCAACTATTTCCCACGTGGGGACAAGCCAGAGATGGATGTTTTTCCCTGTGTTAGAGTTTGCCCAGCAAAGACCTTTGAAGAAACATCAAGAGAGGCAGACTGATGGCCAGGAAATCCTTGTAATAAATACTGGGTTACACTTTCAGAGCACTTACTATGTGCCAAGCTCTGTCTTAACCGCTATGAGTTGCAAAGAGTCGGGCACGACTGACTGACTTTCACTTCACTTCACTTCCGATGCCTTTGGAATAAAACACAGTGAAGGACACCATGTTCCTGCTTCCCATTTCCATCATCTCACCTCCTTGCGTGGCATCTGAGCACTCCCACGTGGCCTCATCACTGAGCTCATCACTTCGACGATCAGGGTGCCCATCTCAGTGGTGCCCATCCCATCGTCTTCAGCTATAGATCAGCTGCAGGTCAGTTACCCAAGAGCTTTTGAGGATGCTGTTTTTCTCACCTATGCCTTTCTAACACCTTGGTAAACTGAGTGTCTCTGGGGCTCCGTCAGTTGACACAGTAAAGGAGAAGGTGAAACATTTGCATATGATGATGCACCCCGACACCGTTATTTCCCCAAGCGTTTAGATTTCCGCCTCTGCATTCTGGCAGCTCTAAAACTTCAGCCCCATTAAATTCAGGACAACGTCCCACCCAGTCTTCTCAGTAGACTGTTTCATCCACTTCCAGCTGCTTGAACTATCACATTAAATTCAAATTCCCAGGGAAGTGTACCCCAAACTATAAGTGTGGGCTGAGCCAGCGTTTTATTGGTCTTGTGGGTCTAGCAATCTGCGAATCCGTTCCCACACATATTTGCTACTTTTCTGCCAGTATAAATCAGCTGATTTAGCAATGATTGATGTGTACAAGCTATCTCCTCCAAGATTAAACTTTGCACTACCCCACACAGAGTATGCTGGAAGATGCTTGTATGTACGAGCCTGGATGAAGGAAAACGTGGTAACTCCATCAACACTCTGCCTCCACTGAGATCTCATGGGGACGCGAAGCTCCTCGGGCAGCCTCCTTGGATGGGGAGACAGGGGCCTGTCTAATGGCCAGAGGGGACCCTACAGAAGCTGGCATTTAAGACTCAGCTTCATCCCCATCCAAAATCTCTCAGTCCTACTCTTTATGCAGCCTTCTCCTTACCTCACGTCAGAAATTTAGCAACTGTGCTTTCAACTTGCTGTGTAAGTGACAACCTAAATAGCGCAGTGTCTGGTTGGAGTTTCTAGCAATGCTCCGCTGTGGCTGTAAGAAAGAAGACGTTTAAAAGTAATTTTGATGCATTGCTTTTTAAACTGATTATTTATTTTACTTTGGGTCGCGGGGGTCTTCATCACTGAACGCTGGCCTCTCTGGTTGTGGCGAGCAGGGGCTACTATCTAGTCGCTGCGTGCAGGATTCTCCTGCGGGGACTCCTCTTCTTGCAGAGCAGAGGCTCTAGGACATGGGCTCAGAAGTTGTGGCCTGCGGATTCCGGAGCACAAGCTCAGGCAGTGGTGTCTCATGGGTTTAGTTGCCCTGAGGCATGTGGACCCTTCCCAGACCAGGGAGTGAACCTGTTTCCCCTGCACTGGCAAGTGGATTCTTAACCACTGGACCACCAGGGCAGTCCGGAAGAAGACATTTTTAAAGCCGCTAATTTTCTGATTTATATTTCTGTGACTATACAGTGGGGAGTTTAAAGCCCTGTCCCATCTTTTTCTTTAAGATCTCCACTGTAGTCAGTACTAGAAATTCCAGCCCACTGCCCTTGTGGTCACCATCAGTTCAGTTCAGTCGCTCAGTCGTGTCCGACTCCTTGTGACCCCATGAACCGCAGCACGCCAGGCCTCCCTGTCCATCACCAACTCCCGGAGTTTACCCAAACTCATGTCCATCGAGTCGGCGATGCCATCCAGCTATCTCATCCTCTGTCATCCCCTTCTTCTCCTGCCCCCAATCCTTCCCAGGATTAGGGTCTTTTCCAGTGAGTCAGCTCTTCGCATCAGGTGGCCAAGGTACTGGAGTTTCAGCTTCAACATCAGTCCTTCCTATGAACACCCAGGACTGATCTCCTTTAGGATGGACTGGTTGAATCTCCTTGCAGTCCAAGGGATTCTCAAGAGTCTTCTCCAACACCACAGTTCAAAAGCATCCATTCTTCGGCGCTCAGCTTTCGTCACCGTCCAACTCTCACACCCATACATGACTACTGGAAAAACCAAAGCCTTGACTAGATGGAATTTTGTTGGCAAAGTAATGTCTCTGCTTTTTAATATGCTATCTAGGTTGGTCATAACTTTCCTTCCAAAGAGTAAGCATCTTTTAATTTCATGGCTGCAATCACCATCTGCAGTGATTCTGGAGCCCCCAAAATAAAGTCTGACACCATTTCCACTGTTTCCCCATCTATTTCCCAAGAACTGATGAACTATGAATTTCTGATGAACTATGGACCAAGGTTCATGACATTGTACAGGAGACAGGGATCAAGACCATCCCCATGGAAAAGAAATGCAAAAAAGCAAAATGGCTGTCTGAGGAGGCCTTACAAATAGCTGTGAAAAGAAGAGAAGCAAAAAGCAAAGGAGAAAAGGAAAGATATTCCCATTTGAATGCAGAGTTCCAAAGAATAGCAAGGAGAGATTAGAAAGCCTTCCTTAGAGATCAGTGCAAAGAAATAGAGGAAAACAACAGAATGGGCAAGACTAGAGATCTCTTCAAGAAAATAAGAGATACCAAGGAACATTTCATGCAAAGATAGGCACAATAAAGGACAGAAATGGTATGGACCTAACAGAAGTGGAAGATATTAAGAAGAGGTGGCAAGAATACACAGAACTGTACAAAAAAGATCTTCATGACCCAGATAATCACGATAGTGTGATCACTCACCTAGAGCCAGACATCCTGGAATGTGAAGTCAAGTGGGCCTTAGGAAGCGTCACTACAAACAAAGCTAGTAGAGGTGATGGAATTCCAGTTGAGCTATTTCAAATCCTGAAACATGATGCTGTGAAAGTGCTGCACTCAATATGCCAGCAAATATGGAAAACTCAGCAGTGGCCACAGGACTGGAAAAGGTCAGTTTTCATTCCAATCTCAAAGGAAGGCAATGCCAAAGCATGCTCAAACTACCGCACAATTGCACTCATCTCACATGCTAGTAAAGTAATGCTCAAAATTCTCCAAGCCAGGCTTCGGCAATACGTGAACCATGAACTTCCAGATGTTCAAGCTGGTTTTACAAAAGGCAGAGGAACCAGAGATCAAATTGCCAATATCTGCTGGATCATCGAAAAAGCAAGAGTTCCAGAAAAACATCTATTTCTGCTTTATTGACTATGCCAAAGCCTTTGACTGTGTAGATCCCAATAAACTGTGGAAAATTCTGAAAGAGATGGGAATACCAGACCACCTGACCTGCCTCCTGAGAAATCTGTATGCAGGTCAGGAAGCAACAGTTAGAAGTGGACATGGAACAACAGACTGTTTCCAAATAGGAAAAAGAGTCCATCAAGGCTGTATATTGGCACCCTGCTTATTTAACTTATATGCAGAGTACATCATGAGAAATGCTGGGCTGGAAGAAGCACAAGCTGGAATCAAGATTGCCGGGAGAAATATCAATAACCTAAGATATGTGGTCACCATAGATGAAAAAATACTGTGATAGTCAGAGGTACCACGTGCTTTGCATCCAGGTACTTTGCCTTTAACCGACAGGTCATCCTGAGCATCCATGGATAGAAATGTCTCTTGGCACATTAATACACGCAGGATTGATTTGAATAGATACATTTGGGACCTTCCAATTTTAACTGCTAAGCAGATTTTTTTTTTTTTACTAGATGAGTTCTCAAAAACTTTTATATACTAAACTGCAATATATATATAATTTTTCCCCAGATAATCTCACTGAAGAGATTAGGAAATAGGACTCTGGGTCTTACATCTTGTTTAGCCCCCTTTGATGTACTTCGATTAAATTCTTGGAATGGCTCCCTGCATTAGTTTCCTATTGCTGTATAAGAATTTCCCATGAACACAACTGCTTAAGAAAGTCCACGTCTCTTCTCTCATATTTTCTGTGTATAAGGAAGCCAGGTGTTATAAAATTAGGTACACTCTTGGGCTCTCAAAAATCATCAATGAAGTGTTGAGTGGGGAGGTAGTATGGAGGTCCATCTGGAGAGGGATCGACTTTGGTTTGCAGAGTTCAGTTCCTTGGGTTGCAGGAATGAGGACTTGGGTTTCTTCGTGATTACTGGTCAGAGGCCATGGTCAGTGTCCAGAGACTGCCTCCAGCTCCTCGCCTGTGGGCTCCCCAACACACGCTCCCCTCAGCAGTCTGGCCCGGAAATCAGGAAGTCAGATGATCAGTTATATCACATCATCGCATCATCACATCCACACAGGCACATACATCTGTCACCTTTTCCCTATTCTGGGATAAGAAGCAAGTTACAGGACCCTCCCTCGGCCCCCATATACACACACTCAGAGGAGGCGATTACCCAAAACAGTGAAACAGAAGACAGGTTTCATGTGTAGCTACCTCAAGAGTATTTCCATCACGCTTCCCTTTCTGGAGCAGTCTTTTGTTCCAGCTGCTCACAATTCACTAACAACCTCGCTTGAGGGGACGTGGTTGGGTTTATCCACGTTATGCATGAGCCAGACTGTCAAGTTTCCATTTACATTACCCGTGCCTTCAGAAAGATGCATCGAGATGTGGCTCCATCGTAGCCAACTCAACAGACGAGGTTTTCATATCGTTCTCTTTCTGCTGTTCCCATTATTGTGTCCCCTCGGGCCAGTTCTGGCTTCAGTTCTAGATGCAGAAAGGCACCAGGGAGGCAGCGGAATCAGGACAGAGTCAAGTTGTGAACACGGAGGTGCCAGGGGAAATTTAGACCCAGGAAATTCTGCAGGGCTCAGCGGAAGGAACTCTCCAGGGGAATCTGGAAGACTTACCCTTGTGACCCAGCTGGCACCCTCTTCATGTGGCAAATATTGGCAGCTGTCAATAGTCCACTGTGCAAACAATATTTCTAGGAACCAACCATTCAGGTCTAATATGACAGAACGTTTTAAAATTTAAGCTCCCAAGCTGTTTCTGTTTTTTTTGCCATGATTTGTGAGTGCCCAGGAAATAGCATTTTTAATATTAAGCAAAGCAACTGTAGCTGTTATGGTGAGTTAGGTGCCAAAAGCACACGGAACACACACTAAAGTGAAACGAAAATGAGTTAGGGTGACTCACCACCTCTCTGTTTTTCTCCCCCCATTAGCATGGGTAGTTTCTACCATCCCAGTCATCAGGGAAGTCCCAGCATGGAGAGTTAATAGCATGTTATTGAAGTTTCAAAGCAGCATTTATGCAAAAACCCACCCAACTCATATAGCTCAGCAGTGTGTGTGGTGTCCTCCTCTTCGAAAAATACCATCTTAACTAACTTGCTTTTTTGTCTTTCCAAGATATGCCCCTTCCCATGTGAGTAACTTGGAACACAGTGGCCTGTTTGGCTCCATGCAGTATTTCTGTCGGCTCATCATCTCATAACACTGCAATACAATTGCCTCTACATCAAGAGTAAAAAATTACTCCGCCAACATTTGCTGATAACATTCTCTCTCTTGACCACTGGGCAGCTCATCATTTTCTAGGTAGACACAGGAACATTAAAAATAGATGTTCGTTATTTTACATAAACTTTTTTTTTTTTTACCTAAGCCTATTTATTTTATTTATTATTTTACCTAATTAATTTATATTTAATTTTGGTCACACTGGGTCTTTGTTTCTGGGTGGGCTTTTTCTAGTTGTGGGGAGCGGGGCTGACACTCTAGTTGGAGTCCAGAGGCTTCTCGTTGCAGTGGCTTCTCCTGTGGCCGAGCTCAGACTCTGGGACACGGAGGCTGCAGCAGCAGCGGCACGTGGGCTCCACAGTCATGGCTCCAAGCTCTAGAACACAGGCTTCATAGCTGTGGTGCACGGGCTTCCTTGCTCCGTGGCATATGGGATCTTCCCGGATCAGGGCTTAAACCCATGTCTCCCACTCTGGCAGGCAGATTCTTTACCACTGAGCCTCCAGGAAAGCCCACATTTTTTTTAGTTAAAAAAAAATGCATCTATCTTTGGTTCTAAAAATCAAGTAAAGAAAACAAAATTAAAGGATCACTTGGGGAAATTAAATGTTTTCTTAAAACATAGGTGTTAGGAAATTATGGGAAGTTGCCCCCACAGGGGGTGACTTCAGGGAACATTTCCTCCTGCTACAGATGACCCATGCTGTCACTGAGTTGCACGTAGTGCTGTAATGAGACATTCCGTACGTTCATGTGTCCTTAGAAATAGCGTGAGTGTTCCCCCTTTTAATAGAGTGCCTTCTGGAGAACAGTCATTTTCTCTGTCAATTTTGAGAGAATAAACCCCAATCACTACACCCCTGGGCACAGGGTAATTTTATCCTTGGCCAATCACAGACTGAGACCATAAAGTGAGGAGCACAGTTTCCAGTCCCTTTCAGCCAAGTGCCTGTAGCTTTCATCACTATAAACCTGTCAAAATGGGAGATCACCTCTATTACTCACCTTGACCAGTGTCCTGAACACTGGGGTGCATGCTTGCATGCTAAGTCGCTTCAGTCATGTCCGACTCTGTGTGACCCCATAGACTGTAGCCCGAAGGCTTCTCTGTCAATGGGATTCTCCAGGCAAGAAGACTGGAGTGGATTGCCATGCCCTCCTCCAGAGGATCTTCCCGCCCCCGGCGTTGAACCGGCATCTCCTGTGTCTACAGCATTGACAGGCAAGTTCTTTACCACTAGCATCACCTGGGAAGCCCTGAACACGAGGGTAGTCTATTTCAACTAATGTCAACTGGTTTTCTTAGGAATTCCACAGCCTTGTGGTATGATCACATTTAAACAGTATTGAACCCAAATTCTCATTCTAAGAGACTTGACAACTATGAAGCTGTGGGTAGAACACTCTATAAATAAATTCACTAATCTTGAGCATCAAAGGATAAGAACAGAAAAATGGGAGCTCCTTTTACCAGATAATTTTACTGAATTTCTCCTGTTTTCCTAACAACTAAAAGTGCAATTTCCTTTTTTTTTTTGTTTTCATTTAAGGCTAAAATTGAGTTTTCTGTTTCATCAATCCAGGCACCTTCCCAGGTTGAGAGCAGAATTAGATGAAATGTCCTGTAAGGAGAAGAGAAGGACTTGGTGTTAGAAAAATCATGCTTGTGAGTTAGAGCGGGTGGGATGATGTATTTATACAAACAGCTGATCCCTGTGGCTTTACAGCAGAAACCAACAAAACATTGTAAAGCAACTATCCTCCAATTAAAAATAAACAAATAATACTTTAAAAATTTAAAGAAAAGAAGTAAAGCCTCACATTGTTTAAAAAAACAAAAGTGTGAGGGAGCTTCCTAGGTGGCTCAGTGGTAGAGAATCTGCCTGCAATGCCAGAGACCTGGGTTTGATCCCTGGGTCAGGAAGACCCCCTGGAGGATGCCAGGCCCCTCTGTCCATGGGGTCCAGAGTCAGATAAGACTTAGGGACTAAATAGCAACAGCAACAACAAAGAAACACAGTTGAATCCAAGCAAAGGGCTTGACTATTTGTGTGACCTTGATCCACTTCCATGCTCTCTCTGCGACTTGAACCACCTCCAAAAATGTAGGTCAAAAAGGATCTCTTATACGGGTTTGTGGTGAGAACCCGAAATGAATTATGAAGAGCGGCTGACAGATACTGTCTCCCTTTAAGCCTTCTTTGTCCTTCTGGGACAAATGACTCATCTCCCCCAGAGGTCTTCTTTGCCAAAGCCTTAATCATTGTCATGTTCAGGAGGTAGACGTGGCTTTCCCACACTGTCCACTTCACCTGGATTGATACGGCCAAGGATTTGCCTGAAGGACAAGAAAAAGCCCTGGGTCTTGGAATGAACCACAGCTGAAGTGCCCACTGGGTGTGGAACGGAGCAAAGAGTAACCTTGTGTAGCAACTGTGAGTCTGCTTTTTAGAGCGGATGGCGCCCTGACCAGGAGCCCACACCGCACTGCTGGGAAGTATCCCACCAGGATGCCTGCTCACGTGTCCAGTCATACACAGGTTGCCCGTGAGCCTGAATCTGTCCTTCTTCCTAGCTTCTTTATTTGAGGAATAGCCACTCTGGAAAATTGAGATTCTTTTCTGATTTTTCTTTTCCTTTTGCCTTTCACTTGTCTTTGTTAGTCACGCTCAGAAAAATGATCAAGCCCTGCTGATTTTACATCATAGTATTTCTCCAGTTCACCCCTCTCCTCTGTCTCTGCTGTTGAACTTGTTCAGATTCTCATCATAGTTCATCCACATTACAATCCCTTCCTGCCTTACTGCCCTCGGTCTGCACTCTCTACTGCCACCAAGCGAAAAAAATTTTCATGCATAAATTTCACTGTGCCTGTGCTTGTTCACTAAGTCATGTCCAACCGTTTGTAACCTAGTCGCTCAGTGCTGTCCGACTCATGGCCTGTAGCCCGCCAGCCAGGTTCCTCTGTCCATGGGATATTTCAAGCTAGAATACTGGAGTGGGTTGCCATTTCCTTCTCCAGGGGGCCTTACCGATTCAGGGACCAAACTCATGTGTCTTGTGTCTCCTGCACTGCAGGTGAATTCTTCACCACTGACTCAGTGGGGATGTCCATAAAGTTCATTGCGTGGTATTATTTTTAAAAACATTTTCTCATGACTTTCTCTTACTTTGGGGGTCAAATCCAGACTTCCAGGCTGGGTTATGAGGTCCACCTCTTGTCTCTCCATCCATGAGGCTCACCTGTATTCTCTGTGACCTGCAGGAAGCTTCCTTCAGCTCCCGTGTCTTTGCACGAGACCACAATTTCCGTCTACGCTCTGACTGTTTGACTCCGACTTGATCATTTCTTGTTTGGTATTTATTTGTTTGGCTGTGTTGGGTCTTAGTTGTGGCACACAAAGTCTTTGTTGCGTCAATGAGATCTTTCATGGAGGCGCACAGACTCTCTAGTTGCAGCTGGAGGACTTAGTTGCTTTGGGGTTTGTAGGATCTTAGTTCCCTGACCAGGGATCGAACCCACATCCCCTTCATTGAAAGGCAGATATTCTTAACCACTGGACCACCAGGGAAGTCCTCGAATTGATTACTAAGATGTGACTTTATCTGTGGAACTTTAATTTCCACCAAGCAGAGTTAAGTGCTTTTGGGGTCCGGTTTGCAAGCTCAGGACTTACCTCTGCCTTATAATTGTACATCCTTCTCCCACTCTGGTCTAAGAAACCCTGGAAAACCAGAAATACTTCTTTCATTGTCTGCTTCCCGAAAGCCTAGCTTAGTCCCAGTGACAGGGAGGATTCTCAGGTATTTTTTCTTTCCAATAAATGAATGAAAGTCATAAATGTAGGCAGTTCATGCCTGCTTCATATGAACAAGTGAATGAAAATGTAAAGTGTACATCAATGTGTGTTAAGTCGCTAAGCCGTGTCCGACTTTTTGTGACTCCACGGACTGTAGCCCGCCAGGCTTCCCTGTCCTTCACCATCTCCTGGAGTTTGCTCAAATATGCATACCCTTCTCAAAATAATAATAATAATAATAAAGCATTAGGTATTGATTTGAATCTTCAGGCTCTTTTTCTCTTTCTGAAAACTTCCATACAGCGTAAAAGAAGAGAAATGTACATAATGCTAATTTGACGACTATAAGAGACGGCTTTATTATCCAGAAATTTTCTTGGCGTTCATCCTGTGATTTAAAAACCAAACGCCATCCCTGCTCCCCCACATCCTGCTCTGATTTGGGCTTGATTGCAGAGCAGGGCGGGGCCTCAGGCCCCACCAGCGGGAGAGCGTCAGTGATCAGGGCGCACTTCGGGGAGACCTAGGGGGGTGCCTTCAGGATGATGAGTGGTGAGCTTGCCAGAAACTTTGTGACCAGGACACAAACAACACCCACACAAGCCTCACTGCTTTCCCTCCAGGGTCACAAAAAATAAATTTTCGTTTTCCACTCACCTTGGAGAAGAGCTTGAGGGAGGAACAGAAGAATCGATTGGTCAAGTTTGCAGCCAAAAAGGAAGAAAGCAGGCATTGATCTGTTTCCAGGAATGAAATCACGTGCTGACTAGACGCATTAAATATGTATTTTGCAGGATTTAGCTGTTATTTGTCACTGCACATGTGTGCGTGCTAAGTTGCTACAGTCATGTCCAACTCTGCAACCCCATGGACTGTAGTCCCCCAGGCTCCTCTGTCCATGGGATTCTCCAGGCAAGAACACTGGAGTGGGTTGCCATTTCCTCCTCCAGGAGATCTTCCCAACCCAGGATCGAACCCTTGACTCTTGCGTCTCTTGCATTGGCAGGTGGATTCTCTACTACTAGAGACACCTGGGAAGCCCCCATTACAACGTGTGTAAAATCTTCTAACCCAAAAAAGTCAAAGTCATTGTTTGCAATGTGTTCTAAGAGTATTATTATATTAGTAGTTTTCACATTCTCTAACAGTTTTCCTAAGTCATTTTGAAAAGAATATTTGTTTGTGAGTCATTGCAATAAATTAGTGCATTCAATAAATTAGTGCATTAGTGCATTTTTTCACTAGAAATTTAAAGGGTCTTAGTCGCTCTAATAAGGCAATGTTTAATATATCTTACATTTTTAATATTATTTGTTCTGATGAGACGATTTGTTTCCCTTTTCAATTCTAAGAGTCACAGGACAGGCTACATGATTTAACAACAAAAACTCTGACATGGGTATAGCTCATTTTAAAATCTAAAAGTTGAGAGAGCAAGAGAGGAAAAGACAGAGAGACAGAAAAAGAGAGGGAGAGAGAGAGACAGAGAGAGAAATAGAGACAGCAGGGATTGGAGGGGGGTGTGGAGAAAGAGAGAGGACAGGACAGACATGAGAAGGGAGAAGGAAAAGGAGGAAGAAATCAGGATAAATGCAGGTAATTAAACCTGCTTGTAACAACCTGAAGATTTTGATACGTGTTGAGCCTAACAGATGAGTAGGGAGATTTTAATTTCAAGAGTTTTTTTGAACATGAGTATGACTGCAAAAATCCATATGAAATGTGAAGAGAACTAGGAGGCTAAAAAAAAAAGTTTCTGAAAACCCAAAGGAATTAAATAAAAAGGTACGTTATCTTAGAGGGAAAGGGAAAAACTGAAAACTGCCAAATTTGAGAGTCTAATTATGGTAAAAAAAAAAAAAATACCTGAGAAGGTTTTACAATTGCTTTATGTATTCATTCATCACGCTGTGGACTTTGCATATCCAAACTCTCATTTCACGGCGTCACATATCAGGATAAGAAAACTGCATTAAATCAAAGCACTGGTTCCTCTTGACTTTTGCTTAAGTTTCACCAGGAATTTCACCAAAACTGAGTCACTACTTAAAGACTTAGAAAAGAACATTGTTTCTTTTAGTTTTCGATTACTGATAACGCTTGCACACCCTTTAGATTAAAGAGAAGGGAAAAATAGTATTCTTTCTAGTGTTTAAAAACAGTGACATCTTTGGCAAGGGCTTAGCAACAGCCATAGTTAGATCACTAGGTCATCACAGGGTTTATCCAGGGCCATCACAAAGGTGGACATTGAGCCAAGAGTGCGCTGGGGCCAATCTCAGCCATTCAGATTGATAAGAGCAGCAGAAACTTTTTCCTTAACTGTCTTGCTGCATTTGTTTTTCATACCGTATACAGACATAGCCAAGAATAAAAGATAAAAAGGATGCGAAGAGAAAAGGTCATTAAGCTTAGTGCTGAAAACTTTAAAGGCAACTAGATTATTTTCTGTGACTCAGTCAATAAGATAATCAAAACTAAAATGCACATTTTCAAAAGGAAGTTTAGCCAGTGCTATTTTGAGCGGGATCAACTTCGACAGCAACATGATGGTAATCAAAGAGCTAATTAACTTAAAATGTGTATCTAGCCAACCAGAGAAACAAGGCACAAACAAACCTTAGCAATGTCTTTTATATCTTTTTAGTATTTGTAATATTTAATATTTTAAGGGTTTAAGTTTGACATTAAGAAGGAAAGCATTTCTCCAGCTGCTAGCATACCATGTGACGGTGCTGTGAAACGCGTGTGTTTTCATGTCTCTCAGAACTGAGTGCCGTTACTACTTAGGCTATATGTTTCTGTTTACTTAGAAATTGTACTTGAGTGAATTTAGAATAAGAATTTTAAAATAACATATGTGTTTGCATAGTTGTCCCTGTTTTTGATATATCACACATCATTAGCAGAACTAAAAAAGTGGAAAGATTAAGTTTCGGTGCAAATATTAAAAAGCTTATTATTGATATGGAAACCAAAGGAAGAAAAGACAAAGAGAAAAAAGAGAATAGCAATCAAGGCTCCCCTGCTTCCTCCACCACACGGCTTCCAGGATTGAAACCAGGGCCAGGGAGTGAAAGTGCTAAATCCTAACCACCGGGCCACCAGACACCGCCCCACTCTCACTATAGAAAGCTGCCATAGATCTATAACCCTTTCTCCTTATGAACACATGCGTGCATAGAGAGTTAAGCACCCACCTGCAGCTCTAGTGAAAAGATGTGCTTTTCATTTCTTTGCAGGTTGTATACTTTCTGTAGCAACAGCACTGTAAATTAGGGTGTTACCAGGAAAAGGCCAAAACAATGCCTGAGACTGATCACTATTTTAATGTTGTCCAGATGCTAAATGTCATTTGCCAATTCAGCTTTGGCATATGGATCTGACACCCAACTACGTCTTTTATTTTTTTTCCTGATAAAAGTGAAGAATTTATTTATTCATACAACATCCACTTTTACTTTCCTTCCTTCCTTCCTGCCTGCCTGTCCTTTTCCTTGCTGTCTTCTTTTATTTTAACGACTATGTTCGTGTATACTCAGTCGCTTCATTCATGTCTGACTCTTTGCGACCACATGGACTGTAGCCTGCCAGGCTCCTCTGTCCATGGGATTCTCTAGGCAAGAATACTGGAGTGGGTTGCCATGCCCTCCTCCAGGCGATCTTCCTGACCCAGGGATCGAACCCTCCTGCTTTTCAGGGATTGTCTCCTGCTTTGCAGGCAGAGCCACTGGGGAGGCCCCTTCAGTGACTACAGGTTCTAATAATTAATGGTACCAATTCACTGATAAGGAACTAAATTCCTTTTTTCTAATAATGTTGTCATTTAAAAGAACAACTGTGGTTTACTATTTGCAGGTTAGGAGAACAATATTATCTTTTTAATGAAAGAAAAGTCCACATAATGTATCACCAAACGTCAATGCAATAGGAATAATATAGAACTCCACTTACGTTATCTGACATTTGGTTTTGCAATATCAACATATTCTTCAAACTGGGATTTCTCTATTGTAGGAAAAAAAAAGACAACAATAAATATGGAGAAGTCTGTTTCATACATCTGTGGAAAAACTGTTATTTTTTTGTTTTCAGAAATAATTGTTTTAAATGTTGGCTTAAACTTCTACATTCAAAAAACTAAGGTCATGATACCTGGTCCCATCACTTCATGGCAAATAGTTGGGGGAAAAGTGGAAACAGTGACAGATTTCATTTTCTTGGGTTCCAAAATCACTACAGATGGTGACTGCAGCCATAAATTAAAAGATGCTTGCTCCTTGGAAGAAAAACTTTGACAAACTTAGATAGCATATTAAAAAGCAGAGATATCACTGTGTTGACAAAGGTCAGTACAGTCAAAGCTGTGGTTTTTCCAGCAGTCATCTACGGATGTGAGCGCTGGACCATAAAGAAGGCTGAGAACCAAAGAATTGATGCTTTCAAACTGTGGTGTTGGAGAAGACTCTTGAGAGTCCCTTGGATGGCAAGGAAATCAAGCCAGTCAATAATAAAGGAAATGAACCCTGAATATTCATCGGAAGGACTGAAGCTGAATCTCCAATACTTTGGCCACCTGATGAGAAGAGCTGACTCACTGGAAAAGACCTCAATGCTGGAAAAGACCTCAATGCTGGAAAAGACTGAAGGCCAGAGAAGGGGGTGACAGAGGATGAGATGTTTGAATGGCATCATCTACACAATGGACATGAGTTTGAACTAACTCCAGGAGAGAGTGAAGGAGAGGGAAGCCTGGTGTGCTGCAGTCCATGAGGTCACAAACAGCTGGACACGACTTAGCGACTGAACAACGACGACAGTATTGTAATCCATTACCTACTATTCAGCGGACACCCAGCACGAGGAGAAGAGAATAACATGATGATAAAGGTGCAGGGTCTGAATTTTTCCTGTGCAGAACATCAAGCATGTTATCGAGTAGGAGAACCACTGCTAATGATCCTTGGAGAGAGCAAGATCTGCATTCTAGGCGAGTTTATGGGCTCAGTCGCGCCCGACTCTTTGCGACCCCATGGACTGCAGCCCACCTGGCTCCTCTGTCTATGGCATTCTCAATGGTTGTTTCTTAATTTTGTCAAGGAGTCAGTGTCTATTTGAATCCATTAGGTATCAGAGGAAAAGCTGCTTTAGCTCACTGAGTCAGTGGAAAGGCCGCAGGGAAGTGGTTATGCGTTTACCATTACCAACACTGGGCACAGAGCGCCCCCTCACGGTGGAGCACACGGCAAGCAAAGCCTGGACCAGAATTACAGACGATGCCACTGCAGGCTGACAAGACTTTCCCCTCCCTGCCCCGCCCTCCCCTCTGCACCTAGATGAGAAGTGCATACTCGGGACAGTGCATTGGTTCTCCCAGCTCTGAACATGGCTTTCCGAGGACTTACCTCTCACGGACAGTTAGTGGTGGTTTCAGTTTTCCTCTTTGGGCCGCCACTTACCCAAACCAAAGCTAAAACAGGGGCACGTGGAACCTTCCAGTCCCCTTCTATTGGACGCGAACCTCAATCATGCGCACAAAGAGATTAGTAAGAACAGAAAATGAAACCTCGTTGTCAAGGGATGCTATGTGTCAGCATTTGGCCCAATGTCTAGAAGCATTAAGTTCTTGGCATCCCAGGAAGAGTGGGTGCAGCTTGCATCTGGGTTGTTGCGTCATCTTCCTGATGGAGTGGAAACGCCTCTGGCAAGAACAGAAGCAGGAGGAATATTGAAGGCAGGGGCAAGCAGTGGGGTGGTACTTGCCGGGCAGAGGGAGATGAAGGTCAGGACACACTTCGCTCTGATCATTTATCTTAAAGTCATGAAGAGATCAGTGGAAAAGGAGTTCAGCTGCTGAGTTCCCCTCCTGAGTCCTCATCAATCCCTCCCCCTCCAGAAGTCACGGCTCCCGGCCACTTCTCATCGCACCGTCACCTCCACTGAAATCTATAATCCACTACTAGTGAGGCGCTACCAAAACTCACTTCTCAAAGTGTCACAAAATGCAATGCAGTTACTGTGTCCCCCAGCCACTCGCCACCCACTGTCCCCAGAAATAGCACCATCGTTTCCATATGTTACAAATACTGCACACGTGTGTGTGTGCACGTGTGAATGTGTGTTTGTATTTGCATAAAAACAATTTTCAAAAAAGGAATGAAAACTGGAGAATTTTGCATTTTGGGTGTTTGTTTTTTTTTTGTATTTGAGCAGACCGTTTAGGATTTTCAGTCTCAACAAAACACTATTAAAACAAAGAATCTAGTAAAATATTTGTGCATGTACTGCTAAACAATTCTAGCAATTTTATTAAGCAATACCTTTATTATTTTGAGTATTCTTAACAGACTGGAACAAAACAGGTTTTTTTTTTTTTTTTTTATTCAAAACAAAATGTGCATACTGTAACGCCTGTCGCAGAGTTAGGTATGATGCAGAGATTAAAGTTTCGTTTCAACAAAAACAAATGCCTGGGGGAATTTCATAGCTAGAAAGTTAAGAACTAAATTTTGTTCGCTAAGAGGACCTGTTCCACGGTTTACCTTCGTCTCCCAGCTGTACAGCAGTCATCCCTGAATCGCAGTTCCCGAGTGTAGTTAGAGAATAGTAAGGAATGTGAAGTGGTTATTTTTTAAAATTATTTGTTTCTTTTGTTTTAAAAACAGCCCTTATTAACTCTTCCTTTCACTGATTCTACTGTAAACTCATAAAAGCCTTGTTTGTTTGTTTTTAAGGAAAGCAAATTCATAGACACTCAGCGGGTGAAATGTTCCCACAAAAAGAAAAAATACAAACAGAGCGATCCGAGTCCTCCTCTTGTCAGCTACCTAGAGCACGTGAGGGTGGCAACGATTCTGCACTTGAATGAAAACGGCTACCCTATTTTTTGAGAAGAAGGTCTTTTCCATAATGCTGAATTGCATACAGTTTATACCTGGAGGAATTAAAACCCGTGTGGGGGAATACCGGGGTGAAATGGTCTAGATTCTGTATGCAGCAGGTGTCTACGCACACCTGCCAACTCCTGCAACAGAAAAGGAGGAAAAAAGAAGTCCAGATTTGAGTCCTCGGAATCCTGTCCCCCTGACCGTGGGCGGCACGTGCTCGAGTATTCCCGCAACAGAACTGAAATCCTAATGAAAGCCCAGCCACCTGCGGGCTTCGAGGGGTGGGGGGTCCCCACTTCCTCACACCCCCTACCCTCGGCCGCTGCCTCCAACCACCTGACCAGCGAGGAAGGCCCGGGGCCCTTGGGATGAACCCAACGGAGTTCAAGGTAATTTTCTTTGCTCTTTTATTTTCAACATAAAGATGTGTTAACTGTCTGATGCCACCTGTTAAGGAGAGCACTTGTTTGTTCAGCTAGAAGGGGGCCCCCCTTTGCGCAACAGCGGCTCAGAGGCCCAGCGGAGCGGGCGCTGCGCCCACCGCGGTGGCGACAAGGGCTGAAGCAAGCGGATGGCATCTGCTGGGGAGGGAGTCCCCGGGCAGGCGGGCTGCGGGGTGGGGAGGGCCGGCGGGGGGGCGTGGGTTCCTTAGGCGGGAGGGAGACTTAGGGAGGTTTTTTTTTTTCTTGTTTTCACTTTTTTTTGTCTTTTTTTCTTTTTTATGATTTTTTGTGTGTTTGTGTGTGTGCTGTAGTTTTTTTGTTGTTTGTTTTGCTACACCGCAAGGTCATAGCTGTCATTCCGCTAATAGAAACAGGACATGAGACAGAACTATCTGATGAACGCACACAATGACTAGGAATATATATATATAGAGAGAGAGAGACGGTGAAAAGACTCAGTTTACCTCTGAGAAACCATCCCGCAAAATGAAGCCTGTATTAACAAGTGCAAAAACAAAACAGAAAAACTTAGGTCCAAAGGAAAGCAAAGAAAACCTCCGAACATTAAAACACAGCGTATAAAATGGTGTGAGAAATCGAAGTCACTTTCCAGCTTTCAGTCCGTAAAAAGCTGTGTGTGTGTGTACGTGGTGTGTGTGTGTGTGTGTGTGTGTGTGTGTGTGTGTGTGTGTGTGTGTCTCCTGGTTTGGATTCAGGCCATCCAGGCCCTGCGCCAAGAGATGCGCGTGCAGGTCCGGTACCCAGGCGGGGATGCGCGCCCGCGGGCGGCCGGGGCGGCGAGGACGCTCCAGGCTGCGGAGTCCCTACTCCTCGCTGGCCGAGCGTTCGTCCAGCGCGTGGACGCCCCCGACACCCAGGGCCGTGGCGTTGTGCGCCGCCGAGGCCGTGAGGACCGTGTGGAGAAGCATCAGCACGAGGACGCACAGTCTAAGTCTGCTGGGGCCCAGCCTGGGCGCCGACGAGGCCGAGAGCGACGTCCGGGGGCAGGCGCCGCCTCTGTCCACCGCCCCCTGGGAGGGGCTCTTGGGTTTTGCTTCTCTCCTGACGTCACAGCATTCTGGTTCATCATTGGTTAGAAAGGTTTCGTAGAGCCCTGGGTGGGGGATGAAGAAAGCGCAGGGTTAGCCGGGGGGAAGGTGGGCGGAAGGCGCTCAGAGCAGAGGGCACTGGACGACCTTAATGTCTGATCCACCGCATCGTCATAGCGAGTGTGGCGGAGAGTCGCAGCGCTACAGTCTGGGCAGCGGGCCACGTGCTCTCAAACCAGCACTTTCAGGTTCCTCGCTGTTCGTTTTTGGACTCTTGGTGGTCACCCCCTGAAAGTTCTGGCTTGTGATGGATATTCGGGGATGAAAGATTTCATTACGTCCAAATCAGAACCCCACGTTCTGGATCCACGTGGTGACACCAAGACATTCAGCCACCTTTTTTTTTTTTTAATTTAATAGGACTGTGATTAATTAATGCAATGCATAAAGTGACACCACCTAGTTATACTTTAGCATATTTAGGATATTTCATTTAGGAAACAACCACCCAATTGTAATAGCAGAGCTATAGGGACCATGTCAACAGTCACTTCCTTTCCGGAACCTCACCACGGGTCACATCTCCCTTTCTGGTGAACTGGCCTAACCATCTACACACAAAGTGGGTGACCCTTTTCCAAATACGTCCCTTATTCTTGCATTTGCTATTACCCTATTGATGACTGCTTAAACGGAGGCCTTGACTGCCTTCCGCCTGGACCTCTGCCCCATCCCTTTCCCTTCCCAGTCCTCCAGCTCTGCTTTTCAGTCATTGTGGGTGTAACGCTCCCTCTTATTTCGTCTCCTTTGTTTTCCTTGCCTAGTCACAAAATCTCAATCTCTCTTATCTTTCCCCTTCTTCCTCTAAAAATACACACTGTGTATTTTAAATTAACAAATGGATATTTTGAAAACTTTTGAGGGGTGAAAAAATGAAACAACTGGCTATCTATAACCTTTCCAATCTCTTGTTACATCATATGTAGCATTTTTATGAGGTTACTTAAGCCATTTTGTATCTTTTCTTCTTACTTGACTGAAACATTTTTCTCATGAGAGCATGGTATTTCTACACAAATTTTATTGTTACTCTCAAGCCTGAAAAATTTAAAAATGATGATAGAGTAGCTGTAAGGATTAAATGCGATTATGTATGTACAGTGCTTGACTCAGGACATAGCACAGAGAAATAACTTGAAAAAATCTGGCTACTCTGAATTGTAATCACTATTCTTAATAACGTCTCAGGCTTCCCTGGTGGCTCAGATAGTAAAGAATCCACCTGCCAAAGCAGGAGACCCGGGTTCCATCCCTGGGTCAGGAAGATCCCCCTGAAGAAGGGAATGGCAACCCACTCCAGTATTCTGACCTGGAGAATCCCATGGATGGAGGAACCTGGCGGACTGCAGTCCATGGGGTCACCAAGAGTCAGACATACACAATAATGTCTCATGGACTCTACTTAATTCATGAAATCTAGTCTCTTGTCTTCTCTTTCAGACTCACGGCTCAGGGCTCCAGACATCCTGAACTACTGGCAGTTCTCAGATCATGTGACACTCTCAGTCAAATCTGTACCACACAGCCCAAGCTTACTTTCTGGAACTTTCTCCATCAATTCATAACTTTAAGTTCTCCTTCAATAGAGCAATTTTTTTTTCTTTTAATCACAATTGCTCATTTTCATGTCAATTTCCTTCCTTATGTGTCACTGCAAGAGCAAAAACTGTATAGTATCAGCCTCACATTCCCAATATGTTGCAGAATGTCTGAATAAAATAGATACTAAATGATATTTGTTACATGAATAAACTCAATATATATTTACTCAGTAAAAGTCTATTAAATAATATATTATACAATGCAATCTTCATTTCTTAAAAAAATGACCAAGGTATCCTTATAATGATGCTTACAATAGTCATTTCTTCTTAGGCATTCAAAGGTAAACTTCACCTTCGCCTAGGTAGAATATGGAAAAAAACCTGAATTAATGAGGTCTGCAGCTCTGAACTTTTTATTGTATGATATTTTCTTTTTTCAAATATGATACCTCATTGGTAGACTAATCATTTATTGACGTATATGTTTTTTCAAAATTATATTCTTCAAAGAAGAGAGTTTATAGTTAAGATTATAACAAGAGAAATCTAAAGGGCATTTAGATCAACATTTTGGAATGTTAACAGTCAGAATACAGAATACGTTTAACAACGTCATCCAAATAATAAGTTCTTCCCAAGTTGCTCAGAACCAGCTTGCTGGTTTATACCTGAAGACATTTCAGAAAAAAATAAGGTAATTCATTCAGGTCAATACATGTACACTTCTTGACTAAAAAATTAATACTCTTTCTTTTTCCCTTTTTCTCTTGTCCATTTGTTAATAAGAATTTTTATTCACAGTTACACATTCGTATTAGTCATCAAATACTTCTACAAGAGACATTATTAAAAAATTCGTCCACCCTCCCACCTCAAATTCTTCCTCCTCAGAGGCAAATATTGCCCGTCTTTTCTTTCTTTCTGTACTAGCTCCATTTCTAGAAATAATGTGCTTTATGCTTTTCTTGATTTTTCATTTTTTTTAATCACTATCTATAGATCTCCCCCTCCCCAGGACACGTGAGGATAAAACATTCATTCTGAGCCTTCTCCAGGCAAAAGTAACTCCCATTCCTCTATGGTGTAGCAAGTTTAATACGTATGTTCCTTTATTAGGATGCTGTAAAAACAAATCTCAACTGAGACGTGCAGTGAACTTTTATTTTCTGTTCTTATTCCAGTTTTTCCTAGAGATAACGATTATCTTAGAGTTTCCTACGTACTTACTAATTCAACACCCAGTACTTTGCCAACTCTTTCCTATCAGCTTTATTTTCCTAAACTATCTCCTGCAGTCTTTAACCATCTGGGCTGGTTGCTTTTATGCCTAACGCACAGATTCCAGCCTGAAAACTCCAGTGAACTTCCCTCTTGGCAATGCTGGCAGCCTCTCTCCTTTCTCTTTTTGCATAATCCTCTTAGCTCATTTTGGTGGACCAGGCATCTAGTGTTTTCATAAGGACAAATTCTAGAATAAACTTCTGAGAAGCTGTATGCCTAAAATGCTTATCTCACATTTAACTGATCATTTGGCTGATTGTGGAATTCTGGTCTAGAAATTCTTATCCTTGAGATTTATTTGAGCATTACTCCCATAATTTTCCCCCATGTGGCTCAGTGGTAAAGAAGCCACCTGCCAATGCAGGAGACACAGGGGACTCAGGTTTGATCCCCAGGTCGGGAAGATCCCCTGGAGGAGGAAATGACAACCCACTGCAGTCTTCTTGCCTGGAGAATCCCA
This sequence comes from Okapia johnstoni, assembly GCA_024291935.2. NCBI lineage: Eukaryota > Metazoa > Chordata > Mammalia > Artiodactyla > Giraffidae > Okapia > Okapia johnstoni. The sequence continues at coordinate 4,051,761 of CM044321.1, read as the reverse complement.
TGGACAGAGGAGCCTGACAGTCCATGAGGCTGCAAAGAGTCGGACATGACTGAGAGACTAACACCATATAATAATTTATTGAGGTTGTCTCTTTTTAAAAATGATGACACTGTTATTTCCAAGAGCTCTTTTATACAAACTCTGGATTTTTTCCGAGGTGGCTGTGCTCATTTCGCAGTTGCAGGACACGCTTTTCTCGCTCTGGGGTTCTTAATAGTGCTTTTGTTTTGCCCTGTTTCATCTCCTCCCAGCGTGTGTTCTGTTTTCTCCAGGTTGCTTTTCTCTTCTTTGCTTACCTTTTTTTTTTTTTTTTTTTTTTAATGTGGGAAGCCCTGCTTATGTCTGCCACCCGGTCCAACCATCTACAAAAAATAGGGTTCCCCTCCCACAAAGGAATATGCCAGCATTTTTCTCTGCCGAGGGAGCATGGGTTGTGGAGATGCAACTGCCTCATAAACAGACTTCCACCTGGTCCCCTTGTGTTGTCACCTCCTCCGAAGTGTTCCATGGTGTCGATTCCTGTGTCTGGGTGGAGTCTGTTGAGAAATCTAGTTGACTCCTTGCTTCCTCTCTGCTGCTTTAGCGTTGGTTTCCCCAGGCGTCAGCAAATCCTTTCTCAGGCACCCATCTTCTTTCTGGCTTCTATGAGGGCTTGGTGTTTGTCGCCTCGTCCAGTCTTCCATCCTTCTGGATTTACGCCTGGTAACACTGTCTTTCTCCCGGGTCCGCCCAGAAAGTCTTCCTATGATCTTCCCTCCATCAGGCTGCTCTGTCCTTGGCTCTGGTCACCCCTTCGGCCAGGACTGCTGCCTGCAGCTGGATCCAGCCTGTCTCGGGGTCTCCCCAGAAACTCCCCGAGGCTGAGCACAGGCCCTGGGCAGCCGTCTCCAATAACCAGGGCACCTGTGAAAGCCAAACCAGCCTCGGATTTTTTTTTTCCATCTGCTGAATAACCTTCTTCCCTTACTCCCTCACAGGTGTGGTTCCGAGTTCCTCCTGCTTAACCACCTGGACCTAGTCACTTCCTGGGAAAGCCAACTTAGAGCAACTAACTCTTCCTCCTCATTCAAAGGAGCCGTAAAGACGTATTACCGAATGAAAAGAAAGAATTTTTCCAATAATAATCTCATTGCACAAATACATAAGGGGATGAACAAAGGACAAAAGCAAATTTTCAGTTAACGAAATGTTCTGATACATTTTGCTACAAACTCTTCTCTTTGCAATCTCTAATAAACCATTGTCTATCTGACATTGAACTACAATAACTGTATTCTTGATCTTTATATATTTTTCTCTGTACCGTGTTGTACGTTGAAGAGTTTCACGATGATTTGAAAGGACAGTTCAATTTACTTACACTTCCTGTCAGACCTGTAGTGCCTGTTCTTGCCTTCAGCATCAGGTAACAACATTTGCAAACATTTAAAAGTGTTTTTTTTTCCCATTTCCTTTGTTGTTTATCTAATCATTTGCGATGTGAATTTAAGTGCATATCTTCTAATTTTTTAAATATGTGCAATTATTAATTCCACTATAACTTACCTTTCATTTAAAAAATCACACCTTTGGACAAATTTGTCTGATTATCAGGGTCACTGATGAGGAAGTTTATCAAAAATTTACTTCCTTTAACTTCTAATCCCTCATCATTTTTGAGGCTACAATCAGACATCTGAAACTTATTTATTATCAAACTACTAACATTTTATATCTTCCCCTCAATGATTGTTAATAATATTTGCATATTGTTTTAAATGTACTTTACTCAGGGATTATTCAGTTGCATTTAAGAGAAATTTACTAAGAGCTAATTTAGGCAACAAAACCAAACCAAAGCAAGACAGCTAGTGGGAGGAATATGACAAAAGTTCAAGGCTGTTCTATAGCTAAAATTATAGTTTTTCTAGTCATGTATAAATGGGACGTAAGAGTTGGACCATAAAGAAGGCTGAGCACTGAAGAATTGATGCTTTTGAACTGTGGCTGGAGAAGACTCTTGAGAGTCCCTTGGGCAGCAAGGAGATCAAACAGTCAATTTTAAAGGAAATCAACCCTGAATATTCACTGGAAGGACTGATGTTGAAACTGCAACACTCTGGCCACCTGATGTGAAGAGCCAACTCACTGGAAAAGACCCTGATGCTGGGAAAGATTGAGGGCAGGAGGAGAAGGGGATGACAGAGGAGGAGATGGTTGGATGGCATCACCGACTCAATGGACATGAGTTTGGGCAAATTCCAGGAGATGGTGAAGGACAAGGAAGCTTGGTGTGCTGCAGTCAGTCCATGAGGTCGCAAAGAGTCAGACACGACTGAGCTAATGAACAACAACAACGGCCTTTCTTCACTTCATCTTGTCTCTGTCTCTTTCTGTCCAAGCTGGCCGTGTTTTTGCTAATATAAAATTCTCACTGACTTAGTGAGACTCCGAGTCACAAGGGTTCACCCCATTAGACAAGAAGCTCCCCTTTCTAGATAGTCCCTCCTATACTTTTGGCTGCACCTCAAAGGGCTGAGGGGAATCTATGAGTCACACCTAATCACTTCAAAAGCCTTTTATGTAACTTAATGCTCTGACCTTCCAAACTTTCTGAGGTCGTAGAATGATTGTACAGAGACATCCTCAGGATTTTTGTTTTGTTTTCTCTAGGGCATGATTTCCTAAGAACAATTTTTCTTTTCTTAAAAATTAAAAAAAAAATTTTTAATCTTAAAAAAAATTTTTTTTTAAATCTTTTGCCATCTCGGTAGACTGAGATGTTCCAAAATCATCAGATCCTGGTTTCTCATTGTTTAATAATTATTCTTTCAGTGTATGTCTCTCCTTTTGCATTTTATTATAAGTAGCAAGAAAAAAACAGGTCACACCTTAAATATTTGCTTGGAAATCTCAGCTATGGAGCCAACATCATCACTTGGCATCTCTGCTTTCCAGATAACTGCAGACACAATTTTGCTACCCTTTCTTTCTTTTAAAATCTATTGATATACTTTTGGCTGTGTTGGGTCTTAGTTTCTGCATAGGGTTTCACTAGTCTTGGCTCATGGGCTTAGTTGCTCTGCGGCATGTGGGATCTTGTTCCCTGACCAGGAATCAAACCTGTATCCTCTGCCTTGGAAGGCTGACTTTTAATCACTGGACAACCAGAGAATTCCTCTTTGCTAAGCTTTCTGATACTGCTGAAGATGTGTCCAATTTCCATGAACACACTGCTCATTCCCTCCTGAGCCCTCCCTGGCAGTTTTGAATGACCATATTCCTACTAACATCCTTTTGAATGCAATCTGGGCTTTTTCTATCATGCTTCTCAGATTTCTTTCAACTTACTCCACTGCCTGGCTCCAAATGCATTTCTGCATCTCTAGTTAATCCTAAAGGAAATCAACCCTGAATATTCAGTGGAAGGACTAATGCTGAAGCTGGAGCCCCAATACTTTGGCTGCATGATGTGAAGAATCAACTCATGAGAAAAGAGCCTGATGCTGGGAAAGACTGAAGGCAGGAGGAGAAGGGAGTAATAGAGGATGAGATGGTTGGATGGTATCACCAACTCAATGGACATGAGTTTGAGCAGACTCCGGGAGATAGCAAAAGATAGGGAAGCCTGGCGTGCTGCAGTCCAAGGGGTCGCAGAGAATCAGGCACAACTTAGCAACTAAACAACAGCAAAGGCATTTGTTACAGCTGCGCTCCACTTCGATGTGCTGGAATCCCTATTCATTTTCTATTTATTGCTGCTATAAAAAGCTGTCACAGACATCAGAGTGGCTTAAAATGGCATCCAGGTATAGCCTCACAGCTCAATAGGTTGGAGCCTGGGCTGATTTTGACTCATGTCAAAGTAAAGTAGAGACATGAGTCAAAACCAGCCCAGGCTCCAACCTATTGGGTTGTGAGCTTACACCTGGATGCCTTTTTAACCCAGGATGATGTCAGTGACAATATCTTATGAGGCTGAAATCAAGGCGTTGGCCATGATTCTCCAAACTGGGTCAGGAGGCTGGCAGAATTCAGTTTCAAGTGGCTATAATGCTGAGCTCTCTGCTACCTTGCTGGTTGCTGCCTGGAGACTCTGAGCATCCAGAGACCTCCCGGGTCCCTGGGTCATGGCCCCTTTCTCTGTCTTGAAATCTAACAACAGTGGGTTGAGTCCTTCCCATGCTGTCCATTTCTATGATCTCTCTTTCAGCTTCATTTTTCTGGCTGACCCTTCTGTATTCCGCGATTACGTTGGTTCGGCATGGATAACCCAGGACAATGTTGCTATTTTAAGGTCAGCTGATCAGCCACCTTAATGCCATGTGAAAAGCCTTTTTTGCCATGTAATGTGCCATATTCATGGGCTTATCAGGAGAGACCACAGGGGCTAAAATCTTGGCTACGACACAGATGTTATATCCTTCTCATTTCACTGAGGGTTGGGATACCTTGATGACATCTCTTTGGATATTTCATATATTTGTTGTTTTCTTTTTTTTGAATTGGAATTTGATGTATCACTTTTTATTTATTTTTTTTGGTAAATTTATTTAATTGGAGGCTAATTATTTTACAATATTGTGGTGGCTTTTGCCATACATTGACATGAATCAGCCATGGGTGTACATGCGTTCCCCATCCTGAACCTCTCTCCTGCCTCCCTCCCCATCCCATCCCTCAGGGTCATCTCAGTGCACCGGCCCTGAGTGCCCTGTCTCAGGCATCGAACCTGGACTGATTGTTTTCTAAAATTTCAAGAAGTTATATCTCCACGTGGCTTCTTCACAGCTTCTCCTGCTGGGGCTCTCGCAATCTGACCACGGTTTTCTTCCACACTGGAGAAATTCCTTCTAGCATGGCTTTGATTATAAATTCCTTTCCCCACTTCCACCTTCATACGATTTTTGTTGTTCCATTTTGTTTTATCCACGTGGGGTGGACTCTGGTCCTTCCCTGCAATGCTTCTTCCTCTTGTCACCTTCAGTTGTCACGTCTGTCCTGGAGGCAGGATTGTCCTCAGGATGAGTGAGCAGAGATGAAATGGGCAAATGGCAGCTCCCTTCCCAACACTCCCAAAAGTCCTTAGGAGGGAAGCTTCCTCACACCCATCCAGGAAACTCATTCAGTGTCTAGAGAGTGGATCCTGGCTTTTGTGGGCAGACGCCCCACTGCACAGGCAGGACTGGGGAGAATCTGTTGGCTCAGATGTCAGCTCAGGGCCTTTAACCCATCACCGAGCTCCTGCTCCTTCTGTTCTGCTCTCTCTCTGTCCCCAGAGCAGCTAGTGGTCGCCACAGGGTCCCAGTGGCAGAATGGTCCTGGCCTGGGCTGTGGTCTGCTCTCAGGGCCTGCTCTGCCCACAAGCTTCTGTGTTCCCCAGAGGCCTGCACCTGCCTTTGCCCTCCGGTACATTTTTAAAAACAGTCTCTGTTTTAGCCGTGTCCCACTTCCTAGGTTTTATAGCTTCCATGAATGTATCCCGTTTTGTAGTTTTTACTTCAACTTCAGTAAGAGTTAAGAGACAGGTGGGAAGTCCAAGTCTGGCTTCAGCTTGCCACCTTGAACCAGAAGTCACACCCAGACTTGAATGCAGTGGTCTACTCATTATCAAGACTATTTTTTGGAGGGCTTCCCAGCGGCGCTAGTGGTAAAGAAACCGCCGGCCAATGAAGGAGATGTAAGAGACACAGATTCAGTCTTTGAGTTGGGAAGATCCCCTGGAGAAGGAAATGGCAACCCACTCCAGTATTCTTGCCTGGAGAGTCCCATGGACAGAGGAGCCTGGCGGACTACAGTTCATGGGGTCACAAAGAGTCGGACACGACTGAAGGGACTTAGCACAAGACCACTTTTTACCACCACATAAACCTTAGTGTTGCAAAAAATAGTTTCTGAAATTAGTGTTTCACCTTTAATATCCTTTTGTTTTATATTTGCTACAACAGTGGTTTCACATGCATATAACCTAGTATTTATTTAGAAATAACATACAAAAAATACATAATTAGCACCAGTATCCAAATCATATCCACTTTTTAAAAAAAGGTAAAAATAAAATAAGTGACCTGTAGAGATTTTGCTAAATTTCTGTGATTATTTTCTCTTTGGACTGGTAAAGCAATATAAAATGGGAAGTCAATCTCAGAAATCTAGAAAAAAAATTCCAAATCATAGTAACCATCTGTAGAAAGAATAAGACTTAGGAGCATCTATGTATTTATAATCTTTACAGTATATTTTTAAGGCAAGGGCAAATTGTAAATAATTAAAGGATACTGTTTTTGTTGTTTAGTTGCCAAGTTATGTCCGACTCTTTACAACCCCATGGACCATAGCCTGCCAGGCTCCTCTGTCCATGGGATTCTCCAGGGAAGAATACTGGAGTAGGCTGCCATTTCCTTCTCTAGGGGATCTTCCCGACTCAGAGACTGAACCCACGTCTCCTGCATCAGCAGGTGGATTCTTTACTGCTGAGCCATCAGGGAAGCCCCCAATTAAAGTATACATTTGAAATTGATTAGTTTTATTTTTGAAAAGAGTAGAGGCAAATGTGTCAGACCCATATGATAAATTTTAAGGCTAATATCACTTTTAGCTCTAAATACTCCATCCTTACTATGAACATCTAGCAATCCACTGATCTCTTGGAGAACAGTAAGTATTTGTCTAATGAAGGAGAGAAACCAAAGGATCATGCATTAACAACATTGAGCTGTAAGAGATCGTTTCAGCGGATTGAATATGTTAGCACATGGATATAACCAACAAAGGTCCGTCTAGTCAAAGCTATGATTTTTCCAGTAGTCATGTATGGATGTGAGAGTTGGACTATAAAGAAAGCTGAGCACTGAAGAATTGATGCTTTTGAACTGTGGTGTTGGAGAAGACTCTTGAGAGTCCCTTGGACTCAAGGAGATCCAACCAGTCCATCCTAAAGGAAATCAACCCGGAATATTCATTGGAAGGACTGATGCTGAAGCTGGAGTTCCAATACTTTGACCACCTGATGCGAAGAACTGACTCATTGGAAAAGACCCTGATGCTGGGAAAGATTGAAGGTGGGAGGAGAAGGGGACGACAGAGGATGAGCTGGTTGGATGGCATCACTGACATGGTGGACATGAATTTGAGTAAACTCCAGGAGTTGATGATGGACAGGGAGGCCTGGCGTGCTGCAGTCCATAGGGTTGTAAAGAGTCAGACACGACTGAGTGTGTCTGAACTGAACTGAACTGATAACCCAATAGTAAAACATCAGTACAAGTATCAGGAATCAGGAAGAAAAGGGATATAGAGTCTCAAGAACTGGCCACACAAGGGCCTGCCTGTGTAAAGGTCATTCAGAGAGAACAGCTAAGTGCACGCTAGACAGAAGACAGATTGCTCTCAAAACTGAAAATTGTACTGAATGAAGATCAAAGGCCCACACTAAAATGGCAGAGAAGTCCTACTAAGAATTCACTCATTTCCTAAGACCATAAGCTAAATTTAGGGATAAATTAGAAATGGCTCAACAGAGAACTTCCTCAACAAAGGGTCCTAAATTTTTCTAGGATTTTACCAAAAGAACAAAGTCTGTCTTCTGCAGCCAGAGAGTCTTTGGCTCAACAGAACTAACATATAGCTGATAAATATCACATGTTATATTGTTATTGCCCTAAAATCCGCTGATGGGACAGAAAGACCTGTGTTCTTCCTCCTATTCCAAGCACCAGGGGCTTCCCTGGTGGCCCAGTTGGTAAAGAATCTGATTGTGATGCAGGAGACACAGGTTCAAGTACTGGGTCGGGAAGATCCCCTGGAGGAGGAAATGGCAACCCACTGCTGTATTCTTGCCTAGAGAATTCCATGGACAGAGGAGCCTGGTATGGGCTACAGTCCATGAAGTCATGAGAGTCACACAGGACTGAGCAACTAAACCACCACCACCACCACCACCATCACCGCCAGGGATTGGAACCACGTGTGGCTCGTCAAAGTCACTCGAGGGAAGGAACAAGAATCTTGGCTTATTCTTATTCTTATAAGGCTTATTCTCCTAATCTTGACTCCTCTTCCACCCCCACAATCCAGCTATGGTTTCAAGGTGCTTTCATTTTTCTGCTTGGGTTGCCTTTACAGATGGGAAGGCTGTGTATGGGATTTCATGAAGTGCATTTCCAGAATTCAGAGAAACTCGTTTACCTGTGTCACATGAGTCTAGGAGGAGGTGAAAAAAGTGGATCTCTCCTAGATGTTTGATCCCCTGGAGAAGGAAATGGCAACCCACTCCAGTATTCTTGCCGGATAATTCCAGGGACAGAGGAGCCTGGTGGACTGGGACAGTCCATGGGGTCTCAAAGATTTGGACATGACTGAACAACTTAAGTTCAGCGTTGTTACCCACGGAGGAAACTGCATGGTCCTGGTTAAGGAAATTACCTATTATGTTCCATTTCTACTTATTGTTGCTGGTTTTCCCCTGTGAAGTGACACGGTGCAGCTCACACACTGTAAATCAGTGTCATGCGTTGGTAGGTTACTCAGTCTTTTTTAATTTGGAAATCCTTAGTAACTGTGACTCTGCAAAGGAAATAGCCTTTAAAAACAGGAAACTGCTTTAAAAAAAAGCCGACGGCTGTGGAGCCTCAAACCGTGACTGGCAATTGAAGAGACAGTTTTGCTAATGCTTTGATCCATCCACGAATGTATTTAGAGTACTAACAACACTTCCTGCTTTTCTTTCTAAAAAAGAGAAACAGACTTTCTATGTAATCACAGAATGTGCTCAAACCATCCCAACGTGTGTGTGCTCTCCTGCCTACATACACACACACACACACACACACACACACACACACGTTGATGGCTTCAAGACACGAAAACACCTCATAAATAGACCCTGACTTCAAATATGTGCTTTCTTTTCAATGAGGTAGGGGGAAATTATTTTCTTAATGTGATCACCAGTTTTTGAAGCATTAAATGTGGACAAAAATAGTTGTGATTTTCATCAAAATGTTTTTACTCAAAACAAATGCCGAAACTTAGTTTGTAATACTAGGACTCTAATGAAAAGCTAACATTCTAGAATTGTTAGTGAATGAAGTAAGAAAATCAGTTTCAATATGTGAGAGTCAATATTAAATTTAACGAAAAGAATATTAACTAGAATGATTATCTTTGTCAGATGTGGACTGAATTGACTTCCAATAGTTTTGACATTCGAAGCAGGACATTCAAGTGAAAATCAAGTATATAAGATAGCAATTTTTTAAAGAGGAATTATAAACATATTGGAAGGAATGAGACTGATGGCAGGAAGGTGGATGTTTGGGGAATGAGCTATAGGTCCATTTAAAGAGGATATGGCTCATTAGAAAGCAGACTTCCATAAAAAATAAAGTCATATCTTAGAGTCACACATATTTTCCACAGACTGAGATTCTGACATGTCGTTTGACAAAGAACGGTATCGGGTGTATTGCTGTTGTTGTTGAGTCTCTAAGTCATGTCTGACTCTTTGCCACCCCAAGGATTGCAGCACGCCAGGCTTCCCTGGCCTTCACCAAATCCCGGAGTTTGCTCAAACTCATGTCCATTGAGTCGGTGGTGATGCCATCCTACCATCTCGTCCTCTGTCAACTCCTCCTCCTGCCCTCAATCTTTCCCAGCATCAGGGGCTTTTCCAATGAGTCAGTTCTTTGCATCAGGTAGCCAAAGTATCGGAGCTTCAGCCTCAGCCCTTCCAATGAATATTGAGGGCTGATTTTCTTTAGGATGGACTGGTTTGATCTCCTTGCAGTCGGAAGGTATCAGGTGCCTTAGTTGTTTATTCTCTCAGTTAAAGTGTCAGGCAGAGCAGCACGGTTCTGTTGATTCCATCCAGTGGCACTTGGATTACCTCTCTGTTACGCTTCCCAGCTGTTGCTCCCTGAGGTTTACACCAGACACAGGACTCTGAAGTCTTAACACAATGCAAAGGAATCTGACAATGATCGCTAATTAGTCACGAAGTGCGAAGTGACAGAGATAAAATCCCTGAGAACTGGTCTTTTTTGGGGTGTGGAGTGAGGGATAACAGGATCCAACACTCAGTTATGAATCTTCTGTGACAGACATAGAGTATCTGTTCTTTGATAACAACAAAAGCATGTATTCTGGTTTCTGTTGATTACATTTAAAAATACATATAAAAAGGAGTGTGTGTGTGTGTGTCTGTGTGTGTGTCTGCTCAGTCGTATTCCGACTGTTTGTGACCCCATAAACTGCAGCCCGCCAGGCTCCTCTGTCCATGGGATTCTCCAGGCAAGAATACTGGAGTGGGTTGCCATTTCCTCTTCCAGGAGATCTTCCCGACCCAGGGACTGAATCTGCATCTCTTCCATTTCCTGCATTGGAAGGTGGGTTCTTTACCACTAGTGCCACCTGGGAAGCCCATGGAGAAGTATATATAATATATAATATGTAATTATATACATATACATAGAAGTGTGTATATATAGAAATATGTAGAAGTATATAAACAGAAATATGTAAAGTATATATAACATATAGTATACATATATAATATATAAATTTGGAAAATATTAAGCTGAGAAGATACGACGAGTAGTAAAAATGAGCTTTTGAAGTATGTATCTCTCAGAGGCAAGACAGCATAGCCTAATGTGCTAAAAAGCAGATTCCTCGGGCCTCGTCTTTCCTACAAGAAAACAAAGATACAGGAAAAGGAGAAGATGCATGAGTGATGGTAGACGGAAAAGGAAGAGAGAGGGAGGAAGGAAGACAGGATTATGCATTAAATTAAGGATTAGACAGATCTTAAGAGGAGATAAAAGAAAGGAAAAAAGACCAAGCATGTAATGAGAAGGTCACGGTTGAGGGAAGGTTGGCAGCTTCGGTTACAAAGTGAAGTTCTGGTGAGAAGGAAGCAAACAGAAGCGCCGTGACCTGTGCTGCTCAGGGAGTCAGATGCCTGCGCTCGTGTGGATGGCTTTCGTGTGAACCTGGGAGAAGACTTCATTCCTCTGATCTTCGGTGGTCTTTTCTGCTCGATTCAGCTGTTGAGCGGTCATGTTGGATGCATATGGCTGAGAGAAGCCCCTGCCTGCTTCCTCACCACTCAGACCCTTCTAGGTGATCCCTAGACCCATTAACAGTCCAGACTTCAGTCCTGCTTACAGTCCAGACCCAACCGTCCACACAAGCCAACACGAAACCCGCCCTCAAGAGCTCATCAACAGCTCATGACCTTTCAGCTCTAAGCCTCCATCCGACTCCACATATGGAGTTTCCCTAATTAAACGTTCACAATCGCTTCTTTTGTGCTAATTGATGGAGCTCATGATTTTTAATACATTTCATGCTTTCCCTGATGCTCCACGTGTTTTAAGTATTCCCTCTTTGCGGAAAGAATAACAAAAACGAACAGAATACAAGCCATTCTTTTTGTGAGAGTTGAGACTGGGAATTTGAAAGCTGTCCACAAATCTCATAAAACTGCTATATAAAAAATGTGCCTGCATCTCCCGCTGACACGACAAGAGTGGGCTGGAAATCATGGGAACAAACATATTTCCAAAGGGAAGACAGTTTTTCTAGAGATAGAATGTTAATTTACCTAGATTTTGCCTTCTTTTCATCAGGATTTCTTTTTTGGAGCAGTTTGAGGTCAGCAGCAATGCTGAGTAGAAAGTAGAGCGATTAGATTTTCCAAACTAAAAAGTCACTAACTGTAGTTCCCTGAGATGAAAAGTTTGCAGATTCAGGTTTAAAATCTTCTGATTAGGAAGCCTTGAAAACCGTGGACACAGCATACACAACAGCTTTGCAAGCTGAATGTGGTTTTAAATTCCTTCAAAGGGAGACTCATGAAATCGATGAAAATAATTTACTTGTACAATTAAAACCGAGCCGTATTGGTTAATACTCTTTCTTCTTCATCATTACTCTCTCTGCATAATTATTAGCCTCCAAATCCTCTTGGCTGAGTTCTCTCCTTGCCTTTATAATTCCTTTTTATTGCTTCTTCTCCTCTAATCCTCCAGAACTTCTGAAGTGCACAGAATCTGTCTCCATAGAAAGGTGAGGCCTTATTCTGTTCTTGAACAAACAATATTGAATGTATTTGTTCTAGTCCCAGACTGCCAGGCATAGCGCAGAGCCGCCGGGACCAGGTGCTGGGCGGCTTAAATGTTAGGACTTGCGGCCTCACGGTTTTGGAGGCGGGTAGCCGAGACTAGGGGGTTGGCTGGGGCGCAGGTGGTGGTCTTCCCTGAGTCTGTCCACACTGCGTTCCTTCCAGTATGCTGTGGGTCCGAATGGCCCCGTTGGACAAGGACGCTGTTGTGAGGTTAGTTGAGGGGTTAGAGCCCTAAATTTCAGCTCCTCCGAATGTGACCGTATGTAGAGACAGGACCTTGAAAGCGATGATTCCGCTGGAAGGAGCTCTTTGGAGTGGGCCCAAGTCCAAGGTGGCTCCTATGAAAAGAGGAAATGGACACGCAGGAAGCCCCTGGGTGCACACAGGGAAGAGCGTGTGAAGGCCCGAGGAGAGAGGTCTCTGGAGAAACGGAGCCGCCAGCGCCTTGACCTTGGACGCCTGGCCTCCGGGACTGAGGGGTGACACCCTTCTGTTGGTTAAACCCCCACTGTCTGTGGCATCGCGTTATGGCAGTGCAAGCAAGTTAACATGCCCGCTGGTTAGCACTGGGTTAGAGCCCATTCTGATGACCTCCTTTTAACCTGATTACCTCCGGGTGTGTGTGTGTGTCTGTGTGTGTGTGCGCGTTTAGACATTCAGTCATGTCTGATGTTTTGCGACCCCATGGACTGTAGCCCACCAGGCTCCTCCATCCATGGGATTCTCCAGGCAAGAATACTGGAGTGGGTTGCCATGCCCTCCTCCAGGGGATCTTCCCAACCTAGGGATCGAACCCAGGTCTCCTGCATTGCAGGCAGATTCTTTACTGTCTGAGCCACCAGGGACGACTGATTGCCTCCATAAAGACCCTATTTTCATATAAAGTCGCATTCTGAGGAACTAGGGGAAGGGGGTTGGGACTTGAATTGTGGGACAGCAGGCAATTTAACCTTGACACTCAGTTTGGGGGGCATTTAAAATGTAAATTCCACCAGTGAGCTGTCACAGTGTTGATCAGGTTGTAAAGCCCTCATCTTCCAGGTGGGTGAGCAACGTGTGTGATGAATCTGAACAACACTGAACCCGAGTCTTTGCCTGTGACAGCAGGGTCAACATGAGGGACAAAATGGCTTTTCAAGGAAACATGATATTCTTTTCTGGCTCCAATGGAGGAACGCTTTGTTAAGGTGCACCTACTTGTCAGTCCCCTTCCCGGAATCGTCATAATATCGCCGGCAGACAGACAGACGGGAGGAACCTGGTGGCCTTGCACAGTACACCCCACACCCTCTGCCTTCCTGGGGCCTCTCCCCTCCTTGAACGAGGCTTGTCCGCTCATCCTCACAGCAGGGACTGTCAGATGGTCCCTCATTAATTAATTCATTCACTATTTGTTCATTGAGCACAAACTGTGTCAAACACATTTGGGGGCACTGCCATAGAACACGTGCTGGGCTGTGCTTAGTCACTCGATCGTGTCCGACTCTCTGTGACCCCATGGACTGTAGCCCACCAGGCTCCTCTGTCCATGGGACTCTCCAGGCAAGAATACTGGAGAGGGTTGCCATGCCCTCCTGCAGGGGATCTTCCCAACCCAGGGATCAAAGCCAGGTCTCCCACATTGCAGGTGGATTCTTTACCAGCTGAGCCACCAGGGAAACCCAAGAATCCTGGAGTGGGCAGCCTGTCCATTCTCCAGGGGTCTTCCCAACCCAGGAATCCAACTTGTGTCTCCTGCATTACAGGTGGATTCTTAACCAGTTGAGCTGCCAGGGAAGCCATAAACAACATACATGTTCACATAAATCTCCCAAAGCATGAAGAGAATGCCATAGAAGATGAAAATTATTCTGCCCCAAAACGAAAATTTTAAAAATGATTTTGAACAATAATGACATCATGGGTAAAAGAATTGACCTCCTAAATTTTTACTAATTTGAAGAAAACTTCATATTAAACGTGAGAGTAAACACTATGATGATCTGATACATTAGCCATTACGACTAAAATGGCCATCTCATCTGGTAATGTCAAACCAAGCCACCAAAGAGACAAGATTTCAAAATTGAGAAGAATCGATTCGTTTTACGTTTTAAAATGCATCGAATGCATCATTTCCTCATGGGACTCAAACAGACTGAACACAAACCAGACACTCATGTAGGGTCACAATTATTTGGGTAAACATTTTAGAGGTCTTTGTTGTTCAGTCGCTCAGTCTTGTCTGACTCTTTGCGACCCCATGGACTGAAGCACGCCAGGCTTCCCTGTCCTTCCTTCACCATCTCCAGCAGTGATGGTGCTCAAACTCATGTCCATTGAGTCGGTGATGCCTTGGGTCCTTGTCTTTACCCTTCATAGTAATATATGTGTAGGTCTGTATGTGTGCAGTCTAAAACGTTTGCTAACTAGTCAGACTGAAAAAAACTAGCCTGCTCAGCACAGGCTCCTCCAGAGAACAGTGCCAGACAGTTCTTTCTTTAAGTAGAAAGGATGGTCTAGGTAGGAAGTACATGTGATGTTCATTTTTAAGGTACACGATGTTGTAAAATCAGGATATGTGTGTTGAACTGCTGGAGACAGCATCGCACACACCACAGCTGTGTGTCCATCTTCCCTCTGCCTACAGAGGGACCCTGTCCTGCTGGAGTGCAGAAAGCAGACCTTTGCTTCCGGGCTCATTTCTGGACAGACTGATCGACTGGCCACTTCCTGTTTCACGTGATGCAAACACTGGACTAGTAGCCAGGAAACGTGGGTCTATCCTAGCTTTTGCAGTAACAGGTTGGCGGGGGGCGGGTGAGGAGGTGGTAGCTCTGCTTAATCCAGTACAGAAGTGGCATCAGACTACATGATGTCTGTGACTCAGGCATGCTCTAAGATTGACCAAGTCACAGGAGATCATCATAATGCCCAGAGCAGTTTGGTACCCAGGGCAGCTAGTAGGTGAGACGAACGCTTCACAGAGGCTTGACTGCAGAGATGTTTAACTGCAGACCCAGTTAGCAAACACCTTCACTGGAAAAGGTCTCACCTGTTCTGGGCGATCCCTCTGCCCAAAGCTATAGGGCTTCCCTGGTGGCACAGCCGGTAAAGAATCTGCCTGCAATGCAGGAGACTCATTGGGTCAAGAAGATCCCCTGGAGGAGGAAATGACAACCCACTCCAGTATTCTTGCTTGGAGAATCCCACGGACAGAGGAGCCTGGCGGGCTGCACTCCATGGGGTCGCAAAGAGTCAGACGCGATAAGTGACTGACACTTTCATCCTTGCAGATAAACTTTAATTTCCAGAATTAAGGTCCTTCCTCTGCCTTGCTGCTTTGACTGCTACATGTTAGCCTTCGACACCTCTGTGTCTCTTCAGTCGGGCAGGTTTCTGGGGAACCTGCAGAAGGGTGTGTATTTCACCCTCACCCTTGCTCTCGGTAAGCTCTCTAAACGTTTTGATTCAATGTCCACCTGGGCGCAGACCCACCACCTGACTGCCCAGGGTGCCCTGCTCTGGTCCTTCCAGGGAAGCATTCAATCGTTCTGGCTTCAACAAAAGACTGCCGTCCATCCTCAGGAGCTCAGAGAGCATGCGATGTTCCTGCCCAGGCCAGCAAGTTTCAGTGTGGCTGCAGGTTAACAGGGACTTCTCTGGTGGCTCCGACGGTAAAGAATCTGCCTGCAGTGCAGGAGACCTGGGTTCGATCCCTGGGTTGGGAAGATCCCCTGGAGAAGGAAATGGCATCCCAATCCAGTATTCTTGCCTGGAGAATCCCAGGGACAGAGGAGCCTGGTGGGCTACAGTCCGCGGGGTCGCAACTGTGAGATGATGTCACTAGGGTCCTCACCAGGGCGTGTTAAAGAGAGGACAGCTTTCTGCTCAATGCATCAGTGGCGCTCACTGACCTGGGGACAGGCCAGGAAGTGGCTGCGGGCTTTGCCCCTCCGGCTCCTGGGACGGTGAGCCCCGGATCCCTGCCATCACACTGGGCACAGCTTGTGCTGGTTCTACCCTGGGCCACGCCAAAGCACCAGGCACGGGCTCCTCAACTCTTTCTGGTCTAATCCCTTTTGTGTCTCCTCTTGGATCAGGCAAGGCAGAGACAGAAAACGCAGAAGCGCCACTCGGACTATGTCAGAGCTTCTCCAGAGATTGTGGAGGTGTGCGGGCTTGGGAGGGTGCGTACGGTCAGCACTGCTGGAGGCAGGTGAGTTCATCACCAGTCCTGCCTGCTCTCTAACCAGCATCATCCAGTGGGACCTGGAGCCAGAGGCCATCCTCCACCAACACCCAGAAGGATGGCCCTGAGTTGTCCACAGCCGGAGCGCCTCGCCCTCATCCTGCCAGTCTGACTCAGAAAGGGTCGGGCGCGCTCGGGGTGATGTGGCCGCAGACTGCCCATCTGACTCAGATCCAGCCCTCGGCAACCAGGAGGGGCAAGAATGCTGGAGGCCCGGCCTTGCCAGCCCCTAGTAGCGACGAGGAAACAGAGACCCAGTGTGGGTGCTACTTTCCAAAATTCCTAGCCACGGGCATAATCCACCAACCTAATTTCCACTCCAGGGCTCTTTCCCAGCATTAGCCTCCTTGCTCAAGGCAAACTTGAGCTGCTGGGGAAACACACACAGAGGTGGACGTCGGGGAAGACGATCTTAAGTATGAGGACCTGAACTCAGATCTAAGTATATGCATTTAATCTGAAAGTGTAGTGTTTTCATGCAAGACGGTGTCCCAAACACATGAAGGTACTACATGCTGCTCAAACTTTTTTAAAATAACTTGTTTTCATATTTCTTATTCTAGCCTGATCATGGGCTTCCCTTGTGGCTCAGCTGGTAAAGCATCCGCCTACAATGCGGGAGACCTGGGTTGGATCCCTGAGTCAGGAAGATCCCCTGGAGCAGGGAAAGGCTACTCACTCCAGTCCTCTGGCCTGGAGAATTCCATGGACTGTATAGTCCATGGGGTCGCAAAGAGTCGGACACGACTGAGGGACTTTCACTATCCTGATCATGCTATCTTCCTTCACACTTCCCTTTCGGCCTAAGTATGTATGTAAAGATTTTTTTTTTATTGCAATACATGATGCTATAAGTAAGTAGTATTTCATTATTCTTTCTTCCAGGGTCTGGGGGGTGGGGGGCAGAAGCAAGTTTTAGATAAATCATGAAACATATTCATACCCTGGAGAAAGTACGGAAATTAAAAATATCGTAGATGTCCAAATGAAGAGATCTCTGGGTAGCAGATTATTCTACTAAAATACTCCTTTGATGAGAAAATCTGTTATGTCATCTTTCTAAAAAATCTTTGATCAATTCTGCAGTCATGTCAGGACACGATTTGGGGAAGGTTTTTTCACAGTTGTGAACTCTCTCCTGTGAATGACACGAAACATTTTTTTAAAAAATCCTTTCTGATGTGATCGACATGCATATCCAAGTGTTCTTCTCCAACATTGTCTCGCCACTGATTATTGAATTTCCCGGCCTGCGGGCCATTGTCTGCTTTGGGTCCCCTGCAGGAGCACGTCTGCAGCGCCAGGGGGCGCCCAGCACCCATCACATCATAATCAGACCTGTCACCCTAGCCACGCGCCAACAGCCCACCGTGTTTTCCCGACCGGCAGAAACATAACCTCCTCCTTGTCACAGCTCAACAAATGAAATGCAGAATTTACACAGAGTTCTCAAATATGTCTTATCTCCATTGTCAGTAACCCCCAGCAGATCGACTTCTACTTTTTTCTCTTTCCTTCTCAATAATTCATCTATGAAAAATACGGCAGCGGATCCTATCGAGTCTCTTTTATCCATCAATCAAGAGGCAATTTTCATGTTTGTTACCATAGCACCTGCAGCCCGCGCGGTGCTGCTGCTTCTGGGTGGTTGATGCTGGTTCCCCAGCCCAGGTAAGCAATCAAGGGCTTCCTCTAGGGGATTCAGGGAGAAGGCGAGGGAGTGGGTGGGGGGAACCCCGCCTGATTAGCAGGATGATGGGTTGACAACATAGAAGCCATGAACGACTCCACCCCCTCACTCTGAAGATGAAGAAACAGTTTCTAAAATAGCAGAGCGGTCGTGTGAACCCAGCTTGAGAACAGAGCCCACTCTGAAAAGTTTTAACTCAATAAAGCCTGCCATCCAATGACAGCGCCTCAGAATTTCTCCCTGATTAATTTCTCAAACGCTGCTTCAGCAACCTGTCAGTTTTGTTCTCTAACAGGAAAGCCAGGAGAGATCTCCAGGCAAAGAGTCTTTCCTTCGTCCCCTAAGACGGAAGCAGAACTTAACATCCGAGGACGCCCTTCTGTCCTCCAGCTTTGTGGTCAGAACATTTGGTCTTGACCTTCAGTAATAGCCTCATTGAAAGACACTGTACAGGAATGGACATACATGCTCAGATATTTCATTACTTTTTTTAATAAGCTACCAGCTTGCTAAGGATGACCAAAAAATAGGAATGTAACACATTTCCATGTAGGACATGGGTAAGTAATGTGCCTCTTAAGAAATGATGCATTAAAGATGGCATGTAGTAACTTTTCAAAATTTTAAATAGCTCCTCGATTAAAGGAATTTTAAATATTTAAAATAATTTAAAGGAATCTTGTCTGTTCTGAGCCCTCTAACTGGCTCCCTGATCCCAAGGGCTGAGATGCACTTTTTTCTGGACAGAGGACAGAAATTCTAAGCATTAGTATTATTCAGTAAAAGCTTGTGTGAGAGGGACCACTAGAGTCCTGCATTCCCACATCTCTGAAAGACTGGATGCAGCGCACTCTGGGGAGAAGCCATCATCACACCACTGGTTCGTCACCATGGAGAAGCAGCTGGAACGCAGTGGACCCTCCCTAGACTGCATCTGGTCAGAGAGCCTTTTGCAGTCACGTGCTCACTGGGTATTTTTTTGAACTTGACTTTTAGAGGGAATCGCTTTCCTTCTGGAAGCTTCCAAATTGGATGTATTGGATCCATATTAGTAGGAAGATCATGCGATTAATTATATCGAATCTGAAGGAAATGCTATTCCTTCAACTTTTGATGATAAATGATACTATTTTCCAGCCTACAGAATGAAAAAAAAACCATTTATTAATCTTTTTAAAGAAGAGGAATTACTGGAGGCAAGGCGAAGACCAGTCTACTTGGTGAAATCCTTTGAATGGAACTGGGATTTGTTGTTGTCCTTCAGCCATTTCATTGAGGAAGAACTGGAACTCTCCTGTGAGCCTTCCTCCTGGGGTCGGGGGGGAAGGGGGTCTCAGGTTATGTGCAGCCCATTGGAGAACTAGGAAAAAGACTCCCATTTCTGGACTAGATTGAGCCTAATTCTGCCAGAGCACAGAAGACGCTTTATTCAAAATGCGTAAAGGTGGGTGAGATGACTCTGCATTCACTCCAAATTTACCTAAAAGGTGAATTCTTTGTATCTTCATATCTATCTATAAGAGATTGTGTGACAAAGTTTGCTGCTGCTAAGTCGCTTCAGTTGTGTCCGACTCTGTGCGACCCCATAGACGGCAGCCCACCAGGCTCCTCCGTCCCCGGGATTCTCCAGGCAAGAACACTGGAGTGGGTTGCCATTTCCTTCTCCAATGCATGAAAGTAAAAAGTGAAAGTGAAGTCACTCAGTCGTGTCCGACTCTTCGAGACCCCATGGACTGCAGCCCACCAGGCTCCTCTGTCCATGGGATTTTCCAGGCAAGAGTGCTGGAGTGGGGTGCCATTGCCTTCTCCATGACAAAGTTTGGGAACACATTTATATGCAAAATATATGCAAAAATCTCTTTATATATTATATATGCATATAAAGAGACTTTATATGCAAAAGTCTCACTAGTTTCCTTACAAATGCGAGCGGCCACTGGGCTCCGGGGTGGGGTCTCCCTGATGGGCCCTGAGAGCTCCCTTCTACCCAGAAGGAGACAATCTGGGGGCCCCGCTGTCTGGGACCCTGGTCAGTAGGGACATGGCAGCAAGTGGTTCTCATCAGCAGAAATCTGTATCTTGTTCAGGCCCAACAACAAAGAACTGGACCATAAAGAAGGCTGAGCACCGAAGAATTGATCCTTTTGAACTGTGGTGTTGGAGAAGACTCTTGAGAATCCCTTGGACTGCAAGGAGATCAAATCAGTCAATCCCAAAGGAAATCAGTCCTGAATGTTCACTGGAAGGACTGATGCTGAAGCTGAAGCTCCAATACTTTGGCCACCTGATGTGAAGAACCGACTCATTGGAAAAGACCCTGATGCTGGGAAAGATTGAAGGCAGGAGGAGAAGGGGACAACAGAGGGTGAGATGGTTGGATGGCATCACCAACTTGATGGACATAAGTTTGAGCAAACTCCAGGAGATAGTGAAGGACAGGGAGGCCTGGTGTGCTGCAGGCCATGGGGTCACAAAGAGTCAGACTCAACTTAGTGACTGAACAACAACAAAGCAACAAAACTCAAGGGGCCTCTGTGATGCAAAGTGGGAAAGGATGGCTGCCAGTGGTCCGGACACATAAGAATCCTTCCAGGAGGCCTGGGTCACAGCTTAGAAAAGATCAATCTGAAAATTAGCACATTTTTGTCCAAAATATGTTCCAGAACTTAGGGGAAAAAGGCCTTCAAAATTTTATTCTATACATTTTTGAGAAGTAAGAGAAAGAACAGAAGCTGAACTGATAGTGGGGAAAGGAGGTGCGAGTTCCCAAATATTCAGTAATGAGATCCTCCCAGGAAGCTTCTAAAGTCGGTGACATTTTCCCCAGACCTGAGGCATGACAACTCTCTCTCTCCCTGTCTGTGTTCCTTGATGATGCAGATGAAACATCTGACTTCCAAAAACTCAAAGGTAATTAAAAAATATAAGACAGACTTTCTGCACATGTTGTGCAGAAAGAGATTAAATTCCACGTGAAGCTTTCTAATGGCCTTAGAGGGATGCAAGGAAAGAGATAAACACTGAAACCAAGGTCTCAGATTCAAACTGACAGAGCAGAGACCAGGAAGCAGAGACGGAGACAGGTGCCTCCGCCTTGGTCCGAGGCTGCTGTCAGCTCTGAGAAGCTGCTCAAGCTGCTGAGCTTCTCTAGGGAAAAAGCTGCGTGTGTGCGTGAACAAGAGTGCCACCTCTACATGGAATTCCAGAAGGTTCTCAGAAGTCTTACAATCACGGACACCTCATTGATCCCAACATCACGAGATGAAGGCCTTATCTTGATGGCCATTTGTCGAAAATGTTATATAGACGTCAAATAGCTGAATAGCCTGTGACTGGGGAATTCTGGCTCCGATTCAACGGAAGGAGGTGTTACTATCTTTCTCTGTTTCTCCCTCCCTTTCGTTCTCTCTCCTCCCAGCAGAGAGCAGCTGTATGAAAAGTGATCTCAGCATCACGTGAGCGGAGCAACACGAGCAGCTGCCGGTCACCTTCCAGTCCTCGTGCACCATGTCCGCGGCCCGCGGATGACGCGTCCGTGACGTATCTCATGCTCCCCGCCTCGTCGGTAATTCTTGAGCCAGACGTGCCTGGGGGCTGTTGCTGTCACCAGTTTACTACTGAGAAGACAATGGCTCGGAGAGGATGCACCGCAGAGCAGAGGGAAAGCCCGCACCTCTTAAGCTCCATTCAGATGATTCCCCCACGAGTCTGGGCAGCATAACCGTCCTCCAGTGTGTAGGCAGGTCCTCAGGGCAGAGCCTCGCTGGACCGTCTCTTGAAAGCTCATCACTTAGAACAGTACGGCTAGTGGATGGGCTTGAAGATAAATGCTGGGGAAAGAATCCGGTGAATTCTCACTTATCAAAACTTGAAAACTCAGTGGCGCAACTCAAGCCATCCAGTTACAAGGATGTCACGTAGCGCTTTTTGAGAGGAAACGCGACGCCAACTCTGATGGTTCCATCACAGCTGCTGAGTGGACCGTGCTCACCCGTCTACTCAACATTTATGTTAAAAAGCAATCTCCTCTTCTCCTTTACATCTTATTCTAGGCCTAAGTTGTGTAATGCTTATAAATATCCAGAAATCGAACGCCACTACTGGTGTTCTGCCCAGTCTGAGTCATTTGATGAAAGAAGAAAACAGTGCCAATGGGAAATATGAGATAAAATTGCTCCTGGTCCTTAGCATGTGATTCTAACCTACATACGAGTAACTTAAATGAGCATTTCTTTCTACTCTTGGTACACACACACACTCTTATTTAAGTATATACTTGGGCTTCCCTGGTGGCTCAGATGGTAAAGAATCTGCCTGCAATGCAGGAGACACAGGTTCAATCCCTGAATCGGAAAGATCCCCTGGAGTAGGAAACGGCAACCCACTCCAGTATTCTTGCCTGGAGAATTCCATGGACAGAGGAGCTTTTTGGGCTACAGTCCATGGGGTCGCTAAGAGTTGGACACAACTGAGCAACTTTCACAAGTATATACTTAAATACTTACACTTATTTAAGCTAAGTAAATAAGCACTTATTTATCAGCACCTTTTTTTTTGGTCAGAAAATTTCACAGGCCCTAGGGGAAAAATGACTTCAGAATTTATTCTGCACACTTTTGAGAAGAAAAAAAAGAACAGAAGTGCAACTGACGGCCGGGGAAAGAAGGGATGGATTCCCAAGTATTCAGTGATGGGATTCTGACCTCAACTTACTGCTGGTTTGAAGAAGAAAGGTAATCTTACTGGCCTTATCTCCTTATCTGTTCTCAGGTTAATACAAAGATAGGGCAGGTGGAACCCAACTGTCTCCAAGTCAAATTGGAACAAATCTAATGTTGGCTGACATGTTGCCATGTTACCCTTTTACGAACGTAATGATGGTGGTCACAGACAGACAAGACATGGCGTGGCATTTCCGAGTCAGTTTTAGGTCCTTTTGGGAGGGGGTCTGTGGAGGAAACCATGGAACAGTCCTGGCCGAACCTTCAAGGCTTCGTGGGTAGGAGGAGACCCCCAAGCAAGCAGACACCAGGTGCCAACGCGGGTCCGCTGCCCGGGCTGGGTGCCCACCCCGCCCAGCACTGTACCTGTGCAGATGAAGCTGGAGAGGCCCCCGTAGATGACCTCATCATTGTCGGGCAGTATGAACGGACACCGCGTCTGAACCTCCAAACAGTATTGCTTGCAAGGGATCGTCTTTCTGCAGTTCAGCTGCGCGACTTCAAAGTACTGGGAACACAGCCAGGCTTTGTAGACAATCTGAAAAAGAGGAGAATCAGAAATAGGGTGGGGTGACAACAGTTCTGACTAACGGAGGACACGCTGTCTTGGGAGAAGCACGCTGGGGCTTCGAGCGGCTCCTAAGAAGATGCGCAAGGACGCGCTGTCCTGGGAGAAGCACGCTGGGGCTTCGAGTGGCTCCCAAGAAGACGCGCACTTGGAGAAAGCCTCTGCCAGGAAGCCAGCTGCAGGCGACGTCTAAGCAGCAGCGGAACACTGTTCGGGGAGCCCTCAGGAGGCTGTGACAGGTGATGGGCGCATTCGAGGGTCAGATGTGAGTGTGCTAAGTCACCGCAGTCGTGTCCGACTCTTTGCGGCCCCGTGGACTGTAGCCCCCCAGGCTCCTCTCTCCATGGGATTCTCCAGGCAGGAACACTGGAGTGGGTTTTCCTGCCCTCCTCCCGGGGATCTTCCCGACCCAGGGATCCAACCCACATCTCTTGTGTCTCCTGCATTGGCAGGCAGGTTCTTTACCATGAGTGCCACGTGGGAAGCCCCAACTCAAGTGAAACACTGTGAAGTTGAGCAGGACCTGAAGTTTTCAAAATCCAGTGATAGACAAGAAAGGAAACAACCGTGTGGACCCACTGGGGTTATTTACTGCAGGTGTTCAGTCGCTCAGTCGTGTCTGACTCTTTGCTACCCCAAGGACTGCGGCACACCAGGCCTCCCTGTCCATCACCAGCTCCCCGGAGTTTGCCCAAGTTTGTGTCCATTGCATTGGTGATGCCATTTCTTTTACATGGGGAAATTTTTTTATATATATAAAAGGACAAAAAAAAAGGTTTTGTTTTGTTTGTAATAAGGTGATGCTTTTTTGAACTGTGGTGTTGGAGAAGACTGGAGACTCCCTTGGACTGCAAGGAGATCCAACCAGTCCATCCTAAAGGAAATCAGTCCTGAACATTCACTGGAAGGACTGATGCTGAAGCTGAAGCTCCAATACTTTGACCACCTGATGCGAAGAACTGCCTCATTGGAAAAGACCCTGATGCTGGGAAGGATTGAAGGTGGGAGGCGAAGGGGATGCCAGGGGACAAGATGGCTGGATGGCATCACCGACTCAATGGGAATGAGTCAGAGTAAACTCCTGGACAGGTGATGGACAGGGAGGCCTGGCGTGCTGTGGTTCGTGGGGTTGCAAAGAGTCGGACACGACTGAGTGGCTGAACTGAACTGAACTGATGCTTTTTTGTATAAAAGGACAAGAGCCCTGCAGACGCCGGCTATTCCCGACATAGACACTAGGTGGCGCTGAGTCCCCGGCAACGAGGATGCGCTGGTTCGAGCTTGAACTCCAGGCCCTGGGCGGACAGCAGTGGGCCCCGAGATTGATGTCTCAGGTCAGAGGCACTGAGGGTCTCTCCGTCCGAAAGCCCGGAAACACCCAGCCTAAATCAGATGGCTTACACTCGTGCGGTGGTGAGGAGCACGAGTTAGGACCGCTCATCAGATATTGGACCTTCAGCCTGTGATCGGCATGAATACTTGATAAGCATTTGCTTAACTAAAGACATGTGAAAGGGCTATGATCTCATCTAACCCTCTGTCGTTGATAGGTATTTCGGAAAACAAATGTTGAAAAAGCAAACAAACAGGCTTTTCTGTAGTATAAGGGGACAAACTGAACCTAGGTCTCAATAAAACGATGACAAAGTATCTTCCATAGCCACGCTGTGACCCAGGTCTTTCCCTGATGCTTGGTGCTATTCTTCTGTTTTTAGGGTTAATACTATTCAGGTAAGATTTTATTGCCTACGTCCTTCCTGGAAAAGTGGGTGGTTTGCAGTTAAATGTACACTGAGAGATCATAAATACCGGACAATAATAGCAAGAATAATAGGAAGTATGTATCACACTCTGTCAGTTGCTTAGGCAACTGACATACATTTTTTCCTCCATGTAATTCTCAGCACATGCATTAGCACAGAGATAATAATCAGCAATAGAAATAAGTGGACAACCCAGAATCCAAACAGAATCTAGGTAACTCTTGCCAATATCCTGTAAGGAGGAATCTTGTGTCAGGAAAAGGAGAGAGAAATAAATGGCTCTGAGACCCTTTCCAATGCTGCTCTTTAAGAATTTTTTGAGGGACGGGTGTTGAGAAAGTTAGGTGTTTTGTGGTGGCACAAAACCAGAGAAACAAAATGACCCTGAATTCACATTGGAAGAACTGATGCTGAAGCTGAAGCTCCAATACTTTGACCACCTGATGCGAAGAACTGACTCACTGGAAAAGGGAAAAGACCCTGATGCTGGGAAAGACTGAAGGCGGGAGGAGAAGGGGATGACAGAGGATGAGATGGTTGGACGGCATCACCGACTCAATGGACATGAGTTTGAGTAAAGTCCTGAAGTTGGTGATGGACAGGGAGGCCTGGCATGCTGCAGTCACGGGGTAGCAAAATGTCAGACAGGACTTAGTGACTGAACAACAGAGGGACTTTCAGACAGAAGCCCATGATGAACACTTGTCTTTGTTCATAAGAACGCCGTAGTATAAGGAAGGCCAGAAATCGTCTTTGTAACGGCTTAGCCTTCTCCTACAGAGTGACATACTAGATCATCACTATTCCAGGTGTCACTGAATGGTATAAATGGTTCTGTGATACTAAAGAATAATTTGGGGAAGGAACAAAAATAGAGTTAAGGTCTTCTGGTAATAAACGGACGGTTAAACTACTTTTAACCCCCTTCTCCTGAAGGGTTTGCCTGTCCTCTCTCCCTGGAAGCAGTTTCGTTGCTAGGTAACTGTGCTTCTGGAGGACAGCCCTCCCCCAGCCCCCTGCGCGCTCCTCCCCTTGGAAATCACAACTGAGGGTACCATTTGGCCTGACAGCGCCCGTCCTGCAGGCGACAGAAAATACGCTCCAGTTACAGCCCAGAAAAGGAGCAGACTAACCAGACTGCTAAAGTGGCCTGCGTAGGAAGGACATTTTCACTCAAACAGTGGCATACTAGTTTTCTCTTTTTCTCCCGGAGCATTTCTCATTTGTTATTTTCCCCCATGAAACCCTTGAGACAGTTTTGGGAAATACTCTACAAATAGAGAACCCGATTATAGAGAGATTATTGTAGCAACTGCATGGAGTTCCGGCCAGCACTCCCTTCCCGGGCCCCGGGGCAGCTGGAATGCTTCTGAGAAGAAGTGGAAAGTGAGGATGACAAGGCAGGGGTTGGGTCTCTGGAGTCCCCGAGGGGAGGAGGGCAGTTCGGGGGGAAAGGTCCTATGGAACACCCAGCTGAGCCCTCTTAAAGTGAGAAGGCGGGCTGAGAAAGATCACAGCTGAGAGCACCCCCAATCCCTGCCCTCCTGGGCGGTGTTCTAATAGCTCAGCACATTACTGGGGAGGCATCCACCGATCCAGTCATAACCTATTTTTTTCTTTTTTTGCAAGTCACCTCATCCCAGACCCACACTTCATTATCTTCCCTTGAAACTCTGTTTTGTGGGCTGTAGCGAGCACCCCTGCCCCAGCTCCCACCTCTGGCTGATCCCTGGGTCTTCTCTGCACCAGCATCACTTTACACGTTTCCTGGGTTACTCGGGCCTATTGAATGGTGTGAGGCGAGGAGGGGACCCCAGGGAACTGTGGTCCACTTGACTCCTACGCCAGTCTCTTGATGAAGACCGATTATTTTTTTAAAGATAATTCTCAGTTTTCATAAAAAGTTCTGGCTGTAACTGGCGGGAGGCAGGAGCATGGTTGAGAGGAAATCCCTGGAGACGGACTGAGTCAAGAGGCCTCTGCTCCCAGATGGTGGGACGTGAGGTTAAGCCACGGGACTCTGGGAGGGGGCACTTTATGTGGGGAGCAGGAGGAGCCTGAAACAGCCACCATTCTGCTCATTACGACTTGTATCAGGGTTTTCAGCCTCGTCCTTGCACATGACGTTAGCGTGCACCAGGTCCTGATTCTGGGAGATCCCAGCGACCTGGGCTCATCTCCTGGAGAACCTGTCACAAAATGCCCAAGCCTCGTATTTTCCCCCATAGGGGCTTAGATTCTCATTTAACTATACTTGTCTCCATCTTCCCAAATCTATATCCACGTTTTAGAGCAAGGGAATCAATTTATATTGCAAATACATGTTAGCAGGCTGAGAAAAATAATGCAGGTTACAATTTTTCATTACGAAGAAAAATGTCAGGTATTGAAAGGGGTCGTCATCGTCACCTTAGAGGAAGGCTGCTTTCTTTCCCCTTTCCCATGAGTGCTACTAAGGGCTGGCTCTTCTCCCATGGGTAGCCTGTGTTGATGCATTTTATGAGCTCCTTTACTGTCAGCTCTCATATGTGAGTGGCCTGTGTTTTGAGCGTGCGGGGTGGGGCGGGGGGGAAATAATTGGTTATGCAAGCAACAGTCTGCCGCGGTGACCGCCTCCAGCTAATGCACTTTGATGCACCAGGCATGTTGTTACAATTCTAAGTGGAGGAGAAAGTCAGAATACACCTTCACATTCATACATCTGAACGTCTTTCGTCTAAATCTGTGTCAGTGTCTGGCTAAAGCACAGGCTGCACCCAGAGACTGGAAAGACTGCCGTGTTTTAAGAGGAAAACAAAAAAACAAACCCTGCCTGCAGGTTGAGCCAAGTCCTCCTCCGAGGATAACTCAGAGACGGGCAGCCTAAGGAGAGAGGCTCCTTGATCCGCCGGAGATTCAGAGTGTCAGCAAGCACACCTCGTCCTACCGTATCTTGGCTCCATCTCTGAAATAAAATGCAAATGCCTTCCTGTTTTCTCTCGGTGACCCACTTTTCAGATCCTGTTATGACACTTGGTCTAATCCCCTAAACTTCAGAACGGCGGCCCTCGCTTCCTGGCGCCTGAGGTCTGCAAGTCCACTCCATCCGTTCTCGCCCCTGTCCAGAGCCCTAGGCACAGTCCCTTCAGGGGAGGGCGTGGGTAGGGGATGAAAAGGCAGGCCCGGCCTGGCCCGTCAGCCGGTCGGGGGTGGTGCCTGGAGGTCCACAGACCCTCAACGGGCAGTGATGACAAGAGGCGAATCCACTCTGGGAGCTTCCTGGACTAGAGGATGCGCCCAACCGGTGATGATCTCGGTAACGAAGGAAACCAGAGAAGGATCGGCAGTGTGTCTCCAGCACTGTCTGGGGGACACAGGGCCAGCCTGCTTTTTCTTTTCCTCCTTCCACCATCAATATACGCCCTGCATTGTCTGAGACAATGCCGTCCCGGCCACATCTTATCTCTTCTCCCCATCTCACTATAGTTTGGTGTCAGCCCAAACCACCGTCCGGAGATTTGCTCTTTCTAAGCAACCTGGCCTCTGTGATGACAAACCCAGCTGCTAAAATGGGCTATTTTCTTATTTGCCCTCTTGGCAGCAGTGATTGATGCTGATTAATAAACTATTTCTTGAAATGCCGGCCCCCTGATTACAAGAATCCTATCCATCCTGGGCTTCTGCTTGCTCCGCCAGTCAGTACATCGTTGGTTGTTTTGCTGTAACTGTTGCTTCCCCAAGGGTCAGTGTGCCCTGGGCTTCTGAACTTTCTAACGCATGGTCTTTCAGGTAATTGCCCACTCTCAGGACTCAGCTGCGGTCTTTAAAAGAGGGAAGCCTAAATCTGTATTCCCAGGGCACCCCTTTCTCCCTCTCTCTCATCTGCTCTGTCTGTAAGCTGCGTTCTGCATGTCTCTGTGTCCACGCTTTTTAGCATCTCAGCTTCTCCAAGTCCGGAGTGGAATCCAGCATCTGCTCTTCAGAGAGAAATGGGATGTGAGAAATCTGGGGTCACCCATTGCCCCTTCTGCTCTCCCCCACAGCCCAGGGCCTGAGAGCCTGCTTCCTGAGTACCAAGTCTGCAAACCTCTGGATTTCGGCTGGCACTGCTGTTCCAGTCATTCCCCTTGCTCGCCTAGCGATGCCACAGCCACGGACGCGTCCCGTGCTTCAGTCATACACTCCCCTCTGCGCTGGCCCCCACCGGGCAGTTAGGGTAACCACTGTGAAACCCATCTGATGGCATAAGCACTCCGCTTTACATCACCCAGGGCCTCTCCACGGCACTCAGGGGGAAGTTCAAACTCCCTAACTGCACTCAGAGCTTTGCGACCTTGCCCAGCTGAGCGCTCGAGCCTGGGACCCTCCCCCCGCCCCCCGTGGCCGTGGAGGGTGATGCGCAGGGTCAGCGATGCGCCTCGTCCCCTGAGACCTTGCACCCCTGAGACCCCGTGCACCTTGCTCACCCAGCCCTCAGTCTGGGCGGTTCCTACCCATCCTGTGTGATTTCATCTGTAAACCTTCCTGCCCCCGTTCTTAAGCCCACCCCTCTGAAGCTCCGGGAATGTTCTCTTCCTATGGACTCACGCTAAAGGTGACACCCTGCTCGTCTGCCTCTCTTTCTTGGCTCCCATAATGGGACCTTGTTCACATTTCTGTATTCTTGGCGCCCTGGGTCTACCTGGGAGAAACTCACCATCCATAGAGTTCTTATCGGAAATTCACACCATGGCCTTCAGGTACACAGAGTGTGTGTGTGCGTTTAGTTGCTCAGTTGTGTCCGACTCTTTGCGACCCCATGGACTGTAGCCCACCAGGCTCCTCTGTCCACGGGATTCTCCAGGCAAGAATACTGGAGTGGGTTGCCATTCCCTTCCCCAGGGGATCTTCCCGGCCCAGGGATCAAACCCAGGTCTCCTGCATTGTAGGTGGATTCTTTACTGTCTGAGCCTCCAAGGAAACCTCCAGGTATGCACTGTACTATCTGGCTATTTGGTTTGTGTGAGCCAGTCCGATTGACTCTGAGACCCTGCAGAGAACGGACTCAAACTGTGAACTCTGATGTGCCTCCAAGATATTGAGTCCTATGGATCCCTTTAGAGGTATCAGCAAACTCCCTTATGGGAGGACAAATAAAGCCTATAGAAATAAAAAATGAAAAGCCTACTTTATGAATTGAATCTCTCTTTCCAAGCAGACACTGTGGTTTGGGTGCTGAGAAACAACACGGGGTGGGGTGGCAAGCAGAGAAGGATTCCCACACAAAGAGGAGGCAGGAGGTGGTCCAACGAGTAGAACTCAGGGAGGCCTGGAGAGCCGCGAGGGTGGAATTTGCTCTGAACCTATCATTTGAGATGGACGAGCTGCTCTGGCGGGGCTTACAGCAAGAAGTGTCCAGAAGTCAGACTACACTAGCTCATCCCTTTCCAAAACTGTTCTATGGCACTTCCAAAATGAATGTTCATAATGATAGAAGTAGGAGAAGCGAAAGCTCATGTTAGTGACCAAGCTGTCGGGAGCTCTGCTGTGGGCATCGGAGAGGAAGGTCAGGCAGCAAGAACCCAGCGATGAGCGATGGGAGTGCGAGGCCAGGGCGTATTTGGAAAAACATCTGATCCTGGAGTTGCTGAACCATCACACCAGCACCTTCCTCTTTATCCGGCTGGGAAAACCAAGAGCGAATTTAAATATCTATTCAGGAATGGCTGGAAGTGCCAAAACATCAGGCAAGGCTTTCCCTTTCTTTATGGAAAACTCTAACATTGCCACTACATTTGCAGTGATGGACTCCTTGAATGAAGGTACCATGTCATTTGACACAGCACAAAGAAGCCCTTGAAACCCTGGGTCTTGGACCACAGATGGAGCTTTAAAGATGATGCGCGTGGTGTAACTTTGGAAAATTTCAGGCGTGAAGTGAACAAGAGGACACAGGAAATACGCTCAGCATTTTAATAACACTGTATGTCCAAGATAGTAAATGAGTCTATTGAAAAATTTAAAAAAAGGAAAGAAGTTCTTTAATGGAAACCACTTCTGCATGTCGGCCATGGGTGGACATAACAGCAGCTTTCTCAACAGCCTTTTATGAGGGTCAGGAAAGGAAGGGGACAAATGATAGCTTCTTCTGTTTGACTGTCAGCCAGTCAACACCTTGAAAATGTGGCAGTATTATGTCCCATGGTCCTCTAGATATACCACGTATTTAATGAGGTCTTTATTAACTCCCTTCAAAGTGCCAACGATCCCATTAGAATTTATAGCTTTAAAAACAGCGAGGAAGCACTTTGACATAAATTCAGTTTGGAGCTCCATAGTGAAGTGAGTTGAGAATGTTGAAATGGATTTAAAAAGTTGGGAAATCAACTTTTTAAAGAAGGCAATGGAGATAAGTCTGTAGATAAATCTGAGACTAGCCTTAAGCATGGCAAGGATAATGCATCCATCAGGGAAATGGGAGTTAGTACAACAGACTCTCCTTACTTTATAGGACTCCCATAGGAATTCATGGAGCAGTTGATTAATAAATGAATGCTATAACCCAGAATCTAGAGTACGTCTAGAAACTATCAATGCATTCAGTAGAACTATTATAGGGAACCAGTACACTAACTAAAAAAATGCAGATGCATTTTTTTTTCATAAAACTAAATAGAATGGGACTCACTGTAACTCCTTCACTTAATGGAAACACACAATAAAGGTCTAAAGAAAATCAAGGCATAACTTTATCATAGACCCCAAAGTAAAATATGGAAAACTTGCAATAATCAAGTAAAATGAGCTATCTAACAATCTGATCATTTTACCTCGCCTTGAACTATAATACTAGAGTATAAAATGCCCAGGTACACATCTAAGTTTCCTACTTCTCTGCAGGATTGCCAAGACATTCCTGATGAATAATACATGGTAACAAATCCTTCACGATATCAGAGGTGTGTGCGTGCTGTGCTAAGTTGCTTCAGTCGTGTCCAACTCTGCAACTCCATGTGGCCCACCAGGCTCCTCTGTCCATGGGATTCTCCAGGCAAGAACACTGGAGTGGGGTGCCATGCCCTTCTCCAGGGGATCTTCCCCACCCAGGGATCGAACCCAGGTCTCTTACATGTCCTGCATTGGCAGGCGGGTTCTTTACCATCAGAGCCACCTGGGAAGCCCATTAGAGCCACAATAATAATGTCTTTTGCCCCTCGGTTGAATGGACACTGCGTTCTTTATTTTTCCCATGAGTGGGAAGCAGGACTTCTGGTACTTTGTCATCATCAAGTCCAAGTTCAACAGCTCTCGTTGTGGTTTCCTGCTTTATTCTGGCAGGTCCTGTTCTGAGGACCAGAGACAAGAGAGATGACAGCTCCTTACGGAGATGATGCCCACGCCAGTGTCTTAGGGGTGCAGCAGTGTGGCATGTCATGTTGCCCTTGAGACAAGCTGTTTATTTACACCTGGTCTTTAGATAACAGGATCACAGCCAGATAAGTGCCAGCGAGCCTGTCAGAATTTAGAGCTTTAAAGAGTGAGAGTGAGCACTCCACAGTTCTCAATAGAATAGAGTTGTAGCCTGTTATCGCAACGCGGGAGGAGCCAACGGATGGATTTTTTAGATTAATTTTTGCTGGAGTGCAGTTGCTTTACACTGCTGCGTTAGTTTCTGTTGTACAGCAAAGTGCATCAGCCACCCATCTGGATCCTTCCCAGTCAGGTCACCGCAGAGCACCCAGTAGGGTTCCCTGTGCTACACAGCAGGTGTGTGTCAGTTACCTGTTTCATGCACAGCATCGACAGTGTACATGCCGGGAGAGTGTGACACGCAGGAGCTAACTGGTTGCTTTCAGCCTTGGCTTCAAAGGTATCGTTCGATCCATCCGTTCATCCACATCTATTTATTGAGAGTCACCTATCGGCCTGGCCCTAGGGAATTCCCACCAGGGGTGGAGGGTGGCTTGAAAGCTTCACAATAAGACATTTTCCCTGGCACCAAGCATAGTATTGTTAAAGAAAACCAGGCAAGACACAGTGGACAGTGTGCTACCAGCAGGTGCTTTGGTTTGGAGAAAGCAGTGATGAGTGATGTCTGATCCTCAGCCTTTCCCCATGGGGGGTCTTGCTTCCAAGTTTGCTGCTGACTGATCAGGGCAGGGGGTTGTTGAAGGCTGGTTCGGCTGCAGCAATTTCTTAAAAGAAAACGAGAGTGAAGTCTGCCACATCGATTGTCTCTTCTCTCCACAAACGATTTCTGTGTACCAGGCAATGCTATTTGATAGCATTTCACCCACAGTAGAACTTCTTTTAAAAACTGGAGCCAATCCGCTACACCCTGCCACTGCTTTATCAACTAAGTTGATGCAAGATTTTAAGTCTTCTGTTGTCATTTCAATAATCTTCACAGCACCCTCACCAGGAGTAGTTTCTGGATCATGAAACCACGTTCCCTTCTCACCCGTAGGAAGCAGCTACTCATCCTTTCAAGTCTGATCATTGGATTGTAACAATTTAGCTGCATCTTCAGGCTCCACTTCTAATTCTAGTTCTCTTGCTGTTTCTACCACATCCGCAGTTACTTCCTCCACTGAGGTCTTGAACCCCTCAAAGTCATCCATGAGGGTTGGAATCAATTTCTTCCAAACTTCTGTTGATGTTGATAGCTGTATTTTTCCCATGAATCACGACATGTTCTTAACGACACCTAGAGAGGTGAGTCCTTTCCAGAAGTTTTTCCATTGACTTTGCCCAGATCCATCAGAGGAATCACTGTCTAGGTCAGCGATAGCCTTACAAAATTAATTTCTTAAATCATGGGTCTTGAAAGTTGAAGTTTCTCCTTGATTCAAGGGCTGTAGAATAGATGTTGTGTTAACAGGCATAAAAACAACATGAATCTTATTGTCCAGCTCCCTCAGAGTTCTCTATGAGGTGCATTATGAATGAGTAGAAATATTTTGAAAGGAATGTTTTTTTTTCTGTGCATTGGGTCTCAAGAGTGGGTTTAAAATAGTAAACCATGTTGCCAATAGATGTGCTGACATGCAGGATTTTTCATTCCATTAATAGAGCATAGAAAGGGTTCAGTTCAGCTCAGTCACTCAGTCGTGTCCGACTCTTTGCAGTCCCATGGACTGCAGCACGCCAGCCCTCCCTGTCCATCACCAACTCCCGGAGCTTACTCACACTCATGTCCATTGAGTCAATGATGCCATCCAACCATCTCACCCTCTTGTCGTCCCCTTCTCTTCCTGCCCTCAATCTTTCCCAGCATCAGGGTCTTTTCCAATGAGTCAGTTCTTCGCATCAGATGGCCAAAGTATTGGAGCTTCAGATTCAGCATCAATCCTTCCAATGAACACCCAGGACTGATCTCCTTTAGGATGGACTGGTTGTATCTCCTTGCCGTCCAAGGGACTCTCAAGAGGCTTCTCTAACACCACAGTTCAAAAGCATCAGTTCTTCAGTGCTCAGCTTTCTTTATATAGTCCAACTCTCACATACATACATGACTACTGGAAAAGCCATAGCTTTGATTAGACAGACCTTTGTTGGCAAAGTAATGTCTCTGCTTTTTAATATGCTATCTAGGTTAGTCATAGCTTTTCTTCCAAGGAGCAAGCGTTTTTTAATTTCATGGCTGCGGTCACCATCTGCAGTAATTTTGGAGCCCCCCAAAATAAAGTCTTTCACTGTTTCCATTGTTTTCCCAGGAAGGGTAGTTCGGTGTAATTCTTAAGGGTCATAGCATTTTCAAAATGATAAATGAGCATTAGCTTCAATGTGAAGCCACCAGCTGCACTGGTCTCTGACAAGAGGGGTAGCCTGTCCTTTGAAGCTTTGAAGCAAGGCATTGACTTCTCCTCTCCAGCTATGGAAGTCCTAGATACCTATAGGTGTCTTCCTACAAGAGGCTGTTTTGTCTACATTGAAAATCTGTTGTTTAGTGCAACCACGTTTATTAATACTCTCAGCAAGATCTTCTGGAAATACTGCAGCGTCTACATTAGCATTTTCTGCTTCATCTTGAACTTTCAGGTTATGGCCACTGCTTCTTTCCCTAAACATCATGAACCAACACCTTCTGCAGCTTTCAGCTTTTCCTCTGCAGCTTCCTCACTCTCTCAGCCATTGTATAGTTGAAAAGAGCTGGGGCCTTGCCCTGGAAGAGGCTTTGGTTTACGGGAATGTTGTGGCCAGTCTGACCTCTCTAGACCACGAAACCTTTCTCCACATCAGCAGCAAGACTGTTTCACATTCTTGCCATTTGTGTGTTCACTGGAGGAGCATTTTTAATTTCCTCTGAGAACTTTCCCTTTAACATCCACAGCCTGCCTAGCTGTTTGGCACAAGAGGCCTAGGATTCAGCCTGTCTCAGCTTCCGACATGCCTTCCTTACTAAGCTTAATCATTTCTGGCTTTTGATTTACAGTGAGAGACACGTGACTCTTCCTTTCATCTGAACACGTAAGATACCATTTTAGGGTTATTAACTGGCCTAATTTCAATATTGTTGTGCTTCAAGTAAGACCTGAGGAGAGGGAGGGAGCCGGGGAATGGCCTGTCAGTGGAGCAGTCAGAACACCCGCAGACTTCCTCAGTTAATTTTGTCATCGGATACGGCAGGGACTGTGGGTCCCTGAAACAGTTATGATAATAACATCAAGGGTCACTGATCATAGATAGACATAACAGATACCATAGTAATGAAAAATTATCAGAATTACCAACATGTGACAAATGCTGTTGGAAAAATGGTGCCAACAGACCTGAGAGGCCAGGGTTGCCACAAACGTTCAATTCGCAAAAAACACGAAAAGGAAGCAAATGCCATAAAACCGAGGGATGCCTGTGCTCAGCTCCTCACCTAGGTATCAAAGCCTTGTCTACATCACGTGAGTGTGGTGGTTCCAGTTTTATGAGGTGAAAATTACGATTCAGAGAATTTCATCAATGCCCAAGTCCCATGGGCAGAGAATATAGCCAAGCCTGGCTGAGTTCAGGCCACCTTACCCTGCACTCCTGCCCTGAACAAAATGTGCTCTGCTGTACCCCACAGACCTCAGGTGTAAAAAAACACTAACTTCTGAGAGTTTATGTACGTTGCTCCTGGGTCTTCTGGGGAGAGGCGTTGGAGATGTGAACATTTTTAATGCTTTGTACTTTGTTTCATCTCAAGGAGATACTTCAGCCACTGCTATGCATTTTTCTCTATAGTGAAAGATTTTAAATACAGCGAAGGATCACAATGTTTGTGGTTTTATTAACACATGCTCCTAACTCCAAGCACCAGTGACATGAGTAATGCTGCTGTTAATGAGAAAAGAGTCAGGATTATGTCTGCAAACAGTTGTGCTGGGTGCTCAGTCGTGTGGACCCATTGCCTGTCACTAAAACTAACAGCCACCACCAACCAAATCAGGAAGCTGTTTTTCCTAGTCTCGGCCCTAAATCCTGCTCTCTCTTTCTCTCCCTCTTTCTCTATTTCTCATGTGAACATTTTTTTCGACTATTAAATTATGTAGAATGGACACCAAAATTATTTATCTTTGAAACTGCACTTGATAAACATTTTCACTATGTCCATTTAAAATTTGAATATATTTCCCTTTCATAAATTTTTATTTATAAAATGTTCTGACACACATACAGACACAGACATGTACACACACACAGACACAGAGATGTACACACAGACATACACACACAGACGTACACATGGATACACATACACACAGAGACATACATACAGACACACACATTTCTTTGCAGTTGGCCCGATTTCATTATTTCATCAAGGAAAAAACATCGCCTGCCTTTCCTCTTACAGTGGACTTAGAACTGAGCTATTCCTTTAAGTTAAAAATAAAAACACCCTGACTACTTTCCACAGCCATGCACCCACCTTATGTTTTTTCCTCTGGGTACAATTATGACTCCAAGAGCCTTTAGAACATTTAGTTCCCTTCATGAAGGTTGTTTTCTTGAGGGTCAGTGCGTGGGGAGGAGGACAATTTATCGGAGTGAACATCTTCGTTTAAACACATACCAAGGCCGAGGTAACCGACTGGAGGGGAGATGCTGGGTGGGAAAGATCAGAAAGCAGTGCTGTTTGTGTGATATAAAGTCCAGAAATCAGGAAATTCTGGCTAAACTATAGTTCGATTTTATTGCTTAGAATTTAACATGTTCTTCATTGTTTAAAGTCAGTTTCAGCCAGAAAATGTATGCTGTTACAAGAGTGAAACCAGGTTAATTGCGTATTTATTGGAATTTGTAAACATTTAGATGGAAATTGCCTCTGTTCAGTGAAAAATTATCCAATAACCCGTTTCTTTTTCATAATAGTTCACACGTGAGAGGTCATTTATTATCTGTGGAATAAGATGAGTAGGTGACAAAACATAAGGTCCTGATGATTGAATTTCAAAGTCCAACCGTCTGAAAAAATTTAACACCAGTTTCCTGACTTCTCAGAACTGCTATAAATTTGAAGAAATGTAATGATGATTACAGCAAATTAGTGATTTCAAATCTTATAAAAACAGCATCTTATGAAAACCGAAGTTGATAACCACTGACACTCACACAGCACCTGTTTGCACTCAGTCACTCAGGTTGGTCTGACTCTGCAACCCACTCAGGCTTCCCTGGCGGCTCAGATGGTAAAGCGTCTGCCTGCAATGGGGGAGACCTGGGTTCAATCCCTGGGTCAGGAAGATTCCCTGGAGAAGGAAATGGCCACCCACTCCAGTACCCTTGCCTGGAAAATCCCACGGGCAGAGGAGCCTGATAAGCTACAGTCCACGAGGTCACAAAGAGTCGTACGCGACTGAGTGACTTCACTTTCACTTTCACTTCTGCAACCCACTGGACTGTAGCACACCAGGCTCCTCTGTCCATGGGATTCTCCAGGCAAGAATACTGGAGTGGGTTGCCATTCCCTTCTCCAGGGGATCTTCCCCACCCAGGATCGAACCTGGGTCTCCCGCAGCTCCTGCATTGCAGGCAGATTCTTTACTGCTGAGCCATCCGTACACCAGAAGTTGTTGATAAAAGTATTGCTTGATTCTCTCAAGAAGCCCCCCAAAATAAGTAGCAGTATTTATCCTTTTTTAAACAGAAAAAATGAAAAAATGAGTCCCAGAAAGCTAACTCCCCAACTGAAGTGAGCAAGCTAAGCCAAAGGGCCAGAATTCACACACAGGCTGGCTATTTTCAATTCCCGTGTACCTAGTCATTAAAAGATGCTTACTCCTTGGAAGAAAAGCTATAACCAACCAAGACAGCATGTTAAAAAGCAGATACATTACTTTGCCAACAAAGGTCAATCTGGTCAAAGCTATGGTTTTTCCAGTACTAGTGTATGGATGTGAGTTGGACTATAAAGAAAGCTGAGTACCGAAGAACGATGCTTTTGAACTGTGGTGTTGGAGAAGACTCTTGAGAGTCCCTTGGACTGCAAGGAGATCCAACCAGTCCATCCTAAAGGAGATCAACCTTGAATATTCACTGGAAGGACTGCTGCTGAAGTTGAAATTGCAATACAACTGTATATGTTGTCTGTAAACATTCTTGTGTTACATCATTTCAGGATATTTCTTTTTGGCCAAATA
The DNA here is from genome assembly GCA_024291935.2 of Okapia johnstoni. Lineage (NCBI taxonomy): Eukaryota > Metazoa > Chordata > Mammalia > Artiodactyla > Giraffidae > Okapia > Okapia johnstoni. The sequence goes on along the minus strand of CM044321.1, from coordinate 4,013,105 downwards.
AAAAGTGTAGATGGAGCAAGCCAACATATCATCAGAACAGTGCAGAAAATTCTCTGAGGTTGCATATCATTCATCGTCAATGATTCTCTTCCTGTTTGAGTCAAAGCTCCAGTCCCTCTCTATAAATCTTTCATTTTACAAATCACAGATGCTGTGTACTTCCACACAGACTGTCACCTGTGTGTAATATTTTCCCCCAATATTTCTTGTAGAAAAAGAGTGACCATCTTCCTCCCTAGCAAGCAATGTAGTTGCTCCCAAATCCTGCAGTTCTGACTGACTGTGAATCAGGCTACACCTGCTTTTGCCTTAATTTCTCCTTAGAGTCTGGTAGTGTTGAGGCAGTCTGTCACAGACCAGACTCTTCATTAGAGCTGCACTTTATCTGATATTTGTAGAGGTGCTGGAGAAGATTCTTGAGCCCCTCAGACTGCAAGGAGATCAAACCAGTCAATCATAAAGGAAATCAACCCTGAATATTCATTGGAAGGACTGATGCTGAAGCCAAAGCTCCAATACTTTGGACACCTGATGGGAAGAGCCAACTCATTGGAAAAGACCCTGATGCTGGGAAAGATTGCGGGCAGGAGAAGTGGGTGACAGAGGATGAGAGGGTTGGATGGCATCACCGACTCAATGGACATGAGTTTGAGCGAACTCCAGGAGATAGTGAAGGACAGGGAAACCTGGTGTGCTGCCATCCATGGGGTCGCAAAGAATGGGACACGACTTAGTGACTGAACAACTCTATGTCTAGCACTGTGCCTTGATCTATGAAGAGTTACCAAATGGATTAATTGTCGCAGCTAAAAATGTTCAAGACACAAGGTGTGTAAAAATCCCTTCCAAGAAAGATGTTTGGTAAACACCATGCCTGCCAAGAATGTTTAAACATCATTATGAATGAATTTGGGCCTTCTGATCAAATAGTTTTGATGGCCACTTTAAGTTAAAATTTGAGCACACTGTTTTTCTGAAATGTCTTCTCCATAACATCATTCAACTTTGCATAGTACTGGTGATTTTCACGTCTTCATAGACAAGAATGTAGGTATAACTGAAACAACCAACGTCCCCCCACAGCCAATACATGCGAGATTTACATGATGAGATTGACAGCGGAGTGGAAAAGAACACCTAATGGAGAGATTAGAGCCCTTCAAGCGACAAGGTTCTGAGAGACGCTGTGAGCAGTGTCACTTATTACTTGTGACGGGTTGAAGAAGTGCATTTATTTGCACTTAGATTACTTATTTGCGCTTCAGTTAGTAGTTTCAACTTCACAGAGTTTTAGGAAGGATAAAAGAACCGTATATATGTAAGGTAAAATAAAACACAATAAAATCGAATAAGAGTTTGCTAATGTTATGTGTTGGCAATGGCAGCTGTTTCATAATGTAAGCTCTTTATGTATAACACACTGGCAGAAAGAATGGATTGCCTTTTTTTATTGAATATTAACTTGATCGTTCCACCAACATCTACAAAGTATTATGTGAAGGGCCTGGGCCACATATATTAGTAAAAAGGAGTGGTACCATAGTTTATCAACCTGTATTTTTTGGTTAATTTGGCTAAACAGTTATATCAATGAAGGTTAATCTCAAAGAAGGTTAATGGCAGCCACAATCTATTATTGAGCTTCCCAGGTGGCTCAGTGGTAAAAAAAAATCCACCTGCCAATGCAGCAGACACAGGATAATCGGGTTTGATCCCTGGGCCAGGAAGCTCCCCTAGAACAGGAAATGGCAACCCACTCCAGTATTCTTGCCTGGGAAGTCCCATGGACAGAGGAGCCTGGCACGTTACAGTCCATGGGGTCACAAAAGAGTCAGACAAAAAAAAAAACAACAAAAAACAGAGTTGGACACAACTGAGTGCACACACACAAGGAACTATATTATGGGAAATAGTCATCTCAGATCAATACCAGCCATGATGGTGGGGACCGTGCGCTGCTGGAGAAGGCCCTCTGTCCCTGGGGACAGGGAATTGTCATCCTGTTGGCCTGGTGATAAAGAGAGTGTGGGATCCTTTCTCTTGCTGAGGGCCACACAACACCTGCAGCATAATTGGTACTCAACGTCTGTTTGTATTGGAAAAGTGCTTCATGTAACTGTTATTATTTGTCCAGGGAGGCCTTTAGCTCAGCTGCCAACCTTTGCATCGCACAGTTCAGGAGAGCAGGGCGAGGAGCCCACAGAGGCTTTGGAGTGCGTGAGAAATTCGGGGGAAGGCTTGTTTACCAGGGAAAGCAAAGCTCCCCCAGAAAAGGCAGCAGACTGGACTGGTGAACGTCTACAGTTTTATTCCTGGTGTTAAATCAATTCCCCTCGCTGCACCCCGACTCTGGGAGCAGAGATCATTAAGAACACATTCAAGTGCTTAATTAGGTTTTGGAGGAGGTTTCTCCATTCACATTAATTAGAGTCTCTCTGGGCTCCAGGAAGCTCGTTTGCCAGGTAGGGGTTTCCCAAGGTCACTCATCTTCCTGTTGCTGCCTCAGAGTCCAAACTGAGCTCCCAATCCATGCAAGACAGAAGCAAAAGCACAGGAGCACAGTTCCTCTTGGTGACGGGAGATTTGGCTCGTTATAGGAAAGGCTTTCCGCTTATGATTTTGCCCTTGAGAAGGAAGATACTGATGGTTACCCTGAAAGAATGTGCTGCTGCTAACTGCCTGGGGCTAACCTGTCTTGGAGAAACGTTAAAGTGAATGTGAAAGTCACTCAGTCGTGTCTGACTCTTTGTGACCCCATGGACTATACAGTCCATGGAATTCTCCAGGCCAGAATACTGGAGTGGGTAGCTGTTTCCTTCTCCAGGGGATCTTCCCAACCCAGGGATCGAACCCAGGCCTCCCACATTGCAGGTGGATTCTTTACAAGCTGAGCCACAAGGGAAGCCCAAGAATACTGGTGTGGATAGCCTATCCCTTCTCCAGCAGATCTTCCTGACCCAGGAATTGAACCGGGGTCTCCTGCATTACAGGCGGATTCTAGAAGCAGCCTTCTATTTCTATGGATAGAAAAAATTTTTCATGAGTATGTTAATTTTATTAGGCTGAGCCCTAATTGAGCCAAATTTATTAGGTTGAGTCTGGTATTCAACTATTTTGATCTATAAACATGGCAACTTCATATGGTTCAATCTAATAAGCTACAAAGTCTAGATTTTAAGCGAAGAAGAACTTCACTGCAGCACCAACTCCTCTCCTTTATCTCTATATGACCTTGATTTTCAAAAGCTTTTCTGTATCTGTGCCTGTGGACTAGAAGCACAGAATAAGGTCAGCAACTTTATCTTTGGTTGCCTGTTGCGGTGAAAAAGCCTTTGAGTCCTTTTTGTGTGAATATATTGACATTCTTGTATCGACTTTCATAGGTCGGTGTGTCTTCTCTTTGGGGTGTTACTTATTTATTTATTTTTGCCCTTCAGTGTGGAAGGAACAGTAGGATGAAGTAGGAAAATTACAAACTTTAAGGTGATAAATATTTATTGCATGCCTAGTGGGTACTGTGAGAAATACAAAGGAGACACGAGGAAGAAAAATGAAAGGGGACTAGAGAGAGAGATAAGAACGGGGTGAAAGAGAAAGATGCCAGCAAGACTGGGGAGTGGAGGAAAAGAACCGTTGAGGGCACCTTAATACTGAGACCCTGTGATGGCTGTGGGTAGTCCTACATTCAAGGGTCTGCAATTTACCAAGTGAAAGCTAAGTAGCATGTATATTGAAATGGAAAATCGGCAAATGTAGTTTCTATAAAAATATTTGCCCAGGGCAGCATAAAGAGGGGATTACAAAAACGAATATGAGATCTAAGGCTGTCCATCCAATACAAAAACTCTTTCAATAACAATCTCCATATTCCCTTGGTTATTGGAATATTTTTGTCTGTGCTAGTCAACTGTCTTCTACCATCTGAATGATCTTAAATGTTACCCAGGTATAATTTGCTGGAAAATAGTGAGTGGTCCAGATTGTGGCTTTCTTAATGGCTCACATGATCAGTGTTTTTTCCCTGCCGTGCTGTGTATAACTGTGCATATTTGAAGTTGCATTAATGTTAGACTGACAAAATTGCCTTTACATGGAAGAGTTCCATATTAAAAAAACAAATCTATGCCCTATGTTTTTAACTTTGCTCTTCGGCATTGCTACAACCAACTGCATTTTGTTCTTATTTTGCTCTTTGAGGGCTTCTGAGTATAATATACAAAAACAGTTTTGGAGCTGTGCAGAAACGTTTCCTTCAAGAGACAGCTGTTAACTTTTGCTGTGATTTTGGGCACCAAAGCTGGTCTGTGTGCTTAAAGTGTTAAAGGGTTAGCAGCTCAGGTGTACCTGACTCTTTGCAAGTCTATGGACTGTAGCTGGCCAGGATCTTCTGTCCATGGGAATTCTCCAGGCAAGAATATTGGAGTGGGTAGCCATTCCTTTTTCCAGGGGATTTTCCTCACCCGGGGATCAAATCTAGGTTTCCTGCCTCATAGGTGGATTCTTTAATGTCTGAGCCATGCATTTAAAGAGCAACCCAAAATCATATGCTGTGGCATCAAGGTAGAGGAGAAGGAGAATGGAAAATACTAGGTGCTCTTCAAAAGTCTTTCACATTTTCAGCCTCACTGATGTCTACAGACAGTATCCCTGACAGCAGAGGAGTTTTGATGCTTTGTCACACGTGCGAGCAAACATTTTTAAACAATTTTGTTTCTTTTTATTTTCTAATAATAGAGTTCAAAATGGATGGGTGTTCCTAGTGTGTAGGAAAAACCATGAAAGTTGGGGCACTGACCATAAGCAAGCTTGATGAAGCCATTTGATCTAAATTTAACATCTGCAAACAAGGCCTGGGGAGAATGCAGTGATCTGTACGTCAGTTCTACAAAGCACAGCCATCTCCTCCTTGGCAGTCAGCGTTTGCGTGAGCACTTGGAAACAAAGCCCAGACAGTGAGATGGGTGAGGGCAGGCCCTGCCACTCCCACCGTCTGTCTGCCTGGCATCCACATTAGAGGACTGACAGATGGACAGTTCAGAAGAAGGGGGACCGCGGAGCTAGACAGGAGGGCTGTCTCACCGTAAGAAGGCTGCCTTGACTGTGGTCTTCTTGACACTCAGATGGCATCTTCCATGTTACAGAGAGTTCTAGAGACCTCAGATACGGGAGAGCGGGGAAACAGCGATGCAGTCTTACAGGTTCCTTCTGCCTCTGAGAGTCCGTGCTATTTTACCCTAGCACAGCCCCGAGACCCAGAAGGCACCTGGATGTGCCATCTTCATCACACATGTCTCTGAAGGTCTTCCTCAGTCTTTCAAACAGGGCCACAAAAGGGGCTCGTCTCCAGGATACATACCGATGTGATAAGTTCACATTGCCAGATGTGGACTTAAAAGCCAGGAAAGTCCATTTATCTGAATAATGTTTCTCACTCATCAGTGATGAAAGGACAAAGGCACTTTCCTGGACTGGATGCAGAGTAGTCAGAGGGCTAAAATCCCAGGCAAAGACGCCGTGCGTAGTTCCCGGAAAACTCGTAACATACAGGATAAAAGGAACCTATGTCTTTTGAGACTTGCTCTTTTCTCCGTTATTGTTCTAGAGGCTTTATACACTGTGGCTGAGAGCATCCTCTGTAGAATTCCATTTAGTAGGTACTCTTGTACCCCATCTTCAGAGATGAAGGCACTGGGACCAAGAGAGGTTAAGTAACTTGCCTGAGATCACATGGGTAGGTGGCGCTGGAGCAAGACTTTGACCCCAAACAGACCAGCCTCAGAACCTGTGCGCTTCTCTGCCCTGATATGTGGCTTCTCTTTTGGAGGGTGTTTTAAGTCCACAGGGAAGCTTTTTAGTTAAGAACAAACATACAACTAAAACAGTTGGGAAAAAGTCTGCTTTAATTCTGCATTTTGAGTTAAGTATCAATAGAAAGATAGAGATTCATCTCCATATCATATTTGGAAACCTCAAATCAAGAAGATTGCGTTGACTTGGAAGAAACATGGAAATATGAGCACAGGGAAAGATGAGACACTGTGATAAAGTCAGGACACAGCTAAAACCCAAGGCAAGAGGGTTTCCCGGTCATCTACAGCTCGTGTTATTGTCTCTTTCTAGTGAGAAAAGATGACAAGTTAAAACAAGATGTATTTGTAGTCCGCCGTATCTGAAAACAATGAACCATTTAGAAGCAAACAGAAAGTGTACAGCATCCATAATCCATAGCGTGGGCCCACGGATTCTCAATTCAGTTCAATCTTCAACAGATTTTGAGATAAAGGGCCTTATTGGGTATTCACATACATAACAGAGTGGAAAATATCTCCAACAGACAATTGCAGCCAAAATTTGGGGGCACAAAAAAGGACAAAAATACCCGTCAGTGGTTTGCTTACAGAGTTCCGAAGGTGTGTTTCTGTCTGCCTCTGTCTGCTGTGTGTTACATAAGCGGATCCCGGGCAGTAAGAGCAGAACAACAATCAATACGACTAAATCGAATTCAGTGCCTAAACTGAATTCTACGCGTCTACCACCACACAAGGGCAGAGAGACAGGGTGAGGGAGAGAGGGGGAAGGCTCCCATTAACACACACGCAGAGTGATGTTTACTTCCAACACACACCATCAAACAGCAAAGGGAACAACAATCTTATCGTCCTATATAATAAAAAAAAAAGCATGGAAGTAGACTTATAGAATCATAGCCCTCACTTTAGAAACTACTTCTGCATCCAACAATCTACCCAATGAAAGAGTCATTTCCTCTGCACCTTTTTTTTCCTTAAAAGTCTTTGTCTAAAAATTATTTGTCATCCAAAAATCCGTACTTTTTTTTTTTAACAGTGAAAGGAAAATTGACTGCAGAGGTATTTCAAAATGTGACAAGTAGAATAAGCATAATTGGAAAGAGTTTAATTCAGCAAATGTGCATCAGACAACTAGCAAATCACTTTTAAAAGTTGTAATTCATTCTCAAACTAAATGAAGAAAGACACAATGATTAAGAATATAGTCTATTGGTAAGATGTCAAAAAATAAGAGTTACGACATAACACTACAGATGATAGAACACATCATCTCACGGCACCACACGAGCTTTTTCTATTGTTGCATTCCTTTCATTACACTGCTATTTGAATTATGAAATTATCAGATGAATTATACGAGGAAAGGACAGCATGAGAAATAAAGAAGTATGTTGCTGGAAAACCTCTAATTTTCCAGTGCTATTTACATACAGTATGGGATCCAGTATTCTGAGTCTCAGACAAGAAATCAGACATCAGGGGCATTGTTATCTTTTCAGTGGAGCAAGCACAATTCAATGGAACTTCAGTGTGTTCCAGTTTTAAAGAGGCATAAACTGACATGCTCTTTCAAACACACTCTATCTTTCCTTCTTATATTTTTTTTAAAGAAAGCGAGTTTGCACCTGGTCAAAATCTAACGAAAAAGAAGACTTTCCCCGAGCTTTGGCGAGGCCTTTCTTGCGTTTAGGGAACCTGGTGACTTTCTGCATCTTCAGACACGAGACACCACCACCTGCACGGCAGAGTCTGTGCCAGCCGTGACCTGATTATCCTTTCACAAGGGGTAACGTGTCCTTGAGGTGGCAGGATTCTGTGTTCTCTGCTTTAATGAGGATGCCATTTTTATAAACATCAAAGCCTGGCTGGACAGCCAGCCTGGCGGGGCTCAGAGGTTCTGACCACCGGCCCTGTGCTCAGCAGCCGTCGGTCACGTGGAAAAGCGGCAGGTTGGGCTCCCTCGAGTCACCTGTTCTCCTTTGCAAGGGCTGCGTGGCCTTGAGAAGAGCCATCCCAAGCGACTGCCCCCGAGTCCCTGCCACTGTGTCCAGACAGCAATTCGGCAAAAAAAGAAAAGAAAAAAAATAAGCTCTCTATTTGTCTGCTTTAAAATTTTAAATGTTTTACAACATGGTTAGTCTTAAGAACTGGCCTGTAACATGCCTGTTTTGGGCAATTACTGATTGACAATCACCAGCAGGACTGACTGACACCCAGAAACCCTTCATCCAGCTTCAGAAAGAGCTGATGACTCGATGACTCTAATGCCTGGAGGCCTCCCCCTCGTCTCTGCTTCCTTCATCCCAAAGATGCTCTTATCCAAGGAACCCCCACTCAGCCTTCATCTGAATGTGGAAGACTGAAAATCTCCATGCCTGATAGTATCATAGTGCATTAGTCAATTAAAGACCAAAATATACAGAAAAAGAAAGTGAAGAAAAGCCAAGTGTTAAAAATGGGACACACAAAAGTCTCCACTGAATTGTGCTTTCTAAATTTAATATAGAAGAGTGGCCCTAATGTCTAATTTCTCATTTGAGACTCAGAGTACTGGATACCAAACTTTAGTCCACACCACTGGAAAACTGAAGATTTTTCAGCAACATACTACTTTATTTCCATCACTGTCCTATCCTCATGTAATTTGTAGAGTAAGTTTACCAGAAATCAGTAAGCAATATCCATTGTTGGAGTGCACTTCCCTCCTATTATTGAATAATTCCTGAAAGTAGTTAATTAATATACACTTACTAACAATTCCTCTTTGTTAAAAAGAGTAAAATACAGAAATCCAAGTTTCTGAACACATATTTTTCAAAAAAATATACTGCATTTGGTGCAAAGTAATTGGTTGTGATGATTCAAAGAAGCACCGTTTTCAAGAATGCTTTTAATCAAATATTTTTCAAAGAATTATGACAGAATTATATGGAATCATAAATGATGGTGCTTGTGTGTGTGCTAAGTCACTTCAGTCAGGTCTGACTCTTTGCGACCCTATGAACTGTAGCCCATCAGGCTTGGTGTCCATGGGATTCTCCAGGCAAGAATACTGGAGTGGGTTGCCATATCCTTCTCCATGGGATCTTCCAGACTCAGTGATTGAATGAGCCTCTTACAATTACTGCATTGCAGGTGGGTTTGTTACCACTAGCACCATCTGGGAAGACCCCATAAATGATAGAGGTTGACAGTATTTTCTTCAATTAATACTCCTAAAAAGCCCTGGTTAACCCCACCACCTATCATGCTTTGAAGACACGGGAGCTTTCCTCACTTGTGGATACCATTGTAGAGAACGATGCCATCTTACAAAGAGAAGGCACTCCCAAAGAACTGCACACACCTCAGAGGACTTCTGTCTCCTGACAGGGCTTGCAAGCAGCTCCGTGTCCGCCGCCCCCTCTTCCTCTGACCTCGGTCCAGGTCCCCTCTGCCCAAGACGGCAGGAAAGACGGCACAGACAGAAGTCTCCACAGCCTGCTGGGGCGGGGCGCTCTCTGCCCCGGGCTGGAGTTGGCACCAGGTCCCGGCAGCCTGTCTGGTGCCTGACGGGCATCTGCCGAAGGACACAGAGAAGGATGCGGGAGGGCCAGAAAGGGCCCGTGGGAGGCCGCAACTCTTTGGGCGTCCCAACCCGGGAGCTTCCGTGCTCTCTGCAGAGGAGGCGGGCTCAGATGCCCTGAGCGCTTGGCCCTGGCCTGAAGTCAGCGTCTTCTCCGGACGAGAAACCACCGGAAGTCAGCGCAGACTCTGGTCATGGTGAAGGAGAAGGAAAGCATGGCTCCTCTCCCTGGCTCAGCCCAGAGGGCAGCAGACCGCAGACTCCCAGGCCAGGAGCTCAGAACGCACGGTATCTTCATGGTGAAAACAGGGACACACACACAAAGTGGTGTGCTTCTCAGTGCTACACAGCAAATTAGTGACACGCAGGCTGCAGAAGCCATCTCTCCATTCAGTAGTTTATGTATTCCTGGGACATATTATGTAGTATATGATATATTTTATATTCTTGCGACATGTTATTTATATATATATATATATATATACACACATTTTTCCCCCCTTGGGACATATTTACACACATATATATATATATTTCCTCTCTGTTAATCTTTCTTGATTATCTTATGAGACATTATGATAAACACTGCTTCCCTGGTGGCTCAGATGGTAAAGAATCAGCCTGCAATGCAGGAGACCCAGGTTCCATCTCCGGGTCGGGAACATCCCTTGGAGAAGAAAACAGCAACCCATCCCAGTATTTTTGCCTGGGGATTCCCATGGATGGAAGAGCCGGGCGGGCTCTAGTCTACGAGGTCACAAAAGAGTCTGACACTACTGGGTGCGGAACACAAGATGCCTTTAAAGCATGTGTTTGGTAAGTGCTTATCTATCACCATTTGTATTACAAAGGAGGTGCCTGACATGAAGCTACCAGCATTTTTTATTCAGACCACACTGACTACATCACCTGTGCTTTAGGAAATAGGCAAAGAGAGCCAGCCACATCTGAGGTAGGAATCTATAGCACATTTCTGTGTCACAGCACATTTTTAAGAATTCTCTGAGAATATAAATTGGATTTTTTTTTTTTTGGTTAGTATGTTAGAATGTGGTTTCAAAGTTTCAAGTGTTTACATCTAAAAGAGGAAACTCTAACTAAAGATATCCTTTGGTTCACTCACTTTTTTAGACTGAACTCTTGTGGAAAAGGAGTGAGTTGGAAGTAAAGGCGTCATCACATAACGATGTCTCAGAATGGTTAACGGAAACTCTTTCCCAAATCTTCCTCTGCTGATGAAGCCACCAGAAGACCATTCCCGCCTGAATCACTCTTCCTGGCTCTGTGATCACTGCATATTGAGTTCTCACCCACCCCATCTTGCTTTAGTTCCTCATCTTCATACCTACTTATGAGTTTTATTCAACACAGAAATTCTTTGCAGATGGCCCTTTATTTTATCAGCTATAAAACTATGAGTATAAATTTAATCAAGTAGTGTGAACACATAATCTATGATCATTTAAGAGTGGGATTACAGGTGTTAATCCTCTCAGTGAGGGATAAAATCCACTTGTATAAATAACCTGGATGTTTATTTATGAACAACAACATATGAATCCTTATAGAGGAGACACAAACCACAAAATGTTTATTTTGTTATGGCAGAAAAAAGAAAAGCTTCTGTGCTTATTTAGAAGCTTAAAGTAATTAGCCTCCAACTAAAATAAATAAATTAATTAAAAAAAATAAATATAAAATGTAGCTAAATAAGGGCTTCCTAGGTGGCGCTAGTGGTAAAGAACCTGCCTGCCAATGCAGGAGACACAAGAGACAAGAGTTCAGTCACTGGGTCCGGAAGATCCCTTGGAGGAGGAAATTGCAACCCACTCCAGTATTCTTGTCTGGAGAATGCCACGGACAGAGGAGCCTGGTGGTACATAGGGTCACAAAGCGTCGGGAATGACTGAAGTGACGTAGCGCACACATGCACGTAGCTAAATAAATTTTGGGAAAGGAGTCCGTCAAGGCTGTATATTGTCACCCTGGTTATTTAACTTGTATGAAGAGTACATCATGAGAAATACCGGGCTGGATGAAGCACAAGCTGGAATCAAGATTGCCGGGAGAAATACCAATAACCTTAGATATGCAGATGACACCACCCTTATGGCAGAAAGCGAAGAACTAAAGAGCCTCTTGATGAAAGTGAAAGAGGAGAGTGAAAAAGTTGGCTTTAAGCTCAATATTCAGAAAACTAAGATCATGGCATCTGGTCCCATCACTTCATGGCAAATAGATGGGGAAACAACGGAAACAGTGAGAGACTTTATTTTGGGGGGCTCCAGAATCACTGCAGATGAGGGCTATAGCCATGAAATTAAAAGATGCCTGCTCCTTGGAAGAAAAGCTATGACCAACCTAGACAGCATATTAAAAATAGAGATATTACTTTGCCAACAAAGGTCCGTCTAATGAAAGCTATAGTTTTTCCAGTAGTCATGTATGGATGTGAGAATTGGACTATAAAGAAAGCTGAGCACTGAAGAATTGATGCTTTTGAACTGTGGTGTTGGAGAAGACTCTTGAGAGTCCCTTGGACTCAAGGAGATCCAACCAGTCCATCCTAAAGGAGATCAATCCTGGGTGTTCATTGGAAGGACTGATGCTGAAGCTGAAACTCCAATACTTTGGCCACCTTATGCAAAGAACTGACACATTGGAAAAGACCCTGATTCTGGGAAAGATTGAAGGCAGGAGGAGAAGGGGACAACAGAGGATGAGATGGTTGGATGTCATCACTGACGTGATGGACATGAGTTTGAGTAAGCTCTGGGAGACGGTGATGGCCAGGGAAGCCTGGCATGCTGCAGTCCATGGGGTCACAAAGAGTCGGACAGGACTGAGTGACTAATTGAACTGAAGTAAATTTTCAATGCATCTTTATGGGGACCAACATGATTTCCTTAGAATTTAATTAGACTATAATGGAACTTCAATACCCTTCCTCCTCTGTACCATTATGGTGTTTTACTGAATGATCCTGATTTCATTTTTGGTTTTGTTCTATGATTAGCACAGGTTAGAGCAGTTCAGAGATGGAAGGGGCTCTAGAGAAGCAGGGTTAGAGATCAGAATGCCTGGTTTCCTCCTGAAATGCCCTCTTTACGGGTATGTACTCTCCATCTTAGATTAAACACATTGACTGATTCACTTAGACTTGAATTACCTGCACCAAAGAAGTTTTAATATTTCTCTTACTGCCCTAAACATTCTTCCAGCTCTGATATTCTGTGGTTGGTTGAAGCACACGGTCAGCAGAGCCAAAAGTATAGTGTTTATGTGTGTGTTAGTCACTCAGTCGTGTGCAACTCTTTGTGACCCTGTGGACTGTAGCCTGCCAGGCTCCTCTGTCCATGGGATTCTTCAGGCAAGAATACTAGAGTGGGTTTCCATTCCCTTCTCCAGGGGATCTTCCAGACCCAGGGATCAAACCCCAGCCTCCTGCTTCGTGGACAGATTCTTTACCATTTGAGCCACCAGGGAAGCCCTTATAGTGTTTATGCTGTGCTATACCGTGCTTAGTCACTCAGTCGTGTCTGACTCTTTGTGACCCCATGGACCGTAGCCTGCCAGGCTCCTCTGTCCATGGGATTCTTCAGGCGAGAATACTGGATGGGTTGCCATGCCCTCCTCCAGGGGATCATCCCAACCCAGGGATAGAACCCAGGTCTCCCTCATTGCAGGCAAATTCTTTACTGTCTGAGCCACTAGGGAAGCCCACGAATACTGGAGTAGGTAGCCTATCCCTTCTCCAGGGGATCTTCCTGACCCAGGAAGCAAACTGGAATCTCCTGCATTTCAGACAGATTCTTTACCAACTGAGCTACCAGGGAAGCCCTGTAGTGTCTATAAACCATGGTAATTCTCAATACTTTTGATACCAGATGTGAAGACTGGCTGAGCTTCAAAGTGCCACTGGAGTCCTGGCTGATCATTGTCCAGTTACAGCATCTCCATCAGACTAGGATGAGAGGATAAAGGCATCCGGAATGCTTGGTATTAGTTTGAAATTATGACCTGCAGGTTTAATAAGCACAGAGGAGACTTCTCAATAAAAAAGGGAATCCTTTTCAGCTCCTACTAGCCACTCACCAGCTCTGTGACATATGCTTGATTGTTACTGTCTCCGTGGCTCAGTCTCTTCCCAGGTATAAGATGGGTTACTCATGACATGCTGCTCATTGGTTGTGAGGATTTCATGGTTAATGCAGGAAAAGTCCTTAAAACCGTGTCTGGCATCAGATACCCATCTCTGTGTTGTTCTTCCCCCTGCAATGCGGGAGACCTGGGTTTGATCCCTGGGTTGGGAAGATCTTCTGCAGAAGAGAAAGCCACCCACTGCAGTATTCTGGCCTGGAGAATTCCATGGACTGTATAGTCCATGGGGTCACAAAGAGTCGGACACGACTGAGCGACTTTCACTTCACTTTTGGAATGCTGACACAAAGCCAGGCTCTGTGACTGCATATAGGGTCCCGGAAATGTCTTTTAGTGATCGGGACACCGGGTTTCTTTGCCTGCAGAATGGGAATATCTGTTTCACAGGCTTTATTGCTGTTGGTCAGGTGATGATCACGAAGCTGAAGAGCTGCCGCTGAGATGACGGGAGCTGAGGGAGTGCAGCACCGCCCCCCCCCCTTTTTTTCTGGGAAGACACAGCAGGCCTGGCTCGCTGAATCCCTGGCAGGAGATGCTGAGTGGGTCCAAACAGCACGCTGCCTGGGACGCGTGGGAGGGCCTGCTGACTCTGGAAGATCTGCAGAAATCTTATTTTCCAATTAGCACCGCTCTAGCTATTGACAGACCTCCAAATTCTTAAACCCTTGGCTGCACAGAACATTGAGTCACTCACCCCTACTTTTTAAATTGCTTCTAATTGGCCTTTCAAGTCCTTTCCTAGCTCACATTCCCAGCTCAGGGAAGTGCAGAAACGTACATTCAAAGCGGGCTCTGCCAGATCAGTGACTGATTCTTGATCAATGACTTTCTGGCTCTCAGCACGACCTGGCCGCCCCCTCACCCCCATCCTCCACTCATTCCCGCCAGAACCTGGCGGCCTTGCGGTGGAGGCCGCCAAGCACCCCTGCCGGGGAGGACCTCAGGCCTCTCTCTTCCAGGCTCTGCTCCAGGTGAGCTCCCGGCAGGACCTGTCAGCCCCTGACAACAAGGAGGAAACAAGGAGAAATAACAGAGGATGGCCAGACACCTTCAATAAGTTTTCTTTTACCTATTTTATGGAATAAAGCTGCCTTCTGCTTTTGGGCCAGTGGTAGGTTTCCTTCATAATGTTTAAACATGAATTTTTTTGAATATGTTTTGCATTTACATTTATTTTAATTAATTGATCCACATTAATTAACAAAGGATTCATAAATAATTCAAGCTTGGAGCCATGCGTACATTATTTATGTCTCTCCATTTAATCTAGCGACCCCTTTTGCTGTGTAGCCCCCTGGAAGAAGACTCCGTCTATGGATTCTGTCTCTTTAGATGTGAGACTTGAATGGGCTATATAACTCTCCTAAAAACACTGAATATGTCGGACAAAAAATGATCACCTAACTCTCTTCCAGCTTTTGCTCCATCAGCGTAAAGGCTCATGTTCCTCCCTCTCACAGTCATGCTTCCAAGGAACATCTAAAATACCTCCTTACCCCCATCACCACTCCCAGCTTTAGGCCCAGCCGTCCACTCCTGGTCACTCGCTCACGTCCTGGCCCACAGAGTCTTCACCGGATGGGCCAGGAGCAGGGTCCATAGTTCACTGCTCTCAGCTCTCGAGCCTTTGCTGTCCTCACATTGTGCTGGGACTCAGATCCCAGGGCCCACCTCTGAGACCTTGGCATCCTCTGACCCCTTCCTGCTCTCTGCCATTTGTTCCCCAGGTCTCTCTCCCTTGAATCTTCCGCCTTGGGCTTCTGTTCTCCAAAGAAGCTGAGCTCTTCCTGTATCTTACTACTTTATGTGCTAGATGCAACCTGCTCTGTCCCCCACCTCTCCCTTCTCCTTCCTCCTGCGACAGGGCTCCCGGATCATGGGGTGAGTTCAGCTCAACCACAACCCTCCCTGCCCTTGTTTCCTGTCACGGCCCCAGCTGGTTTCCTCCAGGGTCCTTGTCACTGTGTGTGCCAGTTACACCTTCATGTGCTTGATCACCCCATGAAGCTTTTGAAATGTGGTGTTGGAGAAGACTCTTGAGAGTCCCTTGGACTGCAAGGAGATCCAACCAGGCAATCCTGAAGGAAATCAACCCTGAATATTCATTGGAAGCACAGATGTTGAAGCTGAAGCTCCAACTCTTTGGCCACCTGATGCGAAGAGCCACATCATTGGAAAAAGACCTTGATGCTGGGAAAGATTGAGGGCTAGAGGAGAAGGGGATGACAGAGGATGAAATGGTTGAATGGCATCACCGACTCAATGGACATGAGTTTGGGTAAACTCCGGGAGATAGTGACGAACAGGGAGGCGCTGCCGTCCATGGGGTCCCAAAGAGTCGGACACGACTGAATGACTGAATAACAGCAGTCTTCCTCCAAATCCTGAGCCTATAAGACTCAGGCATCAGCCTGGGACTGAGCCTGGGTTCACTGACTGTCTAGCACCCAACTTAATGCTTTGGAGGGCTGTGAGCACTCACTGAACATGTTTTAAAGAAATGAATGGACAAATAATCACGCTGAGCATGTATAGAAAGAATCAGATTTTAGTTTTAAATCTAATGCTGAAAAATATCAGGTTGAACCATAGAAAGTAATTATTATTCTTTTAGGAAAAAAATAGTCAAATGTTGAAATTCCATGTGGTTCAACTTAATAGCTCTGCCATGGATACAGGTAGATAAAAATAATATCTCCTAGTGGACCAGACCTAACCTCAAGGAAACACAAAGATAAAAATGGTCAAAGGGTAGTAGTATCAAGGGTTCACCTTTCAGTCTCTAATACTTTTCTTGTTCTTGTAATATGATTCGTGATATTCATTTTAATGTTAAAACATCGAAGACCTGATTGTTATACTGATAGAGACATCTCATGAAATAAGTTAAAAGGATACAGCTTTGTTGAAAAAGAGAAAGAGCTAGAGAAGGGCCTTCTGATATTTAATGCCACCTTCCCTTCCAGTACCCTTATTTGTTTTAAAGCTTTAGTTTTATTTCTTTAAGCTACAGCCAGCACTGTATATATACAGGGCTGACAGTCAGGGATCAGGAATCCAAAGGATACTCTGTCATGGAGAGGAGATGAGACGATGTGATATCCTCTATGGCTCTCATGCTCTGGGTTCTGTGAGGCACTCAGTTTTGCCAAAGACACACTGTATTATTGAAGAGTATTTTACATTCATCCCCCTCCCAGCCCCCTCTTCCCTAATCCAATCACCGAGGAAAACTACTGGATAAAGCAATGCCAAGTGTTTCTGAAATCACAGAAATCAGGTTATCCTTGTGGATTACAGCAACGTTGCCTTTGGTAGTGAACTCATAAATTAAAAGGCATATCAAGGACTTAGCAACAATCTGTGCCATCCTTTTGTGTCACACTTTGCTGTATAATTTTCCCTCCACAGGAAGTCATTTCAAATCCTGCAGTAATGATCCCACTGTCAGTGTTGAGTCTTGCAGTGACGCTGCAAAAACCTGAGTCAGAACAAAGTTGTGACGTTGATAAAATAAATATTAATTGCTACGGTGATTTTGCTGGGAGAAGAGGTTACTTGTAATTTCTGACGGTCAAAGAAGAACACCATCAGTACAGTATTGTACATATTGTCACTTACAAGAGTTGTGTATTCACACTACTATTTATTATGTAAATACTATGTGAGCTTCATCATGGTGACCTAGTATCTTATGAGAATAGATCCATTTTTTTTTCCTATGAAAAAAAAAAAGAGATGGATAGGAATTGTAGACTTATGAAGACTGATTTGTTTGTCTTCAAGGGTAGATGTGTTTGTTACATTGACACAGATTCTTCATGTCAGAGGACAAATAGCCAGTGTTTTGGGAATATCCATGATCTGATTTTTACACATCTTTTGAGGCTTATCTTTCATCTCCCTTTCCTTTCATCTGAGAAGTTTTATTTCCATAGTTGACTCAAACACAGCCCTCATAGAAGAAAAGAATATTACTCTGCCTACATCATAGTGTTGTGATGAAAATACTGAAATACAGAATGTGGGTAGTATATGGGAAACCAATTAATAAATTATATATGTATTTCCAATTGTATTGTCATAAAGTCAAAGGAAAGACATACTCATCTCTGCCCACTAATTTTGTTTATCTTCAGTAGCTACAGAGTTGCCATTTGATCCTTACTGATAGCAGATAATAAGTATGTTCTCCTATTACTTATTTAACTAAGACCCAGAGGACAAGATGCTTCTTGTTATCTCTGACAGTCACAGAAGTCCACCATCAGCACTTTTTAATGTGTTAGCTGACCAGGACCATGATTACTTTGCAATTTAACACTAACTTTAATTTATAAAACATCTATTATAATAGCTGGAAACAAGTCTTTAATCTTGAGGTACCAGAATACAGAGGACGAGATGGTTGGAAGGCATCACCGACTCAATGAACAGGAGTTTGAGCAAATTCCGGGAGATGGTGAAGGACAAGGAAGCCCAGCGTGCTGCAGTCCACGGGGTTGCAGAGTTGGACACGACTGAACAACACCAACCAGACTAAAAGAGGCTGGTGGGACATGTCAGCATGGGTAATTCTGCTCCATTATGACTTTGTGACACTTAAAAGTCTGTTTCTAAAATTGGAAACAAATTAACAACTGTCTGTGAAATGAACAATAGCTATTTTTTCTTCACCTGAGTTACTTATGCCAAGAAAAACATGGTCTCCCTGTTGATCAGAAGCAAGCTATAGATTTATTGAAATTTTACAATTTACTTTTCATTATGTTTCTAGTAGTTAGTGAAATCCAGTCCCAAGTTTTATTTCATTTGCTTTTCAAAACATTAGACACAAAAATGCTTGTGCCCTGGATCATAAACGCTGTGTGCATCCAGGCTTCCTGTAACTGACAGAGCTTGCTCAGACTCACATCTCACCAGGCAAAGCTCTATTTTCAGGTCGATGCCTACTAATAATAATTTCATCTAATAATAAAGTCTTACTGTAAAGTGAATCCTAAGACAACCATTTAAATGATTTTATGCATTCATATGCTCACTTTGCTGTTCTTCTCCTTTGTATCTTTCCCTCAACATGTTTGCCATGAGAAGTTAAAATTGCATCAAATAGGAAAAAAAAAATTCAGTTTGCCTATCAGTCCATGCAGGAAGATCCCCCCCCCCCCCCAAAAGAATTGCCTCTCAAAAAGCGTTAAGATAAAGGGAATTCTTTCTTGGATATTCAGGCCAAATTAAGTCCCTCCCCCAGTTCAGAGGTTTTTGTTTCAGTGTGTCTGATTGCCAAATCCATGCATCCATGCCCCAGTCTGCCTTTCTCTGGAGGCCCAGCCCCACACCCTGAACGGAGCACAGACTTCCTCCTGGAGGAGCAATTAGCCCCTGAAAGGGGAACTCAGCACCTGGCACGCAGGATGCGCCGCCCTCCCCCGGGGCCAGTGTCTCCTCCCCTCAGCTTTGCTGACTTTGTTGGGACCTGGAGTGCCCTCCCACTCCGCCCACACATCTTTATCTCATTCTGCACAAACAGCAATACTGCACTTCACCAAAAGCCAGAGCATTTTGTACACTCTTGATCTGAGCATTTTAAAAAATTCATTTGAAAACACGCTTCAAGCAGAATGAAATATTTTTTTCTTGTAGATTTTCAGGTTGTAAGTATTCTTGCAACAAGAAAGACAAAAATCATTTTCTTTACCCTTCAAAGCCCAGCTCTTTCCTGGCTTATCTTCAGCCCATACCACAGAACTAGTTTTTTTTTACATTATACATTAAGTTGTGCTTTCACTATATTTAGCAATCTTTTTTTTTTTAATGAGTACAAAGTTCGAATCCTGCTTGAATATCGAAAATTAAATCTTGAAATCCTGTTAGAGAATGTAGGGTATTTTGTGTTCTTCCATCTTCTTTGTTCTCTCTTTCAAAGATCAAGTTGTTTTTCTTTAAAATGCTTGTTTTGTTTTCCGGAGCTGGGAGAAACGTCGCGGAGAATTCTCGTGTGGTCAAAGGTATGACTTTCAAAACGGGTGTGCAGCCTATTTGTTTATGTTGATGCCTCACGAGTATTTTTGAAGGTTAGATGCATCTGATTCAAGAACATTTCCCCATTCAGGATGTTTTTGCCAAAATCTTTTGCCACAGAAAACCTACCAAGACAATTTAAACATAATAAAATTATCGTTTCTGTTTTCTCTGGAAGAAAATGCTGCCTTGGAGATTATTCTTTATGATAAATGATCAAACATAGAGCTTATGTTTGGATGGAGGAAAGAAGAGAAGAGAAAGCTTCAGCTTTCAAAGACATTTTCCAAAATTACAATAAACAATGAATTAAATGGTGACTTTCGGGATTAAAAAGTATGTTTGTTTTATAGTCACTGCACACGTACATGACAGTTTCCACTGAGGTATTTTAAGAATTCTATTATTTCTTTTATGAGACTTATTTGTAAGGATTTATTTTTCATCTGTAAAAGTTTACTCAGAGTTGTAACTAAACATTTCCAAGCCAGGAAATAAGTTCTTCTCATCCAATCCAATTTTTAATTAGTTTGGCATTTTTTATCTCCTTGGATTAACATGAAGGAGAAAAAGAAAACAGTTGGAAATGTTACAATGAGTCTAAATTAATGCTACCCGTAATCTATTGGTTGAGACACATGAGGGCAAAACGTTATGTAAGTTGCTCAGAAACATGATTCCTTTTTCTTCTTCAGTTTCTACAGAACCAAACGTTAAGACTCGAGAATGAACAGTCCATTCATCTTCAAATGTTAACTAGTGTCAGCTATTGAAATATAATTTCTGGAAAGATGGTGACAGACAAATCTGTTAACCTGCATGAACCTGACAGACATGGATAATCAATGTTCCTCATGAGATACCCCAGAATGAATTTGATTTGCATAACTGATCGATGCAAGTGAGAAAAAGATAGCACAGTTTGCCTATTTGCATAAATACAGATATTAAGCAACTTTAAAAGAGCCCTTGGTGAAAAGATATTTAATGGGAAAAAAAATGAAAGCGCTGCCTCAGAGAGTAGGAAAGAAAAGAATATTACACACTAAGATCACAAGTTAAATGTACAGTTGAATCGCATGTGCTTGAAAGAGCTCTCTGCTTCTCAAGGGAGACATGAGGTTATGTTATTTTGACTGAAAGAGAATTGAATTTAATCAGTTCAATGTAGAAAACAAAAAGTCATGATGATGGGATGAGATTAGAGCAGAAGGAAGAGCAAGGATCTTAAGGAATGACTGTGGGATTTGGAATTCACAGAGGCAGAGACAAGTCAAAAACAAAACCCTTCCATCATCTGACTTCTGGAGCAGAACCGGCCTGAATATAAATCAGTGTGCCACTATGCAGTGTCTGAAGAGGTCACACCTGGGCATTGTGCTCAAAGTCCAGCACAGGACAGTAGCTTAGTAAAGAGGTGAAAAGGAACAGAGAATGTTGCTAACAATTACCCGATATCTGGGGGAATATCCACATCGACAGGAGAGCTTTCAGCAGCTCAGATAGCAAGGTGCCCGACTGTGTATCTTAACATTATTATTATTATTACCATCACTTTGCTGCAGAAACAATGAAAGGGTGGGAAAAATTATTTAGAAAGATAAAGACAAAAAGAGCATGAAGACAGAAGAACGTGGGCTCCTCAGAAGGGGATGGGAGACAGGACTGTCAAAAACAAAAGAGCATAGGTTAGAGAAAAAAGAATCCCCAATTCAGTGGAACCTGGGGAGAAATTTTATGCAAAAGGCTTTCCTGTGCAAAACACAGGTGCTCTCTGTAGTAAGAATACTATGCTTAGAATTTAGACTAAAACCTATCATTTCCCGCTGAGGTCTTGCTAGTTTAATCACCCAGCTGACTACATCTTATTCTTAGGTATGGTAGACAACCACTGAAAGCAATTTATTCACTGGCTTAAATTCTTCCAAAATTTTTGCAAGTTAAAACTTTCAAAGTTTCCTGTAGCCCAAGGAAAAGCCAGCAGTGAAACTTGTTGCTGTTGTTCAGTCCCTAAGTTGTGTTCAACTCTTTGGGACCCCATGCACTGCAGCACGCCAGAGTCCCCTCTCCTTCACTGTCTTCCAGAGTTCACTCAAACTCATGTCCACTGAGTCGGTGATGCTATGGAACCATCTCATCCTCTGCTGCCTCCCTTTCCTTTTATTTTCAGTCTTTCCCAGCATCAGGATCTTTTCCAACAAGTCGTCTCTTTGCATCAGGTGGCCAAAGTAATGGAACTCAGCTTCAGCATCAGTCCTTCCAATGAATACTCAGGGTTGATTTCCTTTAGAGCTGACTGGTTTGATCTCCTTGATGTCCAAGGGACTCTCAAGAGGCTTCTCCAGCACCACAATTTGAAAGCATCAGTTCTTTGGCACTCAGCCTTCTTTATGGTCCACCTCTCACATCCATACATGACCACTAGAAAAACCATTGCTATGACCATATGGACTTCTGCAGGAAAAATGATGTCTCTGCTTTTTAATATGCTGTCTAGGTTTGTCATAGTTTTCTTTCCAAGGAACAGTTCAGTTCAGTTCAGTCACTCAGTCGTGTCCAACTCTTTGCGACCCCATAAACCACAGCACACCAGGCCTCTCTGTCCATCACCAACTCCCAGAGTCTACCCAAACCCATGTCCATCGAGTCAGTGATGCCATCCAACCATCTCATCCTCTGCCGTCCTCTTCTCCTCCTGCCCCCAATCCTACCCAGCATTATGGTCTTTTCTAATGAGTCAACTCTTCGCATGAGGTGGCCAAAGTATTGGAGTTTCAGCTTCAACATCAGTCCTTCCAACGAACACCCAGGATTGATCTCCTTTACAAGCATCTTGTAATTTCATGGCTGCAGTCACTATCTGCAGTGATTTTGGAGCCCAAGAAAAGAAAATCTGTCACTGCTTCCACTTTTTCCCCTTCTGTTTGCCATGAAGTGATGGGACTGGATGCCATGATCTTAATATTTTAAATGATGAGTTTCAATCCAGCTTTTTACTAAAACTTGTTAGTAAAATCTAACTTTTCCATTTTCTTTTTTCTGGAGCTGTGCTTTCCAATATGGTAGACACTGGCTACATATGGTTTTAAAACTGAAATTAATACAACATTACTAAAAATTAAAAATCCAGTCTTTTAGGTGCACTGGCCATGTTTTAAGTCATTGAAAGTCATGTGTGTGCACATTGGACAATATAGGTATAGCTCACATACTCAAATAAAGTTCTACTGGACAAGTAATATTCTAGGGTTTAATGGAGCATTTTGATAATATGATCACTTTGGCTGTACAAATTAACGTACAATCTTTTACCCTCACAATATAGAGTTCTGAAATAGGCAGTTTCTAAGTGAATGACACTTACTTGGATGAATATGGATGAAGACATTGTAACAAATAGAAAAAAAATGTTCAAATCTTTTTGGAAGGCTGATTTAAGATGACAAATATAAAACATAGAAATGTGCCTGGTCTACATGGATATGCATTTTTAAATAAAGTAAAACATGCATTTTTAAAATAATAATGGCATGCTGCAAGTTGAACTATGTCATAAGACATCTCAGAATATTTCCTGATTTGAGAATTTGCATCTTCCTCACAGTCCAACCCATTCAAAAGAAGCTTTCTACCATATTTAATATCACATGTAAAAAGACGTAAGAAAACTACTCAGATTACTATTAAAGCAAAATTTATCTCCTGGGATTTTAATGACAAAGGTATGATAAGGAGATAACTGAATTTTCAGTCATAAGTTTATAGTCAGATATTGCTGTGATGATTTATGGCAAGGAAATCTCAATGAAGTGGAGTTCATTGAGAATCTTATGTTTTCATTGAGGAATGGATCTAGAAGAATACAAAAAAATTACATCCCAAATGGTCTGTAAAATTCAGACAAATTAATTGCCCAGGAGGATGCTAAGGAATTGAGTCTATTCTAATTCATGCTCTTATTCCAACAAAAATACCAATGTGAGGGAGACAAAAGGTATTTGGTGAGGGGCTATAGGCTGGCAGCTTTGTATAAAATGGGATGAGGTACTCAAGACTCATCCTGAAGGGTGATGGGACTCCCTCTTAAGCAATTTTCATGTACAAATGCTTTGCTTTCCCATTTAGATTCAGAAAAGCCAACACTGTATCAGTGGTGAATACAGATGCAGGAATGTGGCTAAAACTTTACTTTTTATTATGCTATAGATAAAGAGTACTTTTATTTTCACTCTGATCATCTATCTTCTTTCTCTCCTTCCTTTTATCCCTCCTTCCCTCCTCCCTTCCTTTCAGCATCTACTTTTTAAAGACACATTGACGGTAAGTTACGTTGTCCTTTGGTTTTTGTCTAAAAGCTTTCTATTTCATAAAAGTTTTGTTTTGGGAATTACACGTGCTAACGAAATTAATCACAACATGTGATTTTCATGTGGAGTAACTAAATGTATATCAATTAATCACTTTATAAACACATACCCAGTTTTATGGGACATTCCATCAGTTATAAATCACTGGTTCTCAACCCTGGATGCTTACTGGCATCACTTGAGGAGTGATAAAATAGAACAACAATTTGTCTCCTAATCAGAACAGCTGTAACAGATCCTCTAGGGGCTAGCTGGGTTATTGGCATTTTTTCCCAGCTCCCTAGTCAGTACTGCTGTGCAGCCAGGGTTGAGAAGTACGGATGAGATAAATTCTTCACTACTGCTGGAACCCTAAATTATGATTACATATATGCAATGCTGACTGTACATCAGAAAAAAAATCATCTGTTTAAGAGATATTATCACCAAGAAGAAGAAACCATAGGAAAAAAAATTTACATAATTGAAATGAGCTAAAGACTACTTACCCTGTTATTAATCAAACAAGAAATGTATTTAGTGTATTCATATCAGAAAAAGAGAATTCAAAATATGATCCCCAGCAATAGTTACAAAAGTTTTGAAATACTTTAAAAAAAATACAGGAATAAGAGAATTTCAAAAGAATGAGGACGACCTTGTCTCATCTCACATGGTATTTTAATGGCAGTCTTGATAATAGTAACATGAGATAGTAACATTAATGTGACAGAAATGTCACCCGTGTTTATTCTCAACGACACCTTGTGCTATAGTTTTCAGACATGACGGGAAAACGCAGGCCCACGGTTCATTAATGTAGGCACACTGTGCAGCTGAATTCTCCAGTGAATACCTCCACTTCCACCTCATTAGATGAAGTTCAGAAAGCAGCAGACCCAGCAAATCCAAGAAAGCCCTATTCCTGGCTGCTTAGAAAAGAAGTCACAGAATTAAAAGAACAATGCAAGACACTGTTCTCCATTTTGTCTTGAGTTTTAAAAGACATAGATTTGGTAAAAGTGGAACAGAAGAGTTTGCTTCTGATGACAGCCAAGGTAGACCAGGAGTTTCCCTAATTAGGACCAAGTGCCTCATCACAGATGCATGCCTGCCGCCAGGTACAGCCAATGGCAGTGGCCTCAGGACCCAACCTGGAGTAAGAGGTTGCTAACTGTGAGTGGCTTCAAAGGGCACTGCAAACTGCAGCTAGGAGAGTGCTGGAACTTAACTGTAGAAATGCCAAAGAAGGTAGGGAAAAGGACGCGAAGTGAGCTAAGTCACTGCGGGAAAAGCAAGATTGTTTAGAATGCGCAGGTTTTGACTTCCTGGAAATATCTTAATTCTATTACTGTATGACTTTTCAAAATCAGTACCTAGACATTCTAAAAGAAGATCTGAGCCAGTTCATATTGCTAAGACCTTTGGGACGATGAGTCTTTTATTCGCCTCTTGTATCACTCCCTTCTCTTTCTCATATACTCTGTCACTGAAGCACATCTCTGTAGCAACAAGTTACACACCCAGCAGGTTGTTTCCCAATCCATTTGCCCATAAGTCAAGAGATACTAAGTGACTGATGACTAGTGCCTCTTCAGATGGCAGGCACAATTGGAGCAGTTTTGCAGACACTCACATTGTCTCCTCAGGCGATCGCCCACACCAGCAGAAAGCCACCTTGCTGCCTTCGATAGGTCCTAAGTTCCACCCTGGAATAGGGAAGTCGCCCCATCCTACCTCTTTGTTCTTACCCCTCTGTGCATCTCTATCTGGTTGCCATGATACAATCATATCAGATCATTCTACAATACTAATTCTATAGCTTTGCTGTTGCGGTTGTTCAGTCGCTAAGTCACGTCCGACTCTTGTAACCTCATGGACTGCAGCATGCCAGGCTTCCCTGCTCTTCACTAGCTCCCAGAGTTGGCTCAAACTCATGTCCATTGAGGCAGTGATGCTATCTAACCTTCTCATCCTCTGTCACCCCCTTCTCCTCCTGACTATGAAACACTAAGGCCTTAGCATGACTTCAGCCCATTTCTGCAGCCTGATCTCCTGTCACTATCCTGACTACTACCCTCCAGCTGCACCATCCTCTTTGCATCTTGCTGAACACACCTAAGACGTTCTTGGTTCAGTGCGTTGGGGCATGTGACTGCCTTCATGCCACCACTTCCCCTTTGTTTTTCATTTAGTTTTCTGCTCAAATGACACCTCTTCAGAGGAGCCTTCTCTCTCAGTGCCCCTTGCTGTAGCTTTATTCTTGCTGCTTGTATCATCTGCCATCATAGTATATATTCACGTGTTTACCTGTGTGTGTCTCTGCCACTGGGATGGATATAAGGGTGATGATGGTGAGGACTTCGCCTTGTTCACCACTGTATTCTCAGCACCCCCAGCGGTATCGGCACATGACAAGGTGTTTCGACAATAAGGCTGAAACGTGTTTATGTAAACTGTGAGCAGTTTAGGTACCTCCAGGGGATCTTGCCTACCCAGCGATCGAACCCAGGTCTCCTGCATCACAGGCAGATTCTTTAACATCAGCGTCACCAGGGAAGAATACAAGTTCATGAAATCGAAGGCTGTGTGTCTGCGGGCAAGGTCTGGAACACTTCCTGTATCCTGGCTGCCTAATCCCCACAGCAGTCTTCTGCAGGAGGTGTTGTTCTCATTTTCCATAAGAGACAGGAAGCTCACCTAGAGATGAACAGGGGCAGAATCTGAACTCAGGCCACGGGAAGCTCACTTAGTGCTACTGAAAGGCAACACGTGAGACGTTAAGATTCGTTGACTGTTGAAGAGTCAGCGGAAGGTGACAAAGCAGAAGCTGGAGGTGTGTTACAAGGTGTGGGGGCGGGGGAAGACAGAGGGCAGGAGGACAGTAGAAAAGGCTGCGTGAGAGTTTCGTTCACCACGGTCTAAAAACTGTCATTGGAGTGGGGGCAATTGTGATTTCTGCATCCACTATTCATATTGATGAAGGACTTCTCCTAAAGTGAGGAAGTCACCTAAGAAAGTGAAATGACACAACCTGCAAAATGAGACTTTTCCTTTCCAATTCTAGTCGTCACTGACAAATCTTTTTCTCAATGGTCCTTACTAATTTCCAACCTTTGATGCATCAAGAATTTGGGGTAAATTATATTTCAGTCTTGTATTAGTCAATCAAGAAAATACTATAATTCTAGTTATCATCATTAGCATGTTGGCTTATAACCATAAAATTTCCAGTTTAATGATATTAACTCAAGGAAAATACACAGCTGTAGTAAACAAATATCACTGGACCCATGTAAGCCCATATTTATTTAACCTTTCCTTTTTCAAAGTTGGCATTTCTCAAAAAAATACAAGATTACTAAACTCAGGACATACTCAGTTTATATGAATTTTACTCATTCACAGATTTTTCAAATACCCTTTGCAATCTTCCCCACAGGGAAGAGGATTATAAGCAATGCTTGGGAAATAGCTGGCTATTTCATTCACAGACCTGCAATTCTTATTTTAAAGCAGGAGAAATAGACAAATCTTTCAAAGATGGCATATTCATTCCATGAATGGGGGACAAACTGGTAGAAAACAATTCATTCTCTTATCCCTTTAGCAAAGAAAGATTTTTCATGCTTACTTTTCTGTCCAGCCCTTTATGTTTCATACTTTCTAATACTGAAGTAACTTTTAAGTAAGAGTGTGGGTTAATATTCGACTCTGAAGCTTTGGGGGGTGGAGGGAGGTACTATACAAGGTAAGGCTCAGATCCATGGGGGCTCACTCTCTGAGTAACAGTAATTTTCACGGCCTTCCAAGTCATTGGCCGACATCCTTACAAGGTTTAGGAAGGACCAGAAGGGTCAACGGAGAAGGCAATGGTAACCCAATCCAGTATTGTTGCCTGGAAAATCCCATGGACGGAGGAGCCTGGTAGGCTGCAGTCCATGGGGTCGCTAAGAGTTGGACATGACTGAGTGACTTCACTTTCACTTTTCACTTTCATGCATTGGAGAAGGAAATGGCAACCCACTCTAGTATTCTTGCCTGGAGAATCCCAGGGATGGTGGAGCCTGGTGGGCTGGCTGCCATCTATGGGGTCTCACAGAGTAGGATGTGACTGAAGTGACTTAGCAGTGGTGGCAGCAGCAGCAGCAGAAGGATCAACTCTACTCTGTAGACACAGAAATTTAATTTCTGCATACACATAATTGGGAAGACTAACCCCAAATTTTATAGCAATTAACATTTTCAAGTTCTTAACCCTCACACTTAGTATCTACAGCATCTAATTTAATGTTCACAGTACCCCCTAGTGTCATTACTATTATCATCATTTTATAGTGGAAGCTGCTGCTGCTGCTGCTAAGTCGCTTCAGTCGTGTCCGACTCTGTGCGACCCCATAGCCGGCAGCCCACCAGGCTCCCCCGTCCCTGGGATTCTCCAGGCAAGAACACTGGAGTGGGTTGCCATTTCCTTCTCCAATGCATGAAAGTGAAAAGTGAAAGTAAAGTCACTCAGTCGTGTCCGACTCTTAGCGACCCCATGGACTGTAGCCCACCAGGCTCCCCCGTCCCTGGGATTCTCCAGGCAGGAGGACTGGAGCGGGGGCCATCGCCTCCTCCGATAATGGAAGCAACTCAGGTCATTTCTTTGGTTCTGCACACCTAGGAAGTCAGAGACCCAAGATTTAAACTTTGTGTGTCTGTCTCTGAAACTATCCTTTTAATCACTTTTCTCTTTTGCTTTTTCTTTAGAGAAAGTAGAGCCTTATCACTTGGTCAGTGTACTCAGTGGCCTCCTGATATAGGAAGGTATGATCAATATGTTAAGAAGAAACAGAGATTCTTTCATTGAGAAATCAGATATTGGCACAGGCAGTAATAACCGTCATCATCTGACCCTGGATGCTGAGCGCCCAGACACAGCTGTCAGAAGGCAGGGGTGCTCACATGGTGGGTGGGGTCAACTTGAACTGGCTGGGAAAGCTCATTGTCAAATTTAAAAACGTTTTTACAAACTAGTTGTCTAAGCAGATAGAATTAAAAATTAAATTATACAAATTTACAATCAAATTATAAGAAATGAAGGTAATAAATATTTAAAGTGCATTGCTCCTTATTTTGCTAAACTTTACTGTTATCTGTGTTCTCATTGAGGTTGTTCATATGGAGCACGTTTGGATGGTGGAAACACACCATTTGGATGGTATTTCCACCGTCCACACGTGGGTGGGGCAGTGCATTTCGTGACGCGTTTGGTGGTGTCACATTGGTGGTGCAAATTTGGCCAAGATGGCCATGTTGACGTGACAGAAATAGGTAATCAATGTAAGTCACAGTTTGATTATTGCTTTGTTGATTGTCTAGTCCTAAGAGAGTGATGGAGAAAATGTTAGTAAACTGAATTAAACGTAAAAGTGCTTCATGAACATAACTGTCACATTGTGGGTAGCATAAAAATTGTGGAAAAATCTTTACAGTGTTCAACAGCTGTCGCCTGATCCAGAAGAGAGGCTGCTCTCATGCCACTGTGTTGACAAATGAGAGAAGTTTTCATATGTCTCCACTGTACCGGCGTCTTCCCACGAGTTAATGTAACTAAGAATATCAACCACCAAGAATATCAGCCAACCAAGTTCACGCCTGGCCACACTCGTTTGTCAGTTGCAACATAGTTGGGCTACACGTTCAAGAGTTTACGAAAATCAGCAGAAGTATTCTGTGAGAAACGGTTGGCTAAATAGAATTTACGACAAAGAGGATTATACGTTTCTACTCTTACAAACTGTGTGCTTCGTTGTTCTCCAGTTGTTGAGTGTCCGACTCTTTGCGACCCCATGGACTGAGGCACAGCAGGCTTCCCTGTCCTTCCCTGTCTCCCAGAGTTTGCTGAAACTCAAACTGTATGACCCACCCTCTATATCAGGAACATGCAGAATAAACCTAGGAATTTGAACACCCATGCCCGCCTCTTGAATCTGCTGCTGACCGTCTACCTGAACATCCCAGGGGATGCCAATAAATAAGCCCGTCATGATCTTGCCTCTCAAGGAGCACAGACTTGTTCAGCTAATGACAAGAAATATAAAATACTTGCTCCAACCCATGTTTAATGTTCAGAGAAAACATCAGTGTGTGAAAAAGCTATGAACACTCATGAGACTCAAATCATTCTTTCCACTTTATTTTTTCTTGATTTAGATTTAATCTCCTAGAGGCTCCAGTAGACCCCCCTGGGATAAAGAGCCTCTGAGCATCACTCCGATGGGCTTTTCTCTTTGATCTTGAGAAACAGCAGCAGGGAACTCTCCTATCTGTGAAGAGGCCAATGACCTATTTCCCACCACCCGCTACCCTGAGGCCAGGGGCCTGGGCAGTCATCTCTGCAGCTGGGTCACGCGACGGTGCACGAGGCCGGCTTTGAGGGATCACGCGGATGGGAGAGGGTCGATGCAACACCACACAGGGCCCTGGAGCCTGCCTCCGGCCTCTGAAAGTCTTTCTCCTTCCAGGGCAGAAATAGGAGGGGGAGCTCCAGGTAATTCAGGCTTCACTGGAAGCATTTGGCAAGTGACAGAGCTCCTTCTAAAGGGAAAATATACCTCCATAGCAATCAATAATTAGGGACACAGCTTACACACACTGTAAATGTATAAATGAGTCCATTCTAGGTCGTGCTGAACTGGAGCAGTTTCTGAGTGTGATGACCTGCTTCCCATAAGACTATGCTTTTGTGAAACTAGCGTGTCACTTGTGTGCTAAGTCACTTCAATCATATCTGATTCCTTACAACCCCATGGACCGTAGTCCACCAGGCTCCTCTGTCCATGGGATTCTCCAGGCAAGAATACTGGAGTGGGTTGTCATGTCCTCCAGGGGATCTTCCTGAACTAGGGATAAAATATGAGTCTCTTATGTCTCCTGCATTGGAAGGCAGGTTCTTTACCACTAGCGCCACGTGGGAAGTGTGTCACTTGGTAAGAGCGAAAGACTGAAAAGAAAATATGATTCTGATCTTAGGTAAAGTCTACAGAAATTAAATGATAATTGAATAGCTTCCAATGAATTAAAGGTGAGAATTATTTTTCAAAGTTTTTTTTAATTAGGTTGCTGAAGCAGTATTTCAAACAAGAGGATCTTCGTTTCTGTTTAGTCCTTTTGGTTTTATAATATAGAATCTCATTCCCATTGTCTTGCCCAACATTTGAAATTCAAGGTAAACAACCCTGCCTTGACTCACTCCTCTAGCTAAAGAGAAGGTTTATAGTTTCTGATCCAAAAGATTAGAATTAGCTTTAAATAATTGTCATATCTACAGTAGTAAAAAACTTAATTAGAATAAATGCAAAGTCCTTTCCCAAGTCTCTCAAGTCTAAGACCACATGTTACTGGACGCATGTTACGTGTGGTTTATCCAGAGTTAATTAGCCTAAACTTGATACTGTCTACTGGGATGATGGACACCAATATGGACACCACTATACCAGTTTGACATCGTCGTTCTTGGTAGGTGGCATTACCGGGATGGGCGAATAGAATAGATTTACTCTGAACTAGTTGATGCCACAGACAGCATTGCACTCACTTCTTATGTTACATATTGACAAAGCAAATGTCTCTGAAAGTAAGGTGACCAGAATGGCCAATTATCCATTAAAGGAAATATGTTTATGGACAGCTTATGGGAATAAGGTTATTTAAATGGCACAGACACAGAAAGAACTCTAAGCTACTTCTCAATCTTTGAAGGATATTCTCAATGAAACAGGATGTGTGGCTCCATAATACAAAGTTAAAGCACTGCTTTCAGTGGCTCTGAGATCTCCATCTTCAAAAGATGAAGGCAGAAATCAGATTTTGTCCAGGAACTTAGAGCCTTGAGGCTAGGAATTGGAAGCATTTGTCTCTTTTCAAATATCAAGTCTGTAATTCTGTAAAATCTTACTCACATGTCAGGACTCGGAGACCACCAGCAAGAGTCGGGTTCTAATCCATGTTATGAGAAAAGTTGAGATCGGGAAGGAGGTATGCAAAACAAACAAAGGAACAAAACCAACAGCAGAAACAGTGCATGAAAAAGAGGAGAAAGGAATGATGAAATGAGTGCAGCAGAAACAGTGCATGAAAAAGAGGAGAAAGGAATGATGAAATGAGTGCAGCAGAAACAGTGCATGAAAAAGAGGAGAAAGGAATGATGAAATGAGTGTGGTCAGATACTAAAATGTTGAGAACCAGACCGGGAAGACACTAGGGAATGAGAAGAGGGAACCTAGAATTAAGGGAGAACAATGAGATGTCCCGGGCCACCGTATTTGGAGGTTACAGCCTAGGAAATGACTCAACAAAGATGGCGCGCAGGAGTCATGGGCTGTGTGAACCTCAGAAACCACACTACCCCCAGGCTTGAGTCCCCCGAGTAAACAAACCCCTCATTATTCAACAGAGTGTCCATACGCACACCAGAGGAAAAAATATCTCGACTACTGCAGTTTCAAAATGGAAATTTCAAGGCCAGTTTAACAGGCATAAGAATTTTTTTTTTCCTCTCCATTTCAACAACGTATTCAGGCATGAACATCGATCTCGGTCACATGTGTCTTTCAAAAGCATTTCTGGGATCATTTGTCGGCTGCTAGATCATTAACTTCTGAAACCTAGATTAATGCTCCCCAGAGTTCAACCTTATATCCCACTTAACTCATTTTATACTCACTGCTTCAGATCTGCCTTTGCATTTTATAAATGGTTTAAAAATAAAGCAAAAAGGAATATTTGCTTATTTCAGTGTACTAATAATGAAAACTCACATGAGATCACAATTGTTATTCACTTTTTTGTTTCCTTATTTGGTTACATGCTTTGGACTCACATTAAGGAGTAAATTAATAAAATTGAGCAAGCATCCACCTATTATTGCCACAAATAATGCAAGCTGTCACAACGAACATAAAGCTGTAGGATTTGTTTCAGACAATGGTAACACTTGTTTGTTGTTGTTTAGCTGCTATCATGTCCGACTCTTTTGTGACACCCATGGATGATAGCCCGCCAGGCTTCTCTGTCCATGGGATTTTCAAGGCAAGAATACTGAGTTGCCATTTCCTTCTCCAAGGGGTCTTCCGGATCCAGAGACTGAAGCCCCTCTCCTGCATTGGCATGCAGGTTCGTTACCATTGAGCCACCTGGGAAGCCCAAAAGTCAATCTAATTGCAATTTTATTTCTTGAGCCAATACATAGACTATATATCAAGCTAATTTCATAAGTGATGCTCAAAACATTTTTAATGCTTACAGGAAAATGTTGCATTTATTTTGATAAATGTTTACCCAAAGCTATCACTTCTATTATTATGAACTTTTAAATAATAAGAGAGAAGATATTACTAATCCCTATACATGCATAAGTATAATCCCTTAATGATTTATAAACTAGCCACAAAGAAGTAAGCCATAATTTTGTGCCGTGATCAGAGAAGCCCAGTCTCATAGACCATCTATCATTTATATTTCTTGCCACTTTCACCCTTGAGGAACAGTTTTCAGGGACTCTGACTTTTTTTTTTTCTGTTCCTTCATTGTTAAAGTCCTTCCTGTACCTGATTCCTGCTCCTCCTAGGAGCAAAGTGAATTCTTCTTGTTCCATAGGCCTCAGACTATAAGACATTCCTGAGTTGAATCAGATCTGCTTAACTTTATTGCAATTACCATTAGTTCTATCTACCAATCTAATTATTTCTCTCTCTCTCCATATATATAATCTATCTATTGATTTATTTTCTTCTGCCAATGAAAACAGAGAAACTGTCTTATTTAGCATTGTTGTATCCTCTGGACTTAGTACTGATATGCAGAAGTTGATTCTTAAATAATTTCTTGAACACATCAATGAAAGAAGGAATACAGTCTTGAGTATTCAAGGAATACTGGTATGATTTTAAGTTTAAATATGGAAGTTTGGGGCTTCCCCAGGTGGCACAGGTGGTAAAGAACCCAGCTGCCAATGCAGGAGACCTAAGAGACATGGGTTCGATCCCTGGGTCGGGAAGATCCCCTGGAGAAGGGCACAGCAATCCACTCCACTCTTCTTGCCTGGAGAAGCCCATGGGCAGAGGAGTC
The DNA here is from genome assembly GCA_024291935.2 of Okapia johnstoni. NCBI lineage: Eukaryota > Metazoa > Chordata > Mammalia > Artiodactyla > Giraffidae > Okapia > Okapia johnstoni. The sequence goes on along the minus strand of CM044321.1, from coordinate 3,979,089 downwards.
TGGCGGGCTGTGGTCCACGGGGTCGCACAGAGTCGGACACAACTGAGTGACTTAACACGAGCACAAGCATGGAAGTTTATATTTAGGTGTAAGTTTAAAGGTAAAATTAAATTATTTTGCTGCAGTGGATTTCCATGACATTTTAGTCAAGGAGAGAAATAAAGACAACTGGAGATTTTCTTGATAGTTAGGTTTTTATAAATATCTTCACATGGCAAGAAACATGAGAGGCCTCTAGAAACTGGGGCTCTGAGTGGACAGCCCACGAGGGAACAGCCACCAGAAACTGAGCTTGTTCAACAACCTGCATACGTTTAGAAGAGGCCTCGCCCTGCGGACGGGAACACAGCCCAGCCAGCACCAAAGACCATGGCGGACTGAGCCGAGCACCCATCCTGCGGTGCAGGGGTCTGACCTACGCGGGCTGTGTGTCAGCAAGAGGTGCCGCTTTCAATGGCCGAGTTTGTGCAATGTGTTAATGGTTGAAAAATGAAGATATTGTCCTAAAGATGATCTGATAGGGAATTATGTTCGATATCCTGCAATGAATGGTAATGAACATGATGGTAAAGAACACGAAAAAGAATAGATATATATGTATGTATAACTAAGTCACTTTGCTCTACAACAGTTCAGTTCAACGGCTCAGTCGTGTCCGACTCTTTGCGACCCCATGGACTGCAGCACGCCAGGCTTCTGTGACCATCACCAACTTCCAGAGCTTGTTCAAACTCATGTCCATCGAGTCGGTGATGCCATCCAATCATCTCATCTTCTGTTGTCTCCTTCTCCTCCTGCCTTCAATCTTTCCCAGCATCAGGGTCTTTTCTAAGGAGTCAGTTCTTTGCATCAGGTGGCCAAAGTATTGGAGTACAAGAGAAACTGACACAGTATTGTAAACCAACTATACTTCAATAAAAATAGAAAAATTATCTGGATGACAAAGATGCTAGCTCAGTGCCTGCCTTAGCGAGTGCTTCATAAATGCAGTTCCTGTCCCCATCCTGTGGCTAGGCCATTACTTTGCAATTTCATAAACCTTACACACATCACACTCTAAGGTCAAACCCACGCCTCATGGCAAGTTATGCTTTGCCAATGAACCTTAGGAAATGAGGACTAATGTGAGCACATAGGAGACAGATGTAATTGTCTGTACTTTATAAGTAAGAGTGCTCATGAGGCATCCAGACTCACATTTGGACCACTCTTCTATCTCCTAGCCTGGTGCTTGGGTTTCAGAGAGCAACTTCCCCACATTTGTCTACACTCTATAATAAAATAGCTATGGCAATAAATGCAGCATCACAAATATAATAATGCAATATTTATGCTTACATATAGCATATATACGCACACAAATGTATGACATAGATAGGTACACATACATATATAACAAGTTTTCGGGCAAGAAATAAGCAGATCCACTAATTTCCATGAAAAAAGTTGCCAGTATTTTTTTAAGGTATGTGTTCAGTTACATTTAATGATTCTTTATACAATTGTGTACTTAAAAAAAAAAAAAGCTTGTAATGACATTAGTTTGTTTAATGATTCTTGCTTTGGATAACAAATGGTACTTCGTCCAATGATGTTGCAGGCTCGGGAAACTATAAATCGGTGTTAAAGTGTATTTTCAGTCCTCTAAGAGTTATATCCATTTCATAGACTATCAAAACCAACAAAAGCCCTGGAGAAAACTTTCAGGCAAAGAAACAAATGCTATAAACCACTGGTTGCTTTGAAATGTGCACACATCTGTCAAACTGTTAGAACTGAGGAAGCTGAAGGCGGTTGGCAGACTCAAGTAAAGAAATCCTCTAACAGGGACAGTCACTCATTCTGAGACGAACATTAACTCCATTGCATAAGCTATCTAAGTAATGCATGCTTTAAAATGTATGAGCTACAATACAGAAACAAGAACGTGGAAGGCATGCATATGATTCTTTCAGTGAGAAAGTATATAGCACTAACAAGAAGCTTGGGGTTGTTCACTCATACTACCATCTACGTTATAAAGCCTTTTAATTCATATTATTCTCAAATTTAACTTTTTGTAAAAAACTTAGTATTTTATTTTGGAGTATAGTTGGTTAACAATGTTTGATAGTTTCAGGTGTACAGCAAAGTGATTCAGTGATATATACACATGTATCTATTCTTTTTCAAATTCTTTTCCATAATGATGGCCAAAGATTATCAGCAACGATGCCAAGAATCAAAAGATCCAAAATAGGAGCTACCCCAGAAGAGAGTCTCAGAACACGTACTTGCTGTTGTTCTTGATAATTCAATAAGCATTTTTAATAGGTAGTGTATAAAACAGAGAGGTAGACAGGGGAGGGAAAAAGAACATAAAAGAGCTGTCTTTAGAGCACAAGAGGAAATACTGCATGTGCAGAAAATGAGCTGAAGACATGAGGACACTAAGAGACAGAGAAGTACTGCATTTCTGCAGATCACTCAGGTACACAGCAGTTTAAAGAACAAATTGGCAGGCAGTAATCAGAAACAGAACACAGCACCCTCCGAGACAAACGTGCAGAAAAAGAAGTAGCAGCAATCTCTGCCAACGGCACCGATGCCCAGCAGACAGAACACAGCAACGGAGTCTCACAATAGAATGCAACAGAACACAGCGAAACACGAGGCAGAGTTACTCTGAGGCACAACAAATTCTTTAGATGGCAGTGTGTCTTAGAGAACTAAGGTGGCAAACATCCTAGGCCACTCACAATGAACACCCACCTGGTCTTGTGCTAGCTGAGAATAACTGAGCCACAAGGAAAATCTCGACTCGGTAAGGTTGAGACTTCTTGGAAAGGCCCCTCATTTCCTCTTTTCATATATTGCTTCTCGGGATAACAAAATGGAACTTCTTGACTTACCTGGCTTTTAAAATTACAGTCATCTTTTCATCCTTCTGAACAGATAATTTTTGAACTGTGGTGCTGGAGAAGACTCTTGAGAGTCCCTTAGACTTCAAGGAGATCCAACCAGTCCATCCTAAAGGAAATCAGTCCTGAATATTCATTGGAAGGACTGATGCTGAAGCTGAAGCTCCAATACTTTGGCCACCTGATGCAAAGAGCTGACTCATTTGAAAAGACCCTGATGCTGGGAAAGATTGAAGGTGGGAGGAGAAGTGGGTGACAGGGATGAGATGGTTGGATGGCATCACCGACTCAATAGACAGGAGGTTGAGTAAACTCCGGGAGTTGGTGATGGACAGGGAGGCCTGGTGTGCTGCAGTCCATGGGGTCGCTAAGAGTTGGACACGACTGAGCGACTGAACTGAACTGAAACAAATAATATCCAGAATTTTGACCAAATTTTCAATATATTGCACGAAGGAGCAGAAAGCATGTGCTTGTGTGGCTGGTGCTGATCCAGCTTTGTGACACATGAGAAGGTATCAGGATGTTTTCTTTACTAACTGCAGTGTTAATGAAATGTTTTTCAGCATTACTACTAAAAGCTTTAGTTTAAGATTTCATAGCATCAGTGTGTAAATTTTCTAAGAGCTTGCTTTTCTTATGAATGGGAAATATACCCTGACGCTTCATTCATTTAGAACTAAATTTAATTATCATCAACTCAGCAATGGGTTCAGATATTGTTTGCCTGGTCACTGGCAGCCAGAGCTATACTATTTTGGAGTGAGTCCCTGGTGTCTTCTGCTCCTTTGATTTTACTAAACCATTTATTTGCCAAGTTGTGTTTGCAACCTTTTTCTTCCGAAAAATATTTCTGAATTTGTCAGACACCCCCCACCCCCCAGGAGCATCTCTTTCAGCAGTTTATCGCTTCAACTGTATCCCATCCCTCAGTCATAGAATATATACATATTTTTAAAAATCTATAACAAATTGACCTTAAGATAAAGATGTTAAATAAACCCTCATTATAAACAACCATATACATATGTGTATGACATCATCAAGTTTTAACTGGGACATTCTCTTCCGGCTATAAGGTCACATTCTCTGCCTCTCCTTGCAGCCAGACGTATCACGGGGCTAAGCTTTACCCGGTGAGAAACAGGCAGAAGAATCACAATGTCCTTTTGGGAACAGGATGTGACTTCTTTGTCACCTTCTTCCAGCTGCTTCCCAGGTGCGGGGACCAGCTGGACCTACGGGAGCCACCTTGGAGCAGGAATGTCTCGGAAACAACCCACTTAAGGGGCAAACACTATATGGAGACGCTGGCTCTCCGGCTCCATGAAGCTGCCCTGCCGTCCTGATTGCCTGCGTCTACTTCACTCGCTGAGGGAGTAAGACATTCTGACTTTGCTTAAGGTGCTGTGGTTTAGGTCTCTGTCACTTGTTGCCAAACATAATTCTAATTAATAGAACATCAGGACCTGATGGCTTGAAGGGAAACATTCTTTCATGAGGGGGAATACCTTTGTGAATAAATATAATATTCTTATTTTCAATAGGCTTGAAGTATCTTTTTAGTTACTCAGATGTTTATTAATGCAGGTTCTTAAATTTACTGAAAATTTCTACCCATGGACCAATAAATCAGTCTTACAGCATGACACAAAAATAAATTTTAGATTGAACGGCATTATCTTTTGTATATTTTCAGTCACTAAATAAGAAAAAAGAAGCCGCTGACACATTTATCTGCCCATCTAAAAAGGATTTATTACCACATCATACAAAGTTTTTGCTTCCCACCAGGAAAGTTAACATAATTAGGATGTGTCATTTAGATGATGTATTAACAATATATTATGACAGACATTCAATTTGGTTACAACACAGAAGTGCAAATACCGAGTTGGGACATCTAACATGCTTACTCTCTTCTGGGGTGCAAGGCGACAGATCCCAGGAGAAAGAAAAATGATGTCATAAAAGAATTATCACAGAGAAGAATGATAATCAGATTTCCTAGGGAAATAGCCTTCTTTTAGCTGAAATCATTCTCTAGTTTACAGGAAACAAGTAAAATTTTTTAGGGGCTTTCCTGGTGGCTCAGTGGTAGAGAATCCACCTGCCAATGCAGGGAGACTCAAGTTTGATCCCTGAGACAGGAGAAGGGAATGGCAACCCCCTCCAGTAATCTTGCCTGGGAAATGCCATGGACAGAGGAGCCTGGTGCGCTACAGTCCACGGGGTCACGAAGAGTTGGACAGGACTTAGCAACTAGACAACAAGACAAACAAAGCTTTTCGAGTGTGGGACTGATGTGATGATTGTAATATTATGCAAAGATGGACTCTGTCTGGCATTGTAGGGGAATACTGGGCGCATGAGAATCTGGCAAAGAGATCAGTTAGAAGACCATGGTGGTGAAACAGGTGGAATTAATAGAGGTCTTCTTTGGTTGAAATCAAAATATAAGAGAAGGAAGGGAAGGATTTGAGAAATGTTGCAAAGAATGGCCTGATAGTACTTAGTGACTGGTTAGATGTGGAGGGAGAGAAAAGAGAAAATTCAGATTAGAAGCTCCCCGATACAGCTGTGTGACTGATGGGTAACGTGCCTCATATAGTATGGTTATGTGTATAACATATGCACATAGCTTTAAAAGTTATAGCTACAGAAATGTGGCTTCAAAGTGTATAGCTACAAGACACACTTTTTGTATTTTTTTAGTTTTGTTTTATCAACAAACCCTCTCTCTCTGGCATCATCCTATTAATTTTCGTTAACCACGGTATTTTAAAGGGGTGAATTATTTTAGAAATTAAAGTTTCAAAATTATTTATATAGCTTTTCCAAACATCTCTCTAATGGGCTAGAAAGGTTGTCTCTCAAAAGCTGTGTTTCAGTCAATAGCGTTTATACGCAAATAATATATCTTTCCTGTCTCTAGAGCAATAAACCATGTTGCATCGTAGTGAGGCAGGCAGACAGAAAGCATCACTATTGGTTCTGCATTTGAGAGACCAATTAAAACACCAATCAATCAACTTGTCAGGACCCTCATCCAGTCATTGGGTAATGTATTAGTTACCTGTTGTTACAGAACAAATTATCCCCAAACTTCACACCTTAAAGTGGCAAAGTTTTTAACCTCACAGTTTCTATGGGTCAGGAATGGGATCATGACTTTGCTGTGCCTGCAGCTCAAGGTATCTCATTTCTAGTCCTGCCAGATAAAATGTAGATTAAATTTGAATGTCAGCAAGTGAATAACAAATAATTTCTTGGTATAAATGAGTCTCAAACATTTCATGGGACATATCTATACTAAAAAAAATTACCGTTGTTTATCTGAAATTCTGATTTATCAGAGCGTCTTGTATTTTTAGCTATTAAATCCGGACACATCAGAGCATCTTGTATTTTTAGCTAGTAACTCAGGAGGTTACAGTGAAATGCTGGCTGGGTCTGTTATGTCTCAAGACGTAACTCACCCACATGCTTGCCAATGGGCCTCAGCGTCTCGTGAGCTGGGTTCCTCACTTCTTTGGGAGCTGTTAGACAGAGCATCTCAGTTTTTGGCCACACCACACAGACCTCTCCCTAGGGCTGCCTGCAAAATATTGTCTTGCTTCCCCAGCATGAGATCCAAGAGAAGGTTCAAATGGGAGCCACCACCCATTTCTATCCAAATCTCGAAAGTGACAGCCCATTCTTTCTGCCATGTTATATTTGCTAGAAAGAAGTCAGTCAATCCGGTTCACATCCAGGAGAGGGGGCTACCCAAGGCCCCTTCTAAGAATCAGGAGTCAATGGTGATATCACGGAAGCTGCCCACAGTGGGTGTATTCCCAATAAATGAAATTTTCTAGGCTCAGAACAGCCTTTAAAAACACAGCTCATATTTTCACTTGGTTATTCCTCTCTCCCCTCAAAACATATCCAAAATAAGAAATAATAGGTTACCTGACCATAAGAGATTTAGCACATAATCAGCTAACTGCATTTTGTAGAATTAATGATGAAGAATGGCTATATATATATATATAGACTTTGAAACTCATATGCATGAATTCTGGGTCTAATAAAAGTTCTTTAAAAGCTATCTTTCTATAGGCCTAGTTCAATACAGAATGATATTTGCATGCCTCCTCTTAGGATTAGTAGTAAGAAAACCAACACATTCTATTACATCTTTTTATAGATTATGACAGAATATTAAACATTTTTCCAAACTGCACCAAGAGATAAACACATTACTTATAAATTAAAAACTCTAAAATGATGCATTTATATTTAAAATTAAAACATTTTATTGTCTGAAAACTATCTTTTAATTTAGCTGGTTGTATATATAAGAATTTTAATTCTTAATAATTATTTACAGAAAATGTTGATTTTGTATGGATGACACTAACAAGCATATTTTAGTCAGAAAACAGTAAATAAAGAGAAACTATAAAAGAAAATTTCTCAAGAAATATTTCACAATTAAATTCTTTTTCTCCTAAATAAGTTACATAAGATACAGAACATTGTATTCACATCGCAGTTTTCATTGGGTTCTAGGAAATTATGTGAACTTTCTGGTAATTTAAGATAATTGTTTTCCTCCACTGTGATTTGGAAGGTATCAGCCAGAAAACTTCCAATTTATGTCTTTAGAATTACAAAGGCATTTTTTTCCTTCAGATCTTAGGGGCATTTTGAGTATCACAGTTAAAAGATGCCTTAATTACTTGTGCCAGTCTCTTTCTTTACATAAATAATTATTGTAGTTATTAATAAAGCTGTAATTTCAGTTAGCAAATACCATGCCACTTTAAGAGTTAGATAATAAGGTATTATTCTTAGCGTTGCCTCAATTTCCTTCTTTCAGGAAAGGAAGAGTGACAAATTCATTTCTACTTTGGGCAATTTCCTCTAAAAATCTCAACTACCCAGAAGGGAAGCTTTCCACTCCTTCCCTTGGTCAAGATTGAGCTGTTTCAAGCTATCTGCAGGCCAGGAAGGGCCATTATCAGTATCTAAATTTGGATCTTGACTGTCAGGTTCTCATTACCATCGTGCTGGAAAATGGCTACTTGAAGTCACTCATCCAGCGAAGGAAACTGGCTTTTAAAGCCAGTGCCAGCTTCCTGCTTCCGGCTGTCTCTCTCTCCCTGTCCCCCGCCTCTATTTTGGTTCCCACCCACGGTCGATCCACCAAATCCCATCATTTCTTCTACTCACCTGTTCTTTAACAAAGCGTCAGTCAGAGAGTTTATGGAGATGATTCAAAATATCAGCATCAAATCAAAACGGCTTTAAAGGGCCAGGCGAGCTGGGGAGTTTAACAACTGTGACGGGCGCTGGCTAAGGGTGTGACACACTCTGCCCCTTGCGTAGTCCTCCCATCAGTCCCAGAAGTGCACCTGCTGGTCCCCTGCATGGCGTGCAAAGTTTTTACTATATATTTTGACGGTTTCTGTGCCTTTGACTTTGCCAACTTAATAATTAAAGGGAAAAAACTGGCCACGAGCAGCCAATGTGTTTTCATTTTCTACCATGATTTATGGGTCAGAACAACAGTTTTTACAAAACGTTTAAAAATGTGTCAAAAAATATTGGTTACTCAGTTAATCACTGGTCACGTTAATGATCCACTCACCATTCAAGGACACTCATGGTTTTGAGAGAAATCAGTGGAGGGGAGAATCAGTCACTCGCTGGATTGCCTTATATATTTTTTAGCCCCATTCACCCTCAGGATAGATCTGGACTCATTGATCTCTGCCCTTCCCAAACTCACGCTCTAATGGTCTTTGTTAATTATCTGCCAAAGCAGGATTTCTTTTTAAAAGGAAAATCATTCCTAATAAGTCCATGTTGTTTGGTATTTGTGCGGCCTATGAATAAAGAAGATCTATTAAAGACCACACACGGTAAACTCCCTGGACTCAGGGATTATTCAGGCTTTTCCTCCTCTTCCTCTATGACACTTGCCATTCCCTGACCCTTGACAGCACCTCCACTGTGATGGATAAATGAACAAATCAATGAGTGAGTGGGTGGGTGGGTCTATCATGTTTCCACACTCTAAGAGCCTACAACAAAAAAACGTATATTCTGACCAGACTGGCTAGTTTTGGATGCCCAATAGTCTGTTTATGTAGAATGAAATCACTCACCAGTTAATGCAAGACACGAGCTGTTGTTTTTTTAAAAAGTATCTGATAATGATAGTACTTTTACCTGATCCTATTAAGCTACGGATGACTGGCTATGAAGAAGAATTGCTAACAGAAGACACTTAGCTTGTGAACATTTTGAATAATGTTTTCCCCAGCACGGTGAAATTTGTTATCTGCTTTAAAGATTGTGCTGAACTTCTCATGTTATGCAAAGTTCTCCTTTCCACATTGCAGCAAGGTTACCAGAGCAAGTCAGGAAAAAAAATGCTGATTGTATTCAAGGTAAATGAAGGTCATCCATCTGCAACTGTTTGCCAGTCTGTTTGTTTTTTTCAGGACAATTTTTTTTTTTTCTTTACAAGTCATCTTCCCCCTTTTGACCTCCCAATTTCTGTATCAGCCTCTAACTTGACTGAGATCAAGGCCATCTTTCCTTGAGCCGGCTCAGTTTCCTTTGTTTCCTCAAACCATTCATCTACTCTCTACTTGCCCCGACATGAGGAAGATCTCTTCCTCACTGGCTGCCCCATTCCTCCACGCTTGCCAATGCAAAATCCTCCAGAGATGCTCTTGAAATCTCCTCTTCCCAGACCTTGTACCATCAATTATCCTGTCATCTGTCTTTAATCTCTCCATCGCTACATACTCAACTCTGCCTACAAATGCTCCCTTGTTCTAAAAACTCCTACCCTTGGTCTTGCATCTTTGCAACACACAGCCTTATCTTTCAAGCCTTTTCTATCATCAGTCTCCACAATCTCCACTTGCTATTGCACCTTCATTCTCTCTTCACTGGTTCAATAATGACTTTCAATCTATGCGGACAATTTAATAATAATAACAGTTTCCCAACAGCCAGTTACCTTCTAAGTGTCAATTAAGATGGCATTTTCTCATCTCTTATTCTGCTGTCTTCTGTAGCACCTAAACTCTTCTATAAATTTCCTATCCTTCATCAGACTGAACTATTACATGATCAATATAGCACTTGATGTCTCTGAGCCTTGGAATTCTCCCACTGACCACTTCCAACTGTTAAATTTCTCTCTTTGCCATGTAAAGTCCAGCTCAAATGCTTTTTCTATGAAAATGATCTCTTACTACTCTGAAAGTTCAAGTCTCCTCATTCGTGTCTTTAAAAACTTCAATTGTGTTGTCAGTTACTTGTGCAAATGCTACATCTCACTTATGTAGGGAATTGAATGAGGTCTGATAAACTTTATAGGTCTTTTTTACTTCGCATCAATAGTCTGATAATTGGAGTTCCATCAATCACCCAGGAGTGCTCTATGTTGAACCATGAAGAGGTTACTGAATGATATTAATACATGTAAACATTTGTTGACTGATTAACTTCCAAAATGTAATCACAGAAGGTACAACCAGAATGTAACCTATAGTTTAAATGCCTTTATGTTTGATGGCAAACTATAATTTAAAATTTGTACAATCTGTCTCTAGTCTGCCTTTGTTTTGATACAAACTAGAGAAACATAAGAGACTTTATACTCTGAGCTACCACCTTTATGTGAATTGCGGCTGCTGAGCTCAAATTAAAGGTCAAATATTAAAAAAACAGGTCAAGCTGTACGCTTGTCTTTTGTACCACTTGCCTATGTAGACTATGGAAATAGGAATTTGTGCACCAAACTAGGAGATTTCACAATTGAAACTATGCCTCTAGTTTTTCTAATTGGTGAGGAGAAGACATTCATCAGAAAGCATTGTAGCCCTTTGTGTTGACAGCATGGCAGAGCTTTATATTTGTTTAATTAAATATTTTCTATGGGATGCTCTATGATGCATATCTATATTTTTATAGCCCTGTACACTCGCAAATATGAAGATCTATGTCTAGGTAGGGGCTGTAGTCCTCTGAATACTCATTGGTGACTAATTTAATTTGTTCCAAAAATATCTATTGATTGCCTGCTGCATGCAAGGTACTGTTAGGTGCTTTGGGGATAAAAAGAAATTAGACAGAAATCCTGCTCTTAAGGGACTCCTAGTATATTAGGGGAGCTTCCCAGGTGGTGCTAGTGGTAAAGAACTCACCTGCCAATGCAGGAGATGTAAGAGACGCCGGTTAGATCCCTAGGTCGGGAAGATCCCCTGAGGAGGGCATGGCAACCCACACCAGTATTCCTCCCTGGAGAATCCCATGGACAGAGGAGCCTGACAGGCTATAGTTCATAGGGTTGCAAAGAGTCAGACATGACTGAAGCCCAAACTGCAGGTTGTCATCATTAGTGTCAATAGTCTATCCCAGACAAGCCTTCAGAGGTCAGGCTGAAATCCTACGGAAACAATGGAGTGTCTACTCCTAGCGGCTACTGGGTATTCACTACCGATGTCACCTGTGCAAAATGCTACAAGTAAAATATACAAAGCTGTCACTTATACAAGGCTTGGCTAATGGCTACAACAGAGAGAACGAACTGGAGAGGAGGAACGGACTAGGAAAGGCAGAACTGGGGACCTGTGACCAGCCAGGTACTCGATGCGACAGCCAGCCTCCGAGGTCCTTACTGATTGTGGCCTTTTGCTGGGGTCAGCGCCCTTGTGTGAAAAGAAACCAGAGAGTTCTCTCTCTCCTTTCTCTCCATATAGGCACAGAGAAGAGGGCTTGTGAACCCTCAGAGAAAGAGCATTGCCTCCGAGTCAAAAGAAGATGCTGAGGAATAAAGCCCAGCTTTGTGCCCCCTGGATCTCTGACTTGCCAGCCTCCAGAAATGTGAGAAATAAATTTTGGTTGTTTAAGTCACTCAGTCTATGATATTCTTTATGGCATTCAGAAAAAACTAAGAGAGTCACCAACTAGAAGTTCTGGAGCTGAAAATTACAATAACGGAAATAAAAAATAAAGAATCAGCAAGAGCTGTTCGTGACTTTTAAAAAATTGTAACCATAATCCTCATTCCATCTTCACTACCATCCCTCAACATTCACTGTTTGGCAAACTCTTCTGGTGCATAAAGTTTCTGACTTTGTCAGTGGAATGTTACAGTGAATACAGCAGCATCTAAAATCAATCTGGGCCCCATTCTTTATGGGCGCACTTGGCAAACACTTCCTAGTTCAGACTTTTCCCATTCTGACCTGACCTACACAAATTGTACACAGTGCAAGCCAGTGTATTGTTGCAGTATTATTTCAGCTAAGGCATTCAGGAACACTGAGCAAAGACCTCAATAATCAGAGGGAATGAACAAAAGTGTTTGATAGAACAGAGGGGGGAAAAGTGCAATGCCAGAGTGTTACAGTGCTGTCTTCGAAGCCTGGGCTGTTTTGACTTTGTTAGGGCCTCTCTGACAATCTGAACTAGTCAGATAAGCAGTAAGCAATTCGGTTTTCTTCCAGGATTCACAGGGCTTTTTTTGAAGACAGGTGTGTTACATTACATGGAATTCTGATGACCTAATAGGAGATTTGTACACTAACCCAAATGATTGTCTGACATTTGCTTGAACTGTACAAGGCCATTATTAATAAACTGAAGCTCCTGTGTCTTTCTGGTTCTGTGGTTTCACTGTGATACACAGATACTTCAAAAGACTTGATCCTTGCCTTCTAGGTCTCTTTTTCTATTAATATTGTATAATAAAGTAGCAAATATAAAATTTTAATAGCTAACTCTGTGCTTTTATCATAAAATAATCCTGTCTAATCAAAATTCATGGCTGTAATTTCAAAGATTTGAAGTCGTACCTCAACTGACCCGTATACAGCATATTTAATAGCAGGCTGGTCTCACGTCTCCGTAGGAAATATACATGATCTGAAAACCTTTTTTTTTTTTTAATGTGTGAATAAAAGAGAACATTGGGACAGCTGATAGTCTCTCATATTCCCGGTACAAGTTCTCTGTTAGTTACATTTTGAACTTAAAACAATGACAAGCCCATTGGATAAAACAAGCAGCTCAAAAAAACCTCAAAAATATTAGAAGACTATGCGAAACACAGACTGTGCCCTCATTCTCCTTAATGGTGTCTCATTGCGAGCTCAGTTGCTAAGTCATGTCTGACTCTGCAACCTTATGGACTGTAGCCTGCGTGGCTCCTCTGTCCATGGGATTTTCCAGGCAAGAATACTGGAGTCGGTAGCCATTTCCTCCTCCAAGGGATTTTCTGGATCCAGGGATCAAACCCACATCTCCTGCGGCTCCTGCATTGCAGGCAGATTCTTTACTGCCGAGCCGCTGGGGAAGCTCGGTGTCTCATTAGCTGTTAAATAAATTCTGTCGATTTTATCTTCACCTCAATGTCTCAAGGTATTGTACTTTTTCCCCTTGTTATATCAAATACTTTTATTCTTCCCCTCTGACTACTGAGGTCTTTGCCCAGTGTTTCTGAATGCCTTAGCTGAAATAATACTCCAGTTCCCATCCCTCTCTTAACAACATACCATACTTTCCCCTCAAAATACTTATCACTGGCACTGTGGTACGTATTTTCTGTTTACCCATTAAAATACATGCTCCATGAAATATCAAAGTTTGTCCTGTTCAGTGCTGAATCCTTATCACTTAGGATCGTACCTGGCACAAAACAGGTGCTCAATGATTACTCACTAACAGAAGTGATACCTCATTTCTTTTAAATATTCTATGTTATGCTCTTTTCATTCTAGAATGTAATACATTATTGAGGTCTACCATAGTATGCCTTTATAACACATAGATGTTATGCTATGTTATACCATATACCTATGTACACACACGCCGCGCCTATGGGGAGGTGTGTTCAAAGCTGTTTACAGATGGTTTAGACTTCAGTGACTTACAGGATCATCGGGTCCAGACCCGCTGATTCTTTCAGGGAGTGTGGACATCCGAGTGCACACATGCCAACCCGTCAGTCACCATCTGCAGGCCTCCAGCTGAGAGCCATTTGAAAATAAAACAAGCTATTTCCTGGATGAATTCGTCACCAAGCCTCTACCAGAATAGCTTGGAATGTAGATGTTTCAATGACTAAAAGAACGTTTCGGAAAAAAAAAACATGGTCATTCCTGTGAGTCACAAAGCGTAAATCAACAGATGAATTCAAAGAATAAATGAATTCAAAAGACGAGCCCCTTCCTAGGACCAGCAGGGACAGTGATGAGCCATTTCAAACGTGGGACAGTGTTGGCTGTGATCTGGTCCAGGAAGGGTCAGGAGGACAGGGCGGCAGGTGAAGGTATCAGGTGGCATCGCTGTGTGCTGAGTGCTGGTAGGATTATCCCGTGTTTGGAGGATGTGTGGACTTCAGCAGTCGTTTTTGGTAGAATTTCTTTATTCAGCTTTTGAATTTGCTTCCTATCCCCAACCTCAGAAACCTCCTCACACACACACTCTCCCACAGAGGCGGGAAACTGGAGTACCTTTTGCAACAGATGATGGTGAGCGATCTCCTATCAGGACACTTAAACTTGAATGATTTCAGGAACAAACCAGTGTAATTCCCTCCTTTCTTTAAAAAAAGAACAGGAATAGGAGGAAAGAAAGGTATTTCTTTTATTAGTATTTTATTTCAAAAAGGACTTGTTGCAATTTAGAAAAGCAAGTGTATATTATATACATATATATATATATATTTAAATATACATATCATCTATAGGTTTACATAGGCTGGCATAGATTTCTGGGTCTGACACCAAATTTGCATCTCACTGAATTAAAGAAAAACCAGTACCAGTCTGAACAGACACATTCAGAAAACAGTTATTAATTGAGGGGGTGGAGGGTCCTGGAGTCCTCACTGGAGACTGTGAGGAAATCACAGGAAGAAAGGCGGTGGCTTCCTCTCAGCTGGTTATGACTGCCTCTTTTTTTTAAATTAATTTATTTTTAATCGAAGGATAATTGCTTTAGAATATTGTGTTGGCTCCTGCCATGCATCACCCTGAGTCAGCCACAGGTGCACACGTGTCCCGTCCCTCGTGAGCCTCCCTCCCACCCCTCTAGGCCATCACGGAGCGCCGGGTTTGCGCCCCCTGAGTCACTCAGCAGATCCCCACTGGCTCCTGTGTTGCACACAGTGGTGTCCATGTTTCCTGCTACTCTCTCCATTCGTCCCGCCCTCTCCCACCTCACTGTGTCCACAGGTCTGTTCTCTGTGCCTGCGTCTCCTTTGATGCCCTGCAAATTGGTTCATCAGCACCATCTTTCTAGATTCCATATATACGCTTTAATATATGATATTGATTTTTCTCTTTCTGACTTACTTCACTCTGTATAATGGGCTCTAAGTTCACCCACCTCATTAGAATTGACTCAAATGCGTTCTTTTTTTATAGTTGAGTAGTGTCGTATTATCTATATGTACCACAGCTTCTTTATCCATTCATCTGTCAGTGGATATCTGGGTTGCTTCCATGTCCTAGTTATTGTAAATTGTGCTTCAGTGAACATCGGAGTACATGTGTCTGTTGCAGTTTTGGTTTTCTCAGGGTATATGCCCAGTATTGGGATTGTTGGGTCACATGGTAGTTTTATCCCTAATTTTTTAAGGAATCTCCATACTGTCTGCCATAGTGGCTGTCTCAATTTATATTCCCACCAACAGTGCAAGAGGGTTCATTTTTCTTCATGTGTCTCCAGCATTTATTGTTTGTAGATTTTTTGATGATGGTGATTCTGACCAGTGTGAGGTGGTATTTCGCTGCAGTGTTGATTTGCATTTCTTTTCGCATTTTTTTTAGTTTCTTCCTTTTTTGACATTCACTGTTTTATTTAATTCTCATATTTTTTGAAGGGTACTGCTGTTTTCACCCACTATAGACAAACTGAACTTTATTCTTTGTAACTACTCCATGGTCACATGGTCACAAAATATCATATCTAACATTCAAACTCAGATCATTATCACATACTGTCTGTGAAACTTTAGGGAAGTTATTTAACGATAATAATAACAACCAGAAAGATTCTTGCAAAATTTATTGGAAAACCCATTTGTTCCACAAATATTTATTTAGTACCTAACCTGTGCCAAATAATCTGAACACTTTCCATGTCTTAACTCATAGGATCCCTAGTGATGCTCTCAGGGTGGTACTATTATCATCCCACTCTAAAGATGTGAAAACTGAGGCAATGCACCCTTAAGAACTGTGTCTGCTGGATGTTGAAACAGAAGCATCACATTCCTTTGATTTTGAACTAAACTATTGATTTTCTAAATTAAACTTTATTATTTTTAGAATCAAACCCTATGGGCACAAAATTCACCTTGTCTGTCAAAATCAGACTATTTAAGTTTCCCTCAAGTGTTCGCAAAAACTACTGGTTATCTCAGTACCCTTGAAAGTTGGTGTTTTGAACTGTCAGTGCAAATTCTGGAAAAAAAATACTGACTGAATTCCTCTGAAATGTAAGAGTTTAAAAACCTTAAAAAAGCTGAAAATTGTTAAGCAAGATACAGGTGAATATTCAAAAACATTAAAAAAAAACCTGTCAATTTGACTATATTTCCAGCTGCATGTACATTTCTTTATCTAATTTAATAGGATATAATTTAACAGGAAAACAAAAAATGTGCATAATATCAAATTAATAGCAGTCCCAGAAACTATATTTTCTCTGCCAAAAAAACTCTGCCAAAGAAGTACTTGTACTGCATCCAATTCATTTTCATGGTAGTGTTTATTTTTAAACTTGCTTTGAATGTATCAGAAAAGCAACAGGAAGATACACTATCTAGTACTATTAAAAAATAGCTACAGTTTAATTTGCTCGCAGCTGATTTTTGTAGACTACCTTTTAAGAGAATATCCAGTGAATATTAGTGAAACTAAAAACCTATGAAAGTACAATTTGCTGCCTCCAGGATGGTCAGGAGGGGGAGCAGAACAAGGATGAAGGGTGTCTCTGGACTGGTTTGGGCCCTGAAAAATCATTTCACTGAAGCTCTGACTTAACTTGTTGGTCTCGGCTCCATGGAGGAAGTTTTCAAGAGAAAGTATTTCACTTTAAACTGACCAACAATGGGTATCAGTTGATGCCTAGCTTTCATTATTTTAACAAATATTTACTAAAGAATGTCTAGTCAGGCCATCTCCAGGTCATAATAGTGTACAGACACGGAGGTTCTCACAGGGGACCGAGAACACCGGCAGGTAAAAAGTGAATGAAAATGTAATCTTAGGGGCACTTCCCTGGAGGCCCAGTGGTTAAAACTCTGCACTTTGATGGCAGGGGACACGGGCCCAATCCCTGGTAAGGGAAGTAAGATCCCACATGCCGGATAACGTAGAAAAAAATGCCAAAAAAAGTAGAAAAATACCAAAAAGTAGGGAATAAAAATATGTGTTATGTGTGTAATCTGCAATCTTACGGAGTGGCTAGAGCTGATCAAAGCAAGGCAATGTGACTTAAAGTTTGTGCAGACAAGATTCTGCAGGACCAGACAGGCCCTCAGAGCCGGGCTCAGCTCCAGGCTCAGGAAGGACCACACCCACCACGGACGGGGAGGCAGATGTCACCGGAAGTCAGCCTCCAGGCAAAGGTCGTTGGGAAAAAGATCAGAAATGGAATGCAGCAGCATCAGTCACTGCTCAGACCCATGTGGACTGCAGAATTCCCTTTTCATTGACTAATAAAGCTGTGACAGAAAATACAGAGGAAATTCGTGTTGGATTTTCCTGACCTTCTCAGGTGGCACACAGGGCCCCTCCTGAATGAAGGCTTTTATTGTGACTCTCCTTCTGGGCTCCATCCTAACCTGTCCTTTGGTCCCTTCTCACAAGACGGGAGTCTCTCGGGGGAAAAACAATCGTGTCTTTTCACTGTTTTTACCTCCGGTGTTGAGGACCAAGTAAGAATGTCTGCTGAATCTATTAATGACTGCTTTGATGATGCAAAGAAATAGTGTTTTTCTCAGTTTGCCAGTAAAATAACTGTGACCTTATGCAATGCATCTACCTGAGTTTCACTGGTTTCCCTCTAAAATTTAGTATATCCCTGAAATTATCGCTATGTTTAAAACTTATGGAGACAGATAGGGGACTCAGGACGTTAAAGGGAAGGGGAAACTTGTCATCTTTCTCAAGAAGAGAGCCAGTCACTTCCAAAAGGCTGGATTTCAGAAAATGTAACTTATAAGAGGAAAGGAAGAAAATCAAAGGATCTCAGACTTCTTCCCAGACGTTTCTCCAAAGGGATGGATGATTGTCAGAGTAACTGATGAAAAGTTGAGAGCTTTGGTCCAGTCTGGCAGATTTATTTCTAACTTGAGTTGAACTCATCCATTGAAGCACTTCTTACCTCAATAATGAGGCTTATTTTTTATATTTTAATGAAAACTTTTAAAGTTATTTCAGAGATGGCAACGTGGAGCAGACTTAATGAATTATGGCTGAATAGAATATAGCAACATGAATGTGAACTGTGCATACATTAGGAGCAAAATGAGAAACAGGACACATTTATAAATATTTCCATGGATCTACAGGTCAAATAACGTTATCTAGTTCTATGAGAAAATTTTGAACAATCCAAGGGAGTACTTATTACAGAAGAAGCCATCTGCTATCCACCCAAATATGTCCCAAACTGTAATCAAAATATTTCTATATTTATGCACTGAAACTTGGGCAAGTCTGATAGGTCAGGTTTGAATTAAAATGTATCAGTAAACTATATATATTATATATATATATATATATATATACACACACACACATATATACACACACACACACACACACAACACATAGAAGTATTTTTTCCCTTGAAAGAACCTTAGACTTTTGGAAAAATTACAAAAGTAGCATAAGAGCTTTCTCATATGCTATTTATCCTGTCTAATCACAGCGTCTTATACAACCAAAGCCAATTCTCAAAGCCAGGTAATTAGCTTTGTGTAGTACTCTTAAATAAGTATTAGAATTTATTCCAATTTTACCCGTGTTCTCCTTATCATCCTTTTTCTCCTCTAAGATTTGACTCAGGACCCACATTAATTGGTTCTTCTTACTTTCCTTCAGCCTGTGACAACTTCTGTCCTTTCTCATCTGTCATGAGCCTGACACTTTTGATGAATAAGTCTAAGTCTAAGTCTAAGTCGCTTCAGTCGTGTCCGACTCAGTGCGACCCCACAGACGGCAGCCCACCAGGCTCTGCCATCCCTGGGATTCTCCAGGCAAGAATACTGGAGTGGGTTGTCATTTCCTTCTCCAATGCATGAGAGGGAAAAGTGAAAGTGAAGTCGCTCAGTCGTGTCCAACTCTTAGCGACCCCATGGAATGTCTCTTATTTTGGGTTTGCCTGATACATTCTCATGCTTAGATTGATGGTCAAAAAGATGACCCCAGAAATGATGTTACTCCCACAGTTCCAGACTCTTCTGTATTTTCTCTACCCCAAACCATGACTTAGCCGTTTCTCCAAAGAGCCCTGATTCCTCTTCTTGGAGAAGGGTATTTAGAAAAAGGACACAATTAAGAATTGGGAATGTGAAAATTTACATTTAAAAACAATACGTTTAGTAAAACCCTGTCAAACAAAATTTCTCTCAAATTATATACCACTTGTGCTTTGAGTTAACATTAAATTAATTAAATTTATTTAGCATAAGTAGTGGGTTGGCCAAAAAGTTCATTTGGGTTTTTCCATAACACCTTATGGAAAACTCGAATGGACTTTTTGGCCAACCCAATATGCTATTTGTATTTGAGAACCAAGAGGTTTTTACTTCTAGATAAATATATAATGGAAGTTTCAGACTGAGCCTGAAAGATTAAGGCATATCGAGCAGATCAGACAAACAATGTGAGCTTCATACTGAAATGAAGTTTCACTGGGACTGAAAAGATTTCAGGGGAAATGACTTATTGACAGATTACAGGAGTTTAGACAGAACAGTGTGTGTGCATGTGTGCAGGGGGTGGAGAAGCAGAGAGAAGACTGAAGACTATTTGCTGAGAGTCTGCAGAGAGCACAGCAAGTGCAGTGCCTCGAATTTGCATGGTGCTTTAAAAAAGACTTTGAGTTCAGAATGCTGGACACATTAGTTATCAATGGGTGGGGACAACAGCCCTCAGAATCAACAAAGGAAAAATGAAAACACCCATTTTATAGCTGAACTGCAGCTTGAGAGGTTTAATGGATTCCACTATAAATGTTTAAAATATGGATCCAAGACTAGAATTCTTGTTTTCTCATGTCTAGTCTACTGCTTCTGAAAAACCTTGAATAATAATTACACTTAAGAGCAGGAGGAAAATCCAATTAAAGAAGACAGAGTGGAGTGAAAAAGGGGACCCACGACCTGCTGGCAAATCAGGGGAAACCAGTGTCAAGAGATGGCAGTGATAGGAATGTCAATTGCCAGAGGGAGGTCTGAGCTCTGTCAGCTCAGCAACCCTGTGCAAATGTTCTCTGTTACTTACCACAGTGGCTATTGTGTTATGGACACATTAAAGACCATTAGTTAATTATGAGTGCAAGCTAACTCCTGGAAAATAAATGCAGAAGTCTTCCAAGGTCTCATTGGAGCCCTTTTCTGAATACAGAATAATAAGGACTCAAAAGAGGTCCTTCAGCGTTCAGGATGATAATAGGCTATTAAAAGAAATGCAATCAGGAGTTTTCAAACCAATAGTTGGTTGAACAAAACAACACTCATGCAGCTCTGTGCCCCCTACTCTAAGTCCGAGCCTTACACTCAGCAATTAGCTAGCTGGTCGTATGTTAGCAAATCACACCATCTCCTGTTATCAAGTTTAAAACCCCGACTGTGTCTGCAATGTGTCTAGCAATTTGTTTTAGGGACCAAAAAGAAGCATAAAGAATTTTTTTCTTTACTGTATTTAGGTTGATTATACTAAGAAAAACGACATAACAGATCATGAAATCTCACATTTATCTGTTCATTATTTAGAATGAACTTCAGAGTAGCAATTGTTAGGGGATAAAAATGAAATTAAAATGCTGGTTGCCTATAGATTTCTAAAACAAATAATGTTATTATATTCACATTTATTATTATATTATTTATTACACCTTCATTTATTATCCAAATGCTAATTTTATTTTGGATAGTTGTTTAAAAATTTCAACATGTTTTAAACTTATGCCTTTCTTATGCTTTAGACATTGTTATGAGCAAAGCATGTCTCTGTGAAGAACGACGACTCTGACATAGTTTGGCAGGAAGGAACCTGTCTCTTTTATGACATCACTGAGCTACCAAACCAACCCACACGTTCTCCTTGAATACTACACAGCATGAAAAGGAATGAAATTCTGATCCACAGAGCAACATGGATGAATCTGACAGACTTTACGCTGAGCAAAAGAACATATACTGACTATTGTCTTGCCTCTGAAATTCTAGAAAAAAGCCAAAAATAATCAAGGGTGAAAAACATAAGAAAAGTGGTTGCCACTGAAGACTGGGAAGTAAAGAGAGGGAAGCCTTTTGTAAGAGAAAATGTTCTACCCTGTGAAGAGATAGAGGTTACACAAGTATATCCATTTGTCAAAAACTGTAGCGCTATGATATATTTTGTTGTCTGTAATTTTTACTTTAAAAATGGAAAAAGCAATTAAAAAAATCAAGAAGGAGTTGGGGGAGTGGGTGGAGGTATAGATGACATGAGATAGAATGTTGATTACTACAGAAGTTGAGTGATATGTGCATTGGGGACTCATTAGTTCTATTCTGTTCTCATTGTACATGTTTAAAGTTGTCCAGATTTATAAATTATAAAATGAAAACTATAAAATACTATGCAATTAAAAAATTAAAAATTTAGATGATAAATTATAGGTGATCTCAAAGTCATTACTTGTATCCCAAAGTCCTTTTTAAAATTAACTTCTTTGAAAGTCAAGAAAAGCTACTAGACATGCCAAAAACAAACAAAGAAACCTCATGGAATGACCTCTCACGCTGACATAAGGTTGACATGGGACCTTGATTACGAGCTGGATCACAAAGCTGCTCTCCACCTCCTGTCTGCAGTGCCAGACAGCAACAGTGCAGCCGGACTCAAGGCCGCCGCCACGGCCACGGTTCTGTTTATGGCGATTTCTGGTGATGATGCTATTTAGCATCAATGATGACTGACTGTCCATGATGAAATCTGGTATTCCAATGATCTGCAAGCACTGTATGTAGAATGAATTATCATTTATAATTTGGGGGGGCTAAAGGAAGAGAGTCTGATCATGCTCTGTCAACAAAGCAACTGCTACCACTGCACAATAAAAATGAAGAGCATTTCATTTTCAGTCAAGAACTCGTTAGAAAAACCATCTCACCTGATGTTTTTACCGTGAGAATTAAGAATTGAGTAACTTCTATTTAAAACAATACCAAGTCTTTGCTGTGCTGACACCTAAAAGCCCTGGTGACATTTTTCCATAATGAAATAAGGTGTTTTTCATAGGTATGTCTATTTTCCTCCAAAGCATATGTGCCCACTCCCCTGATCAAAGTCTTGCTTCCTCCGCGGTCTCAGTCACGTCAGTGGATGCAGTGCACACCTGTGATGAGCTGAGGTGCCTCAGACCAGGAGCTCTCCACCCTTACTGCCGTTAGAATCACCTGGGAGCTCAGACAGCCAGTGCCCAGGCTGCCCCCCGGTAAATCAGAACTGTGGGGGCCGAGGCATGGAAGCTCCAGGATGACCCATCCGCAGCAAAGCTGCAGAGCCAGTGGGGTGTGCTTTGGGCTCTCTTTTCCCCTTAGTAGTAGGGAAACAGTGTTCTATTTTCTGATCTGTTTGCAGTGACAAAACAATTCCCTCCATTAAGAAGATGCCTGTTTCTTAGGACAGAAAGGAGAGGACAGACACAGGAAGTGGAGAATCCCGGCTTACTCCCGTCAGCCGGGCAGTGACATGGACTAAGCAGAACAGAGTGGCTTCAAGGGAGAAGCATTTTTCCCGATTAGTATGATTGAGTCAATATTTTCATGACTCTTTTTTTTTTTTTTTTTCAATACAAGAAGTTGTTGGAGCCATAAAGGGAGACATTTAATTTGATGTCAGAAAATTAAACCAGTAAGTGGAATCAGTCCTGGGGCCCCCGCTGTTCTTTGTCGTTCTTGGTAGCATTGCGGATGGTCTATTCTCCCTTGAACAACTGAGGGAATGAGGTATCCTTAAACACAGATGGAATGGCTTTCTGCCTATCTGACAAAGAATGCTCACGAGACATTGAGGAAGGAGCAAGCTTCATTCATTTATACGAATGTTTCGAGTGGACATAATAAACTTGCTGTGATTAATGATCGTGGGCAGTTAGCTCCTTAGAAGTGATATATTAGACTGTAATCCATGATGCAATTTATAACTCTCATGGATGGTGTTATGATTATCTTCTAAGGAGCAATTAATATTATGAAATGCACACCCTCAGTATAACACTAAGGTGCCTGGGGGCCGGATGGTGGGTGGGGCACTAAATACACTGTCTGCGCTGTTCATACCACATTTTCCTACGTTATTCCTACCCAGGAAATCACAGGGAACCTCATTAGATTTCTGCAGCACTTTTCCTCTATGCTTCCTCTTCTTCATATCTATGCCTTTATTCTTTTTAGTGTCCATAGCAATTATAACCAACGTTTTCAAAAACAGAGAGATATTTGTAACGATATGAAATACTACCAATAATTTCCCATGAATTTCAAACAAAGAGACTCTGAGTTAGTGGGCACAGAACATGAAGGAGGCTTCCCTGGTGGCTCAGAACAGGCAGGTTGACATGAGGTCAACACGCAAGCCCACGGCAGGAACAGGTGCAAGAAAGGGGAATCCGGTGAACGTGGTCAGGCATGAGGCCACGTGGCCCAAACTCAGTGTGGAGCCTGGTGCTGGTAGGATGGATCAGTTCATTTTTGTGTGGTCATTCCCAATTCTGAGTCTCACTTCACTTACCAGGACGCTGACTACAATAGAGTTGGAACATCTGACATGCTCCTCTTAACGACACACTGCTTATTTAATGGATTTGGTCAGCATGTGGCTCAGGTTTCAGCTTCTTATTCACTGTGGCTCAGTGGTTCTCCTTCACAAGTGCATTCATTTTCCGGGTTTCACTGTAGAGAGGATTCATCTGAAGTAGACCCTTACAGTCATTTTACTTCTTCATTTTAAGAGCAGGGCATTATTTTAAGAGATAATGTTTGACATTATCTCAAACATTCCAGATGTGAATTCCATGTGGCACTTTGGTTCACGAGCTACCAGCATGGGATGCAAAGGCAGGGACAGAGCTTTTGTTTTGTTTTCTAAGGCGGCTTTGTGTGTGTGTGCTGCTTTGGGTTATGTTTTGTTTTTTGACTCTAATATCTTGGTACTTCAGTATCGATTAAGATGTGATTTCTCCTGAGACACTGAAAAAGGAAACAGACTTGCTTTCCTTTTTACCAGTGATGTTTCTTTACACCAAAGTATCAGGATGAATTTCATCTCATCACATTTACAGGAGAATGGTAGCTCTGCTGACACGACCATAATGCTGAAATCACGACAACGGCAAAACCCAGGATTTTCTTTCTCTACTGACTTATGTAATCCTACCAAGCACTTATCCTAAAACACAATGAAATCGTCCATGATCATTAAACACCATATACGAGTGAAAAGACTGGCGAGAAATTAGAAAATGTGGTCTGAGGGAAACAAGGGCATCAATCTGATAAGAAGACGACTCTGAGGGAGCCAGATACTCTGAGTGCTGTTCTAACAACTTTTTTTTCCCTACAAAATAAGCTCAATCTTCAGCTGTTACCATCTCTTCTCTCAGTACCGTGTGCATTATTTTTGCTGGGAGGTACTTCCTCTACAGTGCAAGCGAAGAAAAAGAAGTGGTGAAAGAGGTCTAGTGCAAAAAATAATTCCTGCTACCTCCCGGCAGGCTTCTTTTAAAGATAAACATGTTTACCATCTGAGTTTAACTGTAATTGAAGTCGTACATC
This sequence comes from Okapia johnstoni, assembly GCA_024291935.2. NCBI lineage: Eukaryota > Metazoa > Chordata > Mammalia > Artiodactyla > Giraffidae > Okapia > Okapia johnstoni. Next base: position 3,954,114 of record CM044321.1, on the reverse strand, counting down.
AATTTTAAAAGAGCCATCTGAAAAATAAAATGGTTGGTGCTGCTTCTCTAATCTGAAAACTGCCAGATCTTAAAACATATATCTCAGGACTTATAAGCATTCTAATTATTAAAACATCTGTTTTTGTGGCGTTTGTTAGGTTTACTGTCTTAGAACTGAACACTGTGGCACAAGTCAAGAAAGAGTTTACTTAAGACCGAACTGTATTTAATTGTTCATTAAATTATATGATAATTATATTATAATCTGAGCAAATTCATCATAATTCAGTTCCCAAGGAGTGCCCAATAAAACTCTAAAAATAATTAAATAGCAGACTTCCGATTTGAAGATGGCATATTTCAGACACTTCTAAAACTGCCTTCTGCACTTGGAAATCTTAAAAATAACATCAAGGAGAATCAGAACAGTAATATAATCTTTTATGAAACCCAGAGACACCTAAATCCTGGAACCACAATCCATACAAAAAGTAAAAGCCAATGGAGAAGTGGTTTCTGACCTAATAAGAAAGATAAACCTCGGATCCTCATGTTGAAGGATTAGCACGGAGAACTCAATACAGACTCTGAAATTCCCGTCCACCAGTAAAAAGTTATTCAGTCAGCTTTTTAAGTGTCTGTCTCCTAATCTCACACATGTACACACACACACACACACACACACACACACGGGCAAGCATCACAAGATATTTGAGACTGTTTCTTACTCACAAAAAAATGAAACCAAAATTAACCAAAAGATAAAACTTGGAAAGGCTGTCATGATACAAAGAGTAGAAGAAAATATCAATACTACAAAAATTATATACTCACATAGAAGTGAAAGTGAAAGTCTGACTCTTTGCGACCCCATGGACTACACAGTCCATGGAATTCTCCAGGCCAGAATACTGGATTGGGTTGCCATTCCCTTCTCCAGGGGATCTTTCCAACCCAGGGATCGAACCCAGGTCTCCCTCATTGCAGGTGGATTCTTTACCAGCTGAGACACAAGGGAAGCCCAAGAGTACTGGAATGGGTAGCCTATCCCTTAGGGGATCTTCCTGACCCAGGAATCAAGCCAGGGTCTCCTGCATTGCAGGCAAATTCTTTACCAACTGAGCTATCAGGAAACCAACAATCTTGTAGACAGCTTTCAATCTACTAACTTCCACTTGAGCCCCACCGCCTTTAACCCCAATGAGGCCCACCCTCCTTCCTGTCCAAGAGCATGCTGACTGCCTTCTAATCAGGTTTCCGCCTTCAGCTGGCCACCTAGAATCCACTCCCCACCTGACGGTCTGAATAATCCACAGAGGCAAAGCCTTTCATCTCCTCTCTGCATCAGGGTCATGTACTAATTTCTTAATAAGACTCTGCATGATACAACCCTACTTAGCACTTTCTAGCTTTTTTTTTTTTTTTTTAGCACCCCTCTCTACACGTCCCTTCTCTCCTCCTAGCTCTGCTGCTGCTGCTGCTAAGCGCTTCAGTCGTGTCTGACTCTGTGAGACCCCATAGATGGCAGCCCACTAGGTTCCTCCGAGACCCCATAGATGGCAGCCCACCAGGCTCCTCTGTCCCTGGAATTCTCCAGGCCGGAACACTGGAGTGGGCTGCCATTCCCTTCTCCGATGCGTGCATGCATGCTAAGTCACATCAGTTGTGTCCGACTCTGTGCGACCCCCATAGATGGCAGCCCACCAGGCTCCTCCGAGACCTCATGGACTGTAGCCCAACAGGCTCCTCTGTCCCTGGGATTCTCCAGGCAGGAACACTGGCGTGGGCTGCCATTTCCTTCTCCAATGCGTGCATGCCTAGCTCTGTCCAGTCTTAATTCAGAAGCACTGAACTGACCTCAGCTGCATTCGGAGCAGGTGCCCCTCTGCCCCTCCCCTCCCTTCACATATGGTGTGAACTTGGACTTGACTGCTCACTGCGTTCCTCCCGGGTACCCTGTCTTACCCGGGTCATCTCAGCATTCCCTCCTGAAGACCTCCTCCCTGCCAGCGCTAGGTTAGTTATACAGTTTATTTAACATGGAACTCACCCCACTGGATTTTTTGTTGTCTTTTATGTGTTAATATTTCCTAGTAGACTATCCAACCGGGAAGGAGCTTGTTTATTTCTCCATTAACATGTCCCGGGCATGGCACAATGCAAAGCTCTTAGCAAACACTCAAAAATGTTAGTGAATTAAGAAACGAAAAGATGAAAGAAAGCTCATGCCATTCAGATAACGGGGTCAGAGCAGCACAGCTGCCAGCTGATGCAGTAAGGGATCTAGCCCGAAAATATCTTCCCTGTACACCTTCACTTTTCCGTGACAGTGCCAACCCAGACACTCGGCATGCTGGTTCATGCATTGCTGCAAACTCTCCAACGGCTAAATGGACACTTTCAATGAGAATTCCCCGCCCTCATCTTAAAATCAAGTTGAAGGAAACTAAATGTATGACATTTCCCTTCAGACTTGACCTTTGCTCAGAACCCCTTTTGTGTATCAAAGAGACAAGGTCAAAGAATTCATGTTGGTTTTCACTTGTGTTCTCAGATCTATGCAGCTTTATGGGCGGGGGTGGGGGGGTGGCTGGGGGGGAGGTAGGGACCTTCCCTGGTGGCTCAGATGGTAAAGAATCTGCCTGCAATGCAGCAGACCCGGGTTCGATCTCTGGGTCATGAAGATCCCCTGGAGAAGGGCATGGAAACCCACTCCAGTATTCTTGCCTGGAGAATTCCATGCACAGAGGAGCCTGGTGGGCTACAGGTCGCAAAGAGTCAGACGTGACTAAGTGACTAACACTTTCACTCTTAACCAGTAATTATTAAACTACAACCTCCACACCATAATCTAGGATAACTAAAACAAAACAGATAAAATTTAAAGAAAAGTATTAAAATATTAACTTTAGAATTAAAAAATAATAAAAAGGCCACAGAAATTCTTCCAGGTAACAAAAGAAAAGAAGCAAAGGCTAACAGAAGAGTTGAATAGGGCATAAAAAATTTGAGTTTCTGGAATGAAAAGTGTTTAGAAAGCATGCAAAACCCAACAGCGTAAGTTAATAGAATTACTTCTCCACATTGACTCTTTAGTTACAGAGAATGAAGCCAAGGGACCAAATCAGAATTAAATTGTTAATCATGCAGGATCTGGAATGGACTAAAAAAATCAGTATTACAAAGCAAACCTTGAGACAATCAGGAATTATTTCTACAAGCCTTCCACTATTAAAAGAAGCAGAAGATATTAAAAAGAGGTGGCAAGAATACACAGAAGAATTGTACAAAAAAGATCTTCATGACCCAGATAATCATGATGGTGTGATCACTCACCTAGAGCCAGACATCCTGGAATGTGAAGTCAAGTGGGCCTTAGGAAGCATCACTACGAACAAAGCTAGTGGAGGTGATGGAATTCCAGTTGAGCTATTTCAAATCCTGAAAGATGATGATGTGAAAGTGCTGCACTCGATATGCAGCAAATTTAGAAAACTCAGCAGTGACCACAGGACTGGAAAAGGTCAGTTTTCATTCCAATCCCAAAGAAAGGTAATGCCAAAGAATGCTCAAACTACCGCACAATTGCACTCATCTCACATGCTAGTAAAGTAATGCTCAAAATTCTCCAAGCCAGGCTTCAGCAATACGTGAACCATGAACTTCCAGATGTTCAAGCTGGTTTTAGAAAAGGCAGAGGAACCAGAGATCAAATTGCCAACATCCGCTGGATCATCAAAAAAGCAAGAGAGTTCCAGAAAAACATCTATTTCTGCTTTATTGACTATGCCAAAGCCTTTGACTGTGTGGATCACAATAAACTGTGGAAAATTCTGAAAGAGATGGGAATACCAGACCATCTGACCTGTCTCTTGAGAAACCTGTATGCAGGTCAGGAAGCAACAGTTAGAACTGGACATGGAACAACAGACTGGTTCCAAATAGGAAAAGGAGTACGTCAAGGCTGTATATTGTCACCCTGCTTATTTAACTTATATGCAGAGTACATCATGAGAAATGCTGGGCTGGGAGAAACACAAGCTGGAATCAAGATTACCGGGAGAAATATCAATAACCTCAGATATGCAGACGACACCAGCCTTATGGCAGACAGTAAAGAAGAACTAAAGAGCCTCTTGATGAAAGTGAAAGAGGAGAGTGAAAAAGTTGGCTTAAAGCTCAACATTCAGAAAACTAAGATCATTGCATCCGGTCCCATCACTTCATGGCAGATAGATGCGGAAACAGTGGAAACAGTGGCTGACTTTATTTTTCTGGGCTCCAAAATCACCTCAGATGGTGATTGCAGCAATGAAATTAAAAGACGTTTACTCCTTGGAAGGAAAGTTATGACCAACCTAGACAGCATATTAAAAAGCAGAGACATTACTTTGCCAACAAAAGTCCGTCTAGTCAAGGCTATGGTTTTTCCAGTGGTCATGTATGGATGTGAGAGTTGGACTATAAAGAAAGCTGAGCGCCGAAGAATTGATGCTTTTGAACTGTGGTGTTGGAGAAGACTCTTGAGAGTCCCTTGGACTGCAAGGAGATCCAACCAGTCCATCCTAAAGGAGATCAGTCCTGGGTGTTCATTGGAAGGACTGATGTTGAAGCTGAAACTCCAATACTTTGGCCACCTGATGCAAAGAGCTGACTCATTGGAAAAGACCCTGATGCTGGGAAAGATTGAGGGCAGGAGGAGAAGGGGATGACAGAGGATGAGATGGTAGGATGGCATCACCGACTCGATGGACATATGTTTGGGTGGACTCAGGGAGTTGGTGATGGACAGGGAGGCCTGGGGTGCTGTGGTTCACTGGGTCGCAAAGAGTCAGACACGACTGAGCTACTGAACTGAACTGAACTAATGTTGCAAGAATCACACTTCCTTCAAGTAAAGAACAATGACTTAATGAGCAGTCACTAAGCTCTGTATCCTGGGCACTTGACTGGTGATGTGGCTGGCTTACTTGGGCTCGCTTTATTGATTACAAGTTTTCATCTTATAATTGTAACACACAGTTAGGTGGTATGATCTCTGGATATGAGAACTGGATATGAATCTTTATGAATTTTTATTGACCAGATTGTCTTCAGTTCAGTTCAGTCACTCAGTCGTGTCCAACTCTTTGCAACCCTATGAACCACAGTACGTCAGGCCTCCCCATCCATCACCAACACCCAGAGTCCACCCAAACTCATGTCCATTGAGTCGGTGATGCCATCCAGCCATCTCATCCTCTGTCGTCCCCTTCTCCTCCTGCCCTCAATCTTTCCCAGCATCAGGGTCTTTTCCAATGAGTCAACTCTTCACATCAGGTGACCAAAGTATTGGAGTTTCAGCCTCAACATCAGTCCTTCCAATGAACACCCAGGATTGAAATTTTCATGTGAGTTTATAGATTAAGGATGTTTAAAACTTGGAGAAATTTACAATATTACTGCATACTGAATTTTAAAAAGCAAAAGTTACAGTGGATGAAAGGAATCCAGAGGACATTTATTTAGAAAGATGGAAAGTGTTTTTATTTTTTTGGTAATGTATTTATTTTACTTTTTCCATCAATATTAAGCATTCTAATTATGGGTTTTTAAATTTGAAAAGTGGAGTTTCTGAGATAAATTAATGAGTTGAAGGGAACAGCTATGCTAAAAGAACAGAACAAGCAATTTTATTTTTCTGAATATTGAGACAAAAATATGAGAACATTGCAAGTGGTGGATAGTGAGTATTAATCATTTTCCCTGTAGTTTGTGCAATTTTCACTGCTAGAAGAATATCTCAGACTCCACTGGAAACATTCAATCTGCTTTGTGAGTTGAAGAAAAAGCTATGCTTAGCGAGTTTGTTCCAAGTGTCTAAATGCTGATTTCAGAAATAATGAGTGAGATGACTTTCTGAGGATCAGAACATTCGCCAACTTTTTCTCTCTGGAAAAGCAGCCCACGACCCTTTCAGATAACTCTAAGGGCTGAGAAGCTTGTTTTCATCTGGAATTGAATGCTGTTTCCAGTCATTTCTGTGGGTTGTTCCTGGTTCTGAGTCTAGAAATACACGGAATCCATCCACGACTTCATTAACACACCTTTTCAGCTGTTTCTATAGACTTTTTACCGGTTAAGACTTTTCTGATTCGACTTCTACCATTCTCACTGCTTAGAATGTGACTTCCAAAACTTCAAAAATATAGATATTTCTGATTCGTGCCTGTGTGCATGCTCAGTCATGTCTGACTCTTGGTGACCCCAGGGACTGCAGCCCATCAGGCTGCAGGTAAGAACGGGATTTTCCAGGTAAGAACACTGGGATGGGTTGCCATGTCCTTCTCCACCTGTATCTTCTGCATTGGCAGGCAGATTCTTTACCATTGAACCACCTGGGAAATCCCACATATTTCTAATGTATTCAGTCAATTCAGGCTGAGTGAGATTTTTGCCTCCTTTCCTCTATGATTGGAGGCTATGCTTTATTACTATTATTTTTTAGTAGCCATATCAGCCACTGTATTGGGTGGATGTATTTGTTGTTGTTCAGTAGGACTCTTTGTGACCCCACGGACAGCAGCATGCCAGGCTCCTCTGTCCTCCACTGTCTCCCAGAGTTTGCTCAGATTCATGTCCCTTGAGTCGATGATGCTGTCTGACCATCTCATCCTCTGTCGTCCCCTTCTCCTTTTGCCTTCAATCTTTCCCAGCATCAGGGTCTTTTCCAATGAGTCAGTTCTTTGCAAATATACCGAATATAGGGTTTTGTTAAAACAGGTCTCCTTGTCTTGTGTATGTGAAGATTTTTTTTTTTTTAACATTGGCAGAGTCTCTATATTTACCTCCAGATTAACCTCCCTCTGTGTAAGCCTACTATGTAGTACCTCACTGCCCTCAGGTTGGTATTTCCCCTTAAACAATATTAATAAAACAAAACCTACCTATGTGTAGGAACTGGGGTACGTGTATATGGTATCTAAAAGGCTGTCATAAGACGTTTTGTTACAGGCCTCATGGGAGACAATGAAAACTTTCAAGGGCATAAGATAATCTACGACATCAGGCTGGATAAGCTAGTTTTGGACTCTTGTGATGATTTTTGGCATCTTACACAACCACAGACCAATCATTCAATATGAGAAATCAACTATGGATCATTATCATGCTACCTGCTTTCCTGTTTTCTGCCGCTGAGAATTCTGGAAAAATATCTTACCTCTAATTTTCCAGCAGCTCCACCTAACCTCTTGTTTCCGGATAAACACCAAGGCTGGTTTTACCACCACTGATGGTACCTGCTAACAGTAAGCACAGTTCATTTTCACAGCTCATTTCAGTGAGCGGTCTCTCTGTTTCCGGGTTCCCACAACACATCAGAGGAGCAATGACAGGCAGAGACCGGAAGAGAGGGGACAGCTGAGCTGTGGTCCCTGCTTTCCAAACTTGCTGCTGCAGGGTTAAGATTATCTTCCAGCAAAGCCGCAGATGCCCCTGTACGACACAACTTCTGGTTCGTTTTAAAACAGCTCTACCCACGGACACCGTATCTATAAATCCCCAGTGTCTCCCGGGCAGCTTTAGAAGTCCCACTCTGATGTTGGAACGCTTCAACAATCTTGCTTCATTTAAGGCTTTCATCTCAGACCATCACTTAAACATTTTTGCGATGGCTCATCTGCACTGCTTCTACATTTTCAGCCTGATAAAGGAAATTCATATATCGGGCCCATGAAATGGAGACCACCCCAGTGGACCAGCTCAGGAACCTACTCTTAGGTCAGCCTGCACTCACTGGAAGGTCCTCACTGTCAAAGAGACCGATCACGATCCTACAGATCAGCGTTCACTAACTCACATGACCCTAGAAAACAGGAACTGGTGCCTGATAAGAAGACGCACGACCTCCCTGTGCCATTTCCAAGGCGCTCTGCTAAGGCTCTGTACAGTCCCTCTTGCTCAAACTCACTCCTTTGCAGGAAGACTCCACCGTACTCCCCAATACAAGGATCACCTCCCCTTGAATGAATGGCGTCAAACTTGTCACTAAATTGCATTGTTCTTCTGTCATTTGGGCTTCTCTGGTGGCTCAGACAGTAAAGAATCCGCCCACCGTGAGGGAGACCCAGGTTTGATCCCTGGATTGGGAAGATGCCCTGGAGAAGGAAATGGCAACCCATTCCAGTATTCTTGCCTGCAGAATCCCATGGACAGAGGAGCCTGGGGGCACTACAGTCCATGGGGTCACAAAGAGTCAGACACGACTGAGCGACTAACACACACCTCTGTTGTTCTTTTTTTTTTGGAGGAAAGGTGGTTGGAGAGGGGTCACTTTATACTCAGCTCGGGTTATCTTCTGATTTTTGCCCCTTTCAATTTTTTCTCTACTTTGTCTTTGGAGGGGGCATTTTAAAATGCAAATTTAATTGTTACTTCCTCTGCTTAAAATCTGTCAGTGGCTCCTAATGACTCGTTTTTCTCTCACATCAGAATTTAAGAGATGAGGTTCTGCTCTTCCTCACTGCCTGGGAGCCTGTTACAGCACTTGTACTGCAGGTGGCCTGCAATAAATACTTGCTGAATAAAATAAATGCATGATCACTGAATTATGAAAAATACTGCTATGCTTTTCCTTGGTCATCCTTACTTTTTTCCTTATTTTTTTGTTTTAAATTTGAACTTATCAAAGAGACTGTTAGGATGTATCTGCCCATTACATCCTATATGGATTTTATCACCAGTAGGAGAGACAAAAGTAATTTATAGCATTCATTTTTATGGTTGTCCCAACACTCTGACAAATATTTTCCAAGACTGTCTATTATTTTTCTAACTCATAGTGTCTTATATTTTTAATCAAAGATTTACTACAAAATACCTTGTCATTTTAAAACATTTTGTTTTTTCTTTCCATAAATAGCTTTTTAAAACTCATTTTAACGTTTCCTTCCTCTAGGATTAATAGGTTTACCTAAACTCAGCAGGGACTATTTCAAATTTGCATTTCTGAGGTCTCTTTAAAGTGCTTGACCTTGTATTTAACTTTCTGGTTAACAGATTAAAGTAATACATTTTAAAAAATCCTTCTGTTTTAAACAGTCTTCAGGGCCCTGTCTGCATATTCAGAGACAAATTTCTTTAAGGAAGTCCCTAAATTCCAAGATGATACTGTTATACTAGGTGATACTGTTGCATAAAGTTATAATCATTGGTTGATCAAAGCATTTCATTTCGTCACCATGCATCTATATTAACTCATGGCATATTGTGTATGAATCTGGGGCATGTGTGTTTGTCGGGTAGTAGATGAACATGTAGTCTCATGAAACAGTGGCCAGATTTTCCAGAAATATTTCCCATTTTTCAGTAGGTTATATCACTTCTAAAGAAATCATTATTCATTGCAGAAAAGGTATGGATACAGGACAGTTATGCCAAAAATTCTACTATCAAATAACTCAAGGTATATTATTTAATGCCACGGACACTGTATCTACACTATGATATTAACAAAACCTGGACGAGTCGATTTGTTCACCTTAACCATCTTAGATGATTTTGTCTGTTGTCACAAAAAGGATTTGTTGAAGCAATAAAATCAGTTGTAAAGATGACAACTAAAAATCCCTCCATCTTGCTAAAGATAATCTGTTCAATCAAATGCTATCCTGAAATTGTCAGTGGTGTCTTTGAAAATATGGACATGCACTGTTAACACATGAATTATTTGTCATGGTCTAAATTTTTCATGGCGCTTAACAAGTACTATATAATTTGAAAAACATAGTGTGTATCATTATAATACACAATGGCATAATATGATACCATATAGATAAAATAATCCAAATACTTTAATGCAACGTAATGGCCTAATAATAGAATGCATAATAATGAGATAAGTTTTCCAAGTATTTATGTTTCCAGTTTTTTCACATTTGTTTCCTAATTAATCTTCCAGAAAATTCTGTGAGACATATTTTATAGTCCTGATTTGACCAGGAAAAAGAAACTCTTGGAAAATAATGACTTGTATAAAATCTGTCAGTTTCAGTGCTGAGAGCAAAACACAGGTGGGAAGTCAATTTCTTTCCTCTGACTTCTAACATCGCATTCTACAGTAACTGCTAGTTTTTTAAGAAAACAAATCTATTTCTCATCAAATCATTTCACTAGCATCAAACCAGAAGAAAAAAGGAATATTCAAACTTTCAAACAATATTTTTAAAAAATTTGTGGTAGTGGAAATAATGTTGAAGGCTGAGAAGCTAGGAAACGGGAATCAGGAAGCTGGTGTTTGAGTCTTCTCTAAGTCATCTAACATCTGGGAAAATTACCATTGGTCATTTCTTGACAAATACACCTGAAGCAAAGGTGTGGGTGGGTTAGCCCAGCTTACCCGCCAAAAACACTTTCTCCGATTCTCCTTCAGATAAACCAGATGGGCCAAGCACAGCTGATCTGATCAGACATTTCAGGTCTCTGAGAATATTTCTAACAATAGGCATTGAAACTTGAAGCTTTCTTGAACTATACTTATTTCAAGAGAAATCATTTTATGAAATAAATGCAATATGAATGAGATCACCACGGCTGAACTATTCTATAATGGGTAATATTCTAATAGGCTGTCATTCACATACTTAATACATTCTTTCCTATTATCAAGCTTTTGGTATAATCACCACTTAATCAAATGTCACTGAGTGTCCTAGATATGGTAATATATCACCCAGGTTGATGAAGCATGATGATAGCTGTACTTTTAAAAAACTACCTGACTTGGACCACCAGATTGCAAAGGCTTCTAAAGGTGGGTGATCAATTCACTTGCTCTTCTCTTTACATATTTGGGGTTGCAATACCAGAGTTCTAAAGGCCAGTTAATTATTCTTAAGTACTTGATAATTAGCTCAACAGCCATCATACTCAGGGCTCTATGGTTAACTTTGGGCTTCTCTCGTGGCTCAGTGGTAAAGAATATACCTGCCAATCCAGAAAACATGGCGGAGGTTCGATCCCTGGGTCAGGAAGTTCCCCTGGAGAAGGAAATGGCAACCCACTCCAGTATTCTTGCCTGGGGAATCCTACGGATAGAGGCGCCCGGTGGGCTACAGTCCATGGGCTTGCAAAAGAGTCAGACACAACTGAAGCGACTATATAACAACGATAGTTAACTTTATGTGACTGGTGACTGTACCAGCCAGTGGATACACACTTTTGTCCCTGTCACTTCTTCCTGAGAGTGTGGTACCATCTACCCAACTCCAGGTCATTCTTCACATCTTACTCCAAAGTGACTTTTCTCTCTCTCTCCTCTGACACACACACACACACACACACACATACACACACATACACACACACATTTTATTCAGCTTTCACTGCAATATTCTATATTCTCTCCCAGCAATGTGTAGTTTTTCTCCCTAGACTTGTCACAGTTCGAGCCCAGGGCCTAGCATGCTTTAGGTGCTTAAAGCAAGCTTTTCCTGACATACATTCATATTTTTTAATAATTGTCTAATTCATCTCAACTTCAGCTTGAGTCCAGCTGGCTATCACAAACCCTCACCTCGCGCATTTTCCTTCTGTCAGCCAGCTCTTCCAGGGCTTTTGAGCAGAATAGTTTTGACACACTGTTTGGTTTCTCTGCCGCCTCTCTCACTTCTACGGGTGCATGAGGGTTTGGAGGAACAAAATGTATTTGTCAAGGAACAGCATAATGCCTAATAAATCTTTTTACTCATGTTCTGGGAAAACAATTTTCTAATCTCATTTTTAAAGGGAGAAGTAGAGGGATAAACTTGCAATCCACAGCCTAAGCCTCTCCCGTTCACGTAGGAAATAAGTGAAAAGCACTGATGTTTTCGGTGCTCATCCACACTGCTTGTCTACATCATCAGAAATTTACCTCTTTTGCAGACTCTCAAGCAAACAGAATTCCAGTGCCAACCAAGAGGTGTTTCAGGGACAACAGGCCAACAGTCTACAGCAAATATTGTTAATTATGTTTTTAATTAGAAACGTAATATTAGAGATGTTTCATCTGTATGATAATATAATAGGTAAGCTTTTATAAATGAAGAGAGGGGTCTCAACAAAGCCAAATTACGAGGATCTTGAGCTATGAAATATTCAAGACCATAAAAACAAACCGACTGTATTTCTTTAAAATATTGTTTGAAACATAATGCTTGTTAGGAATGGATAATATGTCTTGAGGAATTTAGGAAAGCATGGAATCTTAGTAGATGTTAAAGTTTGCTTTGATAAAACAGTTTACATTTTCGATGCAAGAAAGTCCAAAGCAGTTTTCTGGAAATCCATGTAGCAATTTAATAGCCAAATGGAGTAGAAAAAAGTATTTTTAGCAAATGCAATCTGATGTCAAGTATCGTAGAAACATCATCTCCTGACCTAGGTGTTTTCTAACAAGCCTAATTTTCAACTATCTAATAGCTACTCTCTTAAGAAAATCTGGCTTGAGTCTTTGATTTACTTTTTGAAAGAAACTGTCTCTACACGTTTTATGTCTAACTTCATCTTTAAAAATGGTGGCCCATTTCTCCCCCCTCACCTTTATTTCAGGTTTATTATGAACTGAATGTGTCTCCTCCAAATTAATATGTTGAAACTCTAACCCCCTTGTGATGGTATTAGGAGGTGGGGGCTTTGGGAGGTGATAGGGTTTAGATGAGATCCCGATGCGGTGGTCCTCATAAATGGGATTAGTGCCCTTGTAACAGGACACATCAGAGAGCTTGCTTCTTTTCTTCTTTTTCTCTCTCTCTTCCACGTGAGGGTAAAGCAAGAAAGTGGCCCTCTGTAAACTACCAGAACCTGCGTCAGCACAATAATCTTGGATGCAAAGCCTCTAGAACTGCGGAAAATGAACATCTATTGCTTAAACCGTTTGGTCTGTGGTATTTTGTTATAGCAGCCCAGACCAGTGAAGACAAGGTCCTAGGATTTGGAGAAGTGAAGTTTGGGGAATGAAACACATGCTTTCCACTTGAGAGACACCTTTGGTTCTGGAGACTCAAGGAGAAGCTCGGCGAGGAAGCTCCTGCCAGCACTGGGTTTCTGTAGAACCATGCTCCCACCGAGCCGTTCTTCAGTCTGACTGTGAAGGGAAGACTGTATTTGCTTTCTGGGAATCTGGCCCCTATGAGAGGAGTAGTTTGTATTTAAAACCCAAGATGAGAAATCCTAAAATAAAAGGTACTGCACATTCCCAGATTTCAGCGCATCCAGCTTCTACCTGCGTCTCTCCACTGGTCTTTCAGATCCAGAATTACAGCGTGAGCCTTGTTCATAGATGCACGTCCTGAGGCATCTTTCAAGTTGCGGTGCTCTGTCACCATGGTTACACAGGGGCACTGGGATAAATGTGCTTCAAGCAATAATTGTTTTATATTTGTGTACAAACAGCTGAAATGCACCTTTCAGTTGCAAAGGCAATCCGTCTAAATTCAAGCCTTGTCATGAAGAATGTCACAGAATGTTCCAAACAAGAAGAAAAAGAAAGGTCTGTGCCAACAAAATTCTTTCAAATACATGAAAACCTTTCTATCAACCTATCCCCTTGTGCCATATCCTTTTCTGCTTCATCGTCTCTCCTGTCTACTTACATAGTGAATCTTTTCAATGGCTGACTATAACCTGAATCACATAAGAAGATGGCCCAGAACTTACATAAAATGTTAGAATTGCAATGATACAGAATAAGATGAAAAATTAACTATAGAAGAAAACAGATTAAGAGTTTTAAATATTAATTTTTTCTAAAGTGTTTGAAGCTGGTTTACAAAAAAAAGTAATATAATAGTAATCTGGAAACTTTAGTTTTATGATATTGAACACAAATATCTGTATATTGATTTCCTTTTTATTAGTGTTTAGAGGAATTTCAAACCTAACCTTTTCCAACAGTGTGATATTTTGAAGACTATAGAACAATTGTTCCATCATTTGTGAATTCTGAGAAATGATTTGTTCATAAATAATAATAATGATATAACATATAAGGGCAAAGTTCTTGTGGCAAATGAATGCTTACCATGTACATATGATCACACTTTCCCCCCAGATGATATGTCACAAAGGAAACCCAGTCTCAGCACTTTATTTTAAATTGAAGAAACTGAGGCCCAGAAAGAATCAAGCAATTTATAGACGTTTATACAGTGAACTAATAGCAAAGTGAGCCCTAAAACTTTTCCTGATGGCTGTTCCAGGCTCTTCCTCTAAACTTGAGCATAATGTAACAGTAACTTTTAGATAATTATTCATGAGAACATGAAGCCATTTTTACATAACAGATACAATTTTCTTTCAACTAATACTTAGAGGAAATTACTATGTATATTTAAAAGATTCAGAAGGGGTCAGACACTTGGAAAAGAATATCAAAACGTTTACAAATGCTTTCATAAGACATTTCAATTTCATATGTCCTAGAATATTAACTCTTAGGGATGAAGAACAATGCATGTTTCCAAGGACATCAAGATAGTCCCTGAAAGAATGAGAGTAAAAATCACAAAGTAGCTTATTTCTATTGTCTGTTTCAAAAGAGAATTACTTGCAAAATATTTCCTTTCCAAAGCAAATTGTCAGTAAATTTAAATTTCAATAAAAGAAGAATTCTTAAATGTGGATATGAATACTCAGTTCCTGGAAGAGGACCTTTGCAAATAGTTACTTTCTGTACATAAAACAATCTGCTTTTGAATATACAGATGCTGTTAAAGTGGAAATAGACAGTTGACTTTCAAAAATATTCATTTGTTGGTTTCATAACAAGTCTGGAATGATCCCTCCCACATTGTACAAATTGCCCAGTTTGCAGAAGGGACAGTAACACCTACATTAGGCCATAATGCCACTTGGCATTCAGATAGAGAATTTAAGTATGGAAGGGAATTAAATCAAAACTGTTTAAACAGTGAAAGAAATTTTTACAGAGGTGCGGCAGGAGTGGAAAAACACAGCTGGAGGGTGTCTCTTTCACCTGCTGTGACAGATGGCCGTCCTCAAAGCTGCACGGAGAAGTAAAGCCCTTTCATCACCAGAGGCCAGGGCCAGATTCCCAGAATGCAAATACGGCATCTTCCCTTCACCGTCAGACTGAAGTACAGATAGAGCCTGGCTCTGCAGAACCCTGGTGCTGAAACCGAACTTCTATCAGTATTCCAAAATTATTCTAAAACAACGGAAGGGTAAGACAAGTCTATGTCCGATAAAAAACTTAAATAGTGAAAAAAAGTCATATGCTCCTTATTCATGGTGTGCGTGCTAAGCTGCTTCAGTCGTGTCCGGCTCTTTGCAACCCTATGTACTGTAGCCCACCTGTCTCCCCACCAGGCTCCTCTGTCCATGAGATTCTCCAGGCAAGAACACTGGAGTGAGTAGCCATTCTCCAGGGGATCTTCCTGATCCAGGGATCGAACCCGGGTCTCCCACCCTGCAGGCTGATCCTTTACCATCTGAGCCACCTGGGAAGTATTCATGGCAATTATGTTCTGTTCCGACGCTGTGGACACTGAGGTGGTGAACACTAACCATTGCTCCTAGCAGGGAGCACGGGATTGCGTTCCTGCGAGCTTCTGGTCCCAATATCTTCATCAACCAACCAATACATAACCTTGTTTTATGTGTGTTTCTGTTTAAAGACGCCACGTTCAATACCTAATGTTGGTGCACTGACATCAAACTTGTGCCTGAATGAAGCCCCTCTAACAGATGACCTTCTCTGTAAGTCATATCACAGCCTTCTTATACTGAGGGGCACAAGATGCCCCCTTCAGCGCTGGGCTTGGGGGCCATTTTAAACAGGGAAATCACCAGCAAAAAGTATTTTAAAAAATGCAAAGGACATGGCATGAAACAGACCACGGGGAGAGTACACGTGTGCGGTATTACAGCTGAGACAAGAAGGCAGAGCTAGCACCTGAGCTGGGGACGTGCCCCTTGGGTGACAGACTTGCTCTGAGTGTCCCTGAGTGACCAGGAAAGCACCCAGGTATTCGACTTGGGGGGTTATAAAAACATCTTAGCAAGTAGGTGAATTTGCAAAGACAAGATCAGCAGACAATGAACATGGTTAAATCTGTACATTCCATCCTTGTGACTTCTTATTTTATAACTGGAAGCTTGTGTGCAGCAAATTATTGTAATAACTTCCTATGGTGACAGATGGTAACTAGCCAGATCATGGTGACCATTTCAAAATGTGTATCAATACTGAATCACTATGATGTACACCTGAAACTAATAAGGTATTTTATGTCAATTATACTTCAGTTAAAAAAGAAAAAAAGATTGGCAGAACCAGAGAAAGCACATGAAACAGTGCAATACCTGAGATACTGTAGAAGATATTCACACAAGGCTTGTGAATGTACAGTGGGCTGAAAGGCAGAGCAAGTGAAAATTAGAGTGGAAGTGACATTGCTCCTGCCCCGTTTTCCCAAGAGGACGGGGGATGCTTCCCGTCTGGAGAAGGGGCTGCTTCTCGTGGTTGATTCGGGTTGTATTTTTTCCTCGCTACGCAAGAACTTACTGTGATTTGCAAGTTTCAGAATTTCCCATGGGTGCATAATTCAGAGAAAAGGATGTATCTTTATTTTTGTGTGTTTATTTCCTTCCGAGTTTCCCTTAAATAAAGGGAATGTATTCTGTTCGTTCATGTCACTGTTTCATTCATGAAGTTATGTTTAGAAGGTAAGGAATGCCTCAGCAACTTTTAAAACTCACATTGTAAAGGAAACTGAATATTAATGAAGTATTCTTCTTGTATTTAAATGAAGGTGATGGTGGATCAAACTCAAGGGATTCCAACTTCAACAATACTTTATTTCACATGGCACTAATATTCTGATATTTGCATAGCGGGATAGCAATACTATCTGGGGAGGTCTTCCCCAAATAGAAAGCCCTGTATATGTGATTTTGGTGAATCTGGTCATCTGATTTGATCTTTCTGTTGAGAGCATGTGGCCCGTAGAACCAGGAATGAATGCTCAGCACCTCGGCTCCGTCCTCACCCCTCTGTTTGGAGCATTGTCCAAAGCCCCCTACATAAGCACCTGACAAATGAGCTCTGACTCCCTGAAACGTCACTTTACAGCACCCTTGATTTACACATTCTTCTAGAAGCTCCATCACCCTCTTAGTGAAAGACCACAGGAGTGGACTAGAGGTAAGACTGTGTTTTTAACCTTGGAAAGTGAAAGCAGGGAAAACACACTGCACTTAAAAATTGCAATTCTTACTAGAAATGGAGCTTTTGTTTACCTTTAGGGCTGTGCGTGTATTTTTAAAAACTTTTTGAGTGGCTCTTTACACAAATTGAAAGCAATTTGAGGAGGAAAACAATGAAGCCACCTAAACACAGGACTTGGGAACAAAGCCCTTGGTTTGTTTACTAAGCTGCTGTTGGGCCTATCAATTCTCTGGTGTTTTGCTTTTGCTGGGTGAAATGAAAGGCGATACTCCTAGACTCAGGCAGGGTTTGCGATGGAGGCTTAGCTTACTGCTTGTTATTGGTGGTGATGCTTTCGGGGTTTTGGTTTGGAGATTTTGAGAGTTGCTGTTAAAGATGAGGAGATATGAAAATCTAAAGGGCTCACTTGCCCAGAGTCTTTATAAATCTCCTCCGTGGCAGAGTTGGGTTGAGGCCTGGAAGCAGGGCCTTGGAGAAAAGCCTGTTCCCCCCAAGCCTGCCCCAGAGCCAGCATCCAGGCTCACCCAGAAAGGCATGAGAGACTGCTTTGCTCTACTGATGAGAGAGGGAATCAGAGGGGGCCAAGACACTCTCAACCTAATCTCCTGGAAATGAAAACCTGGGGCCCTGGCTATCAGAGAACGTTTCAATTCCTCGAGATTTTTATATTCGGTGATACCTGACAACTTTCACTGCTCAGTGTCACTAAAACAGCGGCTCCTGAATCGCCTGTATTATACGCACCACAAATAAAACTGATCAAGTGTTTCAGAGCTATAAGCCATCCTCACAAGTCTTTAGAAAGTGCTGGAGGAGGCACGTTTAAGACTCTCCTATTAAATCTCACAGAGCAATGACCTTTTGCTATCTTTCATCTACAACTGAACATCTCCTTTTAATTTTCCACTGCTTTAAAAGTCATTTTAAAATCCCAACCGCAAGGCATGTTTGTGACTTCTTCGTGACTATCTCAAAATCTGTAGCCGCTTGGAAATATTATTTATTACATTTCTTTTAACCTCAAGCAAGTTATACTCATCTTCTAATTTATTGAAGTTATAGTTAACTTACTATGTTGTGCTAATTTCTACTGTACATACAGCAAAGTGATATATATATATATATATTCTTTTTCATATTCTTTTCCATTATGGTTTATCACAGGATATTGAACATAGTTTCCTGTGCTGTATCTTGTGGTTTATCCATTCTGTACATACTAAATTGCATCTGCTAATTCCAAACACCCAATTCATCCCTCCCCCATACCCTTCCCCCTTGGCAACCACAAGTCTTGTTCTCTACGTCCGTGAGTTTATTTCATAGATAAGTTCATTTCTGTCATATTTTAGATTCTTCAAGTTACACTCATTTTCCCCTTCCCACCAACTGTAATATACTTGTTTCTAGTTAATCAACAAAGATATACTTACAAAGTTTAACAAGTCTCTGTTTTCAGTTTTATAAACTGCACATTTTCAAATTTTAACTATCTTTTTATCAGTTTTGAAAAATGCATCTTTCAGTTAAACCAGTCAGCTAAATGTGGCAGAAAACTGTGGAAGGTAATGGAAAGGTTGGCAGGGGTGAAGGATTTTTCTTACAGTCTTCCTCTTTCTTACACACTTAGTATCTTGTTAGTATTTACAATCTAATAAACCCATGGATGGGGAAATTGTATTACAGATCCTTCACAGCATAAATATTAAAATAGTTGAATTCTTTATATATATATATATTTAATTTTCTGGCTGCTACTAGTACAACAGCCACTGACGTTGTAAAGTCATTTGTTAGAATCACATAGAGAAGAACACAACCTGCTTGCTAAGGCAGCATCAGGAAGCCAAGTGGAGGCAACTCATTACACGCTGTCAACCTACCAAGTCTCACTTGCCTCTCCTATGTTAACGCCCTTGAACTCAAAACCATGAGTAGAGCTCAATTATCAGTAGTACTATTTTCCTTATTACGAACCTTCCCTAAAGATAATCTACTATTGAACAGATCTGCATTTTCCCCCCAACAGTCTAATTCAATCAAGACTCTTCTGAATGTAAAACCTAATTTTAGGTGTGTAACTGAGTTTGAGTTGGAGTGTCCCCACGCCCTTTTCAAGTTTCTCTGGTGGCTCAGATGGTAAAGAATCTGCCTGCAATGTGGGAGACCCAACTTCGCTCCTTAAGGCACCAAGATTCCCCTGGAGAAGGAAATGGCAACGCACTCCAGTGTTCTTGCCTGGGGCATCCCATGGACAGAGGAACCTGGAGAGCTACAGTCCATGGGGTCGCAAAGAGTCAGACACGACTGAGTGAGCGACACTTCCACAAGCCCTTTCTTTCCCCTCACTCTGTTTGACGGTGACGAGAGAGTCAAGTTAGAAAAGTAAGAGCCCCTTCAGGAGTGGCTCTTACTAATCAGCATCAGTACATTCATGCATAATGATCAATTAAGGAAACCAATATCATTCTTTTTTATACCAAATAGTAGGCCATCCTGGAAATGAAATCAAATATCTCCTTTTGTTAACAATGAAAACACGTCAGAAGAAAAGGCCAGGGATGGGTACGGCCGCTCTCACGGTGTGGCCCACCCTTTGGAAAATGAGGTTATCTGAATGGTCAGGAGTTTGTTCTGCAGGTCAGAAAGCCTAGGCCTGGTCCCTTAGAATGCTGGGTATGGGTGTCCCTTCTCAGAGCACAGTGAGATGGAAACTCACAATTCTATTATTTCTTTAAACTTAATGATAGGGTGATTACTTTGCTGTGGAATAAAATGCGCTGCGGTCAATGTTTGAAGACTAGCACCCGGGGCTCAATCTGTGCTGCTTTCGACCGCAACCTCTTCCCGTATGATTTCCTGCACACCTGAGCGCCTGAGGGGGCTGAGGTGCACCCGGACTCCTCAGTGAAGGGCTGGGGTCTGTCGTCCTGGGATGCGTTTGCTGAGCAAGGTCAGTGCTGGTGAAGGAGCAGAGGGGGCCTTTGCCTTTGCGTTCCGCCTGGGACTCCATCCCTCAGTGTTCGCGTCCTTTCCCTCCCTCGATCCTGCGGAAGCTTTCAGGCTATCATTATAGCTATTTCCTCCGTGAAAAAGTCAAGATCCCAGAGCTGAAAGAGGAGCACAAAGAAGAATCAAGAAAAGCATCTGGGGATTCGAGATGGTGGACACATCACAGCACAGCACGAAGACTTTGGGGTCGGAGGCACCGAACGGCCATCCTGACTCTGCCACTTGGTGACTTGATTGTGACTGAGTTGCTTAATTTCTCTACATCCCAACTGTTTCGTGTGTGCAATGAATAATAATAACAAATAAAAATAATCCCTTAGCGGATGGCTGAGAAATTTAAAAACAGACCCTGTCACACACGTCTTAGCAACTTCAAGAAATTGTTCTTGTTGTTGTTTAGTGATTGCAACTAAACAATTTGCAACCCCATGGACTGTAGACTGCCAGGCCTCTCTCCATGGGATTCTCCAGGCAAGAATACTGGAGCGGGTTGCCATGACCTTCTCCAGGGCATCTTCCCGACCCAGGGACTGAACCCATGCTTCCTGCAGCGTCTCATGCACTGCGGGCAGATTCTTTACCACTGAGTCTAGGACAATCCAACATTCAACACTAATTAAAATCTAAAATGTATTGAGTGCCATATTTCATCTATTATAAAGATGCACATACTTTCATAGTTTAGGATCTCTGAGGTGGGATGTTTCTTAAGCATAACAACATCTTAAATTCTATGACAAACAATATAATCTTTGCCTGCTTAATGTAATAAGGCATAATCTTTGCTAAAGTTGACCTCTTACTATTTGCTAAGCACTGAACTCTTTCAGTTTAGTGGATTATTGGACTGGACTATGGATCATTTGGCCTATTTCTCCCAACAACTCCTATGGGGTAGAATCCCTTTATGCAAGAGGCTAAATCTGATTGATGTGGTTGGTGCTTAGGGAGGAGCTGGCATAGGAGACTGAGGACCAGTCTGAGGAGTGAGGCAGAGCTGGGTTGCCAGTCAGCGACTCTGTAACCGTAAGAAAGCATTGAACAGATGGGCTTTCCCACCAGTGACATCACATAAACGTGCTTACAATAAAGTCGCCATACTTAGCGGTGAAGACATGATGTCTGGAGCTAGGCTGTTGGCCTTTGGTTACGGCGTTTGTTATGTAAGACATACGTGGCGTTGCCCATTGCCCTCTCCTCTCTGAGTCTTGATTTTCCCTTCCAGAAAATGGAGCTAAAAATCAAGTAACACGTCATGGGGATGTTCTCAGAATTAGGTAAGTCAGTATTTGCAAAGCTCCTCGAAAAGTGCTTATCACTTACTAAGCCCTAGTTAAGATCAGTTACTATTTTTACTATCTAGTACAGTTGTGACGTTTAAAGGAGAGTTTGCATAGAAATGTCTGCTGCTGTGCACCATTGGGCCTATTGATCCCATGTCTTTCACGGAGATGTGCCTGTGAAACAGCATAACAGATAGAGAACCATCATGAAATAATTTACAGGTTATTTCACATTAGTCTTTGATCTGATTATTTTTGCTGATCTTTTGTTGACTTAGAGATGTATGTCCTGGGTTTACTTAAAATGTAGCAAACTCTAACCAGGTGCTCAGAGGGGAGGCAAAGATGCGGGTGGTCCTATAATCCTATTTACCTCTGCGGACAGTGCTTCTTAAATTTAATGAGCATACAAGCCGCCTGCAGGGTTTGTTAAAATAGAGCCTCCTGCCCCGCCCCGCCCCCCCCCCCAATTCTGGTTCTACAGGTCTGAACTGGGACCCTGGGAATATGCATTTTTAACAAGTCCCAGGTGACACAGATGCTGCTGGTCCATGGACTACTCTATAAGAAACAGTAGCCCAGGGCTTTTCAAAATTGCTGTATAAAAATCACACCCAGAAGAAACAAAGGAGTCTGTGATTTCCATGGCAATGACATGTGCTGTGTGTGTGCCAAGGCACTTCAGTTGTGACCCCATGTGTCCGACTCTTTGTGACCCTGTGGATTGTAGCCCACCAGACTCTTCTGTCCATGGGATTCTTCAGGCAAGAATACTGCAGTGGGTTGACATGCCCTCCTCCAGGGCATTTTCTCATGCAGGGATCAAACCTTGACTCTTATGTCTTCTGAATTGGCAGTCAGGTTCTTTACCACTAGCGCCACCTACTTGCAGGCAATGATGTGTGTGTGTGTGTGTGTGTGTGTGTGTGTGTGTGTGTGTGTGAAAGTCACTCAGTCATGTCTGACTCTTTGTGACCCCATGGACTGTAGCCTGCCAGGCTCCTCTGTCCATGGAATCTCCAGGACAGAATACTGGAGTAGGTAGCTGTTCCCCTCTCCAGGGTATCTTCCCAACCTAGGGATCAAACTCAGGTCTCCCACACTGCAGGCAGATTCTTTACCATCTGCGCCACCAGGGAAGACCAAGTCATAAATTTGGAGGAGCTAGAGTGTTGAGTGGCATTGCGCAAACTGTATCAATTCTTTCCTCAAAATGAGATATTTCATTCTTTACTTCCCAGTAATGGTGGAACACTTCTCAGCTAAGATAAAAACCAATTGTAAAGAATAAGCCATCCTCTTTTTCCTTCACCTCTAACTAGATTTACACTCCAGTCAGAATATACTGTGCTTTTATGAAAAGACCCTGATGCTGGGAAAGATTGAGGGCAGGTGGAGAAGGGGACGACAGAGGATGAGATGTGGATGGCGTCACCGACTCAATGGACGTGAGTTTGGGTAAACTCCGGGAGTTGGTGATGGACAGGGAGGCCTGGCGTGCTGCATTCCATGGGGTCACAGAGAGACACAACTGAGCGACTAAATTGAAACTTAACTGATTCTGTACAAGCAATACAACCAGTTGTTCCATGGATCTGGTTCATTGTTTCATGTGTGTGTGTGTCTGTGTGTCTGTGCCCATGCATCTATCAGTGTATAACATTTTCTGTGTTCCCTACAATTTTTGTCATAATTAAGAAAAACACTTTCTTTTCCAATTCGTGCAGCTAAGCCAACACTGAAGCATGATTCTCAACGGACCACGTGATCAGTGCTGAGAAGAGCGCCCCTTCCACCTGCCTCAGAGACGTCAGGTGTCCTCAGAGATCCTGTCCTCTGGGACGGCCATGTCCACCGTGTGCTACCCTCTCCACGTGAGCATCTTGTCACGCACGCTCCTTAAGGGCCTCCTTCTTTTCTCTCCTTTTTATCGAAGGTAGAAACCAGAGCGTGGATGGGAGAGAGCCTGGGCGAGAAGACAGACAGGCGGCCTCCCTGACTTCAGGCTGCAGACGGGCTCAGATGGGCTCAGAGGCCGCCTCTGTGTCAACCCGGAGACTTCGGGGCAGGTCTGCAGGTGCGCGGCCCACTCAGCCCCGCGCACCCCAGGGTCCTTTTCCATATCTGCAGAGGCCACTCGAGTCCACAGTGGTCCATTTTCAGCGTCGGCCTCTTCAGCCTTTCTTTCTATTTCGGATCCGTTTTCTCCTGAGGTTCACTCCAGCAGCGTCTGCGGTGTGAAGGAGTCTCCGCCTCATGACAGCCTGCGGGGCGGCTCCGGGGCCATCACACTGCGTGACTGAGACTCGTGGCTCAGTCTGGGCCCCGCGGGGAAGGGGCTCTGACAGGCTGGGGTCTCCGTGATTTATAGAAGGAAAGCGAGCTGCAGGGAGTCAGGAAAAGTCTGTGACTGCCCACCTTTCCCTCTCCTAATGTCTCCTCTCCCCGAGCACGCACACATCCTTCTTCCTGCCGACGTGCCGAGTAACAGTGAGCTTTCTAACAGACACCCGGGGCTGCGGACAAGCAGCCTGGACCACCTCACTGTCCAGCACGGGCGGTGTCTTTCCACCTGACAGACACACCTCCCGGGAGCTGCCGTCGTAGAAACTCTGAAACATTAGCAGCGGCCCTCCTAGGTAGACAGTGCGCGTCACTCTTGGGTGCAGCTGAGAGCACACCACACAATGGAGGGGCGTGACCTAAACACACTGAGTGTGTGCGGCTGTGTGGACGTGTGTATACACATTGTGTGTGTGTGTGTGTGTGTTAGTCACTCAGTCCCGTCCGACTCTCTGTGACCCCGTGGACTGTGGCCCACCAGGCTCCTCTATCCATGGGATTCTCCAGGCAAGAATCCTGGAGTGGATTGCCATTTCTTTCTCCAGGGGCTCTTCCCCACCCGGGGACTGAACCCGGGTCTCCCACATTGCGGGCAGACTCTTAACCAACTGAGCCACGAGGGAAGCCTATGTGTGTGTATAGACATATACAGAGAGGCTGGGAAGCCAACACTTCAATGTCTATAATAAATGTGAGCACTATAATCCTCACCGCAGTCCATGGGTACTATGATTTCCTTCATTTTGCAAATGTACATATATATTTGCATACACATATATGTGACATAGAGTCAAAGACACTCAGAAGGAAGACATATAACAATGGAGGCAGAGACTGGAGGGGTGCAGTGGGGAGCCAGAGAGTGCCAGGGGTCACAGGCAAGCACCAGAAACTAGGACAAAGGCAGGTGTGGACTACATTCTCCCTCTGAGCCCCCGAGAAGCAATGGACACAGAGACCTCAGGCCTCCAGCACTGTGAGAGGAGAGATTTCTGCTGCTTTAAGACTCAGTGTAGGGGCCTCCCTGGCAGCTCAGCTGGTAAAGAATCTGCCTGCAATGCAGGAGACCCTGGTTCAATTCCTGGGTCGGGAAGATCTACTAGAGAAGAAATAGGCTACCCATTCCAGTGTTCTTGCGCTTCCCTGGTAGCTCAGCTGGTAAAAATCCGCCTGCAATGCGGGAGACTGGGTTCAATCCTTGGGGTTGGAAGATCCCCTTGGAGGAGGGTATGGCAACCCACTCCAGGATTCTTGCCTGGAGAATCCCCATGGGCAGAGGAGCCTGGCGGGCTACAGTCCATGGGGTCACAAAGAGCCGGACACAACTGAGTGACTAAGCACAGCACAAGCCTCAGTGTGGTCCTTCATCTTGGCAGCTCTAGGATTCATGAGGGAGTCAGGAAACACATTTTGAGTTATGACACAAGGTGTAAAAAACAGCCTGTGTAATTATTATAAGCCCAGGAAAGGCTCTGTTTATCCAGCTACAACACAGTCTACTTTAAAATTCCATCATCTCTCCTTCAGGGGCAGACTCTCTCTCCAAGTCAGATCCTGATGAGCAGTAAATGCCCAGTTCGTCCTTGTTTCTGGACCCTTGTAGTACCACAGAGTGCAAATAGAAAAAAGTCTGTGTTTGAGTCAAATGAAACGAAAAAGACTTTCTAATTACTAACCATACCTCTATCTGTGACTGCAAATGTTGTCCTCACACTAATAACAGCATCTAAACTTCAGCTTCACCAGTGTCCTCCGAGCATGTCACCACAAAGAGAGCTAATTGCTGGTTGTCCATGAAATGTTCCAGGCTTTTTAGAATGCATGGTCTCTATGACGCAAATGTGGTGGGGGGGGGGTACACCCCCAAATCAGCAGTTACTCTTCGCCAGGCGGGGTTTGGTCTTGACAATTACTCCTCACAGCAGAAGGGAAGGAAGCCTCCCTACCCCTGCTGATTCTAGGAAGTCCTGAATACCACCAACGTGCTTCCTACACACCTATTTCAGAATATTCCGGTGGTTCGATTGGCTACATTTAATTACCTAGAAACATTTCTCAGTGGTTTATACACCGGGCGAGCTTTGAATGCTGTCTGCTCTACTTCTGTAGAAAACATGAACGGGCTTCTCGATATTTGATTGGCTGACTGATGTGCCAGGGACACTTTTAGAAGAAAGAATACTACTTGTGTACTTTATGGATCAAATAATTTAATTCATCCAAGTCATGAGCGATCAGGATTTTTAAGGAAACATTTCATTGGCATTAAAAGGGTGAGTTTACTCAGAAGCAAATTTAACACTTGAGCAGATTTCAATAAATGTGTCAAATCATTTAGGGGAAATTTAAAATGCATATAATAAACATTCTTTTCTTAATCACTAATGAGAAGTGTGCATTTATTTCATTTGATGACAAGTCATGTATTTTCAAAGGAAGCAGGCATTTAATACTTTAATGATTCGAGGGAGGAATGTGTATGGGATGCTATCTCTCAGACCATTTAAAAATGTAAGGACAAAAATTGATAAACTTAGCTACAATATACCCTTCATATCCTGCTCATCTCTATTTCCTTCTTACTAAGCCTCTGTTTTGTTTCAGACACTAACTCTTCCTTTGTAAGTGGTAGAGAGAAAAGATGCTCTGACCCAGACACCATCCGTTCTTTAAGAATGCTTTTGCTAAAAAGGAATAAAAATACATTGTGGGGAATGGGGTAAAAAGGTACCCTATGATAAACCACAATGGGAAAGAATATTTTTTAAAAAAGAATGTACATATATGCATAACTGAATCACTTTTCTGTACAGCAGAAGTTAACACAACATTGTAAATCAACTATACTTCAATTAAAAATAAAAAATCCAAAAAAAATTTAAATAAAAAAGTTGTTTTTTAAATAATGTACTTGCTGTTCTTGCCAGATGAGAAGGCAAGCTGAGTAGCGTAAGTGGCCACTGGAATTCCACCTGCAGAACGCGGTGGTGGACACTGGTCATACCTGTGACTCCTGACAGTGAAGGAGGAGTCCTGGGGCGTTCCCTTTAGCCTGATTCTTACACCGATGTTTTCTAGTCTATGTGTTTGCAAAGGGAGAGAAATGGGTTCCTTCTTCATCTCTCCCTTCTCCCGCTAGCTAGTTTTCTCTGCTGAGCTACTCAGAAATTTACTGAACGGGTTCTAACTGCTGCACTCGTGGCCTCCGACCTGCGGCTGGTCTCTGTGGCCCATCCGTAGGGGCCCCGGAAGTCCTTTGTCTGATCAGACTGTCCTCAGTGTCCTTGCACGTCCCACAGGAAAGCAACCACTCTGTGCAAGACAAGCCAGAGAGAGGAGATAAGAAAACGGAGCTGTCCCATTTATTCCTTCTTCTTGCCTGATACCCACAAGCCGACCCTCTGACCTCTTAGAGATCTGAGGTCAGTGCATGCTGCCCTGTTACGTTCTCTGTTTGGGGATAACACAGAGAGCTGTAACATCAAGACAAATCCATTCACTAAAATTCAAATACATCTTCATAAACCTAAGAGAGAAAAGATACGTCATCTATGACTTCCTATGGAAGAAACAGAGCTTTATATATGAAAACTACTGATTCGCTTAGGAAAATCCATGACAGGCATATTGTAAGTGGTTCACAGAAAAGCAATAGCAGTTTTAAAAGTTAGGAGAACAGTCCCTTATAACCTGTGTATTAATCATCTTTTCACTCACACAAAAAATGGGACAATATCTCATGAAGCTGTTGTTGTTCAGTCGCTATGTTGTGTCTGACTCTTTGCAACCCCATGGACAGCAGCATGCCAGGCTTCCCTGTCCTTCACCATCTCTGGAGTTTGCTCAAATTCATGTCCACTGAGTCAATGATACCATCCAACCATTTCACCCTCTGTGACCCCCTTCTCCTCCTGCCTTCAATCTTTCCCAGCATCAAGGTCTCTTCTAGTGAGTCGGCTCTTTGAATCAGGTGGCCAAAGGATTGAAGCTTCAGTTTCAGCATCAGTCCTTCCAATGAATATTCAGGGTTCATTTCCTTTAGGATTGACTCGTTGGAGCTTCTTGATCTGGAGACAGTGGTTTACACTGAGATGGCAGGTCTCACAGAAAACAGTGCTTGTATAACTAGATTTATAGCCTCAAACCCATCAGTATGTCATCTTAGGGGACAGAGAATAATCGTGCACAAAAAGAGAGTTTTTGAAGCAGAAGCAAACAAATATTTTTTAAAAAGCAAAAAACAAAGAGAGAGGGATAAATTAGGCTACATGATGCTCCAAGCAAGGCTAAGGGAGGGAATCAGTCTCCAACTTCAGTTTGAGAAATATTGTTCTTGGCAATCAGTAATTTCGGCAAAATGATGGTAAGTTCTAGAATATATTTATTCTGTATTTTTCTAAAGAAATTGCCTGTGCAGAAGGTGCTGCCTGGAAATTGAGAAAGGTAAAGAATAGCATCAGAGGACAAGGTACATCAGTGCATTTTATCACTGAGACTCCTGGCCCTGAAACATTTCAGTGAAAATCTAGGATTGTTTGGTACACAGCCCTTGTCTGACTAGAGGCCCTCCTTACTGTGGCCAGTACTGCCTTCCCGAATGTCTGTGATACAGGGTCCCACATGCCCCCTCCTCTAACAAACACACAGTCTGCTCTGATGCTCCTGGGACAGGTACAGAAGCAGAATCTAAAACCTCCGAAGCTTCAGGGATCTTGTATGAAGCTCTGTAGATGTGCCCTCTGA
The DNA here is from genome assembly GCA_024291935.2 of Okapia johnstoni. Lineage (NCBI taxonomy): Eukaryota > Metazoa > Chordata > Mammalia > Artiodactyla > Giraffidae > Okapia > Okapia johnstoni. Next base: position 3,925,543 of record CM044321.1, on the reverse strand, counting down.
TCCACAAGTAACCACATTTTAGTACTGGCTCACATCTGCAATTCAGTCCTCCAAGAGAGTCTACATTAGCCATAGGCAGGGGTGGATTTAATGAAAGTATGAACTCTACGACACCGTAGGGACACTCATTAGTTAAGTTTTCCAAACTGTCAAGGGTCTACAACAAAACTGGAATTTAGGTCTCGAGTGAGCTCAGTGCAAAACGGTTCCCCCAAACTTTAGATTCTTTCAGATTAGTATCTATCGACCAAGACAACTTAAATTGCTTGGGAAGCAAAATTACAGTGTGGGTAGCCTTTAGCACTTCAAAGTGAAGGGTCTATTTGCCTTGTTGTAGTACGACTCTGTTCTGAAGCCTACCGAGCTCTCGATTCACCCCCATTCGCCCCCACTGCTGAGACGTGTGATCAGAAAGGGGCCGTAAACACGCGGATCCTGAAACTGACTCCTCCAGGGCAAAGCTTCTGAAGTTAAAGGACTCCCAGTAACAGCCGGCAACTGTGTTTTTAAAAATTCATGATTAAACACTCAGTTCAGTTCAGTTCAGTTGCTCAGTCATGTCCAACTCTTTGCGACCCCATGAACTGCAGCACGCCAGGCCTCCCTGTCCATCACTAACTCCCACAGTTTACCCAAACCCATGTCCATCGAGTCAGCAATGCCATCCAGCCATCTCATCCTCTGTCGTCACCTTCTCCTCCTGCCCCCAATCCTACCCAACATTAGGGTCTTTTCCAATGAGTCAACTCTTCGCATGAGGTGGCCAAAGGATTGGAGTTTCAGCTTCAAGATCAGTCCTTCCAAAGAACACCCAGGACTGATCTCCTTTAGGATGGACTGGTTGGATCTCCTTGCAGTCCAGGGGACTCTCAAGAGTCTTCTCCAACACCACAGTTCAAAAGCATCAATTCTTCTGTGCTCAGCTTTCTTTATGGTCCAACTCTCACATCCATACATGACCACTGGAAAAACCATAGCCTTGACTAGACGGACCTTTGTTGGCAAAGTAATGTCTCTGCTTTAAATGCTGTCTAGGTTGGTCATAACCTTCCTTCCAAGGCGTAAGCGTCTTTTAATTTCATGGCTGCAATCACCATCAGCAGTGATTTTGGAGCCCCAAAAAATAAAGCCTGACACTGTTTCCACTGTTTCCCCATCTACTTGCCATGAAGTGATGGGACCAGATGCCATGATCTTAGTTTTCTGAATGTTGAGCTTTAAGCCAACTTTTTCACTCTCCTCTTTCACCTTCATCAAGAGGCTCTTTAGTTCTTCTTCGCTTTAGATTAAACACTAAACAACAGTAAATAAAACTCGTGAAAGTAAAGTTCTATTGTTAGAGAAAAGCCAACTCTTGCTAAAATAAAGTTAACCCCTGTTAAGTTCTCTTGTTAGCAATGCTGCAGAGGGACATGTTCTGTGGTGAGATCTACAAGGGCAAAAACAAATTTCCAACAAACTGTTGAACTCACCAAGAGAATCTGTAGTTTGCTTTAGAACACCAATTTGAGAAAACAGACGCCAACCATGCCAAAGTCACTGATTCTGCTGAACTCAAACCTTTTCTGTGTTACAGTCCTGCTGTTTCCATAAATGCGTGCTGACTCCCATGGCGCCCTGTGTCACACAGTCGCAGTGAGGGACAGGAAGATGAGTCAGATACAAAGTGGCCTGAAATCTCATAAAGAAAGGAAGAGATGTACGAGAGCATGTACAGTGCAATGGAGAAAGGAGATGGATGTAGAAAGGATGTTTTCACAAGTCTTGAGAGAGAGAGAGCAAGAGAGATAACTTCTGGTTGAGGGACCAAGAAAAACATCACAGAGGAAGTAGCTCTGGAGTCTCTAATAGATGACCAGAGAGGAAGGACAATCCAAAGGAAGGGCCCTTTTATCTTCTCCAGAGCACTCTGCTCACTCCTATAAAAAAGAAATGTTACCACCAAAGTCGGGAGACACAATCTGGAGACGATAATGGCAAATGATTTCATACTTTCTTGCAGAGAGCGATGCAGTAACAGATGGGCATAAGCCTGAGAACTTAGTTTCGTGAGGAGTTTTCAAATAAACTGCTCTCACAGCTCACTGTAGTTTAGGGGTCACTGTGAATTTCCCCATGGCCCATTAATTGCATGAACAATATCATGATTTCAGGGGGCCATTTGGACTTTGCACTTATACTGCATTTGAAATAAGGAAATAAATGAAGAAACAAAGGAGTTACATATGTAAGGTGTATATATACACACACGGACACACACATGTGTATCTGTGCACAGTACATAAATGTGTGTACACACACATATATATACATGTTTTTGTATATATGTATATGTATACACATAAGCATGTGTCTTTCTATCTATATATCTATTTCATATGAAAATATTTTATATAAAAATATGAAATTTTTAATTATTTTAAAATATGAAAATATTTTATATAAAAATATACCTAATATATATATCATGTAATTCAATCACATTTAGTAGTGATTTAATATTCTGGAGAAGGGCATGGAAACCCACTCCACTATTCTTGCCTGGAGAATCCCATGGACAAAGGAGCCTGGCAGGCTACAGTCCAAGGGGTCCCAAACAGTCAAATACAGCTGAAGCAACTTAGCATGCATACACAATAAACTTATTAATAATTTGATAAAATTATTATTAAAGTCATAATAATAATATTGGTATAATTCGATTCCTGAGGTCATCATTTCTTTTGCTGTTTTACCATCAGAAAGTTACCTACCTTTTCTGATGGTAAATTTTGGCAGCTTCCCCAACTGCCAGAAGAAGTGAATAGTGGAAACTGCCACACAAAGCATTTGAGCAGTAAAGTCAAGAAGCACTTTGTAGCTCATGGCACTTGGTAAATGCTGGAAAACAGAGCTCTGCGGTATTTTTAACCCACACTATTAGCTGTGTAGTTATGTCAACCACATGCCATGAGAAAAGGAAAGCTAATTCAACTGTTTGAAATACCAGGCCTCCTTGTTTGAAGCCTAAGAAGATACTCCCAGAAGCATGTCTCTTGAAAATACACAAAGAAACATAGTGTCGAAATTAAAGATACAATGTCCTTTGCTGCTGCCGGGAGAATAAACCATATGTCTGGCCCCTGCACCATTGAACACAACGTATTACGCAAGCGAATTTAGTCAACATCCCCAAAGAGAGATCCATGCTAATGTGCAAGCTTGAAACCATCACAATGTACATAATTGAAATGTTGATTCTAATGAGCAACATGTCTTTTCTCTGTTTATGTAGGGGCTTCTTCGGTTCTGGATGTGAAGACGAACCGCCTGGAGAAAGAGCTCCCCACTGCAGCCTGTCAACCACAAGAGCACTTTGCCCTTAAAGCCCCACTTAGTGTTAATTCCTGGATTTAAAAATTGCTTCAAGTCCTGGGCATCCTTGGAGACCCTGAACGATGTCACTGACCCTCCCTTTAATCGTACCTTCTCTGCCCTAGTCAGGCTGGTCCAGGGACTCCCCCAGACACACTCGGACACACCCTTCCCTGGAACTGTGTTCACTGTCCTCTCTTTCTGAGAATTCCTTCTTCTCTCTTCCTCCACATCAGATGGATCCCACTTTTCTCTTAGTCTCTTTCTAGTGCTGGGATTTCCCCTGGACCCCAGTCCCACAGTGAACATCTCCCACCTGAACATGATTATATTGTCCTGTTGATGGGCAGTGCTTTGCTAATGGATATATTTGTGATTGTGCTTCTCTTCCACTGGACTTCAAGGTCTGAGTTAGTCTGGTCTTTGCCCTCCCATCCCCTGTTTAGAATGGAATTCGTGATCCACTTAGAACAGCTGCTATGGTGTTACTTTATCAAAGACAAACGACATGCCTTTACAAGCAGCCAATTCTATAAATATTGAAGAAGCTTTGCGCGGCATGTTGCTACAAGTTTTTAAGTTCTACTCCCTAAAAGGTTATTTTCTCTCTTCTTTCCTTCCTTTTTCCTCAGTATCAGTATCTCTCCACCTCAGGAACAATATAAAAAATATTGCTGCCTCTAGAGTGTAGCATTTTAATCACTTTTTAAGTGGGGTTGAAATTCAAGTGCCCTCATGGGCTCCAAAGATTCCATCTTTGTCAGTCTCCCATCTGAGTGGAGTGTGTGTTTCCGGACAACAGAGGCAGAAGGAAACCAGGCAACCACCTTCGATTGTAATTTGTTCATTTGCACTTTAATGAATAAATTAGTATGCCACATCGGTTCTGCTCTACTGTCATGACAAAACTTGCATTTATATAACCTGTAATTATTTTCACTATGGGCACAAGGGAGAAATTGATTTTTAAAGCTGATGATCACAAATGTGGTTATGCTATTGCATAGATGTGAGAACTTGCAAATGACTTGTAGCAACATGTGGAAGACAAGGTAAAATTAAATGCATGACAATGGAAATAATTACTCTGATGATGGCTGCTAGGGCATTAATAGAAAAGACAATAAAAGTAGGCACTTGTATGCATCCACAAGTCAACAAAAATGGCATTGGAAATAAAATGAATTAGAGCCAAAGGAAGTTTGGGTAGAGTCCTAATTATCTTGGAGTCAACAGTATATTAGAGCCTAAACTTGATTCAAACTGTTAACACAACCTCCACTAGTCTATGGTGGCCAGATCCCAGAAGAATTCAGGCCCGAGTAGTCTTTCCTCTTCACTTTCAGATCAAAACCCCACTGGAATCATCAAATCCACACGGAGTTGAACAGCTAATGAAATATCTCACCCTTTTCACATCATGAAAATTGGAGGCTTAGTTGTTATTTGGCAAGTTCAACCAACATTTTTTTTAATTATGAAAGCTTTCAAATACAAAGAAAGAAAAGAGAATAAATGAACCCTCACACCCCATCACCTGATTTTAACTCACAGCAAATTGTAATTGATCTCTATTCCCACCTACTTTTTCAAACTCTGGATTATTCTGACATAAATGTTAGACATTATATTGATATATTTTATTTAAAAAAATATTTAAACATTTAAAAAAAAATCAGCATCATCAGTTATCATACCTAGAACATATAGTAAATAGCTTACTGTAATTAAATTTCTTATTCATAATTTTTAATAGTATGTTCAAATCATAATGTAAAGATTGTAATAGGCTGATTTTTGGAAGTTTTTGTTTCTAATATACAGCTACCCTTCTCTCTCTCACTCTCTGTCTTCTCCTGTTGTCTTTCTCTCTTTTTTTTTTCTGTTACAATATTTTTGGTTAATAATCCATGTCTTTTTTTCCTGTAGGATTTCCTATAGTTTCAGTTCACTGACTGCATATAAGGGGTGTTATTTAATATGTTCTTTCTCTCATATTTGCTGGAAATTAGTAATTAAATCTATAGGCTTTATCAGTTTCAGATTCCCTTTTTTCCAGTCAAATCTTACATACATAGAAATATTTCACTTTGGAGATCAACAACCAAGAACTCCCTTTCCTCACTCACCAACAGATGGTCCAGCCCTCCTCTGTCATGAGCGTGTACTTGGCTAGAGAAAAAGTACTACTAACTTACATATCGTGCAGATCTAGGCTTGAGGAGTTCAGGGAATGCTGACAAAAGGAAGTGACTTTTGATGAGAACTTTGAAGCCTTCTGATGAAGGTTGTTGCAAAAAGCTCACAGAAGAGCCAAGAATGTTAACTCGTTCAGGAAGTGAGTATTAGATCGTTGGAAATCTACTGCTCAGGGAAAGCTGAAGACCAGACACATGAGCATAAAAACAGTCAATGTGACAACAGATGAGGAGAACATCCCCGGAGAAAGCACAGTGGGGGAAAAGAAGACACTGGAAAGACCCAGGATTTAAGAATATGAAGCAGAAGATGAGCTGAGAAAAAAGATATGGGCTGTGAATGGGAACAGGTGAATTAGAAGAAGAAATAGGACTGCAGGAAAATGTTCCAGCAGAGGGTGGCACGGCAGAAGGTTAGTTTTAAAAAGATACAGGAATAAGGTAAAAAAGGAAGGAATATTTGCAGATACGGTCACTTTCATAGGTTCTGGGGTTGGGATTTCAAAATATCTTGTTTGGGGAACACACTTCAAGCCAAACTAAGAGGTTTTGGAGGGAGATGGAGCTCCTACACCCCTGCAAAGCACTGTGTGCCCTGACATGAATTCCCTGTGAGGGTTCACGTGCGTGTCCACATGGGCACACATGCAACGCTGAGGGTTCACATGTGTGTCCACGTGGGCACACATGTGACGCTGAGGGTTCACATGTGTGTCCATGTGTGCACCCACGCGACGCTGAGTGTTCACATGCATGTCCATGTGTGCACCCACATAACGCTGAGTGTTCACGCGCATGTCCACGTGGGCACCCACATGACACTGAGTGTTCACGTGCATGTCCATGTGTGCACCCACGCGACACTGAGTGTTCATGTGCATGTCCACGTGGGCACACACACAATGTAGCCACGAGTGATGGAAGACTGGTATACCTGCAGTTGGTGAGGTGTTTTGTTCTCTAAACATACCTTTATGCTCATTATACAGACTGATACAATATCTTATATCCTCTTTCAAAGAATCATGATGTTCCCAAAATTCAAAGTCTTATCATACATCAGTTGAAATCATAAAGTGAAAAATAAATCTTATTTGGAAAACAACAGATCACATGCCTAGGAGTTGAACATCCACTAGAATAAATTAAGCCATTTAATACTGCATATGCTTTAAAATTCTCAAGTCAAGCATTTGTACTTGGTTTGTCCATTCCTACCTAAACCATCAGATAGTCAGATATTCCTCTAAAAATCTTAGTATTCCCACCAAGTACTAACTTCAGTAGTTTACTAAAAGTCAAAGAGGATTCTATACAATCTTGCACAGAACACTGTTTATCTTAGATGAGGTTGATAAATATAGTTTATCTGATTCATTCAGAATAATATCTGGTTTTATTCAGGACTTGCTTACTTTTAAGATCCACAATAAATAAGATAATTTTTGATTTGTTCTAAAATTGGCCTCAGGATTATGAATAAATTGGGTGTAAATACTTCTTGGATCAGAAATTCCTCAATAGTGGTTATAAAAAAAATTTAATTTTATTTCAAAGAGAGGGTGCAGTGAAATAAATTTTATGTTGCATTTCCCTATCTTCTTTGGGTGATAAAAGGTAATCTGGAAATCCAATGACAAGTTGCTTCTTTTAGTGAGAGTGTCCTTGAGAAAAAATAGGCAAAAATTAAATAAAACAGACATACATAGGCAGAAATAAAAACTTTCATCAGCATACTTTCTGAACATTCTAATGAGTAAATAATAAGCTATGTTTTAAATACCATTCATAACATCATATTTGGAATGTTTCTCTTTTTGCTGAGAAACAAAATTCAGTTCAGTTCAGTTGCTCAGTCATGTCTGACTCTTTGCAACCCCATGGACAGCAGCACGCCAGGCCTCCCTGTCCATCACCAACTCCTGGAGTTTGCTCAGACTCATGCCCATTGAGTTGGTGATGCCATCCAGCCATCTCATCCTCTGTCATCCCCTTCTCCTCCTGCCCTCAGTATTTCCTAGCATCACAGTCTTTTCCAATGAGTCAGTTCTTCGCATCAGTGGCCAAAGTATTGGAGTTTCAGCTTCAACATCAGTCCTTCCAATGAATATTCAGGACTTATCTCCTTTAGGATGGACTGGTTTGATCTCCTTGCAGTCCAGGGGACTTTCAAGAGTCTTCTCCAACACCACAGTTCAAAAGCATCAATTCTTCGGCACTCAGCTTTCTTTATGGTCCAGCTCTCACGTCCATACATGACCGCTGGAAAAACCATAGCTCTGACTAGATGCTATGGTATCTTGGTTTGTTAAACAATTGCTATAGCTCACAATCCTTAAAAAATTGTACAGTGGGTCTCTTCAGGTACTTAAAGTAATTTTGACACAGAGAGGTCAAATTTGTCTTTGATACAAAAATTTGGTACTCATCTTGAAAAAGAAGTGCCAACGATCTCATTTTTGCAGACTCTTCAGTAAGCACAGAGGTTGGGCAGCCACAGTGTGTGGATGTGAGATGCAGGGGCTGCGGCTGTCCGTCAAATCTAAGCCTGTCTGCAGGGGTAACACACACACCGGGGGTTTACCAGGTGGACACGGTACTCGTAGCCTGGTTAACAGTGTGGACACACCCAGTGGGCATCACGTGGACTCAACCGCACCCACCCTCACTCCGGAGTTCATGCATCCAGACCAGAGGGTCTGGCTCTGCCCTTCCGCTCCTTAAGGATGGAAATGCCAGGCTGTCCAGTTCTCAGTGCCAGCACAGTGCCTCTCGTACAGGTTCAGCACTCGATGTTGTTGACCAAATGAACTAAGGTTTAAGCAAAGGAGTCAACATTCTCCTTCCGCTTCATCTTAAAGGTGCTTAAGGGCCTTAACAGGGTTTCCCTGGTGGCTCAGACAGTAACGAATCCACCTGCAAAGAAGACCTGGGTTCGACCCCTGGGTTGGGAATATTCACTGGAGAAGGGAATGGCAACCCACTGCAGTACTCTTGCCTGAAGAATTCCATGGATGGAGGAGCCTGGCGGGCTAAAGTCCAAGGAGTTGCAAAAGGTCGGACACGATGGAGCGCCTAGGCACACACACACAAGGACCATAACACGAATGTGGAAACAGGGCCAGATGCAAGCTTCGGTCCCAAGTTCATGAACACCTGTCCCTGAAAGCCTGGCATACAGACTCAGAATGATGTGATTGTGACACTGAGATAAAAAGACGGGGCTTTTCCTTAGTTCAGTCCATATCTGAAGACGTGACGGGTCTGTAATTTTTCCTTCATATCTCTCCCTCAAAAAAAGAACAGCAGCATATTCATGTGAGGATGCTTATCAACATATATTGTGATGGATATAGTTTTATTGGGAAGTGACCAGATCAGGTTTGAAAAGGTGCAGAAGATTTATAACTGCAGGCAATACCTCAATGCAAGCTGTGAAGACTTGACCAGCTGTGAGAGCAAATGATGAGTGAACATTCTGCTGCTTTCCTGTTGCCCAAGGACTTTAATGATGCTCCGAAGTTCAAAATCATTCTTGTAAATTTCTCTTTGCTCTAAGCCTTTCCTCTGGAGGTGGTACAGAGGAAGTTCACGCCACCAACACACATCTCTCAGCTCAGCCTTCCACTTTAGAATTTCTTCTCTAGAGTTTCTGACCTGAGGAAAAGTGGTGACGATAGAGATGCAGCAAGGAATGATAGATGCGCGCGTGCTGTATGCACAGTCCTTTGTCGTCTGCTGTGCACGTGGATGCCCCGGGCTGCGGCCGGGTTGCGGAAGAAGTTAACTTCCTTCTGCAGAGGCATCTTGCCTAATAAAGAGGATGAAGTTGTCTCGTGGCCTCATTTGTGGACTGAATCGGAAGGTAAACCGAGTGTTTAAATCCAAGCAGAGAGATCGTCCTCTAAAATATCACTAACTGTATCACTTCCCAGAGTTACAGTCTCATTGGTTTAGAGAATAACTGCCCAAGCTATGTGCTTATATACATATATATATATATTTTTTTTCCTACTTTTTCATTATTCAGCATGACTAGTCCCTCCAGACACTGCACCAGCTCCTTACATGTCACGGGCTTGCTATTTTGCTCTAATGCAAAAATGTGGAAGTTCAATTGCCAAGCAACAATGAGATTGTGAAGTCTATGGTGGGCCTGCTCTGCAGTTCCCTGCCGAAGGCAACAAAGGAAGTCACACAACAGACAGAGAAATCATTCTAAACACGTGGAGATACCCAGAGTGATAATCCATCACGGTTTATTTTGATGGAAACAACAGTCACCCCAAGCACATGCAGAGGATCGGTCCACAAAGGGAGTCGGTGAACGAGCCTCATTGATGAAGAACTTCTCTGGTACAAATGACTTCTATGAAAACTAGATTCCTATCTACAGGAGAGCAAAGCAGTAAGTGCTCACTGTGCCATGATTTTAATGACAAAAAGAGAGTTAGGTTATACACAGAGATCCATTGCCGCTTATGAGAAAAGCTTTTGACTATCTCAACTTGAAGTGGGAATCACAATTGTTTTGACTTTCTGCAATATCCCCCTGCCCTTCTCTGTTAGTCTCTTTCTGCTATTAAGTTCTGCAATGCAACACCTGCTCTAAACCTGTAATTGAGAACGTTTATATATGTGGAATGAGTTAGTTCACAATACATACAGCAACAAAAGGCCTCAGGTCAATGTATTTTTGAGGGGAGAGATTCTCATGTAGCCATATCTCCCCTTTGTTACTCTTTCATCCACACCTTGCCACTGTGGCTAACTTGGATCACAGCTTCAAGTCTGCCAGCTGACCTTGGCCTTGGAAGAGACACTGAACTGTGGCACAGAAATCCCAAACTGACAGTGGCTTGAGCAATGTAGAAGTTTATATCTCTGTCAGTTAACTGCAAGCAATCCAGGGTTGGTCAGAGACCCCACATCCTTGGAGACCCCAACTCTGTCTCCCTGGTCCCTCTGTTACCCTCACGATACAGTTTCATCATCAAGGCATCATGTCAATACTTGAGCCTGCAACACAAACCGATACTTGGACCTCCCTTTAAGACACTTCCTGCATATTCTGTAAATCCCTCCTGTTGACATCCTGCTGGCCAGAACTTTGTGACTTGGGAAATGAAGTCTTTATTCTGATTATGGGTGCATGCTAAGTCACTTCAGTTGTGTCCAACTCTTTGCAAACCTATAGACGATAGCCTGCCAGACTCCTCTGTCCATGGGATTCTCCAGACAAGAATACTGGAATGGGCTGCCATGCCCTTCTTCAGGGGATCTTTCTGATCCAGGGATGGAACTGGCATCTCTTGAGTCCCCTGCATTGGCAGGCAGGTTCTTTACCACTAGCACCGCATTGTCTCTGGGCCCAAATAACCTCCAGGGGAAGAGGAGAATTACTGGGGAAAGCTAGTCTTTAAGTCAAGGACGGATGTGAAAAGGAAAGAGGGAAAGTGAAAATGAAGACAGTGAAAGAAACACTACAATTAAGACGCACGCGCTTAAATATGGAAAATAATTTTTTAAAAGACGGAGGGATAATTCCTCTTACCACACATTCAATTATCGCCAATGTAAAAAAGGGATTCAGGAAGGAATTATGAGAAAACACTGCGTGGCAAAACAAAGCTCTTCGAGAGAAGCATGGGTCACTCTCGGCCGTCACGCGGGTCTGAGCCCCACCCGCTGGTGCTCGCTAGGTCTGCACAGGTCGCTCAGGCCTGAACGGTGGTCTGGAATTCAGTGTCCTGGCATCTTCTTTCCGGCTGAGAGGGTGGAGGACACAGCTCACCCTCATTTCCTGTCTGGATATATTGATCAGAAGATGGAGGACAAAGTCTCACCCTCATTTCCTGCCTGGATATATTGATCATGAGCTCCCTATCTGACGAGCATCTCCTCTCGCTGACGGAAGAAAACCCAATGTGGGAAGAAATTGATTATGAAGGTGGCCTGTATTTTGCCCCGCCAGGAGGAGAAGACACACACAGCCCACGGCTTCCCGGGAGCCTCCCGGCCTGCAGGACGAGCCACCTGATACGTTTCCATTCGACACCTAATCATCATGGGCCTGAGGGTACCCACAGCTCGACGGTCAAAAACCCAGCTAGACATCTCCTTGTGCCAAATCATACCATATTTCATCTTCACGTTCATCACTGTTCTGAGAGGCAGAGAGGGAAATGGCACTGTCCACTGACAAAATGCTAGTCAAACATTTGGACAGGCTATGAAAATCACCCAAATCAGGGTTGGACTTAAGGAACTCAGGTAGACAACTTTCAGTTCAGTTCAGTTCAGTCGCTCAGTCGTGTCTGACTCTTTGCAACCCCGTGAATTGCAGCACGCCAGGCCTCCTTGTCCATCACCAACTCCTGGAGTCTACCCAAACCCATGTCCATCGAGTCAGTGATGCCATCCAATCATCTCGTCCTCTGTTGTCCCCTTCTCTTCCTGCCCCCAATCCTATCCAGCATTAGGGTCTTTTCCAATGAGTCAACTCTTCACATGAGGTGGCCAAAGTATTGGAGTTTCAGCTTCAACATCAGTCCTTCCAATGAACACCCAGGATTGATCTCCTTTAGGATGGATTTATTGGATCTCCTTGCAGTCCAAGGGACTCTCAAGAGTCTTCTCCAACACCACAGTTCAAAAGCATCAATTCTGCAGTGCTCAGCTTTCTTCACCGTCCAACTCTCACATCCATACATGACCACTGGAAAAACCATAGCCTTGACTAGATGGACCTTTGTTGGCAAAGTAATGTCTCTGCTTTTAAATATGCTATCTAGGTTGGCCATAACCTTCCTTCCAAGGCGTAAGCGTCTTTTAATTTCATGGCTGCAATCACCATCAGCAGTGATTTTTGGAGCCCCCCAAAATAAAGTCTGACACTGTTTCCACTGTTTCCCCATCTATTTCCCATGAAGTGATGGGACCAGATGCCATGATCTTAGTTTTCTGAACGTTGAGCTTTAAGCCAACTTTTTCACTCTCCTCTTTCACTTTCATCAAGAGGCTCTTTAGTTCTTCTTCACTTTCTGCCATAAGGGTGGTGTCATCTGCATATCTGAGCTTATTGATATTTCTCCCGGCAATCTTGATTCCAGCTTGTGTTTCTCCCAGCCCAGCGTTTCTCATGATGTACTCTGCATATAAGTTAAATAAGCAGGGTGACAATATACAGCCTTGACGTACTCCTTTTCCTATTTGGAACCAGTCTGTTGTTCCATGTCCACTTCTAACTGTTGCTTCCTGACCTGCATACAGGTTTCTCAAGAGACAGGTCAGATGGTCTGGTATTCCCATCTCTTTCAGAATTTTCCACAGTTTATTGTGATCCACACAGTCAAAGGCTTTGGCATAGTCAATAAAGCAGAAATAGATGTTTTTCTGGAACTCTCTTGCTTTTTTGATGATCCAGCGGATATTGGCAATTTGATCTCTGGTTCCTCCGCCTTTTCTAAAACCAGCTTGAACATCTGGAAGTTCATGGTTCATGTATTGCTGAAGCCTGGCTTGGAGAATTTTGAGCATTACTTTACTAGCGTGTGAGATGAGTGCAATTGTGCGGTAGTTTGAGCATTCTTTGGCATTGCCTTTCTTTGGGATTGGAACAGATGCATTTACATAGAAAATCTTTATTGCAGAAGGAATGTCTTTTTGAAGCTACTGACTTTGATTTCAGTACAGCCATTATACAGAGCACTCTGGTTCCACAGGCTTCCCTTGAGGCTCAGTGGTAAAGAATCTGCCTGCTAATGCAGAAGACATGGGTTCGATCCCTGGGTCAGGAAGATCCCCTGGAGAAGAAAATGGCAACTCACTCCAGTATTCTTGTACCCCTGGCAGGGTACAGTCCATGGGGTTGCAAAGAGTTGGACACGAATGAGCATGTTTGCACCATGCACCTGGTTGCCTACGAAAAGAGCTAAATCATTCAGCATGTAATTCTCTGTATATAAAATACAGGGTTCTGTGTACTTAGGTACATTCATAAACAGACAAAAATTGCCTTCTTTGATGTCTCATAATTCTTGGAAAAATTTACAAGTCCTTGCATCTAAGAGCGGAAAGGATTATTTTCCTCTAATCATATTTGTAACACAAATATGATGCTTTTACCCCCAACTAAAATCCATATAAACCTCCTCATTACATGGCAATGCCTTTTGAGTTAATTTCCTGTGTCCACTGTCACAAATTCGGTGGCCTACAGCAGCAGGAATGTAGTCTCCCTCAGCTCTGGAGGTGTTGGGAGGGCTATGCTCCCTCCAGCGGCTCTGAGAGAGATTTTGTTCCTTGACTCTTCTGATGTCTGGGGGTTGAAGGAAACGCTGGTCCTTCCTTGGCTTGCAGCCACTTCACCCCATCATCACATAGCCTCTTCTGTATCTTCTCTTCTGTCCACGGGTCGCCTCTACAGGACACGTGAGATAGGATATAGGGCTCATGCAGACAGTTCAGAATGATCTCTTCATCTACAGATGCTTAATGATATTGATAAAGTTTCTTTTTCCAAATAAGCAGCACCAACAGGTTCTTGGGGTTGGGTGTGGATATATCTTTAGGGGACCCACTACACCCTTGATGGTGTGGCTCACTGGATTCATTTTAATGTCATCTCCTGCAATGCCCTGTATACTGACCTATCTGTTGTCCTTATCAAACACATTGGTTGTTCACACAGCATTGCGTCCTCCCACTGCAAGAAATGTGGTTTTCTTTCTTGTGCAACTTGTGACCTCCTACTCGTTGTCTGCCCCAAATTTCCAGTTATTGCCTCCATGCCCCTTCTTCCAAGGGAAGTTTGTGCTCTTCCTGTGAACCTGCAGAGCACAAATATATTGGAGCCCTTGTCATGATGCTTCCTAATATTTTCTACAAAAGCTCTCATCTGATTGTGTTTCCTTCACCACAGATTGCACACATCCATCTCTGGTGTTTGGTTCAGCACCCCAGGTGCTCTGTAATGTTTTTAGTAACTTTTTTATATCACAAGTAAACTGAAATTATTTAAATAAACGTAAAAGGAAAAAATAGAGAATTGCCTGAAACCCTAACATCAAAGGGCTTCTCTGGTGGCTCAGATGGTAAAGAATCTGTCTGCAATGCAGGAGACCTGGGTTTGATTCCTAGGTCAGGAAGATCCCATGGAGAAGGGATTGGCTACCCACTCCAGTATTCTTGCCGGGAGAATCCCATGGACAGAGGAGCCTGGCAGGCTACAGTCCGTGGGGTCACAAAGAGTTGGACATGACTGAGTGACTAACACTAGCCCTACCATCAAAAGTTAAAAACAGGAAACATTTAATTCATGTAGATCCTTCCTATATTTATGTCTATTTCATTGTATATGCATACTTGTGGGTATATAAAAAGTTACTAAACTCAATCTGTAAATATATTTTCTCCTTCCAGGACACAGCAGGCACTTAATAAATGTTTGTTGAATAAATTAATGAATTGATGAATCAAAGAATTAAAAATTTGCCACTTAAAGATAGCTACAATGGTCACAGAATAAAAGATTCAAAGAAGTCATTACTTTGGCCCAAACACAAGTCTTGGCTAGGGTTCCTAAAGATTTATTTTTAAGATCTTATCAAAAGGTGTTTACTTTCTATCTAAGTTATATACAGATTTTAGGAGTAGAAATAAAAGAATTCTTCCACGTGGTTAAAATAGTTTATTCTTCTAAGTAATTCATTCTTGAAGTTGTCTCTTCTTCACAATGTTCTAAAATATAACAAAAGACATGTTTTATCCACACTCTCGACTGTCTTTCCAGAGATGGTCTTGAGCAAATGTGGAAAGAGTATTAATAACTGGGGCCTCGTGAGAAACATGTAGTTCATTCATTCAATAAACAAAAGACAGAACAGAAAATGAACAAGTTTTCGTGAGTTTTTACCTTTTATGAATTCAAATTAACATGAACTTCCCTGCAGGAGCAAAAGTGATCAGGGAAAACTTGTAAATAGAAGTCCATCCTTCTGAAACATACAAATTTATTTCCCAAAAGTTCAATGTCTATTAGCCTGAGGCACAGAGAGTACAAGTCTGTGAACTTGACAAAGAATAAAAACCCCCAATTCTTCCTTCCATGTTGTAGTTGGGCGGGAGGTCAGCTCTCCAGCAGACCTCTTCAGGGGGCAACCACTAACCCCTGCCTGGTGTTCACCACACTCAGGGAGATGAGTCCGCTCTGGCCGGGAGGTACACAGCCTTCTCCTAGAACAGTTTTCTTCTGACTCTGGAAGACACTTGAGTTGGCTGAGTTCCTAAGGAGAATTTCAGCACGCTCTCACTAAGGCCTGTTTTTTATCCTGTGTTCTCAAAATGGGAAGTCTCAAAGATGTACAAAGACCTAACGTGTAGATAGTGGGCCATTGGAGAGCCAAAATCTATGCCCTGGCGATGACAGTGAACTCAGGTTAGCATAGACATCAGTCAGACTTAGGCTGGTCTGCGTGTCGATCTAAAGGGAACTTCATGGTAAGGAAAAAAGTGAAAGCTCTATCATTTTACACTTCTCATCCATTAAATGGCAGACTTCCTCCTGATCCCTTATGTAGGGTTTGGCTTTAAAAGGAAACATGGCAAGGACACTGGAAAGCAAACTATCAAATGTGGAATTAAGGGACCCAGAGAATTTTAGCTATTCTCTGGCCCTGCATTTCCTCTGCTGCAAATATATCGGAAAACTCTGAAACAAGAAAAAATCCTAAATATAAAACAGCAAAGGTGGTGCTTCATTAGTTCGGTTCAGCCTCTCAGTCGTGTCCAACTCTTTGAGAGTCCATGGACCGCAGCACGCCAGGCCTCCTTGTCCATCACCAACTCGCGGAGTTAGAATAAGCGTATTTCATAAACTTGTCCTTCGATCTTTTATTATGATCAGATCCATCAGCCAGAGCAAAAATGATAGTTTGAAATTAGTAGCTATGACTGAGAGCTGCAATTTTACATAATTTTTTAGATTTTATAATTGGTCTTAATATCCACTTTATTTTCTTGTGATTGCATAGACCCTGAGAAATTATGATTTAAAAAAACAGTATTTAACCTCGATCCAGGATATTCTTTAATCATGTAGAAAGAGCAGAAACTAAAAGCTGGCAGTAGTAGTCAAAAAGGAGACATCTGATGTATTAAAATTTTATTACGTTTTAGAAACATTTCAACATATCTTGCGGAATAAAAATGTAATCAAATGTCCTCAACCCTTGTCCTCTCCCAGGACTCTACACACTTTGAAAATCACCTGTCAAGATGGCCTCTAGGAGTCCCTTCAGCCCCCAAAGTCAGTGACTGTGTATTTGCTCTTTGAGCTGAGTAAGATGCTGCTGACTGAACTCCTGCTCCGAGGCTCTGCAGAGCTCAGGGAAGTCTCAGCTGAGTACGCGGCCTGCGAAGGCGAGATGTTGGGATGATAAATCATCACAGATGAAGTAAGGTCTCGATTTCTTTCATCTTTCAGACTCACATAATCCCCTCTAATGCGAAGGTTTTAACAATGTGAATGTGATTCAAAGGACCGTGAAATCTCCTTTCGATCAAATCCTTCTCTGACAGTGTCAGGATGCCTGCAGTTTCTATTTTAGAAAACCTTCTGGGCAGGCTATGCCAGGCCTCTGCTGAAACAACTCGTCAGGGACACGTGACATGCCAGCCATGAACATCCCAGGCAAACTTAAATGTAAACGCAATTGGCATAACCACATCATCTTATTCTCATAGTTACAGAGTGTCTGTTTGTTTGAAAGGCTCTATAGTTATCTCTGAGCTAATTTCTGCCCTCTAGGAATTTGAAATTTAGCAGAGAAGAAATATT
Source organism: Okapia johnstoni (assembly GCA_024291935.2). NCBI lineage: Eukaryota > Metazoa > Chordata > Mammalia > Artiodactyla > Giraffidae > Okapia > Okapia johnstoni. Next base: position 3,908,152 of record CM044321.1, on the reverse strand, counting down.
TTATGAAATTGTGTGCTGTGCTTGGTTGCTCAGTCGTGTCTGACTCTTTGCAACCCCATGGACTGTAGCCTGCCAGGCTCCTGTGTCCATGAAGATTCTCCAGGCAAAAATACTGGAGTGGGTTGCCATGCCCTATTCCAGGGGATCTTCCCGACCCAGGAATCAAACTGGGGTCTCCTGCATGGCAGGCAGATTCTTTACCAGGGCAGCCTGATGAAATTACATCACTAAAATAAGTCATATGGTAGATATCATTAAAGACAATCATGGAAAGAAACACAGATGAGGGCAAAAAGCTCTTTGAGATGGACTAAATAATCGGGGAAGATCTTTGATTAGATGAGTAAGGGAAACCAAGCTGTGGGCAGACCAGTGCTATCAAAACGTGCCTTACAGAGCAAAGGTGTCTGGAGAGGAGCCACATGCATGACTGTGGACGTTTAGATCTCAAAGGCCTTGGGAACTCAGAAGAAAACCTGATTAATTTTGTTCAGTGCAGGATTTCTCAAAACTACATGGCCACTAATCTATTAATCACTCGTTCACTGTCAGTAAAGGTGCTACTATAATATCAGAAACATCTGGATTGGATCCTAACTCCTTCTCTGCTAGCCTCTGTGAACTTGTCTGTTAGTAGCTCAGTCATGTCAGACTCTTCATGACCCCGTGGACTGTAGCCCATGAGGCTCCTCCGTCCATGGGATTCTCCAAACAAGAATACTGGAGTGGATAGCCATTTCCTTCTCCAGGGGATCTTCCCAACTTTCAGGGGTTGAAGCCGGGTCTCCTGTATTGCAAGCAGATTCTTTACTGTCTGAGCCACCCGGGAAGCACCGACGAAGTCATCTAAGCTCTCAGAACCTCCGTTCCTTTATCTGAAAACTGAGGATAATACGTACACTCTGATTCCTTTGGGGGTGAGTCCCTGTAGCTGTCTGAGTTACATAATCAATAGATGGATGATGATGCCTTCCTATGAAGTGGGAACAGCACTGATCAGAGAGCAAGGTTCTAGCTGGGAGCTCAGTAACTGTGGGCCCCCCTTGTCTCTTCCTTCAGCCTTTATTAAAGAGGAATGAGGCTGAAGAGGAAAGTACCTTTGAAAGGATCATAAATGAAATGCAGCCCTGAGACCAGCTCCCGGCTCTCGTGACAGCTGGCACAGGGTCCTTGATTTCACTCTAGCAAAGGCTGATGAGGATGTGCTGAGAAGTGAAGATCCAGGGACGGACTGAAGATGCCAAATGGGATGGATGTGAGTAAATGAAGGAAAATCCCAATTTTTAATGGTTTCAACTTGAGAGACTGTTAGTGATGCACTCAACATGACAGAGAGCGCGGAGACCCTGATCTGAACCCCTCGGCTCACCCTGTGTTACCACGCAGGTCCCTCACGGCGCTAGTGGTAGAGAACCTGCCTTGCCAATGCAGGAGACTCAAGGGATGTCGGTTTGATTCCTGGGTGGGGAAGATCCCCTGGAAGAGGGCATAGCAATCCACTCCAGTATTCTTGCCTGCAGAATCCCATGGACAGAGGAGCCTGGTGGGCTACATACAGTCCATGCGGTTGCAAAGAGTCGGACACTACTGAAGCGACTTAGCATGCAAGCATGCAGATCCTACAGCTGCGGGGAGGTGGGGCCTTACCAGGATCCTAACACTGGTCCAGTGGCATTCCTAAACCAGACCAAAGAAAAGGGGGCTCTCTGGATTCCAGGGCTACCTCATCTGTCTGCAACAGATGCTCCTCATATCTGATCTCTCCAAGCATCAATCTGGCCTTTCAAAAAGCCACAAGAGGGCAACACCGTCATCTTTTTCTTTTTTTTTTTTGAACCTGAGATTTCGGGTGATTCTCAGGTTCAAAATCTCAAAATAAATCTCACAGTTTCAGATGATAAAAGTCAAGGAAATCTGGCTGAGCATGGTAGAAGGTTAGGATTATCTATCAAAGCAATCTACCTTGTTTATAAGGATTTTCATGCATTTTAAAAACATTAATGAAAAATCCTTTGTACATAATGATCAATATTTTTAACATCAGACTTAATATTCCTTAAAAATGAAGCACTGTTTTTCCTCTTACCACCTAAAAATGCATTTGGGATGTTTCTGACCTTTCCAATGTTCCTTTACCTATGTTTTCCACGCTACGTACAATTATAAAGAATGTATATTATGAAGGTCATTGATGTCCCATTTCTTCCTGTTTCCTGTGCAAATTCTTGTCTGCTTTAGTCAGTCTAGACCAGTTATCATTCCATAAACGCAAGCTAATTCCCCAACTTGTTTTTGCTTGAATCGAGACTTCATGCCATTCACACCTTCTGTGTGGAACAACGCACTATCAAGAATATGGGATTGTTTTCAGGGGAATTTTTTTCTACTCTGGTTCAGCACATGACTACCTCAGAGCGTCTTTGCACGCATGCTAAGTAGCTTCAATCGTGTCCGACTGTTTGTGATCCCATGGAGTGTAGCCCGCCAGACTCCTCTGTCTATGGGATTCTCCAGGCAAGAATACTGGAATGGGTTGCCATGCCTCCCTCCAGGGGACCTTCCCGACTCAAGGATCGAACCCGAGTCCCTTATGTCTCCTGCACTGGCAGGTGGATTCTTTACCACTAGCACCACCTGGGAAGCCCAGAGCATCTTTACTGGGCTAGTTTTCAATTCAATAGAAGATTAACAAGCAGATTGCCTTGCCAATTCTGGAATACAACTTATTTCTTATTGTTTCAGGTTTGATATTACAGGCTAAGCTATATTTTAAAATGACAACTTAAATATCATTAAGTAGCTTTCACTTGAGAGAAGTATTTTGTAATCATCACGGAATTGCTCGAAGAAATGCTGAGATGCTAAGGATAAGACAGAAGCTGCAGCTGCCCCAGTCTCAGGTCAAAAGCAAATCAAGAAAGAGAATTCATAGTCTAAAGATTTTGCTAATTTATTTTCTTAGATAATTTGATGACACATGTTTATGAGATGAGAAACATCATCTGATTATTTTTCATTTAGGCTTGGCACAGAGGTACACTTTGTAACTTAAAGTGGTACCATCCACCAGTTTTTATAGGGCTTCCCAGGTGGCTCAGTGGTAAAGAATCTACCTGCCAATGCAGGAGACTCAGGAATAGAGGGTTTGATCTATGGATCAAGAAGATCCCCTGGAGGAGGAAATGGCTACTCACTCCAGTACTCTTGCCTGGGAAATTCCATGGACAGAGGAGTCTGGCAGGCTACAGTCTGTAGGGTCAAAAAGAGTTGGACACGACAGTACACACACACTGGTTTTTAAAAATTTGCCCTCATATTCCTTCTAAATACATAAATGGCTCAATCAGATTTTCTCTAGTTTTACAGGGGAAAGTATTAATAAGTGCATATACCCAACTGCATTAATTTTGATAGGATAACTGTAGCACATTAAGAATGTTAACAATTATGATTCAAGGCATAAAGGTGAGTAAACTATATGAACAGAATGGGCTATGATGCCACATGTCTAGACATGGGTATGTGTATTTAGCTTTCAAGTATATAGTTTCAAAGAACATTCTTCCTACCTAATCAGGTTCTATTTAACATGTGAAAGCTGTTCTTGACATTCTCTATTCAACTAAGCCAACAAAGACAAATGGAAATTCTTTTACTATTTCTTATGTTCTCACTTATTTATGAAAATGTATATTAAAGAAGAAAAAGCATTCCAGAAAGTATCTATCATGTAGATAAACTGGAAATATCTCTGCGCTTTGCCCAATTTCAGTGATTATAATTTCATCATCAATTGAGAAAAAATACAGAACAGAAATACATGCAAAGTGATTTAATTTCAACTTCGAATTTTTAAAAGTTTAATATTTTAGTGATTTTTAAAAATAATATAAGAACTCTATAAAGAAAAGAAAATAGAATGACAAAGTAGCTCCAAGTTTGATGAGAGGATTAACACAGAACATTACTCCTTTATCCTAATAAGCATTCCCAGCAAAAAGAGAAAAAAAAAAAGAACCTTCTTCTAAAAGAAGGTTCAGAAAAGATACACCAAATTGGAGTAGAGAGTGAAATTGGGGCAGTGCGGTGGCCAAGCTCCAATATGACCCCAATGATCCTCTGTCTTGATGAATATTCAACACTCATGAGACCCTTCCACAAACACACACAAGAAGTCCCACTTCCTCTCACCATTTTCCATTTATTTAGACAATTAGCATGGATTCATACAAGCACCCCAAAGCAGCACCTTCCCCCACCTTGATTCTCCCTACGCCCTATGCCTAATAAAGTAACTGGTGCACAGGAGGCTCTTAATAAATGCTTGTGGAATAAACCCAACATCTCCCATTAAAAGTGTGCTGCTGGTCCAGTATGAAAATGACCAGAAGTCCCTGCAAAGGCAACCAGTCAGCCACCTTCTTCCTCAGGCAGTGGCCGAAGCCTGTAATGTAACAGAGATCACAAATTGTGCCTAATATTTCAAAAATGCCTTAGCTTCTGTCTGCAATAAGGTGGGCTATAAATACATCAAACGTTTCAAAACCCTGAAAAAGTTGAGTTGTTGACCAATGACAGCACTGTAAGCCCCACCTGCCACTGTGCAAAGGAGGATGAAGATTTACCTACTTCATCACATACCATCTGGACAAAAGCGGAGAGAACTGTGTTGCAAGGAAGATTGATTGCTCTGGGAATTCGTGGTCTCTGACCTCAGCCAGGCCCTCCAAATGCCCAGGAATCGCTGTGTTTCCCTTGTCAACCCCCTCCTGTTCAGCACAGGAAGGTTGTAAAACCTTCTGTACTCTCCCAGCCACTTATCAGCCAGTCTCTCTGTCCCCTACCCTCCTCGCCTCCTCAAGTCAATTAGGTCACTTTGGCTGCTGATTGGCCAGGCTCCTCTGTCCATGGGATTCTCCAGGCAAGAACACTGGAGTGGGTAGCCGTTCCCTTCTCCAGGGTATCTTCCCAACCCAGGGATTGAACCCAGGTCTCCCGCATTGCAGGCGGATTCTTTACCATATGAGCTCCCAGGGAAGCCTGTTTAGTAAAGGGAGACAAAACCCCCAGAAGGCAACTCACCCTCCTGCAGTAAGCTCGCGCACAGCCCTCCCTGCCCTGCCCAGGGAGCCGCACTGCGGGGCACCGTGTGCGCCTGCTCTCAGGACCGGGCGAGTCCGCCTTCCAGGAAGGCTTAGATGAGCCCTGGAGCCAGTGCGGAAGGGGAGGTCATAGATTCCCAGAGCACAGGGAGACAGCTCTGGGTCTGGCCTGGGAAGACTGATCCCTGCGTCCCAAAGTGAGATCAAAGGAATGCGTTGTGCTTCTTCAGGTGACAGGGTCTCCTCAGTGCATCACAGAAATCAAAGGAATTTCCGAGCTTCACAGAGCCAGGAAAGGAAGAGACAGGAATAGAAGGGGAGAATGCCAAATCATTTCCCTGACTCAAGGCCCTGGGCCCTGCCCTCACTCTCAGTTCAGTTCACTTCAGTTGCTCAGTCGTGTCCGACTCTTTGTGACCCCATGGACTGCAGCGTGCCAGGCCTCCCTGTCCATCACCAACTCCCCGAGTTTACCCAAACTCATCTCCATCGAGTCGGTGATGCCATCCAACCATCTCATCCTGTCGTCCCTTCTCCTCCTGCCTTTAATCTTGCCCAGGATCAGCCCTTACTCTACTCTTCTCAAATTTACAGGACAATTGAAGTGTTAACACTCCTTTCCTAAAACAACCTTTTCTTCTTTCTCCTTGTTCTCCTCCTGTTTCAGCTTTCCTCAGCTGACATTTCTTTACTCACAATGCATCTCCAGCACTTGTTGTTTGTAAAAAGAGGTGGCCAATGGCAATTTGCTCTACGACCCAGGGAACTCAAACTGGGGCTCTGTAACAGCCTTGGAGAAGACTCTTGAGAGTCCCGTGGACTGCAAGGGATCAAACCTGTCAATCCTAAAGGAAATCAACCCTGAATATTCATCAGAAGGACTGATGCTGAGGCTGAAGCTCCAGTACTTTGGCCATGTGATGGGAAGAGCCCACTCATTGGAAAAGATCCTGTGTGTGGAAAAAATACACAATAAATCCTGAACTTCTGTGCACAAGAGCTGCCTGAAAGGCCAACTTTAGAGCAGTCTTTGCTGTACACATTCTCTAAAACACTACAGGGAAAATAAAAACGAGTTTTCTCCTGAGTAAACCAAGCAGTGCTTACATAGTTGAGTGAGGCAGACGAATTGTGTCTGTACATTTGAGATCTACACGAGCAGTGTACAGTTGTTACCCTATTACTGCTCTTCAGCAGTTAGTAATTTGCAGATACATAATACATATATTTGCAGTGTGGCCAGTTTTGATGGTTAGCTAGATGTTCAGGCTGAAAACACATGCAGATAGTGCTTTTGAATATTCTGAAAGAAACAGTCATTTACAAACTTACTCTGAGAATACCTTTCCTCTGAGAATTGTTTTACTTTTTCTAGCCATAAATACTATGAGAAATTACTACCAATTCTGGTTCCAAGTGATAAAACATGTAGCTGAGTATCTGAAAATTCATCTGAATTATTTTCAGCACTCTTGTTGAAAATATAGGTGAGAAAGAAATAGAAAACATATAGTTAATCTTGAAAGAAATTTTAGGTTATACAACAGATTTTTTCCCCAAAATTTTAATATTATTGCTGAAAAATAAAATATACAGGCATTTACTGTATATGCAGCTATTTGGACAGAAAAATGCAGCTATTTGGACAGAAAAACAAATGATGTATTGATTATCTTGAAACACAGGAAAATCAGGACTTGATATTTTAAATGAAAAATACAACCAAGATCATATTAATTTAGGATGCTTTTATTCTTAGTAGCATTCTGACCAAAGTAATGATCACCACTGTAGGTTGATAAGTCATTGCTAACACAATTCCTTATTGTATCATGAAAAAAGTAATTGCTTTCTCTAGGTAACTTACAGGACCTCTTCCAAGAAGAAATTATTTTATCTTCATAGACCACCTTGCGAGTTAGACATCATTTTAAATAGAATTGAAATGTTCCATTTCTTTTGTAGCTCAAAAAAAAAATCACTTTATGTTCTGCTCAGTGATAACCCAGAAATAACCAGAGTAGTGGGCTGTTAATTAGTTATAGCTTCTCTTATCACCAAGGAAACAACCAAAACAAGTCACACCGACTTTACATGTCCTAGTCCCAGCCCGGGCTGGATTTGGTTATTGCTATAGTAACTCTCCAGTAGAGTTTCTCAGAACTGTTTCTGCAAAGCTTAAATGATAATTTACTGATACAACATTGCCTACTCCAAGTGCATTTCAGAGTTCAAGGATGCTAAGGATTGCAGGTCTGCAATCCCTCTGGGGAAAAGCAAAGGGACTCTGGTCGGTAGGGAGGGCTGTTGCCTGCCCACAAGGGACCATCACAGAATGCCTGCCCTTTCCAGGAAGAGGGCCACCACCAGGGCAGCCTGGCCATCTGTCAGTCACTTTCATTCCAGACTTGCTGTAATCCACCTGGAGAATTCTTGTCTGCCTCTTCACCACCCTGCATTCAAGAAACCTCTGCATCCTAGCCTGAGCATTCAACACCTGCTCAGAACTAATTAAGCTTCAGACAAATGACACGCCTTCAGACAACCTATCAGAGAATCAGCTTCTATTTAGAGAGGAATGAGCAACTGGGTGGGTCATCTGGGGTTTAGACTCAAGGCTGAGGTGCAGTCTCTCTGTTAAACCCAGAACACGTGGAGATGTCAAAAACACTAAGACAGATGTGAGTGAATACGTGCTTGATTACAAAGTCCCACACTCACTTGAGAATTTACTATAAACTCCTTTTACGTTTCAAGAAAATAAAGTTATACACATGTCAAGAATGTTTTTAATGACAGATATGGCCTTTTTTCCTTCTGTGATACTAGAAAGTAACCAATTCTTTCACGGTTATTATTCAGTTACAGTTTGTTGCCATTACTTGCTGTATTTCTGAGTCAGTAACTGAATATGTCTACTAAAACAACAATTTTTAAAAAGCGTTAGTATTTTTAACGTTCCCAGTTCTTCAATTTTAATCAGCATAGCCTGAAAAATTCCAAATATTCCAACCTTTACCAGATTTTTCCATATTTGAATGCTGTTCCCTTTATATATATTTTTGAAAACACTCTCATTATTTTTGTATGTGATTAATTACAAAAACAGGAAAATGTAAAGTTATATAAACAAATTGTCATAAGGAAAAATTTTATATGAAGATGGAGTAATTAAGAGTTTGAGCTGCTAGCTTTAACCACTGGAACACAATTTGGGTGCAGATTTCTGCAGCAAGGAGACACAGGTGCATGCCTGCTAAGTCGCTTCAGTTATGTCTGACACTTTGCGGCCCCATGGACTGTATCCCGCCAAGCTGCTCTCTCCATGAGATCCTCCTGGCAACAATAATGGAGCTGGTAGCCTGGTGGGCTATATATAGTCCATGGGGTCGCAAAGAGCTGGAGACCACTGAGCGACTAAAACAACAACATATATTCATTTACTTCTTATTCCTTGTCTGCTTCCCCAGAAACATGAGAACAAAAAGGGCAGAAACCATACCTTTTTCCCAAGTATATACTCAGCATCTAGAACAGAGCCCAGAACACGCTAGGACTGTCACAAATAGTTATGGGGGGAGGGAGGTGGAAGAATAAAAACAAAATAACAATGCGATGCCTCTGGGTGTGCGCAGAGCTTCTGACCCTCCCCCGCGCCCCCCAAAATGAAACACTTTCTATCTGTCCAGTCACGGTTCATGATGCAAAAATAAATTGTATAACTGTCCAGAAATACAGATCAGTGGAACGAAAGAGAAAGCCCAGAGGCAAATCCATGCACCTATGGACACCTTATCCTTCACAAAGGAGGCAAGAGTATACAATGGAGAAAAGACAATCTCTTTAACAAGTGGTGCTGGGAAAACTGGGCAACCACTTGTAAAAGAATGAAACTAGAACACTTCCTAACACCATACACAAAAATAAGCTCAAAATGGATTAAAGATCTAAACGTAAGACCAGAAACTATAAAACTCCTAGAGGAAAACATAGGCAGAACACTCTCCGACATAAATCACAGCAGGATCCTCTATGACCCACCTCCCAGAGTAATGGAAATAAAAGCAAAAATAAACAAATGGGACCTAATTAAACTTATAAGCTTTTTCACAATGAAGGAAACTATAAGCAAGGTGAAAAGACAGCCTTTAGAATGGGAGAAAATAATAGCAAATGAAGCAACTGACAAAGAATTAATCTCAAAAATGTACAAGCAATTCATGCAGCTCAATACCAGAAAAATAAATGATCCAATCAAAAAATGGGGCAAAGAACTAAACAGACATTTCTTCAAAGAAGACATACAGATGACTAACAAACACACGAAAAGATGCTCAACATCACTCATTATCAGAGAAATGCAAATCAAAACCACAATGACGTACCATCTCATGCCAGTCAGAATGGCTGCTATCAAAAAGTCTACAAACCATAAATGCTGGAGAGGGTGCGGAGAAAAGGGAACCCTCTTACACTGTTGGTGGGAATGCAAAGTAGTACAACCACTATGGAGAACAGTGTGGAGATTCCTCAAAAAACTGGAAATAGAACTGCCATATGACCCAGCAATCCCACTGCTGGGCATACACACTGAGGAAACCAGAATTGAAAGAGACACGTGTACCCCAATGTTCATCGCAGCACAGTTTATAACAACCAGGACATAGAGGCAACCTAGATGTCCATCAGCAGACGAATGGATAAGAAAGCTGTGGTACATATACACAATGGAATATCACTCAGCCATTGAAAAGAATGCATTTGAATCAGTTCTAATGAGGTGGATGGAACTGGAGTCTATTATACAGGGTGAAGTAAGTCAGAAAGAAAAACACCAATATAGTATATTAACGCATATATATGGAATTTAGAAAGATGGTAACAATGACCCTATATGTGAGGCAGCAGAAGAGACACAGATGTAAAGAACAGACTGTTGGACTCTGGGAGAAGGTGAGGGTGGGATGATTTGAAGGAACAGCACTGAAACGTGTATATTACCATATGTGAAATAGATCGCCAGTCCAGGTTCAACGGGTGAGACAGGGTGCTCAGGGCTGGTGCACTGGGATGACCCTGAGGGATGGGATGGGCAGGCAGGTGGGAGGGGGGTTCAGGATGGGGGACACGTGTACACCTGTGGCTGATTTGTGTCAATGCATGGCAAAAACCACCAAATATTTAAATCAATTAGCCTCTAATTAAAATAAATAAATAAATTACAAAAAAATAAAACCTATTCGAAAATGTGAAAAAAAATTGTGTAACTGTTCAAACAGCTAATCTTAATTTAAAGTCTATCTGAATAATTAGACATTTAAAAAATGGAACTCCGTCAAATGAATTACACATAATTGGAATTATACAATAATTTTAAAAAATTTCATGAATAAAACTGTAACTTAACAATCACATCCATAAACTAATTTAGCAAGGTTGGGGGGGCACTAAGAGATTAGTAAATTTGTGAGTGTTATGAAATAATAATGCCCAGGAGCTCTGAGCTGCAGGAGAGGCAAGAGGCAACATCAGGCTGTACACAGGACATCTAGGCTTTGTGCATCTCCCAAGAGTTTGAATACCACAGCTTCATAGTTGGGTATATTTGAACATTCTGTGACCTCATTAAATTATAAAGATTCTTTTCAGTATGTGCCTGTAAGATGTCTGTATCTTCAGAGAAAAAAAGAATCTACTTCAATATGCAAATATTGTTGAGGGTATTATGTAATTCCTGGTATATAACACAACTTTAGGAATCAAAAGGCAAAATAATTCTGTGACACTTCTCTTTGGAAAGTATTTTGTTGTGGTTCAGTCCCTAAGTCGTGTCCAACTCTGCAACCCCATGCAACTCTGCAGTTTGCCAGGCTCCTTTGTCCTCCACATTTTCCCCAGAGTTTGCTCAGATTCACTCCTATTGAGTCAGTGATGCTATCCAACCATCTCATCCTCTGAAAACATAGTCATTGCTTTTATTAACACATAATTGAACTAGTCAAATTTAGCCTATTAATAGCACCTATTATATGATTTCACCTCATTTGCAAATGAAAACTCCATCTGGTGGTGTTCTAGTAACCTGGTTAGAATTTGACATGGTTATTCAAACTACATCAACACCAATCTCTGTGTACATATTCACTGTGTGTATTTAATGTGTAGATTAATATAAAAGATTTTAGTGTGTAAGATTAACGTAAAAGATTAATGTAAAAGATTTTGATCTTTTTTTTTAAATTCTCCTAAAACTATCAAACTTTGAAATTCCATATACTGAATAGTTCTATGCATTATAAAAAAAAAAAGCTTTTAGTTTCTTTGTGGGTAATAAGTGATGTTTATCCTACTGTTGTGCTTAGAAGTATTTTGAGGGAATAAAAATCATACTTGGATAATTCCCATTGCTCCAGAAAAACAAAGCACCTGGCAAAGTGTTAGTCACTCAGTTGTGTGTCACTCTGTGACCCCACAGACTGAAGCTCACCAGGCTCCTCTGTCCACGGGATTCTCTAGGCAAGAATACTGGAGTGGGTTGCCATGCCCTCTTCCAGGGGATCGTCCCAACTTAGGGATAGAACCCAGTCTCCTGCACTGCAGGCAGATCTTTTACTGTCTGAGCCACCAGGGAGTAACATTTGCTCTTTTATCCTGAGACAACAGTGACAAACGTATGATAGAGAATTGAAATCAAGTTGAAAAAGAAGCAAACAAGACTGAAAAGTAAGTAACTTGGAAAATTAAAATACAATTTTAAAAACTGCAAATAAATTATTTAGTTACCTGAATGATAAATTGGTTGATTCATTTTTAATGCCCTGTCTTAGTTCAGGCAGGTATCATTTCCCTTATAAATTCAAGTTAGGTGCAATTAAAAGTTTAACGCAGTGTATTAGGCCACGTGCGTCTACAACTCCAATGCCTGTGTCTCCGCGGAAGACTAGCTTTGGTCCTCATTTTGCCTCACAAGAAGCCTAGGGATCTAGTACCAGAACTATTATAGAAGTACTGAATTTCGGAGCAGCAAGTTACTCTTCTGAAATTTTGAGTGGAAGAAAATGTTTTCTATAATTTATATCCCTTTACAGGGAGTAAAATTAAGCCATATTTCTCCCCAAATGAGAATGAGTCAATCCTGAGTCTCTGGCATTGCAAGTGGCTGCTTCACCACTGAGCCACCAGGGAAGCCCCCTGCACATATACTGTGACGAAAATGAAACAATATTTCTCCCAAATGAGAAGTGAGTCAATTATCATTTAAAGAAGTGAAACCAAGCAAGGCGTATTTTTTTTTTAAAAAATCAGACACAGTAATAAAAGGAACTTTGTCAACAAGCTTATAGCTTGTTGTTTATAGCTTATAGCTTAAAGCTTGACTTTCCAATTAACTTCCCCTTCTTTGAAGGTCAGGATGTTAAAAGCAAACTGGCTCAGTCAGAGTGGTAAAAGGGAAGGTTAAGAAAGACCCATCTTTATCTGTGTGACACAAACAAGAAAATCAAATAACTCAGTAAATAATTTAATATGGTGGTGGCGGTGGTGGTTTATTTGCTAAGTTGTGTTGACTCTTTGCAGCCCCATGCACTGTAGCCCGCCAGGCTCCTCTGTCCATGGGATTTCCCAGGCAAGAATACTGGAGTGGGTTGCCATTTCCTCTCCAAATTTCATACGGAAAATATGTTAATTTTGCTTTTTAAAGTCTGATGGAACAGGTAGTTTCTCTCCCAGTTAAGACATCTTTAAGAGGAGGAGTCGAAGCCTAGGTTTGAATCTCAGTTCTTTGCCGTGCTGTGGGATTTCAGCAGCAAAGTCCTGGTAAGTCTGCTTCTCCATCTGCAGAAAGCAGACGATAATATCCATATCTACCTTCTAGGGTCATAAAAATTAAATTATATAATCAAAGTAACGTGGTGGGCAGAGTTCTGGCACATATTAAGGGGTAATTAAATGCTGGTGTATTTCTATCATGATTAGTTTGAAAAATTCTAAAGTTAACAAGAATACCATTTTTCCCCCCATGTGCAGTTGATATAAAAAGTTATCTCCCCTTCCCTTGTTTTCTTTTCTAAATAAGTAATTCCTTTATTTAACTCGGTGAGGAGGAGAGGTAAAGCCGGTGTTTTTAAGTTCTTGGAAATTAACTGCACTACAAGTATCTTACAATAACAGGTTTTCACGCTACTTGGAGGACAAGATATGTTTTCTTCAATAACTTGCAAACTGTATACGCTGATCGTTAGAAAATAATGTCAGAGGAGCAAATTGCACATTTTCACACTCTAGGCCCATTTAGAGAAAACGATATTTCATTGTGTACTTTAAAATTTTGTTCTCACTCATTAATGATATTTAAGTTAAACAGAAACGACTTTTCTTAGTTGAATCCAGATACAGAATTAGAAAGAAATAAAACCTCTTGGAATATGAATAGTCCACTAGCTCACAATTGCAGAATTAATTTTTAACTTTGAAATAGAGAACAATTTTTAACTTTGAAAGAGAGAACAGCTTTCACCTTAAATGACATAAAATCACACTCTTTATTAAACATTATTGAACATGAGGTTGTTATGTCTTTATTCCGTCTTCTCAGTGCAAACTGGCTTGGGAAATCTGGCATTGAGGAGGATGGATAAATAACAATTCAAAGATGGATATCTACACTAAAGATAGGTTTTCTTCAAAATAAAAGTAATGTAATCTCTAGATTATTGACAAAATAAAGTATCTAAAGGTAACATGTGTAGACAAAACCTCCTTGGTTGGTTCTCTGTAAGTCAAATTGATCACTACTGACTTGAGAGTGAAATGACTGTGTCCATGATATTTCTTAAGTTTGTGAGCAATCTGCTGTCTCCTAACTGGGCTTTCACACTGCTGTTCCACTACTTGGAAAGTCTATGCATATGCCTTCATTGTTTTGGGGCTTCCCTGGTGGCTCAGACAGTAAAGGATCTGCCTGCAATGAAGGAGACCTGAGTTCAGTCCCTGGGCTGGGAAGATCCCCTGCAGATGGGAATGGCTACCCACTCCAGTATTCCTGCCTGGAGAATCCCACAGACAGAGGAGACTGATGGGCTACAGTCCGTGGGATTGCAAAGAATTAGATGTGACTAACACTTTCACTGTACTTTTCAATGTCTTAGTTTGTTGTGGTGCTAGTACAAAGGGCCACAGATCGGTGGGTTTATAGACACAAGATGATAATTTCTCACAGCTCTGGGGGATACAGGTCTGAGACAGGGTGCCAGGATGGTCAGGTTCTGCTGAGCGCTCCCTGCCTGGTTGCAGGAGGTGAACTCACAAGGTTGTGCTCACATAGTGAAGGGAGGAGGGATCCCTTAGAGGTCCCTTTTACTAGGGCACTAACCCCAGTCACCAGGGCTCCACCCTCACGACCTAATCACCTCCCAAAGGCCCCACCTCCTAATACACGGATCTCCAACATGGACAACACAGACATTCACTCTGGATTTTATCGCGATCACTGGAGAGAGGGACGACAGAGGACAAGATGGCAGGATGGCATCACCAACTCAATGGACGTGAGTTTGAGCAAATTCCGGGAGATGGTGAAGGACGGGGAAGACTGGTGTGCTGCAGTCCGTGGGGCTGCAAAGAGTCAGACACGACTGAACAGCAACAGCAGCTTGGGAGATTTTCCCGAATCCCCAGCTCTAACTGGATTTTGAGGTAAGTGCTCCAGTCTTCACCCTACTTATATCATAGTGGCTAACTGTGTGACCCTTGGCTATCATGTGAATCCTATGAAAGAGGAAATGGCTTGCTGACCTCAAAGTTTTACTATTCCAATGAAATTCCAAATATGGCCACACATTTTTCACTGGCCACTGAGATATTATCAGAGATGTTCCATTCAAGAGCTGTCACTTGTACCCCAGAGAACTCTGAGGTTTCTGTGCAGACAGTTTAGAGGCCAAGAGTAGGTAATATAAGATGCTGGATATTCCAGGGGAGGGATAAGAGCTGTTATCTTTTAGGTAAAAGTGACACATTAAAAAGGGCTTCAAACAGGCTCTTCAGGTCACAGCTGGCATTACAGACCAAACAATGACATATTTTCTGAATCTGGAAAGACTGTAGTTCATGTATTAGACCATCTCCTCCCCCCAGAATATGCATGACCACAGCAAAGGTAGCTGCTTTAAAATAAAGAGGACACTGATGAATAGAGAATCCCTCCATGGTAGAGAGAGGGCTTCCATTGTGGCTCAGCTGGTAAAGAATCTGCCCGCAATGCGGGAGACCTGGGTTCAATCTCTGGGTTGGGAAGATCCCCTGGAGAAGGGAGAGGCTACCCACTTCAATATTCTGGCTTGGAGAATTTCATGGACTATATAGTCCATGGGATCGCAAAGAGTCGGACATGATGAGTGACTTTCACTTCACTTGGGTAGAGAGAAGAAAAATCTTGATCAAGGGCATTTGGCTGTTAAGATGATCTTAGAAATTTGGACAACTCTGACAGAAATTAAATTATTTTTTGGAAATGATCCAAATGTGAACTTTCAAAACTCAGAGACATTTCAGATATCTGTATTCCTCCCTGCAGAAGTTTAATCTGTCCAGTTCTAAGACCACAGGCGGGATGGTATTTGACAGAGAGTTTCTGTCCCAGGTCCGGCCCCCACCAGGTGGCCCTGAGCATGCAATCTTTCTCTGACTTCAGGGAGCTGAAGTCTCTGAGTGAGACAAGACTTATCTTCACACCTTTAATGAGCTGCTGTCAACCCCGGCTGATTGGGGTTCGTGCTTGCCTGTCTACTGCTGTCTGGTTCAGTTGAAAACACACTATTAGGCTGAAAGCAAGTTTCCTTCTTTCAGG
The DNA here is from genome assembly GCA_024291935.2 of Okapia johnstoni. Lineage (NCBI taxonomy): Eukaryota > Metazoa > Chordata > Mammalia > Artiodactyla > Giraffidae > Okapia > Okapia johnstoni. The sequence goes on along the minus strand of CM044321.1, from coordinate 3,892,204 downwards.
AAGGAAAGCATGTATGATCGGACACTGGATCTGCTCAGTGTCAGGAAAACGATACCATCCCTCTCCCCAGCCCCCCACAACCGCCACCTGAATGTGATCCAATTCCAAAGACCAGTTCCTATCTGATACGAGATTTTCATAACTGCAGGGTCAGAAGAGGTCATGCCTTGCCTCAGACTGACAGCAGAATTGTAGACTCAGAATTTGCATGGCAAAAATGTGTCACAATTGCAACTCTGGAACATTAACAATTGGTTAGGTGGCAACCGAAATTCTGAATAAAGTTGGTTGAAATTCATGCATATTTGCACTTCTTCTAAAGCTAAGCTACTCTTTGCATGATCACAACAGATGTCTTGATGCCCCTAACTCATGGTCGGCGGGGAGGTCCTCACACATCTTCTCACCAGAGCGCGTCTCTTCTGGCCCTTCTTTTTCTCTCCTCTCCACATTTAAATGGCATCTGTGGCAGGTCTGTGGTGCATCCCTCGGCATGCCCTTCCTACCCCTCCATTAATGCCCATGCCATGTCAGCAACACCAGCTGCTGTGCCCACCTACCTAGTCTTAGAAATTAACAGGTCATTGGAGGGACTGATGCTAAAGCTGAAGCTCCAATACTTTGGCCACCTGATGTGAACAGCTGAACCCTTGAAAAGGATCCTGATGCTGGGAAAGACTGAGGGCAGGAGGAGAAGTGGGATGACAGAGGAGGAGATGGTTGGATGGCATCACTGACTCAGTGAACATGAACTTGAGCAAATCTGGAAGATAGTGGAGCACAGGAAAGCCTGGGGTGCATGAGATTGCAAAGGGTCAGACACAACTTATTGACTGAACAACAACAGCAATCTTTGGTCTAGTAATTAAAAAGTCAGAGGAATGATGGAATGCTCCTGGAATTTCTCTTACAGTGCTTAATCATTCATAACACAGACCGTTTGAAATCTACTGAAAATAGGCTTTTCATTTCAAGCAACAGAAAAACCCTCATGTATAGTTTATTACCCAGAATACTTTGTCTAGGGTACTGTACCAAGATACGAAAGCACAGATATCTCTATTTTTTCAAAAGCTCTATGCTAAAGGCTCTATTCTCAAATACTTTGAAACTAAGAACTACAGGGGACTCAGGCCCTGCGCTCCTGTATAAAATCTATTATGCTCTTATCAGCACATCTGTCTGAACACTACCTCTTTCCAAATACTTAAAGACATTGGAAAGAATGGCCCTCTAATCTGAGAAAGTCAGCATCTCAAAAGAAACAAGACCTCAGTGCCACGCAAAACAAATCAGGTGTAGTTTGACACAAGATTTTATAGTCTAACAGGAGAAACTCTTGCCCTGGATAGGTTTTATGGTGAACTCCCTTTAAACAAAAATGTATGACTTTACTCCACCAAGTAAACTGTGTTAGGAGAGAATGGTAGCTGCTACACTGCCCCTACTCCCTGGTGCACACAGCGGCTGTGGAGGAAAGAGAGGAGCGCAGGTATCAGAGCCCACAAAATGCTGCCACCAGGAAGCCAGATCGGCCCGTCCATGGGAGAAAACATCTCGGGTATGGGTGAGTAGCAGACAGCACGAGAAAGTATCATACATCACATGACACAGTCATGTGAACTCTTCCGAGCTCCTTACAGCTGCAAATATCTTTCAACCAGCCCGGCTCCCATGATGCAGCCACTTGTCAGCACAGTGCCCTCCAGCTGCAGGGGGTGGAGCGGTTCCCTAGCTGACCCCTCAGTTCAGTTCAGTTCAGTCGCTCAGTCGTGTCCGACTCTTTGCGACCCCATGGACTGCAGCACACCAGGGTTTCCTGTCCATCACCATCTCCAGGAGCGTGCTCAAACTCATGTCCATGAAGTTGGTGATGCCATCCAACCATCTCGTCCTCTGTCATCCCCTTCTCCTCCTGCCCTCAATCTTTCCCAGCATCAGGGTCTTTCCCAATGAGTCGGCTCTTCCCATCAGGTGGCCAAAGTCCTAGAGCTTCAGCTTCAGCATCAGTCCTTCCAGTGAATATTCAGGACTGATTTCCTTTAGGATTCAGCTGAGCCCTGGGCACCTCAGATCCTGCTGTCCTCCTGTGGTAGATCGTGTTTTCCCCTGTCTGCCTCCCCTCTCCGCACCATTTGAGTATCCAATATTCAGACATAGGCTGCCTGCCCAGGTGGAGGTCTGATGATGCCTCAAAGTCCCCACATTGCAAGGCTGCTTCCTCCGCAGACGTCCAAGAAGCTCATATCCTCACCCTTAGTATGGGCGCTCTTGCAAAGTGCTTCTCATCTAACACCCCTTCTAACACCTTCACCACAGGCACGGGGTGAATTGTGACCACAGAAAAGACGAGGTCCCAACTCCCAGTACCTCAGAACGGACCTTATTTAGAGACTGTCTTTATTTAGAGGGGGTCAATTTAAAGTGAGGTCATTAGGGTGGCCATAAGGCAGTATCTCGAGAAGGGAATAGCAACCCACTCTTGTATTCTTGCCTGGAGAATCCCAAGGACAGAGGAACCTGGCGGGCTACAGTCCATGGAGTCACAAAGAGTTGGACACGACTGCAGCAACTTGGCATGCATGATCCAGTATAGCAGGTGCCCTTATAAAAAAAAGGGGGTATTTGGACACATGCAAAGAGGGAAGAACCATAAGAGGAGACATGGAGAAGACAGCCATCTATAAGCCAAGGAGAGGGGCCTGGAGCAGACCCTCCGGCACGGCCTCAGAAGGAACCCACTTCTGCCGACACCTGGAGTTTGGACCTACAGCTTCCAGACTGTGAGATGATACATTTTCATTGTTAAACCACCCAGATGGTGGCACTTCATGGTGGTGGCCCGTGAAACCAACACACACACCATCTACCTTGTTCAGTGATCCATCATCACCTCATGATGTACTGAATGCCCACCCACAGACGCAGGCTAGACTGTAAGTTCACAAAGTCAAGTTTCATCGGTTTTGTCCATTAATCTAAGCATCATAATTGCTTAGAACAGCACCTGACATTCAGCGCTGTTCAATGAATACTTACTGAATAAATAAATCATTTCAAGGCACCAAATCTATCAGATTCATATGTAATTTGACCTGACAATCAGGGCTAAAAGTTAAGGAAAGGACCTTGGACTGAATAGCTCAGTAGTTACTTAATATAGACTATAAAATGTGCCTTGTCAGATGTTTAACGTGAAAGTAAAACTTGCAAGTTTTGATTTTTTTTTTCTAATCATATCTCTACTTATCGCACGATTTTTCAGGGTAAAGTTGTGGCTGGACCGTTTTGGTAGTCAAAATATATCTCTCAGTAGAAGATTCAAAATAACTCTTTCCTTTGGGCCAGAAACTGAATTCGACCCTGGAGAGCTTACAAGCTTTTAAATTCCTGAATCAATTAAACATCTTGAAGCATAAATAAGAAGCAAAAAATCCCATCAGAACAGTAGTGAAAAAGAAACAATATCTAAAGCCAGCATTTTAGAATTTACTTGAGAAAAGGTTGATTCGTGAACATCATTGACTATCCAAGACTGACTTGGGCAATGCTATGACTTTACAGATGAGAGGACAAAGGCACAGAGAAATTCAATAAAGGGTCAGATTTCACAGGAAAATGGCAGCCGGACTTCCAGTGTATCGCAGGAAGCTAGGGTCCTTGCTATACCATTCTTTCTGTAAATCCAAAGTTCAGAAGCCGAGGTATACCTTTAGCCAGGTAGAATGGGGCAGAAGAAGCAAAAATATAATAACAAAAGTAGTAGCAAATAGTAACAGAGGTTCTTTTTAAAAAGAATGAAAGACAGATTGCTCGCTGCATTAAATGTTTATTTTTTAAGAAATTACTTAGCATTTAATATGTGCCAAGCGTCAGAAACACAGCCGCTCCCGGTGCGGGAGGAGGAGGAAGGAAGGGGAAGCTGGGAAGCCACTACCCTGAGCGGTAGGATACTTGGGGGTGTCGGCGTTTCCTTCTCTTCGTAGTCCTTTCACCCTCCTCCATGCGGGCAGTCCCTCCACATCCGGGGATGAAATCGGCACGGGTTCCAGGAGGTGGCTCCTGGTTCTCAGACGGTAACAAAGCAGCTGAGACACTTGGTCACTTCGAGTCATGGTCTCAGATCAGGAACTAAAGTACCAGCTCAGCGTAATAATCAAGACAATCAAAGTGTTAGTCACTCAATCATGTCTGACTCTTGGACAATTCTTAGACGATAGTCCGCCAGGGTCCTCTGTCCACAGAATTCTCCAGGCTTGAATACTGGCCTGGGTTGCCCTTCCCTTCTCCAGGGGATCTTCCTGACCAGGGAATGAGCCCGGGTCTCCTGCCCTGCAGGCAGATTCTTTTACCATCTGAGCTACCAGGGAAGTCGCAAACTTCGTTTGAAATCTGCAGCTCCCTTGCCTGTCATCAATGGCAGCCTCTCCCTTTCCTGTTTCCCGTCCTCCCCCCGTGCTAAGTCTTGCTTCTGGGGAATCTTCAGAGACCCTCCCCATTCTGACCCCTGGAGTGACCGCACCCCCGGGGCTTCACCCCTGGAGTGCCCCACACGCGGGCCAGCGCCTCGCTGGTCCAGCGGGGTGGCTGTGGGCCTCCCTCCATCCAGGCCTCTGGCAGGATCTCCAGCTCCGCTGAATGTCCCTGTTGTCCCTTCAGCGGCTCCATCTGACGGAGTCTAAAGCAATCCCTTGCTTGCTGTCCTCGAGACAAGCCCCTACGCTAAACATTCGTGCATCCATTTTCCTGTCAAACTCTCCTAGTTAACAGGGTGACCATCAGAAGGAGCCCCACATGCAGCGATTTTTTTCTTGGCTCTGTTTCCAGCGGTGGCCCGGCAGGCCCTCAGAGTCCAGACTTACCAGAGGGAGCAGACAGCAGCGTTCCTCTATGTGCCTGCGGTCTAGGCGTCAGTTTGGAAGGTGACACCTACTGTCCCGGGCCTGGGCAGACTAACGCTTGAACCCCTCCATTCTGGCGTCCTCCTAGACCAGTGCTGCAAGAAGGATCCAGCCAGAGTGGGCAGATGAAAAATCCAGACGGAGTCATGGCCCCAGGAGGAGGGCCCACGAAGTGCAGAGGTGGTCCAAGTGGGACACTCCAAGGGGTACATCCAGTGATGTTCTGCTTTGTTAAATTAAACGATGTATTTTCGAGTTCCCACAACTGCCAGGTGTTAAGAAAGGTACAAAACTATAAAAGCATAGATTCCATTCCCCTGCCCCTAGTAAATACATTAATAAGTTACTGAGAAGGTCTATGAAAAATGGAGAATGTGCTCAGAGAAGATCAGCTTTTACATGACAAGAAAAAAGCTAGTCGAAGTAGTCAGGTTGGTTGCCTTGTGTTCGTGGAAGCAGGCAGATGAAAAGTCATTTTTAGAGCTGAGATGATCTGCTGACCACACTCAACGAGAACATCCCCAGGGCTGCACTTCCAGCTTCTGTGGTGGTCGGTGAACTGACTGGCGACCACGCTCGTCGGGCCAGCCCTGGAGTTGATAACAGCCTCATGAAGGCAGTGGACTGAAGGCCATGGGAAGCTTCCCAGGAATTACTCGGCGCTGCCCAGGAAGGTAGGGCAAGTCAGTAGCTCAGTGCAGAGCACAAGTTTCTGCTTGTTTCTAAGCATTACTTGGTATAAACATTAGGCTTCCTACATTTGATGTTGGTTGCTGTTTAGTCGCTAAGTCGTATCTGACTCTTTTGCTAACCTGTGGACTGTAACCTGCCAGGCTCCTCTGTCCATGGGATTCTTCAGGCAAGAATACTGGAGTGGGTTGCCACTTCCTTCTCCAGGGGATCTTCCCGACCCATGGATCGAACCTGCATCTCCTGTGTTGGAGGCAGATTCTTCACCACTGAGGTGCCTGCCAAGCCCCACATTTGCTGTTCAGAGTTCTCCAAAGACACGGCCGTGGGCTCAGCCCTTTGCTCTCTATTTGTCAAACAGAATAATCTATGACAGTGTCCAGTTTTAGACTCTAGGAAGCTAATGCCTGGCTCCAGGCTATTTAAGTTAGTGACTGCAAAAAAGAGAGCAATCAAAAAGCTACTTGGATGTTTAATATTAATATGTCTTCCTATATATAGAAAATTCCAGCATTCTAAAAATAACCCAGAGACTGGCATGGAAGGCTTACCATATAAATGATGGCCATTCTGAAAAGCAGTTACAACTGGAGTGGCTAATACTCTGTTACATAATTGATCCCTTTACAGAGGAACTTGACTGATATTTATTCACTCTCCCTTCCAGCCACATGACAATGTTCCAGGGGCACAGAAATAATGGGGAATTCATATTTCACCCTGGTGTTCTTCAGTGATGGGGCTCACAATAAAAACTTCAGAAGCAGCTCTCTGATTATTTGCTTAATGGGAAAAAAATGTATCTAGAGGGTTACCTACAACATTTATAGACTTAGTTCAGTCACTCAGTCATCTCCGACTCTTTGTGATCCCATGGACTGCAGCACGCCAGGCCTCCCTGTCCATCAGCAACTCCCGGAGTTTACTCAAACTCATGTCCATTGAGTCAGTGATGCCATCCAACCATCTCATCCTCTGTTGTCCCCTTCTCCTCCTGCCTTCAATCTTTCCAAGCATCAGGGTCTTTTCCAAGGAGTCAGTTCTTCACATCAGGTGGCCAGAGTATTGGAGTTTCAGCTTCAGCATCAGTCCTTCCAATGAATACTCAGGACTGATTTCCTTTAGGACTGACTGGTTTGAGCTCCTTGCAGTCCAAGGAGAGTCTCAAGAGTCTCCTCCAACACCACAGTTCAAAAGCATCAATTCTAGACTTGAGGGATGTAAATTATACTATACTCAAGGAAGACGGAAAATACATTGAACTTTTACATAAAAATATATTCATATATAATTGTATATATTATCTATTTTACTATATGATATAACCATATATTCTTATATATAAGTGCTCATTTGTATGGAGATATACATATAAATATGCACATGAGTGTGTGTTTGAAAGTGTATGTGTGAACATGAATGACTGTGTGCATGTGTGTGTTTGTGCATTTGTGTGTGCAAGGAGGGGTGTGTGTATGTGTGTGTCTTCATATAACCAGGTGTTTCTTTGGCACTCAAAACAGAATGCCCACAATCTAGGGAGATGCCACAATCTAGGGAGATGTCCAACATTCATAGTCACCTAACCTGCACTGTCCTTCCTTAAAATAAATTATTTAAAACTAAACCGGACACACACACAGAGCGTCTAGGAGAGAAGAGATCAGTCCAGCTGATGAGAGAGAAAGGTCCGCCTCTCCTGTCTGCTCAGCCCCAGTGCTCCTTGCAGCTGTGGCCCCTGCCACGTCACCATCATAATGCATCCACCCCGGGTCATGGCCTGCAGAACCAGCTTAATCAAATCCCCTGGCTTCCCACTTCCTGTGAGTTCAGCTCCTCTTCATGCATAGCATGCTGACAACCTCAGAGTTTAAAGGGATAGAAATCCCGAGCTGCTTTACCAAGAAAACAAGTAGTAGAATGCCCTAAATCTCAGCTCCAATTTCTATTAAAATGTTTATGTAACTGCTTTGATTTTCCTTTACAAACCTGTCATAGAAAGACCAAACAAAAACAAACCTGGAAAGTGGAAAAGAACAGTAAGGTATGCAATAATTGTATCATTCTGTGTACCTTACTGTTGCAAAGGTGAATTATGTTATATAAAATGGTCTGTTAAGTAAAGTCATCGTAGAATGATGCTCCTTTTAAAAGACCGTGTTTCATTTTAAACAATTTTACAAGACCGTGATGGATAATAAAAAAATGATAGTAGAACTAGAATTTTGCTAATTGTCTGCAATGACATTCACTTAATACCACAATTACTTTATATCTCTACTTCAGAATTGCATACTTGGTTTCATGCATGTAATTGTTTAATAAATGATGCACAAGTCATCTAATTTTCTAGGTTTTCAAACATAATTAGGGATATTAACATATGTGTATTTAGCCTTTTATCAATTTGTTATGCAAATTGAGGCATGGATTATTCAATTTATTCAACTTAGAGTAGTTAAGTTTATTAACAATAAACGATTTACTCAGTCCTTTAATATATATAATTATGCTTACCTTAGGTAAACTTAAAATATCAACAGTGAGAAGACAGCCTCCAACCATACTTTTGGCATGTGTGCATTCTAAGTAGCTCAGTCAGGTCCACATCTTTGTGACCCCATGGACTGTAGTCTGCCAGGCTCCTCTGTCCATGGGATTCTCCAGGCAAGAATACTGAAGTGGGTTACCATGCCCTCTTCCAGGGGATCTTCCCAACCCAGGGATTGAATCCATGTCTCTATGTCCCCTGCATTGGCCGACGGGTTCTTTACTGCTAGCACCACCTGGGAAGACCATGCTTTTTGGAAGTGATTCTCAAACATAAGAAACATCTGGAAGGCTTGTAATAACATAATTGCAAGACTCCTGACTCAGAAGCTAGGGGTGGTAGTCTGAGAAACTATTTTCTTAAAAAGTTTCTGGTTGATACTGACACTGATGGTCTGGTATCCACACTTTGAGAACTGCTTTAGGACAACTTTAAGCTCAAAGTAATTGCTATTGCTGAAATTTCAAGGTAAAGAACATCAGCAGTTAACCCTGGTAAACGTAGATAACCAGCATCATCAGATGTTTCAGATTAAAAGTCACTTAATTCTAGTAACAGTTCAAAGTTTTTCAGCCAATTCATGAAATCAAAGAAAAGGTTTTGGAAATTAATTTTGTTAGTAGTGAAATATCAGTTGTTCTTTTAGGTTAACTACACACCCATTTTCAATTCCAAGTTTAGTTTAAGGTGCTTTGTGAAAAGTTAATTAAAGACTGTATCTTAGGAATGTTTTAACTTCTGAAGAACTACTCTGTAAAATTACTTCAAGCATAGTACTGTTTTTGAACTGTTTTAAAAATAAAGTCTAAATTTTTGCTGTATTTGTTCCAAATAAAGTGGACATTTTTAATAAAGATATTTGTTAAATACAGCATCAAATCACTTCAGCTTTCAATTTTTTTAGTGCTTTTTAAATTATTTTAGCAATTGACAACTGTGTGTCAAAAAATAGAACTATATCTGTATAAAAGCAAGGAAGGAACAGACTAAATTAACCTAAACACAATAATGTGGTAAAAATTTAAACCGTGCTCAAGATTTAATTCCATCTGCATATTCTAGTGGTGAGCCTTGAATCACCTCCACTCAAGGTAGTGCCTTTGGAAGGAACTTCTGTTTAATTGGATAAATTTATAATCTATGCCAGAATTGCATGACATCTGCAAGGCCGGCAATTTTGAAGTATCTAAAAGTGACAAAATACTTCAGATAATAGCAAATGAAACAAACTGTTCAGCTTTGTCACAAAAATACTTTTCAAACAAAAAGTCATACTACTTAAAAATAGTAGTAAATAAACATGATAATGTCTTCATTCAAATATTTATCCATTAAAATATTAACAAAGTTATGGTGAGAATAAGCTTTAATTACTAAAATTTGTTCTGAATTTTCCAGATACTTTAGCACCAGTAAAGACAGCTTATCCTCAATTAAAACTAGTACAGCATGGTCAGAGTTTAATTGAACCTGCGAACATAGAGCAAGAAAATATAAAATGTATCTTTGATGAAGATTACAGGTAATTGTATTTTTAAAAAGTTAAGATGTTTTGAGAGGCATCCTTCAGGAAAACACCAGAGGTAAAGTATTTGGAAGAGATGTAGTGAATATGCCAATTAAAAGTATCTGAAATGTATCAGAATAATCACCCCATGTGTGTTTGTATTTAACGTTCAAATAATTCATATATTTTTGTGGGGAGTTTAACATGCATATATTTTGTTATCTTTTATTTTTGAAAAGAATTTAATTAAAACAATTTTTATATATAACTTTTTATAAGTTCACCAATGTAATAATTTATTGATTAATATGTACTTTTAAAAATTACATATTTCAAACATCCTCTTTCATTCTCAAAACTATCTCCAATTGAGAACAGATTACATGGTTGATCAAATTTCACTTTTTATTTTTCTAAATGTGTTTTACCTCCTCCCATGTTTTACTGTCCTCCCTTAGAATTCTAGTAAAAAAGAACACAGACAAATTTAAATCTGCTTTCATTAACATGTCAATTTTACTCTTTTGTCTTTAACAATATCTTATACTCTTTTGTAATGATCTAGTTTATAAAGCAAGCCTTGATATGTATGAAAGTGAAGTGAAAGTGAAAGTCAGTCGTGTCCAACTCTTTGTGACTCCATGGACTATACATCCATGGAATTCTCAGTGGGTAGCCTTTCCCTTCTCCAGGGGATCTTTCCAACCCAGGGGTCGAACCCAGGTCTCCTGCATTGCATGTGGATTATTTACCTGCTGAGCCACAGGGGAAGCCCAAGAATACTAGAGTGGGTAGCCTATCTCTTCTCCAGCGAATCTTCCTGACCCAGGAATCCAACTGGGGTCTCCTGCATTGCAGGAGGATTCTTTACCAACTGGGCTATATGTATGAGTGTGCTCAGAAGGACTTGAATGGACCAGCTGAGATAAGACCTCACATAGGTACTCCTTCCCTAATGAAGTTCTCCAGATACCTAGTTCACTCAATCCCATTGAGATGGGCTCCAAGAATAAATGAAGTCTTAACCATGCATGTATTCTGATTTGGTCAATATGTAAATCCTTGTTGAACACAGGAGATCTAAAGTCCAACCTGCAACCAGTAAAAGGATTTTGTTGTTTAGTCCAGTAGTTGGTCTGCTAGTGACTATACTGTCTCCTTTAAAATCAGATCTAAGATATCTTCATCACCAAAAACACTGGAGACAAATTAAAGCAAATTATTATTTCATTGACTGGTTTTTGTATGATAGGCTTTTCTCTGGAGTTGCTCATTTCCATGTCAAAGGGAAAAAAAAATATTGTGCATCTCTAATATAAACAGACTATTTTTAAATTATCCTCACCCAACTGAAAGAACTGTCAGTTTAAAAAACCATGCCGAGCTTCTTTTCCGGCTGTAATAATTGCCAGTCTGCGGTAACGACATGTGACCAGAGGTATGTGACTATGTTCAGGTTAGGAGAGAGTCAGAACCAAAACCGTCTTTACACCAGCAATTTGACTTTTCAGTTGTTTCTGAATTATTTAATTTACTTATTTGCTTATTTCACCGTTCAGCTGAATAGTGAGATCACAACTTTAACATTTCTTAGAAAAGTCCTTTAGATCTCCATACCTGTGGAGGGCAGACTCTCAGATGGCCCTTCATTACCCCGCCTCCTGGTATTCATGCTCATATATAATCCTCTCCTCCCAATGGCGCGGTGACCTAGCAAAGCTGACAGGATGTCCCTTCAACACCAAGGTTTCACAAGGCAGTGATGTCACCCTTTCAGACTCTTCTTTGCTGACCTTGATGAAGCAGGAAGCCATGGGCTGGAGAGGCCCATGTAATCAGAAATGGAGCAGGGCCCCCAGCCAGCAGAGAGCAGAAAGCTGCAGTCTTCAGTTTAACAACTCTCAGGACCTGTGAACAACCTGCCAACAGCCACAGAGGCTTGGAGATGGACCCTTCCACAGTCAGGGTGTCAGATGAGACCTCGGCCCCACCCAAGACTGTGAATTCAGTCCTGGAGAGACCCCTCTCCAACCCCTGGCTCAAGTAGTGGTGCTAAGTCACTTCAGTCATGTCTGACTCTTTGTGACCCTATAGCAGAAAGTGAAGAAGACCTAAAGAGCCTCTTAATGAAAGTGAAAGAGGAGAGTGAAAAAGTTGGCTTAAATAGATGGGGAAAGAGTGGAAACAGTGTCAGACTTTATTTTTTGGGCTCCAAAATCACTGCTGATGGTGACTGCAGTCGTGACATTAAAAGATGCTTGCTCCTTGGAAGGAAGGTTATGACCAACCTAGATAGCATATTTAAAAACAGAGACAGTACTTTGCCAACAAAGGTCCATCTAGTCAAGGCTATGGTTTTTCCAGTAGTCATGTATGGATGCGAGAGTTGGATGGTGAAGAAAGCTGAGGGCCGAAGAACTGATGCTTTTGAACTGTGGTGTTGGAGAAGACTCTTGAGAGTCCCTTGGACTGCAAGGAGATCCAACCAGTCCATCCTAAAGGAGATCAGTCCTGGGTGTTCATTGGAAGGACTGATGTTGAAGCTGAAACTCCAATACTTTGGCCACCTTGTGCGAAGAACTGACTCATTGGAAAAGACCCTAATGCTGGGAATGATTCGGGGCAGGAGGAGAAGGGGACGACAGAGGATGAGATGGTTGGATGGCAACACTGACTCGATGGACATGGGTTTGGGTAAACTCTGGGAGTTGGTGATGGACAGGGAGGCCTGGCATGCTGCGATTCATGGGGTCGCAAAGAGTCAGACATGACTGAGTGACTGAACTGAACTGAACTGAAAGCTCAACATTCAGAAAACTAAGATCATGGCATCCGGTCCCATCACTTCATGGCAGATAGATGGGGCAACAGTGGAAACAGTGGCAGACTTTATTTTGGGGGCTCCAAAATTACTGCAGATGGTGACTGCAGCCATGAAATTAAAAGACGCTTACTCCTTGGAACGAAAGTTATGAACAACCTAGACAGCATATTAAAAAGCAGAGACAGTACTTTGCCAACATAGGTCCATCTAGTCAAGGCTATGGTTTTTCCAGTGGTCATGTATGGAGGTGAGAGTTGGGCTATAAAGAAAGCTGAGCGCTGAAGAATTGATGCTTTTGAACTGTGGTGTTGGAGAAGACTCTTGAGTGTCCCTTGGACTGCAAGGAGATCCAATCAGTCCATCCTAAAGGAAATCGGTCCTGGGTATTCACTGGAAGGACTGATGTTGAAGCTGAAACTCCAATATTTTGGCCACCTGATGTGAAGAGCTGATGTTGAAGCTGAAACTCCAATATTTTGGCCACCTGATGTGAAGAGCTGACTCATTTGAAAAGACCCTAATGTTGGGAAATATCGAAGGCGGGAGGAGAAGGGGATGAGAGAGGATGAGATGGTTAGAGAGCATCACCGACTCAATGGACATGAGTTTGAGTAAACACCGGGAGTTGGTGATGGACAGGGAGGCCTGGTGTGCTGCAGTCCATGGGGTCGCAAAGAGTAGGACATGACTGAGCGACTGAACTGAACTGAACTGGATTTTTGCCCTATAGGCTTCGTCTGTCCATGGGATTCTCCAGGCAACAATACTGGAGTGGGTTGTTGTGACCTCCTCCAGGGGATCTTCCTGACTGAGGGATCAAACCTGCATCTCTTAAGTCTCCTGCATTGGCAGGCAGGTTCTTGACCACTACCGGAGCCAGCTAAGCTGTGCCTGGACTCCATCGACACTGTGACATCAAAAGTGAATGTTGCTCTAAGCTTCTAAATATGTGATAATTCATATATAGTAATAGATAACTAATACTTGATACTATATTTGGGTTATATAAATTATTAATGGTTTTTACTTATAAATATGTCAACTACCAGTACTATGCCACAACCATACTCTTCATTGAGAGACACAGAAGGGTACAGGCTTTGAAGTCAGATGGAGTTGCATGTGTAATCGGCGCGTTTATGCAAAGTACTTAAACTCTCTAGGGTTTAAACTCTGAAGCTGAAACCCCAATATTTTGGCCACCTGATGCGAAGAGCTGACTCATTTGAAAAGACCCTGATGTTGGGAAATATTGAAGGCGGGAAGGTTTAAGTACTTAAACTCTCGGTTTTCTCACCTCTAGGAGGGGTTATATTGGGCCAAAGAGTTCATTCAGCTTTTCCATACAAAATTACATGTTTCTGTAATATTGTCTGGAAAATCCTGAATGAACTTTTTGGCCGCCCCAGTATTATTCTTACTTCAGACGGTTGTAGGGAGTATAAGAAGTATGTTCACTTACCAGGTCATCTGGAATTACACTATTAAAATTCTAAAGAAAATACTATAATCTATAACTTTGGGGATTTTTTCCCCCCTTATTTCTGGGCACTCTGCCATTCTACCTCGACAATTCATCCCCTTTTCAGCTCATCTACTGCCGCAGCTGTTGGGCCTCAGCAAAGACGCTGTAATTGTTGTTCTACCAAAGGTCAGAGTCTTCTCAGAGACAAGACGTCTGGGTTTGGGTGCCTGCAAGATGAATGATTTAATCTCTGAGTTGACCGATTGCAGCTTTTCCCACATTCGCTTCTTTATTCTGCTCTGGCTGTGTACCTTGTTCCCATAATCCCTTATGGTTTGGAAGCAGAGAGGTGTGATCGTGGAAATGAGTAAAGTTTCTAATTTTTGTGTTTAAAATTCTCTTACCCACAATTCTGTAATCTGTGTAAAGAATGCGCTTGCTGTAACCAAACACATACGTGACTGGTGGGAGGTGCCCAGCTAAAGAGTTGCTCTGCAGACAAATCAGAGCTGGGAGAAAGTCACATGTCGGAAGAGATTAAACGTTCAGCGCACTCCATCACTCTGTTGATTTGGTCTTTAAACAGTGTAATTCAACATTTTCAACATACTCAAAAGAACACATTTTTCATAGCTTATATGACATATCCAGTGGAATAGTTAAGCAAGTTGCTACATCAGTCCTGCAAAGCAGGGGGTAGAAAGTGGTCAATAGTTTTAATAAATGCTAAGCAACTTCTGCTGGCAAGGTCCTCCCAGAGGAAATCCAACACCTTCTCTCCCCACAAAGATCAGAGAGAACAGTGACTCACCTCCTTTAGAAACATCTTACTAATGATTGAACGTATATACCTTTTGAGCCTGTTTTCATTTTTTATCTGAACTAACAGAACCTTCTTTCCACTTCATACAACCATCACATTGTCACACTGTGCGTGCTGAGTCGCTCAGTCATGTCTGACTCTTTTGTGACCACATGGACTATAGCCCCCTCGGGCTCCTCTGTCCATGGGCTTTTCCAGGCAAGAATACTGGAGTGGGTTGCCATTTCCTTCTTCAGGGGATCTTCCTGGCCCAGGGGCGGAACCCAGGTCTCTTGCATTGGCAGGCGGATTCTTTACCACTGAGCCATCCGGGAACCATAGTCTTATACTATTGAAGAAATGGTCATAAGATTTGTTTTGGTCCTTGGAAAGATTAAAGGTGGAGAGGTGCCTAACCTTTTGAGTTGGATAACATCACATAAGGCTGAAGATTCATCAGTGTTTTTATTTGGACTTTCAAGCATCAATATGAAATCATCAAAAACTTTAAAAAGGTTTCTTCACAAATCTTCTGTAAGACATCGATATGAAACTATCTCATTGTCATAATAAAGATCATCCTAAATCTACCCTAAATTCCACCTAAATCCACCTGAAAGTCCACCTTCTTGAGAGAGAGGGGAAATCAAAATAGTCCTCCCACCCCTTACCTCACCTCACAATGGAACTGGAACATTTTTCTCCCAAGATTTAATTCTTACAAATTATGTAACAGATTCTGTCAGTGTGCAGCTTGTAATTAGCAGCTAAAAACAACTTCTGAGGCTTGCACTAACTATTCCAGAGGAAGGGCAATTTTAAAGTAAATGGCATCGCAGAGCTCTCAGAAGCACCTTGATAACTTCTCTGAATCAATGATGCTTCAGAGAATTTGGTTTATTTTTTAAAAATAAAAATAAACATTTTATCCATTCTTATATAGTCAAGTAAAGCACTGACACATTTTACGATTGACCAGCAGAAAGCAAATTCTGAAAACTGAACAACGCAGCCCCTAAGGGCAATTATTAAAAGAGCATGCAATAAACAGTCATCATGAGAAGTTCAGGAGCGATTTCAGTGCTAAATAATAAACAACGATGTCAGAGATGCTGTTATAAATTCAACAAATATTCCATGACTGTCCACCATGTACACTTCAGTAGGAATTACAAGTTTACTACAAAAGGAGTTTCGTGGGTGCCATGAAGAATAGCAAAAAGTACTGAACAAAGTCATCAGGAGGAATTTAAAGAGATGAATCAGAAAACAAAACCCAACACCAATAGGCTGTCAGCTTCAAGTGGAAAAGAGTGTTTACATACAGGAGAGGTGGCTACTGGCTGGACCCCACATGGAGGATGTCAGTCAGATCTCAGCTCAATTTAATAGACTCTTAAAGGACCCATCACCCAACCAGCAGCACAGCAAAATCACTGTCATATTCATTCAACAAATACCCATGGAACGTCAGGCCCTGGACTAGACGCCGTGGAGACACAGCAATACACAAAACAGGAACAAACCTTCTTCAAGCTTGTGGTCTTGGGACAAAGTTAACCAAGCCATTATGTAAATAATGTAAAATTGCAAACTGTGAGAAGGAAGGAGGAAAGGAGAAGGAAACATGGGAAGGAGTGCGTGAAGGATCTGAGGACGATTGGGGAGATTTTCCTGAAGAACCACTGCTTGGGCTCTGCTGTGAGAGATGAATGGGTGAAGGTCTGGGGGAACACTGCGGGTTGAGGGGAGAATGTGAGATGACTCGGGGACATTCAAAGAACTAAAAGACATCAACGGTGGTGACCTGACCTAGAGAAGTGGGACCTACTCTGCGGACTTTGTGATTTAACAATCACAACAACCAGTGAATATAGTTTTACTATGATTCTCATTATAGATATGTGGGAACCAAGACTTTAGGAATCTTAAGCAGTTTATCCACAGTCACCCAGAAAGTAAATGACAGCTCTTGATCTGATAACATCAGTCGGTGTGCATCGCATAAAAACACCACACAGCTAGACTGGGGGGAGAGGGTTCCCCACAACCTCCTCTGCCTTGGATTGCCCCGCCCACACACCACAGCATGCAAGTGCCACAGATGGGCCACCTTTTCCTATCTATTGATTATTCCATATTACAGTAACAGCTTAATTTTCATTCTTAGATGTTGGGAATGAGACACTATAACAGCAGATGAGGAGACAGGATTTAATAGAAGTATATGCCATAATGAAGGTATATACATTAATTTCTGTAAATTCCAAACTATTAGTACAGGAAGGTATATCATGAGCTTTCAAGAACACAGTTTCATGTCAAATAAGTGAAAATACTCTATTCCTACATATGTTAGGTAATAACACTTGGTGTTTCCCAAGAGGTAGTAAATGCTTAAGATATAAATGATTCAAGGAGTTTTATTTTTAGTTGAGTTAATGGACCATGAAAATCAGTTCAACTTATTAAGTTCCCTGGGGCAGATGATTCCTATGTATTAAGCATCTTTTTCAGTTGACTTCCAGGATGTCATCTTCTGCTGGTTTCCTCATTTCCTTGGTCTCCCTGCAAGTCTCCCCATCTTCCTACTTGGGGTGGGGGGGGTCAGTATCTCTAAACACCTTGGACCTTTTCTCTTCCCTATGCTCATGGGCTCACATTGTGGTCTCACGCAAGGCGATGGCTTTTGGCTGGTGAGCCTTCTAAATATCAGCTCTCCTCTCAGCCTCCTCCCTGAGCTCTGCGGTGTATGTGTCACACAGGGGGTGGGGTGGGGATTACTCACTGTGTTACTATGTTTTGGTCACTTCACAAAGCAAGAGCAAAAGAAACACTGGAGTAGAATTAGTGATATAAAGTGCATTGTGCTTTGTAAATGATTAGTTCATGGAGCTATTATTTTTGATATAAACCCACAGTGCACATACTCATATTATTCTAGATCACAGTGTAAAACGAGTTTATGAGACTCCCCTCATGGACCAGCAGTTAAGAATTCTGCTTGCAACGCAGGGGACAAGGGTTAGACTCCTGGTCAGGAAACTAAGATCCCACATGCTGTGGAGCAGTTAAGCCGGCATGCTGCAAAGATGCCTTGCGCAAACTAAAACTGGATGTAGCCAAATCAATCAATCTTTTAAAAATGAGTTTACTAAGGTGCTTAATGGTCAAAACACTGAAAAATGCTGCTATACAATCTAATATCCATACAAGGACACAGGAACTCTTTTATAAGGCGAGTGTGAGCGCGTCACTGTTCTGTTCACTCTCCGGGGCTTCCCCCTCGACAACCCAGAGACCCTCTCCCCAGGTCCCCGCTACACTCTGCACTGGCTCAGGCCTCAGCTCCAGACTCACCAGCTGCTCTGCTGCCCCTGGAACCCACCAGGCTCCCTCCTGTCTCTGGGGCTTTGCACGTGCCCCCTTCTCTTCTCTGCACAGACCCTGGGGACGGCTCCTCTTCTATCAGAGGCCTGTGCCATCCACACTGGGTAAAGCAGCAGCACCTCCCAACGTTTCTCTGTTTTTCCTCTTGGCTTTTTTTTTTTCCTCACGTCTGCATCTAGACCTTATATTACAGTATTGATTTGCTTTGATGTCTCCACCCATCAGAATGTCAATGCTTGGAGAAGGGAAACTGTGTGTGTTTTAGTCACTGTTGTGCCCTGGTATCTAGAGCAGAACATGTGCTCAGTAAATATTCACGGGTTGAATGGATACATTTCAGTTTGGTCCTGACTGCAAAATGTGATATATAGTTTATCTATGAATCAGGAAGATTAGACACAAACTGAAACTAGTAAAAAAAAAAATATGAGAAACAATTTATAATTAAATGTAAAAAGTTTAGCCAAAAGTTGAGAGAAGAAAGGGATTCAGAAAGCTGAGATACTCGGTGTTGTTTTCAGAGAAAGGAAGTGGGGTAAGCCCGAAATGATAGTGGACCAGGAAAGGCAGTTACAGCACTCAGGAGTGAGGGATGATACTAATTTAATGATCACCGTGTCTAATAAGCAACCAACACAATATTCAAAAAGTCTCATTTTTAATGACACATTTTCAGTATTAGCATTGCTAAATATGGAGACGTTCCTGTTGTTACTTTTCGATTGCCAGCATCATTGGTTCTTTCCTTCCCCAAATACAAGCGAAAAATGGAAAAGCCATCTGAATAAAATCTACTAAAGGAATCACCTGACAGATACGACTCAGATTGGGACTGAAAGGTCTATTCGGGAGAAACAGGCAACGTCCCACCGCCCTGAATGGCCATTTATGAGGACCTGTACCTTATATTGTTACTTTGGAAACGCTCAAGTAATCAAAACACACACACAAATAAGTAACAATTAACGCTGCTAAGACAGGTGAAATTTTTTCTAGGTACAGAGTAGGGAGAAAGACTAAGTGTCTCAGAAGAGACAGGAAATGAGACTCTATATGACACTTGGGTACAGACAACCTGATTTTATGTCAGTCAGTTTCAGAATAGTTACTTCAGCTGTGTCCAATATTTCTTATTCAAAATTATAAAGAGGGGAGAGTGTAAAATACATGGGCAAATCATAGCCACTCTCCAAATATCCTGAAAAAATATCTGTGCAGCGCCACAATTCCCAGCCAATATAAGGCATTTGCTCTGGAAGAGACTTTAATAAAACACCTAGTCCAAAGGAACCCCAAAGTGATCAGATTTTCAACTATAATAAGATTTGGAAGTGGGAAGTTATACATAAAACTGAGAGTCAAAAAACTACCAATGGATACACTTGAAATTGGGCATCCAGTTTGTTTAGGCTTTACCATTGTTCAGTTGGTAAGTTGTGTCCGACTCTTTGCGACCCCATGGACTGCAGCACACCAGGCTTCCCTGTTCTTCACCATCTCCCAGAGTTTGCTCAAACTCATGTCCACTGAGTTAGTGATGCCATCCAACCCTCTCATCCTCTGTCATCCCCTTCTCCTCCTGCCTTCAATCTTTCCCAGCATCAGGGTCTTTTCCATTGAGTCAGCTCTTCACATCAGGTGGCCAAAATATTGGCGCTCCAGTTTCAGCATTAGTCCTTATTTAGGGTTGATTTCCTTAAGCATTGACTGGTTTGATCTCCATGCAGTCCAAGGGACTCTCAAGAGTCTTCTCCAGCACCACAGTTCAAAAGCATCAGTTTCAGTGCTCAGCCTTTTTTATGGCCCAGTTCTCATGTCTGTACATGACTACTGGAAGGCTACATTTTCAGAATGTGCAAGAAATATATTTCCTCTAGCAGTAAAATTACATCTCAGCTTTTTAGGTCTTAGGGATGGTTGGACTGAAGTCTCATGAGCAAGGGATTGCTGGAAAGGTTATGAAATTGAAAGAAATGTAAAGACATTTAAGGAAGGTTGGTGGGTTTTCCTCTGTTGCAGGGCTCATGACAAACGCTTTGTTGTAAGCCAGCCCATGGGCTGCAGGTAAAATACAAAAATGTGAAGTTGACTTGAACTTGTGGGTTCACCCTTCATTCAGACATTCAGGCATTCAGCTCTGACTGTAGGCCAAGTGCTGTGTGAGGCGCTGCAGATGGACCAGTGGAAAGTGACCACTGGTCCGCCCGTCAGCGTCCTTCACCAAAGCAGGAAGGCAGTCACTGGGCAAGTGATCACGAGGATGATGAGTGTCAGCAAGATGGGCAGGACATTAGGGGAACAAAAGAAAGGGAGACTAGCTGGGATTACGGACCACTTAAGATGAGCTCTGCGTGCCCACCCTCACTCCCCACACCAGTCCCCACGTGACTGCCTTAGGCTCTACTAGGCCCTGCCCTGAGACAGGGTGGACCTCAGGGTAGCTTTTCAGAAGCTGCTTTTAGAAGATGAGAACAGCCAGCTAGGTAAAAAGGGACCAGAAGGGACGGCCTGGGAGAAGATCTGGGCAAAAAAGAACTGAACGTGGACAAGAAGCTCCTGGGACACCTCTGCAGTCTCGGGGTCGGGGGTATGTGTGGGTGTGTAAGGGGTGTGTGTGTGTGTGTGTGTGTGCAGACAGCGGTGTGGAGGAGACAGCAGCTGGAGTGGAGGCCAGCGAGGTTGGCAAAAGTTCACTTCTCTTTGCTATTTTATCCTAAGACTAATGGGAAGCCACTGACATGATCTCATTTGCACTTTCAAAACCCTGACAATCCACAAATTATTAGCATCTGTCCAACTCACAGTTTCACAGCCAAATGAGATGTGACACCAAGGGACGGCGACAGACACGCCACAAGCTCCAGGTTTGCACACACTTAAAGGGTAGTTTCCTGGGTGAACCTCAGTTTTCTCGGAAGCAGCAGCAACAGCAACAGTAATAATAGCTGAATGCTTAACAAAGATTTACTTATACAAAGTCCCCAGCCAAACGCGTCACGAAACTCCTCCCGTTTGATCCGGCATAATGCTCTGGGTGAGCTTCTGTTATTACTCTCATTAATTTCAGTGATATTGAAAAGAGCTCTTCTGACCCAAGGATCAAAGTGGGTCTCCCATACTGCAGGCAGATT
This sequence comes from Okapia johnstoni, assembly GCA_024291935.2. Taxonomy (NCBI): domain Eukaryota; kingdom Metazoa; phylum Chordata; class Mammalia; order Artiodactyla; family Giraffidae; genus Okapia; species Okapia johnstoni. The sequence continues at coordinate 3,870,943 of CM044321.1, read as the reverse complement.
CTTTACCATCTGAGCCATCAGGGAAGACATTAGAAAGAACTTGCTCACATTGGAAACACATGAGTAACTGATCACCCTGTCTGCGGAAGCCCTGAATCAGGTGCCCCCAGGACGGCCACTCCGTATACATCGCTGATTTGCCGTGGCTGCCAGCGCAGTGTTGTTACTGAACTCCCAGGATGCTAAAACATACCGTCTCCGCAGGGCTGTATGTTCTCACAGAGGACAGCAGTAGGCCACTGCAGCTCCGCCTGCCTGCCGCAAGTCACAGTTCTGAGTTCATATCACATTTCATGTGCTTTGCACGTCACTGTCACATAATGTTATGGCTGCAACAAAGCATTAGATGACTGTTCAGTCAGATGTTGCCTGGAGAATATTTACAAGATTGTGATACCAAAAAAAAAAAATGCAGAATCACCCATTAACTCCTTAACTGACAGGGCGCAGTCAGGACTGAGGCTCCAGCTCTACCACAGGGGAGCCTCCTGCATAATGATGTCTTCACAAAAAGGAAATCATGGATTCTATGCCTCTTGAACTCGCAGAATCTTCATTTTTAATAGTAAAAGAAACCTGCTTCTGTCAGGGAAGTGTATCAGTTTATTTTCCAGCAGAAATGCCAATTTTTCTTGTTTGGAAAGTACTTTGAGAATTTCTCATCATGCGTGACCTATGAAAGACACGTGAGGTTTTTTAAAAATTTAACCTGGATTTGTTGAACATTACTAGTAGTTGTCTTCTTGCCAAAAGGAGGAACATCTTTTCCAGAACCAGTCAGAAGGGAACACAAATTATGAAAAGAATAATCCCCATTTTTATCTGTCAAATTGAAAGTGAACCTTTTGCTTGTATGGGAAATATTTGACATTTATTTGTTCGATCCCTGGGTTGGGAAGATCCCCTGGAGGAGGGCATGGCAACCCACTCCAGTATTCTTGCCTGGAGAATCCCATGGATGGAGCCTGGTAGGCTACAGACCATGGGATTGCAAAGAGTCAGACAAGACTGAGCAAATTAATACAGCATAGCACATAGTACATTTTATATTTATGTGTTAATATCATATTCGAGTAAATGAGTCTGAATAAATGAACTTGAAAAGAATAATTAATTCCCACATAATTCTAAGTGTATTTTATTTGCAATGATAAAAAGGTTAACTGCTAACAGTCTTAAGTTATATTTTGAATACAAGAAACAAGTTTCCACATTTAAATCTCATCCATTATTAAGGGAGTCCTATTTGTGTGTTAGGCCAAAAGATAGAAGAAAATGGTAAAAGAAAATCAATCTTAAATCGTCTCTGTACAATTTCTGGATGATACACATATTTATATATATATATACATTTATATTTTTAACTTTAATATATATTTTAAAATGTATATTTAACTTTAATATGTATGTATCTTTTTAACTTCTATTGGAATATAATTGGTTTACAATGTTGTATTAGTTTCTACTGTATAGCAAAGTAAATCAGCTACACATTATATGTATCTCCTCTTTTTTGGATGGATTATATATGTTTAAAAAACAGAAGTGATGTAATTGAATTGTAGATATTAATTAATTAAAATTACATGATAACTAAAAAGGTTAATATCTCAATTATTTATTGATCATTTTTCTCCTTTTGTGAATCAACGCTGTGTATTTTACTAAATTTTTAATTTGAGTTTTTTCCTTCACATTGATCATATATTAAGAATATATATTAAAAATATAACTATTTCAAAAATTTGCAAAAATGTTTCCTCGTACCTCCATTCACCTTTGATTAATTTCAGTGGAAATTTTGATTTTGTAAAACAACTCCTATTTATTGATTGATTTTATTTTTGACTGCACTGGATCTTGATCGCTGCATGGGCCTTTCTCTAGTTGTGTAGCACGGGCTTCTCATTGCGGTGGCTTCTCTCGCTGTGCAGCACAGGCTCCAGGGCGTGTGGGCTTCAGTAGTTGCGGCTCCCTGGCTCTAGAACACGGTCTCAGGAGCCGTGGTGCACAGGCTTAGCTGCTCCTAGGCATGTGAGATCTTCCTAGACCAGGGATCGAACCCACATGCTCTGCCTTGGTTCAACCCTCAGTGGATTCTTTTACCACTCAGCCACCAGGGAAGCCTGGAATTTTGATTTTTAATATTTAAATTTTTTTATATTTTGTATAAAAATTTTATATAGGTAAAATTACATATGAAAATAATTCCATGTAATAATCACATGCTTTACAAAGTCCTTACTGAAAATTATCTTTTAAAACCCAATATGTATATTTATTATACTTTTATGATATTGCTTTTAATATTTAAATAATATTAATAATTTGGTGCTGAAGCTGCAACTCCAATACTCTGGCCACCTGTTGAGAAGAACTGACTCATTGGAAAAGACCCTGATGCTGGAAAAGATTGGGGGCAGGAGGAGAAGGGGACGACAGAGGATGAGATGGTTGGATGGCATCACCGACTCGATGGACATGAGTTTGAGCAAATTCCGGGAGTTGGTAATGGACAGGGAGGCCTGGTGTGCTGCAGTCCGTGGGGTCACAAAGAGTCGGACACGACTGAGTGACTGAACTGAACTGAACTGGGTAACTTGGTACAAAGTATGAGGTGTAACGTGGTTTTCTTCCCTCCATTCTTCTTTCTTTTCTTCCTTTAATGTTTAGTTTAATGGCTACACCATCATGCTAGGCGCATTTATTAAGCGGTCAAAATTTCTTTATGTGAAATCCCACTTTCCCCATACGGTTGCTTTCAAAAGTGAGCTCTCTCCACTGCATTCCGTGACCCGCCTGACGATCCTTGCACCAATATCACTGTCCTTCTGTACGGCTTGCTGACTCGCTGAGCAGTACATTTGCCAAAGAGCTGATTCACTTGACAGTTCACTGAAACTGAGTTTCCTGGCCAGAGGTCCGAGGGGGGCTCCGTGGAACCAGGACCTGGGGCACCAGGGCTGAGGAGGGTCCTGTCAAACTCCTCCCCTCTCTGCTCCTCAACCTCCCTAGGGCCTGGTTTAATGCCTATGCGGTAATAAACATGTTTTCCTTCTCTACTGCATTTCTGGAGAGATTTTCTGAGTTGGGAGACGTTTCTGTTTTTAATTATGCTTTCCCAATAACTGCCACTGAGACAAATTTCCCCTCAAACCTTTTACTCTTCTCTTTTTCAGAAATTTTTCTTATTTTCTCATGTTTATTCCTCACAAACAATTCAGAATTGCTATCTAAGAGTTGACAACAGAAAGGGGTTTTAGGATTTAGACTGAACTTAAATTTATATGCATACTATATTTAAAATTAATGTTTTAAATTGAGCTTCACATCAAGAAAGTAGTGTTTCTGCATTTGTTCTCTTTCTTTTGTCCCGCCCCCCCCCCCCCCCATAGTTAAGTAGCTTTCCTCTTATAGATTCTGGATAGTCATTGTTAAATTTATATCCAAGTATTTTATGAGCAATTACTACTGTTTATAAATTAAATTTGTAGGCCATTTTTCTTCAATTATATATACTCATATGTATAATTTATTTTATACATTAATTACACAGTCAGTCCCCTCACAGACCACCCAATTTGTTTCAGAAAGATTTTTATCAAATTACCTTGAGCTTTCCAAGAGTAAATATCATATTATTCCTAAATAATGATATTTTTCTTCTTCCCTACTAAAAGAATGGTGCAGATCTTACCAAATGCAGTGCTTGCTCCCAGTGAACTAAGCTTTTATTTATTTTTTAATATACAGATTATTAATTTCAATCTTATTTCTCAATCTTTACCATACATTCCCTGTAAAATCATGGTTTTATATATTTTTTTATCACATCTTAAGAAGTGAAAGTCACAAATAGACTATTAAAATAATATCCTGAAAGTAATCTTATTCTGAATTTTCACTTTCACAGTTGCAGATGTTTTTACCCTTGCCCAAAATCTTAGAAGCAAGTGTTGAATAAACCCAGGATATATAAAGATAAAATCAAAATTGTCACTGCCAGATAAAAACTGTGATGAATTATAATATCTAACTGAAGATAAAACCCACATAACAAAAATAATACCTTAGTAATATTATCATTTCAAAATAAAATTCATAGGATGTTTTATAAGTATAAATTGACATAATTCTGTAAACTTAATTTTGTAAGCTTATTTTGAAAACATACAGATTGGTAAACAAGACACACAAAGTTAACTGACTTTACTGCTAATCTGTACATAGGACATGTATCTATGTGACGATGCTGTCTTCTTAGTACATGGCCTATCTTCATAAACCATAACCATCTTGTCTTTTTTTATTGTGAGGGTGAGGGACCAGTAAGTTAAAGAATAAAAAAGATTAATCAAAGAATATATTAACTCTGAGATAGTAAAATTTTATTGGACTTTATATCCACTGCCAAATGCCCAATAGCCTGGAGTGGGGGGTGTAAGGACCAAATGAGAGAATTTTTTCAGTGCAAAACAAAGGCTCCTCTGGTTGGAAACAACAGTACACAATGTACTACCTAGATTGAAACAGATTTAGGACTAGTGGTGGGTGAAAATTGGCAAGTATTCCTTCACACGGATCTTGCTGACAACATAGCAGATTTCATTATCCTGAAAGAAAAAGGCCCAAACTTTCCAAAGCAATAGAAAAATAATATGTTTATGACACTTCACCCTGATTAATTATTGCTGCCTTGAAAAGCACTTTACTCTGAACCTGGAGAAATTTAAATTGTGGCATAATTTACCTTTCTTCTAACTGTAAATGTAGAGGAAATTAGGTAATTCAATTCTGCATTTTCCTTTCTACTCAGAATCATCTGTAATCTTTTTCCAAAAAGTGATGTTTCCAAATGACATGTTTCAATAGGACTTGGCACTTTGGGTTTTCTAGGTCCTAATTGTGGCATCGAGAAACTCTGTTGTTGTTCAGTCACTCAGTTGTGTCTGACTCTTTGCGACCCCATGGACCACAGCACGCCAGGCTTCCCTGTCCTTCACCATCTCCCAGAATTTGCTCAAACTCATGTCCATGAGTCAGTGATGCCATCCAACCATCTCATCCTCTGTTGTCCCCTTCTCTTCCTGCCTTCAATCTTTCCCAGCATCAGGATCTTTTCTAATAAGTTGGCACTGAGAAATCCTATGGGGTCTCTTGATGAAAGTGAAAGAGGAGAGTGAAAAAGTTGGCTTAAAGCTCAACATTCAGAAAACTAAGATCGTGGCATCTGGTCCCATCACCTCATGGCAAATAGATGGAGAAACAGTGGAATCAGTGGCTGACTTTATTTCTGGGCTCCAAAATCACTGCAGATGGTGACTGCAGCCATGAAATTAAAAGATGCTTACTCCTTGGAAGGAAGGTTATGACCAACCTAGACAGCATATTAAAAAGCAGAGACATTACTTTGCCAGCAAAGGCCCGTCAGGTCAAGGCTATGGTTTTTCCAGTGGTCATGTATGGATGTGAGAGTTGGACTATAAAGAAAGCTGAGAGCCAAAGAATTGATGCTTTTGAACTGTGGTGTTGGAGAAGACTCTTGAGAGTCCCTTGGACTGCAAGGAGATCCAACCAGTCCATCCTAAAGGAGATCAGTCCTGGGTGTTCATTGGAAGGACTGATGCTGAAGCTGAAACTCCAACACTTTGGCCACCTGATGTGAAGAGCTGACTCATTTGAAAAGGCCCTGATGCTGTGAAAGACTGAAGGAGAGAGGAGAAGGGGACGACATAGGATGAGATGGTTGGATGGCATCACCAACTCAACGGACATGAGTTTGAGTAAACACTAGGAGTTGGTGATGGACAGAGAGGCCTGGCGTGCTGCAGTCCATGGGGTCGCAAAGAGTCAGACATGACTGAGCGACTGAACCTAACTGAACTGAACTGTTGGGGCACATAAACCCTAGAGTGTAGGAGAGATTTGTTATCTGACATCTGAGACCCATCTGAAGTTAAGATCTGAATTCCCAGTGTCTTCTGTAAAAACGTTGCCCTTGAACTCATCTGTTCACCAGTCCAGGTACGTGTTCTTCATGCCACTGTTTGCATATTTACTGATACTATTTGTTATGCTTGTACACATCCTTGGAGGAAGAAATCACTCCTCCCTGAGTCTGAGGACCTGTTGGTGATGGGTCTGACCTGTCTACTGAGCCAGCTCTCCAGGACTCGTGGGTCCCCATCTCACTGCTGGTCTTACATGCAACTTCCTCCAACAGTCACCACGCCAAGAGGGAAAACTTTCCTCCCATCCCTGACACCTTTCATTAGGGTTACTGTACTCACTCCATTTCTTACAATGGATGTATGATACAATGCTTTGCTTCATTTAGCTCTTTTTCAAAACTCTTATCTCTCAGCCATCCTCCCCAGCAATGTAGAAGGTATTTTCTGGGACTTGCTAGAAGACATTCTGAGTAATCTGTCCATGTTACATTCAAAATCACCCTGATCTTGGACCCCTAACCACTGTCTGTGATTTGGAACATTGATTCTAATTTCTCAGAGTGAGCTCTTTTCCTGTCCATATCAGATTTTTGATATTGTTGAACTCCCAGATAGCAATCAATCACATCTTCCCAAGAGGTACTTCAGAGCGTCATCAAAGTCAATAGCTATCATCTTCATCTGGCAACCCCAAATTTATCTGGACAAGGTCAGGTGCAACTTGTCATTCCATTCTGTCTAGGTTCCTACAACGTTTAACATCTGCACAATAGAGTTTAATACTTAATTTAATGCTTCATATACTTACCTAACCCTTTGTGTTTGTGTCTTCCTGACTTGATTGTGAGATCTAGGTGGGAGTGTGTTGCACTAAATTCTGTCCACTGCAGCGGTCGGTGCATGGACTTAACAACCCCACTCCAGTCTTACTGTGTCTTGTCCTTCTTACCTCCTTCTTGGTAATGTCACCAGTACATCCAAAAGGCAACAGCATTTTAAAGAATTCAAGTATGGCTCTCTGGATCCACCCTTTTCCTACTATCTTCAAGAATACATGGGCTTAAACAAATGAAAAAATTGACTTAAATTGAAGAAAGTAGAGAAAACCACTAGACTATTTAGCTATGACCTAAATCAAATCCCTTACAACTATAGAGTGGAAGTGACAAATAGATTCAAGGCATTAGATCTGATAGAGGGAGTGCCTAAAGAACTATGGATGGAGGTTTGTAACATTGCACAGGAGGTGGTAATCAAAACCATCCCCAAGAAAAAGAAATACAAAAAGGCAAAATGGTTGTCTGAGGAGGTCCTACAAATAGCTGAGAAATGAAGAGAAGTGAAAGGCAAAGAAGAAAAGGAAAGATATACCCATCTGAATGGGTTCCAAAGAATAGCAAGGAGAGAGAAGAAAGCCTTCCTCAGTGATCAATGCAAAGAAATAGAGATAACAATAGAATGGGAAAGACTAGAGATCTCTTGAAGAAAATTAGAGATACCAAGGGAATATTTCATGCAAAGATGGGCTCAATAAAGGACAGAAATAGTATGGACCTAAAAGAAGCAGAAGATATTAAGAAGAGGTGGCAAGAATACACAGAAGAACTATATAAAAAAGATCTTAATGACCCAGATAACCATGATGGTGTGATCACTCACCTAGAGCCAGACATCCTGGAATGTGAAGTCAAGTGGGCCTTAGAAAGCATCACTAAGAACAAAGCTAGTGGAGGTGATGGAACTCCAGTTGAGCTATTTCAAATCCCAAAAGATGATGCTGTGAAAGTGTTGCACTCAATCTGCCAGCAAATTTGGAAAACTCAGCAGTGGCCACAGGACTGGAAAAGGTCAGTTTTCATTCCAATCCCAAAGAAAGGCAATGCCAAAGAATGCTCAAACTATGGCACAGTTGCACGCATCTCACACACTAGCGAAGTAATGCTCAACATTCTCCAAGCCAGGCTTCAACAGTACATGAACTGAGAACTTCCAGATGTTCAAGCTGGGTTTAGAAAAGGCAGAGGAACCAGAGATCAAATTGCCAACATCCATTGGATCAAAGAAAAAGCAGAAGAATTCCAGAAAAACATCTCCTTCTACTTCATTGACTATGCTAAAGGCTTTGACTGTGTGGATCACAACAAACTGTGGAAAATTCTTCAAGAGATGGTAGTACCAGACTGCCTGACCTGCCTCCTGAGAAATCTGTATGCAGGTCAAGAAGCAACAGTTATAACTGGACATAGAACAACAAACTGATTCCAAATTGGGAAAGGAGTACGTCAGGGGTGTATATTGTCACCCTGCTTATTTAACTTACATACAGAGTACATCATGTGAAATGCCAGGCTAGATGAAGCACAAGATGGAATCAAGATTGCAGGGAGAAACATCAATAACCTCAGATATGCAGATGACACCACCCTTATGGCAGAAAGCAAAGAAGAACTAAAGAGCCTCTTGATGAAAGTAAAAGAGAAGAGTGAAAAAGTTGGCTTAAAACTGAACATTCAAAAAACTAAGATCATGGCATCTGGTCCCATCACTTCACGGCAAATAGATGGGGAAACAATGGAAATAGTGACAGACTTTATTTTCTTGCACTCTAAAATCACTGCAGATGGTGATTGCAGCCATGAAATTAAAAGCCACTTGCTCCTTGGAAGAAAAGCTAAGACAAACCTAGACAGCATATTAAAAAACAGAGATACTACTTTGTTGACAAAGGTCCGTCTAGTCAAAGCTATAGATTTTCCAGTAGTCATGCATGGATGTGAGAGTTGGACCATAAAGAAAGCAGAGTGCTGAAGAATTGATGCTTTTGAACTGTGGTGTTGGAGAAGAGTCTTGAGAATCCCTTGGACTTCAAGGAGATCCAACCAGTCCATACTAAAGGAGATCAGTCCTGAATATTCATCGGAAGGATGGATGCTGAGGCTGAAGCTCCAATAGTTTGGCCACCTGATGCGAAGAACTGACTCATTGGAAAAGACCCTGATGCTGGGAAAGACTGAAGGCGGGAGGAGAAGGAGACAACAGAGGATGAGATGGTTGGATGGCATCACTGACTCAATGGACGTAAGTTTAAGCAAGCTCTGGGAGTTGGTGATGGACAGGGAAGCCTGGCGTGCTGTAGCCCATGGGGTTGCAAAGAGTCAAACATGACTGAGTGACTGAACTGAAATGGAAAAAATATATATATTTTCATTCTTAATGGTACGATATGCTCTCTGCTTGCTTGGCCCAGTAAAGACAAGTTATGGTCTTCAGTTATCCAGCCTTTCTATGTTCTTTCAAGGGGGCCCCTGGGGCCGGCAGCCTGGAAGGTGGTCCTGCCTCCTGGATGATTCCTGCCTCTCAGCACTCAGGCCCTGTGCACCTTCCCACCCTGGGAGGTGGGCAGAGCTGACTAATTTCTGATAAGGGGAATGTGGCAAAAGTGATGAGATGCCACTTTTGAGACTAGGTTGTGAAAAGGTGGAGGCTTGTGGCTTGGGTCTTCCTTTGACTTCATTTCTGTTTCTGTCCCCTCTTAGATGACTTAATTCTTGGGAAAGCCGGAAGAGGAGCCGACTGTAGTGGAAAGGCCCCTTGAGACTGGAAGCACATACTTTCCTGGTGGAGCCTTGATGTGACTGCAAACCCAGCTGCACCACAAACCCAAAGTGCCACCACAGGGAAACCCTGAACAGAACCACCTAGCCAAGTTATCGCCAAATTACAGACCCACAGAAACTGTGAGATAATACACGCCTGTTTTTCTCAGTTGTTAAGTTTGAGGATAATTTGCATGTGGAAATAAGTACATGTAATGGCTTCCCTGGTGGCTCAGGTGGTAAAGAATCGGCCTGCAGTGCAGGAGACCCTGGCTCGATCCCTGAGTGGGGAAGATCCCCTGGAGAAGGGGTAGGCTCCCCACTCTAGTATTCTGGCCAGGAGAATTCCATGGACTGTATTGTCCATGGGGTCGCAAAGAGTCCGACACGACTGAGCGACTTTCACTTCATAATACATGTAATACCACTGAAATACAGATTGCTGGCATCTATTCTAGAAAAGGAAAGTAAGTGATGTAGTACCAGAATTCTTAATTTTGTTTCAATGAACTGTTTGACAGACACTAAATTGTATCTTCCATTGCTTAGGACGGAGAGGAAAATTAGATAGGAAGAGTGCCGCTGGGGATTGAAACTAACACTGGTCAAACCCAGGAAATAAAAAATATGACAGCATCAGTAGAATTTATTGTCTTTGGAGGTAAGGTTAATTGGTCCCAAGCAAAGTGCACATGCATTAAACGGCATATATTCTGAGAGATTTCTTTTTTCTTCATAGGTTTTTATGGTTGTTTACGGCTCTTTCTAATTTTGGTTTGTAGATTTGTATATGATTTGCTTAAAAGTTGATTATCCAATTAAACATTAATAAAAAAGTTACATTATTTCTAAAAATGCTAGGATTTTGAAGCTACATTTGACAATGAAAATACTGTAACATAAAATTAGTTATTGGGCACATCACACCTTATATATAAATTCACACAGTTTTCTGCACAGAGACCGCAAGGAACATTGCTACAAAGCTAGTCTTCACGTATATGGAGAAAGAGATTAAAGTTTTATATGAGAAATAATGCGTATGTTGATTTATATAACCCTTTAGATTCCATATATAAGTAATATCATACAATATTTGTCTACCTCTTTCTGACTTACTTCACTTAGTATGACAATCACTCTGCATGCTAAGTTGCTTCAGTCGTGTCTGACTCACAGTGATCCCATGGACTGTAGCCCGCCAGGCTCCTCTGTCTGTGGAGATTCTCCAGGCAAGAATACTGGAGTGGGTTGCCATTTCCTACTCCAATGATAAACAGTACGTCCAACCATGTTGCTGCAGAGTCAAGGGTGGGGTTGGGGGGCGGGAGGAGAGGGAGTTTGGGATTAGCAGAGGCAAACTGTTATAGAGAGAATGGATAAACCACAAGGTCCTACTGTATAATAGCACAAGGAACTGTATCCAAAATTCTATGATAAACCCCAATGGAAAAGAATATATATATATATATATATATATATATATATATATATATATATGTCTAATACAGTCAGTGATGTGCAGAAGAAATTAACACAACATTGTAAATCAACCATACTTCAATAAAACTGAAAAAAAATGAAAGGAGTTCAACACAAATAAAATCAGCTCTTGCAGGGTCTCACATCCTTGAAGAGCTACAAGTACAGCCTGGAAAACTACAGAATGAGGCTGCCAAGCAGAGGAGGAGCCCTGACTCGGTGGTTGAACTTTGAGGTCCCTTCCAGCTTTAAAGCTGCAAGTTTAATGAAATAATTACATAGGGCAATACTTTTAATTTCTTTATTTCTCTTTCTTAATCCATTCCTTTCAAACTGAAGAAGCACTATAATGACATATTTCTTAAAGAAAAAGGAGACAGAAACATAGAATATTGTGGAAGTACCAATTGCATTGGCAGATAAAATAAGGTCAAGGTTGCAGTGTTTCTGATTTTTAGTGTCAGTAAAAATTGATAGCTTTTGTTGTTATCCGCAAGTAAAATTGCTTTACTCTAAAAATATTTGAAAAAAAAAATCAGAAGTCTGTTGGCTATGGAGCTTTGGGACAATAAGTTACTGACATGTTACTGACATGTTACAGTTACTGACATGTTACATGTCTGGGGCAAAAGCTGAAAAGACAAGAAAAGCAATGGAAGTGTATTTGAGTTTAAACTCTATAACTACATTATCTATATCCATTTTCAACTGCCCTTAGGACACTATGGTTATAGAATTCAATTTCATTGTCTCCAGAGAGAACTAAAAGATGAATAATGTTTCAAAATTATACTGCTTTGAATTGCCTGCATGATTTTATTGTCAGAAAAAGTAAAAAAAAAAAAATTTTTTTTCAATTTTGAATAAAACAAAACCAAAAATGCAGTGATTGAACTGTTTTAAAGCCGTGCTTATTTTATTTAGAGGATTTCCCCATTAAAAATTTTCATATGCTGGTAACTTGACATTCTAAATAAAGATACACCTTCTTTTCTTGAGGAAAAGTAATCAATAAAACAACTATGTATAAGGGAAAACACGCATGTTTTAATTTTTGCAGTTAAGTCAGGTATTAGTCATCGTTCACTGATAGAATTCTTTGGAAGCTCACGTGTCTTAGAAGCAATTCTTAGAGAAGTTAGAGCTGAGAAATGAGACAGCAATCACCCAAAAGAGACGACAGCTACATATACACTTCCATTTCAGAAATTATATGGCCTCCTTAGAGTTTCTAATGGCATCCACTCAATATATTAATCTAGGGAGAGTCAACCACACACACACAGGCATACCAGGCACATTTGCATTTTTATGGGCCTTGTTTATCACTGGCTGGGAAACATTTTACCACTTCCCTTTTGCGTGTGTTTTTGTGCGTTTCCCCAGGCACGCCATCCAGGAGCTCTCGGTCGTTGCTTCCTTAGTGTTATCACAGGGGCTGCCGTAACTGCCCTTACTCAGCAACACAAATAAGGGCCATAAAGGGGAGATGTCATAGGTCTTTATCTCACCAACAGACGACATGAAAGTGGCTTTAAAGGTGGACCATCCATCCACCTTTCAGCAGCGCCTCCCCCTGAACCGTGGGAAGGAGAAAATTTAATGTCCTATCATCCCATGATTGGAGCTGGGTCTTGCAGAGCAGTCCTTTCAGAGCCCCGATGATTGATAAGCAAACACTTGTTCTGCATCATCTTTGGTGCTTCCTCTTCATTCATATCCCCATTCTCACTGAAAAGGAGGATTCTAACTGCTCCAGCGTGCATTGCTTTGCAGAGAGTCATAGATTTCTATCTGTTTCCTGGGGTGTCTTGTGATATTTGGGGATGGAAAAAAAACTGGCTATTTAGTAAAATACGGCATTGTAACTCCGACTCGGAAAACAGTAAATTCTAAATGAGGAGAAAATAAATCGCACCAGGTATATTATTTCATTCCTGAAACAGAGAAAGCCAGAAAGATAGATGGGAGGCTGGTTCCACGTGTATGACGCTGCGTCCTTGAGCTGCCTCACCCTGCAGGAGGTCACGCAGGCGGCAGGGTGAGCTCAAAGTAGCTGCCCTCCATGTAGACCACGAGGGGGGCCGCAGAGGAGTCAGTGCGCACTTCCGGGGGCTCCTCGGCATTGTCCCTTCTCTGTAAACACTGAAAGAAGGCTCCTGGGTGGTATTAATATAAAAGACCAGTGTGTTGCTGGTTGTCAACCCAGTCTTAGCCAAAGCCCTGACTGATACACAGCCACGGAGGAGGCAGACTGACAATCGGAGATTTAGGAACACGCAACACCAATCAGGTTTTCTCTAGGTGGCATGCCTTTTCTGAAGGCATGCATTTATTTTCTTTTAGCATCCTGTTCCTTGGGAGGGGAGGGTTCTCTCTGTGTCACTCTTAGAGTCCTGCCCATACAACACGCTGTGTGCATGTTATAGCTCACTTCTTAGAGGAAGGACCACTGCTCCATTCATCACTCTTAGGAAACACATGTATCCAGCTGCCTGCTCTGCATGACTGTACTAGGCCTCATACCAAAAAGGCAAACGCCCATTTTGTTCCCCATTAAGTGTGTCCATTAGTCGCTCAGTCATGTCCGACTCTTTGTGACCCTGTGGACTGTAGCCCACCAGGCTCCTCCATCCATGGGATTCTCCAGGCATGAATACTGGAGTGGGAAGTCATTCCCTCCTCCAAGTGATCTTCCTGACCCAGGGATCAAACCTGGGTCTCCTGCACTGTAGCCAGAGTCTTTAGCGTTTGAACCACCAAAGAGCTTATTACTTAATACTGATACTGTTGATGAAAAAATACATTTCGTGTTGTTTCTCAGCCCCAGGATCTCAACTGCTGCCACCCTTTTACCTTAGCACATGAAAATGACAAAGAAGAGCTTGAATCCGCAAACCCTCCGCTGACCAGACTTTATTGTTAATTAGCTGGAGAGCTGTTCCGTGACACATTAGCATCTCAAGAAATAAAGCCTAAAACTCCTGCATGGATAATAATCACACTCAGTGCATCAGTGGACCCTAGTTGGGTAGATTGTTCTTCATATCTTCAAAATCCCACTTTTATGTCATTCTTACTGCATAATGATGGCAAGTCAAGGGTAATCGGCAGAGTACTGGCTTCCTAGTGCCTACTTCCTAACCCTCAGAACCCATGAATACATTATTCTGCATGGTGGAAGGGACTTTGCAGATATGGAGAAGGTAGGGCTCTTGAGATGGAGACCATTCTGGACTAGCTGGAGGGACCCAGTGGAATCACAAGGGTCCTTATAAGGGAAAGAGAGAGGTCAGAGTGTGAGAGGAGATGTGGCCAGGAAAGCTGAGGTCTGAACGCTGTGGTTGCTGCCTCCAACCAGGAGCCAGGGCACGTGGCCAGCTGCTAGGAGCTGGAAAGGGGATGCACTGAATACGTCCCTAGAGTCTCAGGAGGGATGCGACCCTGTCAGCATCTTGCCTGTAGCCTAGGAAAGCTTAGTTTGGTCCTCTGTCCTTTAGATCTGTAAGGTAAACTGTGTGGTTTTAAGCCACTAAATCAGGGGTGACTTGTTACAGTGGCAAGAGGAAACACATGCTGTATTGAAACAGCAGGTTTGTTCACATCCAGGACCTGAGTATTTCAGCTCCTGCCTTGGGAGGTAGCAAAATTGGGTGCACTTCTTTTCACTATAGGTTTCATAAAGGGGGGGGGGGGGGAAGCATTTTAGAAGGAATAACTCAGTGATTCAAGAGTGGACTCTGAGCAGCAGGGTTCTGGGAAGGTAGGAGCAACCAGAAGGGGCAGGTTGTCTGGAGCAAGCATTCTGACTCTGCGCCTGGGGGACAAAGAGCCAGAGGCAGGCGGGGCGGAGCTCTGGGTGGGGGTGCTCTTTGTCATCTTCTGCAGCACGAGCTGCTGCCATTTCCTGTGGAAAACTCCCTCTCCACTGGTTGGAAATCCACTACTCCAAAAGAGAGACCTCTTTCACAAACAGTAAATATTATTTTCAAAAGTGGAAAAACAACTTGAGGAAATACATTTTTCTTTATTTTTTTCCCCAAGGGCAGAAGGGGGAAAACACAGGAGAGCAAAACTGTGTACATAAATCCTGCATTAAGGGTTCCTGGTATACCTTACTACAGTTGCTTTTGACTGAAAACTTGGTAATATTGTCATATTAAATCTTTTCAGCTCACATGAAGGATAAAATGAATCTTGGAGCAATAATAGCATTTCTAGCTTTGGAGTTGCTCTGGAAAAAGCAGTGTGCTATTATTATGAATCTACTTAAGACCTATAGATAATCCTGTAGGTCTGGCAAAAACTTTAGAATAATTCCATGTGCTGAATATAAGTCTTCAAATTATTTATTTCCGAGATGTTTTTACAGCAAAGCAAGATTGTATTACATGATCCAGATGATGTGTTTAAGGAGTCCCTGAAACAGGTGCTTTTACTTTTGGAATGCCCCTCAGTTTGGGTTTGTCTGATGCTTCATCAAGATTAAAATCAGGGATATGCCTTTTTTTGGACAACAATGCCACAGAAACGGCGCCCTGCTCTTCACACCACATCAGGGCATGCGTGCTGGGGACACGTCTTGCAGCTGGTGAGGTTTGTCTTGGCGACCTGGTTAATGTGATATCTGTCAGGTTTCTCCACTGTAAAGTTATTATCTTATCCTTTGCAGTTAATAAATATCTTATGGAAAGATACTCTTGAGGCTGTGCAAATATCTCCTTTCTCATTATACTGTAGGCTAGTAGATGTAACATTCGCTGATGCTAATTGCCTGAAATAATTATTACTGGAGTGTTTGCTAAATGGTGATTTCTATTTCAATCATCCCTTCTGTTGCATTAACTGCATTTCTACTGTAATGAAGAAGACATAGTTCTCAATACCCCTTACAAAGCCTGATGCCATAGGGCGGGGCTAGAGATCCTGGCATTTCTATTCATAAACACAGTAGCTGGATACACCTTCCTCTGCTATTACAAGTTATCACAACAGAGTCATAAGAACAAAAGAAAAAAGATAATAGAAGATGATACAGGAGGAGCAGGAGAAAGAGGAGGTGAAGAAAAAGAGAAGGAAGAAGCAGAGCAGTAGTGTCACATGGAGAATGGACACGTCTTGATTCCTCTGTGAGAAACCTGTTGTTCAGTCGCTAAGTCATGTCCGACTCTTTGCGACCCCAGGGACTGCAGCACGCCGGGCTTCCCTGTCCATCGCCATCTCCCAGAGTTTGCTCAAACTCACGTTCATGGAGTCAGTGATGCCATCCACCTATCTTGGCTGATGGGACGTCTCTGGAGAGAGACTGGGATTTTTCATCTCGACTCAGCTCCATGCAGCATCGTTGGTCTTATTTATCTACCTTCTTCCTCTCAATCTCTCCATCCCCTTTCTTTCAACCTCTTTTGGTCCCTTCTTAGTATTTCAGACACAAAATATTAGCACAGATTAGACTCTCTTCATCTCTCACTATGGATAAACAAAAATCCTCCTTAAAGGGAAAAAGACAGATTTGAAATCACTATGCCTTTCCATAAACCCCCGAGAGGCTTTCGGTGCTGGGTGAACAGTTCCCAGCCTCCCACCCACCCTCAATAAACAGGAGGCTGGGCTGCCTTTTCGTTCTGGTCTGACAGATGCTCTTCTTGCAGATAATAATAACTAATATGTATGGGTGCCCACTACACACGATGGGCGCTCTCGGGGCGGTATGTGCGGGATTTTACTTGAACCTCCAACCACAGCGTGAGATACACATCTCCACTCTGCAGACAAGCGTGGTGATACGACACGGTTTTTAGGAACCCATGTAAGGTCTCATAGGTTGTAAGAGTCGAAGCCAACTGACTCCAGAGCCCAGCTCCTTAGCACTGTCCACGCGGCTCCCCGACAAGAAAGCCACCCAGTGGGGCAGGCAAACTCTGCAACCTTCCAAGCATCACCATCAACTATTTAAGAACTGTTTTTCACTCATCAGAATGTCAAAAATATCACAAAAGGGCTAGAAAGAGCATTCTCACATCTTTTTGATCATTAGTATCTGTTTACTGAGTGGTTATCAAGAATAGACTTTGTTCAAACATTGAATACTTACATCCAGTCAGTGGAGACTGTATTGTCTCTACTTTGCAAATAGGCTGTGGTTTAAAGCTCCAAGATAACTTCCCCAAAGTAATATGTATATTTAAGTGGTCAAGCCAGGACTTGATTGATGCCAGACATACTTATTCCAAACTCTGTTTATAATCATTTTACTATACTGACTAATAAGCATTTGGGGGGGGGTTGACCAGAATTAATAAAAACAAGGTACTGATTCTAAGCCAGAATTGGACTATCTCAACAACCAGGAAGCAAACACAAACACACAAATATACTGCTGCCTCCAGAAGCTCGCTACAAATTTCTTTTGTTTATCAGTTTCCTGCGGCCATGAATCTCAGATGAATGGATGGATATGCCATGTGACTTCAGTAATTTTTAAAAGGCAGCAAATTATTAATTGAACATAATCGGTTCTATCGGCCAGCATCTGTCTAGATCTCAAGAAACTGTGAAGAAAATGTGTTTCTAATTTTAACATAACTCTTTCACTGCTTAAAGTTTAATTTTTTCACATTTATTTTCAGATCTCATCCAGTACTAGCCACACCTCAAGTAAACTCTTGGGTAACTTTCCAAAGTGGCTGGAGACTCCCTGCTCCTCTTGGAAATAAGCCTCTTTCTCATATACGTGTGGGCAGTTCTGACACACCGTGGACTTGCGGATTGCTTCTGCATGTGATTAACGAAACTGTGTTTTAATTCAAGTGACTGCTGATGGCCTATAAAAGCCAGTTTATCTATCTCACTTCAAAATTTTTTGTGTAATTTATGTCACTGATGGAGAGAGATATTATATACTTCAGATCTTCCTTAGAGGTGTACCATTGACAATGTCATCTTTCTCTTCAGGTCCCGCAGATCTCAACTTTCGTGAATTCTTTAAAAGGTCACTTGATTTCCAGAACTTCTTCAGGGAGTTTTAAGAACTCCCAAGCTTCCCTGGTGGCTCAGACAGTAAAGAATCCGCCTGCAGCGTGGGAGACTTGGGTTCGATCCCTGGGTTGGGAAGATCCCCTGGAGGAGGGCAGGGCAACCCACTCCAGTATTCTTGCCTGGAGAATCCCATGGAGAGAGGAGCTTGGTGGGCTACAGTCCATGGGGTGGCAAAGGGTCAGACATGACAGAGCGACTAAGCACATAACGCACAAGTTAACAGCAGGTCACTAAAATGTTCTTTGACATGTCTTTAGTATTCTATTTGAAGAAATGAGACTTTATTAGATATACATCGCTCTATTCTTTAGGATTCCTTATAAATGGGACACACACAATACGTACAATATGTATTGGCAACAAAGTTACATATATATGTAAAGTTCTTCATTTTATCTGTTGGGTAAGAGAGAGGTATTTGATCTCAGAACCTGGCTCCATTAGGCAAACCAAACCCTTTCTAGCAAAAGAAAGCTGCAGTTTGCTCCCCATTTCCTCTCCTGGAAACATTCAGAAAGTTGATTGGAACAAAGTCCAAACCGGCAGTCAGGAGTAAACTTTGAGAGACAGATGCTTTTTTAGCAAAGGCAGAAAACTTTGGAGTTTTATACTGGTTGAATCGACATGTACAACCACAAATCAAATGTGGGTGAAAATGTGGATATGTGCTTGATCCATAATTCACCATTGACTGGGTACATTTCTAAAGAGAAAAACCTCATCAGAAAATCTGACCTAAACTATTCATACGGGGATTTCCAAAATAGCATAGAGAGAGCATATATTTGATATAAAAATGTAGAAGGAGAAGAAAGAGAATGGTCAAGTTAGGAATGAGGTGATAGGAACAGTTTGACTCCCTACTAACTCAGATTTTATTCATTTATTATTCTTCAAAAGAGCGCAGTAAGGAGCCCTGAACCAGAAAGTCTGTTGGGCCTTTTCTCATTCTGTCTCTTGCTCCATCTTGTCAACCACGCAGCCTCCTCTTCTGCCTGCAAGGGGAACACTCTCCCCGCTGCAAGAGATGGTGGCTCCGTTTCTTCTGCATGAAATGGTCCCGACGGGCTGTTCACAGCCCACACCCAGCTTTCCTCCCACTATCGCTCACACGCCAAGATCGCTGCCTCAAGGAAGGATTCCTTGGTTTCTCAAGCAAGGTAAGGATCTTTGTCACCTGTGGGTGTAAAACAGAACTTCTCTCCCTTCTTTCTTCTCTTCTCTCCTTTTTATTGTCTTTTCTTGTCTTTCTATTTTTAAATCCTATATTTGAGTAGAGATGACTGACCATGTGGTGTTTGTTTCAGGTGTAGGGGAAAGTGATTCAGTTCTACACGTACACGTCTCTGTTCTTGTACCTTCCATGGCATCAGTGATTGATTGGTATTGGTCCTCTGGGTTCGATGGTGAGCTCCAAGAGACCCGGAATCATGGAGTAAGTGAGGAAACGTGCTGCAACATTTTACAAAGTTGAAGAGACGGGCCCTTGAACCTTCACCAGAGTGTGATGTTAGGGTCCGTGGGCTTTTCACTGTGTATGGATATTCTGCCTCCTCCACTATCTTTGAAATCCATGCATTTGGGAACTTTTCCCTGCATTTCCACAACAAATTGCTGAATACACAAAAAAAGTTGGGGAACTTGTAAATGGTCCAATCAATATGCTTTGAGAGACACTGGAGTGTTGCCCTCAGAGCTGCCTCTTTATAACCAGGTTCTTTCCTGGACGTGGAAGTGCAGCTTCAGAATTTCTAATTTCTTCCAAGCAAACAAGCAGCATCTTCAAACACACACACCAAAGGGTTTCATCAGATTGCTTCCAGAGACACTGCTTCCCTTTCTTCCCTACAGCTGCTTGCTTCTTGAAAAAACTGGCTCAACGCTACATGCTACCTTGAGTTGTAAAATAATTCAAGTTTTAGATAAAATGCAATATAATAGTTTCTAAAACTGATCATTGTAAAGAGTATAAAGTGAAGATAATGTCTCTCATACAACAGAAGTTCCTAGCACATTATATAACATTATATCTAATATTAGCCAATTATCCTAATTATTACTATATATTCTAATGTCACATATAGAGAAAATCAATATGCAAAATTAAAATTATGCAGTGATGTCAGGACAATGTGTTAACAGGTAAGTGTGAAAGTGTTAGTCTCTCGGTCGTGTCCGACTCTTGCGACCCTATGGACCGTAGCCCACCAGGCTCCTCTGTCCATGGGATTCTCCAGGCAAGAATGCTGGAGTGCATTGCCATTCCCTTCTCCGGGGGATCTTCCCCACCCAGGGTCAAACCCAGGTCTCCTGCATTGCAGGCAGATTCTTTACCACTGAGCCACAAATTTATTATAATTCAAAAACTGAGAATATTGACATTTCAAATGGATAAATACACACAACTGAGGAAGACAAAATTTCTTTTTTCACTAAATAAATATTTTATTCCATTTCTTATAAATAATTATACTATTTTCCAGTGTTTTTTTTAGAAAAACCAAATACTTGTGCTTTTTGGCTCACTTTTATACTCTTACTGCACTTTTCCAAAATATTTTTTAGTCCTGAAGTATAACAGCAGAATATTTTATTTTTAATTTTAAAAAGCAATCAACAGAATTTGAGAAAGGATTATCATATTCATTTTGACTGGGGAATTTTACTTTATTTTTCCAGGAGACATACTTCCAGAGGTATAAAAATACACATCTCTTTGAATTTCACTTCCTGAAAAATAAACTTCTTAAGAAACAGAAGGAAGATTCAGAGAACTGGAGTCAAGTCATCAGCTTTATATAAGAAGTTCCTAAATAATACTTCAAATCAGTTAACTTCAGATGAGAAGAAAGGGAAAAAAGAGAGAGAGATGAAGAAGAGAAATGTTAAGACCGTTTCATGACATCTTTGTCCTTTTTAATTAAAAACAAAACAAACCTCCCCGCCTTGTGCTCTCTCCAGGGCTAACTAAGGACAAGGCCATCAGGCAGGGAGCGGATTTCCTTCTCAGATCCAATTAGGAGCTTCCTCTGTGGAGTGGCCTAACTAGGAGCTGCTCATAAGCTGGCTGAGAGCTCTGTTCCAGGAATACAAATTCTCCATCTAAATGCCGTCAAGGATGGAAAGAAAAGATAAAGCTATCTGGAAAATTCAGTATCCTAAAGGAAAATGTACTTCAAGTCAACAAGCATGTATTTAATTTGAAATATTCTATAGGGCTTACAGCACAAACAACCTTACCAGGGGAGAGAGACATCCAGTTCTCTAAATCAGAATGAAGTAATTGGCAAAACAGAATTACCGGGGAGGAAACAGTGAAACTGGCTGGACAGATTTCTTAGAAGAAGCACTGCAACAGCTGACCTTTGAAGGAGTGTGTGGGGCAATACTATAAATAGAACTGACTACAGATAGGATGCAGGGCTTCCCCCGAGCCGTGCTGTGCCAAGACCCTCAGTCGTGCCCCACTCTGTGACCCCGTGGTCCGTAGCCCACCAGGCTCCTCTGTCCATGGGATTCTCCAGGCAAGAATACTGGAGTGGGTTGTCATTCCATTCTCCAGAGGACCTTCCTGACCCAGGGATGCGAATCCCTACCACCATCTGTGCTGCCTTCTGATCTGGAAATCGGGAAATGTGGACTGCCGACAGCTTCAATGTCAAAAGTCATTTTCTGGATCTCATTTTTCCCCCCAAAATGTGAGAAGTATTTGAAGTTGGATTATTTTTAGACTCCTTTCCAGCTCTGAAATTCTGAGGATAGAACCTCCCAGAAACAGGAAATAGCTCAACAAAAGGTGCTGGGCAGCAAAACAATGGAGGAAATGTTAGAAGGGAGATTTCTAAAGTAGTCTGTTGCTAAATTCTCGACTCTCAAATATTCCAGCAAAAAAATTTAAAAAAATCTTTACTCAAACATTAGTGCTTTTGAGGAAGTTTTAAGTTAAAGATTTCATTACTAACTAATTAGTATGGTGCCCT
This sequence comes from Okapia johnstoni, assembly GCA_024291935.2. Lineage (NCBI taxonomy): Eukaryota > Metazoa > Chordata > Mammalia > Artiodactyla > Giraffidae > Okapia > Okapia johnstoni. The sequence continues at coordinate 3,848,896 of CM044321.1, read as the reverse complement.
CTTGGTCTTATTTTAACAAACTATACATTTTGCTGCAACTTAAAATGAGTTCTAATAACAATCTTTCAATCTTTACACCATGAAAGATTCCTTCTAATAAGACTTTAAGTAAATCATTGTACAATTAAAGGTAAATTCTTCAGCATGGTTGAGTAAGTGAAAGTTGCTCAGTCACATCTGACTCTTTGTGACCCCCATGGAATGTAGCCTTCCAGGCTCCTCTGTTTATGGAATGTACCAGGCAAGAATCCTGGAGTGGGCTGCCATTCCCTTTGCCGGGGGATCTTCCTGACCCAGGGATCAAACCTGGGTCTCCTGCATTGCAGGTGGATTCTTTACCATCTGAGCCACCTGGGAAGCCCCAGCCTGGCTATTGAGTGCTTAATATGAACCAGGTGTTATCCTGGGTCCTCATCATGTAACCATCTCCTTGAAATCCTCGAGATGTGGATTGTCCAGATCTTTCAGAGAAAAGGATTATAAACTAGTCCAAATGTTTTGCATGTATTGATTATGCTTACCTGCCAAACAGAAATGAATATCGTCTAGGTGAGCACCAGGGGCCAAAATAACTGAGAGAGAAAACAGAGGGCACCTACTGCCGCCCTAACATTCTGTTTAGATGAAGCGATAAAATCAGCGAGGTGTGATAACACCATTGGGTTGACTTGTTACCAGTCAGAGAGGCCTACGCATCAGTGTTCATAAACTGAATAATGTCAGAGAGAGACGCTTCTACAGGGCGGGCGCTGCATTCTCCTTCCCCTCTCATGCCATATTGTTAGCAATGATGCAAGATTATTTTTCAGTGCTTTCAAGCTGGTAAGAAATAATAAGATTATTAAAAATAGGATCAAAATTTCAAGCAAAGAAATGCAGGGGAAACATCGACCTGGAATACGCGAGGTAAATTTATCAGGGGATAAACGTAAAAATCCTAAAACCAGTCTATCAAATACACTATTGAGGTTTGCAGGCATTATTAAAACAGCTTGATGGATAAATACTTGGGTTTTCTATATGTCCCAGCTTAATAAGAACAACCTTTGATAAAGCTGTTAAATAAATACATAAATTACTAGACTGCTTAACTTTTCTACATAAGGGAGAAGAGGCTATATTTGGATTTCAGTGTTCAGTTCTGAGCTTTAATATTAATAGAGACATCATTTTCTGCAGAATACGTTCACAGCAGGGAACTTCAAATGAAGAGAGATTTTAGAATATATATTAATCACTCTGTCCATATTCAAGTAATACTTACTGAAAACCCATTCCATAGAAGGAAGTTGGAATATAATATTACTCAAGACCGAAAATTCAAGTAGCCAGCGCTAGACAGGGCAAGGCCACAAGAGCCAAGAGATACCGGAGCTCCTAATCAAACAAGCTTCAGTGTCTCCAGAGCATAAGCTCCAGACACTCTGCTACTTTGCTCTTTGTCAAACGATCCTCTTCATGTTGGGCAAGTGAGCCCCCTCTCCCAGGAACTGTCCTCATTGCACCTTGACCTTACACCTCTAGATAGGGTTCACATGAACCCAAGACTCCCTGCCCCAGTAAATTCAAAACCTTCCACAAAGTACCTGAGCTCCCGCGGAGCTTCATGGTTCTGCAGGGACCTCTGTCCCTAGGCTCCGTCAACTGCTTGTGGTGTTTTCAGCTTTTCTTTGGGATTTCAATTATGTGTCCATTCAGGTAACTTCAGATTATGATTGGTTTTACATGTTATTTTCAGAATTGGGGAGGAATTTATATGTATGGAGGCAAATATATGTGATGCAGATTAGACATTCATCTCCTAAAATATCCTTAAGTCGTTCCACCACAAAAGCGGTGCACTTACCCCAGGGAGGCCTCAAGCTTCTACTCTCTTTCCGACTCTTCCCTCCTTACTCATCTCTTCATCTTTCCTTTCATTCCCATCTCAAGATACACCTTTATGTTTGGTCTTAAAGAAAAATCTATTATCTTATTGTCTGGGCCACCAGGAGACATCCATTCCCCATTGTTATTCTACCTTCACTTCTAAGCAAATTCTGGGAGTATTTTGTCAGAAACAACCTTACATAAATACAATTCTGGTATCAGTAGCTAATATGAGGACTCCCCTGGTGGTACAGTGGATAAGAGTCTGCTTGCCAATGCAGTGGACACGGGTTCGACCCCTGGTCCGGGAAGATCCCACAGGCTGCAGGGCAACTAAGCTGGTGCACACAGCTACTGAGCCTTGCTCTGGAGCCCAGGTGCTGCAACTACTGCAGCCTGCATACCCCAAAGGCTGGGCTCCCCAACAAGAAAAGCCTCCACAATGAGAAGCCTATACACTGCAACAGAGACTAACCCTTGCTCACTGCAACTAGAGAAAACCCATGCGCAGTACCGAAGACCCAGTGCAACCAAAATAAATAATAAATGAATAAAATTATTAAAAATAGACAATTTGATAAAATGCTGATTTTGTTACACTTGCTAAATAAATGGGAAAATTGAATAAATTTACTTTATTATTGTACATTGTAATAACTTTAGGCTGGAAAAGAGGCCAGTGGCTACATAATGATAATGGAACCTGTTCTACAGTTAGATGAACTGTTTCTTCTAAAAATCCAAATGCCTTACATTGTCTGAGTCACATCTTCTTCACTGGTCAGAGACTTGGCCTTGAGGGTAATTTGCCCATCCTATCGTAAATCACTCTGCCACTGCAGTTACAGATCATGGAAAGGAGATTAGGGAGATAATTAGCTCTCATTTATTCCTCGAAGAACGCTTCCCATTTCTTTAGTTAGAAATGGTTCATTTTTGTGTCATGATGGAAGCACTATGAGCCTTGACTGCACTCGATCAGAAATTCTGAGAGAAGTGAAAGGAGAAGACTTCCCTGGAGATCATTTTTCATTTCGTGTATAAGGTTAAACAGACTCCCAGAGGCTCTGCTGAAATAGAGACGCAGCTCAAGAAACACGCAAGCCGCCAATTTGCCAGCTGACGTGAAACCAAGCGCTCGGAAGCTGGCGAGCCCCGCGTGAGGAAGACAAGACCTCACGGTTATCAAGCCCTGTCCACTTATGACTATAAGCCACGAGGAAATGTGAGCAAATCCCATGTCCATTGAATAAGGAGGATGTGCTCGAACACCAAGAAATTGTCAAGTGAGAACCAAGCCTGATACCCCCGCCCTACTAAAGTACTAAATGGAAAGTAAATGAACCAACCACACATCCAGTTTGGGAATTTTAGGACTATGTCACATTCTGAATAAGAGGTCTGGTTTCAGCGTCATATAATCCCATCCTAAACTGAGTGGAGAGTGTTTTGTTACCATGCAAAGACACCTCGAGTCAATGAACTCTACCATCCTGATTTCTATATTTATGAAATTAGAAACTGTATACCAGTTTACTGTGGGCTGATTGTCATTGACCCTTAAAGTGAATGCTCATGTTATCCTTTCTCACAGGTAAAGAGAAATTGGATCTTCTCTCCACCAGTTCATAAAGATCCATCATCAGTTCACGCTAACCAGAAATGTAAAAGAAGACCATACAACTCCCATGAGACTCTTTAATTAGATTTTTCTCTCTGTTCATTTTGCCAGCCCAACTCTTCTGTACCTTTCTGCCAGTTGATTCTGGAAGCCCAAACTGATTTATATTTTTCGAAAATAAACAATAATAGAAGCTTTCAGATAGAGTATGACTTGGGTCATTAGACCTAACTCTTGGGTGTAGCTCAACATTCAGAAGCTGAAACTCCAATACTTTGGCCACCTGATGGGAAGAACTGACTCATTGGAAAAGACCCTGATACTGGGAAAGATTGAGGGTGGGAGGAGAAGGGGATGACAGAGGATGAGATGGTTGGATGGCATCACTGACTCAATGGACATGAGTTTGGTAAACTCCAGGAATTGGTGATGGACAGGGAAGCCTGGTGTGCTGGAGTCCATGGGGTCGCAAAGAGTCAGACATGACTGAGCAACTGAACTAAACTGAACTGAACTTGCATGTAGAGTCACTGGTGGGGCTGGCGTGCAGCATTCAAGAGCACAGAGCTGGGACCTAGATGAACCTTACTTTATATTCACTTACTAGCAGTAACTTCAAGAGACTGAAATGGCCTCATCAAGACAGTTTCCCTGGTTTGCAAATGCAGAGAATAGCATGTCTTAAAGAATTTTTGTAGGATTTCAATACAGTGGTGTACAGAAAGAGCTTAGCGGAGACCCTAAACTGTGGGGAGTGTTCTGTAACCGCAGTCACCGCCACCAGTCTTCTCGGAGGGTGAGGGGCACAGACAGGGGGAGAGGTGTAAACACCGCCCATTGTGGCCTTTCTTCTGCAACATCACTCACCTCCAAGTCGGCTTCGAAATGGCAACGGTTGCCAAATAACTGGAGGTTTCTGTAGCTATCAGGTGTGTTTCAAGGACGTTTTCCTCCCTAAGGCCCTTGCTTCCTTGATGGGGTTACTGAGATTTGTGGGGATGACTTTGGCAATTTCTTACCATTTAGAATTTTGCCTCTGTGAGAAATGTGTGGACAGAAAGCCCAGGGTGGCAAGTGAAGGCCAGTCGTGAAAGAAAAACAAAATAGACTCGTTCGTCCAGTTGGGGCCCTGAAACAGGTTGTGGAGAAGCTCTGGGGGTTTCTAAGAATCTTTCCTAGCTGTGGAGCTGAGAGGATATGAAAATTAATAACACCTTAGAGGTTGATTTCAAAAAATCAAAAGTCGAGTTAGCTCAAAACGTTGTTAGCCAGCTCAATTTAAGTAGTTTCCTTCATGAAATTAAGAAATGCGGGCAGTAGTTTTACCTGCTTTTCTGGGTGATAAATCTGTTAGTGTCTTAAATGCTTTCTGCATAATTGCATGTACATTTCGTGTTCACTCGCTAACAGGTCTAGCGGTGACAGCAGAGCTGTTCACCTAGCCCTCTGCTCTCTGAAGATAACCACAGAAGCACCTGAGCTGTTACTGCATCTGTATGGGTGGACGGGAACGTGTTCTTACAGGCGAACAGGAGTGAAGGGAGACGGGGAACAGGCTGATGTCTGAAGCACAGGAGCTGAGACAGATATTCACATCTTCACACTGTGATTGAAGAAGGAGCGGAGATGAATGAGACCTAGAGTGAAGGGGCTGGAAAGAGAGAGCGAGAGAGGAATCGCACAGACAGATCGAGCGTCTGATGAGAAAACGGTCACGTCTTTTCCAAGGAGCGCTGGACCCCACTTCTAAAATCAACACTAGATCAAAGCTTTATGCTAGAGAGCCAGAAATGGCAATGATCATAAGTCTATTCTCGATGACTTATGTGAGATGTCTGGGAAGAGTAACATGGACACTTACATTACCAAATATAAAATAGAGAGCCAACAGGAATTTGCCGTAGGGCTCAGGAAACTCAAACAGGGGCTCTGTATCAACCTAGAGGGGTAGGATGGGGAGAGAGATGGGAGGGAGGTTCAAAAGAGAGGGGATATATGTATACATATTTTTATTTATAAAAATAAAAATTAAAAAAAGAAATGGCAATAGTAGCAAATCATTCATTATTAGTTTGGTGAATGTTGTGCATTTGTTAATATATTTGTTCTGTGATTTATGGTGTCCTCCTAGGATATTTTTGAATAACTGCTTAAGCCTGCTCTCAGAAATAACTCTTGCATTTACAATTACTCAGCTAATTAGAATTATCTCAGAACATTATCCAAACAGAAAATTTACTTTGTTGAGAAAAGAAATAAGCAAGCAATTTAAAAACATCTCCTTGAATCTAGAGATTTAAATAAAAGGCAGAAACTAGCGGTAAATAAGAAGGATAATACATTATGACCAAGTGGGGATTATCCCAAACAATACGATTGCTTCAATTTTTGAAAATAAATCCACATCATTCACTGTATTGGCAGAATAAAGGGAGAAATAAAGTCTGCGATCATTTTAATCAATGCAGAAAAAGCATTTGATAAAATTCAACACCTTTTTATGATAAAAAAAAAAGGTCAGTACAAAGACTTAAAGGGAAGTCTCACCACCTTTACTGAACACTGTAGGAGAGGTCCCAACTGGTACAGTAAATCAAGAAAATACAAGGGCAAGAAATTCAGGAAGAAGAAAAACTGTCTTCTCATCCCTGGGTCAGGAAAATCTCTGGAGGAGGGCATGGCAACCCACTCCAGTATTCTTGCCTGGAGAATCCCATGGACAGAGGAGCCTGGCGGGCTACATACAGTCCACGGGGTCACAAAGAGTTGGACATGACTGGGTGACTAACACTTTTACTTTTCACATACGTGACAAAGAGCTGATCTTCAAAGTATATAAAAAACTTTTACAACGCAATTTAAAAAAAGACAAGCAATCCAAGAATATTTTAAAAGGCAAAAGATTTAGATATTTCACAAAGGAAGGAGATACAAATATTAAGGGAACACATTCAAAAAATGTCCAGAATCATTAGTTATCCAGGAATTGCCAATTAAAAGAACAACAAAATGCCCTCACTCATTCAGCAAAAAGAGTTATTTTAAAAAAAACCAAAAACTGATAATAAAAAACTTTGCTCCATGTGCTAGGGCTGGCTGATTCTCTCCTCCTTTATATAAGGTGTATGAAATAGGCCAACCACTTTGCAAAACAGCCTGTTGATTTCTCATGAAACCAAACATACACCTTTCCTGTGATGTGGTCCTTCCACACCAAGGGCTAGAAAATGAAAACCAGAAAACTTGTACAAAAATGCTCACAGCATATCATTCATATTATTTACAATGGTCAACCTAGAAACCACATAAATGTCCATCAGCAGAATAGCTGAATAAACTGTGATGTATTTATATAGAAATAGGGGCTTCCCTGATAGTTCAGTTGTAAAGAATCTACCTGGAGTGCAGGAGACCCCAGTTTGATTCCTGCATCAGGAAGATCCGCTGGAGAAGGATTTGGCTACCCACTCCAGTATTCTGGCCTGGAGAACTCCATGGACTATATATAGTTTGTGGGGTCACAAAGAGTCGGACAAACTGAGTGACTTTCAATTTCACTATACAGAAATGCTGTGTGTGTGCATGTGTGTTAATTTCTGTCACGTCTGACTCTTTGAGACCCCACGGACTGTAGCCCACCAGACTCTTCTGTCCATGAAATTCTCCAGGCAAGAATACAGGAGTGGGTTGCCATTCCCTTCTCCTAGGGGTCTTCCCGACCCAGGGATCGAACCTGGGTCTCCTGCATTGCAATCGGATACTTTCTCGTCTGAGCCACCAGGGAAGCCACCTGTCAGCAGTGAAAAAGAACAAACTTTCAACACATACAACCACACAGGGGTTTCTTAAAGACATTATGAGTGGAAAATGCTTTATACAGAAGAGTACATAGTTTACAATTCAACTTTCATGAAGTTCTAGGACAGGCTGAGCTCATGTATGGTGACCCCTGGGGCAGTGGGGATGGTGATCGTCTAGAAAGAGCCATGAACTCCTTCCCTGGGTAACAGTAAGATTCTAAAAGTCATAGGTGTTTGTATCACATAGGTGTGTGCATTTGTCAACACTCATGGAATGGAGACTTAAGATCTGTGCAGTAGGTCAGTTCATGTAAATTCTACCTCAAAATGAAAAGAAAAGAAAATATTGACCTTTAGTTAGTTATAAAGTATACTGAAGTGTTTAGTGGGGAAGTGTGCTGACGTCTGCAACTTACTATGAGATCCATCAAAACTGACACATGAACAAATTGATGCATACTTTTGTGATAAGTAGAGAAAAATACTAACTGCAGAATATAGATGGTGGGTGTATGAATGACCAATGTATAATTTTTCAACTTTTCTATGTGTTTGAAAATGATCTGAATATATATATATACATATAGAAATGATTTTAAATTACACGAATTTATTACAGAATTCTAGAAATACTTGCCAAGGTTAATATAAGTCAAATATACCTTGGGAGAGAAAATTCATCTTTGAGAAGGAAATAAATTTCAAATTTCTTCCAGATGTAACCTAGATATCATAGTTAGAAAGGAAAAAAGCATACTTACTATTTTCTGGACAAGAACAGTTAAAAGTTTTATATAGTGTCATTGAAGTTGAGACACTGGTTTTGTAAAGGTAGGGCCCAGAAACTTGATTGGAATGTAACTTCTACAATGCTTGCCTAACATCTTTTAAGAAACATAAGTAGGATGAAAAGTATCTGCTGGGTTACAATCTAACTTGGGCTTTTTGAAATCGGCAGAGTAAAATTGCAGAATAATGTAACAGATGTTTGGCTTTGTGTTTTAAGATAGACTAATTAATAATGCATCCTAGCAACACAATCCTTCACATGCTGTGGGCAATCATTTTAAGGCATATTGTTATGTTTTGGTGTCTGTGTTTAAATCCAGAGGTGTCATCTATTATTAATAAGAGCTGAGGGGAAGAGTTCACATCACCCAAGAGCTAAAATGCAAATGCCTTTTTAAAAAATTCACAAATATTTGAATTCTTAATGAAGCATATTTAAAGCCTGGCAACCAGAGTGCTAGCTGATTGGTGCCCTTATTCTAAGACAGTCGTACATGTTAAATTAGTATCAAGAGCCTGAAGACAGAGACCGTATTTTCAGCATATTCTGTGATTCTCACCCTGAGCACTTAGCCATCGTGCCTATGTGGCTAATAGGGGATTTATAGCATCTGGAGGGAGATAGGCATGTATCAATTTCCTGGAAGGAAGAGAGTGAGAACACTCAGGGCTACAGGACTGACACCAGGGAGCCTTCCTTTGTCTTCCCATTCAGAGCTGGTTCTCACCAGAACCCTGTCCCTGACCTTATTGTCATTCTCCTGATGCTGTGTCTACGAAGACAGAACGATACACCGGCCTGTGTCTTCATGGTAAAGAATGACAATATTTCCCAGATATATAAAGAAAATCCCACTTGCCCTTGATCTGTGAATTTGGAAGGAGAGACAACTACATGCCTGGATAAGCTCTCCCCTCCCAACTGCAACTCCCTTTCCACATCCCTTCCCTTCTGTACTGTCTTCCTCCACGTGACTCATTTCAAGTGTGTATTAATCCCCTCAGCTCTCAGTCGTGTTGGGGAACTTTGCTTTCAGCTGGATGGTGTTAAACCAGAGTTCCTTCACTTCCAGAATACACTTCACAGTTCTGGTTATCTCTTCGTCCCCTGAATCTAGGATCGGTCAGCTACCCTCATAATGAGGCCAGATTTTTGCTGCCAAAGTCAATGAGTTTCCTCAAAAATGGTCTTGGATGATCCTGGGTCCAGGAGAGGAGAAGGAGGTGGGGACAGTGAAAGAAAAAGCTCTTACCCTTGACTGTATTATCCTTCAACTGTGACTGAAATTGCAAAGCAAATTACAGATCTGTGACAATTTAAGAGGAGAAATTATATGTGCTTTAATTATATGTATGCTTTAATATTTGAACTTTCAAAAAGAAATGCCTCCACTTAATATTTCAGAATATCTGACTTTATCCATTATCACTGCAGTTTAAGCAGAATCAGAGACTCATGGGAAAAGGAGATACAAGAGGTTTCCTAACTTAACAACCTTGGTTACAGAAGAGGCTTTAGGAATAGATTTCAAAACTCTAAGAAATGCTGAATAATTTCTATTTCTGTTTTTGCATTAAAACTCTGCCTTTTTTCACTCACAGTGGCTAACCCTAGCTTACCTGGCTGATGGAAGGGGCCTTGGGGGATATACAGGCGTGGGAGGCAATGGGGGTGGGGAGACCTAACAGCTGATACATGGAACGTCAGCTCAGTGTAGCTGCTAGCTGGGCGATGTTCCGTTTAGGAAAGTTGAGCCCGAAGAAGCCAAAGGCTGCGTCACATGTCCTCACGTACTCAACAAGTGTTTCTTTAACTCCTACCATGCACACTCTTCCATGTGTTTGAGAAACAACAGAAAACATGTCTTTTAAAATTAGTGAAAGGGTTTGGACAGAGTGTTAACAGGAAGAGGGTGGTGTGTTCTGGAAGAACCCGCAGGTCTGCGGCTGAAACCCAACGGGTGAGGGACGAGCAAACACGGAAACGGGGCATCGGTGAGTCTGGGCACTGACTTCAGTTCACTTATTCGTGAGGAAGACAGCTCGGAATCTTGCTTGGAGCTGGATTTTAGTGCATTAAGCAAATTCTGTAACTTAAAACCTAGGCGTTTAAGCCAGTTTCAGTCATCAGATTGGATTTGTTTCTTAAATCTCATGTTGTTCAAGGAGCTCCTTCACACGTGGCCTTACAGAAAGCCCGGACAACCGTGCAGCTTTAGTTTCCTTTGGGCTCTTTTTGTACAAAATAAACAAAAGGTGGCCCCTTTCTTCAACCAATGCAACCAGGTCACCAGACGGTGACCGCGGGTAGGTGGTGATGTAAAGGTCCCTCCACCACTCCCAAAGAGAAGTTTTTAAAAATTGTGTTGGGGAGTCTGTTAAGATCCCCTTTAAGTATCCAATTCTGTACAGTTTGCCGTTTTGACCAAATCCCAGGAAATTCAGTCTGTTAAAAAACATGAGAGTCCTTACACCTCTTGTTCCTGACATCATTTCTGTCAGAGACAGAAAAACGTGACAGTAATTAATAGCTGACAATATTGATGTATTTCATCATTGGTGCAACCACAAAAAATGATTTGCTTGAAACAAATAAATCCATTATTATGAAATTCTTCTTTACAATTAGATTAGATCTGCAGAGAAATTTAACCTGAGGTAAAATGAGGAGATAGAAAAGGTTTTCTGGTTTAACATCCGGCAATTACACAGAAGGCTTCAGAAATAGATTTTGAAACACAAAGAAATATTGACTAATCTCTATCTTTTTATATTTTTGCATTTGAAACTCTACTATCTATAGCAGACACCAAGGGACTCCCTAGCTATTTCAGATTTAGTTTGAAGTAAATTGAGTGAATCTATGTACTAAGGCTCATTCTAACAATTATTTAGATTAAGCAAGACAGTTAAATCTTCCTGGGCCATGCCTTTGATCCTAGCTATAAGTTATTCACTCTTAAAGTAGGCTTAACTTTTCCTCTTAAAAGGATTCTTTGGGGTGGTTTGAAAAGATGTATTTATTTTTTTTAGAGTAATCAAAATATACCTAATATTTTAAAATGATATATGACTTTAAATTTTCAAATATAGATGTTTATTTCCCTTAGAACATGACGAAAATGTCACTTTTTAAAAATGTGTTACATAATTGACATTGATCAAGTTTCTCTCCTGATGTGTGAGTTTATTTTTTTTTTAATGTCATAGAAAGTCCAACACTGATATGAGCAGAAACAATCAATGTGTTAGAGTCTATAGTTTAACTCTGAAAGCTAAACAAATATAACTGTGGCAGTTTCACTGTTTTCCAATGTTTAGGCTACCAAAAGTTGGAAAGTCTCCTTTTCCTAGGAGCATACTTCATTTCTCACTCAACAGAATTTTACTATAAAATATGAACCTTTGTTTCTCCCAAAGTCTTTGCGGTCTTACTTTCACAGATATGGCCACTTTTTTTTTTTATTAACATATGATCCTAAAATTTACTCTATATTTAAAACTCACAGTGATGAAAAGCTTGTAAGCTCCTCCTTTTCAACAAAATAGTCTAATTTAGGGTACAGTTATTATTTTCCAACCTGAGCTACATAAAGTCCCTGAACATATGCCTTTCCCACTTACAAAGACAGGTATCTAAGCCAGTTTGAGAATCCCAGGGGTGGCAGGGCCCAGATGTCTGCATGAAGCTGCAAAGAGGCCAGGTGTCCACGGCAGGGATGGGCCCATCTGCAGGCGTACACCCACCTGGAGGCGATCCTGTGACAGTGAAAGTCACTCAGTTGTGTCTGACTCTTTGCAACCCCATTGACTATACAGTGCATGGGATTCTCCAGACCAGAATACTGGAGTGGGTAGCCTCTCCTTCTCCAAGGGGACCTTCTCACAAGGGAATCCCAAGAATACTGGAGTGGGTAGCCTCTCCTTCTCCAAGGGGACCTTCCCAACCCAGGGATGGAACCCAGGTCTCCCGCATTACAGGCAGATTCTTTACCAGCTGAGCCACAAGGGAATCCCAAGAATATTCGAGTGGGTAGCCATTCCCTTCTCCAGTGGATCTTCCCAACTCAGGGATTGAAACCAGGTCTCCCACATTGCAGTCAGATTCTTTACCAGCTGAGCCACCAGGGAACCCAGAGGTGATCTTGCCAGGTGAATATTCAGGCCAGGGATCCTTACAGCTTCCACTTTCTTAAATCTGAAATTTTGCATAGTTTCTTCTTTTTTAATCTAAAAAAATATTTCCCACTAATTCAACTTTTTAAAGCACCATGATAAACATCACATACCCACAGATCAGCATTCAGAACACTATTTTGTCACCTCTACAAAGAAGCCTCTCCTTACAGAACATACAAAGAATGGGGCAGGCATACTGGATCTAGAAGCAGATTTTCTTAGTTTAAATCCCTCTTCTACCAAGCTGTGTGACTGTGGGCAACTTGTTCAACCTCTCGGTGTCTCTGTTTTCTTCTCATCTATAAAGATTTTTAATGAGGCTTAATTTATAGAGGTGTTGAAAACATTAAATAAATTCAAATTGCTTGGGATATCGCCTAACACCTGACAAAAGAGTCACTAAGTGTTCATTATCAAATGAGTCTGATCGTTATTATTACCCCTTTACACAAGGCAGACACGCGGTTGGAACTGGGCAGCAACTGGAAGGTACAGTTTGGGGTCAGGAGAGTAAGCGGCCTCGAGGGAGGGGATAAACGTTTCTAAAACTTCTATTATTTTCAAGGGGCTTCCCTGGTGGCTCAGATGATAGAAGCTACCTGCAACATGGGAGACCCAGGTTGGTTCCCTGGGTCGGGAAGATCCTCTGGAGAAGGAAATAGCAACCCACTCCAGTATTCTTACCTGGAGAATTCCAGGGACAGAGGAGCCTGGAGGGCTACAGTCCATAAGGTCACAAGAGTCGGACACGACTGAAGCAACTAACATTTTCACTTTTCACTTTCATTGCTTTTAAGACACATTATACAATTTATCCAGTTCTCACATCATTAGATGAAGCAAAAATTATTCTCATCTGACAAATGAGGAAAATGAGACCACAAGACTTGAAGTAAGTTGTCTACGCCCACATTGCACATCTTATAATCGGGCTTGTGTGAACACTGAGCCCTTTCTCTACGAAGCATGCATTATTGACTTTCTCAAAAAAGCAGGAATCTAAGTAGATAGAAAGGACTGGTGAGCTGGCAGATAAGCCAGAGATGACATCTTGAAGATCGAACACATAGGCCCATCTGAATTAGGGCAGCGCATTGAAGCCCTGAGCATTAAACCCAAGCTGGGAGTCTCAGAACCCAGATGTCGGATCTGGACAAGGTGTGAGGGGCCAGGGGCTACTGAAGCCCAAAGGCCAATGGGCATGAGCTTGCAGTCTGACCAAATCAGGTTTATTAACTTGATGCAAAGTCAGAGGGCGCTGGGGAAGAACCAAGGAATGCCACTTCACGTGAAACCGGCACGAAGCACGTTTTGTATGGTTCAGGCTTCAGGTGGAAGGGAAGGTGAAGGACTCAGGAGGGTCTCAGGGAAGCGGGATCAGCTCTGGGTTGGTTGCCATGTCTGAGCCAGAACAGACAGAAGTAAGCTTGATTAAGGACTGGGCCCCATAACGGAGCCAGGGCAGGTCAACCGCTGTCTACGGCAGGAGCCCATGAGAAGAGTGGAGGGGACATGGGGCTTCCTTGGCAAGAAAGAGTGTCACACAGGGCAACCTCCAGCCACATGCAGGCCTTGGGCATTTCCTGTCACTTGGCCATGACTGCTGTGTCTGCATTCCAACAGGGAATTCACAACAGGGCTACCTGCAAGTCGATGAACTAATCTTGAAGCAAATCAAAGGGGAATGGTTTCGAGGGATTCCACTAAGAAAGACTGATACTTTAAACAGAAACGCTGATTTCTTATTTTATCCTTACAAACAGGACTATCAATAACCAGCATGACCTCTGCAGGCAGAACTACAGGTAAAGGTTTATCATAATTAGAAGGATGTGCTTAGAACGCAGAACAAGCAAAGTTGTTTCCAGGGTGAGCATGTTTAGGGCGTCAGGTGAGGCTGCCTGGTGTGTTCATGGTGCTCAGGTAGAGCTCAGCCTCCGGATCAGATTTCCTGTCTCGAAACTCTGTCTCCAGTTCTGCTCCTGTGTGACCTGGAGTAACTCACTTAACTTCCCTGTGCTGTGGGGTTCTATTGGGTGAAGCGGAGATAGTGATCTCCTTCATAGGGTTACCAGGAAGATCCAATGAGTGAACATACGAAAGTATTAACACCCAGTACAAAATCTGGCATATGGCAATAATGTCACCAAAAGGAGTTTGTAGGTCCAGCTGCTTGCCACTCAAAAGCCAATAAACAGGCCAGGTTGGTGGAAAGGAAAGTTTGCTTTATTTCAGAGGCCGGCAACTGGGGCGGGGGGTGGTGGTGGACGTCTATCCAAAGGCCGACTCCCCCCTTCCCTGAAGAACAGCGGGTGAGAGCTTTTACAGACAGAGTGCGGGGCAGGGGGGGCTACATGCAGAAGCAGCGCAGTCATCTCGACAGCCGTCTTCAGAGTGGTCGTCCGCGGTCTGACCAGCGTCATCTTGGTCGTTTCAGGCACCGTTAGTCTTCGGTTCCGGGTGCACTCGTTCCCATTTCCTTGCGGTCCATTCTCGGAACTGGGGCAGCTCGTGTCCTGGTTCAGTCTGGTCGTCACGTGGTTAACTCCGCCACCCGGGGCTTCGGTGTCTGTAAGACAGCTCACAGGACGTGGCTCACAGTATGATCTCCAGCCCTTGAGAAGGAGCCGAAGGTCCTTCACGATGCTTAATGACTACTTTATTATCATTATTTAGTCACTTCTGACTGGGTTCTTTTTTTTGGTTTCCATATTTCTCACTTTTCTGATTAAACTTATTCTTTGACTTAAGTTTTCCACAGACAAAAGGGAGGCAGAGGACATGGTGTGTGTGTGGCAGGGGCGGGGGGGGTGGCAGAGGGAGCAAGGGCCTGAGTGTCCTGCTCCCCTTGAATAATATCAATAACCCATTGTTGTTCTTGTTTTCCTCTTTGCACTGTTATGATTACAGATTCATAACTCTGGCCCGCTTCTCTCCTGACCATGATCTAAGTGAAGTGAAAATCGCTCAGTCGTGCCTGACTCTCTGCCACCCCATGGACTATACAGTCCATGGATTCCTCCAGGCCAGAATGCTGGAGTGGGTAGCCCTTCCCTTCTCCAGGGGATCTTCCCGACCCAGGGATCGAACTCCGGTCTCCCGCACTGCAGCGGATTCTTTGCCAGCTGAGCCACAGGGAAGCCCATGCTCTAAGGGACACTGCCAATTTTTGCATCTGTTTGTTTGTTTGTTTGATGTGACTTCCATTGTACTAAATTTTCTGGGTGACCAATCCTTCTTTAAATTAACACTTTCATTTTTTTAAGTATGGACGATTTCAATTTTGCAAAAGTAAAGTCTATTGGTCAAGAGGCATTTTTTTAAAGGTCATTTTGAAACTTTCGTCTCTAATTATGCACTGATGTCATCTGTAGTTTAACTACTAGTTGGATCTGTGTCTCCAGGTCTCCAGAGGGGAGTGGGGAAACAAATGCTGGCATCTGGGGCAGTTCTGGGTCCCGGCCTGGCTTTAGGAAGTCCCCTCTTCCCACCTGTTTGAAATTACCATTCTTTACACGGTTTCCGTTCAGCTCAGTTCGGTCACTCAGTCGTGTCCAACACCTAAATTATCAGCTCTACTTTTCATCTGTGTTAATTACTGGGCTTTGGTGTAAGTTTATTTGAAGGAAGAAACTTATCACTAAAGACATTTGCAAACCACGAATCAAAATAGGCTCCCATGGTCCGTGTGCCCAGGGATAGAGATGCTACAAGTCTGTGGGGTCTCAGGAGGGGTCAGCGCTCTGCCATCTGGGCTTGTGCTATGTTTCTCTGGTTAGGGGAAGCTTCCTACATGCCGGGCACTCCTGGAAGGCAAGGGACACAGAGCACTTGTGAGCAAACACACTGGTGTGGTGGCCTTGTCTCCTATGCACCTTGCTTACCGCCGACAACGTCAGGCAGGAAGAGTGAGTCTCACCCCAACCAGCGGGTTGGGCTGGGATTCAGCCCTCAGGACCAGCACGGACCTTCCTGAGTCACTGGCCCCTCTAAGTGCCCGTCACTGCCCGGTACAAGCCCCCGAGGCCGCCGCTAGAACACAGGCACTCTTGGGTTGAAAAGCAGGAGCAGAAGGGACCAGAGCAGCAGCACAGTGTTAAGTCACTTTCCCATTTCTCTCTGCACTCGGGAGTCCTTACCTGCGACTTCCAATTCTGTTCCCGTCTTGGGTGGACTAAAAGAAATCTGCTCTGCGATCCCGTCGCTACTGCTGCCGGGGAAACCTCCCCACCACCTCGTCTCTCCTCTCCTCCTCCTGCAGCCCCGGCCACTTCTTACTGACCCCGACGGCTCTTCACCAAAAGAGCCTTATCCTAATAAGTTTCCCTTAGTGTTGCATTTTGAAATTAAGGCATCAAGATGTGCTAGTCTAAGTAACAACCTCTCTCAAATCCACCTTAGCTCACTGATGTTCAGCAGTGGAGCAATGTGGAGTCATCTTGACTCCTTCAGGCTTGGATCTGTATCAGCACCATTCACTAGCTCTTTGACAGCCTAAAACTCTGCTTCCTCACCGTTAAGTGAGGGATCACACCCAGTGCTCAGGTGTCATGAAGGCCAAAAGATATAATATGATGACCAAAGAGATGATACAACATATGTGTCTACACACAGGGCTTCCCGGGTGGCTGAGTGGTAAAGAATCCACCTGACAAACAGGAGATGCGGGTTTGATCCCTGGCTCAGGAAGATCCCCTGGAGGAGAAAATGACAACCCACTCTAGTATTCTTGCCTGGAAAATTCCATGGACAGAGGAGCTTGGTGCTGCAGCCCATGGGGTCACAGAGTCAGACACAAGTGAGCAACTGAGCACATGTGAACTTGTTTAATGGTTGTCAGATGAGAGATTGTTTTATAGAAGAAAAAAAAGGAAACTCATATTCTGTCTTCCTTCTGACTGGGGATTGCATGCAGTACCAAGAACACCACCTAACAAAACGTTTAAAGACGGTCAGTTCAACTCACGGAGCAGTTCAAGGTTGTTAAAGGTCTTGGTCTCCGGTGTAAATACAGAGGGAAAGAGGATGGTGCACGAGCCCCAAACCAACCAAACTGCTTTCACTCGGGAAAGAACCCCCGGTCAAGACAACAATCCTGAATTGGAGGGTCTATCATTTTTACTGGTTGTATTCTATTATGCATGCACAAGGACAGAACTGACAAAATTAGTTTTCTGAAATAGATCTTACATATAAATCGGCAGCATTCTTAAGCTTTTATTTCTTTCAGCTGGAAAGATACTGCACACATTTTTCTTTTCTGAGAGCTTTAAAATTTGGAAAGTGTTATTCCTAACCAGTAACAAGCTTTAACAATCTTAAATTGCTCCATGAGTTGAACTGACAGTTTTTAAATGTTTTCTTTACCTTTTTATGGGGTTTGTATGGCTCTCATCATCACTGTTTATTACCCATGTTGGTACTTTCAGGGCCGAACAAACACAGGTAAGATAATGTAAAAAACGAAGGTATCCTAGGGAGGCTCACTGCCTAATTATGGAGGAGCAGTATCATAAAAGAGCGTGGCAACACTGAGATGATTTTTTAGTTTTCCCTCAGTACTTAAAATGCTAGTGAAAAAGACTTGAGAAATGATTCTACATAGTTGTGTACTGCACTACCTAGGGACTAAATAAATTCAGAGGAATATTCAAAACAACTTTAAAATATGCATTTGGAATAAAAGAAAACACATATTCTCTAATGTTCTTTTTTGCTCTAATGCATTTTTTGGTGAAAAAGTGTCTGTCGCTCAGTCGTGTCCAACTCCTTGTGACCCCATGGACTGTGGAATTTTCCAGGCAAGAATACTGGAGTGGGTTGCCATGCCCTCCTCCAGGGGATCTTCCCCACCCAGGAATCAAACCCAGGTCTCCCACATTGCAGGCAGATTCTTTACTGTCTGAGCCACTAGGGCAGCCCCAGGGATGATATTATCCTTCCCTAATCACAGTTCATGCTGGCACTGCCTCTCCGCAGCGGCTGTGATAGAAGCTGTGGGCTCTTCCTGGCTGTCCTCTGAACTCTGCCCTGCAGAGCAGAGCGGGGTCAGCACACCCTGGGGCAGCCTGGGGAAGAGCCGAAGGATGGGCTGGGGTGTGTGTAAACCTGGATCAAGACCTCCTCACTGTGCAAACTGGGGAAGAAAGCTTGACCTCGATTATTGACAATAGAACATAAGGAATGAGATGGATGAAAACGGAAGAGGCACCGTTGCCGAGGATGAACAGGAGGACAAAGGAGACAAAAGAAGGAAAGTGACTGAGGACTGCTGAGCAAGGGCAGTGGTAAAACAGAATGGTGATATTTTTAAGTCCAGGAAGATAACATCAAGAGGTTTGCAGAAGAAGTAGGTGAAGAGAAGTCTGATTTTCTCCTATTGTCAGGAGGTGGGGGACATGGAGGTCAAGACGTCAGTCCCGAGGCTTAGAAGAGAGCTGGGTGCTAGAAATGTAGGCTAAGGAACAAAGCTGTGCGTCATGATAATAGCCAAAGTCCACCCTGGGCTCTTTGATGCTATTTTCAGTGCCTTAGGGGCTCTTCGATGCTATTTTCAGTTCTTTAAACACCATAACTAATTTTAGCATCACAGCAACCTAGGGGTCTCATTAACAGCCCAAATTTAGAGAGAAAGAAAGAGAAACAGAGCAGTTGGACACCTTGCCTAGAATTCTTAGGCAGCTAGGAGAGAAAGCAGGGCAGACTGCTTCACCTTCTCGCTCACTAAGCTGCGGTGGCCAGTGTTTGTGGCCACATTTTCTTCAAAGTGTTTATCCAGGAGGAGGGGGGGCTGAGAGGCAGTGATGGAAGGGTTGGCATAAATAAAGCACAAAGAGCTTACAAGATGACAGACGTAGCGACCTGCTTTCTACCATTCCCGCCTCCCGCACCAGCCCCGGACCCTGGAACCCAAGCCCAGCTGCATTCTATCAGTGCTGCTCACAGGAGCTGGAGAGGAGGCCAAAGATAAACCCCAAAGAACTGCTGCAGTTGAGCGGCTGGGGAACGCAGGTGAGGGACCACCGAAAAGGGCGTGAGGAAACAGGAGCTGCTGCGGAGCCTGGAGACGGACAGGGCCCAGGAGGGGAGGCGGCCTCTGCCCAGTGCTGGAGAGAGAGGGGAGAGGGCTGGGGAGGACCACGGGGAGAGCTGAACACGTGAGCCTGAGAGAACGCTTGAGCTCGAAGGCAGAGATCATAATAGAGCTGTTTTTCTGCAGTGATTCAGGAAACCCCGCCGCAAGGGGATGGAACGCAGGAGTAAGATGAGAATACGCGAGCATTAAGACTGCTCCGCTGAGTAGTTTGGGGTGTGGGAATGCTTAGGCGAAGGAAGCATTTTTAATGCGGAGAAAGGAGAACAGAAAGCGGAAAGCCTGCCAGGTCCAAGGTGTCTGGGGAGGCGGTGGGTGAATTCCCTTCCCCAGGCTCTGTGGCCTGAACCGGCTTAAACCCAAGAAGAGAGATTGGAGCTGGGGAGTGGAAGGAGCCCTCCTTATCACCAGCCTCACGAGGCATCACTAATAGTTATAAACAGATAATTTGCAGGAAGAGGAACGAATCCAAATTCATGCTGCCAATGCTAAATATTTAACTGATGGAAAATATAGGCTTTGAGTTGGCTGTGGAAATCTCCAACGATGAGCTACATTTTCAATCCTTGGTGCCCTGGAGATGCTGTTTCAGTCCCTGGCTCTGCCAGATGGGGTGTGAGTCACAGCACAGGAAATAACACTGGGTTTCATATTATGTTGCTTCCACAGAGGATGTGGACCTTCCGAGCCTGGCTGCCCTGTAGACGAAATGAAAACCCAAAGGGAGGCAATTAGGATGGCTGTGCTCCACCGAGCAGACCAGGAGGATCAGGCTGGCTCAGAGCTCCGGGCGGGACACCAGCGACCGGCGGACACGCCCGCTCCTCTCAAGGCAGAAGGCAGCCACCAGATCCCAAGACCCTTCCGAGGGACTCACTGGGGGGCTGGCGTGGCTGAGTTCATTACCTCCCCATACCCCCTCCTTCTTATTACATCGTGGGTGTCTATAGAGAACATCCTTCAACGCACACATGCTAGATTGGGTGAATATTAAAGCTTTGTAACAATCTATTGTGTTCTGACCACCTAGGGGTTACAGTCCTTGAACAAACAGTGCCCACTGAGTCATGAGCATGTGAAGTCACACGAGCTCACGAAATGACAGGACACAGTGTCATTCTGGAAATAGGGGCCACAAGGTGCGTCTGTGAATAAACCCTTGAGGTTTCTCAGCCCCTTTTCTGTTGCCAGCCGGCATTTTTATTTACTGTTCTCCTCGCTGCCCTTCTCACTTCTGCTTTACACTTGAACAGATTTCCTTTACCCAGAAAGATTAGTTCTCTCTTGATTTCACTTTGTCGCCCTGATTTCTGACCAATTACTTTCCTCTGCCTATCAGACTTGTTAAATAAATAAACTGTTAGCAACTACTCCCGATTTTCCACCAGTTTTGTCTTTCCCTCCTTGGATGACATCTGTGGTCCTGATGCTCAGAGATGTCACAGTGTCAAAGGCTAGAAGCAACCTCAGTGGCTAAGCCCAGTGGACTGTCCTCAGCCTCACGTGTTGGGACGTGAATCCTAGAGACAGGGTATGGAATCCATCCATCCTGCTTGCTTCCTTGTCTTCCACTTTATTAGTTTCCCTGACTTCTCATGTCCTTCCCTCTTCTCTCTCCTGTCTGTCCCTGTCCATCTTTCCATCTGTCACACATGGATGTGTTTTTTTCATTGACCTCCTCTCCTCCCACTCTTCCTAGGTCAATTCTTTGCTCTCTGCAAAAGCTCACGTCTCTTGCTCTAGAAGGGAAAGCACTGCTGATCCACAGGTCACAGTCGTCTGACACATGAGCTTCATCTGCTACGTTTTACTTAACACTGGGTCATGATTTTTAAAATGGGAGGTCTTAGTACTCTGGCTTCTATTGAAAACCTAAAAAATCTGGAAATATTTCTACCTGACAACCATCCTTCTGCATAGAACACAGTCTGCAGCTCAGCTCAGAGGTTCCTCTTGGAGATTTCCCACCACTCAGACCATTCTCTGGGGCCCCATAGAGCCTCTCCCAGGACTACTATTGTCGTTTTCTAGGAGTTCAATCTTTTTTGCTGTTAGCCTGACGAAAGAGACTGATGTATATATTAGTAACATATTAGGTCTGGCTAGTGAATTTATTATTAAAGTGAAATGAGAGTACTTTTAATGACTCATTTTTTGTTTTACTCAGCAATAGAACATACTGCATCCTAGTTAATGTTAATGTGTATTAAGAAGTATAAGTAACATGGTGCTACTGCTAAGTCGCTTCAGTCGTGTCCGACTCTGTGCAGGCTCCTCTGTCCATGGGATTCTCCAAGCGAGAACACTGGAGTGGCTTGCCATTTCCTTTTCCAATAAGTAACATGAGGCACCTCAAAATTCTATAATTGAAGAGAAGTATTGTCTTGTTTTGTAAAAAGAGACTTATGTTTAGAGGAGCTTTAGGGTCATAACAAAACTGAGTAGGAAGAACAAAGATTCCATGCTCACACACATGCAAAGCCCCCCGCAGTGTGACACCCTCCCACTAAAGTGCGGCAGGAGGTACAACCCCCAGTCCGACACTGACATGTCCTCAGCACCCAAAGCCTGTGCTCCTGGTGGGGTCCACTCTTGATGTTGCACGTTCTGCTGGGTTTGGTTAAGTGTTTAATGGCATGCGTTCACCCTCACAGTCTCATACAGAAGTGTTTCCCTGCCCTAAAATCTCCTGTGGTCTGCCTCTCCATCCCTTCCTCCTTCTTAACCTGTGGCAAGCTCCGATCCTTCTACTGTCTCCATAGTTTTGCCTTTTCCAGGATGTCACAAAGCTGAAATCAGACAGAATGGAGCCTTTGCAGATTGACTTCTTTCATCCAGCAAGACGCATTCAAGATCCCTCCATGTCTTTTCATGACTTCACAGCCGATTTCTTTTTAACGTTGAATAATGTTCCATTGTTTTGATGTTTATTTATCCACTCATGCCCTAAGGACATCTTGCTTGCTAAGTATTGACACTTATGAATGGAGTTTCTATAAATATCCGCGTGCAGGTTTTTGTGTGGAAGTAAGTTATCAGCTCCTTTGGATAAACACCCAGGAGCACAACTGTAGATTGCTTCACCTTATTATTATTATTTTGGTGCTCTTGTTGAGTGCTGGAATGTTAGGGGCAACACAGTGGGGAAGGGGGGCCAGGTGGAGTTTCTTCATCGACACAAACCATAAAAAGACAAAAAGGCTTGTCAGAAGCTCTCTCCCCTGATACTCAGTCCCTGTTTAATTCAGAACTGGGACACAAGGTATTTTTCCAGAGAAGTGCAAAAACAAAAGTGGAAGAAACGGTGAACACTCAGAACACCTTGTTACCCAGGTTTATGCTGCCCGTGACATTAATCATTAGGTTTTCAGAATTTTTTTCTTACTTGAATGATCTCCTGTCTAAAGACTCAAGGAACACTTCCTTGGGACCAGTAGGAATCACCCGAATAAATCATACTGTCTACCTGGCCCATTATGTTTAATAAAATATGTAGGAACTCTAAACAATAGCTTCTGGCTCGGCGTCAAAATTTCACTACCTAGTGTGCACATGGGGAAACTCTTTCTACCGCTTGCGGATTTCACAGCGGGAGTTTTACTTTCAGTGATGATATACAACATCTTGTAAGCTTTGATATCCTTCTGCAGTCTCAGATTTCATACTGGTTTTATTTCAGAAAGATGAGGCAGAATTTGTCCTTGCTCAGAACACATTCAACTCTGGGAAAAGTCTATGTGGACGGCATGTAAGAAGTCTACTCTGCCGTGTGTGCTTTCAGAAAACAACCTCTAAAATCACACGGCGCTGCAGAAAAGGGCATCGTCTCAGTAAAGGGATGAGGTGTGACAGATGAGAACCTTCCCCACCAATGCCATTGAACGGGGTTTAGATTTGCTGCCTGCCCATACCGACAGCTGTGTAAATTGCCATCTTTATGTAGTTCACAGGATTTCAAATGACAGCATTTATATTGTGTTTGTTGATGTGAGAGCAGAAGGGCACTATCAGAAAGAAGGTGATACATAGAAAAACTCAATGATCAAGTCAATGGAAAGAGAGTTTCCTGGCTTAATTTTTCCGTTAAAGTTGTCTAGGTCCTGCTTTAATGATAAAGAAGTTCACATCCCAACAGTTTCTGATCCTGACTTAGAGTAAAACCCCTCCACGAGGCACTGACACATTAAAGAGATCCCTGGAAGATTAGTATCGGGAGGGACATTCAACAGATTTGATTTAAACCCCTTGTTTTACTGATGAGGAAGTTACAACCTGCAATGCTCACCTCACTAACCAGTGAAGGCCCACTGGGCCTTGAGAAGCCTGCTTATGAGACCAGGAGACTGGGGAAGAACCTGAGACTCTCAGACCCTCAGAACTCATATTGGCAGGGACCTAACTCGAGATACTTTTTAAATTCCGTTTTTTTGAATTTGCATCTGTACACAGTATGCTGACACCCAAGAATCTGTGGCAAGTAGGAAACCGGGAGGGGTTCTCTTCCTTGGAACAAAACCTTATTGTTTAGACTCTTAGAGGATTCTTAACATTTCATCTGCTGAACTAGTAACTGCATCTTTATAGGCTAAGATAAAATAACAACATGTATATGTTTCTGAGCACCCACAGTTTATTTATAGCCTGAAACTAAATGGCCAGTGGAGGAGGATAAGAACAGATGCCAACAGGAACCTAAGAGAAGATAGTCTTTCAAACAAATGTTCTAGCATTTGTTTGGGTTAAGGAAGCCCAACAAAGAAACACTTCCCCAGCACGCCCCTACGGCTTTAGTGAGCTAGTTTTGTCTAAACGTTTTTGCATACATGTAAAAACAGAAAACATTTTTTAAAATCAGAAACCACAACAATGTTGTATATTTCTATGTTCTGTTGCACTAATTTTCACTGACAGAGGTCAAGAAATATCCACATTCCAAGATGACACTCTATGAACACTGTCTGGGCCCTCCAAGAGGAATTTTTTTTTTTTTTCTGCTGAAGAAAAAATAAGTAGAAGTCTCTTGTATGTAAGAATATCATTTCTAAGCTAAACTTTTTTTTTTTTTTCTTACTACTTTTCTGACATCTTTTCTGTGCATATGAACCAAAGCTTTGTATTTTGGAATCAAACCAAATGTTTAATTAAAAAGTGAAATGAATATTCCTTTATATCTCACTTCTTTCATCTCAACTCCAAAGAGGCGAGAGTGGGAGGTGACAAGATGATAAATTAAAAAGCCAGAAGCCTGGCCATCTCCGGGGAGCCACAGCCTCCACATTTACCCCCAGGCGGCAACGCTGTATATCCCACCGGTGAGGTGGTGCCCCAGAGGGGCCCGAGGTGGGCTTCAGCAGGCAGGGTGATCGACTCTTTACATAACAGCCAGTTATTTTCCTCATTTAACACACATCACAAAAATTCTGAGACTTGGCACCTACCTCTAACATTACGAACTAACAACTGACACTCAGGGTGTTATTCCATTGGTAGGAGGAGGTGTGCTCTGCCCTAATATGCTTCCTTTTTTCCTAGGCCTTTTGTTCCAAAAAAGATGTTCCTGGGCACCAGATTCAACATCTGCAAAGGGTACACAGAATTCTGTGCTTAAGCAAAGCACTGATCCATTCTGCATCGAGCAAATCTCACTGGAGATTTTCATGTGCTGCTGTCTGTTGCAAGGGGGTACATATCGTAGGTGGGAAATTTTACACATTTTACAGTGGTATGTGGTATTATATGCACGAAACTATGTATATTGATAACGAAAAATTACCATAGTTTTTCAATTAGATTTTGCTTTTCTCCAAACTCATATTTCTCAAGGTTAAATCATTCTAAGAAGTCATTTTCTTCTAAAGGTGCTTTACAGACTGTATCAAATTTAGCCTTTAAATGTAAGAACTCTTTGACTAATGGTGGCATAATCTAATCATGGGTATTAGAAGGAAATAAACTATACTGACATTGTCTTTAATATTACCCTATTTTTCTTAAAAAGAATCAGTTGGCACATGAGGACACATCTTTTAATATTTAATGTGGAACTTAAAAGTCAATATAGTATAAAGTCTGAATACACTGCCTTGTTTGTAATCGACCACAAAAAAGACCAAACTTCTGTTAAAAGGGACCACAACACAAAACCTTGACCAGACCTGTGGAGCCGGCCCCGAGGTCTCCAATTTATCATTAACATTTTTTTCTTTTTGGCCGCACCGCTCGGCCTGTGGGGTCTCAGTTCTCCGAGCAGAGACTGAACCCTCGCCACCTGCATGGGAAACGTGGAGTCCTAACCACTGGACCACCAGGGAGTCCTCACTGACATTTTCTAAAGTAGAAACAATTATGTTCCTTAAAAAAATTAGATTAAATTAAATTATTTTTGAGAAAATTACACTCTTCTTTTTGTACAGAAAAAATTAAAGATAAATTTTAAATGTCCTTTTATTAAAACTATAAAATGAAGTAATTAAAATTGGGTGAAATCATGCTATAATTTGCATAAACATTTATATGTCATGTTACTTGTGAACTAAATTGCTGAAGACAACATTAGACTTACTACAAAGTCGAAGAAAGTGAGATTTTAGAAACATTTATTTCTAAAATGCTTTAAGAAACATTTATTTCTGTACTGAACTTCCCATAAAATCATTCTAAACAACCTCCTTTATGAAGCAGGAAGAATAAGAAATGTATCCTTTTCTTGCATGCGTATTTTGTCTCTAACTAGGTCAGAGACATTTTTAAGAAATTGTGTCTGCATTTTTTTCTTTTAATTTACCCGTAACAGTGCCTACATCACTAAGTATGGTCTACAAGTTTTCAAAACATGTTCTTTGAAACTTTATTTTAAGATCCAGTGAAATTCTCAGTTGAACTCAGTGAAGAAGCACCTGACACAGATGTACACTTTCACTTCTGAAAGACTGAGGTTTGAAATATGCCTCCAGTTCTTTTAAAGAGCTCTTAATACTCTATGATCTCTCATTTCTGTGTAGCAAGATTTAATAAAAATTTTCACAAACCACCTATAAAGGAACAGCAGTGCATTCAGTCCTATTTCATTCTTTAGTGTTCCTGTAAATTCAAGGTACTGAAATTCACGATAAAAATTACATTATCTTCTTCTCATTTGTGGCATAATTTTTTATGATTAATAAAAAAAAATTACCATTTAAGAAGTTTACATTATCAATACTGCATTTAGCAAGAGAAACAGCTATATGGGAAGCAAATAAGATCATTGAAAAGTCAAATACTTTAAACCATCAGTAAAATTTTTATATGATTCAGCGATCAATATTCTGGAACTATTAACCTCAGTATCTGTCAGGCCAAGAAAAGTCATGTCCCTGTTCCTTATCTCTGTCTTGTACTAAGTAAATGCTCTTGATTAATGCAATCAAGAAACAAATTGCTGATGTTTTACAATTCAAAGAAGAAAAGTGCTAAACACTTTGGTAAGCTGCAGTGATTCTTGTTTCAATTTAATCCAACTCTAGCTTATTAAAATTTACTTGCAATTACCTGAGGGGGACAAAGTCTGAATCCATTCAACAAATATTTACTGGTTCCGAGAAGAACTGCCTTGTCTCTGCCCTCATAAACCCTAATATCTGGAGGAGAAAGAGCAGCACTTAACTCCAGAACACGGCAGAGTGAAGGAAGGGCAGAGGCGCGCTGTACTAAGTATCCAGAACCATGACCCGCCGCAGGCACACTGGGCAGAGTGGCTAACCCACTTAGGTTCTGCGCCTAAGTGTCCACACTTTAACACTAGCTACTGTTAACAAAAATAAGATAATAAAACAAAATAACGTGTGAACAGATGTTTATTTTCAGCAGCAGAGATGATCAGATATATTTTTATAGTTTCAGACACAGAACACTTAGTACTCCTAGATAAAATAAACGTATTGAAAAGACCTTTTAAGACAGGATCACAAGAATAACTATGAATGATTATAAGCCAATGAAATTGACAACAGGCTGTTTTGATTATCAGAGTAATTATTAAAACGTAAACAATTATATTAAAACAAGCTAGAATCACTGAGTCTTAGCTGGAACAATTTAATAGTCCTTAACTCAATTTATTTTGGGCTTCCCAGGTATCACCAGTGATAAAAAAAACCTGCCTATCAAGGCAAGAGACCTAAGAGACATTTGTTTGATCCCTGTGACCTGGGAAGATCCCCTGGAGGAGGAAATGGCAGCCCACTCCAGTATGCTTGCCTGGAGAGTCCCGTGGACAGAGGAGCCCAGGGGGCTACAGTCCACGGCGTCGCTAAAAATACATGTAGTTATTCCCAAGCTATTTATTTCTTATTTCTCTATTGATTTGACAGGTAGCATAGAAAAGTTGAAAGCTTTCAGTGGTCTAAATCAACCATTTTCACTGATTCAAGTACGAAAGGAAAATGAAGCTCTGTCTTCTCTCTTAGGCAGACAGTAAGTCTCACATTGTGCATTGCAGACGGCAGAGCAAAAGGCTATTGTGGCTGGAGCTGGTCATAAACCTTTGGCAATGGTCACATGCTGCACACATTAGGGATGTCAGGGTATTTTCTTGCATTGCCCAGTTGTGATCCCTTCCCAATAAAAACAGAGCTTGATTTGACTAAACATTTCATTTCTAGGAAGCTATCCTTCAGAAGCATTCACATACATGGATATATGTCTGTTTTTGTGCCCCTCACCCAGTTCACGTGTTGAAGTCCTACCTCTGATCTGATGGAATCTGGAGATGGAACCTTTGGGCGGTCACTAGGGTTGGATGAGGTCCTGCAGGTGGGGCCCTCATGTGAGACCAGTCCTTTTCCAAGAAGTGGAATGTGCTCATCTTCCCTTTTTCTCTCTTTCTTCCTCTTTCTTGGTTTCTTTCTCTCTCTCTCCACCCCCGCCCCCATGCCATGTAAAGACAGTGCAAGAAGGTGGCTGTCTGCAAGCAAGGAAGAGGGCCCTCACCAGGAGCTGAATCTGCTGGCTGCTGGCACCTTGATCTCCTAGCCTCTGGACCTGGAGAAATAAATATCTGTTGGTTAAGATGTCCAGTCTATCGTATTTTGGTATGGCAGCCCGAGCGCACAAACGTGTCTCTCTCAGCATTAATTACAAAGCTGACGAAGGTGGAAGAACCTAAATGCCCCTGGATGGTCAATGGCTAAACGGACTATTTTATACACACACGATGGAACCTGATGCAGACACAAGCACTACTGAGATGATTCTGTAGGGATCACAGAGGGATGCCAAAGAAATATCTTCAGTGGAAAAATTTAATATGATTATAAAGCTTATATAAACACAACCATATTTGCCCACACAAAAGGGTAACATCAAATTATTAATAATAGTTATCCAGGATAATTTGAGGGGCAACTTTCACTTTATATATTTTTTTTCCAGTTTGTATCAATCAAGGTATTACAGCGTGTACAGTGCTTTCACAATATACGACCTAGAAGGAAAACTAGTTCACAGAGCTGGAAAACTGTTCTTCAGAAACTATATAATGAAAGGTGGACAATGGCATTTTGACACTAAGCCACTCTTTATCTGAACCCTACTGATAAAGCTATCCACCCTACTTGGAGATGCTGAGAGACAAACCCACGGCTCGCTAGACATAGTATTTGAAGTTGCTACCATCCAGAAAAAATGGAACAGAATGTTCTTACAAGAGAACCGGGAGGGGCACGCGATTCCGAGAGAGGAGACCAAAAAAGCTGAAGCATGAGAGGCACACAAAACGAAGGGCTGCAAATCTTTGAAGATTCCATTCAAATCTGGCTCTTGTTCACTGATACACGTGGAAAACACTGTGTGCCTTGGTTCCTTACACAGCGTTCTCTTTGCAAACATAAGATGCTAATTACCAAAGGGGATCAGATGCCTGGTGTTCTTGACAAAGAGTTTATTGTAGATTTGTAGGGTTGTATGATGGCTTGGATGATAAAGAATCTGCCTGCAACGCAGGAGGCCCGGGTTAGATCCCTGGATTGGGAAGATTCCCTGGAGAAGGGCATGGCAACCCACTACAATATTCCCACCTGGAGAATCCCATGGACAGAGGAGCCTGGAGGGCTACAGTCCATGGGGTCTCTAAGAGTCAGAGACGACTGAGCGACTATCACTTCACTTCACAAACATCTGCTCCTCAAATCAGCATTTTAAAGATGCCCTTGAGGAGCCAAGTAATAAACTTATGAAAACAAGTATAATTACAACAATTTTATTTTAGAAACTGCTAGAGAAATTATCAGAGAAGCTATTGTCTCAGCTCAATGAAATGGCATGATTAAATCAAAAAGAAGAGTTTGAGGGAGAAATTACGGCCTCACAGAGGCTTTTTGTTGAGAGTTGTTCAACCAACACTATGTAGGAACTCATAGACGAAGCAACACGTACCCAAAGCCTTCACCCTGTGCAAACATATATATCTCTCTGGATTCTTTTTAATAAAGGAGCAGAAATGTTAGGTAAAATGAAAAGGAAATCAGTACAATACTCTATAAATCTCTGGCACTTGATGCCTCTGGCAATGACAGAGAAGATTTCAGGTCTGTAGAACCATACTCTTTTGGGAGATCAATTAGTACACTAACTTTATGAAAGAAACAAATATTTCAAAAATAAAAGCTTTTAAGTTTAATACAATTATGTTTGGGAGTGTCATCTTCAAGTTACAAAGAAAGTACTGTCCTCACAGGCAGCAGGCACCCTCACGGTGGATTTGACATTGTATGGACACAGGAAGACTTGTCGTGAGCTCTGAATTTTGAACCATGTATCACTCACCAAAGAAGGTGTTTGCAAAATACGGTATTCTGAACTGGCGGGCAATGTGGTATAAAAAGCAACAATCTACAGGTTTAGAATCTTTAATTTCCCCCATTGACTATCTGACCATACCCTTAACCGTTTGAGTGTATCTTTTCTCATGCATGAAAGAAAAGAGAAAAATGAGTTAGATTAAATTAAAATTTGACTACAAAAGTATATAATCCTGCCTTGAAAAAGACAGGGATAATATTGTTGTTGTTGTTGTTCAGTCACTAAGTTGTGACAGACTCTTTGCAACTCTGTGCACTGGAGCACACCAGGCTTCCCTGTCCTTCACTATCTCCTGGAGTTTGCTCAAACTCATGTGCATTGAGTGATAATATTAAATTAGTCAAATTATTTTGAATACGTTATAAGCAAATTGATCATTTTAAGAGCAGGACCTCTGAAATATTTCTTTCATATTTGGATAGTATGCTGCTGCTGCTGCTGCTGCTGCTAAGTCGCTTCAGTCGTGTCCAACTCCGTGCGACCCCTTAGACAGCAGCCCACCAGGCTCCCCCGTCCCTGGGATTCTCCAGGCAAGAACACTGGAGTGGGCTGCCGTTTCCTTCTCCAATGCACAAAAGTGAAAAGTGAAAGTGAAGTCGCTCAGTCGTGTCCGACTCTTCGAGACCCCATGGACTGCAGCCTACCAGGCTCCTCCGTCCCTGGGATTTTCCAGGCAAGAGGACTGGAGTGGGGTGCCATTGGATAGTATCAAACCATCCAAAACATTTAATCTAAACATTAATAGGCAGTGGATGAAGTATAGACAATCTCTGGCCATTTTATTGATTTTGTTTATAAGTACACCTCAGTTCAAGCAGTCAGAGTTGGGGTTTTTGGCATTCAATCTCATTGGGCTATGACCATAGATTTATGTTGGAATCCCTAAATAAACTTACCTGGTGGAAGTTCTCTGGCACCAGAGACAACCACAGAGACCCTTGGCTGGGTCAATTAACACAAATGTTTCCATAATGAGCCAAGAGGCATTTAGGAACTCGGGGTCAATTAATTCGTAAGCCAACCAAAAATTTAAGAAAGTAGCTGGAGTGTTTAGAGGGACAGTTAGTCCTTTAAAAATGTAAGTTATATTAATACAACCTTAAAAAGCATCTTCATGTGACTTCTGAAGCTCTTACTAATGGCATTTATGGTCAGGGAAACTGAGTTGAGAAACAAATCCTGTGAAATGAATGAAAATCATCTTTGCCTCCTATTTCAATTTCTAGAAAAAAAAAAAAAAGAACTGTACAGTTGAATGTTCAAATAACTACTGAGAGCTGAGACCACATGGCCTTCTACAGTCTAATTAGCAGGACCAAAGTTTAGACCTTCTGTATCACCATGCCGTTATCATTTGTTCCAGCAAGTTCTTGCTCAAAGAAGATAAGGCTGTAAACCAGTAAAAAACTTCACTGCTTGCTTCAGGAACTTTCCCCAAAGCAACAGACTGCTCAAACAGCCCCCACCTCTGATGAAACAACTGTTTATTTATAAATATTTGCTTTAAAACACTGACCTTTCTGGGTCCTGTTGTTGTTCAGTTGCTAAATCATGTCCAACTCTTTGTGACTCCATGTACTGCAGAGCACCACGTTTCCCTGCCCTTCCCTATCTCCGGGAGCTTGCTCAAACTCGTGTCCATGGAGTCGGTGATGCCATCCAACCATCTCATCCTCTGTCGTTCCCTTCTCCTCCCACCTTCAATCTTTCCCAGCATCAGGGTCTTTTCAAATGAGTCGGCTCTTCACATCAGGTGGTCAAAGTATTGGAGCTTCAGCATCAGTCTTCCCAAAGAATATTCAGGGTTGATCTCCTTTAGGATTGACTGGTTTGATCTCATTGCTGTCCAAGGGACTCTCAAGAGTCTTCAGTCTTGGATAGAGTCACCCTGGCTTGTTTAACATTATCAGATGATATTTTTGCTTTGGCAAGGTCTTTCAGATATTTGATGTTCAGTATTCATTTTCTTACATAAGAAATGTATGTTTTTTAATGTACAACTCATTCTTTGTTGAAATGAATGTTAAGGTTACTAAATGGGATTTTCATTTCTATTTGGACCTTATTTTTATTTCCTAGGAAAATTCAACAGTATCTAATTGATTACTCATTCTAATTAATGAATATTTGGAAAGACTCAAAACACAAATGCTGGCAGATTATTTGCAAATGCACTATAGGTTATCAAGCAAGGTGAGAGACCTGTGAAACTACAGGTAATCATATTTTCTGTTAGGTACTAACTATTACCTAATTAACAGCAGGCATTGTTCTTTGTGTTAATTTACTTACAATTCACAAAACATTATGAAATTATTTAGATTATTATTTCTATCACAGATTAAAGAAAAGAGAGAACAGAATGGTTATGGAACTTGTCCAAGCAACAGAGAAAAGTCAAACAAAGAAAGTCCGGATTTTCAATCTGTGTTAAACCACTATGCATTACTTAATCTCTCCCTTTCGGTTCAGTGTTTACAGTTATTTTTACTTTTTTATCACTTTTTTTTTTTTTTTTGCTTTGGAAAAACTAAAGAAACTCAGCCTTTTTTTTTTTTTTTTAGTTTTCATTGAAACCTTAGATTTGGATCAGTTCATCACTAAATACTCACTGTTACATAGATTTTACAGTTGCATTAAGTTCCCTTCTTGCCAAGGCTCTCTAGTCAGCATCTCAGATATCTGTTTATATGAACTGACAATGCAAAATTCTCAGGATACCTGATATATAATCACTGGTCCGCCTTTTGGGAATTTCAAAATTCCTGGCACCACAACAGTCAGCCTCTTATGAACTTTTGCTTCATATTGTCTCTGTTGTGTACTAGTTTTAAATTCACATTAAAGAAATACCAACATTATAAGCATTTCCTATAATGTGAAATGTTTTTGTTATTTTAACATATCTGTCAAAGAGGACCCATTCTACCTAATTACGCTCTCCTCCACCCTAGTCTTCTTTATAAATGATTTGTCACTGGCATATAATCCATGTGTATCCACTTTCATAACTGTGACATTTTCTTCTTTGATGATTAGAATTGTTAAATAGTTAATTTAACAACTAAAGTGCTAGATGGGGTTTTAAATGAGATTTCTTCCATAAAGAAAAAAAAAACTTGTAGAGAAGAGAAGCAAATGCTTTTCTAATTATGTATATTACTAATTAACATCCTGAACTTCACGAAGGATGTCATCATATATATTATATTTTATAATAATTATGCTATATTCCTACTCTTTAAGCCTATTGCAAAGTAATATTTTAGATGTGAAATCTGCAGTCATGTATTTGAAACTTGCTGGTACCTTCTTCTTTAAAGTCAAAGTGATTATTTTTAAGAAATCAGGAGGAAATTAATATTGTGGAAACAAAGATTCATTTTTTAAAGTCCTGCACAGTTATTTCCATTCAATTTTTCTCTCTCTCTTCCCATTTCTTTTTCTAAGTTTTACCTTCATGAAAAGTGTTTGCAATACCACGTATAAGGAAGTATGGAAGATGTGCCATTTAAAGATTTTCTGGCATTATGTAGTGCAAGGGAAAATAAATATATATATATATATATGTATATATATATATATATATATATATATTTGAGTTGAGCTCAAACTCAATATTTGAAATATATATATTATTGAAAAGAGTCATATATATATGAAAAGAGTCACTTTTCATAAAGAACTAAGCATGCTAATCAGTGGAGGGGAATTACAGAGACAACAGGTCAAGGCCAATCAGGCTCCTGACAGCTACCATCTTTCAGCAGTCAGCATTCCTGCTGGTATTGTCCCGCGTTACCCTGGAGGGCAGTGAGGCTCAGTGAGGAGGAGATGGGCCTGCGGCTGGCGCTGGCGAGAGGCAGAGCTGGACTGAAACCAAGCCTGCTGACTTCAGAGACCCTCTTTAATAACAACACTAATCTTTCCTCTCTGGAGGTTAAGCTTACTCATTAGCTAAATCACTCATTAGCTAAATCACTCATTTGCTAAGTCATTCATTTGCTAAATCATCCTCGCATATCTGCCTTGCAGTATTTTGACTCAAATTTGTTCTTCAGTAAAATTTCAAATTGCTACAAGTCATGAGACTTTGGGGTCTCTACACAGAACAGCTAAATCTGTTCATGTGAAAGGACTACTCTACATTTGCGTGTGTGTGTGTTTAGCTGCTCAGTCATGTCCGACACTGCGACACTTTGGACTGTAGCCCGCCAGGCTCCTCTGTCCCTGGGATTTTTCAGACAAGAATACTCGAGTGGGTTGCCATTTCTTCATCCAGGGGATCTTCCTGACCCAGGGATGGAACCCATATCTCCTGTGTCTCCTGCATTGCAGACAGATTCTTTAACCACTGAGCCATTGGGTAATGGTCTAAAATAAATTATTTTAGGACAGAACAGAGATTATATGAAATACGGTAAACTTTACAGCTCTAAGTATTCACTAACAATAGGATTGCCAACAAGTCTCCAATTTTAAACAAGGTATACTGATGAAGGCATTCTAATATCCTTTGATTTAATATATCTACTAACTCTACTGTATTCTTTAAAAATATTTGAAAGAAAAACAAATGAGAGGGCAAAGGTTTTGATCATTTGACACTGAAGTAGCCCCTTGATCTTACTAAAGATGAAGATCTGAATCCTGGTGTTTCTGAACCCAACGAGGTTCTGTGGTAGCATGTGGTTCTTTGAAAATGAAGATCTTGTCTTTTATTAAATACAATTAAACTGATATGACAAACATACACAAATTGGATTGCTTTCTAAAAGTTTAATTAGGGTAATTAGAAAGCAATTACATTATGTCATTGCTATCAAGAGAAAGTCACTAAAAAAGTGCTCATTTTGTACACAGTCGAATATATTTCCTACCACGAAACTTCTACGACTGAAACTTGCCCATGCCTCAAATTCGCCATAAACGAAACACTATCTTGAAATAATTTGCTCAAAATAAACATCTGTCACAAAGACCTATCTGAAATGATTTAAGAGTCTAAAAGTCTTTTCTGCTGTGCTTTCAAACTCTAGAGCAAAAAAGGAAACCCGGTGACATTTTCTTTTCTATTAAAAATAGGCTATTATCATATAAAAGCAATCACACAGACCGAATCATGAGTTATGCTGCTTCACTGCAAAACACATAAACAGATACACTGAATTCGACTTTTTAGGGGATTCTGTAATCCAGTTAAAATGATCTGTTGAGCACCTTTTAGGTGAAAGTTACTGGAGGATACAGGATGCAAACGACACGCTGCCCTCGCCAAAGCGTCCCTTGCGCAGCAGTTACGAGTGAACACCTGAGGGGAAGAAGCTGGGAGGCGCTCTGGGGGCTGAGGGGAAGGACAGGTGTAAGGAGGGGTACAAGCAACTCTTCCTGGCAAGGGAGATGCCTGACGCGGGCCCTGCAGGACCAGGAGTGTGAGAGGCATCCTCGGTTCCATGACCGTGTGGTTTTTACACCGTCATACTTGATCAAGTCATAGAAACAGCAGGAGCTCTGGCGGAAGTACAGGCTGCAGGCTTAGGCCATGTGGAAAGCGTTCCCTCATCCTTATTTCTGCCTTCTGCATGAACCTGATGATCTCAGCACGGTGGTTAATTTGACGTGTCTGCTTGCTCAGCTGCCAGGGTCCAGGTATTTGGCCAAACAGTCCAGAGGTTACTGTGAAGGTGTTTGTTACATGACATTAACCTCCGACTCCGTAGACTTTGGCCAAAGCAGATAATGTTCTATAACATGGGTGGGTCACATCAAATTAGTTGAAGATCTTAACAGAGAAAAGACTGAGGTTCCCCAAAGAAGAGTGATTTCTGCCAGGAGACTGCCTGTGGATTCAAGATTGCAACATCAACACTTCCCTGGTCTCTTGCCCGCCAGCCTGTCCAGCAGATTTTGGACTTGCCAACCTTCATAACTGCGAGCCAGTTCTTTAAAATACATCTCTGTCTCCTTCTCACACACACACACACACACACACACACACACACACGCCCCTGATGGATCTCTTTGTTCTGTCCTTAGTCACTCAGTTGTGTCTGGCTCTTTGTGACCCCGTGGACTGTAGCCTGCCCGGCTCCTCTGACCATGGCGATTCTCCAGGCAAGAATACTACAGTGGGTTGTCATGCCCTCCTCCAGGAGATTTTCCCAACCCAGGGATCAAATCCAGGTCTCCCGCATTGCAGGCAGATTCTTGACTGTGTGAGCCACCAGAGAAACCCTCTTTCTCTAGAGAATCCCAAATAATACATTCAGGGACCCCAATGAGAATGTAGCTTTTCAACCAAGGAAGCCAGTAATATCCTTCAATGTTTACAGTGTAGCAGACAATTATAGGAGCAAGAACATCCATGTAAGTAAAACAGGATGGAAAAAGAAAGAAAGAAACCACGCCATTTTAAGTCAAGTAGGCAGCCAACTTCCATAGAACAGATGAGAAATAAATAAGCCCTTAAAGCAGAATCATTAATAAAAAGTATATATGAAATGAATTTTCAGCCAGAGCTTAGGAAATGGCCTAGAATAACTGCCCTAGGAAAACAGATGCATTTTGGTCCAGATCAACATGGAAAATGGAGAGTGATCCTATTTGGAAGAAAAATCTGAGGGTATTGAGAGAGGGAAGAAGAAAAGGAATATAAGCAAAACCAGCCCCAGGGCTGTTTCCTAGCCACGGGGGCCCAGTCCATCACGATCAGTAATTTAAGCTGTGAACCACAATCTCCGTCTCCTTCGCAATGAGCCTTTTGTCATCTGCCTGGTCTCAGCTCCATGTCACTCTTTCAGAGAGGGCTTCCTCTGTTCCATGCTGGGGGTAACCCTTACCAAACGGTTCTAGAGAGTCGGGCTTTTCCTCTAGTTGTTGGATTATCAGATTAGTGCCTGCTGCCTGCCAAAGAGTGCACGGGCTCCCATGCACAAACAAGCAGCACTGACTGTGTCTGTTTCCATTCACCTGACACCAATGTTTGCATGTTACAAGATTACTCAGTATCTATCAGTTAATGAATGGATGAGTGAACGCTGTATAATCAGCCTGATGAGCACTGTGGGCTAACTTAGGCAAAATGCATATACATCTCTAATTTCTTTGATTCTAAGACAACTTCATCCATTGCATTGTAAAATTTCTGAAGTCTAGTTGTGTAATAAAATCCATAACTTATCATATTTTGTCTGTGACTTTTTCTTAGTCCTATGATTGATGTTATATTTGGTGTGATGAAATGCAATGTATGCTTGGTACTAATCAGATTTCCACCTGTAACATAGAAAAACTGAAAACTGAAAAGAAAGTGAAAGTCGCTCAGTCGTGTCCTACTCTTTGAGAATCCATGGACTATATAGTCCATGAAATTCTGCAGGCCAGAATACTGGAGTGGGTAGCCTTTCCCTCCTCCAGGGGATTTTCTCAACCCAGGGATCGCACCCAGGTCTCCCACATTGCAGGCAGATTCTTGACCAGCTGAGCCACAAGGGAAGCTAAAGAACACTGGAATGAGAAGAAACTGGACCTTCAACTTGGAAGCTAATTTTTAAACTTTTGCACTTGTAACACTATAATATTGTAGCATTAAAAAGGACTGCAATTTTATAGACATAAATATGTTACAAAAGATAATAACTAAAAATCCTTAGAGTTAAAAAAGTTTTTAAAAAATATATATAATATTGTAAGTTTTAAAAAATTATAAGAAATGGATACTACTTGTATCACTATTATTATTATTATTACTATTCCCACTTTTCACAATTTTGGAGGTTAAATGCTTTACCCAAAGCCCACAACAAGTAAAGGGAAAAGCTGACATTAAATGCAAATTTTCTGACTCTAAAATTTCAATCTCTTTCCCTCAAATCTCTATAGCACAATGTAGAAGGCCAAAAAGGAATGAAAAATTCATCATTCATTACAGCTCTTTGACAGCAGAAAGGTAACTGAAATAAAGGAATATGTGTCCAATATCTCCACATATTACAGTACTTCTAGAAAAAAATGAACTATTTTTTTTCCTACATATTCTATATTCAATACCAAATTGAACTAGCTTTGTGTCCATTTGTGACTCTCTTCCTTTATAAACACTTTCTGGAAAATGACTTAAGGGAATGGTCAGATTTTTAATCACAAGCACACATTAGATATCTGAAAGGTCAATTTTTCTGCAGGATTTTGAAACTCCTGTAAGACCTTGGCGAGGAGAACAGGCGTGCAGGTGAGGAGCCTCTGCCCTGCATGACAGGGACTTTCTTCTTCCTCTTTTTTTCTTCTCCCTCACTAGGTTAAGTGAAGAACAAGAAAGCCTCTAACAGGGTTCCTTAATCTCACCTTGGATTTCCCTATGCCATTTGATAAATACTGGTTGAATGAATGCTCCTGTGAATAAATGTTTCCAGATCACTGGTAGGTCTTATAACATGAAATATAAGAATGAAATATTTATATTAGAATATAAATATAAAATGAAATATGTATGAAATACAGCACACTTAAGCAGAGGCAGGAAAAGATGCGTGTGTTCGTGCATGCTCAGTCACCTCTGACTCTTTGCGACCCCATGGACTGTAGACCGCCACGTTCCTCTGTCCATGGGATTCTCTAGGCAAGAATACTGGAGTGGGTTGTCATTTCCTCCTCTAGGGAATCTTCCCAGCCCAGGGATCAAACCCACATCTCCTGCATCTCCTGCATTGCAGGTGGATTCTTTATCACCGAGCCACCAGGGAAGCCCCAAGGGAAAGATGAGGATGGAAGAAATGCCTAAGGCACTTTGACGTTTGTACTGAGTTCTAAACGGTAGATGAAGGATGCGATGAAGCCCTGAGAATAGTCCTCTTCTCTTCTGAGCAGCAGAAGGCACTAGTTGTTTTTCGAGTCATAACTCCACAGGCCATATAACAGAGAAAGTCTGCAGGAAAACTGGAGTTCACAGCCATAATCATCCATTTCTGGTTTGAAAGCCTTTCAGAGGGATCACGGTTGCAGAGTATTTGTCTTTAGGGTATTTCTACTGATCAAAGTACTTGGCCAGTGGTACATGATGGAGTATCAAATCCTGCCTCTGTTTATACCCTCATGGGACTTGCTAGCCTTGTAAACACTAGTTAGCTCACACAGTGCTTGGAAAAGTCTATTTTTCAGCAAATCTCCTAAATGTGCAGCTCTGGTGGAAGTGCTAAGAAGGAGGGTTCCATGGGTAATTGCTACTTTCCCACTAGAGCAGCCGCCGCCACTGACATTGTGTGCGTCTGCTCCTCCTGGAGATGGAGGCGGTGCGTCTCCCTGTCGCCTCTCTGTGACTGCCAATTAACAAAAATTAATGAGACACTTGACCGGCACTTCTGCTGGAGCTGCAGGAAGCTCTGGGCTGGGATTCCCTCAGTTCCTTTCCCGTTTCCCAGCACCAAAAACCCCAGGTGTCTGCGGTGACGTCAGCCCCTCTGTAAGCCACGAGCGCAAAGCAGCTCATTGTAGGACAAACCTGTGAACCGGCCTCATCACATTTGAAACAAAGACTCTAGCTTTCTCCACCTTAGCTGTAAAGGCACTGTCCACATCTCATTTGCTGTCAGATGCTCAGCGTTGATGCTGTAAATACTTGAAGGATGAAACTGCTTGGGTGCAGGCAATGGTTGGGCCTCAGTCACTGCTATGCTCCTCGCGTCCAGTAGAGAGAGAGTGTGCAGAGGATTTTCAGTTACTAGACACTGAGTGCGGTTTTCCTGGGGGCGCAGCGGTCAAGAATCCGCCTGCCAATGCAGGAAACACAGGTTCAATCCCTGGGTCAGGAAGATCCCCTGGAGGAGGAAATGGCAACTTCCTCCAGTATTCTTGCCTGGGAAATCCCACGGACAGAGGAGCCTGGCGGGCTCCAGTCCACGGGGTCGCACTCACACACTGAGTGTACAAGTGAAAACTGCTCTAATAAAAATATAAATGTCTCTGAGTACAACTGCTGTGACCATCCAGTGATGTTTACCTGACGTTTAAAGAGCTCAAAACCTTTTACACATATTCAGGGTCTTTGGTAGCAAAGCCTCTTCTTAGCTTCAGCTCCCAGAGTTTTGCACATTTCAATGATTTGCCTCCTCATCACCCCCTTAGAGCTAACGCCAAGGTAATTACCTCCTTATGGAAAAATGCCCACTCCCTGGACCATGACAGGCTTCCCTGTTATATGCCCTCATGCACTTAGAATAGTAATAATTTTCCATACACCTGTGAAACTGCTCGTCGGTCCCATTACAACGCCTCCTCTCACCCACCCCACCAAATTCTGTGACGCCCCTGTTTTCACTTCCTAGTTTACTCCTAGAATCTAGCTCAATGCTAGGCATGAAGTTGAGTGC
Organism: Okapia johnstoni; assembly: GCA_024291935.2. Taxonomy (NCBI): domain Eukaryota; kingdom Metazoa; phylum Chordata; class Mammalia; order Artiodactyla; family Giraffidae; genus Okapia; species Okapia johnstoni. The sequence continues at coordinate 3,808,342 of CM044321.1, read as the reverse complement.
CCCCAATATTTGTTACTTTTAAGAAGGCTCAGTTCCCTCTTGGCTATAATTGCACACATATATGCAGGATGCCCTCTCTCCCACAGACTCTAAGGGAGCTAAACTGATTGGACAAATGGGCGTTTTCTATAGGTCTTGGTCTGACATGTACTGGGGCTTCCCTTGTAGCTGAGTCGGTAAAGAATCTGCCTGCCATGCAGGAGACTGGGTTGGTTTCCTGGGTCAGAAAGATCCCCTGGAGAAGGAAATGGCAGCCCACTCCAGTATTCTTGCCTGGAGAATCCCATGGATAGAGGAGCCTGGCGGGCTACAGTCCATGGGGTCGCAAAAAGTCAGACATGACTGAGCAACTAAACCTCTACTGAGATGGACCAGTTAGCTAGACCTATCTAGTAATTAGAAGCTGATAAAGGGAGAAGAATATTTAATTATTTCGTTGTTAAACTGCAGAGGAAAGGCAATGAGAGGAGTTACTAGCAGAACGATCACAGGAAGCACCATCAGCAGGATCGGGAGGGGAGGATCTAGGAAGACAGCGCTCTCCTATTAAGCCATAGTCAGGATCCTCCAGTTCCCTGGACCCCTGTGTCCCTGAGTCGAGAGCAGGCTGAGCTCCCTGGAGAGAGAAGTCTGCTCCTTCCTGTGCTGCGGGATGTTTCCAGCCTGGTGTGGTTTCACCCCACCAGCCCTCTCACTAGAGATCTGGGACCAGCCACCCCACAGCAGACGGGGCAAGCTCAGGCACACAAGGTACGCGCAAGGGACTTTCTTTCCGACGTTCTCGCATCCTGTTTCCGATCCCAATTTTCTTGATGGGGAAAGAAGGCAAGGCATGCATTATTTTCTTCTCCCCCTTCATTTCCTGCCCACCATAAGATGCTTCTACTCAGAGTCTTTAGATACCTGAGGGTGTCACTTACTCTCATCCTGTGTTCACGGAAGCAATTAGCCTTTGTGAGAAATACTGCCATTGTCTCCTCACTATGTTCTGTGTGAAGAGTAAACCTGACACCCTTGCTGTTCAGTTGCTAAGTCACGGCTGACCCTTCGCGACCCCATGGGCTGCAGCCAGGCTCCTCTGTCCTTCACTAGCTCCTGGAGTTTGCTCAAATTCATGCCCATTGTGTCTTGGCACTAAGGGCTTTAAAAGGTATCTATTCAAAAGGCTACTAAATTCTAATTTCGAAAAAGTCTATACCAACTTAAAAGGAAAGAGATCTGATTCTATGTAAAACAGAAAATCGAGCAGAGAGAACATGAATTCCGCACGTGCAGTGATCTCACCTGTGTTTCCGAGACTGTTCTCAGCTTCATTTCCTCATGAGTGAAGAGCTCCATCCACACGGCCCTCATGGACACATTCCCAGCAGGCTTCTGACGACTCAGGAGATAACCATTTAAATGCATACACTTTCCTCTCCAGATGGACAATACTAACTATGGACCATTATCTGGGGTAACCAGAAGTGGACAAACCACTGGTAATTCTCACACAGTCACATACAGTTAGGACTTGGGAAACACAGTCGCAGGTATCTGTCTTGTTCTTGAGAAGTTTAATGTTGTTACTAAGGTACTTGCTTTTGAACTGTGGTGTTGGAGAAGACTCTTGAGAGTCCCTTGGACTGCAAGGAGATCCAATCAGTCCATCCTAAAGGAAATCAGTCCTGAATATTCATTGGAAGGACTGATGCTGAAGCTGAAGCTCCAATACTTTGGCCACCTGATGTGAAGAGCCAACTCATTAAAAAAGACCGTGAAGCTGGGAAAGATTGAAAGCAGGAGGAGAAGGGGACGACAGAGGATGAGATGGCTGGATGGCATCACTGACTCAATGGACATGAATTTGGGTAAACTCCAAGAGTTGGTGATCAACAGGGAAGCCTGGTGTGTTGTAGTCCATGGGGTCACAAAGAGTCGGACACGACCGACCGAACTGAACTGAAGGTACTTACAAATAAACAGGAGGCCTCTGTGGGAAAATGGGGGAATTAGAACCAACATGATGAAAACTTTGTATCAAAAGGAACAATTTCACTGGCTCAGCATCCATGAAGGGACCTGCTGTGGATCCATGGTGTTGAAAATGTATAAACTGATATGATAAATGTTACACAGAGTTCTATGTAACATTTTCTTATTCCTCCACAAGCTGTCACCATTTAAAAATGGACTATTATCAACACAAGCATCACCCTCTTGGGGTTTTCTGCTCAAGTTTATTATGTAGAAATACACTACAGTATAAAAACACAATAACTGACAATATAACATACTTGAGAGACTAATAAAGATGTGGAATCAATTCAATTCTGCAAAGAGACCTTATGCTGAAGAGACACCCAAGTTTCCAGAAACAAGGACAGCGAGGTCTGTATCCCAGTTACTGATCTACCTCAGCAAAGCCAAGCCATGGATCTTCCATGCGCAACTCAAAAAGGTCACACAACCTTCTACCTCGAAGTCATGTATTACGAACACCTTGAATCTAACCAGCCAGCAGATTAGAGCTGGAGATGTTTGAGAACAAAGTATCATGACAATGCGGCAGAGAAAACATCCCGAGTGGGTTCCCAGCACCGTGAACATCTCGTGAGGCTGAAGCTAACCTCAAGGATGAACCAGGAGTTGGGATTCAGAACATTCAGAAAGGCCTGAAGAGGGTCTTTGCTCCCCCCTTGAGGGGCACGTACAAATGGCTTTGTCAGTTACAAGGAGTGACAGACAGTGAAAGGAAGCCGTCTCAGTGACTTGAGTCCAGGTCTGAGCATGAAAACTGAAACATGAGCGCCTGTAGAGAAGACACAGCTGCAGAGGAGCAGGGGACGCTGCACTGATGGGGGGATGTGCTGCTTTGGGGGTGCAGGGCGCCCTGCAGGAGAGCATGACGGGGCCCAACACCCAGGGCTGAGCCCACAGCGGGGGTCTTGATCCAGCTCCCGAAAGGTGCCATGCAAGTTAGGGTGGTCCTGTGGTCCACCTCTGCACAGATTTCCTTCTCTCGTACCAAGAGAAAGCAGCAGTGATAACTGGATTTGAAATTCATCAAAATAACCCCATCAGAAACTACCGCTGACACACGTCCTTTGTCTCTGCGTGTTAGCTGTTCAGTCGTGTCTGACTCTTTGCGACCCATGGGCTGTAGCCCACCAGGCTCCTCTGTCCATGGGATTCTCCAGGCAAGAACACTAGAGGGGGTAGCCATTCCCTTCTCCAGCGGATCTTCCCGACTCAGGGATGGAACCCAGGTCTCTCACAGTGCAGGCCGGTTCTTTACCATCTGAGCCACCAGGCTGAGATCGTATTTCACAGACCCATCCATCCGCCCCTCTGGACACACAGACCCTCGCTCTTCAGAACACTCCATACGTTTTTAGTAAATGTGACATGCTGAGAACTGTACTCATTCTCACAAAGATTACTTATAAAGGAAAAAGAAAAGAAGCCGAAGACAACAGGCAAAATGAGCCAAACTGAAGGGATCGGTTATTTTAAACGACAGTGATAATTATAGTCATGTTCATCGCCATTGTTCTCATGCTGGTAAATGACGTCTGGGCACATACACCCTGTACGGCACTTGGGTGGGCTGCAGATGCATTTCTGCCTCATTTTCACTGGCCCGTCTGAAACTCAGCCTGATGGGGACGATCGATGGCACAGAAATAGTACCAAAAAATTCAATTATCTCCCTTCGCCCCCGCAGGCTTTCTTGAGCTCTCCTCTGCACCATTGCCTCCTTAAATTTCTCCTTTTATAAAACCTCACTTCATGGGTCACCTCCTCAAAGAAGCCTTCCCTGCCTTCCTCAATGGCTCGTTGTAACATCTCATTTATAACTCTAGGACTGCAATTCCAGAATATTTCTATAATTGGCTGTTTATTTCTCTCTCTCCTACTTTCCTATCAGTTCCTTGCTTTTGCGAGTAGGATGTTTTCTTAGGTATCAAAGAAAAAAAAAGTATTCTGAAAAAGATTAACTTGTGAGATTCTGCTAATGGGTGTTCTTCACTGATAAGCAACAATAGACATTTCTGGAGTTATTTAGATTCAAAACTGGTTCAATAAAAACTCCAGAAAAGAAAAGAAGTACACAATTTCATTTTCTTTGAGGGTAAAACATCTGCAACCAAAAAGAGACAGCTGTTGAAATGACTTCACAGTGATATTAATATGGAGAATAATTATGAAAAATGGAGCAATCTGTTATTAAGAACAAGTATGGCTGAATCAGAATTTATCACTGGAATTTTATGTAACAGGATCATCGACCATTTTATCATCTTTAGAACTGTTCAAAGTGCTCTCATAATCATTACTTTATCTTTATGGTTTTATCCTCTCATGATAGCCCTGATATGCAGAAATAGACATCATCATTTCTGTTTTACATACGAGGAAAATAAAGTAGAAACAAAAAGTGTTGGATGGGCTGGACAAGGCAACATCTGGGAACATTTACACCCAGAAAATAACCTTAGAAAGTCATGGTACAAAGTGAAATTTAGTTTAAACTTTTACTTATCATGTAGAGTCTTAGAAACAGGGTAAGTCAGCATCTCCTAGGTATTTTGATTTGGAGTCTCAGTGGCTGAAGTTTCACCTTGTTTTGACAGAAGGAACCAGTACATTTATTCCACCAGCACAAATTCACAGTTAGGGACATTTAGAATCAAAGAAATAGAAGTGTTCTAAAGGGTTGGGATTCAACAAGCAGGTGGAGAGAAGGCTGTTCTTGCTATTCTTCATTTTGATATCTCCAGATAGAAACAGCTTGAGATGGAGAGGAGCCTGTTGACTTTCTTGATAAAGGGACAAAGACCAGAATGGAAGGACAGGTCCCAAATTCCAACAGCACAGAGGCCTAACTCTGCCGAGCCGCTGGCTTCCGCACCACGCCCACTTTCTGTGATTGTTTCCAGGCCAAGAATCCTGCCCTGGGGGAGAATTCCATATCCCAGGAAGCGTCTCCCTGGGATGCAAAGCTCAGGAAGTCAGCCTTGGGCAATGAGTGTTTGTTTTTGCTGTTCAGTTGCTAAGTTGTGGCCCCGTGGACTGTAGCCCGCCAGGCTCCTCTGTCCATGGGATTTTCCAGGCAAGAATATTCGAGTGGGTTGTCATTTCCTTCTCCAGGGGATTTTCCCAACCCAGGGATCGAACGCGAGTCTCCTGTTGGCAGGTGGATTCTTTACCACCAAGTCACCTGGGAAGCCTGGGCAAAGGAACAAAACTCCAAAGTCAGCATGCAAATTAGGGGCTGAAAGTGCGTTTTCAGTTTCAGGGGCGTGTGACGCAGATGATAGGTCTAGGCGTCCTCGTTGCTCTTTACCCCCCGCCCCTGACGTTGATGGGGCCACGGTTTTCGGATCCCGGTGTTGGATCCTCTGTGGCTGCGTCCTTCTGAGCGAGGCAGCTTCTGTGCGCTGTAATCAGGAGTCTCAGAAGCGCCTGTTTGCCTACTGCTTAACTTTTGTGCTTTGCACTGCATTTCAAGATCGCACTAGCAATCTTAATTTTTAACATGATGGCTATTGTGTCCACGTTTCCTAAGAATTCACATAGCGAACACCATCAGGATAACACCAAGCCAGTGTAACCCAGACATCACTGAAAAAGAACAACAGTGGTATATTAAATGACAGATAGAAGGTCATGTTCAACTGGGTTAGAAAAGTAAACAACCAAAAGAGTGTATTTGACAACAGACTCTGAGTTTGCACAACAGACAAGGGGGTATAAAAGCCCACGTGCACACGGAATCTCCCAGGTTAGCATAAGCCAAACAGGTGTTACTAAATCAATCGGAAGATTTTGTCTCCCCAAAGATACCACTCAGTTAACGCAGCAGTTACTGAACTTATCCGAGCACACTGCACAGATGAACACATTATCACACTGCACAAATACATGATATCCTGTTATTCAAACAAACATAGTTATCACACCACTCCCTTGAGAGCTCAGTGAAGCCAAGTGACATTCCTGAATCACAGGTGGAAACCCAAGTGTTCCACGGGTGGACAAAGGGAGAATGCTGACAACAGATGTGTTGGCCCTTAGAACACAGAGCTGACTTTGTCAGATGATACTAACAATCATGCTTTCCATAAAATATCAAAAATGATCTGTCTAATCACAGCTGCAGAATCAAAAGTGGTCTTCCTAGCTCTTCGTTATTCTGGAAAGCGGAGCTTTAAATCATCATCTTGATTTCTATGAAGATTTTAATGAAAGCACAGAAAACATAAAACGAAAAAGTTGTTGATACCTTGTATGTGCACACACGCAAGCTAAGTTGCCTCAGTCACGTCCGACTCTTTTTGACTCTATGGACTGTAGCACACCAGGCAAGAATACTGGAGGGGGTTGCCATGTCCTCCTCCGGGGATCTTCCCAACTCAGGGATGGAATATCCCTTGAACCTCCTGCATTGGCAGGTGGGTGTTTTACCACTAGCGCCACCTGGAAAGCCCCACCTTGCGTTTGCTGTGTGCTAATTTTATTTCAGTCGTGTAGACTTTGCGACCCTATGGGCTGTAGCCCTGACTCATTGGAAAAGACCTTGATGCTGGGAAGATTGAAGGCAGCAGAAGGGGACGGCAGAGAATGAGATGGTTGGATGGCATCACCGACTCGATGAACATGAGTTTGAGCAAGCTTCAGGAGTTGATGATGGACAGGGAAGCCTGGTGTGCGGCAATCCATGGGGTCGCAAAGAGTCAGACACAACTGAGCAACTGAACTGAACTGAACTGGACTGTAGCCCACCAGGTTCCTTTGTCCATGGGATTCTCCAGGCAAGAATACTGGAGAGGGTTGCCACGTTCTCCTCCAGGGGATCTTCCTGACTCAGGTATTGAACCAGTGTCTCTTATGTCTCCTGCATTGGCAGGCAGATTCTTTACCACTAGTGCCTCCTAGGAAGCCCCTGTCCAACTGTAAACTAGACTGTGTTCATCCACCAGCGTATATGGCAGAAAGGACAAATACACATTTTGGTAAACTCCATTTAGACTATAGACTCTGCCCTCTCACTCTGCTCCTTAAAAACTACCTTCCAGATGCTTCATGTATCTTGCATACAACACTACAAAATGACATGAGATTTGCTTCCCTGAGATGCTGAGGTTTTCATAATGAACGTTTTCTTCATTTCTCAGTTGCTTCAAAGCATGCACTGAATGGGATGTGAGTTCACAGCTACGGAGAGAACACCCACCCCTCGACAAGACAGTTACGATCTGTCAGCCACGGGAAAGACATTAAAATAATGACCTGAAAGTAAGATGAGACTTTACAAGTGCCCACTACTGCGCAGCGCTATGGATGAGAAGGAAGGGCAGGATGTAGCTAAAGAACCTCCCTGCTGCTCCTCCAAAGCGTGGCGGGCTGTGCGGGGGCCTGCTGCTCCTCCAAAGCGTGGCGGGCTGTGCAGGGGCTTTCCAGGAGCCTGGAAAGGGACAGACTGACTGTACCTGACTTGTTCAATGTCACGTATACACTGTGATGAAAACTCAACAGAAGAAATTAAAAAAAAATTTTTTTAAAACAAAACTGCTTAAGAACTAAAATGAAAAAAAAAAAAAATGTTACCAGAGAAGGGCAAACAAATTACACAGTGCTTCCTCAGCTTCTTTATTAAATTGGAATGTATTTGGAAACCAACCTGGACTTCACAGTTTCAGATTGCTTTTGTGCTTTAAAAGCATGTTCCCTGAGAAAGGGCCGTGTAATTGGTGAGGAGAGCCAATGTGCTTTAGCATGTTTAAAAATATCAGACGTTTTAGGCACAGATAGCCTGTTCGATGAATTTGAAGGACCTAATTGACTAACAGCTGGTCTACCAAAACAAGCCTGTGGGGACAAAGTGGATGGGCATTTTGGGAAACCTGGAAATTAATTCCTACACGTCTAAAACCTGCTGTTGCTGGCAAGTCAAACCCTAAGAATCCCACACTCCAGTCCTATTGTTGAAAGAATATTTAGCTCAGGTCCTCACATAGGACTGACACCAGAAATCAGTGACATGAGGGTCTTTTAAGAGCAGAGCTGCAAGTCAAAGTGAAACTGATGTTTGACGGTATCCAGTTTTATCACCACACCAGAGAAAAGGGGGTGTCCTGAGGGCTGTAGGCAGTCCCACAAAGTGTTGCAAGGAAAGAAGTAAAAAATACCCTATGCACAGTGGTATAGGAAGCAACATGTCAGTATTATTTTTATTAAAAATAGGTAATATATGATTAGGATTATATATTTTGCTTTCTTAATTTATGAATATTGCTGCTGCTGCAGCTAAGTGACTTCAGTCGTGTCCGACTCTGTGCGACCCCACAGACAGTAGCCCACCAGGCTCCCTGTCCCCGGGATTCTCCAGGCAAGAACACTGGAGAGGGTTGCCAGTTCCTTCTCCAATGCATGAAAGTGAAAAGTGAAAGTGACGTCTCTCAGTCGTGTCCGACTCCTAGCGACCCCATGGACTACAACCTACAAAGCTCCTCCATCCATGGGATTTTCCAGGCAAGACTACTGAAGTGGGTTGCCATTGCCTTCTCTGTATGAATATTGAGGGTATCCAGTAATACAGCCTAAGAATTTTAAATAGTCAATACAAAGTTTATAAAAAAAAAGTTAAATAAATAAACTGCTGTATCCAAGAACAGAAAGAAATGTTACACAATACTGGTATATTTTAAAATTTATTTCTATGCAAATTTTAAAAAGTTACTTTCCATTTACAGTTATTACAAAATATTGGCTATACTCCCTGTATTGTATAATAATACATCCTTGAACCTATCTCAGTATTGTCATATTTTTATCATACATATTCGATTAATCATTCTTACTGTTTCATTGCTATGAAGTGGTGCTGTTAATCAGTCCTATTGTTTTATCTAAGTAATAGCACTTATATAATGGAAAAGTAAATAATACAGAATAGTGTTATCATCCAAATAGACACCAGTGTTTCATAATTTTATTACTGTGTCACATACCGCTGTCGTGGTTCTGTTTTTATCTGGTCTAGCCACATCCTGGATGGTCTTCCTACAAAGGAGTTCACTTTGATCACCAGGCCAGTCAGGACAAGTCACTTCCTGCCTGATGTACATCTCCCTTCAATTACACCTTTCCAGATGATTTCAGAACCATATTCAATGCCAGTTCATCAGTAAGGGCTTTTGCAAACAAAGCAATCAAAATTAATAGTTCACAATTTCCCCACAGCACTATGGATAAAACTTTTCTATAAGCTGATTTGTACTATGGATATTTAAGTAAGTATTAGTCACTCAGTCGTGTCCGACTCTTTGTGACCCCACGGAGCCCGCCAGGCTCCTCTGTCCATGGGATTTCCCAGGCAAGAATACTGGAGTGGGTTGCCATTTCTTCCTCCAGGGGATCTTTCTGAGGCAGGGATTGAACCCGGGTCTCCTGCATTGCAGGCAGATTCTCTACCGTCTGAGCCACTTCTTTACTTACTTACTTACTATAATTTGGTACTATAGATATTTGCATGCAAATCTTCTTCATCAAATATACATAGTCCAGGGTCAGGTGCCCAAATTCCTGTATCTTCATAGGCTTACAGGAACTCTCATAGCTAGAGGTCTTTAATTAATTAATGATGATTAAATGTGTCTTTGTTGCGTCTGAAAATTAAATAGAACAATACAGCTAAATCATGAATCAACAGATCCACTGCATGCATGCAGATAAAGTAATTGTAAACTTTATCTGTTTCCTGATCATCAAAACCTGTGCCCTTGTAAGAATACAAAACTATTTCATAAAATGCAAACATCTTGACTGCCTTTCAAGTTCTGATTGCTATCCAAACGAAATAAGATGAAGCCAATTAGATCTGATATTTTATTAATTTTATGTTCAAGCAGATAAAATACTGATTTACCTAATTAAAAATATGTCACATAAAACAAATCCTATACACAGAATCTATGGGCAAATAGCATAAAATAAAACAAAAAAGTTGTATCTGGTGATGGACTATTCTTATATTATAAAAGGAAGCTGCGAACATATTAATCCTGGGTCAAAAGGAGCCAGGAAGATAAAATATGTCAGATAGTCTTAGGCTCAAAGAAAGATTCCTATTGTTGGATCCATTTCAGAACAACTACAGGAGAAGAATTTGAAGGGCTTGGGAGGGAACTGTGGGGGAAGAGGAACAGTTTATGTTGGAGAAAGTAAGAAAGCCCGGCCAGGAATGTCTGCTTTCCAATCATTGTTCAAAAAATGGCTCTGGGTTTCTAAAGTCAAAGGAATTTGGGCTGTGATTTTGGAGGGTAAGCAAGTTTTGTGCAGAAAGTGATATGGGAGGATGATGACTAATGATCAAAGAGTAAGATTTATTGCTGCAACTGTAAGAAGAGAAAATGGTGGGAAGAAGACATTAGGAGAACAATGCGGCACTGAAAAGGCCAATGTGGCATCTCAGACCAGGGAGATGCCTTGCAAATGATCCTGTCTCATTTACGAAGGGGAAGAAAATGAATACACAGGGATTATGAAAAAATTAAACAGGAACTTGATTTTTGTTCGTGTTCTTATCATTATTTTAACAATGACTTCAACATTCTTCAACAGAGAAATAAAAACAGCAATTTTGACAACATCATTATAATAAGAGGCTGGAAGGAATCCTTCCAGGTTAATCAAAAAGAAAAAAGAAATCTTTGTGAAAACAGAAGCAGTCTCCATTCAGAACATTTTGAGAATTATAGAGCTACAGAATTCACAGATGATTAGAATCAAATCCTGCCTCATATTTAAAGGTTGTGTACAATAAGGTTAAGTCACTTAGTCTCAGAAGCAGTGGAAATTCTACTTCTCAGTTGGAAATTCTAGGTTATGTGCCCCATACATGCTCTGGACTAAGTTACTTCTGCTGCTGCTGCTGCTGCCTAAGTCGCTTCAGGTCGTGTCCGTGCGACCCATGGAACTGTCCACACAAGAGTGGGTTGTACATGGAGTGGGATGCCATGGACTAAGTTATCATTTCACACTATCCTAAGAATGTGTGATGCTTACAAGACCATTCTAAAAATCCAGAACAGACTAATGAACAATGGGGTTTAGAGACCAAAGGAAAAAAGAAGCGAACAATTATTTCTTTATGCCTTGGTGTGTCTTCTCTGCTATTCTTAATTTCATATCTTCTTCTCTAAGGATCTTAATTTTTTTTTAAGTGCATATATGTTCTCTTTACCTCAAGATATAAGTGACTTTGGAATTTACCTGATGGTGGGGCTTTATCTACATCATCTAGGGCGATGCTTATGTTTTATCTTCAAATGATACTCCGAGAGACAACTCTATTGTTTATCTGAGGCAGCTCATTATCTTTAAAACTCATCCTAACATTCCATTTAAAAGGTCAGGTATAAAAGTAGCATCAAAATTATCTATACCATCAAAACAGATCACACACAGTTTATAGGTCAGCTATATCCAATATCCATTATCGCATACAAGATTAGACGTTTACAACCGAGCTTGTCAGCAGGAAAACGGGAAGGCTTGACAGTCTCACATATATTAATTCTAAAGTAGAGAGAGATACCAAAAACAGAGGAAAAAACAAACACCATTTTGCTTTTGTGGTGGTAAAGAAATATGTCTTAAAATATCATTTCATGCCTAACATCACTTTGCTTCAACTTTAATTTTTTCCCATTGTGTTAAATATTTTTTATATAATTTTCATTGTGTCCATTCCTTACCTCCCCATGAAGATATCTGCTGAGAACTAAGCTGCTGAAACAGCAAATATTTCACTCGGTGGCTCAATAGACTTAAGTATTTAAGAGAAGCCCCATTTTCAGAATGTCAAATGTATCAAGTAGACGTGACTTCACGCAGTTACCAAGTCAGTTTCCTCATACAATTTTAAGCCTCAGTATCTGAATTATTTAAGGTAGCCACGGATGGAAACAGAGTTCTGCTTTCTGTTGAATGTGGTGATTTAAAGAAGATAAATTAAATAATGATTTACTAGAAAATAAGAGAGAAGGATTTTTTTTTTTATTTCCCATCTTGTGAAATATGATTTCAGGCATTGTTTTTCATATAAATAAGTCTTTTTGAAATATAATAGCAACAACCAATAATTTTCCTATCCAACTGAAAAGATGGAACTTCTGAAGGGCATTTTATTGCTTTTCACATGAACAGATGCAAATGGTTACGGTTTGGGGCTCCCTTTTGGAGAAGGCAATAAGAATCCCCTTGAATTTAAAAGGATTGACTTCACTTCTCATATTTTGCAAACTCTGTTTGACTTAGGACAGATTATTTCTAGGCCCAAACTGTCCAAAGAGCAACTATTTTTGCCCCTGAGTACCTGCCTCACAATGTCAAGGGTGCAAAGAATGTGTACACTAAAGTAATAAGTCTTCCTTCTTTTTTTTTAATATCTTGGGGACTCATGAAAATATAAATATGATAAAAATGTCATTGAAAACACTTCATATTGATAGTGTGGAAAATTAGAAAAATACAGTTGACATCAAGTTTTGTTTTTCAAAAAGGACCTTAAAAATATGTCTTAGCTTTCCAGGTTCCCCTTCCACTCCCCAGCACCCCCATCCTTCAGTAAATACAGTGTAAATCTCCCTTCTATTTCTCTGAGTTAAATCTCTGGGAGATTTTTATTTAAAGAGATGCATTATTCCCAGATGGAAAGTGAAAGTCCTTTAGTAGTGTCCGACTCTTTGCAACCCCATGGACTATACAGTCCATGGAATTCTCCAGGCCAGAATACTGGAGTGGGTAGCCTTTCCCTTCTCCAGGGAATCTTCCCAACCCAGGGATCAAACCCAGGTCTCCTGCACTGCAGGTGGATTCTTACCAGCTGAGCCACAAGGAAAGCCCTGGTGGCACTAGTGGTAAAGAACCCATCTGCCAATGCAGGAGACATAAGAGATGCGGGCTGGATCCCTGGATCAGGAAGATCCCCTGGAGGAGGGCATGGCAACCCACTCCAGTATTCTGGCCTGGAGCACTCCATGGACAGAGAATCCTGCTGGGTTGCAGTCCATATGGTCACCAAGAGGCAGACATGACTGAAAAGACTTAGCGTAAGTTGTTATTAATTTAGAAGAGTAAGCTGCATAAAAGGTATTCATCAAAAACTATAAAATGAAAAATGCAATGGCCTTAATGAGAACCCAGCTTCACAGGAACCAGCCTGTTCCCATCTCATTCCATTATTGCAGGTCCCTGCCCAAGGGCCCAGAGCACCTTAGCATACCCCTTACAACTTTGTATGCGCCTTCCTTTTTAAAAATCTCTGTAATTGCTTCAACAATAAATTCTAGAATATCAAAATTCTTTCAGACAATGAGATAAATGTGGAGAAGAAACATGGATAAATCTAAACCCCACCCCAGCAAGTGCTTTTTTGTAATTTGATTTCCTAAAAGCTTTCAGAAAATGCAGCTGAATTAGTACTAATGTTATTTAATGAGCACTTTTTTTTTTTCTTTCCAAATGAATCTATAAAAGCAGAGATGCAGCTTGCTTATGTCTGTGTTTGTGAAGGCAACCATTTTGCAGCTGACAGGTGAAGTCCCACTGAACACAGCCCCATACCCCGAGGAGCAGGCAGCCCCGAGGTGGCCCCTGGGTCAGCAGATTGGATCCCAGAGAACAGGCAGAAGGCCCAGTGGCCTCAGGATGAACCCTGCCAGCACGCCAGTGTTGTTTGACTCCAAGTTCACAAAAATAAGCTAGAATGTGACGTGTGTGGGTGGGCAAGCTCTCTCTCAGCCTCTTCCCCAGGAAACCCTCCAGCAAGGGCAGTTCACCCATTTAGCTTTCCTGCACAGTCCAGCCCTAGAGGCACTCGAAATTGTGGCCTTTAACAGAAGACAGATGTGAGAAGACAGAAGAGGCAGTATTTATAATAGACTCTTTAAAAGGGCACCTAATTTATTATCAAAAAGGCCTAACTACATCACTATTCAGTTTCACGTTCCTTAATGGATTTACATATTCTTTATAATCTAAAGTCCAAAGTTCTCAATACTGAAAGTGAAAGTGAAAGTCCATCGGTCCTGTCCGACTCTCTGCAACCCCTCAGACTATACACTCCATGGAATTATCCACAGCAGAATACTGGAGTAGGGAGCCTTTCCCTTCTCCAGGGGATCTTCCCAACCTAAGGATCGAACCCAGGTCTCTTGCATTGCGTGCGTATTCTTTACCAGCTGAGCCACAAGGGAAGCCCAAGAATACTGGAGTGGGTAGCCTATCCCTTCTCCAGGGGATCCTGAAGTCCTCGCCAAAGTCTAGCCCTAACTTAGCTTTTCCGTTTTATCCAAACACTGACCTGATCCCCAAGCTCATATTTCTATTCAGTATAGCATGGCTCTTTACTCAGGTCTTTCTGCTATTTTGCTTCAACTACCATCACAGCCTATGGCACCGATCTGACTTTCCTCTGCCTGTCATTCCGTGTGCCCAGGAAGAAGGCATCCCAGGTGAAGGTGCTCTGAGTGCCAGGTCCAGTAACTCCCTCCCGACACCTCTGTTTACTCAACAGAGCAAATGCCTACATCTGCCGGTGAGCCGGTGCTGAACAGAACAGACAAAAGTCCCTGCATGCAGAGTGGCTATGCTTGAGCAGGGGAAACAGGAAACATAGATAAGCTGAAGAGGACTCTCGAGAATCCCTTGGACTGCAAGGAGATCAAACCAGTCAATCCTAAAGGAAATCAACCCTGAATATTTGTTGGAAGGACTGATGCTGAAGCTGAAGCTCCAATACTTTGACCACCAGATGTGAAGAGCCGACTCATTGGAAAAGATCCTGATGCTGAGAAAGATAGAAACCAAAACCAAAAGAGGGTGGCAGAGGATGAGATGGTTAGATAACATCTTTGACTCAATGGACACGAATTTGAGCAAACTCTGGGAGATAGTGAAGGACAGGGAAGCCTGGAGTACTGCAGTCCATGGGGTCACAGAGAGTCAGACATGACTTGGTGACCGAACAACAACGACAAATACTAAATTTAAAAGCAAAATAGTTTATTTTAAAACATTACACTAATTTTGAGATAAAATTCATATCAAATACAGTTCACCGATTTAAAGTGCACAATTCGATGATTTTTAGTACAGACTTGTGCAACTATCATCCCCCAATCGAATTTTAGACCGTTCTTGTCCCACCCACTCCTCCAAATACTTGTACCTCTAGCAGTCACCTACATCAGTGTAAGGCAGCTATTAGTCTACTTTCTGTCTCTATACATTTCCTATTTTGGAAATCTCAGGTAAATGAAACAATAAAGTATGTCATCTCTGATAAGTACAACATTCCCAAGGATCATCCATGTTGCATCAGGTAAGAAAACTTGAATCTTACTCTGCTGATTAAAATTTCCTTGTATATATCCCCACCCTTCATCCATTCATCACTTGATGGACAATTGGACTGTTTCCACCTTTTGGTTCTTGTGAATAAAGCTGCTATGAAGATTTAAGTCCAATTTTTTTTGAGTGGAAATATTTTTCATTTCTCTTAAACATACAGTTAGTAGTATAATTGTTGACTAACAGTATTTTTAAATGTATTTTAAACCTAAGCATAACTAAGAAATTATCTCTTAATTTATCAGGAAAATGGTCTGAGAACGAACACTGAACTTCAGGGACAGCGCTCATTTCTGAGTGGACAGTTCTTTCGTGGAGCACGTACTTCTCATTTCACATTGAATGGGTGCATATGAAAAATCGAAGCCATTTTCCAGGGAGGAAATCATTATTCGGATTGCAATAGAGCTTCACAAATAGAATTTTATGTTAAGCTGACCTACTTCAAGCATTTTATTAGGGAGTTCCTAAGTTTCAGCGGCTGACAGCAAAACGTAGGAGGAAAACAGGTTTTCTTCAAATTGCCTTTCCTTCGTTAACTTAGAATATAGGATGTTTGTTTATAAGTGGCCCCAGAGGAGACTCCTGCATTTTATGTGGTAGATTTTTTTTTTTCTAATGGCTAAGGAAAGTTACATAAGAGGCATTTGAGGCAATCAAGGGCTAATGAACCTGCTCATGTATGTCTAAAAGTCTAAATCACATTTTTTTAGAAAAAAAGAAAGTCTAACGGTGTCCCAATATGCTCGAATTTTCCATCCTACATACAGAAAGCATGGGAAGAAACACTCAATACAGTGAAGTTCAGAGTGGCTGTCAAGTAGCCACTTTCTCTACAGAGATGAAGTTGCTTGAAAGTGGGACTTTGGGTTCTAGGGATCTTAAAACTCTCTTGCCCTTTTGATGTTGGGATTCCTTCAAATAATACTTATTGCATTTATGAAATAGTAGGGAAAAATTAGCACTCATTGCTGAATAGATAACGGAAGAACCAAAGGACAAATCTAAGTTGAAAGAATAAAAATGGCTGGGTGTGTTAGCTGGGAGACTGAGAATGGCTCAGTTATCCAGATGCCCCAGAATGGAGTGGCTGGCCTGCCACTTCTGAGCCTCCTCCCACCCCTCATTGTCCTGCTGGCCTTGTCTCCTCCCAATCACCTTCTGCGTAAAAACAGATGAGGCTCATTAACTAGAAAAAAGAGTAATAAATTATACTGCTCCACCCTATATAAAAATGTATCTATCATGACTTCTGTCAATTTGAAACAGTCACAGGAATATTTGGTCTTAATACAAACATGAAATAATGATTTATTATTGTTGCTTTATAATGCTCAAGGTGATAAATAAGCATTACTGGAGATTTTGCTTGATTTATGAAACTTTGAAACTATTGATTCAGCTCTTTATTTTACCTTGAATAATACAAATATTTGGATTTCTGAGGTCACTCATAAATGCTTTCCTCATATAAGCAACCAAGGATCATACTAATATATATTATACTACATATTCTACTAATATATGATATAATTATATGGCTGTATTAATTACATTAATATAATTTAACACATTTATTTGGGATATTGATTTTATCAGTATATTACCATCATACATTTTATATAATTAATGATACACAATTACATATTATATTTTTAGATTGGTATAGTCACTGCAACTATGATGAATCATACTAATGAAGATAAGGAATTCTGATAGCATGGAGCTCAGCTATGCCTAGGAGAGGCTGTGTAACTAACTAGGTGTGAATCTTGAACAAGTCAATAAATGTTTCTTAAACTTTGCACTTTCATCTGTTACATAGAGGTACATAAATTAACTTTCAAATGTTGACAATAAAATGCAGTTCCAGGTATTCGGACTCCATTATCATCTTTTGAACTCACTCTGGTTTTTCTTTGAGCAGGCAGTTGAAAAGCAACACCAAAAATACACATCTGAAGGAAAAGTCCTGCTGCGCTTTATCACAGGCTTCAACCACACCCAGGCAATCCCCTTCTCACAACTGATGCATAATCAGGGAGAAGCAGAAGATGGCCTCAGACATTAAGAGCAGAACTAAGCAGACCAGTAACTTGTTAAACAGCAAACGAGCAAGCAAGAAAATAAGGCACTTTCCACGCTAAATAAGTTTAAAATTTGTATTTGGGAAAATTTTCTTTGTCTCTTTTTAGAGTATATTATGATTATTTGTCATAAAAATAAATCTAACATAAAAATAAATTATTTTCAAATTATATTTTAACAAAGTTTCAGTAGTTAATGAATGCAATTAAAAATTTGATATATATACATATATAAAATATTTATTTTTAATCAGATTCTGTTTCAAACAGAAATTGGCTGCAAATACAAAAAATACACAAATTCAGCATACTGTTTATGCAGAACTAAATTATCTGTCTGTACCACTGGTATACATATTTATATGTAGTAGTATTATATCAGGACTTCCCTGGTAACTCAGATGGTAAAGAATCTGCCTGCAATGCAGGAGACCCCAGTTTGATTCCTGGGCCAGGAATTTCCTCTGGAGAAGGGATAGGCTACCTACCCCAGTATTCTTGGGCTTCCCTAATGGCTCAGACAGTAACGAATCCACCTGCAATGTGGGAGACTGTGGTTTGATCACTGGGTTGGGAAGATCCCATGGAGGAGGGCACAGCAACCTACTCCAGTATTCTTGCCTAGAGAATCCCCATGGACAGAGGAGCCTGGCGGGCTGCAGTTCATGGGGTCACAGAGTCGAACACAACTGAGTGATTAAGCACAGCCCAGCACAGTATTATATCTACATATGACATACTGCTTTATAATACTGTACAGAAACTCAGATTTTCACTCATACAAACATATCAGAAACAACATGGATTGTATTCCATGTTTATCAATGGAATGACTACTCTACTTTCTACTATATACTAATGCTTTAACTCTAGGAAATCTAAATTAAAAAGCAAATTAGTAATTAGGGGACTGTTGAATAAGTTTACTGTAATTAAGCCCTCACACAACAAAGATTTATGAGAAACAGATTAAAAATGGATATGTGGGTATTTATAATAGTGGGCTTAAAGCTCAACATTCAGAAAACTAAGATCATGGCATCCAGTCCCATCACTTCATGGCAAATAGATGGGGAAACAGTGGAAACAGTGGCTGACTTTAATTTTTTGAGCTCCAAAATCACTGCAGATGGTGACTGCAGCCATGAAATTAAAAGACGCTTACTCTTTGGAAGGAAAGTTATGACCAACCTAGACAGCATATTAAAAAGCAGAGACATTACTTTGCCAACAAAGGTCCATCTAGTCAAGGCTATGGTTTTTCCAGTAGTCATGTATGGATGTGAGAGTTGGACAGTGAAGAAAGCTGAGTGCTGAAGAATTGATGCTTTTGAACTGTGGTGTTGGAGGAGACTCTTGAGAGTCCCTTGGACTGAAAGAAGATTCAACCAGTCCATCCTAAAGGAGATCAGTCCTGGGTGTTCATTGGAAGAACTGATGTTGAAGCTGAAACTCCAATACTTTGGCCACCTCATGCGAAGGGCTGACTCATTTGAAAAGACCCTGATGCTGGGAAAGATTGAGGGCAGGAGGAGAAGGGGATGACAGAGGATGAGGTAATTGGATAGGATCATCGACTCAACGGACATGAGTTTGAATAATCTCCAGGAGTTGATGATGGACAGGCAGGCCTGGCGGGCTGTCGTTCATGGGGTCGCAAAGAGTCGGACATGTCTGAGAGACTGAACTGAACTGAACAATAGTGGGATATTCCTTCATGTTTTGGAACAGTCACAAAATGTTGGGCTGTCCTGAAGCCCTGTTGCACTTCTGAAATGTCACTTCTACAATGATATTTCCTTCTTTTAAAATGTCTATATCTTTATTAGGTGCAGATTCACCTCTTCATTTCAACCACTACAAAAGATGGGAAGAAAGTATTACATTGAGAAGTAAACTGTCAATTAAGTCACCATTAACCACTTCAGAAACTGTCCTTATAACCATCTGACAAAATGGCTTTAGACTGGCTCTCCTTTGAAATTCTTTAAAGAACAATTGGTTTAACTAAGAGTTAGGCTTGCTTAATAATATTCATATGACTGCACAATGTTTAATCAAAGTTCGAACGTGTTTGTGATGATGACAGTGTTATTTAAGTGACATATTCAGCTTCATTGTTCTTTTCACAACTCTTATTAACTATTGGGGAGAATCAGCAATTAGACCTGGTCCACACCATGATTCTCAAGGTAGCGGCCCAGGAGAAACTGCGAACTGGAGAGGAATGCTCTTCCCTTTGAAGCTACAACAGACGGTTTTATTTCAAATTAATTTAGTTCTTACTGTAATTCTGCAACCTCTCTGTTATTATACCTAACTTACAGATGATGAAGTAGTTGAGGAAGAGAAGAGCTGCCTCCAGCATGTTGGAGGTTTCCCATTACTCAGCCAAGCCCCGGCCTTCTGCTGTTGAACCCAAACAATTTCACAGACCATCAACACCAGACAAGGCCAGCCTGTGACCGTGACAGATCTAGAGCATCCGTAACCATGTCCGAACACCGACAAAGCATGGACATTGTGCCAACCACAGATGGCCAGACTGCCCCTCTCTATGCTGGCTAACATGAAAGGCTACTACTTTCTTACAAGCTACAGCTTAATCTCACTCTTGTGTTCCCAGTTTGTATGCAAGATTTATTAAGATTTCCAATCATACAATCCCTCACCCCTGTCAAGTGTCTTGCTTCTTGACAGCAGAGCCCTGCTTCTTAAGCTCTTCTCTAGTCGTCTAACACAAAAATTCCTAACACTCCAGGTCAGAGACACCCCATGGCGCCCTATAGTGCTTCCTTCCTGCTCCTGCAACAGGTAATACTCTAAGGTGTGTAACTGCAGACATGCTCCTGGTGTATCAGATGCCTTCAATGCTGGAAGGCAGTGACATAGCAAAACACAGAGGTTTAAGTGACTTCATCAAGTAGCATTTTAATTGCCAGATGCAGGCCTTGAAACCTTGTTTCCTATTATCTTCACCTTGCTGTGACTGTATTATATTGTCATCTCCTGAGATTTATTACACACGACCTTAGAATATTTAGCATGTGATTGGAATCGTAAGAAACTCAAATATAGATTTACAGACAATCAGAGGAGAAAGAAAATCACATAGAGCTGATGGAAGGAGTTGGCAAATGAAACTCATAGAGGAAATGAACGCATCTACAAATATGTGGGTGGGAAAGGGTAGACGTGTTAGAATGAGGTCATAAATGCCCGAACACACACCCAACTCCAACAAAACAGTAAGAGTTAACAAGGCTATTACACTGAGCACAGTCTTAAGTGCCTTATATAGATTAATACATCTCTCAAAACACCACCAGGAGTCAGATAACTATTTTATTCAGATTTGACAAATGAGAGAAAGCGAGGCACTGAGAAATTAGATATCTTGGCGAGAGTCTTAGCAGCTGCTAATTGATCATGCTGGGAGTCACACTGTAGAACAACTGGTCAGCTAAGTGGATATCTACTTATAAGATCTGTTAGTGCTGCTTCCACATAGTGAAAATGTGACAGAATCACAGTCGTTTTACAAGTGTGGTCGTCCCTATCCATAAGTAGAACAACTGGTCAGCTAAGTGGATATCTACTTATAAGATCTGTTATTGCTGCTTCCACATAGTGAAAATGTGACAGAATCACAGTCGTTTTACAAGTGTGGTCGTCCCTACCCATAACTTATGAAAACAATTTTCACCCCTTTACAACCATCCGGTACCCTCACTGTTGACTAGTTTTCTGAATATATGAAAGTAGTTACCCAAAGCACATCACTCTCACATCACAAATGTCCAAGAGTTGGTGGTTTTTGAGTGTTCTTAATGGCTATCCTGAAAGGGGAGTGCTGAACCACAAAAAATACCTGTATAAAGTTAGTAGTTGCTTTTGTTTGGGAGACCCAGGTTCGATCCCTGGGTTGGGAAGATCCTCTGGAGAAGGAAATGGCAACCCACACCAGTACTCTCACCTGGAAAATCCCAAGGGCGGAGGAGCATGGTAGGCTACAGTTCATGGGGTCTCAAAGAGTTGGACACGACTGAGTGACTTCACTTTCACTTTCCCTGGTAGCTCAGATGGTAAAGAGTCTGCCTGTAGTGTGGGAGATCCGGGTTAGATCCCTGGATCGGGAAGATCCCCTGGAGAAGGGAATGGCAACCCACTCCAGTATTCTTGCCTGGAGAATCCCATGGACAGAGGAGCCTGGAGGGTTACAGTCTGTGGGGTTGCAAAGAGTCAGACACGAATGAGTGACTTCATTTCCACTTTCCCTGGTAGCTCAGCTGGTAATGGGCTTATAAGTCTGAAGCGTATACTGCATGGCTCTCCAAGTGCCCGATTCCTCATTCTGCTCCTTTATACTGCTGTCACTAACAATAAGCAGGTCTGTTCCACGGGTGCACTGGGACACTGCCGTGCACACTTTGAACCTGACACACTCACTGCATCATCTCCTCATCCCCTTCCCCGCCACCTGAACCCCATGCTTCCAGCATCTCAGGCTCATTTCTGGGGGTGGACTGGAGCACAAATGAGCCTATTTTACTTTCTGTATGAAGACAGACTTGAAGAAGAAGAACACTTTCAGGTCTTAGGTCTCAGAGAATGGGAGAATAGGTAGCCCCATGGATTTAGCAGGAAATGGTTCGCTCAGGCGTCGACTAGGGCGTGAAAGGAAGTGAAAAGCCCTCACAAGGAGGAGGGTGAACTGACTGCTTGAGGCTAAGCAAAGTGTGAGGAGACAGTGACGCCTTTCCAGGATGCTCTCACTCAGTGGCCCTGAAAACAAACTGAAAACGTTCCCTCTGCCAGTTGAAGTGACTGGGCATGACCTGCAGAGCTCTAGGGAGAAAAAAGGCAGACGTTTGATCCACAAGCCATAAAGAGTCTCCATCCGGCCTCCTAAGGAGACCCAGAGGACAATGAGCAGCCCTGCGTCTGAGGGCTCAGAAGGAGAGAGAGGATGGGCAGACGCAGGATAAAGACAAAACTGGTTAATGCATCAGTGCGGCCAGGAGTAGGGGTGAAGGGAAAGAGTCAATAGTGTCAACATGTGCTCGCTGTCCCAAGCCTGTTAAAACCCCATAACAGAAAGCAACCGCCATCACCTCTAAGTATAGAGACATTGTCTTCAAACATGAGCACCTGCCATGATGTAAGCCGAAAGATTTTATTTGACAACTCAGTTTAATTTAGTTTTTCACAGCTTTATTAATGTATGTTGCTTTTTCAACATATTGTCAACTTTCAGATCCTATGTAAAATAATACAGTAATTGAAGCAATCTTGTAGTAGTTGGCAATTACATTTAGAAAAAAAAAACCTTTTCGATGCTGATTGCTACTCTTTCACAGTCTTCATTACAAACAGACAAATTGAATTTAGCATGCAGGAAAAATGAGCACATCCTTATTTCCACTTTTTAAGTGCATATCACGGGAAACTTTTCTGAAGCACCATCCACTGTGATTTCTGACCAGCAAATGAGGATTTTAGTAAACACTGGGATATTCACTGATATTTTCCAGAATAAACATTCAACTGTGTTTTGTCAATTTGCAAAAATGGACGTGGGTTCTTTAATAAACACCAGATTCCAAAGTTTCTAAATTTCACTATTTTGAATAAACTCAGATTAGATAAATAAAATATTTCCATGCTGACATTCTTGGATAAAGATGCAGCACGGTGCCTAGAGGTACACTCTCCCCATTGAATGAGATAGAGAGACACTCCTCACTATTTACACACTCTTGCTGCTGCTGCTACTGCTAAGTCGCTTCAGTCGTGTCCGACTCTGTGCGACCCCATAGACGGCAGCCCACCAGGCTCTGCCGTCCCTGGGATTCTCCAGGCAAGAATACTGGAGTGGGTTGCCATTTCCTTCTCCGGTGCATGAAAGGGAAAAGTGAAAGTGAAGTCGCTCAGTCGTGTCTGACTCTTAGCGACCCCATGGTATTATTTCTGTTTGAAGTTTGTATGTGTGTATATGCATGCGTATATTGGCTCCAGCTTCCACTGGTCTTTGATAATATTTAGAAAAAGATTCTATCTTATATATTTACTTGAAAAGACCAAATCTTTTTTATAAAATAGATGAAATATAACTGAAAATACAAAAGAAAAGAAAAAAAGAAAACTGTTGGCAATATTGCCTACACTTAACTTCGTCCCACATATTATTGAGATTTTTTTTAAGTAGAAAAAAAAGGAAATTAAAACTTAATATAAGCTCAGGAAGTAGTTTGGAGTAAGGCAGAACATAATACAAACAGATCCAACCCACAAATCCTGCACAGGATGTAGAATGAGAGACAAACAAAAGCTGAGAAGATGTGATGCTTTGATAAGAACTGAGAAATGAAATGATTTTATCAAATTTGAGAAAAACGGTCACTTTATTTTCTCTCCCCTGTACAAATATGTTGTTTTTAATGTTTATATTCAGATGAAAGAAGTAAATGCTGCATTGAAAGAGAGGAAAGAAGAGGAACAGAATAGGTAAGATCAAATATCCCCCCAAATCATTAAGGATAAAGTAGGTCATTTTTATGATTTACATATTATTTACATATTCTCTATGAAGCACACACAAATGTTGGACCTTGGGAATATCTAGGAATTGGAAGAGTGAGAGCAGTTTTGGGAAAATTAGTGAAATGAAGCTTGAGGTATTCACGTATGGCTTGGAAAGAAAGGAGCTCTTAGAACGACTGGGAAATGGCTTAAGTCTGCGTGTGTGTCAGCTGCTCAGTCATGTCTGACTGTGACCCTACTGTCCATGGGGTTTTTCAGGCAAGAACACTGGAGTGGGTTGCCATATTCCTCCTCCAGGAGATCTTCCCAACTCAGGGATCGAATCCACGTCGCCTGTGTCTCCTGCATTGCAGGCAGATTCTTTATCTGTTGAGCCATCAGGGAAACCCCAAGGACTGCAGGCCTACAGTCTGACAATAACAGCCTCATGGTTCCACGAAGGGCCAGGTGAAAGGAATGGGGAATTCAAATATACATCATATGTTCCAGCAAGTCATATATATATTACTTGGGTGGGACACTCCTACAAACACTGCATAGCAATTTTGCTTCTCAGAGAAAATGTTACGCTACTCACATAACTTTCTTCAGTTTTCAGATTTTCTCTCATATGCACACATGCACATTTCTCAGTTGTGCGTTCTTCTGCTAAGTAGACAAATATTTATTAGCTGCGCTGTGTGTCAGCCACCTTTCCAGGCACTTGGGATACTTCAAGTTACCTGTTCTCCTGAATCTCACATTCTAGTAGGGAAAGACAGAAAAAATGTGAGCGTGACAAATGAGAAAACATGTAGTGTATCAGAGGTGACAACTGTCTAGGAGAAAAATTTCAAGCGACTGGTGAGGAGCTGGTGAGTGCTGGGGCAGGCCTGGCTGCCGGCACGCTTCTCCAAGCGGATCAGAGACATGACAGGTTCCTGCTATCACGCTGTGCTGAATGTGATCAAAGCAGATTCCTGACTTAGCCTGAAATGGTACACTGACTTCTTCTGGGTGTGCTTCAACAAGCACGATGCTTTTTGGATGGAACATCCTCAACAAATTTGAGAACATTTCAACATCACAGTGATTTATTTGGGAAAGTGGATTTGAAGTGGAACCATACAAGATAACAAGGCCAGAGTGATTCACGGCAGAAATGAAGGTAGGATCGGAATGCCAAGGGCCAAGTAAGGCTACAGTGACCCTCCTAGGAAAGTAACACTGCAAAGTAAACCCACAGTTGGACCAGCACTGAGAAGTGGGTAGAAATTTTCGTGTGCAGAATTAACAATGTGACTTCCAGAGAGTTTGGTTAATATGTGGTAAAGGTTATTAGGTGACAGTTTGTGATCAGTGTTTATAACCAACCACAGTTACAGATAAAATATAATTATTGTTCACATTGGTCTCCAATGAGACTTTTAGATTTGATATTCTCAAAAAGAGATGAAAACAACTTTGAGCATTCAATCTTAACTTCTTGTAAGTTAAGGATGAAACTTTGTTTTGTATGCATGCTACAGATGAAGAAGATCCTTATGTGATGTCAAATCAGAAAATGTGAGGAAGAAAAGAGTATTTCAAAGAATATTCACGGAAGTATATAACAACTGCAGCTGGGGTACATGTAAGTTATGATTTACAAAGGACCCTGAGTTATAAGAACGGTGTCTCCTGAGCATGTTGGCTCTCCAGGCACCCTTTTAGAAGAATCACAACACCCAGTTTACGGTTTCCCAAGGAATGGCCATTTGTCCAGTAATGAGAAAGCAATCTAAGCTGTTAAATAATTGTTGATTTTTGAAGGGACAGAGAAAGGATCCCATTTTCACTCCTTCCTAGCCACAGAAACTGAAGCCTCAAAGCAGAAACATTTAAAATCAAAATATTAAATAAAACTAAATCCTAATATACCTATCAAAATGAACAGTACTTTCCAGCCAAAGTAATGTTTTTCTTCCACTGCAGTTGTGTCATAATATTACAAGAGACACAGATAGAGAAGTAGCTTAAGGAACAATATCGAGGTATTATTCAATTAAAATTAGCTATTGGTTCATTTTAGAAATAGCAACTACGTATAACTTCAGTTAGGCAATGGATATTTCAAAATGTGGAGTACTCTGGTAAACGTTGCCAATAATATGCAAAATTTACATGTAAAAATATATGTATATTATATATAAAAATAGAATTCAAGAAGTAAAATGATGTAAAGTAAAAAAATAACTACAATGATTAGGCTTTATTTTTCAAGGACTGGAAAGTTCTTCAGTATCTTATAGTGATTAGGGTCAGCATCATGAATATCAACTGTAGGTGGTACAGGAGGAAATTATGGGAAATTGAAGTGAATTTGCACTGGCCCAAGTCATACCTTTGAAACTGCATTTTAGGGGTCAAATTAATATAACTGTTTTCATACACACATAAGGGGAAACGTGCATAACAACAAAAACAGTTGGTAAGCTGTCAGCTTCACTGGTTTTCACCTAGAGGAATGTGTGCTAAGTCGCCTTAGTTGTGTCCAACTCTTTGCGACCCCATGGACTGTAGCCCACCAGGCTCCTCTGCCCATGGGATTTTTCATGCAAGAACACTAGAGTGGGTTGCCACTTCCTTCTGCAGGGGATCTCCTCAATTCAAGGATCGAACCCACAGCTCCTGTGTCTGCTACATTGCCGGCAGATTCTTGACCATTGAGCCACCAGGGAAGTCATTGCAAATACATAGTAAATTATTAATATTTTAAAAATAATTACTAGACACTAGTTAATTCAACTTCACAAGGACAGGGGTTTTGTCTGTTTTGTTCACGGATAGATTCCTGGAACCTAGAACCAGCAGCCTAATGTTTCAGGCTTAAGTGCGGTGGCAGGCAGGCAGGAAGCCTTCTGTGAGTGTATTATTGCTCACCGCAAACCTGCTTTCATCGCCTGGTTGGCAGGCTGCTATCTCAGTGGCTCCAAAGTTTAAATTTAAAGTAGCCCACTGAACAAACGGAGAATGCATATCCAGGAGTACAACAAAGTTTTACAAAATATAGGCATAGATAGCTTCTAATTCAGCCTCTTCCTGAAAGTGATCTGTCCCAGAACTTGCTAGAAAAGCAGACTGGTTCTCCTTTCCAACTCTCTTTTCACCACACCCTCCTTCCAACTCATACCCATACAGAAAAAGGGTGTCCCTCACACACCCTGAATCTTACTCTGTCCCTTGCTAAAGGGATACACTCTTCCAGTCCACAAAAGAAAGAGACATTAGAAATACTGGTACACACTGCCATATTTAAAATGCAGAACCAACAAGGGCTTGCTGTAGAGCACACGAAACTCTGCTCAGTGATATGTGCAGCCTGGATGGAAGGGGAGTTTGGGGGAGAATGGATACATGTGTATGTATGGCTGAGTCCCTTTGTTGTCCACCTAAAACTATCACGACATTGTTAACTGGCTATACTCCAATCCAAAATGGCTGGTAAAGAATCCACCTGCAATTCAGGAGACCTGGGTTCGATCCCTGGGTTGGGAAGATTCCCTGGAGAATGGAAAGGCTATCCACTCCAGTATTCTGGCCTGGATAATTCCAGGACTGGACTATACAGTCCATGGGGTGGCAGAGTCAGACATGACTGAGTGACTTTTACTTTCACTTTCTTTCCAATACACAATAAAAAGTTAAAACATGAAAACAAACAAACAAAACAGAAATACTAGTCCATGTGAGAAGAAATCAAATCTTCTACTGATTGCATCAGAAATCCTCCTGCAATGCATGGAGAAAATAATAGACTTATCTCTTGACAAAATGAAAACCTAACTTCCAATGGCAGGATTCTGATTATAAAAATAATATCTGATGAAGCCAAGGAAAATAAATATTAAAAAGAAGCACTTATATGCTATGTTATGACCTCATATTGTCATCTAATAACATAATTTATATCTGTAAATGTAAACACACAAAAGGTATACAGAAATGTATAAAGATGGGATTATTTTGATTTTATTCAGACAGTTCCCTACTGATGAATACTAAAGTTTGGGTTTTTTTTAAATTTTTTTGCTATAAAATGATGAGGCTGAGTTACACACCTTTGTACATTTTTTTTCAAATTTCAGAAAGTGGTATTGCCAGGTCAAAGGACATGCCATAGAAACTTTGGGTTCAGTTCAGTCATGTCCAACTCTTTGCGATGCCATGGACTGCAGCACGCCAGGCCTCCCTGTCCATCACCAACTCCCTGATATTGCTCAAACTCATGTCCATCGAGTCAGTGATGCCATCCAACCATCTCATCCTCTGTCGGCCCCTTCTCCTCCCGCAAACTTTGGGTACCTCTTGACAATCTGCACTTCACAATGTCTTTCCATTTAAATTTCCAACAAAAATGCAGGAGAATTTCCATTCTGACTCTCTGCAGTAATGGGATTTTTCAAATACCGAGAGTATTTTGTTGGAAAAGTCAAGTAGAGAAGATGTAACTGATTAAAGTTAATTAAGTAAAGAAGCCAGGGTAGAAAGTGTTGGCTGGGAAGCTATATCCATGGTTAAAAGGAGCCAAGACAATGAATGTCATTTTTCAAAGGGAACCGTGTATGAGGGAACGGAATTGATAGATCCAAGTTTGTATCTCAGCCAAATGTCATCATTTGAAGGGTGGGAGAAAGGAGAAGGTCCATGGAGAAAGTCAGAATGAAATGGTCAGTCAAGTAGGAGGGAGATAAGAAGGCAGTGTAACAGGAGCCAAGGTAGATGAGTTTTTCTTTTTTCCTTTGGAATACTGCATAATAATAATTAGCACTTGAATCATTCTGTATCCCAAAGCCTCAAAGCACTTTGCAGCCTAATCATTTGAATTTTAGAATACCCTTGGCAGGCCGAGAGTAATTCAATAGGAAAACTTGGATAAGAAGAGATAAGGTGAGTGGCTCCGAAGTCTCCTCAACCTTGGCAGTTTCAGGAACTCAAAACCTTGGGGGTGAGAAAGGAAATGTTGACTCTCCTCTAAATTACTGTATATATAATATCTACACATTCTCAGATTCAGATGATTTCCAGAGCCATAGTTCAGCAGCTGCAGTTTAAAAGCTGTGAATTTAAACATATCAGTGTAACAGCTGAGGAACTTGTTCTCAGAAAACAGAAATCTCAGGGGACACAGAGTGTTCAGGCCTCCCAAGCCCACCTCACCATTGCTGACTTTGTTTTCCACATGGGCTTTGTTGAGATTAATCTGCAGTTGAGTCGGAATCTTGAACATTTCAAGGGACTATATTAACCCCGTCAATAAAAGAGTCTACATTTAAATTAACAGTTACACTGATTTTTTTGCATGGACAGGCTCTATGAATTTTGACACATGTGATCATGTAACAACCACCACAGTACGGAAAAGTCGCATTGCAGGAGGATTCTGAGCCACCAGAGAAGCCCAAGAATACTGGAGTGGGTAGCCTATCCCTTCTCCAGGCGATCTTTCCAACCCAGGAATTCAACCACGGTCTCCTGCATTGCAGGCGGATTCTTTACCAACTGAGCTATCAGGGAAGCCCTGCAGAACAGTCGCATCACCCCTCGAAACATCCTTCACACTCTCCCCTTCAAGTCAACCCCCCACCCAACTCCTACCTATAGCAGGCACTCATCTGTTCTCCATTGCTATAGCTTTGTCTTTATTAGAATGTAATATAAAGGAATCGTACAGTATGTAGTCTTTCAAGACTGACTTGTTCCATTTCTCATAATGTCTCTGAAATTCCTCTTTATTGTCGCATGTATCTGTGTTTTGTTGCTTTTAAATGCTGATTGTATTGCATGGTGCAAAAGCACCACAGGCGGCTTATTGATTCACCATCGAAAGACATTTGTGTTGATTTTAGTTTGAGGCCATTATGAATAGAGTCTTTATAAACGTGTATTTACAAACTTGTGTGAACATATAGTTATATTTTTGCCTGGGTAAACACCAGCATTCTTTCAAAAGGAAAGAGAAGGTTTTCCAGGTCATATGGTAAGGATATAGTTAATTTTATAAGAAACTGACAATTTTTTCCATAACGTCCCTACTATTTTGTACTTTTTCACATTATTTTCTTTCAGCAATGCACAGTTGCCCTGCATAAGCACTAACACTTAATACTGTGTGTTTTTATATAATATTTTATGTAAGTTATTCTAACGGGATGTGGTAACTTAGAGTGGTTTGCATTTCTGTAATGGCTAATTATGTTGAACAGCTTATTGTGTGTTCACTTACTATTCATATCTCTTTGGTAAAGTGTCCATCCACGTTTTCTTCCCATTTTTAATTGGGTTGTTTGGTTTTTTCCTGTTGATTTTGAGTGTTCTTTGCATACTCTCCATGTAAATCCTTTGTCAGGTATTTGCAAAGCAAATATCACCCTTTCACCCAGTTCATAGTTTGTCTTTTCATTCAAACTGTCATTCAAAGAACAAAAGTTATGTCTTTTTTTATTCTGCTTTTTTTTTCCATTTAGTTTCTTTCTAGAACTACTTACTCTTTACCTCCGTTGTTTTCTTGAGCACTGTGCGTTCAGACAAAGGGGAATGCTATTAAGCTAACCTGACCTTTCAGCTATACTTAAAACAGGGTAGCCTGTCTCCTTTGTGAAGCCCCATCTACTGAAAGCTTTTCCTGGCAGCCGCTGATGCTGTGCTTTCTGATGCCTTTATCTCTTAACTCGGTTTCAATTGATTGTTTTATGTTATATGTGTATTTCCATAGCAGAGAAACAGGGAGTCCTTGTACAGGGTGGTTATTTGTGTGAATAATTTAATATTTATTATTCATGTCATGCATTTTCCAAAGCAATATAGCAAGTCTGACAATTTTTGAGGTTGAGTTGCATTCTAACTACAAATAAGATTACTGTAAGTAGGATAAACAGTGGAAAATCATTGTTGAGCAAGGAGATCCCAGAAAAGTGATAGGGACTGCTGTGTTATCAATATAGTTTGATATGATTCAAAGGTCAAAATGAAAGAGGATGATCTGAAATTTCAGACCTGGGGTTAAGGCTGTGGAGAGACTCAGCTCATTCTTCCTTGTTTGAGGATGTTAAACGTTAGACAAAGGTTAGACATTTGAAATCAATGGAAATCCATCCCGAAGATTGTTTTACACTTAAGAAACAACATCCGATGTTTAGGGGGAAAAAAAAAAACCAGGAAAACATTTTCGAACATGAGACAGCTTGGAAAGTGCACGTTTATTAAGTGACAAGGCAAAATCGAACTGAAAACAAGCACAGTCTAACTGGTTACGACCAACTGGCCTGCTGGAGAAAGCTCCACTGAAAAACCAGAACAGGCATGGCTCCTATAAGCCGCAATACCTGCAGTGTGTCTTTTGGAGCTTTCTAATTAACCCCAGTGAAATTTCAAACCTGATTTTTCTATTGCCGTCAGTGTTAAGGAAAAAAAAAAGTGTCAGGAAGGACGCTGCTCTCTACTTGGGGAATTGTAGCTACTGACCCACTGTCACCGGGGGATCGCTTTGACGTTCAGAAGGATGAAGGGATTTGTGCTGATACACCTCCATGCTTAACTCGGCTCCTTTGTGGTAAATTGTTAACATTTGCAAAAGGTTCAGAGGACAAGTGTGGGAACATAAACAGAGGAACTCAGATGGTCCAGGAGGAAAATAATGTTCTGAGAGCTGGCACAGTTACTCTCCATTTTAAAATTATAAATTTCCAAACATTCAGTATTCCTTTTAATCACACGTGCACAAACACACACAATATTACAACTGATAATTAAAATACTGAATTTTTGCCTCAATTTGTAAAAGCCTGGGCAGTTTAAGCTTGCCTGGATTTTTCTTCTTTAAAAAATAAGATTTTTTTAATATTTCAAATGTATTTATTTTACTGCTGAGGAACATAAATAGAACTAATACTTTAAAATGAATGAGGTCATTACTAACATAATTGAAGGAACATCCACTAATTAAAAAGCCCAAGTGTACATAAGTATTCTTAAATTACCAGCAAATTACGTGATACAAGATAGCTCAAAAATATTCTCTGCAATTAATCCAGACAATAATATAATAATTTGCATGTTGATAATAGCAATTTAAAAATCAACATGTTTTACTGATTAGAAAAGAACAATTTTTCACAAGGGGACCGATTTGCTCATCTACATAATAAAGTAAATAGAAACTTCATGTTTATGTCATATCAAAAGTAAGTTAAAACTATACACTCAGGTTAAGAAAATGGATACAAATATATTAAGCAGTATCAGTTACTTACAGTCTTCAGTAGAGTCAGTTTTTAATCCAAAAGATATCCAATTCAACAGGGATCCATTAGCCAAGTCCCTGAAACTTCTGTTTCTTTGTTATCTTTTCAAATTATTAGAATCACCTGAACTTCCAAAATCTGCTCTTCACAAGTGTCCAGGATGAGTACCCAGTTTCAAAGGCATCGACATTCTGGAGGCACCTGAATGGGCAGGGCCCTGGAGGACAGGGTCCTGGTGTCCAGATGTGTGAGCATGAGCTGCAGATGAACGTGGTTCCAAAGGAACAGCACACTGCACCCTGACCAGGACAACAGGTGACACGCCTTCCCAACAGAAGCTGATGTCAGCTGTCACTGACTTACTCAGGAGAGTCATTTATAGGGGGGATGTCTCATGCTCAGTCGTGTCCGACTCTTTGTGACCCCATGGACTGTAGCCCGCCAGGCTCCTCCGTCCATGGAATTCTCCAGGCAAGAATATGGGAGTGGGTAGCTGTTTCCTTCTCCAGGGGATCTTCCCAACCCAGGGCTCAAACCCAAGTCTCCTGTGTCTCCTGCATTGGCAGGCAGGTTCTCTACCATTGAGCCACGCGGGGAAGCCTAAAGTCATTTGTGATACTCTCCCAATGCAGATGTGGTTTCTGAGAATGGATGGCAGAGGACCGGGTGTCCATTACCTACAATCAAACCACTTTTGCTGAGAAGTTCAAGATTTGAGGATACAACTTAATAACTGAAGAAACCGGAGCACAGCTAAATATGTTTAATGAATAAAAATGGCTGACGCCTTGAATCACAAGCCTCTGAATACAGGTTGGGTGTAGTCCTTGACCATCAAAAATTTCCCACTTGAATTATTTTTCAGTTAAAGTACAGATTCTACAATCCCTTCCTTCAGCGTTGCTCAGCCCCACTTGTGTCCTCCTGCAGCACCTTATTCCTTCACTCGCCCCCCACTTTTTTCGCTTAACAAGGTCAGGTTAGCTGCCTAATGTCAGGGTCTTGTCTCAACCACATTTGTCTTCCTGGTTCTCGGCACAGGCCTGGCACAGCCTCCACATTTAAAGGGACCAGTGAATAATTACTAACTAGCAGAAGGGTGAGAACACAGTTCTGGTGTTAAAAGCTGTGTGGCTTTGAGAAGTCAGTTAACCCCTCTCGGCCTTTAAATTAAAAAGAAAAGAATAAAAGTGATGCAAGCAGTCAGGAAAAGAGGACATTCCAGACAGGAAAAGCGAGTTTTCAATCAGGGAGGCCTAGGGGAGCGAGGACCACTGGCGGATGAGCCATGGGTCAGCAGGTTTAGATGCCTGCGAACTTGACGCTTTGGACACTTCATACCACGTCAGACTGTCGCACCACACACACTGAAACCCCCTAAATTTAGTGCAGTTCCTGGGTCTAATTCCGACTTTCAGGTAAAAGGTGAGATGGTTTTCCACTCTTCTGGGCGCCGCGGCGTCGAACCTTCACCGGCGTCACGCGCAGGGCGGTGACCGGAAGTCACGGAGTCGAGCGCGGGAGCCCTGAGGAGACGAGCAGGCGTCCCCGAAGGAGCGTCCGTGCCCCGCAGACTCCGACGGTGACCGTGTGGGAGACTGTCCACCTTGGGGGCTCCCGGCTCGGCTCTGTCCGTCTAAGTGGCTGTGGGGCTCGAGGAGGCTCTCCTAAGGACCCCTCACCCGTCCCTCGCTTGCCTAACCCCTCAGGAGGGAGGTGAGAAGGGTCAGCGGCCAAGGGCAACAGGCCGGCTCTGAGCGGGACCCCAGACCCCGCTCCCACAGCGGCCCTCGGCGGCCCCCGCCGGCCCGCGCGGGCCTCCCGCCTCTCAGACCCAGCCCGAGGCCCTTCCCCTGCCCCTTCCTCGCCCGGGACCACCCCCCTGCACCGGCCACACAGCCGACGGCGCGGTCTCTCTCCAGAGCAGCCAAAATGGAAAGGAAATCAAGGAAGTGCTCAGAGCCGGCTCGGTCTGTCGTCCTAACTCACCCACCTACTCCCAGACCAGCAGCTCCGTCCAGGGCGAAACCTTCCCCCTGTCCAGGGCAGGACTCGCCCTTCACCCACCTCAAGGCCTATATCCCAGCTGGTAGTAATCTCTGCCTCCTTTTCCTGTTTCCTGCCTGTATTCCCTGCCTGGCGTGTAAACCGTGAAGAACCTGGTACATACCAAGTGCTCAGTAAAGACAAAAAAAAAGTGAAATACATCCACATAGAAAGAAGAGAAGTCCAATAATGTCTCCTATTTAAATTTCTAAATTGAAAGAAACGACTTAAATAGACTTGGTGTTATTATTTTCATATGCCCACAGAATGTGCACACACACATACAGAAATGCCAGGGTGTAGACACCGCCTGTAGGGGCAACTGAGCAGCCATGGCAGGACAAACAGGAAGCAAAAACAAAACTGCAAATCACCAAAGCTAC
Organism: Okapia johnstoni; assembly: GCA_024291935.2. Classification (NCBI taxonomy): domain Eukaryota; kingdom Metazoa; phylum Chordata; class Mammalia; order Artiodactyla; family Giraffidae; genus Okapia; species Okapia johnstoni. The sequence goes on along the minus strand of CM044321.1, from coordinate 3,773,620 downwards.
TGGGAGAACATAATATCAATTAGATTATAATTATGTGAACTGGAATCCTTCCAGAACAAGGAGGCTAATCGTCTATGAAGAGCAGCTGACACAATGCAAAGAAAATAAGCATTTCTAAGTGATACAGGGACTCTGCTCTGGATTCTCCATTCTGGCAGTAAAATTTCAGAAATAATAATGGAAAGCAGCATACATGACAGAAATGTATCTGACCCTGTGCAAAGAATACTCCTTATTTCTACCACACATTTTAGTGAAGAGATTTTAGTTGTGTTAAAAACTTTAACAGAGCTAGAACTCTGTCCTCCGCACTCTACATAAATAACCCTTTCTTGAACATTCTCATACACAAATATTCATCTGTAACTGTTATCTTAAGGTATTATCTTAAGGTACACTCCCATAAGAGGAAATACTGCATGGAAGAGTATGTATTTATATTTCTATAGTATAAAATAGTGGCCCTCTAGAAAGAGAAAGTTCTTGATCACTGACCTTCATCATCAATTACCTCCATTTATTCTAATTCAATATTTAAACAATGGTACTTTTGGTTAAATTCACAATGAACATTTCTTTTTCATGATTTGTCTGTCCATATGTATTCAATATTTTTTCCATTATTCTATAAGCATGCTCATCTTGTTGTGAATTTGATAGACATACCGTTGCAAACAATTTTTCCAGATTTTGACTTGTATTTTAATTTCATGGTGCTTTTGGACATGCCAAAGCTTTGTGTTTGTAAAGACTTACTGACTGATATTCTCCGCTGGATTTTCATTACTTTCATGCTTACAAAGTTCTCTTATAAAGTTTAAATTTAAAAGGTTATTGCAATCAGATAGTCATGTATTTGCTTTCTAGGTGATTAAGCCATTGTTTTTCACAATTAAATCTTTTTCAGCTAATTTCTTGTGCTAATCTAACTTAATTTCTTTTCTCTCAAATGATTAGCTAGTTATCCAAGAAGCGCTTAATAAAAACAAACAAACAAACAAACAAAGCTCTGTTCCCCAACTGATTTATAAGCCACTTTATCGTACACTAAAACTTGTTGGCATTAGTGGTAAAGAATCCACCTGCCAATGTAAGAGACGCAGGAGACACAGGTTTGACCTCTGGGTTGGGAGGATCCCCTGGAAAAGGAAATGATAACCCATTCCACTATTCTTGCCTGGAAAATTCCATGGACAGGGTAGCCTGGCAGGCTACAGTCCATGGGGTCTCAAAGAATTGGACATGACTGAGCACGCACACACACACACACACACACACACAATTTTTCAAGTGCTCTGCTTTGAATAAAGTTTCTTATCATCAACTAAAAATGAAAAAAAAGTAGGAGAAACTGAACAGAATTATAATTTCAAAAAACTGCAAGTTTTCAAGAACAAATTTTTAAAGTAAAACTGCATCAGATCCTTTGATATTTTTAATTCCCTCAATATGAGATATATTCTTTCTTAAGGATACATCTTGAGGAATTCATTAAGAATTTTCAATTATTTTTATTTCTTTTGGATGAGCTGCCATCATGAACTATTTTGCCACTGATTTTTTGGATAAAAAAATCATTGCTAGTATTTTCTGTTTCAATGTTTTTCTAAGAAGTGCTCATTCTAGCGGCATGTGTGTCCTCATCAATAAACATGAAGTTTATCTTGTTAAATATTGAGACTTCAGGTTATGTAAGTCTCAGGCTTTTGATGTGATCTAGTCCAAATCCACACTTCATAATCAAAATGCATTATGTGAAGTTTTTATATACCCATATCTTTTGACATCAGTTATGTAAAATATTTGATGGTTTCTCATAGACATCAATCCAACTTTGATTTTTCTGTTTCATATGTCTAGCCAATTTATATGAATAGCCTTGAATATTATTGAAGTTCTCAAGAATTTCAATTTAGAGAAAATATGAATCCCTAAAAGATAGCAATTTAGAAATATAATCACATTTCTATGCTAGTTTCTAAAGATAAAATCGCAATTATATTGACCAAAGACACGACGGTGACCCCTAGATAGGTTTGAACAGTTATACTCACATTAGTAGCAGAACTATTAGTAAAACTCAATGAAAATTATAGCTGTCAACATATTTTAAATCACATGCAAACAAATTAAGTGTAAATACAAAGCTGAAACTCCAAATACAGTTTTAAAAATTGAATTGCTTCAACTAGATTCCATTTTTGACAGTCCTTTTGAATTAACACTTTAACCATTTTATCCAAACATAAATATTCCCTGATATATAGTTATAACCATAATTTTTAAACAGGTTTGGTACTACCAATCTCTTTTCTCTTTCTATATATTTTGATTGTTGTAAGCAACTGTTAGAAATCTTTACAGAAGTTTACACATTTGAAATGTCTAACAGTATTTATGACCATAGCACAATTTCTGTAATGTGTTCAGATATCTTTCAATAAAAATTTGAGGCAGAACACTTGATGACATAAATCAAAACAAGATTCTCTATGACCCACCTCCTAGACTAATGGAAACAAAAATAAAAGTAAACCAGTGGGACCTGATTAAACTTAAAAGATTTTGCACAGCAAAGGAAACTATAAGCAAGGTGAAAAGACAACCTTCAGAATGGGAGAAAATAGTAGCAAATTAAACAACTGACAAAGGATTAATTTCCAAAATATACAAGCAGCTCATACAACTCACTACCAGAAAAACAATCAACCCAATCAAAAAGTGGCAAAAAGACCTAAACAGACATTTCTCCAAAGAAGACATACAGATGGCTAACAAACACATGGAAAGATGCTCATTATTAGAGAAATGCAAATCAAAACTATAATGAGAAATCACCTCACATGGATTAGAATGGCCATCATCAAAAAGTCTACAAAAAATAAATGCTGGAGAGGGTGTGGAGAAAAGGGAATGCTCTTGAACTATTGGTGGGAATGTAAATTGATACAGCTGCTATGGAAGATGGTATGGAAATTCCTTTAAAAACTAGGAATAAAACCACCATATGACCCAGCAATCCCACTCCTAGGTGTATACCCTGAGGAAACCAAAATTGAAAAAGACACATGTATCTCATTGTTCACTGCAGCACTATTTACAATAGCTAGAACATGGAAGCAACCTAGATGTACAGAAACAGATGAATGGATAAAGAAGTTGTGATATATATACACAATGGAACATTACTGAACCATGAAAATGAATGCATTTGAGTCAGTTCTAATGAGGTTGATGAGCCTAGAACCTGTTACACAGAGTGAAGTAAGTCAGAAAGAGAAAGCTAAATATCGTATTCTAACACATATATACGGAATCTAGAAAAATGGTACTGAAGAATTTATTTACAGGGCAGCAATGGAGAAACAGACATAGAGAATAGACTTATGGACATGGGGAGCGGGGAGGAGAGGGTGAGATGTCTGGAAAGAGTAACATGGACACTTACATTACCATATGTAAAATAGATAGCCAACGGGAATTTGCTGTATGGCTCAGGAAACTCAAACAGGGGCTCTGTATCAAGCTAGAGAGGTGGGATGGGGAGGGACATGGGAGGGAAGTTCAAAAGAGAGCGGACATATGTATACCTATGGCTGATTCATGTTGAGGTTTGACAGAAAACAACATAATTCTATAAAGCAACTATCCTTCAATAAAAAATAAATAAATTTTAAAAAATAAATAAGTAAAAAGAATTTGAGAGAGTATTAGAAGGGCCTTCCTTTGGAAAATAAAAAACAAACTCACCAACTAAAGCAAACACTCTGAGACTCTCCTCTGCTGCATTAGTCTCTACAGTGAAGGAAGGGCACGATCAGATCAGGACACTGATTAAGGACTCGTGAAGACTGTAGTGGCTTCAGAAGAGTGTCTTCCCAAGTCCTTGGGTGACATAAGGGAATAGCAGCTCTCAGATGGCTGGATGACATAAGCCGATGTTACTGGACAACGGGGAGGAGAAGGAATGAAGACATCTGTGGCTGCCTTAGAGGAACCAAGGAGCTAAACACCCTGAGACGAAAGGTGCAGGAGGCAACTCCACGCACAACAGAGAAAGGGTTGTGGGGAGGAATCCGAATGGGAAACATAAAGTGACGGCTTTGAAAGTGTGTTCCATGTACCGGCAATGTCAGCAACACTTGGAAGTTTGTGAAAATGCCAGCTCTGGGGCCACACCCCGTCACCAAACCAGAAACGGCAGTAAGGACCATTACTGTGTTTTAACAAGCCCTCCCAGTGGTTCTGATGCACACTCAACTTGGGAACCACAGATGTGCTTATTTCAGAGCGTGTGCCTCACTTCCTGATCGGGAACAATGGAGTGAAATATTCTAAGATGCATTTCTTTTCTTTAAAGACATATTAACATTTGCCCCTAGAAAACCTTAACCCACTGTAGTTGGCCTTCCATTCCCCCATCTGTGGATTCGAGCAATCCCAGGCTCCAGTCTGTAGAGAGCGAGGGTTGACGGTACTTCACATTGTGTAAGACGGACTGGAGCATCCTTGAGTTTTGGCATCCACGGGATCCTGAAACCAATCCCCCATGGGGATAAGAAACAATATTGATCATTTAGTTGGAAGGGAGGGAAGGGAGGATGGGAAGGAGGAGGAGAGGAAAGAAAAGTTAACCTGGAATACTAACTTCCAGGTGGCTCAGACCGTAAAGAATCCGTGTGCAATGTGGGAGACACGGGTTTAATCCTTGGGTCAGCAAGATGCCCTGGAGAAGGGAATGGCTACCCACTCCAGTACTCTTGCCTAGGAAATTCCATGGGCAGAGGAGCTGGGCACACTACAGTCCATGGAGTCACAAAGAGTCGGATATGACTGAACAACTGACACTACTACTACTGATACGCCTAAAATTTCACCAGTGATCTGGTAATCACAGATCCTGGGTCTCACCCTCTGGTATCTGGTCCAAGTAACTGGAGCACAGATGCAAGACTCTGTTCCAAGAAAACGGTAAAAGTGATTCAGAAGGGCCTCATGGGCCCCACCTGACAATTAGTGACCAGAGCATCACTAGGAAGGTAATTATCCCATGGACTGTGTGTTACAGGACAGAGTGTTCAGTTCAGTTCAGTTCAGTTCAGTCGCTCAGTCGTGTCCGACTCTTTGCGACCCCATGAACCGCAGCACGCCAGGCCCCTCTGTCCATCACCAACTCAGCATAAAGCAATTTTTTTTCTTCTGATATGAACACATCAACACACGAAGACTCCTGCACATTGTTCGTATATAATTTACCTCTGTCCCTTTAGGCACCGAATGAGCCTTTTTATAGGAGCACTTTGTATGTAATTAGTTAACCCAATTTGAAAGCCAACTTCAACATGTCATTTCCCTTACACATGTGGTTTGTTTTATAACGTAGACGTGGCATTTGATTATGCTTTAGCTTCACTGCTATGACTTGTTTACTTGGTGACAGAGGTGTATTTTTTTATCATTCCACTTGAGGATTTTGATGGAACCAGAATTGACAACACTTGATTTCTACCTTTGCCATCTCAACAGTGTTTTTACAGACTCGTGTGGAAGATGACATGATTGGCATCCTCCAGGAGGATGACCAGCTCAAAAGCCCTGAGGGGCCAACCAGACAACGTGAAGGAGTGAAGCCAGCCGGGGTTACAGGAGAGAATGGGAGGGTTGTGGTGAGTGGGCCTCCAGCCCCAGGAGCACTGAGCACCACAGACACGACACACACCAGGGGCCAGAGTTTCCTGTCTTGTAGAGAGCAGCTCAAGATACGAACTTATTTGTGAAATGTTCTGATGTTTTAAGAACCCAACAAAAGATGTCTCCTTACCACAGCTGACTCACAATCTATCTGTTTTGAACCTCAAACTGACTTTATGTTCCAATTGAGACATCTAATCATTGCATCTCTTACTTTTTCTGTGCATAGTCTATTTCCATTCTTTGGGAAACTTCCTTTTATCCTCCATAAAAAGGTCACTGAAGAAAGCAGTAATCCTTGAGCCGTCTCCCTTTGAACCCTACATCCTGTACCCCTTAAGTGTATTTTAGGAAACATTTTCATATGCAAAGCATTTAATCTGCACAGCCCTGGGAGACACAGGACTTTATTTTCCTCATGGTGAAGCCACTGGAGCTCAGTTAAATGAGTTTCCGAGGAACCGAGTTAGCAAAGCACCTATCTGGGGTTATAATTACGTGATCACCATCACAGCTCCTGTATTTGACAGTGTCTTTCAAGAATAGGTTGTTGGAGTCAGACCTTATTGAAAATCCTGATTTCACCTGAGAAAGTGAACAAACTAGCTTGAACTCTACAGTACACTCACCAGTAAGAAGGGGATGATATATGTTCCACAACATTGTTGTAACACTTACAGCAGATCCTATTTATGAAAGGGCTAGCACAGCACTTGGAATATTTGTATTGCTAAATGGTCAACATAGATCAAAAACCACTGGGTAAATAGTACCTATTATTCGATTCACTCATTCATTTATTTTACACTCAAACATGAAGTGTGTATAGGTCTATGTGCCTTGCTATGTCACTTCAGTCATGTCCGATTCTTTGCAAACCTATGGACTGCAGCCCGCCAGGCTCCTCTGTCCATGGGATTCTCCAGGCAAGGATACTGGAGTGGGGTGCCATGTCCTCCTCCAGAGGATCTTTCTGATTCAGGAGTGGAACCCATGTCTCTTATGTCTACTGCATTGGCAAGTGGGTACATTCTATTTTTAATTCATCACTGGAATTTGAGTATTTGATCTTGCCCCCTACTTGGCTGTGTACTTCTTCCCTGTGCTTTATCTCTGCATTCCTACAGTTCGTAAGTACTCTATGAAGAGGGTTGACACTCAATAAAATTTTACTGTATTCAACTTAATTTTCTTAAACCTATTTCTTCATCTATAAAACAGGCAGAAAGAAGCCATGTTTATTTAATCACTACCATAAAACCATCCATTGATATTCTAGAATAGGATAAAATATACAAAATATTTTATATAGAGCTAATGGAGTAACTGTGTTGACATTAGTTGAACTATTTATTGATTTATAATGGTTCCTTGAAACACTCTCAGTCACATGACAACTATGTTTGTAACTGCAGTGGTTATGAGTGTTTCTACATCATAATTGGAGGGGCTGAGATTCAAACCAGGTTCTAATTCCAAAGCAGTTATTCTTAACTAGCATGGTGTACTGATATTGCTCTACATAACTGAGATGTATAAATATAGTCTGCTTTTTTTAAGTTCTTAATGTTTAACTAGAATATAAAGATGGTTCTAGTTAAAATACATTAAAATACAAGAAAACACAAAGAAAATAAAATCAGAAAGCCACGAGATTTTGCTAGCCACAACAAATTTAAAGGGTTCCTAGGTTATCAGGCAAATTTTAAAAGCTCTACGGTTTCGCAGGCAATTCCATCAGAATAAAACTGCTGAGTCATTCTTTGTCGTGGTGGAGGGGTGCTCTTTCTACCTTATTGTTGTTGTTGCTGTTGTTATTCACACAAGTCATGTCCGACTCTTTATGACCCTGTGGATTGTAGCCCTGCAGGCATCTCTGTCGAAACCGGAGTGGGTTGCCATGACCTCCTTCGGGGAATCTTCCTAACCCAGGGATTGAACCTGTGTCTCCTGTGTCTCTTGCATTGGCAGGCAGGGTCTGTACCACTAGCGCCACCTGGGAAGCTCTTTCTTCCTTAGGTAAACACAAATGACGTTCTCCTAAGTGTTGCAGGGACTGCACTTTACCCGTACTCCTGTTCCTCGAGAGGAGGCTCCAGCCTCCTGAAAGAGAATATATTCCAAACTTCTCAGCCTCTGCTAGAGGGAGAAATGCCTAACATCTCAAACTACTGTTAAATTGGACAAAGAAACCACCTCTGAGTTTTGACTTAACCACTTTTCAGTAATGTCAACATAGATAACATGTGAAATTATAATTTCTCTATCGTGATCAAAAGATAGCCTCAGGTATTCTAAAAGTGCATCCTCAATTTCCTAAAACAAATATTTTATACCTGTGTGTATATGCTGAGCTAGAGGCAGAAAATACAGACCATTCTAGAGAAGTGAATGATTTGCTTTTGTAATGCATGCTTGATGGAAAGGTCTCTTGTGGACTTCCACAGTGACTGTTGGTCACTGAATTTTAAGATGCTGAGTTCATTAGGGGTAAACATCACTTAATCTGCTACACTCAGAATGTTTTATATAAATTAAAGTCATCCAATTTCCAAGCTCCTGACAGCATAGCAGCCACTAATGTCTGGGAGATGTACCTACTCAGTGACATATGCAACATATGCCCAAAATGCTTTGAGATAAGCTCGAATAATAAAAATCTAAAAATATACAAGTTTGACTACATTGTCTAATTCAGATGACAGGAGATTCTGATTAAGGACTCATGAAAGCCCGTGACATTCTTTTTATAAAGACAATTCCAATAACACTCCATTAGGATTTCCCCCTGTTAAATTAACTTCACAGACTTCTAATGGATTTCTTAATTAGACTTGTTATTAATAAGAATATTAAATAAATTAAAAACAGCCCTGACAGCCACTTGTAATAAACAACAAAAAAATGAAAAGCAAGATTTATGTTCCTTATTTTTCTCCACCCAATTCAAAGCTTTTAATAATCTTACAAATTCATTGCAATTAATTATTCGGCTGTCAAAGAATAAAAAGCTAGGATCAGCATGTGCCTGTTTGAAGGAGATCTTCTTGATGTTTCAGAGACAGCCTGGCTCTTGGAGCTGCTGTTCTGGCCTTTCATGAAGAGGCTGCTTCAGCTCGGATGGCCCTTTGTCCTGTAACTGGGTTATGGCTTCAGGATATTAATTTAGTATGTCTGCATCTGCAGAAGGAGCCTTCCTCCTCCTCTATTTTCCAGAGCAAAAGAAGCATTTAGGCAGAAGAAAGAAGAGCTTTAATTCCAAACTCAAGACATCCGAATGACCAATCTCTTGGCAAAGAGAAATGGTGGGGGCGGACAGAGAGAGATGGAAAGAGAGAGATTTATCTTCCCTGCAGACCACACCAGAACCCTGAATTTTGATTATATATAGCTTGAAAACCGTACTAGGCACTGTGCATCTTTATTTCAGGGATATGTACATGGAGTTTGCAGCAATAGATGCGAATGTTACAGAGAAACAGGGGATCTCACTAAAGAGAACGCCCTGACTGTGAAGAGTTCTTTACAGGGTGTCTCCAAAATCTAGCCCACAGCCTTTAAGAATAGTAACGTGATAGCCTTCAAGTGTAAATGTGGAACAGCAGATAAAGCAAGGGAAGGTGTTAAGTGTCTTCCCAGGATGAAGAAAAGACGCAGACTCTGCCGTCAGGTTCACAGGCCCTCGAGCCCTGCATGGCTTCCCGCCTCAGTGGGGTTTTACGCATCGTAGCTCAAAGAACTAACTGTGCCCTGGCTTGCGGTGTCCCTTCTACCTCAGCAAGAACTCAGAAGGAACCTTTGACAGCTAAGAATAAGGACACTCCAGAAAAGCGACTGTAAAGTACAGTTCTATATATCAAGTGCTTTTTTATCCTTGGCAACTATACATGCTTGAATGAAGAAGGAATAAAAAAAAAAAATCAAACGAATGTGAAGGCAGAGTTTGGAGATGGCCTTGAGTAACCAAGCCAAAGTCATTTACCAAACTCTTGGGACCAGGTAGCATAAATGACCTCAGCTTTTCCTCCCATGAGCATGAGAAGGAAGTCTTAGCTGTCACTTTTCTGGTTGCTACGTATGGAATTTTGCCATCACCTTGGAGACAAATTAGGAACAGTATTGCATTACCAGCTATCATATTATTCAAAACCCAAGGATCCTGTTTTTTTTTTTAAGGAAATACTTTATACTGGTTTATTAATTCTATATAACTAAACTGAAAATATCTACTTGAGTGCAACTACAGACATTAGCTATGCCATGCTATGCCATATACACAGCTATGCCATGACTGAGATATAGAGTCCAGGCAAGTCTATTTATTCATTCAACTAACACACGTGTGAGACATACTACAAGTCCAGAGTTTACACCTCCTTGTAGCGTCTGCTCCCAAGGAGCTAATGGTGCGAGTAGACAGAGCAAGAGTTAAATTATGTTGTGAGGACTTGTGTGGATTAGAGAAGTTCCAGTCTTCCTCCACACCCCACAGGGCATGTGGTCTGGATTTGGAGGGTTGGCCTCCAGAGGCGGTGATGTCTGATCAGTATTCTGAAGGATGAACAAGGGTGAACTGAGCAAAGACAGTGAGGGGTGGAGGAGCCTCTGCAGTCTGGGAGGTCAGCGTGACTGGCCCCTGTAATGTGACAGGGCTCAGAGGTACTACTGGGGGCAGAGCCCGGGTGTCCACCCTCCCAAGTTTCCAGTGCCCGGGTTACATTATGCCGATCACTGTTAGTATGGCAGAAACCCCTGCTGTATGCACGGCAGCATCTGTTACTAGGAATGCCAAGCAGCCCCTTGTTATCATTGGGAAAGGTAGTGTTGAATGGAACTCTAAATCTTGATAGGCTTTCAAAAGAATGCCAACTCTATTTAAAAATTGTCTTCAATATTTGTTTCCCTGATGTCTCAGATGGTAACAAATCTGCCTGCAATGCAGGAGACCTGGGTTCAATGCCTGAGTTGGGAAGATCCCCTGGAGACGGAAATGGCAACCCACTCCAATATTCTGGCCTGGAGAATCCCACGGACAGAGGAGCCTGATGGGCTATGGTCCATGGGGTCGCAGAGAGTCAGACAGGACTGAACGACTTTCACTCACTCACTCACCCACAAGAATTACAGACTGCCAAAAGGAGCGAGATAAACCAGTGTATACGAAGTGGCTGGGCTCTGGGGTCAGATATCAGGGCTTGAATCCTGGATCGCTCACTGACAGAGTCAGTCCTTGGGCAAGTCCCTCAGCTGTCTTAGGGGTGAAAACCGAAGGCAGGCTGAGCAGCTGCAGACAGATCTGACCTGCGGCGGTGACTGCGTGACTGCTCCATCCTTTAAAGACAAGCACACGCTTCCCTTGTCTAGTGCAATCAGGGCAAGCTTCCCTGTGGAGGTGATGTATGGGCTGAGACTGGAGGCTGTGAACAGGAGGGTGCGCTTGGAGGCTGCGAGAGAAAGGAGAGCACAGGAGGGAAAGTAACACGAAGGGCAGTTTGCCTTGTTTTGTTGTTGTTTGTTTGTTTGGAAAAGTCTTGCTATTAGGATCTGAAGTATGGGCAAGACTGAAAATCATCAAGGTTAAAAATAAGTTGAATTAGTAACAATTAATAATTGTACAAAGCAGCTAAATAGATACTTCTCCAAGAAATGTATACAGATGAATAGTCAATAAGCTGATTTATAAAAAAGAAAAAAGATGCTTGCCACTGTATTATCAGAGAACTGCAAATCGAACCCAGAGTGAGACAGCATCTCACGCTCCCTGGGGAGGCTGCAGAGAAGTCCTTGCACACTGCTGCTGGGGACGAAAAGCAGCACAGCCCCCTGGGAACCCAGCCCTGCAGTCCCTCACTTGTTTAAACAGAGAGTTACCCTATCAGCCAGCACTTTTTCTCCTGGGTACACATGTTAAGGAACGTGTAACAGTTGTGCAGACAAGAAACTGTACACAAACATTCATAGAAGGACTGCTGACAACAGCTAAATGATGGAAACTACTCAAACATCTGTCAAAGGAGAATGGTGAAACAAATTGTCCTTTATCCATATGAATGAATATCATTCAGCAGTGAAAAGAGATGTACTGATACAAACAACAATATAGGTAACCTTGAAAACACTGTGCTAAGTAAAAGAAGCCAGTCAGAGACCACAAGTTTTATGACTCCATTTATACAAAATGTCTGGAGTAGACAAACCTGTAGACACAGAAAGTAACTTAGTAGCTACTTGAGGCTGAGTGGAATAGTTTGAAATATTAGGACAAAGGGGTAATAACTACAGGACGTGGGTTTCCCTTTGTGGTGATAAAAATGCGCTAAAATTAACTGTGATTATGACTGCCCATATATGAACCTATGCTAAAGCCCGTTGAACTGTATACTTTAAATGGGTGTATTGTATGGTATGTGAATTATGTATCTATATAAGTTGGTTTCTTAAAAAAATATTAACTGAATTAGATTTGGTCAAAAAGTATTTTCACTTTGGAAAAGGAGCAAACTTCACTGTTATTATTTCCTCTCAGCCAAATCTATTTACTTATTTTACATGGGGCTCAGTATGACGTCCAAGGCCATAGCTTTTCATCAATATATGATCTTAACTGAAAATAAAATTTAAGTAACATACAAGTCATTCTTTACATGTAGTTGTTAGACAATTATATCTAACATGTAGTTGTTATATCTAACATGTAGTTGTTATATCTAACATGTAGTTGTTATATCTAACATGTAGTTGTTATATCTAACATATAGTTGTTAGACAATTCCACAAACCTTTTCACAAAAATTAAAGATAAAAGTCAAACTATTAGCTTACAGGTTTTCTTAAAAACTGTGCTAAATGTTACACTTTTGGATTATTAAAATGACGCTGTCATTTATCATTTTAACTCATATTTAGAAAACACTAGAAGCCATGGCATTTAGAGAGCTTATATTCTGTGATAATTTATAAACTCTTAATCCCCTCATCTGTCATGATCCCCTTTCTCCTTACAGTTTTAGGGATCTCAATCTAACCCATCATCTCGGTGAAACTTGTTAAGTCTCTCATCTCTGTTTTCTAAAAAGCCACGCTGACTCACCCAGTTAGAGATATCAGTTGAAGTCATCCCATGTATATGCAGATCAAAAACTCTTCAACAGACTTCATGAATATTAAAAGTCAAATTGTTGTCTTCTGTTAGAGTGAACTGCACACTAGAAGTATATGCAATGATTGTATGGCTACAGCATTCACATTAAACAGGATTAGCGCTAAGCTTGTGCACTTTGAAACATGAAACAAACAATGTCATTTCTCAGGGTAAATTCTGTTCCTAAATTCAGAACAAACAGTTCCTATAACAGATACCAAACTGAATCAACTAAACTCAAGGTGCATTGAGCACTAAAACCTGAAACTAAAAGCTACATTATATGTTATGATTCCATTCCAGCTCACTTTATTTAAAATAGCAAGAACCACAAAATAAAAACCACATATTGTAGATTCAAGTGTGTTTACTAAGACCTACTCATGGGAAAAATGACCCAGGTATGTCCTCTACCTTTTATATGAAAAGGCAAGTATAATTCAGTCAACTGTCAGAGACCTTTGCTTAATAGGTATCTCCCTAAAGAAACAAAAATCTGTCATACACACACACACACACACACACACACACACACACGTGAAACAACACAACACACACGTGTGTGTGTGTGTGTGTGTATAACAAGTTTGTATATACTGTTTATATGTAACAAGTTTTAGAGTTCTCAACTTGAGTTAGAAGTGAAACAGTGGAAATATAGTGGCAATTTAAAGTGTTAAATATCTATAGATGATAAAATATTTTTATTGTCAATACATATGGCCAAAAGTGTTTTTTTTTTAAACCTAACAGTGGGTGGTGTTTCCAGTCAGGGAATAAAGTCAAAATATAAACAAAGCATCTTGATACTCAAACATATCAGAATGCATCCTTCAGCTAGAATTAGTCAGACAATCAGAATGTGCAAACATGATAATAGCAAGCTATATGTAGAACAGATGAAATTACGAAAACTCATTCTAAGCGAACTGTCTAAAAGCAGGCCACTAACACAAAGGAGGTGAGCTGACACCTGCTTTTAGGGAAGGGCCCTCAAATCTGCAAATGCAGTTTCTGAGACAGCCAAAGGATTTGATTTTACCAGATTCTTCAGTTAGAAAAGCTTGGCATTTGTGATGTTATTTTAATATGCTCTGTATTCCCAGTTCACAGACTTCTTTACTTCAAATGAGTCTAGCCGTAAATGAGAATGGGTGTCTTAACTATCCAAAATGAAGAAAAACAGCAATTTTCCTCACAATTTCCCACTGTAATAAACAAAGATATCTCAAAGGCAATATAGAAGCATGAGCAATTTCCAAAGTCAGAATTCCAGTTTCTTCTAGGCCATTTTGCCACTACACTGAGACAAATCAGGTCTAATGACACATATTTCGGTCAAACTGGCCAGAATGCCATCGCGGGCTCCACCTGCAGTGACCACTGCAGGAAACCCGCTCCTACTGTTGCCTCTGTGTAAAGGTCTGGCCCCCTCCCCTCCACAGAGGAGCTTGCTGCTGACCCCCACTCCAGGGGGAAACCGGAGCACCGCACGCAGGAGGTGAGGGGCAGAAGAGACATGCCCTCATAAAAATTCTGCAGCATTCACTGCGTGCCAGTCGCTTCCTGTGGAGCCAGACGGAGCCAGAGGTGAACTAACAGAGGTCCAGTCTGCTGTAGGGGACAGACGTGGAACACAGAGCAACCACACACAACCAGCGTGCACTGGCAGTCTGTGCTGGCTTGCTCTGGGCCATGGGTCAAATTGTGTCCCTCCCTGGAGACAAGTAGAGGTTCTATCTCCCAGGACTCCTAAGCGTGCTCTTATTTGGAAATGGGGCCTTGCAGATGGAGTCAGGTTAAGAGGAGGTCATTCCCGTCCAATTCTACTAAACCCTAATCCAGTGAGACTGGTCTCCTCGTAAGAAGGGAGAGATACAGAGACAGATTTGCATGGAGGGAAGAAAATGCTGCAAGATGCAGGGAGAATGCCCTGAGATGCCAAATGAAGAGACAGAAGCAATGCGTCTCTCAGCCAAGGGGCACCAAGCGTTACCAGCAACACCGGAAGCCAGGGGAGGGGCAGGGCCCAGACTCTCCCCTGCAGAGAACATGGTCCTGCCAACACTGGTTTCACACGAATAGCTTCCGGGGATGAAGGCGGATGCCTCTGCTGTTGTAGGTAGCACAGTCAGAGGCACTTTGTGACCGCGCCCTGGGAGACCCCAGGCTGTGCAAGAGCCTGGTAGGGATCAGAGCTGATCTCAGGAGGAAGGAGCGGGGAGGCCAGGAAAGACTCCCTGAAAAAGACTTCCCTCCCACAGTACTTTGAGGGAGCTCGAGGCCTGAAGGATGAGTAGGGGGAGCAGATAACAGAGTTGGGGGTCAGACATGTTTCCAGACATGAACCTCCATGGTGCGAAGGCTGTGGAAGCCAGGAGTCTGATGCGCTCCAGCTGGGAGGAGGTGGGTGAGGATGACCCGACAGCAGAGCCCGCCCGGGGAAGGAGGCAGGCAGGCCGGCAGGGATGTGAAGGCCCCAGGGGCTAAGCAACAAAAACATTCAGCAGACTCGTGTCCGAGCAGGAGACAGGCTCTACACATGACTCTTCCTGCAGGCTCCATCACCCTGGAACATATCTAGCATTGGCACCTACAAGGAGGCAAGTGTTGGTCACTCAGTCATGTCTGACTCTTCGCGACCCCACGGACTGTAGCCCGACAGGCTCCTCTGTCCGTGGGATTCTCCAGGCAAGAATACTGGAGCAGGTTGCCATGCCCTCCTCCAGGTAATCTTCCCCACCCAGGGATCGAATCTGGGTCTCCGGCTTTGGAGGCAGATTCCTTACTGAGTGAGCCACCAGGGAAGCCCCTTGGCACCTAAAGATACCCTTAATAACTAGTGTGCCCAATAGTAGAGCTTCTTTCCAATAGCAGATACCATTCTGGAAAGGACCACATGGCATTTTTGCAGGCTTCCGTTCGCCAAATAAAAGCAGGCATGTCCTGGACACTGAGGTGTCAGTGTGTCTAAGAACAATTCCCAGCTTGCTCCTGCAGCCCTCACAGGGGGCTGGAAGCTGGCGGGCCTCCCTTCTTCCTGGGGAGTGAGAGCCAACAACCCAGCATCACTTGTAAACTCTCACCAGCCCCTGGGGTCGTGGGGCCACTGTGCCTATGAAGGCCACTGTCAGTCAAGGCTGTGGTGATTTGTCCGTCTTCCTCCTCTGCAGGCTGGTATTGTGGGAGGCTGCCTCTTGAACTTCAGGCTTTTAATAAACAGCCGGCCGTGTTCGTCCACCAGCAAGAGTAGTCAATAGCAAGCACAAATCCACCTCGTTATGGTTTTTCAGCCTTCTCTAACACAGGTTGGCCCAGAAATATCACTCACACACTTCTTGTTAATTGATCTCGTGGGGGTTACATGTCCAGATTGTAATGGGCTGAATTATTTCATTTTAAACTAGGATCAGCCGTCCTAAAACTACAGTCATTTGTGCACTCATGCTCTATACTGACCTTTTTATTTGCACTTCCAGGGGGCAAAAATCCCGTGGCTGCAACCTTGAACACTGCAAATACAAATCAATAATGCTTTGCTACGAGGTAAGTTTAATTATTTTGTTATCGCTTCTGTTTCCCATTCTCTTCGCTGTCTTCAACCTAACCATCCAGGCTTGCTATGCCTAAAAAGAAACCCTCTAAAGACCAATATTGAACTAAAAAGAAAAAGAAAACTAGATAAACAAAGTCCCACTGGCAAAGTATATAAAGCTACCTATAGCAAAAAGTAGCAATTTTGTCAAATATATCAATACAAGTGTAAGAAAAAAATAGAAGTGCTGTGATAGATGATATCCAGGAAATATATAATGCATAAAATATATGTATTAAAATTGACATCTCTCTTTTCCCACTCTCCCGTTCCAAGCAGCACTTACCTGGCTACCTGATACCATATTTGTCACTTTATTGTATAGGAAGGAAATGTGGCAGAGTGATTTGCAGAAAAAAATGTTGGCAGGCCTGATTTTCCAAATCCAACTCAAATACTAGCTGTGTGACCATCAGAAAGTCATTCCAACTTTCTAATCATCTTGAAGTGAAGTGAAGTTGCTCAGTCGTGTCTGACTCTTTGCGACCCCATGGACTGTAGCCCACCAGGCTCCTCCATCCATGGGATTCTCCAGGCAAGAATACTGGAGTGGGTTGCCATTTCCTTCTCCAGGGGATCTTCCAAACCCAGGGATCTAACCCTGGTCTCCTGCATTGCAGACAAACACTTTACCATCTAAGCCACCAGGGAAGACTACCTCCTCATTTGCAAGTGGGTATAACAGTACTTATCAAAATTAGAAAATAAAGTGACAAAAATATATATTTCTAATCTCATTCTTGGAAAATGTCCCATATATGGAGGTCATTAGTAATACTCAGAGAGCTTCCCTCATGACTCAGTTGGTAAAGAATCCACCTGCAATACAGGAGACTCTGGTTCGATTCTTGGGTTGGGAAGATCCGCTGGAGAAGGGATAGGCTGGGATAGGCTACCCACTCCACTATTCCTGGGCTTCCCTTGTGGCTCAGTTGGTAAAGAATCCTCCCGCAATGCGGGAGACCTAGGTTCGATCCCTGGGTTGGGAAAATCCCCCGGAGAAGGGAAAGGCTACCCACTTCAGTATTCTGGCCTGGAGAATTCCACGGACTGTATGGTCCATGGGGTTGCAAAAAGTCAGACACCACTGAGCAACCTTCATTTTCAATAATACTCATAATTTATAAACAAAATATAGACTGTAAGCTGTACTTTTGTGACATCAGAAGAGTACACACACATATAATAATTTGGTTTACCATAGTTATGTGAGTTAAAAGGGCAGAGGTGGTGAAGGAGTTGTTATTACTGTTTTCCTTATAGGGAAACACTCTACTGAAACTGAAATCCAGGAAAGGGGAATTCTATTACGAAATTCCATATTCTAATATGTATTAGAATAACATGTTTCAATAATTTTGTAATTAAAGAGTCTATAATAGATACCATCTGTGGGTTACCAATTTTTTAAAATCTGTTGTTGAATAATAATATAGCTATGATTATTTTGTGTTTACCATTAGTCAGGTCATATGAAAAGCATTTTACACTAATTCACTTAATTAATGCTCACTACAGCGAGGTTAGCTGCCATCATTATCCCCATTTTACAGATGAGGTAACTGAGGTGTGGTTTGTCAGTGCAACACAGGTTGCAAAGGGCAGCCCTGGGCTTAAACTGCAGGTTGGTGGCTGCAGAGCCCACGTTCCTGACCCCCACACACTGCCCCTCCCTACAGCTCATCCTCGGCATTCAACACTGGGGACCGCATGGGAGTGATTCCATCTAAGGTGTGACACAGATTTTAACAGAGTGGTAAAGAAATGCTTGTGCTAATATTAAACTGAAATTATTGATCAAGTCTAAAATCCCGTGAGGCCATCAGTGAAACAAAATGATATTTAGAAAACCTAGATGGAAGAGCTGTGTCTGCAAGACCACAGGTGGTAGGACAAGGGATCACAGAAGGAAAGGCTATTAACCAAGAAGAAACAGTGGAGGGACCGTCCTTATTGTGAGCACTGTCTACAAATCCCTCCTCCACCCTGAGGGCCAATCTCTGCCGTCCATCTAAGGGAGGCACCACATGCCCTTAAAGGTGTCTCCACCACCCTGGAGGAGAAGGGGATGACAGAGGATGAGATGGTTGGGTGGCATCACCAACTCAATGGACGTGAGTTTGAGTAAACTCTGGGAGTTGGTGATGGACAGGGAGGCCTGGCGTGCTGTAGTCCATGGGGTCAGAAAGAGTCAGACACAATTGAATGATTGAACTGAACTGAACTGAACTGTTATCTCCATACATCCATTTATACATATAACCATATACTATGTAAATACATTTATACATTGTACATTACTTTTTATATATAATGTGTGTATATATGTGTGCATGCTATAAATACATGTTATGATACATAATATGTAATAGGTATATTTTATGCTTGTTTTCAAGACTCAAAATATGACTACATAGCTATTTAACTAAATCCATATATTTGTGTTAACAAACATATCAGGAAAACAAACAGATCATGTAATAGAATCTCCTCCTTTACAGAAGAGAATTTAGTGATTTTAAATGCTTCTCCAAAAGATACAAGCTACGGACATAAACTGAGCTTATCTGTGGGAATTGCCTTCCTGTAAACAGAAGACATTGGGAACATGACTTAAAGATGCAGCAAAAATATTCCCAACTTCAGCCCTGCTCCACTGCACAAATTTCAGGGAACTATAATATATATATATACTCATAATGAATGTAGTAGTCCTACAAAGAGAAAGAACATGTGAAAAAGATGGATAATTATGTTATAGTCTGCCAGTTTTCAGTCTGTACTTTAATCTTAAAGGGTATTTAGAATATGTCTATAGAGTTACATCATATTTTTAGAAAGTAACAGATTCATGTTTTACCAGTGATCTGTGTGTGTGTGTTAAGTCACTTCAGTCGTGTCCGACTCTTTGCGACCCTATGGACTTTACCCCGCCAGGCTCCTCTATCCCTGGGATGGAACCTGCGTTTCTTGTCTCCTGCGTTGACAAGCGGGTTCCTTCACCACTAGTGCCACCTGGGAGGCCTGAATGAGTCAAACAGACATTTAATGACACTTAAATGTCATTCACGTATAGACACCTTACTGATACACTTGGGGCAAACAGTGTCACCAAAGTTATCCCACATGGAGGCCTTCTCAACTCTGCTTCATTTATA
Source organism: Okapia johnstoni (assembly GCA_024291935.2). Taxonomy (NCBI): domain Eukaryota; kingdom Metazoa; phylum Chordata; class Mammalia; order Artiodactyla; family Giraffidae; genus Okapia; species Okapia johnstoni. The sequence goes on along the minus strand of CM044321.1, from coordinate 3,754,035 downwards.
AGAAAGAAGGCACACTCTGTGGCTCTCACAGCCAGATTCTAAACCGATCCTGCCCCAGTTAGCACCGCCCAGTGGGGCCCATCCTGCTTAAAGGGCACGTTCACGACCTGACTGAGCCAGAAGTCAAGGCCCCTGGCCACTCCCTCCCTGGTCAGCCGCTACACACCTCAGTTTCCTTGTTTGTAACTGGAGATGCTCCTATGACCTCACAGAGGTGGGGATGGGCAGGGGACATTACAGATGGCACCGGGCATAGTGCAGGGCTTCCTGATGTATGGCAGGGAGACTGAGCCAAGCCCGGAGGATTCAGAATTCAGTGCAGCTCCAGGCTGCATCAGAAGGAAGCTGTGTTTCCAGCTTTCTGTAGATTGCTTGCGAGGACAGAACTGTGTCTCGTCTTCTGTCCTGGGGAAAAGGCCACAGGGGAAAAACTAAAAATACTTCTGGGGGAGGGTCTGGTGAGTCCCCGAGGCCTTGCAACTTCAGACAGGGAGTGGGGAAGGTCAGGGCCGAGCACAACAGTCCCCCCCAGCACAGACCACTGAGTGCCCGCAGCCCAAGGAGGGCTGAGGGAAGGCAGGGCGGTTGGAGCCTCTGCAGCCTGGAGAACCCGGGGCTCCGCCTTGGCCCTCGTCAAACTGGATGCTTCATTGACACACGTTTTGACCCCAGAGCTTGGCAGCTCTCCTCCTCTTTAGCAGCCGCTGCTCCTGGCTCCCCAACCCTGCTCGCTGCCCGCAGTGTTATATCGTGTCTCTATGAGTCCCTCTCCAGCTGCCACCCAGGCATCGTGATAAATATGCCATTGCTTCGGTGGAGGGAAGGTTTTTCCCCGGGCAGAATGCACCATCAGGCTAGTCCACGGGGCTGGGTGCGGCGTGCCAGGCACCCGTGGGGAGGATGCTAAGAAGGGAGGAACCAAGACTGCAGAAAAGAAAAGCCAAGCACCCGCCCAGCTCTGCAGGCAGGCCGGCCCGAGGGAGGCGCAGAGAGAGACCAACTACCAAGGAGGTGCTGTTCAGAGAGGTTTTCCTCCTCCTACACATGACAGGAAAAGAGGCCACGTCGAGCTGTGAAACCCCCTTTAACTCGAGTGATTATCGCAGCTCTCTCAGGATTCTAGTTGGCAGCAAACACCAGAACCCAATCCATCATTTGGCGGGCTGCTTAATTATCCTGGGATCCACCCCCCACCCCCCAACCATTAAAATAGGCGCTGGAACAGGATCATACAAACTTCTTCATGCAAATTATCCCTCAACGTTTGTTTTGTGAGAGGAGGAGAAAAACGTCTGATTATAGTAAAACAGATTTGGGAAGCTCTCAGGAAACCCAAATCCACTTTGGATAACAATCATTCACTTTTCTCCGCTTGCTCAAATTGCCTCATTGTTAACCAGCGCATCATTCATTAGGTATGCCCCCTAAGAATAATGAACATAATTGTGAATAATGAGGGGGAGGGGACCTATTTGAATTAGGAAAACAGTAGGCTTTAGAGAGTAAATTTAGAAGAACCTCAGTCTTACTGCCTGCAACGGTGTAAGGTTATATAAAGATCCTTGTTGTTCAGTGGCTAAGTCATGTTTGACTCAGTAGCTAGCAAAACATATGGTCCATTAGAAACGATGTAGATCTCCTTCTGCGTGTTTGTTTCATTGCAGCAAAAAGCACATAACATGAGATCTGTCCTCTTAACAAACTTTTCATTGTACACACCAGTACTGTTCACTGCAGCCGCAGTGTGGGACAGTGCAGTCTAGAGGTTTTCCCTTTCACAGAACCGAGACCCACGTTCCCCTCCCCCCAACCCTGGCAATCACCTCGCTACTTTCTGCTTCAAAGAGTCCGACTACTTTATATACAGCATGTAAGCAGTAAAACCATGCAGTGTTTGTCTTCTGCTGCTAAGTCACTTCAGTCGTGTCCGACTCTGTGCAACCCCATGGACGGCAGCCCACCAGGTTCCCCCGTCCCTGGGATTCTCCAGGAAAGAACACTGGAGTGGGTTGCCATTTCCTTCTCCAATGCACGAAAGTGAAAAGTGAAAGGGAAGTCGCTCAGTCGTGTCCAACTCCTAGAGACCCCATGGACTGCAGCCCACCAGGCTCCTACATCCATGGGATTTTCCAGGCAAGAGCACTGGAGTGGGGTGCCATCGCCTTCTCCAGTTTGTTGTCTAACGACTGGCTTATTTCCCTTTACTGTGTCCTCAATGTTCATCCACGCCCCAGCGTGTAGCAGGATACCCCTCTTTTTAAGGCTGAACAATGTTCCGCTATACGTATGTACCAGTTTCCTTTCTGTCAAGGGACACTTGGGTTGTCCCCACATCTTGGCTTTTGTGAGCAATGCAGCAGTGAACATGGGGTGCAGACATCCCTTCGAGATCCTGATTTTAATCCCTTTGAATATGCCTTATGCACTGAGAAGTAGGACTGCGCAATCATACAGTAGTTCTAGTTTAAATTTTTTTGGAGAATTTCTATATTGTTTTCCATAGTGTCTGTACAAGTTATACTCCCACCAACAGTTAAGCAGGTCCATTTTTAATGACTAGATAAGAATGATGCATGTTTAGAATGTTGCTGAAATTAAAACAAATGCCCCAAGTTTACTTAAAAGAGCTCAGGAATATATTTAAATAATCTTTTTTTGCACAAATTACTATTGAATCTTCTCAAATTCTACATCAGTAAAGTTTGTTTAATCCAAGAATGTACTCTATCTTGGTATAATACATTCTTGTCTTGAAGGTTATTCTGGCTTTATATTTAAGCTAAAGTTGTTTAGGCACAAGAGGATTCAACCAAATTCTTATATGTATAGGTCTGTTGGAGACATACCAATTGGTTAATAAAAGAAAGACAGGGAGAGATAGAGGGGGGAGAAAAGGTTATATTGGCCACAGATGTGAGGCTGGTAATAGTTCTGTTTGCTTATCTTCAAAGATGTGCCACTTTTTATTTTTATGTTTTTGCAGATATGGGGGAAAGCCTTGGGAAATAATAATTGGATTAGAACTTTTTTTGATCTTTTCTTTAACATTAAAACTCAAGAGACCATACAGAAAATGCTGAATTCCTGTCTGTTTCATTGTTCAACAGTTCCTTTGGATTAGGTGTGCTGTCTGTCAGCAGTGGATAGAAGAAGAAGAGGAGGGGGTGAGACGGAAAGGTGGAGGGAGAGGAGGACTCCCTGACATGGGAAGAGAAGCAAGTGCATTCAGTGCGAAGCACAGCTTAGTGCAAACTCCCGGCCGCCCACCGAGCCAGGCGCTGGGTTTCCCTTCGGTGCACATACGTCTACTGTCCCCAGTAGACTTGGGGATCGTAGACTTCAATAGACCAGTTCTGAAAAGTTGAACTCGATTTTCAAATACTGCCAAAAATGTGGTATCTATCCTTTGATATTCTTACGGCTGGGGGCTTTCTTCCTAACATGAATATTGTTTTGGTAGTATTTTTTAAAGAACTTGCATTTGTCATTCAGTTATTCACCTAAATTGAGGGCTGACTGTAGCTTGGAAATCTTCTCAGCCCTACCGCTGTCAACAGGTGGAGGGGCACAGTGCGTGCACAGAGTTCTTACTTAACTCTTCGAGAGGCGAACTGGAGGGTGCAGCCCAGGCCAGTTCAGGAAGACGGAAACTTTGGGGAAGGTGTTGGGGTTTCCGGGCAGCTGGTGGAAGAGCAGAGCCTGCTCCTTCCCGACTATTTCTCATCCTAACTGCCCCACTCGGGTGTGCGATAAAAACAGCCCCCACTTGAAGCTTCATTGGGGATATTTTAGTCTTCTCTGGCCCTGCCTGAGACCTTCTGCTAGTCTATAATTCAGACAAAGGACCTTGATAGATCGCTGGGGTTTCCTTTACCAAACAAAATTTTTATTTGACACATTTCTCGGAGTACCTTTAATTACTCATCACTATTTATTAACTTTACCACTCTATTTAAAGTAAGCTATTATCTATTCTTTTCAATATCAAAGAGAACTTGCTGAAATCCGGCTAGATGGCCAGCTACTCTCCATACCAAAATCCACCATGGTGGCCCATGTGGGTAAACCCACAAAGATCACACTGGTAGCCCTGACTGAGCTTCTGCTCCTGGTCAACACGGTTCCTTGAAGCTCAACATCAACCCACTGGTAGCTTCACAAGCAAATTAATTAGGACTGGAAAACTGAAGGATTGGCCAAGGAGAGAGCTTACCACCAAGTCAAGGCTAATTCCAGGAGACACTGAAGTTACTTCTACCATCAATAGTTATTCAAATTCTGTCTTTATGACGGTGAAGGAGACTTACTGAAAGTTGGGGTTATTGCCAGTAGTGTCAACAGGACTCGGAACACTTCAAACAGTAATATATAGACTTGACCCCAACTGTAAGACTCCTCACTTCACACCTGGTTGTCATCATCAAACACTAACCTGTAGGCTAAGTCTTTCCAATTAACTCATTTTCACTAGATTTGAAATCCTATGTCTTCCATGAATTATAGGGAATAACACATAAAAGACTTATTCAGTTCCTAATATATAATAAGTTCTCCATAAAGATATTTTATCAGCAGGAGTAATATCATTATCCATAAACCCCGAGATCTGCTGCAGCTTCCAGGACTGAGAGTTCAGTCATCCTTGGCCTCAGTTTCCTCCAAATCTTCACTGTGGATTGTTGGCCACAGAAACCAACTGCAGCAGGCAGAGTTCTAACTTTCACAAGCAACAGAAATGGGTCTTGGCTGACGGCAGCAGAAAATAAATGTTTGGGGATATCCTAAAATCCTGGAGAACCAGACTTTGGGGAATGGGGTGCCGTATGGCCCAAATGACACTGCGGAACTGACTGAGGACACAGCCACCCCTACACGAGACTCCGGAGGCTTTGTCTGAGCTGCTGACACAGGCCGGGGCCCCTCCTGGCTACACTCTCCCTAAGAAAGAAAGAAAGTGAAGCCGCTCAGTCCTGTTGGACTCTTTGCAGCCCACCAGGCTCCTCTGTCCATGGGATTTTCCAGGCAAGAATGCTGGACTGGGTTGCCATTTCCTTCTCCAGGGGATCTTCCCAACCCAGGGATCGACCCCGGGTCTCCTGAATTGCAGGCAGACGCTTCACCGTCTGAGCCACCGGGGAAGCCACTCTCCCTATTTCCCTTGAAAATGAAGGGCAGTGAACCCTCCTTCCATTATTTCAGTTTCCCAGAAGCATGGCCTTTTTGTGAAAGAAAACACATCTTGCAGAACAGAACACTCAGACACAGAAAATTTAAGTCATCTTCCTAAGGCACAAAATCTGTGGTTCCCAAGTCCCATTTCAACACGCTTTCTACCATACAGGCTGTGAAAGAAAATACAGACGAAAAACAAACAACTGATGTTTGATGAATAGAAAAGAGGCTCCACAGTGACTCTGATTTTCTTTTTAAAAAAAAAAAAAAAAAACGACACTCAAAATGTTACCCAAAGTGCCTGCTGCCAATGTTGTGTCTGCACACCGTGGCCGTAGATCGGCATTTCTGTGGGATCTGTCATTGTCACAGTGGTCCTTCATAGCAGAGAAGCAGGGGCATTTAGAAAGACTGAATAGATGAAACAGAACCCAAACCCAAGCTGTATCCCTGTGGATACACTCAGGTCACTGGCCCAGGGACTCTCAGAGCTTCCCCTGTGACTCTTCCATGAAAGAAAAAAAATAAGGATGAAGATGGGTTCAGGAGGAAGAAATGAATCGCTCCCAAACAGTGCAGAAAGTGAGCGATGAATCTGAATAAAACTCGGGTCTCTCCTTGTCTATACAGCATTCCAGCCGGGCTAACTTTACCTCTAGATGTATTAATCGTCCCGTACACTTCTTGAGAAGAAATACTAATATGATCACCTACGTAAACTACCAAGAACAATGGTGGTTACTCACGATTATTTTCACTGGAAGAGGGAATCATCCCCTACTCTTGCCGTTGCGTTAAGGAATTGAACTGGACCCTGGTTTGGAGAGGCGAGGGTGGTGGAAGATACCCCACGGGGGGACACTGCAGGAGCAAATGCAGAGAAGCAGAGAGAAGCAGACCATGCCGTCGAGGAAAGGGTGGCAGAGAAGGCTGTGGGGAGTGACCTCCGAACCCCTCAGAGCACGAACGGGACTGCACAGAGACAGCTATCCAGGTAAGAAATAATCCTGAAATTGCTTACAAACTGCCTCATAAAAAGCAAATGAGCTAATGCAGCTGACAAAGACACAAGGAGTAAGGTAAAATATGACAATAATTGGAGAAGTATTGAAGAAAATGCATGTAGGAGAAATAAAGGAAATAAATATCTAATAATAGGTTGTTCTGGCCTGAGCTTCCTTTTCCAAAGTAAGGAAGGAAACACTATCAGACCTGGGTGTCGCGGTGACCGGGGGGGACACACACTGCCCTCTGTGCTAGTAAGTGGTTAAGGGGAAGATCGACTACTCAGGACGGAGAGTCTCTGCAAATCAAGGTCAAATGAAAGTCGTGCAATGAAGCACAGGCTCAGCATTAGATCTATGTAAAATGGAGCAACATCTCTAGGCCTGCTATTTGTATCCTTCTTCAGTGTTCACTAATGGTAAAACCTTAAATTAAAAACTAACGTTGACGTAAATCTTTTATACAAGGGGAAAGGCTGATGATGCTTTGAGAAGGGTCAGTATGAAGAGAGAAGAGGAGAGGAAAGGGGGAGAGACTCCATGACCGTGGAACCCACGGGGCTGAACGTGGATTCAGCTGAGGAACGCGAGAAGGCAGGACCCCAAGGTTTCTGTCTGTAACCACGAGCCATGAGATCTCACTAAGGAGGCAGGCAGCCTGGGGGGAATGGGACTCAGAGCACGTGGACGACGGAGAAACAGAGTGCTTTGGATATGCTGAGTGTGAGAAGCCAGTAGGACTTTCCAGCAGAGTGAATCGAATCTGCAGGCTTCCAGGAACAGCATTTGGAGTCGGCAAAGGAAAGTGCTGGTTATGATAAGGTCAAAAGTGAACTCCATGATTCAGACATAAAAAAGCATGAAAATCTGCCATTTGTGACAACAGGAAGGGGCCTAGAAGGCATTATGCTAAGCGAAATAAGTCAGAGAAAGACAAAGACCTTCCTTATGTGAAATCTAGAAAACAAACATTTAAAACAGCTCATGATAGACACAGACAGCAGACTGGTGACTGCTGGTGTGGGGAAGATGGGCAAAATGGGTGAAGGGGGAGGTCAAAAAAAAAAAAAAGAGAAAAGAAAGCAAGCTGACAGAAGCCAAGAAAGGAGAGGAGAAGGGCCGTACTGTCTACACAGGGGAGGGGAGGCGAGCGGTCAGATCTGGGAATGAGAGAGAAGAAAACGAAACTTCTGATGAGAACTAATTCTCCAGGATTTGTCTAATGATTTTCTTTCAAGGACACTGAAAATAAGCAAATAGATACTGACATTATGTCCCATATTATTTAGAAGGGCCCTTTTCACTTGAAGATTATATATGTTTTATGTTTTCTTGCAGTAATTACAAAAAAATAAAAAACCACCTCTTTAATCTTTTAAAAGGTTTGAAGTATGTTTTTAATATGGCTTGAAGGAGGATTAGATTTTAAGTTATTTTAAGTGAAGGGCAGTATCCCCAAACTGTGTGTTTACTGGCACATCCTTACTGATAATGTCTTCCTAACACAGTCGATTCACACTCACACACTCACTAACACACACTCAGGCACACTCATGCACAGAGGCATTGGCACTCTCTGCTCTCTCTGTGATCTGCTGTTGCTCTGCAAAGACCAGTCTTTTTAAAATATTCATACCCTTATATTAGCTAAGGCAGAGGAAAAACCTTCTCAAAAATAGAACCTGAAAGTCTTCATCGCGAGCATCATGTAAACAGGGTAAACTCCCCATGTGGTTGAGAAGTTAATTACTTGTTCTCAACACAGTTTTTCCAGCCTTATTTCCTAACACCACCCACCACTAATGCCACATTTGTTTCTAAATGTCCTTTTATTATTTTTATAATATATCACAATTATTTTCTGTGATCATATGTGTCTTCTAAGTGTTGAATGACCTTGTCAGTTTTTTTTCCTGAACCATTTGAAAAAGGGTGTGTGTGTGTGTGTGTGTGTATATACATATATATATATATATATATATATGAGGATTCCCAGGAGCCTCAGTGGTAAAGAATCTGCCTGCAATACAGGAGACTTGCAGAAGACGCAGGTTTGATCCCTGAGTTGCAAAGATCCCCTGGAGAAGGAAATGGCAACCCACTCCAATATTCTTGTCTGGAGAATCCCATGGACAGAGGAGCCTGGTGGGCTACAGTCCGTGGTGTCTCAGAATCAGACAGAACTGAGCGACTGAGCACATATACATGTATATATACCTGTGTATATACCTTTTATATAATATGAGTCCTTAATACTCATCTCAGTCTTAAATCCAAAGAAGAAGGCTGTTGTCTTACATTGCAGCAATACATAACGCAGCCATCAAAGTCAGTAAATGTAACATCAATACCATGGTTTCATGTCACACACATTTCATAAAACCAATAATGTCTACTCACGTCCTTTATAACATTCCCCAGTTCGGAAACAGAATCCAGTCCACAAGTACAAAGTACTTAGTTGTCATGTCTCTTGAGTCTCCTTCAAATCTGGAACAATCCATGACACTGACATTGTGAAGACCGAGGGTAAGTCATTTCATAGAATGTTTCTCTTGGTTTGTCTGATGCCTCCGGCCAGAATAACACAGAATGGTGATTCTCAGGGCACCATATTTACAAACACACACTGTCTACTCCCAGGGGTGATGTTCATTTTGAATTCTTGGTTAAGGTATTGTTTAACATTTCCGATGCAAAAATTACTACCGATACATTCCCCTTTAACTCTTGCAATGTGAAGGGAGAAACTGTGAGAACAAATACTCGTGTGAGATTTTAGTTTGTAAATCCCTACCCATTATTACTTAAGGCTATCATTAAGGTTCTAAGTGAAAGTGAATGTCGCTCAGTCATGTGCAGCTCTTTGCAACCCCATGGACTATACAGTCCATGGAATTTGCCAGGCCAGAATACTGGAGTGGGAAGCCTTTCCCAGGGGATCTTCCCGACCCAGGGATCAAACCCAGGTCTACCTTATTGCAGGCAGATTCTTTACCAGCTGAGCCACAAGGGAACCCCAAACCCATAAGTTTCTAAGATGACCCATTATTTTTTATCTTTCTGGTATGAAACGTTCATCAGTCCCAGAGCATAGAAAACCTCCCCCTCCCACCCCCATGCAAGCCTCTGCTACAGAATGTGTTCTAAGTGTTGATGTCATTGTCTCCTCCCTCTGTTGACTCTAAAAAGGCAGCATTTTGCCATTTTGCCAGCATTTAACATTTTTCACTCTTGTGAATTAGTTATATTATTACTCAAGGACTTTTATTGAAAGAAATTCTCCAAAGTTTATCATTTAAGATTTAAAAAAAGAGATGCAAATTGGAGCCAATTCGTAATCCCTTGAATTTAAGCATATTCAATAAAATCACATTCATAGGACCTAACAAGGACTGCCTATAAGTCTATGAGAAAACAAGGAAGAGATTTTGCTAGTCTGACTTTGCCCTGAGATCTCGGGAACAAAAAACGTTTCTTGCTCCAGGGTCCACTGTGCTGTCTGGACACCTTTTGGGGACTGTGTACAGTCCATGGAATCACTGTATCTGGGCACGGCTTTAACCCTCACTGCCATTCTGCAGTACGTGGTATTCTGAATGAATCCTAGGCTAGAATCTGTGCAGTTTTATCTCTAAGAGAAATGACGGTCGGGGGCAGATTTGTACTTTGTGTGTTCTCTCCTTATCTGCCACTCAGTTTCTAAACACGGGACTGTTGGGGGAGACAGGCGCCTGTAAACCTCACAGGCCTTGGATCTGCACAGACTCACCCTTGCTGCGCCTCTTCTGCTTTGCATGCGACCCACGGCAGCTGCAGCCGGGCGTTGTGAGGATATCTGATGTAAACACAAAAGTTTCCATTTTATCTACCTCTGAAAAAAAACGGTTGATAGGCGCTCTGGATCCAGTGGATCTTGGAAACCATGACCTCCTGTGTAGCTTCTCCAGATGCCGCCCTCAAAGATGGACCTCAGCATCCTGATGCTATTTGTTTCCAAGACCACATGGCTTTGTCCTCAGACGTTCTTGGACCATCCATATGCTCTAGGCTGGAGGTAAACCGGCCCCGAGCCTGAAGGCTTTTGCAAAATCAGCTAGAAGAGGGGCGAGTGCTCTGAGCTCTCTTCCATTTGGAAGCCAGGTTTATCTCTCAGCCAAGTAGAGCCTTCACAGCTTCCACGCCTCGTTTCCCTTCTGTTCCATCTAAGAACTGCCAATGCTGACTTCTGAAATCAGCTGGCCCTACTGAGAACTCAGATGGGTTTCTTTAAACAAATAGGCAAATGTAAGTGAATGAGTTTGACGAGTTTTAACACTGTTTATTCAAATCTGAGTTAAAAAAAAAATTTACTGAGCACAAAGTCAGTGGAAGGCACATTCTTTGGTACGTGAGGGGTGAAAGCATGGAATGCGATCAAGTCCTTGCCTCAAGGTGACCCTGGGACACTGAAGAGAACGACAACTTTATGTGAGCTGCAGCTGCTGACTCAGGTCACAGGCCCCCACCTCAAAAGCCAGAACTCCCTACAGAAGCGCCTAGGTCTGCAGACTCAAGGACAGGCACGACCTCACGGGTCAGTTCTGACAAACCCCCACGGGGCTGGAGACTTCCGCTCCCGGAAGAGCAGGGCAGACTCCAGCAGCATCACTGAGAGCCCAGCCCGGCACGTGGAGCCCGAATCTGCATTTTAACATATCTCATAGGTGATCCGGCTGCACAGTGATATTTGAGAAGAGTGACTGAGCAGTGTTGCTCGTTTTATTCCGTTTAAAACAGGGACATAACTTTGCAGAGTTGAACCCAGATGAGGAGATTGCACTTTATGCAAACAAGTAACGTATTATTTATTTATCCCTATCAAGCCCTAACATCCCTTAACTCTGCCTCATGTTGCTGAAAGTCTTTGAAGAACGTGCAGCTAAACAGCCCTGTGCGGTTGCAAGGGAATCAAAAGAAAACATTACCATTCCAGTCACTGGAGGCAGCACCAGCTGTTATGTAATTCTGTTATAAAGCTATTTCCTGCTACTGGAGGGTTTGAAATAACATTTACTTGTATAATTCTAATTCCATTTAGTTTATCCATCCGGGGCCAAATAAAAAGCATAAATTAATCCCCTATGAATATGTCAGGCAGATAACCATTTTAGAATAGGAAAGAATTAAATGTCATTTACAAATTCTTTATAACCTTATCAAAATATCTCTCCCGAAGATCTCTAAGCATCTATTGTATGTCTCATACTTGACCCATTATTATTCATCAGAACAGTATCTTCTGAACTTTCTCAGTTCTTAGCAACTTCTGGGAGATACGGGGTATATTGGCACAGATGGCCTCAAAGAAGCAGCTTTTGAGAGCATGGAGATCATATCCGGTCCTCGTGGAGGGCGGGGGAATGAAACGTCCTCTCTTTCTGCAATCCAGAGGTTCATTCTTAAATACGAACATGCAACTAATCAATTAGAAGGCTTTACTGGTCTAAAATCTAATGACTCTAAATTTATTTTTTGATTTCAAAGGTTTTAGAGATGCATATTGTAACATAAAGCAGCTGTGAATATATGAATATGTATGTATGTGAGAGAGAGAGAGAGAGAATTGTCAAAATAATCCTACTTTCTCAAACTGGGAACCTTCATGAAAAAGGAGCATTGCCAGTCACCTTTTAAGTTCCCTCTCTGCCTTCTGACCAGGTTCTGGAGTAAACATCAAACCATGTCCTTCCAACATGAGGCTGTTCTGTGCAGCAGGGCTTCCTGGGTTCACCCTGGCTGCTGGTTTTCACCCTCAGGGGAGTGTGGTCTAAGCTTATTCCTGAAGGCTGGACCCTGCTCCTCTTCAGAGTAGCTCAAGTGAACAGCCACATCTGAAACCATCTGAACACTGCAGATTGCTACTCTGTCTAGAGGAACAAGATAGAGTATGCCCCTCTCCATTGATTCAGACAGGACCTATTCAATAGATAGGCTCAGCCTATCTGTTCAGCCTACAGCTTATTCTGCTCCATGGTTGGAGGGGTGTCAAGGGCAAGGGGACTGGGCTTCTCTTTTGATCAGTCTTCCTAATCCACATTCCGGCTAGAGGCAGCAGGCCCTCTTCATCCTCTGCATCTAAGATGGGGTCGTTAGACTTCTGAGCCTCAGGCCCGCGTGCAGCTCAGGCTGCGACAAGTCTCAGAAGTCAGGGAGCTGACGCTGTCCTAGTGGGCCCATTCAGGACCACTACCCACAAGAACTATGTCTGAATCTAAAGGAACACGACACATGTGTTTTGGGAGCACGGTTATGTATGAAATCACCAATATGGTTTTCAGTTTTACATTGACCCATATGGTTAAACAGGAATGTGAATGCCTACAAACAGGACATTTTCCTTGCTTTTTATTTTACATGGAGTTGTGTCTAAATCAGGAAAGAACGAGAAGATGAGACTGGTTATACTGAGAGAAAAAAATATATATAGGGAACTGTGTCTTTGGATGAAGTGCGAGAACAAATGGTAGAGGCAGAGATGGAACAAATGAAGGAGAATCAAGGGGAAAATACAGACAAATCACAGCAACTTGAAATATGGGTGGAGGGAGGCGAGAGTGGGAACAGAGGATGGGGCTCAATTATAGAAACAGGGAAATGTGTGGAGGAAGCAGCGTCCCTAAGAGGGAAAGGAAAAGCGCAAAATCAAAGTCAAGTGGCCACAACAAGGAAAACAAGCAGTGTCACAGGAGAAGCAACAGGAACACAGGGGTTACCAGAGGGAAACAGGCGCGTGGCCCAGAGTCAGCAATCACTGCAATGAAGAGACATACTGCAGCAGGAGCTCTAGGAATGTAGCAAAGAACACATGCCAACAAGGAGGAGATGGTCAAGTAAAAACAAAACCAGAAGGGATCCCTGGATAAAAATGGACTAGAGAAGAGACACAGAGAGATTCTGTAAAGAAAAACATTCCTGGGGGTTGGAAAGCCTCCTCTCCATGCCTAAATCTGCCACAAAAATTCACTCTTAAACCAGTACTTATTCAGTGGGCTTCAATTTTCTCACCTATGAAACAAGACCGCTATCATGATGATAAAGAATGCACATGTGTATATGCATCAGTATCAGGACGTGGTCTGTTTTATTTCTCCCCCTGTAACTTATTACTTCTCAAGGCTTCTATTTCTTCCAGTAGGAGAATAATTGGGTTTTTCTCCTTAATGTGATTGTTCTTGAAATTGATAAGCTCAAAATACTTTTCCCAGGCAAAACCTTTGAATTCCCCTGTGAAACTTTGCAACTGATTTTAGTGACCTCTAGCACCCCTTACAGGAACAGACTTCAAACATTTAAACTTTTCAAGGGCAAAGAAATGCTTCTCAAGCTCAAAAATCACCAACGAATAACTAGAGCCTAGCTCTTCAGGTAAAAGATAATTCTGTTTTTCCAGATAGAGTAAAAGATGTGCTTATATCCTAACATACATGAACTGTAATTTACTTACATAGAGGCCAATACAGTCTTTCCCTTCAAAGGGCAGTAGTTATTAACACTAGGAGAACTTCTAAGGGGTAGGCACATTTTTCTCAGCGACATTAAGCTGAGAAGATACTCTTTTCTCATCTAAAGTCAAGAACTGCTATAAAAACGTTCACCCTACTCATGGCAATACGGAGGGTTTTACGAGAGGGCATTCACAAAAGGTACCCACAATTTTACAGGCAAGAAGGCTTGAGCAGAGCACATTCTATTGGAAACGAGGAACACGTTCAGTGTTTCCCACACTCTGCAATAACAATACCAACACAAATAGCCTCCATCCGAAATAGAGGTGAGCAAGTCTCTGGAGTCACAGTCGAGTCTCTCTGAACCTTAACGACTCTATTGGGAGCGATCGCAGAGGTGTAAGGCCTCTGGAGTTTGAGCAGAGACAGCTCTAAACGCAGGGGTCGCTCAGATGCTCTTCGGCCTGATGTGATCGGAGGTGGAAGGAGAAACATACTGCACAGCACCCCCACAGCTCGCTGCCTCGCTCAAAGCTGGGGGGCACCAAGGCCAGCCAGCGTAGGGGAATGTCCGGAAGTCTCCGGGGCTTGCTTTCCACATAAGTTGGTTTTTTTTTTTTTCATTTGTATACGTTTGTATAACTTCAGATAATTGTATTTGTATCAACTCCACGAGTGCTGCTGGTCCTAACAAAAAAAAATAGATATATATATATAGGGTTTCCCTGGTAGCTCAGACGGTAAAGAAGCTGCCTGCAGTGCAGGAGACCTGGGTTCGTTCGATCCCTGGGTCAGGAAGATCCCATGGAGAAGGAAATGGCAACCCACTCCAGTATTCTTGCCTGGAGAATCCCATGGACAGAGGAGCCTGGCAGGCTACAATCCATGAGGTTGCAAGAGTTGGACACAACTTAGTGATAAAGATATATGTGTGTGTGTGTGTGTGTGTGTATATATATATATATATAGCTCTGTTGGTAAAGAATCCGTCTGCAATGCAGAAGACCCCCGGTTGATTCCTGGGTCAGGAAGATCTGCTGGAGGAGGGATAGGCTACCCACTCCAGTATTATTGGGCTTCCCTTGTGGCTCAGCTGGTAAAGAATCCGCCTGCAATGTGGGAGACCTGAGTTTGATCCCTGGATTGGGAAGATCCCCTGGAGAAGGGAGCGGCTACCCACCCCAGTATTCTGGCCTGGAGAATTCCATGGACTAAGTCCATGGGGTCACAAAGAGCTGGACACGACTGAGCAACTTTTTCACTTTCATATATATATATTTTACCATTTCTGATTCAACAGGTCACCTTTAGGTGATCTCAAAGACAGCTGGCTGTGTGGCCAGAAGGAATTTGACATTTGCAGGAAAGATGCACTTCCAAAGGCTTGGAGACCTCCGAGGCAGGGCCCCTGAGCCCTGACTGGCTGGGTTGGCTGACCTCAGCATGAGTCTATAAGCACATTTTAATCTTTAAAAAAGGGGGACCAAGCTCTTTAACTTGTTGCACTATAACCTGCTTATGAGTCAAGTCCTTTTGAGTCTCCTACTCAGCACTTAATTATTATGTAAGAGTCAGTCTGCTATCCTACACCAGTCTTCTACCACTTCTCGCCTAAAGATAAAGACCCGATTACTGTCTTTATCACTTATTGTCTGTTTTTGTTTGCTTTCTGTTTCTTCCCTTCTCACCCCAACTAGAATATAAGATCCATGAGAACAGTCTCTTTTTTTTTTGACAACAGACCAAATTCTAGCACCAAAAATACAAGCGATCAATAAAAATTTGTTAAGTAAGTGAATACATGAGTCAGTGATTGAACTTTTACAATTGATCTTGTGCTACATACTCCTGCATTAGAATCACTTACTGGAGATCAAGCTCTGCTTTTTCATGTTAAGTGAAGCTTATAGATAAAACTTAGTGACCTGTTAGCCGCAGATCAAAGTCTCACAGTTTAAAAGGCTTCCTGGTCCTGTTCTGAAGGCCTGTGGTTGATTCCATAGCTTGAAAACTGCTAAAGGACACACTGGTTCTTCAATCTGCGTATCAGTGAGCAGCCCTTCTTAAGCAAAGATGTTATCTTTGAATTTCAAATGGAAGCCTGAACCCTGAGTAGAACAGAGGCTGGGGATGAAAGTCAGTTACCATGGAGGGCTGGAAGGAGTGAAGCTGAAGCTCCAATATTGGGCTACCTGATACAAAGAGCCAACTCATTGGAAAAGACCCTGATGCTGGGAAAGATCGAAGGCAGAAGGAGAACAGGGCGACAGAGGGTGAGATGGTTGGATGGCATCACCGGCTCAATGGACACGAGTTTGAGCAAACTCCAGAAGATGGTGAAGGACAGGAAAGCCTGATGTGCTGCAGTTAATGGAGTTGCAAAGAACTGGACATGACTTTGCCACTGAACAAGGACAACAGTCGTGGAGGGCAAGCACAGGAAAGTCCTTGAGAACTCCAGGACAGCGAGGCAGTCAATAGTTGTTATTATACTGTAAGGATCATGCACTTACATTGTAGGAATACCTCCTCAGCTAATAAGCTAAT
This sequence comes from Okapia johnstoni, assembly GCA_024291935.2. Taxonomy (NCBI): domain Eukaryota; kingdom Metazoa; phylum Chordata; class Mammalia; order Artiodactyla; family Giraffidae; genus Okapia; species Okapia johnstoni. Next base: position 3,737,825 of record CM044321.1, on the reverse strand, counting down.
AAAATTCTTGGATGCATGCAATAAAGTTTGTGTTGAGATCTAGAAAGGGGGTCTAACCTCCTCCTCCACCTTTTCTTTGTTTTTCTTTTTTGCTGTGTCAAGGGTAAGGGAAAATTTGAGATCTAAAGCACACGATACCCACTGTGAAATTCTATTTTGCACTAACACTAGAAAGTTGCTTGGATATGGAATACAAAATTATTTATAGTAGAATGAAGTCATAGAACTTTGGTGAATTTCTCAGATTAACAAAACTAGTCGAGTCCAGGGGGAAAAAAGGTCTTATACTCAAAGGGACTTCAACGCTGTCTGGTGGGAATGTGTTCGTTGTGTGCTTGAGAAGACTGAGGTGCAAAGAGAGGGCCACTGGGTCAGGGAGAGACCAGGGCCAGCCCCCAGCCCAGGCCACCATCCCAGAGCTCCAGTCTCCAGGGTAAGCTCTGCACAGACCCCCTGACTCTCCTACACATCCAGGAGAGCAGAGTCATCTCAGAGCACAAAGAACAACAACAGAGACTCCACAAGCAGGTGGATGATGCTGAACGACGGTAAGCAGGGGTTTCCATTTCTTCATATGATTGACTGGTTTGCTCTCATCACCCGCACTGTGTCATTTTCTCATGGGTCTGGCCCACTTCCTCCACCTCCACTGCAGGCCTCATCCTTCCTTCTCTCTCTTTCCTTCAGTTAAACATGGACGCCTGACTTTCTGCCATCTGACTGTGGTTGCGAAGGATCTGTGAAAATATCAGACTGCTATAAAAATTACTGCATTTAGGTGAGTATTTTTTTCCATCTGTAAGACAAGTCAAACACACTGAATTCCAGTTTGAGATTGAGCACAGTCTGAGCATACAATAAAGTTCATGAAGGTATGTTTGAGAAGAGATGGGTGGGGTGTGGTGTGTGTGTGTGTGTGTGTGTGTGTTTGAACACAGGCACACACATGCAGGTTTGACACATTTAGTGTCTGGCTTCTGTTCTAGAGCAAGAGGATAAATAAAACGGTGACAAGATCAGACCTGCTTAACTTCTCTGTCCTACTTGAATCAGGAAACGAGTCTCCCATCCTCTCCACCTTTTGTATTTAGCAATGAAAGGCAGTCTCTCCAACAGGTCTTATCAGGTAGATAATGATCCAGCTCTAGTTGGAACCGTTTTAAGTTCACTAAAATGTTCCACTTCAGAGAATAACCACTGAATTAGTAACTTGTACATATTCACTGACATTGTTTCTTCTTGGGTCTAAAACTCCTAACAGTGAAACAATAATTACCCCAAAGGGAAGAGCATTTTTCTTTCTCTATTCCACCAAGAATTCTTTGTTCAGACTAAAGACTTCTATGTGTCAGAAACCCTAAAGGATGGGGGCTAGAAAATGGAGATAAATAAACCATGTTCTCCACTGAACCAGGAGCTCAAATTTCCTACTCAACCAGCCTAGAGGAGGCGCCTAACATAAGAAGCTAATTACCACACCACGAGATATGCTGTAGTAAGACTATGCACACGGTCTTGCATATAGGTCACCTATACAACAGGTCAGAAAAAGGAATGATTAATTTAGGGGAGGTTCTTTGATTTGGATCTTACAGAACTGGGTGGAGTAAGCCAGACAGAAGATGAGAAAACCAGTCTACAAAGAGAGGGCAGTCTTTATAATGGCAGGGAGGATGAAATGTTATGATGTGTACTAAAAATGACAAGTTTTGACAAGACAGTTTGGCAGGACAGAAGTGTAGACAGTAAATATTTCCTAGTCTCAACTGGAGACTAACTTCCTAGCTGTTCATACTTGTGGAACTCTTCCATAGATGAGCGTCCTCATGAGAGTGAGGATATGGTAGCCAGCCCTACACGGTCAGGAGTTACATACGTTAGAGGGTAGGCACAACTTTCACAACAAAACGTGTCGACTATTGTATGGCCTAAGTGACACGAAAGTTTCTTTCTGTTTCATGTAAGAGTCTGGGATTAGGCAAACCAGGCTGTCAAACCACACGGCAAGACATAGCTGTAAGGAGGGAGAGCGATCTCCATTCTGACTGAGCAGGTATAGACCCAGGAAGAAAGGAGAAATGAATTCCAGGGAAAAAACTAACCATTTGTAACACTCCAACCTATTAAAGTCACAACACTTCCAAACCAGGTCATCTGTCATCTGGGAAATATGTATTCATGATCCTTTGGCAAAGTCAAGGAAAGTACCATATTGCTCCTCACTAGATGTATTAGCTCTGTGATGTAAATAATTCACTTAAATCTTCTTGCCTCTATTGTGAAAATCTCCTTATTAGCTGAATGGGTGGATTTGGTTTTTTGTCAGTTTGTCTCCCTCAAATTTTCTGTGGTCTCTGATGTTGTAAAAACTACCATGTTCTTGAAACTCCCCCACCCAACCCCGGGAACTCCTTGAGTGCTGGATTAACTCCCTTCAAGTTCAGCCCCCACCTCTCCGTGCCCTGTCTGGTTCTTCCTCTCCTTCCAACCTTGCGTGTTTGGCTTTTGTCGCTGACCCGTCTTGCTAGAAGACATTTGTCTTCTCTTTAGTACTCTCGCTCTACTTCATCATCAAGTATCGGCTCTGATGCTGTGTCTTTAGATGCATAACCCCAATCTCTTGCAGATTTCACTGAGACCTGAAACTCCACGAGTGCACCAATGAGTTGATGCCATCCCCTCCTCCAATTCTTTCTCCGTCTCCTCATTGGGGATCTATTCTGTAGTCACTGGAACTTAAAATCTGAATCTCTGACTCCCTCTATTTATTTGCTCTCATCACCAGACTTTTTTTTTTAACAAGTTCCACCATCTTTTCTTTTCAGATAAGTCCTAAGTCAATCAACTTGAATCTCCTCTGGTTGTTTCTCCTCTTGCCCAACACCCTGTTCCCCATCACGTCTAGTCTCCAATCTGTTTTTTTTTTTTTTTTTTGCCATCAATCAGGACTTGTTTAGTTAAACTCACTAATTTCAGACTCATCTCTTTAATTCCCACTAGTCCTGTCAATCCATTCCATTTAACATTCTAATAGAGTAATTTTTCATCCTTCCTTGCAATTCTTTTGTCTGGGGGATGGAGCTATATGTGCAGATATTCAAATATATACTGTCTATTAATAGCTTATTCTTGTCTTAGCTGATTTTTATTTTATTTTTAACTAGTCTGCTTTGATTGTATACTCTTAAGGCCTCGTGTCACAAACTGGCCCCACCACTGACTCTTCTCTTTCTCCCATCTTCTAGGTCTAATCCATCAGCTAGTCCTGCCATTTCTACTGCCCTCCTCAACTACTACCACTCTAATCCAAGCCATCTTTGCATTTTTTTTAAATGACTACGATAACCTACTAACTGCTCGCCATGCTGAGACTGCTACAGTCTAAAGCCTCTCACATTTCTATTTCAATATCCAATTTCCTGTTAAATATCCATCCAGCGTTTACTTTTGGAAGCCCGCACTGCAGTGTGTCTGTCTTTACCGCCCCACACTTCCGCCTGGTTCCCACCCAAGCCTGGGTGCCCGTCTCTCCATTGCCCGGAGCACCCTCCTCCGTTCCGGGTGCGCGGGCTCCTTTGTGTCCCATCGGTCTCAGCTGCGATGGCACTTCGTCCAGAGGCCTGCCCCGGGACTCTTCCACAGCAGCACTTCCCATCCCGGGCATCCTTCATGACACAACCTCCTCCTTTTTCTTCAGTGTCCTGTTCATTCCCTCAAACTGCACTGTTGTCTACATTGTCAGCTTTCACAGGCCTTCCCTTACGAATGCGTTCCTGACGAGGGGACCCATTCTCGCTCATGGCTCTTGGGCCTGGAACTGTGTCAGGTAGATGGCAGTCGATCAGTTCATTTCAGTTCAGTCGCTCAGTCATGTCCGGCTCTCTGTGACCCCATGGACTGCAGCACACCAGGCTTCCCTGTCCATCACCAACTCCCGGAGTTTACTCAAACTCATGTCCATCAAGTCGGTGATGCCATCCAGCCATCTCATCCTCTGTCGTCCACTTCTCCTCCTGCCTTCGATCTTTCCCAGCATCAGGGTCTTTTCAAATGAATCAGCTCTCCACATCAGGTGGTCAAAGTATTGGAGTTTCAGCTTCAACATCAGTCCTTCCAATGAACACCCAGGACTGATTTCCTTTAGGATGGACTGGCTGGATCTCCTTGCAGTCAAAGGGACTCTCAAGAGTCTTCTACTGGAAAAAACCATAGCCTTGACTAGACGGACCTTTGTTGGCAAAGTAATGTCTCTGCTTTTTAATATGCTGCCTAGGTTGGTCATAACTTTTCTTTCAAGAAGCAAGCATCTTTTAATTTCTTGGCTGCAGTCACCATCTGCAGTGATTTTGGAGCCCCCCAAAATAAAGTCTGTCACTGTTCCTACTGTTTCCCCATCTATTTGCCATGAAGTGATGGAACCAGATGCCATGATCTTAGTTTTCTGAATGTTGAGTTTTAAGCCAACATTTTCACTCTCCTCCTTCACTTTCATCAGGAGGCTCTTTAGTTCTTCTTCATTTTCTGCTATAAGGGTGGTGTCATCTGCATATCTTAGGTTATTGATATTTCTCCCAGCAATCTTGATTCCAGCTTGTGCTTCATCCAGCCTAATAAATAAATGTGCCTAATAAATAAAGCTATAAGCACAACCTCTTCCTGAATTTGAAGGCGGAAGCTGAAACCTCTGGGGGATCACGTTTAACACCCAGATTTTCTCCTGTTTCTGAATTATAACTACACATTTTAACAGCGCTGGGGAGGGCCGCCAGATCAGACCAGAGAGGACTAGCAGTTTGTTGGCAATTCAGGAATTAAAGAAAAAGCAGCTGAGGAACAAAAGCAAAGAGAGAGTCACTGTAACACGAGAAGAAAAACTGCCCTTCATTGTACCTGACTGGACAGGAGCCAAGAGAAGCATTAAATGAGCAGGAGACCAGAAAAAACGGTCAAAACGCGGTAAACCCAGATAAGAGTCAAGTGAAAGGCTCCAGTAGTGAAAACCAAGACTTGTAAATGATTTTTTTTTTCAAGAAAAAATAGAGTTACCTCTGTTTTGTTTGCAATGTTTGTTCCTTGGAAGCATTCCATTAGGCTAAGGCACTGATTCAGGACAGCGTTTGTCAAAGGCCGGGTAGACTATTATTGTTTCTTCTTGTTATTACTTGAAGGCAAATATGTGGTATTTTTCATATAAAAATGTGACCCCGTTACGGGCCAAAAGTAGGGAGCAGAATCAACAGAGCAAAGCCCTTTAACTTGCTGCACTTTAACTTGTTTATGATTAAAGCCTTTTGAGTCTCCTACTTAGCCCTTACCTTAATTATTATATATGCCTCTTAAGTTCAATTTAGTATCTTTTTTGTCGAAAGCAAAGCTATCATAGGTATTAGTGAGCCTTCAAAAACAACAGTCCTTCTAATTTCACTAAAAACTCATAGTACAAGAAAATTACTTAATGAGAGAGGTAAGTGGACTATGAGCAACACAACAACAAATCGTTCTAGTTCTCCTTGAAATAGTTTCTATCAGACAAAAATGAAAACATGTTGCAATAAATGTTTGGATAACGGATGGAATTTTTTTTTAATAGATGGAATCTTGCAGGTAAGTGCTGTTGACTCTCCTTTCACAAGCAAACTGCATCTTTCTACTCCCATACCAGTCCTTACCCTCATCAGTTCAGTTCAGTCGCTCAGTTGTGTCCAACTCTTTGCAAACCAATGGACTGCCAGGCCTCCCTGTCCATCACCAACTCCCAGAGTTTACTCAAACTCATGTCCATCGAGTCAGTGATGCCATCCAACCATCTCATCCTCTGTCATCCCCTTCTCCTTCCACCTTCAATCTTTCCCGGCATCAGGGTCTTTTCCAGTGAATCTGTTCTTTGCATCAGGTGGCCAAAGTATTGGAGCTTCAGCTTCAGCATCAGTCCTTCCAATGAATACTCAGGATTGATCTCCCTTAGGATGGACTGGTTGGATCTCCTTGCAGTCCAAGGGACTTTCAAGAGTCTTCTCCAACACCACAGTTCAAAACATCAATTCTTTGGCGCTCAGCTTTCTTTATAGTCCAACTTTCACATCCATACATGACTACTGGAAAAACCATAGCCTTGACTAGATGGACCTTTGTTGGCAAAGTAATGTCTCTGCTGCCTAGGTTTGTCATAGCTTTTTTTCCAAGGAGCAAGAATCTCTTAATTTCATCGCTGCAGTCACCATCTGCAGTGATTTTGGAGCCCCCCAAAATATGCGCATTAAATAGTTTCCTACTTCTGTGACTCAGTTCTCACCCATCATCACACATAAATTCATGATAACGGTAACTGTTTTTATTCCGAAACAATTCCATCTCATGGTGATCATTCCCTCATCAGATTTCTTTGAGCACTTCTCATATGACTAATTTGCTCTGGATGTATACGCTTTCTTCCAGCAATTTTTGTATCTCCTATATTGTCACTGAAGTCTCCTATGCTACAGGTTACTTAGCACAAAACCCAGGACATGGTATAAAAACACACAAAATTGTAAACACATGATGGGAAAGATAATCTTACTGGCTGGATGTTGTATAGAAATTAATATTAATATAATGACATGAAAACCTAAGAAACAGATTGCTTGTTTTTTGTTTTTTTTTCAAACAGTCATAAGTCATAAATAAGTACTAACAAAGAAACCAGGGATCCAAGCCCAGAGGAGACATGGATTCTTCTCTGAGGATACATTAAGACTAATGTGGAACCACCCACATTCTGGAGAGACAAAATAATTGATGATCACATTGGAAATACAAATGTTATAGGAGTGCCGATGAAGAAGTCCCCTGCCTTTTCAGAGAAGCACGGAAGGTTTCACAGACAGGTAACAACCGGACCTGGTCTCAAGGACTGAAACCGTTACAGGCCAAAGGGAGGTTTACCAAGCTATTCTGGACCGATAGAAAAATAAGTGAAGTCAAAGGCCCACCATGAAGTTTGAGTTGAATTTGGAGCAAGAAGTATAACTGGTTATTGGGTCAGAATGTATAGAAGATTCTTCTAACTTTAACCCCTCGTTATAAATTGTTGCTTTTTCTTAAATTTTCATTTAGGGAAATATTTAAAGTAAATTTGAAGTTATACACGCACACACACATACATATATATATATTTTTCTCTTTTACATGTAAGCAAATGTATGTATGCCAAACATGGAAAAAGTTCATATTTAAGATCAAAGAATTCTAAGAACATTAATTTTATGATGATTTCCTTCCCTAAAAAGGAAAAAAAAAATAAGTGTATGTACAATCTAGACAGATTCCAATTTTTTCATATGTAATCATGTAATCAAGCCTGTACATTCAAGCACTGTTTCCTCACTTTGGTTTTGCTCTTGAGAAATCCAAAGCCTTTCTGATTCCTGATTCTTTGAATGTCATTTCCCCCCTGCGTCTGGAAGATTTTCTAATCTTCCTCTCATCATTAATGATTTGAAATTTCCCAATAAGACACCTAGGGTTAAAGTTATTTTCATCATTTCCAGGAAAATTTTGTCAATTATTTCATGGTTATTTCTTCCCTCTTTCCTCTGCCTCTTTTTCTGAGTCATCCAGTCTTTTCATGTAGAAGGAAATACAGACTCTGAATTTGACAAACTAAACGATTATACATATACTAATATAATATTTACAAAATGCAATATAAACTTATATAATTTATAAATGTCATATTTATAATGTATATATTTATAAGAATCATTTTTGTGATATACTAAATCTTTAGAATCTATATACATATATTTTACAAGGTGAGTATATTTTCAAATAATATTAGCATTTTTTATATCATCAAATAAGTAAAATGTTTTTCCTATGACATTTTACTTCAGATCATTTACAAATTGTGTGCGTGAGTGCTAAGTCGCTGCAGTCGTGTCCAACTCTTTGAGACCCCATGGACTGTGTAACAACTGGCCTGACAGGCTCCTCTATCCATGAGATTCTCCAGGCAAGCATACTGGAGTGGGTTGCCATTTCCTCTTCCAGAGGAGCTTCCCAACCCAGGGAGTGAACCTGGGTCTTCTGTGTCTCCTGCACTGCAGGTGGATTCTTTACCCACTGAGCCAAGGGGGATTTCCCTCAATTGTAAATCATGAAGCATAATTTTGTTAAGCATATGTGAACTCTGTTCCCATATAATAAATATTTTCTATTGGTTGTGTGGCCAGTGGTAAAATACCACAAAACCAATCCATTAAAATAACCATTGTGACTTTAAGTCTAATTTTAAGACATGCACACTTGGGAACAAATTGTTTCAGCCTTCTGTTTAAAAAGCACAAGTCAAATGGATAAGGAAGCTGTGGTACATATACACAATGGAATATTACTCGGCCATTAAAAAGAATACATTTGAATCAGTTCTATTGAGATGGATGAAACTGGAGCCCATTATACAGAGTGAAGTAAGCCAGAAAGAAAAACACCAATACAGTATACTAATGCATATATATGGAATTTGAAAGATGGTAACGATAACCCTATATGCGAGACAGAATAAGAGACACAGATGCATAGAACAGTCTTAGGGACTCTGAAGGAGAAGGTGAGGGTGGGACATTCTGGGAGAATAGCATTGAAACATGTATATTATCATATGTGAAAGAGAACACCATTCCAGGTTCAATGCATGAGACAAATGCTCAGGGCTGGGGCAATGGGATGACCCAGAGGGACGGGATTGGGAGGGAGGTGGGAGGGGGGTTCAGGATGGGGAACACATGTAAACCCATGGCCGATTCGTGTCAATGTATGGCAAAAACCACTACAATATTGTATAGTAATTAGCCCCCAACTAAAATAAATAAATTTATTAAAAAAAAAAAAAAGCACAAGTTAGTATGTATGACTTTGGACATTCTCTCACCTAAGAAGACTCAGGGTTTTTAATCTGACATTAATGATGAACACTTTAGGAAGTACTCAAACTTCAGGAAATCGTACGCACAATCCAGTGCATATACACACTTAACAGGGCTGCAAGGACCTGGCTTTCATCAGATTTCAAAGCACTGTGTCCCTAAGCCTTACTGTCCACCGAAATGCACTGTGACCTTTCCCAGCACCTGCTTGCTAATGAGGCCCCTTCCTTGCCTCTGGTGTGTCTTTCCCCCCTCATTATCTCCTCCACTAACTCCCACCGAAGAAGAGAGATTTACTCTACTCCAAGCCTAACCACCAAAAAGTTCCTTTAATTTTCTATGATCTGTCATGAGAATTAGATCAATGAGGCCTAAAGACCATACAGGACAAAGGCCCTGGTAGCTGAACAGATGGAACCTATTTGGTTTTAATTTACCCCCCAAAATTGTTTCAAGATATGCAATAACCTTTGGGATCTCCAGTGAACAACTCTTCTTCTCCGGCTTCTAAAAGGAACGCGTGTATTTTCTTGAAAGAGTGACACAGGGATGAGGGGGTCAGCTACATAAACACAAGAGAAGCATGAGTCCCACACACAAGAAAATTAGACACGCACCAGAGTCATCTCTGGAGACCAAACCAGCCCCTCCTAAAGGAAGTCAACCCTGAATATTCATTGGAAGGACGGATGCTGGGACTGAGGCTCCAATACTTTGGCCACCTGATGCGAAGAGCCAGGTCACTGGAAAAGACCCTGATGCTGGGAAAGATTGAGGGCAGGAGAAGGGAGAGACAGGATGAAATGGTTGGATGGCAGCACCAACTCAATGGACATGAGTTTGCGCAAACTCCGGGAGATGGTGAAGGACAGGGAGGTATGTCGTGCTGCAGTCCATGGGGTCACAAAGACTGAGCGACTGAACAATAAGAGTTATTTCAGAAATTTAACAGGAGCTGTGACTTAGAATGCCAGAGAGTCGAAAGCTACCACTTATGAGTTTGGTACTCGGCAAGTAGAATCACAGAGAGTATTTTAATGCATGACTATTCAAGGAAACTGGCTACTTCCTTCTGAATCTTGAATTTGGAGAACTCATTTTTTATGCATTCATTTATCAGTTCATACGCGCAGTTCAGCATCATAAATTAAACCTCAAAGAAGCAGTGATCAATATGTCAACTAGGAACAGCAGTTAGAAGAGGCCTTTAAATTATTTCTTCTTGAAGGGATGTCAAGCATCAAAACGGTTCTCATTCTTTATCACTGAGGTAAATAACATTAAACCAAACAGAGGCATTAACGGAGCTGCTGCGTGTTTTCAGCCTGCACTTCGCCCCTGTGACTGATGGAGAGGGTGGTTTCTGACAGCAGGGAGGTCTCCCCAGGATTCCCGGAGCTGCTCAGATGGGAAGTCTCTGTGTCCTGCACGGCTCCATCTGACGTCCTCAGGCTGGGTGCTTCTCTCACGGCTGCTGGTTCCCTGTCTTCTTCCTCCATTATATTGTATTATTACTATTAGTATATTATTGTTACAGCTATCACCGCTACTTAATACCAGCTTCTTTTTCTTAAATGCCTAGTAGGGGACTTCCCTGGTGACACAGTGGATAGGAATCCGAGTGCCAAAGCAGAGGAAACAGGTTTGATCCCTGGCCCGGGAAGATTCCACCTGTCACGGTGCAACTAAGCCCACGGGCCGCGACTAGCGAGCCTGGGTGCCGCAATTACCGAAGGCCGCGCCCGAGAGTCCACACCCTGGAGCTGGTGCTCCTCAACAGGAGACGCCACTGCAGCGAGAAGCCCTGCGCCAGCGAGAGAGCAGAGCAACCCTGCTCACGGCGAGCAGAGAGAGCCCACGCGCGGCAGCCAAGACCCAGCGCAGCCATAAATCAGTCAGTAAATGGGACACAACTTAGTGACTGGAAAACAACAAATACATGAATAAATAATTTTCTAAATGCTTATGAGCTGTGATACAGTGCCGGCTTCCTTACATAATTAAAAATAATTAATTCTCACAGTAGCTTTGGGAGTAAGTTTACTTTGCAGATGATTCACAGAGTCCCAGGAAGGTAAAGATACTGACTATAGACACACAGACAGAAGGCGATAAAACTGCAGCTCAGATTTATTATGATTTTAGAGACTTGACTTTTCTATTATACGAGGCATGAGTCTCCTTTCAAAATAGGATCTTTACCGATAGTCAGTTGCCTAAACAAATCAGCTAAGGAATCTCCTCCACTCCTTCATCTGAAAATCGATACAAATAAATCTGGGACAAACCACTCCCAGCTGGCATGGACAGACAGGAAGTACTCGATAAACCCAAGTGCTTATAGAGGAGAAGAAAAAACCCGACTAATCTTGCAAGAAATATGAGGTTTCATCTTTTAGATACAGCTGATAATTCTCTTTCAGGAACAAACAAATTATTGAGTTTTCTGAAGATTTCACAAAGGCAAAGAACAAGACCTCTGTGTTTTCTTTCCCTAAAGAAAAAAAAAATGAAGTATTGGACAAGATTCCACAGATGAGGTTTCAGACTAGCATCCATTCTTTCTGGCGGAGCCTGTGGTAGGGTTGCTCCACTAAGGGAAATTACCAACCGTTTATCATCACCTACTTCCTGCTTGCCGGGGCTCACAATCCAGCTGACAGCCTCCGCCATCTGTTCTCAGATCACAGTCAGGGACAATAAATTCCTCGGAACAACAAAGCCACAGTCTTTGTGTTTATTGTTTCTGCCATTACCACATACCAACCTCGTAAACACACTGTATGGTGTTTCATTAATTTAATCACTCATTGCACAAAATTCTTCCTGTTGGGGAAAAATGATCAGTTCTTGGAAATCTCACACAAAGTACATATTTAATGACTTTTGACCGTATGTTTAGCTCTGGAACGTTTGCATACTATGGAGACAGGATTCAGACGTAGTCCTCAGACACAGCTAATGGGAACACGAGCTCTGGAAGAATGACTGTTGCCTCTGCAGGTGACAAAATGTAGTCAAGCCATCACATCTGTTCTACACTTACTGAGTCAGGAAGGCTGTGTGTGAAGGAAGCAAGAAGGGACATAAAAGGAACTTCCAGGCATCTGAAAATGAAACTGTCCTGCCCGGAGCAAGTGCCGCAAGAGAACAGCTGGTTTGAATCTGCAGCCACGTGGAATCTTAATTTCACTTTACTCATTTGTAAACTGGGCCCGACCACCATCCTACAAGCTTCCCAGCGTGGTTATTAAGAGAGTAAAGCTCTACGAGATGTGGTCTTACATCTCCTCTACCAGTGAGCATCCCAGTGGTTCACCTGGTGACAGACATAAGCATATGAAGTTTGAGTGTCACAGGGGCCCTCAATTTCCATGGCTCCAAGCATGGAATGGCTTCCCCGGTGGCTCAGACAGTAAACAGCCTTCCCGCAGTGCGGGAGACCCAGGTTCGATCCCTGGATTGGGAAGATCCCCTGGAGAAGGAAGTGGCAACCCACTCCAGTATTCTTGCCTGGAGAATCCCATGGATGGAGGAGTCTGGCAGGCTACAGTCCATGGGGTCGCAAAGAGTCAGACATGACTGAGTGATTTCACTTCAAGCACTGAATGCAATGGCTCCAATATGCTCCAAGAATACCAGTATGTTACAGGTATACTTTCAGATGTTTTGTTGGTTACTTAATTAAACAACTGAATTTGTCTAGTTATGAGAGGTAGGTAATTTAACTTCTATTTTAAGACTATCTTTTCAGAACGGACTCACTGAGAGATCATGCCTTTACCCAGGGTTCTCCCAAATATATTTTCTGCCAGAATTGAGTTTATAAAATGCGTTAGTTCAAACAGCATAAAACACAGGGGGATACGTGAAGTCTATATTCCTCTCTTCTGTATCTCCAGGGCCTGCACAATAAGATGCGTTGAGTAATGATTGAATGAATGATTGAACGGTGTATAAAGAGTTCCTTGCTTGCTCGAATAAAGAGACTTTATTCCCAGAGGCTTGTTGAATTAAGCCACCATACTCCACCCATCAGGGACTGTGCCCACAGAAAGTGGGTGTGCCATAAACACTCTCCTTTCCTCTCTCATAGTGACACTACCCAAGAGCTTCTAAAAGCTGAGTGTCAGTGGTCAGCCACTATCAACAGATACACATTTCAGCTGAGAACTTTAAAGAGCCTTAATAGAAATTATTCTATCTAGTAAGTTAGTGGCCCTTATCACTGACGCAAAGTTTGAGTCTCTTACTAGATTCAACATGACATGGGATAACACAGAAATACAGGATCTGAAGGAGTTGGGAAAGATGACCATGACAGCCTTAGACTCTGGAACCATAAGGAAAGTCCTTCATAAATGAACCAATGGAGTATGCTTGGAAAAGGAAGACAGGCTCCAAATAACTGGGCATGGAAAAGGGTCCCGAGATAGGATGGTCTGGACACAAGTGGGAGAGAAAGGCATCATCAAAGAACAACTTTGCCCATTATACTGTTTTGATGAAGGCTGTTTTGATATTTGGGCTTCCCAGGTGGCATTAGTGGTCAAGACCCCACCTGCCAACGCAGGAGATGCAAGAAATGTGGGTTCAATCCCTGAGTCTGGAAGATCCCCTGGAGCAGGAAATGGCAACCCATGTCAGTATTCTTGCTTGGAAAATCTCATGGACAATGGAGCCTGGCAGGTCACAGTCAGTGGGGTTGCCAAGAGTTGGACAAGATTAAGCATGCATGCACTTTTTGGTATTTATAAATCTGTTATTTGTGAGTGGGAAAGGGAAAACAACGTTAGTAAATTTTCCCTGAACAATTTCTGGCAAGTAGTCTTAGGATTTTTAATTTCTACATCTGCATAATTTTGGCTGCTGCGTAAAAAGAAACGTCCTTTTGAATTTTGTTTTTTCCTGAATGGGGCATACTTGGCACCATGTCCATGGTATTCTGCATGTGCATAAAACTGAATCAATTCTCTTTTCTAGGAGTAATGAAAAAAGAGAAAAGAGAGCCAAATCTTTAAATGCAGTGAGAGCGTGTGAACCTCCATAAACGGCAAGAGCACAGCTTGATGTCATTTTAAGAAATAGATTAAGTATTTAAAAATGTTGCAATGATCAACTTAATCAAAGGCTAAGGCACATTTCCGCCCCAAATAATTTAATTACAATCCATTTTAATTGAAAATTTGTCTAAAATCTTCAGGACAGAAAATAGCAAACAGGTTATTGCCAAGATATTTTGGACCATGATTTCTGTTCCTGGTTTTTCTCATTTTTTTTTTTATTTTTTGTGGTAGTATATATGGTGAATTCTCAAGAAGTCAAGAATCAAATGTCAATTTGTGAATTATTCACATTGTTGTTCATCTCTTGTTCATGTCTTTCCTTTTTCTGCTTTTTAACATTTTCATGACTATTGGCTCACTAGGAGTGTTTAGAAAAATCAAGATGAAGATGAATTTACATGCACTATTTTTATCAACATTAAAATTTTGGTTACATTTCAAGGTTATAAGAGAAGCCGAACACAAATTCCAGCTGTCTGAATTTTGGTAGGTTTTCACTAAATAGCAACTAAAATACTTTGTACTATAATCTGTTTATTTAGGGAAATAATTTCTTAAACATTTTGTGATTTTTACAAGTGCAGTTGAATCAGTGACATATTTAGTTAAGTTTTTGAAAGTTGTAAATTTCATTTTATGAATGTGCTTTAATATTCAAATAATTATGAATGGCTCTTGAGGGTAAGTGATCTCTCCAAGATTCCCTGGTGGCTCACTGGTAAAGAATCTGCCTGCTAATGCAGGAGCTGTGGGTTTGATCTCTGGGTCAGGAAGATCCCCTGGAGAAGGAAATGATAACCCACTCCAGTATTTTTGCCTAGAGAATTCCATGGACAGAGGAGCCTGGCGGGCTACAGTCCATGGCCTCGCAAACAAGCCTGACAAGACTTAGCGACTAAACAACAACAGCAAGATAGAAAATAACTGGCATTTGCCCTCTAAACATTAAATTAATGATATTAGAGTACATTTACTACTGCTTCGTCCACAATATTTAATATAAACTCATCCGAATTCTGTGTAATTAGACTGAAATTCTGAAATGAAACGTTAAAGTATAATATTTCCAAAACACAATTCATGTGTAATTAGATACTGATTGAGGGGGTAGATATCTGGTAAACCAGTTTTTTCTCTGATTGCCTGATTTTTGAAATTCCCGAGGCAGTGATTATACGCTGTGATTGGGCTTTCAATACTTGCTAAAACTTGTAACATCAGGCAGGATGACCAAACAGATGACATATTTAGACTAGCTGCATCATTCGCATCTCAGTTGACAGAGGTAACTGAAGGCTCTGAGTTACTTCTACTACTTCTCTCAGTTAACGGGCTAATACTCCTTAGTTTTTACTTGAATGAAGTTAAATTTCCTTTTTAGTCCTGTTCTCTGCTGGCAAAGATGACACTGGAGATACATCAAGACTGTAATTATAATAGTCGCAAGCACTGTTTTGACAAATATTCTTATCATGAAAAATACTAATCATTGGATAGTTTCAAAATGTTTAATCTTTGTCATGAAAAGATAAATGAGATGATTCAAAAATCTGAATTGAACTGGTAACAACTCCACAAAATTAGTATCAGTGAAGTTCTGACTTTTAAGGTCAGAACTTTATCTGTATCATTTCTTCTAAGAAACAGAACTATGAGTTCATTAACCTTTCAATTTCCAAAATATTTCAGAGTTGCTTAGGATAAAACAGTGTGATGCATGACATTCAGGATAATTCTTTTATTGTGTGGGCATGATATTGCCATAAATATCATGTACTGAGTAAGTCTGTTCATTGATTGAAGGAAAATAAAGTTGCTTGAATTACAGATTATTAATTCTACAATGTGGCTCAGATAGTGAAAAATCTGTCTGTAGTGCAGGAGACCTGGGTTTGAGTCCTGGGTTGGGAAGATCCCCTGGAGGAGGACATAGCAACCCACCCCAGTATTCTTGCCTGGAGAATCCCATGGACAGAGGAGCCTCGCAGGCTACAGTCCATGGGGTCACAAAGAATTGGATACGACTGAGCCACTAATCACAGCACAATTATATAATGAATAAAACCATCTTCATTTCTTTAATCATAAAAACAAAAAAAAATGTCTTTCTGGTTTACAACTGAATATTTTGTATATTTGGTGACATAAAAAAAAAAAAAAGATTTTGAACAGAAGGAAAAATACTGTTTAAAATAGGTGGAGTCTTTCTCAGAGGTTAGGAGCAAACCTCAACCATCCCTCACTCCATTCTTTATCCATTCACACACCTATCTCTTGTGAGTTTCTCTGAGCTGTCTTTTGGTAGGAGTGAACGGGCATCACCTTGAACCAGCATATGAGTAAGAACAGACTGTCTGTGACTTGTCACAGTGAGTACTGAGATGAGCCAAGTACCTTCTTCTCGTGTAGTTTTGATAAGTCCCCTGCTCCACCTCAGACCCCAGTTTCCTCCACCTTCGTCTGTATCGTGGAAAGTCCGTCTATTAGCTGTGGTTGACAGATAGATAGACTAGGAAGTCATAGGGTATGAGTGACTATTTTCTAAGTACAGTATGATAAAACTGTTATCAACCCAATTATAAAATTTATAAAGACTATTTATTATAAAGCTAATTGACATAAAGAATATATAAATGTGAAACTGAGAAGCCATAAAGAGGAGAGGTGGCATTAGTGGTAAAGAACCCGCCTGCCAATGCGGGAGATATATACTTGGGTCCGATCCCTCGGTCAGGAAGACCCCTTGGAGAAGGAAATGCCACCCTAATCCAGCGTTCTTGTCTGGGAAATCCCAGGGACAGAGGAGCCTGGCGGGCTCCAGACCACAGAGTCACAAGGAGTTGGATATGGCTGAGCGTCTGGGCACAAAAAAGAGAAGGACCATCACTGGGTCAAATGTCTAATGGGATGAACAAGAATAACACTGAATTCCCAAGAGGAGGATAATACAATATTTCAGCGGTTCCTAAGTATGATTTTTTACATATATAACCAAATTGTACAATATTTACTAAGACTTCGTGGTAAAATTATGCTTAGTGCTGAACAGGAAAAGGAAGTGAATGAGGTGGCGACGGGTGGAAATACTCAGAGACCTCTCCCTGCAACAGCTCGAGTAAATGGGACGACAGGAAGAATTCTCATCTGAGTGACCAAGCTTCCTCTCTACTCCGTGACATAACAGGCTGAGAGCAATCAGCATTGCTTCTGACTTCTTCAGCCTGATGGACGCACCTGAAAACGCCTCGGAGCTTAACCTTTCAGAGGAGTGACAGCATGCAAATGCAAATGCTGACGCAGCACTTTCGCCAACGATATCTCACACATTCAACTGAATGCCAGACGCAGAGTAAGAAGTGACTCATGTTCATTTAGTCATAACATATCAGGGTGTATACCAACGAGGAAAGTGTAACTGGATTTAGGTTTCTTGATTTTATCTCCCTATTAGTTTAATGGAAAGAAGAAAGCCATTTTTCTTTTCTACAGCCTTCTAGAATTGCTTCATTCTGAGAGAAACCAAGTATGAAAAACACCTTCTTGAATGTCTCTTGGTATTTTTTTTCTCCAAATATGCAGGTAAACTTAAATTAAAACTTTTGACAAAATAGTTTCCAAAAATTAAACTTAGTCTGAACATTTTTTCCCCAATAGTAAATCTATGTGAAGAATTATTGTTATGTCTGATACTTCTAAAGATGGATGGGGATTCTGTAGTTCTTGGGACACTGAAGTACAGATAATTTACAACATTTGCCCTACAATTTCAAGTACTGACTAAATCAAATGCAAATATTTCTGTTTCTAAATTTCACTTTTATTCAATTTTTTTTTTCAAATCTGCTATACTATGATCCCACTTCTTTCTGACCCCCCCCCCCAAAAAAGAGAAAATTGTGTGTGTGTCTGTGTGTGTGTGTACAGCAACTAAAATATTGTTTTTGGAAAAAGCCAAAACAGAGTGCCTTAACTGTTTCCAAGCTCTCATTTGCTCTCTCTCTCTCTCAAATATTTTCCCATTATTTTTATGATTACTTTTTAGTCTCAATTTATTATAATGCATGAGATGTAGCATGTATTGAAAAAAGTGTTTACTGAATTCAGTTTAAGATACAATCAGGTCATTATCCTGTCATTACTGCAACATCCCACAGATACAGAACATTTTTTTTATAAATGCAATTAGTAGATGATAACCGTAAATGAGAAGCTATAAACACATAGAATTTCAGAACTAGGAGAGACCTAAGACCACTTTGTTCTGTATCAGTTCTGTTGCTCAGTCGTGTCCGACTCTTTGCAACCCCATGAATCGCAGCACGCCAGGCCTCTCACCAACTCCCGGAGTCTACCCAAACCCATGTCCATCGAGTCAGTAATGCCATCCAACCATCTCATCCTCTGTTGTCCCCTTCTCCTCCTGCCCCCAATCCTACTCAGCATTAGGGTCTTTTCCAATGAGTCAACCCTTCGCATGAAGTGGCCACAGTATTGGAGTTTCAGCTTCAACATCAGACCTTCCAATGAACACCCAGGACTGATCTCCTTTAGGATGGATTGATTGGATCTCCTTGCAGTCCAAGGGACTCTCAAGAGTCTTCTCCAACACCACAGTTCAAAAGCATCATTCTGTGGTGCTCAGGTTTCTTCACCATCCAACTCTCACATCCATACATGACCACTGGAAAAACCATAGCCTTGACTAGATGGACTTTTGTTGGCAAAGTAATGTCTCTGCTTTTAAATATGCTATCTAGGTTGGCCATAACCTTCCTTCCAAGGAGTAAGTGTCTTTTAATTTCATGGCTGCACTCACCATCAGCAGTGATTTTGGAGCCCCCAAAAATAAAGTCTGACACTGTTTCCACTGTTTCCCCATCTATTTCCCATGAAGTGATGGGACCAGATGCCATGATCTTAGTTTTCTGAACGTTGAGCTTTAAGCCAACTTTTTCACTCTCCTCTTTCACTTTCATCAAGAGGCTCTTTAGTTCTTCTTCACTTTCTGCCATAAGGGTGGTGTCATCTGCATATCTGAGGTTATTGAGATTTCTCCCGGCAATCTTGATTCCAGCTTGTGTTTCTTCCAGCCCAGCGTTTCTCATGATGTACTCTGCATATAAGTTAAATAAGCAGGGTGACAATATACAGCCTTGACGTACTCCTTTTCCTATTTGGAACTAGTCTGTTGTTCCATGTCCAGTTCTAACTGTTGCTTCCTGACCTGCATACAGGTTTCTCAAGAGACTGGTCAGATGGTCTGGTATTCCCATCTCTTTCAGAATTTTCCACAGTTTATTGTGATCCACACAGTCAAAGGCTTTGGCATAGTCAATAAAGCAGAAATAGATGTTTTTCTGGATACCATTCAGCAAATGCCAACACTTAAGTCCAGTGATGCTACGTGATATATCCGGGGAACACACATCATTAATTTGACATCACACACACCGTGAAATCTTGAGTAACAGTAAAATGGCTGTTCAGTGGCATCACTACAAACCAAGAAAAAAATTCCATTATAACAAAAACCAAATTCAGATTGTCTCTGGTATGTCTCTATCAAGAAAAAACAGAATTAGGAAATTGCATTTGTTTTGAGACTATCATGGCCAAGTTCTATATGTGGTATTCTTAAACATATTTAATTTTTATGACAATATTTTAAGAATATATGACAGGCAATAGAACCTCAAGAATACTGAGCTTCAGGCTGCAGATAGTAGGACTAATTTACATTTAAGTAAAACTTTCTCATTTCAAAAAATGACTGCTCTGGCCTGAGTGTTTGTGTATTCCCAAAATTCATAAGTTGAAATTATAAGTCCTAAGGTGATGGTGTAGGAGGCAGAACTTTTGGGAGGTGACTGGGTCGTGAGGGTGGACCCCTTCTGAATGGGATTAGTGCCATTATGAAAAAACCCTAGAGAGCTCCCTCTGGCCTTCTGCCCTGTGGGTCTCTGCAACCTGGAAGGGACTCTCTTCTAACACACTGGCACCTTGATCTTGGAGTTCCAGCCTCCAGAATTGAGAAATGAATTTCTACTGTAGATAAAATCTTCAGTCTGTGGAATATTGCAACTAGCAGCCTGAAGAGTCTAAGTAAGGCAGGACTTCACCTCAACCTTCTAGGTAGCAACCTATTCATCCATCTCAGTCTTCATTTCCAAATTTCTCAAAATTGTCAACCTGAGTCCTCCCCATGCTGCAGTTTTTATTTTATTCAGGAAGTAGCCTGCCTTTTATGTTTGATATGCCAGTCTTCCTGAAACATACTACCTGCTTGGCTTGCATGACAACTCATGGTCTTCTGCTTTTATTTCCATCCACAGCTGACTCTTCAACCATGCTCCCCCAAAATGGAAGTTCCTTTTTCTCATCCTTCGCAGTGGAACAAACCGGAGGCAGTGCCAGTCTGTCCTCCGGCCAGTCCTGATTTGTCCCTCTGGATTCATAGTGCTGACTCTTTCTTCGCACACTCTCTAAACTGCTGGTTTCTGTAAAAAGTTCATTCTTGCACAATTCTGCCTCCTCTGCATTGCCCCTGAAGGCCCTGTGTACTCTCTTGATTTCAGCTTTCACTTGCAAGTTGATATCCCCACACCACAATCTTCAGACAAGCCCTCTGAGGTTCTGATGTCACCTCTAAATACCAAGTGCATGCCTCATGTACAATATGGCAATCAAAAACTGAACATTTTCCCTCTGGAACTTTCTCTCCTTTACGACATTACAAAGTCAATTAATCTAGAAAGTATGAGTCAACCTTGACCCCTTTCCTACCCACCTTCAGCATCCAATCAATTGCTTATTTTTCCTAGTCGCCCCTTCCCGGCATCCTGACTCCCATGAACCCTCCACATCTCTCATTGCATCTGAGTGGTCTCCACATTCTGGTTCTGTGCCATCTTTCACATGACTGTTGGCAAGACAGAGCAAAAGTGTCAAATCTTACTATCTCACTTCTCCTCTGAACACTCTAGCCTGAACTTTATTGCTTGGGAAATCAGACATTTGATAAACATTCAATGACTTAATTCATGAATAATGGATTGTTTGCATGAATCTGAGCAGTGAAATATATAGTCAGTCACTTTGTGGCATTAATAATACCAATCCCTTCCCTCTCCTTCACGCCTCCTTCTTTCTTTTTTTCCTTCTGTGTGTGTGTGCATGTTTCCTGCTAAACTGATCAGTTTGGCATATTAGCAAAGCATCCTATGTTTGCTGCCTTTAAAATAATTCCAAAAACTTTTGATTAGAATTTAATTTATGAGAGCAGAAAATGACCAAAAAACAGTGAGCCAAAATTCAACTATGACAATTATCCCTATAAATTGAAAAGTAAAAGTCAATTAACATTATTGCTTTTCCCTTTAAAGAATATGTTGAAATGGTGCTTTCTCAATAACAACTCTGTTAAAAGTTAGAAAATCTTAGCAGAAAAATAATATGCACTGAATTGTCCATACACTCTCCATATTGCTACCAGCAGTAGCAACACACTCCGAGACCAGGATTTCATTATGTTTTACGATTATTTCACATCAAATGTTAGATGTTACAGAAACTAACTAGCCTTTCGTCCTCTTAAAACACACACACACACACAAACATGGGAGCCACCAAGACCCTGAGCCACCATGGCCCTGAAGCATTGTCCCTCATAGTTAAAGGAACAAAAATTCTCCAGCCTTTTAAATCAAAACTGCACAGTAATAGTTTTTAAATTGTCTTATTGTTCATAACCAAGGAAACTTTTTTTCCTTTTAATTGGAATACATCAAATCTAGGACATTATGAGAACACACTGTAGCTCTAAGAAAAAATACTCTTGCACAGAACGTTCTAAGCCATGAGAACAAATTCAAGGCATTTCTTTCTTCTTGTCCACAAAGTTTAGCATATTAAAGTTGTTTGAAGGAGGTTTCTCATATTTTCCATTGACTGAACAAAAAATAGCCATTGTATAGATCACTGAGGGAAGTTTTTCTCTTGTTGCCTGGATTTTTAAGCTTTCCATGGCCCACCATCTCCACTGACTCCATTTTGTGACATTCCAGCATAGCTGGTACTAAATAAATGCAGACTCATGACCAGTTTTATTTTTATATAAGAAAATCAGACACATTCCTAATGCATGCTTTCTAATTGCCATATTTTCCAGATAATCACTATTTAAGAAGTTAAACGCAAAGTTCTGATTAACATGTCCAGCCTGAGACAGCTACCACCTGCATCACTTGTGACCGTGAGTGGTATATGAGAGAAAACTCAGAATAGCTCTGACAAACTGGGAAATTAAGGCTTAAAAAACTAGACCTATTTTGACACAATGAGTAGGAAGTACAGGCAGTCACGTGACCTGTCTGCCACCACTGTCTGAAGTTCTCTCTGTATTGGCCCAGTGTACCATCTGGCTTTCCTGCTAATTTTTCAGATGCTGCTGGGACTTGAATTTAGATATTTAGCCAATAGCTACTTAGATAACAAACGAAAAGAGTAATTTTCAAGACTGGGGGGAGGATCAGTAATACTGAACCTGTGGGTATAACTACACGTGCATATGTGTGCATAGGGGTGTGCGAGCATGTGTGCACACGTATGTATAAGGGGTCAGGCTCTGAAGGCAATAAGAGAAGAAATCTTCAGAGGAGGAGGAATCTAAGGGGCAAAGTGAAGTGGAAGTGTTAGTCACTCAGTCGTGTCCTATTTTTTGTGACCCCATGGACTGTAGCCTTCCAGACTCCTCTGTCCATGGGATTCTCCAGGCAAGAATATGGAGTGGGTAGTCATTCCCTTCTCCAGGGGATCTTCCAAGCCCAGGGATCAAACCCAGGTCTCCCACATTGCAGGAAGATTCTTTATGGGCTGAGCCACCAGGGAAGCCCCTAAGGGGAAAAGCATCCAGGCAAATACAAGGTAGCAGATGTCTTGTGATAGTAAGATCTCTGCCAGTCTCATCGGAGGATAAGCATGCTATGTCAAAGTCTCTAAAGAAGTTTAAGTGCCTCTCATAGGAAAAGGCAATTTTCTTTCCTGTTCATTTTTTCTCCTAAATTGGCAATATGCTCAATGTTATACTTATCTCAGTAAAAAACATTGTGCCTCTTCTTTCAAGCAGCTTAACTTTTTTAAAAAATTGAAGAACAGTTGATTTAGAATGCTTTGTTAGTTTCAGGACATTGGATCTAGTTCGCTGTACTAGACAGTAGATCCTTGTTTATCTATTTTATATTTAGTGGTGTATATCTGTTAATCCCAAACTCCTAACTTATTCCTTCCCTCCCCTCCCCTTTGGTAACTATAAATTTGTTTTCTATGTCTGTATGTTTCTCTTTTGTAAATAAGCTCATCTGTGTCATTTTTTTTTTTTAGATTCCACGTACAAGATATCATATATTTGCCTTTGCTTTATTTCTCTTGGTATGATAATCTCTAGGTCCATCCACATTGCTGCAAATGGCATATTCATTCTTATTATGGCTGAGTGATATCCCACATGTTCTTCATCCATTCACCTGTCGATGGACATTTAGGTTGCTTCTATGTCTCGGCTGTTGTAACTAGCAAGACAGCTGTACTTTTTGAAGTCAACTCAAGTCACTTAACAATCATAGCAGCGGTTTGCTTCTCTAGGGAATGTGCCTCTGTTTGTCCTGCTTCTGTCTGGGGTTTGCCTGAGACATTCTTATCTATACTTAAGTGAAAATGAACCTTAAACAATACTTTACATAAATTGAGGGGGCTATTTTTCATACCTGCTCTCTGAGAATATCAGAAGTCCTTTGTAGAGAATGTGAACAGATTCTTCAGGTAAGTCCTTGGAAAAGTCGACTCAATTTTCAGAGACACTAGCGTCAAGCAGTACATTAGTGCTTTAACGCCTGGAGACTTGGGTAACGAATGCACACACGTGCACATGCACTCACACATTCAGACACACTCATGGCACTCCTCACAGGTAGAAAAGGTGAAGGCGAAGATGATTTAAGCTATGCTTTCAGTACAAGATCTGGGAAATGTGTATAGTATATTCTCCTGTCTAGCATCTCATCTCCCACATCATTCATTCCAAACCTTTCCTTGTATAATAAAGACAGTGAAAATGCATGAGTCTCAGGGTGTACATTAAGGTCCAGCTGAGACTATCAATATCACACTCTTGAAAATTCTTTCTTTCCAGGGCTTTTGTTCTTATAAATAATGGAGGTAACATAAAGGGTACTGAACTGTGGATATGGCTTGCTTCTAGGGAAAAAATACAAAAGCTTACAAAAGAAAAATAGTCAAGGTTAGGTAATTCAATACACTGAGAAACAAGAGTACAAAGTATCTCAAGACTGAGTCTTGACAAGCCTGTCTGATTTTTTTTAATGAAAGGAGCTTTTGCACGAATTATACAAATAAGGTACAACTATTTTTTAAAATCAATCATACAGTAATGAATAAAAAATAAAGTAAAAATGTGTCCAAAACTCTATGTTCTATTACCTACATGGTGATAACTACTGTGAACCTTTTGTTCTTTCCACGTTGCTTTATGAGGACACACAAATACACAATCCCAAGTTTTCATAGATGTACGATTTCCATTTCATCTAAATTTATATTACAGACACCAATCACTCTTGCTTTTTGGCCTTCATCATTGCAATAATTTCATACTTTCTTTGGCTGAATACTCTTATCTTCCAATGTCTAAACATGTAAGTGTGTGCATCCTAAGTCACTTCAGTTGTGCCTGACTCTCAGAAACCCTATGGACTATAGCCCACCTGGCTCCTCTGTCCATGGGATTAACCAGGTAAGAATACTGGAGTGGGTTGCCATGCCCTCTTACAGGGGATCTTCCTTACCCAGGGATTGAACCCGTGTCTCCTGTGGCTCCTGCACTGCTGGTGGATTCTTTACCACTGAGGAGCCACCAGAAAGTGAAAACGAAGGTCGCTCAGTTGTGTCTGACTCTGTGACCACAGGGACTACACAGTCTATGGAGTTCTCCAGGCCAGAAGACTGGAGTGGGGAGCCTTTCCCTTCTCCAGGGGATCTTCCCAACCCAGGGATCAAACCCAGGTCTCCCACACTGCAGGCAGATTCTTTACCAGCTGAGCCACAAGGGAAGCCCAAGAATACTGGAGTGGGTAGCCTATCTCTTCTCCAGCAGATCTTCCTGACACAGGAATCGAACCGGGGTCTCCTGCATTGCAGGCAGATTCTTTACCAACTGAGCTATGAGGGAAGCCACCAGGGAAGACCCTAAATATTTAGGTAAGCCAAAGCTTAGTCCTTAAGTATCTATACTGACATTATGGATAATAACATTCAGTCTCATTGTTTTAAATGAATTTATAGATCAAAGTTTCTCAAATATATGCCTCTAGTTCTGAACTTTGCTCCTGAACACCATCTATACACATTTGGTTGCCCAAACTATGTTATTTATTGAGTGCCTAATGTCTAGATCCCATTTAACCTGTCATTCCCTCCCCAAAATGCACAGGCACTCTCCCAAGCTCGTCCCCTTCCACTTCCTCAAGAAGGAGAAGACCCAGAGGAGTTTTACCTGCTCTTCCAGGCTGGAGGTAAGGATTGCTGAGCTGGGAAGGTGCCAACCAGAGAGGAGGGATTCTCACGCAGGAAATCCCTCTATAACACAGAAATACAAATTTGGGAAACTGAAATAATCTTCTAAATTACTTTAACCTCTTTTCTTCATTTTCAGTTGAGGAAATGAGGCCTAGAGAGATGAAATGACTTTGTAAATTTACACATCCAGTCTCCTTTCCAACACTGTCTCTGTCGCCTTCCAGAAAGAATAATTTCTGCTAGCCTCTACAGCGATTTCCTAAGTTACCTCAAATGCACTCACATTTTCACTAGGAAACTACAATGATCTATAATGCAGGTATTTATAGCATGATGGCAAGGCTTACTAATGCTTTCCTATTTTCCTTAAATGTTACACAACGTACTTCCAACTGTACTCTAGTTTTATCTTTAAATATTTGGGGAATACTTAAAAGATTTCACTTAATATTTAGTTTGATTCTATAAAAGGTGTGATTCATTAAATTACATAAGTTTTGCAGTTCAGGCACTTAGAGCTGCAAGTTTTCTCAGGGATCCATGCATCTCACTTATGTTCCTGATAACCTCACAGGCCAGAACACAGGAACACATGGGGACAGATGATTCTCTATGCTCACGTCTCATTAGACATGTTACAGCAGACATGCTCCATAACTCATCTTCTCTAGTAATTATGTGGCAACCTCATTCTGAACTGATGACTTGGCCACGGTATCTATTAAGAGAAGGAAGGGACAGCATAGTTTTAGCACCTCTCCTAACACAGATTTTTGGTCAGAGTTCTGTCTGTGAAGAGACATTTCGGCAAGTTCAAAATTATTCCTTAATGAGATTTCTTAAAAAGAAAAAACTAAACTTCTTAACTGTTTGATAAAGCATTGATAAAATTAATCCTAGATATCATTTTCCTTTTTTCTTGGACACGCTTGCAACTTAATACTTAGTTGTGAAATTTAAATGCCACTGAAATGGGGCTGCCAAAGCATTGCTAATTAGAGTGTTCTTTCTGGTCACATTTTCTAGGTGACTTATGGGCCCATGACCCCATTCTCCGTTAGTCAAAACTCCACAGAGGCACCAGTTCATTTCTGAAGAAGAAAGATTGTCATGCTCTATCTGAACCTATTCAAATGTAATCACTTACTTTCAGGTTGATCAGAAAAGCTGGCCAAAAATGAGGTGCTTTTTCTCATTGTGAAGCAGCGGGGAGCTGTTTATTGCTGTTTGGTCACTAAGTCGTATCAGACTCTCTATGCATTCATGGACTCCAGACCTCCTGGCTCCTCTGTCCATGGGATTCTCCAGGCAAGAATACTGGAGTGGGGTGCTGTTTCCTTCTCCAGGGGATCTTCCAGACCCAGGGACTGACCCAGTGTCTCCTGCATTGGATGCAGAGGCAGGCAGGTTCCTTACTGCTGAGCCACCAAGGAAGCCCAGCAATGAAACACTCTTGTTGATTTAAAAGACTAAAGTAATAACCGGGCCAAAATCACAGTCTGAAATCAGTATACAGGGTTATTTTTAATATGCCAATATGTATCATACGTTAAAAAATGGATTAAACAATACTATATAAAAATTAAACTCCCTCTCCTTTTAATAACAGACCAGTAATGGACTCATTAACAAAGAGTCAATTTAAAATCTGATGCTGGTAACTAAATTGAAGCAGAAAACAAGGATTAAGATAGAAATCCTTTGACCATGGTGCGGCTGCCCAGTGAACCATGCTATCTGTGCATGTGGCTCCATTTTCTATGTTTCCATCTGTTACTCCAAATGCCAACAGGAGTCTAAGGACTAGTTATCTGTTTTGAAAATGTCATGCTTTTTGCCCATTTGACACCCTGATGACTTACATTTGTCAGCGAAGCTCTGGAAGACTGTTCTATCATACTGCCTTGGAGATGGGGGGTGGGGAGCTAAAGGCGGCACAGGGCCAAATGCAGGAGGCTGGGTTTCCACCCAAAGATTTTTTAGTTTTATCTGAGGAATAAGTCATTCTCAACTTCAAATCTTTCAGAACTAATTTGTCCTCTAACTATATTTGAAGACAAAAACATGAATCATGTAAAGTGTCTAAGCCATCAAAACAACATCCAAGCAGACAGAAGTTGAAATACTAATACCACTCCACACTCAAGATCTTCAACGTGACCTTGGGACCAGAAATGACGGTCCTCCAGATAATTACCATCTTGCCAGTGCTCCTCCTCCTTCTATTCCTCCAATGTGAGCACATTAAAATTGCGTTTTGCTCTTTAGGAGAACTGAGAGGTTACATGTTAAATTTTTGTTTCTTAATCTGTAACTATTTGCTCATCTTTTCTGTCCACATTTAGATTTCAGCAGTTTGGTTTTCCTTTTCTTTTTCTAAGGAATTAAGAAAAAAATTTTCTCATTTGTATGATTAGACATTTTAGAAGACTCAGAATCAAAATTAAAATACTCAAAGCAATGCAATTTCAACCTGAATTAGTGGCTGTTTCGTTTCTTGGGAAACATATCTGAACAACATCTTGCTAATTTCAGAAAAGTCCAGGGTGCATGCTAGTTTACATGTTTGATGTTCTTTTGCAGATTTCATTAAAAATAGGAAAATTATTCCAATTAAGACTGGGAGTAAAACATAATATGAGAAAAGTGGCAGAACATGGCAAGTCGTCTCATTAATATCCCGTAATATTTTGATTTAAAAAAATTCAAGTCTCAGCCTGAAATTTACCAAAGAAAATGGCTGTGCTACCTCCCAGTTACCTGGTGAGGATAAACTATGCATGATCATCTTGCAACCGCTGTGTCCCTGAAACTGTGGCCGATTTCTGCTGTGGAGCAAACAGTTAGCCATGAGACAATAATAACACTACACGTAATAATGATGACAGCTTGCTCTTTCTGGGTGTTTTCCTACATCCCCCACTCCCTGTTAACAGATTTGGACTTGGCTGTACAGATTTATAAGAGATTCAAAGATAATTCATGAGTCCTATTTGCTTAACTGCATAATATTGTAACAGTTTTAATACGTTTTATAATACTTTTATTTTTAATATTTTTTTCTACCAGTTTTTGCTATGGATATTATTTACAGGTTTCATGAAAAAAAAATTGTTAAAGGAAATAAGGCTCTATTCCTAAGAAAGGAAGACTCTCATTTGGTCTTTTTTGAAAATCTCCATCTCTGTGCACATGAGACTGGAATGTTCTCCGGGTTGAAAATGTGGCCTGTGTTCACATCTGGTGTGTTTCTAGAGAGCTTGACGGGGGTGCTTCCGACAGGGCAGAGCCAGGTGGAGTCACTGCCGCTGGAGACATCCCCTCCACACAGTGAAACACGTTAGCTGAAGCAAACGTGTGTTGAAACATTATTTAGCAGACAACCTGTTCCCACGCTGAGAAGCTAATGCTACTCCTACGCATCAGTTAATTCCTTCCCAAAACACACGTCGTCTCAGCTAGGCCGAATCACTGAAATCACAGTCTGTCATGGGGCACCAGCCTGGGAGGTCTGAATTTTAGTATTCGATAGTCTGACCTCTGATAGAGTCCCTGATGTACCCTAACGAACATGGTTCTTCATTCACATCTATGCTGCACACAAAAGGCACAATTTGAGGGAAAAAAAATGTGTTTTCCACTACTTAAACTCACAATAAAAAGCCCCAAGATGGGTATTTTGTAATCCTCGCTCCCGCTGTAACTATGATGGTGGCATTAATGTTTGCAATGACCAAATCAAGCAGTAGACGTGCATCTACTATTCCCCAAGAAAATATTCTCTATCTTCCTACCCATTTTCTATTTCTTAGCATCTTTTGAGAAGAATCATTTAAAGTATATTTGGTGATAAGTTAAAAAACAAAATCCAAGTTAAAACTGTTTACGTCTTAAATTTCATTCCCAAGTTGAAGAGTCAATTGGTTGGTTGGTTCCTATTTTCTCTGTTACAATGTTTCGCTAAGATTCTAGTGATTTGGATTTCTTTTTGTAAAAAAGCTCCTCTGCCCTGAAAGTGAATAACTTAATCGGCCTGATCTGTCATTATCTCATAGCGATCAAACTTCGCTGAATTAACAAAGGGACTATTTGAATTTTGCTGCTGTTGTCGTTCAGGTGCTCAGTCGTGCCCGACTCTTTGCGACCCATGAACTGCAGCACACCCAGCTTCCCTGTCCTTCACCGTCTCCTGGAGTTTGCTCAAACTCACGTCCATCGAGTCGGTGATGGCATCCAACCTTTGCTCTGTCCCAGGCCATTTGTAACCAGAGGCAACTCCCTCTTTGTTACTCTGGAGCCAAATTCTTATTATATTTAGTCTATGGTAGGTGGGGAGTTTCTCCAGGGCTTATAATGTGGAGGCTTTTGAGGCATATCTGCAAAAATTAAAAAAAAAAAAAATTGCCAAGAGAAAACCAGAATGTACTTAAGAATCATTTAGATGTGAACAATAGCAAGAACATTGCATATTAAAACATCAGAAATTCAACCACACTGGTCTTAGAAATCTGTAAGCTGGAATGGATTCATGAAATATAAGAAAGGTTATAAATACATAATGTAGGCATTTGCTTCCAAATGCTGGAAAATAATCATATGGATAGCCCAAAGGAAAAAGCAAAAAAACATACTGAAAAGAATGTAATTAGATATAATGAATTAGGTAGCAAAAGTAGAAGAGATTTGCAATGAAACCAGAACTAGTAGTAAAACTGAAAAACTTCAGACCAATTCTAGCAAAGAGAAAGAAGTCCAAACTAAAAAAAATCAACAGAGGTTGTTTACTTGATCCCAGTGGCTCCCTAAGGACAGTCACACAGCTCCTCCGACCCCTTCTCAGACCTGGGGTGTCTCTATGGCAGAGGCAAAATAGTGATGCTCCTAAAACGTAGAATCCAGAGTCAGATCTTACAGGTGTGAGTCCCACTTCTCTCACTTACTAGCTGTGTTAACACTGGACAATTTACTTAACCACTCTTACGTCAGTTTTTGTATCTTTTAAATGGGGATAATCACAGAACCTAACTCAAGCAAAATTTGTAAAGCACTTAGAACCATGTCTGTAAACAGGCTGAAGATAAAAATGTGAAAGTTAATGCCTGCGTCAATAAAATATAAACTTCTTAGGAAATAAAAATCTGAAAAATGAAAATTTATAAGGACAGAAAACGAAAATTTGAAAGTTAAGATTAAAATTCCAGAAACTCACACACACAGACACACACACACACACAGACACACACACACCCCGCTGAGGTTTCAAGTGGGCACCAGATCTCTAGTAATCAATTTCTGTCCCTTTGCCTGGCGATTTGCATTCTCTTTGAAAGCAGGCTCCCATCACTTCACTGCTATCACACTTAGTATTAACCCAGGAGCACTGGACATTTTTAGTTCAACAAGGGCTAAGCATTTTGGTGCCATGTATTTTGTAACCAGATTTTTTATTAATAAATGTATCTTTCAAAGCCACTGATCTTCTCTGTTTTGATGGTAAAATGTTAAAACTGAAAGCAAAACACAAATTTGGCTTTGAAATGGAATTCACAGAAACCTTCTGAAAACCTCCCTGCTACCCAGATAGCTAGATGCTTATTCTTCCCTCCTTTAGTCCAGAGCAAATGTCAGTAGCTGCTAATTCATCCATCCTTTGTAGAACAAATGCCAGACAGGCGGACATGTGAGAAGACACTCAGTGCTCTGGGGTCATCAGGAACAGTGATAGAGGGGAAGGACCAGCTGGTCCCCATGCTGCCAGGAGCCCTCCCACTGCAGAGGCTGGAGGAGGCGCCCCCAAAGCAATTCTGAAAGCTCTCTGCCATGTCCACCTCTCCCTGGACGGCAAAAAACACCTGGGTCTGCAGCCAGATGGAACCCGAGGATAGAAATACAGGAATGAAACCCCAGGTATGGAAAAGCAAAAGGCTCGTACGAAGCTTAGTTATTCTGAAAAGAAATATTTTAACATAAAAATGCCAGGGTATGTACAAAATGGGATTTCTCCAGTACATTTAGCAAGCTGAATTCATGATAGAGACACATTCCATTTGTCAAGAGACTTAATAATTCAAAGAAAAGAAACTAGGTGTTTTACATTTTAAATTTTGCTTCCTTAAATAAGAACGCATTCATGTTCCTCTAAATTTAACTGTGAAACGTTGAAAAGACTTGGCCTCCATTTGAGGAAATGACCCAGGTATACTCTAGGATATGAAGCCCTTTTTTAACCCTTGCTGAAAGGAATCACTTAATTTACAACCCAGTGGCTGCAATTAACTGTCCTGTCAGAGGACCATTAGCGATAACCATTCTGTGAAAGAATTCTATAGTTTTCCTTTTCACATCAAGGAGGAAGAACATAACACTTCGGATAACAAGTTCTGTGCAAAGCAATGTTTCAGAAACTGAGTCAACATTTCAGCTCTTCACCTGAAAGTGAAGTGAAAGCGAAGTCACTCAGTCGTGTCTCACTCTGCAACCCCATGGGCTGTAGCCCACCAGGCTCCTCTGTCTGTGGAATTCTCCAGCCAAGAATACTGGAGTGGGTTGCCATTTCCTTCTCCAGGGGATCTTCTGGACCCAGGGATCGAACCCGGGTCTCCCACATTGTAGGCAGATGCTTTACCATCTGAGCTACCGCTACTTGAATGTGAGGTTTTTTAAAAAAAAAAAAAAAAATCAATTCTCACAAATTAACAATGGTCTGGCCATCACCACAAGGCACAGTGAACGACCCTGTCCCCTGCCAGGAGTCACAATGGCTCCAGTAAAGAGGGAGCACGCAGAGGCCAGGCCCTGGGTTAGAGAAGGCAGAATCGGAGCAAGAAAAGGGCCACAAATTGAAAGAAAAAAATAAGTTGAGGCAGGAAGACTAGAGCGGGCCAAGAGGAACGATGGAAAGACGGTCGCTGGGGAAGCGGACACACGGAGGAAGCTTGTGCCTGTGCCCTGGAGGCGTTCCCACCTCTCTCCTTCTCCGGAGCCTCCCTGCCACGCCTGGGAGCCCGCGTTTCCATGCTGCCCACCCCTCTACCCGCCATCGTACGTAATCTGCCACTCGGAATGACCTGACTGCTCCAGTGTGAGTGTGATCACCTTTTCCTATTGAAATTTTGCTGCGCCTCATTCTTCAAAGCGCTTGATGCAGGTAACGCAATGGATAAGTGCATTTTGTTCATCTAATTATTCATTCACTCACCGCATATTTATTAGACTATTCTGTGACGAGTAAATACAGGCACCGTGTCTGCTTTCAGGAGCACAGTAATAAACACGAAACACAAATACATTAAAGCAACTCACAGGCTGCGATAAAGTGCTACGGAGCATGTAAGCTGGGTGCTGAGAGAGAAAATAGAGAAGGACCTCAGCAAGCTCAAGAAAAGCTCTTTGCAGAAAGGCGATTTCCGCCGAGATAGAATCAGGTCAGAAGAAAGCAACCACTCACGGGCAGAGCACGCCCAGAGGAGGAGGAGAGGGTAGGGTGGAGCGCTGAGGGCCAGGGGTCACAGGGCCATATGTGCATGTTTTGTCACAATGCAAAGGAAAAACCCTTGGGTTTTCAATGAAAGTGTGACATATTCTGATACTTTTAAAAAGATCGTCCTGCTGTTATGCAGGAAATAAATGAGCATCAGGATGAACAAGAAAACAAAGAGGGCGCTTGGAATACTGCAGCAGTGGAGGTGAGAGCTGCGATGGTGGCTCGCAGGGGTTCCTGGCAGTGGGGGCCGAGGAGGGACTGTAAGGTGATCCGCAGGAATGGCGAGTGGACTTCACCTGTGTCAGGATCGTGGGGGAGGAATTTGAGGATTAGAACGTACAGGGAGAGAAGGAAATGAGATGGACAGTGTGGACATGGCCTCAGATATGGCTGATCTGTTGTTGCTGTTGTCCAGTCATTCAGTTGTGTCCGACTTTTTGCGACACCATGGACGGCAACACACCAAAGCTTTGCTGTCCTTCACCATCTCCTGGAGCTTGCACAAACTCATGTCCATTGAATCGGTGATGCCATCCAACCATCTCATCCTCTGTCATCCGCTTCTCCTCCTGCCCTCCATGTGTCCCAGCATCAGGGTCTTTTCCAAAGAGTTGGCTCTTCGCATCAGGTGGCCAAAGTATTGGAGCTTTAGCATCAGTCCTTTCATTGAATATTCATGGTTGATTTCCTTTAGGATAAACTTGTTGGATCTCCTTGCAGTCCAAAGGACTCTCCAGAGCCTTCTCCAGCACCAGTTTGAAAGCATCAATTCTTTGGTGCTAAGCCTTCTTTAGGGTCCAACTCTCACATCCATACATGACTACTGGAAACACTGGCTGATTTATTTCTAAATATTTCTCATACCACCTCCTCCTCTTTATTCTGACAGCTGCTGCCCTAGAAGATCCTCCTCACCTGGTATCTGAACTGACATGAGGCACGTACTCCAACAGAAAGGATCTCATCGCCCTATAGCAAACCCATCTCCCTCCTGGACTCCAGTCATCAGCAGTGTTGGAAGGAATACAGCTCTACGATCGGAAATTCATACGGGGTTGCCTCAGAGTATAATGCTAACTTTTTACATATTGCACTTTTCTTTATTAGATCAGAGCCAATTATCCGATCTTTTACTAAAGTCAGATTTGTAAAGCTAAGAAAATGTATTAAGCATCTAATGAATTCCAGCTTTTGAGAAAACCACAGGCTATTTGAACTGGAAGTTTCCCAGACACCACGCAGTTCTGCCACCTGACATGAATGAGCGAACTGCTTCCAGGAACACAGGAGCTGCCGCAGACCCGAGACAGGGATCCGGGCCTCCTAATTCTTAGTGTGCATCAGTTACACTCCTAACGCAACCACATCAAATGATGATTTAACCAAAACAACAGGGGTCAAAGTCATTTCTTTTTCCCCCAGAGGTGGCCAATGTGGAAATTTCAGAGGCTCTACTGCCTGGACATTATGTTTTCTTGTCAAATTTCCCAAATCATAAATAGATTAGGAGGCTGGAAAGAAACAGGTGTCCTTCTTTTTGTGTGTTCATTATTAAATAATCTGGCACGCGTCAATGGAACATTTTTTTTCTCTGGCATTTTCCAATTGGCTTTCATAGGGTCTTTAAGATGGAATAATTTTTAATTGTGATGTTTGAAACCTGTTCCAAAAAAATAAAAAAAAGCCTCTTCTAGGACAGGAAAAAATAAAAAGAAAGGCCTCCAACTTTAGCCAGGAAGCTTATCATTGAAGACCAAAGTACACATTGGAACTACAGTTTGATGGGGAGCCAGAGAGTCAGAGGGATTTCAAAAGAATGGTGATGATTTGGTCAAGTGGGAAATACTCCTGATATTTAAAGCTATCAATACCTGAGCCACAAAGAGCCATCGTATACTAACAGGGATCATCTCTGCGGGGAACAATGTGCTATTGTTGGAACGAGACAGAATCATCTCTAATTGTATGTGGCCTTCTGGAGATTCTAAGAGGGACGAAAAAATCTCTGTGATTCTATAATTGAATGTTCAAGACTCTTTAACAGGATCTGTTACCAGCAAGCCTCTTTATCTGCATCATTTTTCTAACCTTTATCCACCAAGGGACACCCTCCTCACCCATGGGTTCCCCGTGTATGAGCAGTATACTTGATACTTTTGCACCAGGTGATGTGCTCACAGCAGTGGGAACCCTGCTTTCTTGTCCACCACCTAATCTTTGGACATCTAGAGTATAAAATGGCAATCGATATATATATATATATATATATACACATATATATGTGCAAAACGACACCCAGCCAACAAGTCATACCAGATGCAGCCTCCTAAATATTGAGTGTATTTCCAAGTCAATCCTCTTCTTCTTCTGATATTCTATTCCCATGGGACCATGTAGAGGGGAAACCCAGAACTGTCTGTGAGGGCGGGAACACCAACTAACGCCAAGCTTCCCCTCATCCCGGTTGATCACCATCCTTGTGTGCTTCTCAGTTTTCTAAAATGTCTGATTTGAACAGAAACGTCAGTCCCCAGTATTAGAAGTAATCCTTTTTGTCTCCTTCAAACTCTTCCCACTCTATTCCTCTCTCCCTCCTTCTCATCCTCTCTCTGTTTTAAGTTCAGTAGGAAAGATGTTCCCTGATAGTTCAGTTAATAAAGAATCCACCTGCAATGCAGGGGACCCCGGTTTGATCCCTGGGTCAGGAAGATCTGCTGGAGAAGGGATAGGCTAACCACTCAAGTTTTCTTGGGCTTCCTTTGTGGCTCAGCTGGTAAACAATCTGCCTGCAGTGTGGGAGACCCGGGTTTGATCCTTGGGTTGGGAAGATCCCCTGGAGGAGGGCATGGCTATCCACTCTGGTATTCTGGCCTGGAGAATTCCATGGACTGTTAGTCCACGGGATCGCAAAGAGTCGGACACAACTGAGTGACTTTCACAGGGACAGGAAAGACGCATGCCATTCAACTCGTCATAACTTCCAACACACCAAGCTTACTGGGGGCTCACATACAGGGCACACTTGACTAGAACCCAAGGGAACATCACTCATGATTAGGATCAGACCCATCCCTGATCCTGAAAGTTTTGCTGCTGACCCATCCAATCATGGAAAGGGTGTTCTGGTTGATCTTCCAGGATGTAATTACATCTGAGGGCCTTAGCTTCCCTTGCAGTTTCACTCAGTTCTCCTGTCCCAAATCACAGGGTTAACACGGCAGCCCACTAGTAGGTAGTCTGTACATTCCCAGGTCGATTAATAATATTTTATCATATTTTTGGTTTGATAAATACTTTCCGGTATCATTAAGGATCCTTAAAGTTAAAAGAATGGCAAAAATATGAAAGGACTTATCTTTCATTAGTGACCATATTAATCATTCTAATCTCTATGAAGAAGCTGTGAACTGTGAGGAACAATCCTGTTTGGTGAACTTTTCAACTAAATTACTCTGACAGGAAATTACAGAGGGAGAGCTGTTGAGTCACTGAGAGTACAGTCTTAGCAAGACTTGCACTGTGCACGCCTGCCGCTCCCACTCCTGCTAAGAGGTTCTCGCTTGGAAGTGGCTGGACTCTTTGCTCCTCTTGTAGAGTTGCTAGGATACTGCTTTCTGCCTCTAGATATTTCTGTTTCTCCGGGACCGTATACATTTCACCCAGGCCTGCCTGAAAGTAATGCCTGCCTATCTGACCTGTCACCCCTACTCCAATACTGAACCCTCAAAACCCTTGAGAAAAATTGAGCCATACTACTCCACTGAGGCTGTAATGAAGGCCCAGATGAGGTAGAAGTCAAGTTCAAGTCCAATCACTTGGGTTCTGGTCCTAGTATTATCACGAATGACTCAATTTCCTAAGCCTCCCTTTCCCTCTTGGCTCCGGGAATCAGTCCCGGCCCATGTAAGTGGGAAGAAGACTGTCCCTTCCATAGGAGATGTCGCTGTGATTCATGGAATGATATCTGAAATATGCTCATGAGAGAGATTTTTCCAAAAATGATCATTCCACCCATCCTCTGTCTCTGATTAACTCTCCTGCTTTCCTTAGAGGTAAAAAAATGAAAAGTATTCTATACAAAACGCTAGGGTTGCTTTCACCCTGAGGATTTACAAATCCATCTGCCCAGGTGGAATGTCAACGATTACTCAATGAACAAATCACTGTTCACCAGCAGAAACTACCCCACCTCAGATATAGCGTGGCTATTTCTGTTTTTATGTTTCTGTTTTTGCTCCCTTTAGACAGTGCACCCTACAGGGGATGGTTTTCAGAAGCTATTCCAGAAACTGGTCCCAGCAATGGAATTGCGAAGGACCGAGACAACCTACGGTCGTTTTCTGTCAAAGGGAAGAAAAAAAATACATTGATAGGAGACCATGTATTTCTAGGAGACAGGTTCACAGCACCAGGCAAAATTGTACAGATCATGGAATGGATCTGATTTGTGAGTGAGATCTACAATACGCCCGTATATCAAAAACAAAAGCTGAATAACACCACTTATCTGTGGAATCTAAAAAAGCTGAACACGGAGAAACAGGGAATAGAATGGTGGTTGCCAGGGCAGCAAAAAAGGAGAGATGTTGGTCAAAAGGTACAAACCCCCAGATATAGGAGGAGTGAGTTCTGAGGATTAAGTGTCCAGCACAGAGATTATAGTTATCAGTACCATATTTGGGAGTGGCTGGGGAATAGATCTTAAATGTCCTCACCACAAAAAAGAAACGGCAATCATGTGACATGATGAAGGTGTTAAGACTGTGGTGGTAATTGCTTTGTAATATTTATGTGCATTAAATCGACAACTTGTAAGTTTAAGCTTACACAACGTTACCTGTCAATTATATCTCAACAAATCCGGGAAAAATAAAAAATATAAGTTATCATTTTCACATGAAACAAGAAAGAGAATTTTTGTAATAGGTTCTACCGTTGCCAAGGACTGGCTCTGAAGAATGCAGTGGGTTCGGCTCCACAACAGATCGCAAGGGCTTGAGCCCCTGGGCTTGTAGGTCCCACAGGGAAGCGTGGAGAGCATGCATCATTACACACACACAGAGTCAACTCTATCGTCTATACTTAGTCTTTCAAGGCCGGTTAATACAGTTAAGTTAGAGGGTTTATAAGTCTACCATTGTAACATCTCCTACTGTGACTTTTCTTTTGCTGAATCTGTAGTCAAAGAAAAAAAGAAAACCATGGAGGATTTTTTCTTTATGTGCCTCTTTTTTCAGAAAAACATTGCTATTCAAGCAAGGCCACATTGTTTACGTTGAAGGTCTATATCACTGAGAAATGAAATATCTCTGAAAGGAAACAGGGTAAAGAAACTAGAAAATAACTCTTGAGCCGTATCTCTAAAGCTACTCTTGGGAGCGTTTTGAATGCTGAAGAATTAGATGCAAAAAGGTACTATCTGAACCACCATTTCTTTCTGTTGTTTGGAGTGTCCAAGCCAACTGCACAAACCTGCATGGAAACACAGAGGTGGGGCACGCGGGCTGGGGAGTAAGGAGCGGGAGGTGCCCTGGACTGCCTGCCCACCCCTACGTTCCTGAGCTTCCCCAAACATCGGGAGTGATTGTAAACATCTATTCTTCAATTAAGCAAGTAAAATGGCCACATTCAGAAGACAATATGAACTAGAAACGATTCTGGGGGGCTAGATACTATCTAATTAAAGAATAGAAGAAGAGAGATCAGTTTGGTCCAAAGAATGAGGAGGTATTTTCTAGATGGAGTGGGAATGACAGGCACAAGCATTTTAAACTATGACATTGGATGAACATGTATAGAGGGAAGTGTTTGTTAACAAATACACTTGACTGACTGAGGCATAACTGCTATCCAGTCATGGAACAAAACAACCATAATATCCATTTTCATTTGCACAGGACTTTAAAAACCTGTAAAAGGCTTCTGAATATTATAGCATTAAGTCTTGATGGAGAATAATTCAGTGTTGGAGGAATAATCATTCTTACTTTACAAAGAAATGGAGGCTCAGAAATGTTACAATTACCTAAAGGTACTTAGGGAGGTAGATACGCAAATTTCTTCTGATTTACTGCGTAATGCACTTCTACTAAGCCACTATACGGTTTATACAAATGTAGGTACGTATTTCGTGTGACCAGTGAGGAGGAAGGATAGGGGAAAAACATAGGTGACAGTTATTGGAGTGCTTAAAATCCAAATTATTTATCAGAACTCTAGCCCTCCACAGTCTATTAGAGTTTCTTGGTAAACACTGTTTAAAAATCAGAGCCTTTTCAATTTGCAGTTCTGGGAAAAACCACAGGGTGTCATCCTGTGTGATACTTTTGCGAAGCTTCTCTTTTTAAAGGTGAATTTCACTATTTTGAAGAGTAATTCATCCCTATGATTTAGAAATCAAAATGATTTAATAAATTATAGGTTAAAAAGTCTTGCTCTGACTCTGATTTCTGTTGTCCTTGATTTTCACACTTACCAACCCGTCCTCACTTCATTGTGTATACTCGTTTTAGACACTCAGATACACACACGTACACAAACACGTGGAACACACACATATACATCCCCCTCTTTCTTACAAAAAAAGGTAGGATAACAGACATAACTCTTCACTGTTTTAAATTTAACCCATCCTGAGATACTTTATTATCTGGGGTTATTAATAACCTCAGATATTTCGGTTATTATGTATCTGAAATATCTAATATCAAAAACCTCAGATATGCAGATGACACTACCCTTATGGCCGAAAGCGAAGAAGAACTAAAGAGCCTCTTGATGAAAGTGACAGGAGTGGCACTGTGGTGTTGGAGAAGACTCTTGAAAGTCCCTTGGACTGCAAGGAGACCCAACCAGTCCCTCCTAAAGGAGATCAATCCTGGGTGTTCATTGGAAGGACTGATGTTGAAGCTGAAACTCCAATACTTTGGCCACCTCATGCGAAGAGTTGACTCATTGGAAAAGACCCTGATGCTGGGAAAGATTGAAGGTGGCAGGAGAAGGGGACGGATGAGGATGAGATGGTTGGATGGCATCACCGACTCAATGGACATGAGTTTGGGTAAACTTCAGGAGTTGGTGATGGACAGGGAGGCCTGGCGTGCTGCAGTCCATGGGGTCACAAAGAGTCGACACGACTGAGCAACTGAACTGAACTGAACTGAGATATCTTATAATTAATACAATCAAATCAATTTTGTGTCCTTTTTTTTTTTTTTAACAGCTGTAGATATATGAATGTGTGGGCATATTTATGGATATGTGCTTGGGTTCTTTCTAATTTTGGCTGTAAAACCTTCGAACAGTGAATTGTAGAACAGAGAAAGTTAAATTGTTAAGTTCTGCCGTACCCATGGCCTTTGACCTTTTGCTCCCAGCCCTCCTCCCCCAGTTCCTATTTGAGTATCACCTACAGTCCCCTCATCTCTTCAGTAAAGGAGAGGGGAAAGGAAGGCAAGATGGAGAGAGATGTCCTGG
The DNA here is from genome assembly GCA_024291935.2 of Okapia johnstoni. Taxonomy (NCBI): domain Eukaryota; kingdom Metazoa; phylum Chordata; class Mammalia; order Artiodactyla; family Giraffidae; genus Okapia; species Okapia johnstoni. The sequence continues at coordinate 3,697,305 of CM044321.1, read as the reverse complement.
TTCCAAATTTTCTGGGTAAATGCTGGGTTATAGCTTCAGGCCAAAGTTAAAAATAACACATTCAAATGCTAAACCACAGACGTTTACAACTTTTTAACACAGATTTTATCCACAGAACCCCTGGTTTTTTCCAACATGCCAAGGATTCCTTTTGCTTTTCAGGGCCTCAGTCATTAATGCTGAGGAACTACCAACCACCACAGTGCAGGCACTGAACTCCCCCGTAGAATATCATTTTTGTGCCTTCAGAGATTAAATTTCCACATTCTAACCAATCTTTCCTTGCAGCTTTTTGCAGATTTAGCATCAGATTCATCTCTATCCAGGGACAACGTAACTTGAAAAAAACATGGAGCAATGTTTTTGATTTAAAAAATAAAAAGGCTAAACGGGGAGCATCCTAGCAATTCAGAAAAGATACCAGCTTCCTGGCATTTAGCAGCAAACAGCACACAGATGTGAACTACCTACACCAGACCACTAGCTACCTCTTAAGTGATTAAATAATTTCAATGCAAAAAGTGTTGTTTAAGTTGTTGCATGTCAGAACATGCTTAAAAGTGCTTTTTGGACATTGTGAAATGCCGCAATTTCCCATCTCTCGTTTTTACATGTCTTACTGCTGCATTTTATGCATGACAATAGCCATCCATACAAAATGTATTTGGAAAATCAAAGTTTGTTAATGACATGCTGAAAAAAACTAACCAGGTCTTGTGTGTGTGTGTGTGTGTGTGTGTGTGTGTGGCTAAAACAACAGATATTTATTTACTCAAATTTCTGGGAATTAGAAGTTATATGATAAAGGTGCTGGCAAATTCCATTTCTGGTTAGAACTCTCTTCCTATAACCAGGTCTTTTTCAACTCATTTAATCCCAGTGTTCTTCTTCATCATTGCCTTCATCATAAAGCTTTCCATCAGTGTTCTAGACCAGGTGAATGGTACAGCGTTCCAGGAAGAGTAATATTTCCGGAACAATGTTCTTTCTAGTCTTGAGGCAGACCCTTTGCAATCCACAGACTGTAGCCTGCCAGGCTCTCTGTCCATGGGATCTCCAGGCAAGGATACTGGAGTGGGTAGCCATTCCCTTCTCCAGGGGATCTTCCTGACCCAGAGATTGAACCCAGGTCTTTCTCCTGCATTACAGGCAGATTCTTTACCATCTGAGCCACCAGGGAAGCCAGCCCCCTCCCCTCCAGGGTAAAGTAATTGGAGATTCATTCCCTGTGAATCAAAACTCCAAGACAGGAATAGGAGAATCATTAAGGGAGCAGACTGGGCCCTGCTGAGACCACGTATTTCTTTTTCTACCCAGATGCCTTTTTGGTAAAATCCATTTTGGCTAAGAGACACGTGGGCACACATGGAAGGATCCTGAGATATACCAAATATGGACGGTGAACCAGGTAAATCAAAATGACTGGCCAAAGTAAGCCTGGAAGAAATAACCCATGAAAGTAATTCAAACCACTATGAGGGCAGGACTCAGGGACTCTCTCCTTGAGTCCGCCCATGTGTCTGTCCACACATACTGTACTCTTTTCTTCTTGATAAACACTTCACTTGTTTCTCTGCTTTCCATCTTTGTGAGAATTCTTTCTGCAAAGCCAAAGGGCCAGCGCCCCTGTCACTGACCTCTGGTCTAGTGGCTAGGATCTGGTGCTTTCTCCACTGCAACCCAGCATCAGTCTCTGGCTGGGAACCCAAGCCCCGCTCCAAGACGCTGCAGGCCGAGGCCACCTGAGATCAGTCTGAGCTACGTGACACGAATAAAACTTGCTGAAAACAGGAAATTCATTCCTACCTGACACCAAATAACTTGTTTTGAGTGATTATTTTCTCTGACAGGCTGTTTTGGCAATGTAGATACAGCTTAGTCAATTTAGTGCATGAACTGATATATGAGGGGTTTCATATTCAAAGCAGAAAAATTTTACAGTTGTACACTCAACATCCAGAGTATTTGTTTAGTTCAATAACACTTATTTTAAAGGATCGGCTTTGTAGAGTATAAAGTTTTTCTAACCTGTTAGTCTTACCCACTACATAAAACTGGAAAAAAATTACAATGGATGTTTAATAGTTTTGTTAATAACTGATGAGGTGACAGGGATGTCAAAATCTTTTTATTTTTTTTAAAAGTCATGAGCTCCCACTTTTATAAATCTCACAGTCACAGACATTGCAAAAAAGTTATAATGCAAAGGTGCTCCTTGAATTAGTATTTATAACTGGAAAACAATCAAGAAGATCTACAATAAGGAGGTGGTTCAATAAACAAAGGCACATTTTACTTCTCATTATTCTCTGCCATGGAGTGCAAGAATGATTTCCAAAGCTGAATCAATTTCAGAGCAGGATATGGTTTCTCATTCTCCCCTACAACATCCTGAAAGTGAAAGTCGCTCAGTCGTGTCCGACTCTTTGCGACCCCATGGACTATACAGGCCAGAACACTGGAGTGGGTAGCCTATCCCTTCTCCAAGGGATCTTCCCGGCCCAGGTCTTCCACACTGTGGACGGATTCTTTACCAGTTGAGCCGCCAGGGAAGCCCAAGAATACTGGAGTGGGTAGCCTATCCCTTCTCCTGCAGATTTTCCTGACCCAGGAATCAAACCGGGGTCTCCTGCATTGCAGGCAGATTCTTTACCAGCTGAGCCATCAGCGAAGCCCCCAACAACATCCTATAAGGAGCAATTCCAGAAGCTGAGTCAATTTCAAGATGGCACACACACTGAAAATGGAATCAAAACATAGCAAGGTGATTTTTGTCCCCTGTTGAAATAGTTATAATCCAACTTACTTAGTCCCAGCTCTATGTACCAGTGAACTTGGGAAAGTCTTAATTACCTAGACAATATATTATCATTTCCCTGGGATATGGGAATTAGAGAGTGATTTTCAAAAAACTCATGAAAAGAAATGAGTACCTTGTGAGATTAAGCCCTGCACCAGTTTGATTCCATCATACTAATTTACCAGACCCTTGTCGCAAAGAGTCGGACACGACTGAGTGACTGAACTGAACTTATTATTAAAATGAACAGATTTCTGGAGGCTTTATCCTCTCTATTATCATTGTTAGAAAAGTCCCTCACGGAGTTCATAATTTCACAGAAAGCATATTCTTTTCAGTGTTATTTACCATGAGTGACGGGGAGGCTGTCTTTTCACAAGTGCCAGGAAACCTTAATGAAGGGGTCCCTTCTGAACCTCTATTTTCTCCACATGAAAGACACTTGAATATCAGCAAGGGGAGCACATTCTTTCCTCCATGTAGAGGAGGGAAATTTCCTATAAAAGTTATATTTTAAAGCCTGCACATAAGGCTTAAAGAAGAATGCCACTCAGAAAGCAACCTGGAACAAAGGATCAAAGGAAACAGCACTATGGGGAAAGCAGGGTAACCATGGACTCTGTGTTTTCAGCCCCTTTCTGATTGGTATTAATTCTCAGCTTAGTTCAAGCATCCTGCTTTCCAGAGAGAAAGTACAAATATGCATGCACTTAATGTGAATGCCTTCCTTAGGTTTGCTTATTTTGCCTTAAACTCGAGGATAGTTATCGAGCTGTTCTGAAATCCAGCTCATTTAAACAATAGAGAGGCAGTGTTAAAGGCTTTGTTTCCTGCCTTGAAAGTAGGAAAAAAAAAACAAGGACAGTAATTCTGTTTTCATTTTGAAGTAATGTATATATGGAATCCATAAATGTTACGAAGATGAAACTATTCTCTCATACAACTGAAAATGCATGTGCTACCACGCAAATCAGATCACGTATATCTTCAGTGTCACGGACACCTTCTTACCCACACGATTGATCTTCTATGTTTGCTTGCTTTTTAATAAACCATCGTGAAGGTCTGCTACGCTTGGAACAGACATTTGATATCTTTCCAAAGCAAGACGTTTAATTTAAAGAGACAGCCAAGATTCATACTCTGGTCACTTGATAAATAAGTCAACAGACACGCTTTACTCGGCATTCATACAGTGCAGTTTATCTGACTGAAGGCCAAGTCCAGAGCCCTCTCCACGTAATGGACACTTGCTGTTTGTTGTTGTTCAGTCGCTCAGTCGTGTCCGACTCTTTGAGACCCCATGGACTGCAGCACGCCAGGCTTCTCTGTCCTTCACTATCTCCTGGAGGTTGTTCAATTCATCTCCACTGAGTCGGTGATGCCATCCAACCATCTCATCCTCTGTTGTCCCCTTCTTCTCCTGCCCTCAGTCTTTCCCAGCATCAGGGTCTTTTCAAATGCGTCAGTTCTTTGCATCAGGTGGCCAAACTACTGGAGCTTCAGCTTCAGCGTCAGTATCAGCCCTTCCAATGAATATTCAGGACTGATTTCCTATCGGAAGGACTGGTTTGATCTCCTTGAAGTCCAAGGGACTCTTACGAGTCTTCTCCAGCACCACAATTTGAAAGCATCAATTCTTCGGCGCTCAGCTTTCTTTATAGTCCAACTCTCACATTCGTGCATGACTACTGGAAAAACCATAGCTTTGACTAGACGGACCTAAACTTCACCTCCCGAAACCCCACTTTCCTTCCACTGGGACACCCCTTCTGGTCACTGCTTTTCTCTAGCAGAATGTCAAGTGAGAATACTAACTCATCTTCTGTTATTCTGTGAGCCTCAGTTAGACTCTGAGGCCACTGGCAGAACCATTACAGTGAAAGCACATTTCATTCAAGGCAGCCCACCCCTTACCTCAGCTCCTTTTGTGTCACGGAAACGTCTGAGGAACGATTTCCCGTTTCTACATTTCATAAAATATGTTTCACGTTATTAAAAGGTGTATTGATTCAATGTGCTCACAACTATACAACAAATGGAAAAGATAATTAGGTGAAATAAGTTTGCTAAAGCATTTTGCATATCAAAAGGTAACACGGTTTTTTAGTTGCTTGCAGTAATTCTCAATGCTGTCTTAAAATGAGAGACGAAACGAGTTTTAAGTAATATCTTGAACATTTTTTCCATCACACATTTCTTTTTTTCTTATTCAGGAAAGGAACCATTAGATCTGATCCAGTCAATTTGCATTTGATCTGATCCAGTCTATTCATAAATGCTACTTAAAAAAAACCAAACAAACAAACCCTGATTAGCTTTCACATGGAAGGCCAATGAAATTAAAAATATATATATATATATTCCTGTCGATAAAATAATTTATCAAAAAGTGGGCAGTTTTTAGTAATCAGAGCACTGAAGCGTTAGATTAAGAAGTGATGCTAATGTGTTCATTCTCTTAGTCCTTACCTTAAGGCTCCCCAGTTGAAGTTCACCCTGCTTAGAATATCCTTTTAACTTCTGCCTGTCATTGTAATAGGGTAGTTACCCTCAGTCTTCTGCCTCATAAAACTTTACTTGAGAGGCAGTGTATTTTTCAATTTCTTATCCATCTTTCATCCACCAGCTTGGAAATGAATTAAATCCCTTAAGACTAATGTGCCCAACTTTTTGCAAGGTGACTACCGTCAGTGGGCCAATACAAGCTGTGAGATAAAACAAATGACACAGTGGACACAGTCGAGAGCGCTCACTGTCAACCCTGACGTCAACTGAGCAAATAACTGGGCCACCATGTCCCTGTTCTAAGAGAAATTGGATGAATTGTATTGTGAAAGTTCTTTCAAGTCCAAATTTTCAGTTCAGTTCAGTTCAGTCGCTCAGTCGTGTTTGACTTTGCGACCCCATGGACTGCAACACACCAGGCCTCCCTGTCCATCACCAACTCCTGGAGTTTACTCAAACTCCTGTCCATCAAGCAGGTGATACCATTCAACGATCTCATCCTCTGTTGTCCCCTTCTCCTCCCACCTTCAATCTTTCCCAGCATCAGGGTCTTTTCCAATGAGTCACTTCTTCGCATCAGGTGGCCAAAGTATTGAAGTTTCAGCTTCAGCATCAGTCCTTCCAATGAACACCCAGGACTGATCTCCTTTAGGATGGATTGATTGGATCTCCTTGCAGTCCAAGGGACTCTCAAGAGTCTTCTCCAACCTAACAATTTAAAAGCATCAATTCTTCAGCACTCAGCTTTCTTTAAGGTCCAACTCTCACATCCATACATGACTACTGGAAAATCCATAGCCTTGACCAAACGGACCTTTGTTGGCAAAATAATGTCTCTGCTTTTAATATGCTGTCTAGGTTGGTCACAGCTTTTCTTCCAAGGAGCAAGCATCTTTTAATGTCAGGACTGCAGTCACCATCAGCAGTGATTTTGGAGCCCCCCCAAAATAAAGTTTGTCACTTTTTCCATTGTTTCCCCATCGATTTGCCATGAAGTGATGGGACGAGATGCCATGATCTTAGTTTTTTGAATGTTGAGATTTAAGCCAACTTTTTCATTCTCCTCTTTCACTTTGATCAAGAGGCTCTTTAGTTCTTCACTTTCTGCCAGAAGGGTGGTATCATCTGCATATCAGAGGTTATTGATATTTCTCTGGGCAACCTTGTGCTTCATCCAGCCTGGCATTTTGCATGATGTATTCTGCATATAAGTTAAATAAGAAGGGTGACAATATACAGCCTTGACATACTCCTTTCCTGATTTGGAACCAGTCTGTTGTTCCATGTCAAGTTTTAAGTATTGGTTTTTAACTTGCATACAGATTTCTCAGGAGACAGGTCAGTTGGTCTGGTATTCCCATTTCTTAAAGAATTTTCCACAGTTTGTTGTGATCCACACAGTCCAAGGCTCTGGTGTAGTCAATAAAGCAGAAGTAGATGTTTCTCTGGAACTCTCTTGCTTTTTTGATGATCCAACGGATGTTGGCAATTTGATCTCTGGTTCCTCTGCCTTTTCTAACACCAGCTTGAACATCTGGAAGTTCACGGTTCACGTATTGATGAAACCTGGCTTAGAGAATTTTGAGCATTACTTTACTAGCATGTGAGATGAGTGCAATTGTGCGGTAGTTTAAGCATTCTTTGGCATTGCCTTTCTTTGGGATTGGAATGAAAACTGACCTTTTCCAGTCCTGTGACCACTGCTGAGTTTTCCAAATTTGCTGGCATATTGAGTTAGCACATTCACAGTATCATCTCTTAGGATTTGAAATAGCTCAACCAGAATTCCATCACCTCCACTAGCTTTGTTTGTAATGATGCTTCCTAAGGCCCACTTGACTTCACATTCCAGGATGTCTGGCTCTAGGTGAGTGATCACACCATCGTGATTATCTGGGTGGTGAAGATCTTTTTTGTATTTTTCTTCTGTGTATTCTTGCCACCTCTTTTTAATATCTTCTGCTCCTGTTAGGTCCATACCATTTCTGTCCTTTTTGTGCCCATCTTTGCAAGAAATATTCCCTTGGTATCTCTAACTTTCTTGAAGAGATCTCCAGTCTTTCCCATTCTATTATTATTCTCTATTTCTTTTTATTGATCACTGAGAAAGGCTTTCTTACTTCTCCTTGCTATTCTTTGGAACTCTGCATTCAAATGGGCATATCTTTCCTTTTCTCCCTTGCCTTTAGCTTCTCTTCTTTTCTCAGCTATTTGTAAGGCCTCCTCAGACAGCCATTTTGCTTTTTGGCATTTCTGTTTCTTGGGGATGGTCTTGCTCCCTGTCTCCTTTACAATATCATGAACCTCTCCCCATAGTTCATCAGGCACTCTGTCTATCAGATCTAGTCCCTTGAATCTATTTGTCACTTTCACTGTATAATCATAAGGGATTAGATCTAGGTCATACCTGAATGGTCTAGTGGTTTTCCCTACTTTCTTCAATTTAAGTCTGAATTTGGCAATAAGGAGTTCATGATCTGAGCCATAGTCAGCTCCTGGTCTTGCTTTTGCTGACTGTATACAGCTTCTCCACCTTGGCTGGAAAGACTAAAATCAACCTGATTTCAGTGTTGACCATCTGGTGATGTCCATGTGTAAAGTCTTCTGTTGTGTTGTTGGAAGAGGGTGTTTGCTATGACCAGTGCGTTCTGTTGGCAAAACTCTGTAGCCTTTGACCAGCTTCATTTTGTACTCCAAGGCCAAATTTGCCTTGTTACTATAATATCTTTTGACTTCCTGCTTTTGCATTCCAGTTCCCTATAATGAAAAGGACATCTTTTTTGGATGTTGGCTCTAGAAGGTCTTGTAGATCTTCATAGAACCATCCAACTTCAGCTTCTTCAGCATTACTGGTCAGGGCATAGACTTGGACTACTGTGGTACTGAATGGTTTGCCTTGGAAATGAACAGAGGTCATTCTGTCATTTTTGAGACTGTACCCAAGTACTGCATTTCAGAATCTTTTGTTGACTGTGATGGCTACTCCATTTCTTTTAAGGGATTCTTGCCCACAGTAGTAAATATAGTGGTCATCTGAGTTAAATTCACCCATTCCAGTCCATTTTAGTTCACTGATTCCTAAAATGTTGATGTTCACTCTTGCCATCTCCTACTTGACCGCTTCCAATTTGCCTTGATTCATGGACCTAACATCCCAGGTCCCTATGTTTCTACTATGTAAAGAAAGTCACAACTACCTCAATAAGCACCTTTGATGTGAAACTAAGTAATCATCCAATTTAAGAACAACTTAGTGACACATATGACACCTACAAATAGAGGGAAATGCCACTATTAGGAAACTGTGGAAGGACTGCTAACTATCACATGTATCCAATTCTCTTCTAGACATTTAAAATTCACTTGTCATCTGGGCACTGAGATATCCCTCTACACAAAGTGTGAATCTATTAACATTTTATCAAATTCCACAACAAGAATACTGTAAAAATGTTAAAAAATTAATGTGCAATAAAGAAGAAATATTTCTAGACATACAAAGATGAAGTCAACTTTATGAAATGCTCATTACTATTTCAATAACTATAATTATTTTTATTTATTTGCTGTTTTTGAAAACAGTACTAATATGTAATCAATATATATTCGTTAAAATATTCTACTATCACCCATTATACTTATTCAGGTCAACATAAACAAACAAAATCTTTGAAATGCATTTTTACAATTATCTGTAAGGAATTTATAATATTGTTCTCTAAGGCATGAAGTTGATCACTGAAAACAATGATTGAGATTATGGCAATTGTGTAATTCCAACCACAACACTGGTTTGATTCATACACCCACATGAGGCTTCCAGTGCGACCTCTCTTTTCAGCTTCAGATCCGTGTATTTTGATTGTCTATGGAAAATCACGTATCTTCATGGACTTGCTTTGTCAGAATCAGTCCAAAATTAAAAATTTCCCCTCATTCTCCCAGTTGTTCTATCTTCCCATCTTGGTCAATGATGGCCTCATCTCTGTCCTCACTTATGACTTACTCTGGAGTCTTTCTCAGCAACTATTTTTCCCTTACTGCATACATTTTTAATGATCACCAAGTCCACTGAATTCTATTTCAGAGACAGATAGTGACAGAGAGAGGTAACTAGATAGAGTGATATATAGATAGCTGGATCGATAGACAACTTTTAAGAAGCTGTCTTGACTGGCTGGAATGCGCAGATCCTCGAAGCAAAGATGCCACAGGCCTGCCTCGTTTCACCACGCTTTGTCTTACATTTGGCAGATGTTACATTTCTCACAAAGGAAGCATCCGTGGCAGCCCTGAGTGCAGCAAGTCTGTCGGCGTCATTTTTCCAACAGCATTTCTCTCCCTGCGTGTCTCTGTGCCACATTTTGGTGCTTTTCACGGTACTTCGGACTTTTCCTTTGTTGTTACATTTGTTATGGTGATCTGGAATCAGCGATCTTCGTCGTGACTATTGTGATTGTTTGGGTCACCACGAACCACGCCCATGTAAGAAAGCAAACGCCACTGAACGATGGTGTGCGCGCTCCGACTGCCTCACTGACCGGCGGTTCCTCGTCTCTCTCCCCGCTCCCCAGGCAGCCCTGTTCCTTGAAACACAACGGTGTTGAAATTAGGCCAATTAATACCCTAAAACGGCCTCTGCATGTTCAAGTGAAAGTCAAGTGTCTCTCACTTTAAATCAAAAGCTGGAAATGAGTGAGCTTAAGGAGGAGACAGCTGCATACCGAGACAGGCCCGAAGCCAGGCCTCTTGCACCAAGCAGTCATGCTGTGAATGCAAACAGACAATTTTGGAAGGACACTAAAAGTCTCCTCTGGTGAGCACACAATGATAAGAAAGCAAAACAGCCTTATTGCTGATATGGAGAGAGTTTAGTGGACTTCTGGACAGAGGGTCAAATCGGCCACCACGTAAGGCAAAGCCTAGTCCAGAGCAAGACCCTCACTCCCTTCAATCCTGTGGAGGCTGAGAAAGATGAGGAAGCTGCAAGAGAAAAGCTGGAAGCTTGGAGAGGTTGTCGATTCATGAGGTTGAAGGAAAAAAGTGGTCACCATAATATAAAGTACAAGTGAAGCAGCAGGTGCTGATACAGAAATTGCAACAAGTTATCCAAAAGATCCAGCTAAAAGAATTAACGAAGGTGACTGTACTGAACAACAGACTTTCAGTGTAGAGAAAACAGTCTTCTGTTGAAAGAAGATGCCGCCATGACTTTAGTAGCTAGAGAGGAGAAGTCAATGCTGGGCTTCAAAGCTTTAAAGGACAGGCTGACTCTTACCAGGGGCCAGTGCAGCTGGTGACTTTAAGCTGAAGAGCATGTTCACTTACCATTCTGAAAATGAGAGGGCCCTTAGGAATTATGCTAAATCTATTCAGTCTATGTTCCCTAAATGAAACAACAAAGCCTGGATGACAGCACATGGTTGCATATTTGAAACTTACTGTTGATACTTACTGCTCAGTAAAAAAGATTTCTTTCAAAATATTACCACTCCTTGACAATGCACCTGGTCACCCAAAAGCTCTGATGGAAATGTATGATGAGATTAATACTATTTTCATGCCTGCTAATACAACATCCACTCTACAGCCCATGGGTCAAGAAATAATATCAACTTTCAAGTCTTATTATTTAAGAAATACATTTTGTAAGATTATAGCTTTTACAGATAGTGATCCTCTGAAGGATCTGGGCAAAGTTGTTTGAAAACTTTCTGGAAAGGACTCACCTCTCTACTTATCATTAAGTATATTTGTGATTAATGGAAAGAAGTCAAATAGCAACATTAATAGGAGTTTGGAAGAAGCTGATTCCAGCCCTCACAGATGTCTATGAGGGGTTCAAGACTTCAGTGGAGGAAGGAGCTGCCAGTGTGGTAAAAACACCAAGAGAGAGAAGCAGAATTAGAAGTAGAGCCGAAAGATGTGACCGACCTGCTACACTCTACTGATGAGACTTTTAAAGGGTGAGACGTTGCTTGTTCAGATCCGATCTGCTGGTGAAGATATCGCCAAGACTGGTGCAATCACAATGAAGGGTTCACAGAACATTGGATAAAGGTAACTAACACAACAGCACCAGGGTTTGAGAGGTCTGGCTCAAACTTTAAAAGGAATTCTATTAATTCTGTGGGTAAAATGCTATCAAACAGCACTGCATGCTACAGAGAAAGCGTTCATGAAAGGAAGAGTCAATTGATATGGCAAACTTCACTGCTGACTTATTTTAAGAAACTGTCACAGCCTTTGTCCTGGGTTACCTTCTGCAACCACCCTGTCCAGTCAGGAGCTATCAACATGGAGGCGAGACTCTGTACCAGCAAAAAAGGTTATAGGACTCACTGAAAGCTCAGAGGATGGTTAGCACTTTTTAGCAATACAGTACTTTTTAATTAAGGTATGTACATTGTTTTTAGACATTATGTTACTGCACGTTTAACAGACTACAGCCCAATATTAACATAACTGTCATACTCGCTGGGGACCAAAAAGTTCACGTGACCTGCTGTACCACAACGTTCACTTTATTGTAGTGTCCAGAGAAGGCGACGGTGACCCCACTCCAGTGCTCCTGCCTGGACAATCCCAGGGACGGCGGAGCCTGGTGGGCTGCCGTCTATGGGGTCATACAGAGTCGGACACAACTGAAGCGACTTAGCAGCAGCAGCAGCAGCAGCAGCAGTGTTCTGGAACTGAAGCCACGATATCTCCAATGTATGCCTGTAGTTAGGGAGCTGTTAGAGTAATCCAGAAGGTAGCCAAGTATTTTCGTTGAAGACAGAAAAAAATAAGATGGGAATGAACACACACACTGAAGTAGACAGATGGATCGCTCCATCTATCTATTATCTATCATCTATGTATCTATGCCTTTGCTGAATTCTCTTTGCCTGATCAGATTAAGTCCATGCTCTTACACAAGAGGAACTTTAAAATTTGCCAAGCTGTCTGTCCACTGTCACCTCTATCCATCCCCTCTGAGTTCCACTGCACACTCTAGATAGTCATTCTGGTTCATTCATACCCCTCTATATAACATGAGTTTCTCTAACTTAGGGCCTTTTCTTGAGCTCATGATTCTTCCGGAAATCCTTGAGCATCCACATATGAATGAAAAGAACCACAAATAGCATCCTCTGTCCCCAAAATAGCATTAAACTACAGGCTTGCTCTGAGTACCAGAAAGCCATCACTGCACAGAAGCCCTGTGTCATTCTCATCCACTGCTGCCCAAACAGGGCTGCGGTTTCTGTCATCCATCTACCTGTGGTCCCTGCCATAGAGCCGTAGAGTAAGCTCTTGATAGGTGCTTGTTGAATGAATAATTGGGACAAAGTTATATTTTTGTTATAGTTATTAATAGGTGGTTTAGATTTTATTTTGCATATATAGGTCTGATCTAAGTGTGGCATAAAAAAGGCAAATTTTTCAAGACAAAAAGGAATTCTGAGATATGATTTATATGGTTTATGGTGTATGTTACAACATATTTTTACTATCCTCATCTTTGGGGTGATTGACACATCAATTATTGAACAGAAGAGATGAGGATTCATGCGAATCCAACAGGCAGCTGAGGCAATTACCTTGGTAACTCAACTCAAACCTCCCAGCTTTCTGAATCTATAGACTTGAGTGTTTACATGGAGCAGTGCTCTGTAAGTATTTATTAAAGGCGGCCAATATGCAGTGACTGCTCTGCGTGCCCCTGTGTTGGGGGACGATGCCTGTCCACTCCTAACCCTGCCTTGCGGGTGGTGCTCCCATTGTCTCACTAATGAAAACCAGAATCTGGAAATATAATACGAAGTGATGAGAAAAGAATGTTAATAGGGAGAGACTGCCTTTTAAGAGAGCAGTTGAATATTAATCCTAATTTTAATTTTTAGGGAGTTGAAATATGAGAAAATCACTTATGAAATTTGGCAAACCTAACAGACACGATGCCCTGAGTTTACTGAGCACCCAGGATCCGGGCTCGGGGCTGTCTGCAGAGTTCTTCACTCCAGAGTACACGCTGCAAGCAAGCAGAATACACAGCAGGACTCGCCTGGAATCTCTGGGCTGGGGGGCCGCACGCACACTCCCCGGGACTTCAAGCGGCAAGTCATTTCTGTTCTTATCACGAGCCCTCCACATCCTTGCTGACAACAAATTCAAGGACAATGTATCTCCTCTGATACAGATGATACAAAGCCAGAAATATGAGAAATATTTCACAGGAGACGCTTTTCGTTTTTCAGAAGCAATCTGGGAAAATATCAGCTCAGCCACACAACAGTCTCTCGCTCGCTCACCTCTTCAATTTCCCCTTTAAAAATTCAAAAAAGATGACTCTCAGAGGCCTCAGAAATGTCAATAACCTATGTTTAAGCCTCCAAATTTCATATCCTGGGTGTAAAATAATTTTAAATGTATATGTTAATATATAAATAACAATTAGTGACAGCTATTGTTTGCAGGGCATGCGTAGTTGACGTGCAACTGAATTTAACTTACAGTGGGTCTACTGTACCACACCAGGGTATTAGAAATGCCTCTAATAGGAAATACATGTTTTCAGTGTTCTGAGGACAAGCGCTCTATCTCTCTGTGACTATGCATCTTTTCTACAAAGCTATGTATCTATATATTCATCCATCTCCATCTACACACACACACACACACACACACACACACACACACACACACACACACACCTGAGACATTTAATTGCTTTCTCTCTGTCTTTTCCTCCTTGAGTTAACTGCACTGCTGTGCAGCCCTCTGAGACTCTGGTCCCCAGGGAAGGAAGCATAAATGAGGTGGGCTGGAAAGACCTGGCCTTGGCTCACGTCTACAGAAGACCCCCTTCTGTGTCACCTTCCCTCTCCTCCATCCTCTCCTCGCTGTCCTTCCTGAGGAGCCATCTTCCCAACAACATCTCCAGCCTTTGCACGTGGGCACACTTCAGGACCGTCCGCCCTCTCTCTCGCCTCTTCTCCTTGGCGTCCCCTGCCTCTCCAGGCAATGACTGCTCCCCTACCGCACCCAATAACAGAGGGCGAAAAAACAATTCGTTTAGCTACTTACATCCAGATGTCATAAAGGCTACATTTGACAGAGGTTTATGCAAACAGATACATATATGGTTAATGACCTTAAGACAAAATGAGCATAAACATTATATTCAAAATTTCAAAGTAAATAAAAGACAGAAAATAGAAATGGTAGCAGAAACTTTTATAACAGGCAGAGATTCATTCAGTCTTATCTGACTCTTTGCGAGCCCACAGACTGTAGCCCTCCAGGCTCCTCTGTCCATGGGATTCTCCAGGCAAGAATACTGAAGTGGGTTGCCATTCCCTTCTCCAGGGAATCTTCCTAACCCAGGGATCAAACCCTGGTCTCCCGCATGCAGGCAGATTCTTTACCACCTGAGCCACCAGGAAAGCCCCAAAGTCTCATCAAAAAAAAAGAAAATCATGAATGTGCAGGTGTGTAGATTTCATTGACAGCTTTAGCGCAGCTCTTTTTAAAATTAGCGCCCATCTCCACTGAGGCCTGGTGTGCAAAATAAGACATGCAGGTATTTTTAGAAAAGAAGAATAATTGATCTGGTGATTCCAAAATGATATCCCATTTTTAATTTAATTTTTTTGAAACTGGCTTTGCTTATAATTAAAAGAATGGTTGAAGAGCATATTCAGACAGGTACAGTTTGACATAAAGACAATTTCCAAAGTCTGTGACATTTCAAAAAATAAATGTCTGAAGTTCTCCATGTATACAGGACACAATATTAAGCACCTATAAAATACAGATACAAGGAATTCTGAAAATAATAACGCAAAATATAAATAAAACCAGGTCAGAACACTCAAGAACTTGTAAGAACTGTACTGATACTGATGCTGAAACAGTAGCCTATCAGGAATTTCACTCCCATCTAAGCTATCCACTCCCTCTCCTGACTCTGTGACACTTTACGGCCTATAAATGTCATATTGTTCTTGTTTAGTCACTAAGTCCTGTCCTGACTCTCTGTGACCCCGTGGACTGTAGCCCGCCAGGCTCCTCTGTCCATGGGATTCTCCAGGCAAGAATACTGGAGTGGGTTGCTACTTCTTTTAGTACTTTCCTAAACCCCTTTTCTCATTTCTTTCCTCCTTGAAAAGACTTTGAATAATAGTATAAAAACAAAACCAGACCATTTTAGGCCTACTTTACATTTACTTTCATATGCATATGTTACTTTATGTATGCAGATAAAAATAAAATTGGTCTCATATTATTATTCTAAAGAGTATCAAGTTCAGAGGAGAAGGCAGGAGGAGAAGCGGGCAACAGAGGATGAGATGGTTGGATGGCATCATCGACTCAACGGACATGAGTTTGAGTAAACTCTGGGAGATGGTGAAGGACAGGGAAGGCTGGCGTGCTTCGTTCCACAGGGTTGCAAAGAGTCAGACATGACTGAGTGACTGAACAACAAATAAAGCTCAGAGAGTCATATGGACTTTAACAATTTTTTTTTAAGTCAGGATATACTAAGTACTAGTTATTTAGTCTTTCATAGAATTGTGTAGAATTATAGGACTGATTCCAAGCAGGAAACTGGTTCATCAATAAGTATTTACCATCCATACAAGGTATATTTAGTGAATGACCTGAGAGAAGGGAAGGTAAGGATGGTGGGAAGCAGTAACTAAAATGCTAATTTACTTTCCTTCCTCTTGTACATACTTATATTCCAGCTGGAAAAATGTCATTAATATATGGGAACAGATCAGAGGACAAACTTGTTTCTAAAACATGTGCTGTTGCAAGAGAAGTTTAGAAAAAAGAGAAAACTCTAGAGCTTGGAGCAATGTAAAAGACTTATTTTTGGTGGTGGGACTTCAGCTCAATTGTGAAACACTGAGATAAGCAGAAGTGAGGAGAAAGAACAGAGGTGAGAAAATGACATGAAAGGAGATCCAGAGGCAGTTATTTTTCGTCCTCTTCTTCCCTTCCTTTCTCACCTCTTCCCTTCCTCCTCCCTCCTTTATTTTCCAGGGAGAGAAGGATAACAGAGGGCATGGGCAGAGTCAGAGAGAAGAATGTTGAGAGGGTCAGAAATGTCACTGATTCCCATCAAGGCAGAAGAAAGAGACCGAAGAGAGGATGCTCGGGGTCTTACTCAGTCTGCATCAAACGCCACATAGCATCCTGGAGAAAAAGGTTAGCAACTGACTTGAGATGGAGCAGAAGAACTACAGGTAACTCTAAAGAGAACTATTTCAGGGAAGTGCTAGGAAGAAGCCCCAGAAGGAATATAAAAGTATGGTTGTACTAAGAGTAACGGGTATGTCTGTAAAGTATCCTGTGTTGCCGACTTCATATTTATCCAAATCCTGATGATTAGAACATATAAGCAAAAAATTTTGACCAAATCTGAGTACGTGAATGTCTTAACAACCAAAGCTTCTATAAACTGCTAATAAGTTTGTTTGGAGAATTGAATAATGGGTGGGAAACACTTAACCCCATGAATAACCCCTGACTGTTATTTAATGTTAGTTGTAAATATTAGTAGCAGCCCCAATCAAAATAAAATCTATTAGTTACACAGGTCAACAATTGGCTTCAATAGAAAACTAAAGCCTAGTCACAGATTCATGGTACAATTTGATATTTCACTCTAGCTTACCCAGTTGTTAAACCTGCAAACCTGAATCAGACTGAGAGATGTTCAGGAAGGAAAAACACATAACTGAGATGTAAACAAGCATTTTTTGAAGGTATGGAAGGGAAGATAAGTAGGGAACTCTACTGGATCACAGAAAGAGTGTTCTAATTGCACCTTGAATCTGTTACCAATGGAAGCATAACGCCAGAAGTCAATTGAGTTTCTCCTGCATGGCTGAGAAGCACAAACCATCACTACCTCAATCAGCTGAATTACTGAATCCATTAATGAGCATAACTGGATCCAAAAATCAGAGTTGCCAAACAAGAAACAAACTGGAATAAAATACGGAGGAGTTTTCCCATGCATCCATCCACTGACAGCTTTTAAATAAACACATAACTGTTTGGAACTGTGTGGTGCCAATTCTATGGAACCTGAGATGAAGCAAACCATTTCTTCACTGCATGTTATTTAGAAGATTGATTTGTGGTTACTCAAGATGGAGACTGATCAAGAAGACTATATATTTAACAGTTTATTTTCAGGAAAACATTATTTCTGACTCTAACAGAATGAAATGTCCTCATAACTCAGTGATTTTTTTAACCATGCATCATTTTATTTTCTTTTTTTGGTTGCTTTTAAATTAATGGTGGCTTCTTTATTATTACTATTCTTACACAGTTTTATATGGTAATGAGAAATATGTTTTACAATATGAAATTATAGCAGTCTTGAAATTAGTCTCAATTTTATAGTTAACACAATTAGCAGATTCTCTCTGTCTTTTATTCATTAAAAGACATTATTTGGTTATTCATCAAATAACCAAAGTTCTTTTAGATTTTCACAATATCCCCTGGTATTCCTGAATCTCACTTTCTTTCCTATTGACAAATACATTATGTATGAGATAATACTTTATGTTCTTGGGCTCCAAAATCAATGGAGATGGTGACTGCAGCCATGACATTAAAAGACACTTGCTCCTTGGAAGAAAAGATATGACCAACCTAGACAGCATATTAAAAATCAGAGACATTGCCAACAAAGGTCCGTCTAGTCAAAGCTATGGTTTTTCCAGTAGCCATGTATGAATTTGAGAGTTGGACCATAAAAAAAGCTGAGCGTCAAAGAATTCATGCTTTTGAACTGTGGTATTGGAGAAGACTCTTGAGAGTCCCTTGGACTGCAAAGAGATCCAACCAGTCCATCCTAAAGGAGATCAACCCTGAATATTCATTGGAAGGACTGATGCTTAAGGTTATGCTCCAATACTTTGGCCACCTGATGCGGAGAACTAACTCATTAGAAAAGACCCTGATGCTGGGAAAGATGGAAGGCAGGAGGAGAAGGGGACAACAGAGGATAAGATGGTTGGACGGCATCACCCACTCGATGGACATGAGTTTGAGCAGGCTCCAGGAGGTTGGTGATGGACAGGGAGACCTGGCGTGCTGCAGTCCATGGGGTCGCAAAGAGTCGGACACGACTGAGCGACTGAACTGAACTGATTGAGGTAAGTCTGATCCATTGACTTGATTTTGTTGTATTCTAATGAGATTTCTTTCTCGTTCATTCATCAGGTATTTACTGAAGGCTTGCTGTGTTGCAGATGCTGTTCAAAATTTTGGGTGGCGGGAGTGAGACAGAAGAACCCTGCTTTAGTGAGCCTTATCACTGGCGAGAGGGCCCAGGAGGAAGAGGATGCCAGGTGAAGACAAAGTAGGGTGATTCCAGAAAGTGACACAGCTTTACAGAAGAGAAAGGACAAGAGAGTGATGGAGTAGGGGTAGAAGCTGAGGGAGCTTCTGTGGGTCTCTGAGTCTGGGAAGACCTCTCTGAAGAGCCAGAGGCTGAGTGTGTCAAGGGCAGCCATCTGAGGATTTTGGAGGAAGCTCTCAGGGCAGAGAGACTGGGCAAGGGCAGAGACCCATGTGAGAGCAGCGCCACAGAAGGCCAAGGAGGGAGCGAGCTACAGGCAGAGGAAGGGCGATGAAGTCACGGACACAGGAGAGGCCGGGCCCGAGGGGCTGGAACAATGAGGGACACTCATGGGCTGACACCTGACTGGCATCTACACGCATAATGTAAAAATGCTTTTCATTAACAGGAGCCCAAGAAACTGCTGCTGATTGATTATTGTTGGAACAGCTGACTGGTTACACAGTATTCCCCGTGAAAGCAAATTGTTCTCCTGAGAGAAATAATGAAAAAGATAGCTGTCCCCATGGAAGAGGTAATTTACCTAATATAAGCTATTTATTTTGCTGGAGGCCAAATGGATTACTTCTTACCCATCCTGCAGCCAGACTGCCTGGCAAGGCAACGTCTAACGCCATCTCCCCCTGCTCCTCTGACTACCCTGATCTGGAAGCCGGGTCAAAGCCTAGTGGCATCTGAGTCTTGCCTACCTGTCTAACATACCTCTCAACAAGGGCACCTTCCTTTGCCTCCAGGGGTGCAGACCAATGGGTTTTACACTTCTGTAGACATGCCGTGCCATGCTTGTGTCTGCTCCTACTGTTTACTCTCTGCCTCCAACTCATGCTTCTAAAATCCCAGCTTGAGTGATATTTCATCTAAGAAACTTCCCAAACTGCTCAGCCCGTGCTACTCATCTTCCATCTCTCTCCATCTCTGCCACGTCCTCGCAGTAGCCTGTGTGTATTTTTATACCATTGTGTGTTTAGAATGACGGTTCTCCTCATAAGATCGCACATCTTCAGGATGCAGATTTTGAGCATATAAATCTTTGCATCTGGAGCCTCAAGGAACGAGTCTTGACACAGAGGAGGTATTCAATGAATGGTTAAAGTAAGGGAACGTTCCTGACTCGGATCAAAGGTGCCTACTCTTTGAAGCCATGCTTTGCACCCCAAGTGGAAATGAACCTGCTCAGCCGTGTGTCCTCTTTGTACTTTTCACATTCTTTTATTTTTATGTCTATACCAACCTACAAAGATTATTCTGAGTGGGAATGGATTCTACTTATGCTGGTTTTCACAGTACCTGAGAAAGATAGCTGGTACATAATAAATGTCTGTTGATTATATAAATATTTGAGAAGCATCATTCAATGTATTTTATATTATGGTGGTTTGGAGACAATCTTTATAATCAAACAGCATCCAAGCAAATGCACGATGAGATAATAGAAAATCTCATATTCAAAAGGATTATAATCATTTAATGCCTTAAATATTTATAATTTACCTTGCCTTCTTGTTATTGTGGCATGGCTTTGGTGAGTGGAAAGGAAATCATTTAAAATGATAATTAGAAGCATCTTCTGCCAAAATGAAAAAACAAGTTTACACAGTGTTGAGGGTTATAAACAAATTCTATGTCTCCACCACTAAGAACCATGGCATTAGTCACAGGAACAAAATAAAAATTATAAGCTGCCTTAGGAGACATAGCCTACAGCTAAACTGATGAGAACATGGCTTGTTTATGCAGTAGTGCAAATATTTTTTAGTACTTAAAAAGTCAAGGCAGGGAATTTTAGAATATAATTTAAAATGAAATATTCCTGGCTATATCAGCTTACTTGATTTTATTTAATTTTAATATAATATTGTTATGATAAAATAATAAGCCATTCAAATGATTTTAGTCATTTTTCCTGGCAACATTCACATAATCTTTAATTAATTTCACATCAGTTTTACATTATAAGATTTGAGATGAATAAATATGAAACCAAAATAATAATCTATAGATGAAGTATTGTTCAAAGTTGTGGTTGATTTTTCACGGAAACATTTATCAGCAAGAAAACAGTATTTGTGAAATATTCCTTCAAGATTTTTCCCCTGAAGGCCTTGTTTGCATGAATGTTTTTCTAAGAATAATGCTTTAGTGAAAGAGATATGTTTGACATGTGTGTTATGCCATTCTGTGAGGCCTGAGAGCAATAGTGATGGGTGAAACCTAAGAATACAAAGGAATTAACACTATATACTGTGCTACTGCTGAGACTTGAGACCAGTATGAGGCCCTGTGATAACAGATGAACTATTAAAAGGTATAACATCTTTCTTTAAAGAATCCGTATTCTTCTTAGGGAAAAAAAATATATAGATTTGGGAATAAAAATAACAGTGAAAGCAATGATAGTAATAATAGCAAAAAACTACGAATTATTCCCCACCATGGGGGGCGAAGGACTATCCCAAGCCTTTGACTTGAAATCGTTCACTCCTGTCGGTACGCGTCGGAGGTGGACACTTTTATTATCCCATTTCACAGACAAAGAACTGAAGCCCAGGTTCACACGGCACAAAGTGGCAGAGCTGTAATTTACATGTGGAGACGATACTAAACGTCCTAAGTTTCTGTCTGTTACATCGGCACTTAGAAAATGACACACAAGTAGAAGAAACTGCATGAGAAGTTTCCAGAAGGTAGGGACCATGAAAAAAATAGGGTTTTTTTTCCCTCTGCAAATTATATATCACTGTGCTAAGAACGTAGTGAGTACATAGCTATTTAAAGATTCGTTCATGGAACCAAATCTCATGGATCAGAGTTTAAATTTTCCATGTACCTCCAGCTACTGGGGTTATAAACAGACTTTCCTAAGGAAATCCATTCATGCCATTCCCCTCGGAGCGGGAGAAGGAAGGGGACCAAATGACTTAAAACATGGGTTTTGTGAGCTCCTGCCTGGCTCTTCTGTGACTTTTCCTGACACCGGCATCTTCTTGGGTGAGCCTCCAACAAGAAGCTGAGAATCACCCACTACAGCTACAGGGTAAAATGGCCGGGTATTAGCAGGCAAGATGCTGGTGCATCTCTTAGCAGCTCTCCTTGTACGTTCATTCACTTCCCCGTTTTTCCAGCAAAGATGCTATTTTGGCAGTATATTTCCATAAAGAATGTGTGAACATATGCATTCCTTTTTTCATAGGTCTCTTTATTATATTTTTTTTAATTTTTAAATAACATTTTGGCCACACTGAGCAGCATGCGGGATCTTAGTTTCCCAACCAGGGATCGAATCTGAGCCCCCAGCAGTAGAAGGGCAGAGTCCCAAACACTGGATCCCCAGGGACGTCCTCTGTATTCGTTTATAATTTAATAGCCAGAGGGACTTTCAAAACCTCTTGCTTAAATTGATCAGGTATTATCTTAGCGAAGAATCATTTGACAGCAGCTAGATAACTCCCAAAGACGAGTTTCCTTCAAAGATGCAGAAACAGTTCTTAGAGGCTAAAGGCACTTAAGCGTAGCTGGATTTCAAAAGAAAGGACCAAAACCACTGGAGTCCTGAGATCACCTCAATTCTTATTAGTTTGGTGTCATCCTTCAGTCTCTCCACAGAAAGATGCTTCTATTTCTCAAGTGTCAGAAAATAAGCAGCCACCGAGATGTACCTCACTCTCCATTCTGCATTAGGCAATAACCACAGTCCTAGCTTTAAAAGTCCGAGGGTAGCAGGACTTGGTCAGCGATCACACCCCGGAGTTTGGCTGGCCCAACTCAGCAGGGCCAAGGGGCATGGCCACCCTAGGGAGCGTTTATCTCTTTGTGCCACATCAGTCGAATCCTAGTATCTCAGGAGTGGGATTCAGAATCACCTTTCTGGCTTCTCGGGCGGTTCCAATGTACAGACCAGTGTGACAAACACAGGCTGAGGCCAAGTGAGGTCCTCAGACCCTCGGAACCAACAGGGCCTGGGAGCTTCTTAGAAATGCAGAATCCTCCAGGAATATTGGATCAAAATTTATAAAATCTTCAAATGATTTCCATGCACAGGGAAAGCTGAGAAGCACTGATTTAAACACATATCAGAGCTGGTGGGAAGTGACTGTCATAACTCATGGAGTTGTATTTTCACTAAAACTCAAGGTTTTGTTGGTGCTTAGTGGCTAAGTCACGTCTGACTCTTTTGCAACCCTATGGACTGTAGCCCGCTAGGCTCCTTCCTCTGTCCATGGAATTTCCCAGGCAAGAATACTGGAGTGGGTTGCCATTTCCTTCTCCATAAACTAAAGGTTGGGTTTCACTTATTTATTTCTCTGTGCTGCAGTTAATTGACCTAAAACATTGGCTATGTCTGCACAATTAAAAAAAAAGAAGGCATTGAAGTCAGCGCTTATCCAACACACCTTTGTTAAGTCAATACTGTGCGTCTAACACTGTACCAGACATTGAAGCTTTCAGTTTCCAATAAATAAAAAGTAGACTTTACATGCCCAGGATATAAGGTAGTGATCGTTATGCACACTGCATGTCATTGAACTGAAATTCATCCATTTTGCTCCTTTACAATCATCAGTGTCTAACATTTATCTATGGATATCAAAAGACAACTCCCGAAAATATGAATGTGATTCAGGCTGGGTGAATTTGTTTTTACTTATATCTTTCTGAATGTGTAGAGCTTCTGTGAAAGGACAAACTGGCGCATCAAGCAGGGAGGTGTGGATGAACAGATCACAACGACCGAAGCTAGGAGACATCTCTGCAGAGGGGAAATGAGGGTGCGTGAGTCAGCCGAACATCTAAGGCAGCCGACTTAGTCACGGTGCTCATTGCAGGACGCTCTGGTTTACCCTCCTCATTAGGTTTTACTTTAACTCAGAAGTTCCTTTCCCTTGACTTAAGGATAGAAACTGTGTCCTGCTTTTGAATTATAGGTGATTCGAGACAAGGAGCTGATGTGGAGACCTCGTATTGAAGTTTCTGTCTCATCTAATGTCACACGTATGAGAGTCGCAGCGCGTGACAGCAGAGAGCGTATCTCAGAGAGCGAGACGGCAGGTATCACGGCATACTGCTGGCTAAAGAGCCGGTTACAGGCAGGGCGGCTAACGGAAGGATGTCAGAGATGACAGCCTTACAAAGTAGTAACATGACGTAAATAGAAAGAGGGTCAGCAAAGCAGCAGGTGGCGGTTTAATAAACTATTTCCATCCAGGAGGCCGTATGATACAGTTAGCCTGCTGATGGTATGAAAGAATTTGTATGTTGTAGGAGGCTTCCCAGGTGGTGGGAAAGAATCCCTCTGCCAACGCAGGAGACGCAAGAGACTCGGGTTTGATCCCTCGGTCAGGAAGATCCCCTGGAGTAGGAAATGGCACCCCACTCCAGTAGTCCTGCCTGGGGAATCCCATGAACAGAGGAGCCTGGCTGGCTACAGTCCATGGGGTTGCAAAGAGTTGGACAAGACTGAGTGCGCACGTACACACACACACAGGAAATAATTCTAATAGAATGAGATAAGAAAAAGTCAGGATAGGAATTCTCATGTATAGTTTTTGTGGGGCTGGAGAAAATGGAAGTGAAGACAGTTTGAAATATGGTGACATAGTTAATAACAATGTATACATGAAGTGTTGAGAGTAGGTCTTAGACATAGACCCAAAAAAAGGTAATGCTGTGAGGTGACTGATACGTGAATGGGCTTGATTTCGGTCATCATTTCACAGTAGATACATATGGCTGTACACTTAAATGTATATACAATCTTTATGTGTCAGTTTTAACTCAGTAAAGCTCTGTGTTACCTACATATTTAGAATTGTTACATCATTCTGTGAAATAACTATCCTATTAGTACAAATAGAAATTGTACTAATATTCTATGCAGATGACACCGCCCTTATGGCAGAAAGTGAAGAAGAACTAAAGAGCCTCTTGATGAAAGTGAAAGAGGAGAGTGAAAAAGTTGGCTTAAAGCTCAACATTCAGAAAACTAAGATCATGGCATCTGGTCCCATCACTTCATGGGAAATAGATGGGGAAACAGTGGAAACAGTGGCAGACTTTATTTTTTTGGGCTCCAAAATCACTGCTGATGGTGAGTGCAGCCATGAAATTAAAAGACGCTTACTCCTTGGAAGGAAGGTTATGACCAACCTAGATAGCATATTTGAAAGCAGACACATTACTTTGCCAACAAAGGTCCATCTAGTCAAGGCTATGGTTCTTCCAGTGGTCATGTATGGATGTGAGAGTTGGACGGTGAAGAAGGCTGAGCAGTGAAGAATTGATGCTTTTGAACTGTGGTGTTGGAGAAGACTCTTGAGGGTCCCTTGAACTGCAAGGAAATCCAACCAGTCCATCCTAAAGGAGATCAGTCCTGGGTGTTCATTGCAAGGACTGATGTTGAAGCTGAAACTCCAATACTTTGGCCACCTCATGCGAAGAGTTGACTCATTGGAAAAGACCCTGATGCTTGGAAGGATTGGGGGCAGGAGGAGAAGGGGACGACAGAGGATGAGATGGTTGGATGGCATCACTGACTCGATAGACATGGGTTTGGGTAGACTCCGGGAGTTGTTGGTGGACAGGGAGGCCTGGCATGCTGCGATTCATGGGGTCGCAAAGAGTCGGACACGACTGAGCGACTGAACTGAACTGAACTGAACTGATTCTTCCTTTGTGGGGAATTCCGTTGTGACTTCCCTTGTGGTTCAGCTGGTAAAGAATCCACCCGCAATGCGGGAGACCTGGGTTCAATCCCTGGGTCGGGAAGATCTCCTAGAGAAGGGAAAGGCTACCCACTCCAGTATTCTGGCCTGGAGAATTCCATGGACTATACAGACATGGGGTCGCAAAGAGTCAGACACAACTGAGCGACTTTCACTTATTAGTACAAAATGTTTTTCTTTATACAATCTATCTTGATTTATGTTAGTCAAATTAAACCAGTTTTGTTGAGAGTTTTATCGTATAATTTTTCCATATATTTACTTTCAATCTTTCCATATTTTAATCTTCATTTTGCTTTGAATGCTATACAGTTGCACATTTTATCCAATTTGGTATTAGTTCTGAAGTGGAATATTTGACAATTTATATACATTTTACTGGATTTAAAGGGTTTTATTGATACACTTGGGCTTACGTCCACTGTAACACCGTTATAGCCTATCTGTCCTGTCCATTTAACACTTATTCTGACCTGTTTCATTGCTTTCTTTTGACAACAGAGTTTGTTGTTGTAGGCTGTTCTCTACAATTGCTCCTTTGCAAAGCTCTGAACCTTAATCTCCCTGACTTTAGCATCACGAAAATGCTAGAGGTGGGGAAATGTTTTACTTTCCAGCTGTTTTATTCTTGGCTTCTTGGACATTTGCCCTGAGCAGCTTCATTAGCAAATAACAAACTGAGAAACTGGTACTGAGTACTGGGCTCATTTCTTTGCACTTCTCTTCTGGGTCTTTGTTTCCTGGGTCTCAGGGCAAAATTCAGCTCCAGGCTGGGTCTCCCAGGCTTCAAGAGGTATACAGAGAGGCCTGTTGCTTCCTCTGCCTCTCAGCAGCTGCTCTCACCCCACTCTCTGTCTCTTGGCCTGTATCAGCTCCCATAGCGTGAAATGCAGCACGTTTGGCTCCCTCTGATGTCTTCCCTTCTCTCTTGGCAGTGGTCCTTCTGGCTTTGGCTGCTTCCGCAGCTAGCTGATCCTCTCACACACATTTTACAAATTTTATCTGATTTTTCTAGTTGTTCTCAGTAGGAGGACTGGTCAACTACAAGCTATTCCTTCACAACTGCAAGAGTAGTTTCATTTTATAAATGAAAGCATTAACATTCCCTACCTTGCTCTCTTTCACACAAACTCTCTGGGTTAACTGCCAGCTACATAGGGGGGGAAAAAAGGAATGAAAAAAAGTGTAGATGCGTAAGAACCTTTTCAATTTCTAAAATAATAGCAGGAATATTTGCCTAATGAGGCAGTAAAAATATTAATAAAATAGCATGAGATAGAATTATGGCTTTCTCACCATCGAAAAGCTACTCCCTTAAAATGAATTCTTTGAAGAGATCTTTACCTCTTCTTCCCTTGTGGCTTCCCTTACAGCTTCCCTGTTGGCTCAGCTCATAAAGAAGCCGCCTGCAGTGGGAGAGACCTGGGTTCGATCCCTGGGTTGGGAAGATCCCCTGGAGAAGTGAATGGCAACCCAGTCCAGTATTCTGGCCTGGAGAAGTCCATGGTCTGTATAGTCCGTGGAGTCACAAAGAGTCGGACACAAATGAGCGACTTTCACTTTCACTCTTACCTCTTCTATTGCTTTTCATCTTATACTACATTTTCCACAGTTAAAGTGCCCAGTGATTTGTTCATCAGATGACCTAGATTATTTCCTATACTTAATTACTGAGTAAAATATTTTTTCTTTTTATGTGAATTATTTATGTTAATAATTAATGTGCAGTAATGTGCATTTGATTTCCAATATAAATTAAGAAATTCTCTCTCCTCTCTCTCTCTCTCTGTCTCTCTCTCTATATATATATATATAGTTATAGTTATAACTTTTGAGTTTCCTACATTTAGCTTTAAGTATCACATAAGTATAATACAAATCTTTTCACACCAGCATTAAAGTTATCTTTAACTCCTTGTCAGTAAAATTCATGACGTCCATTCAGTTTGAATCTGAATGGCCTTAGTGGTTAAAAAATAGTGAATTTTTCTTCTTCTAAGGCCAATAATATACATAATCTCTTTAATACTTGGTAAGGTTTATCAAAAATAAAAGTGCACTCAAATGTTGACCAAGCAATTCCACTTATACAAATGTACTCTGGAGATATATTTGCTTATGTGGACAGAAACATACATACTGGATAATAATCACTGCAACTTCTTAGTAAACCAAAAGTTTGGAAATATTCTAAGGACCCATCACTAGGGTCTGGTTAAATTACATTGAATGTATTCAGTGAATCGCTGTGAGCCTTGAGGCAATTCACCATGTGTTATAAGAGTCACTAAAACATACTGGTAAATGAAGATAAACAGAAGCAAAACAATGGAAGGGCTGGGACGTCCCTGAAGACCCCACTGCCACCCAGCCTGAGAAATCTGCCTCTTAAACTGTGTGTTCTTCTTCTTATTCTATATGTGTCATGTGTTCTATGTGTTTAAATTATGTGTTCTTATTAATATTATTTTTTCTTTTTAAACTATATGTTACCTTTTAACCAAAAACATTCTCCTTAATTAAAATAGAATACATGTGTCCCTAATTGATTCTTTTGCTCCTACAAAAGCAGAACTGCAAACTTAACACACCCCCATAAAAGTCTTAATAACTTAATAACATAAGTGAGATGCTATTTAAAACAAACTACTTCTACTATAGCAGGAACATGGACTTTAGAGTCAGGAGGCCCCACCAATGATGACTTATCTGTCCTGAGCAGCTTACTGCTAGCTCTGAGTTAAATTTGCTAAGTGAGAAAAAACGTAGAAGAGGATTACTTTTAATACAACCAAGGGATACTTGAGTGGGGTGTGTAGCAAGTGTTACATAATGCAAACAACGGCATTAAATATTCTCTCAATTTTAAGTCATGAAGCTTTATCACATGTTGAAAATGTTATTTAAAGGCTCATCTATCTAGGAATTAATTTTAAAAACTAATCTAGGAATTAATTAATTTTAATTTGCTTAGCAAATTAAAAGGCCAACTGTAAATTTTCCATCCTAAACATGCCCTCAGTTCAGTTCAGTTGCTCCTGCGTGTCCGACTTTTTGCGACCCCATGGACTGCAGCACATCAGGCTTCCCTGTCCATCACCCAACTCCCACAGCATCTCAAACTCAGATCCATTGAGTCAGTGATGCCATCCAACCATCTCATCCTCTGTTGTCCCCTTCTCTTCTCCCCACCCCCCCACCATGAGCCCCATGAACAGTGTGAAAAGGCAAAAACAGGCCCTGTGTTCCACCTATTTTTCTCTTCAACCATAAACAAACAACAAAGAAACCTGGGCAATCACTGATCTTTTTACTGTCTCCATAGTTATGCCTTCTCCAAATGTCATATGTTTGGAACTATACAGTATGTAGTATTTTCAAATTGACTTCTTTCACTTAACAGTGTGTATTTAGTGATCATCTACATCTTTCTGTGGTTGATGACACATGTCTATTTAGAACTAAATAATATTCCAGTGTATGTATATACTGAGGTTTGTTTATCCACTTACCTATTGTTGGACATTTTGGTGCTTCCAAGTCTGGGTAATTATGAATAAGTGCTATAAACATTCATGTGCAGGTTTTATGTGGATATGTTTTCAACTCATTTGGGTAAATAACAGGGAGAATGATTGCTGGATCATATGGTAAATGTATGTTTAGTTCTGTAAGACTGCCAAACTGTCTCCCAAAGTAGCTGCACCCCTTTGCATTTCCACCAGAATGAGTGAGAGTTCCTGTTTTCCACATCCGTGCCAGCGTTCGGTGTTCGCAGTGTTCTGGATCACAGGCATCCCAGTAGGTATGTATCAATGTCTTGCTTTAATTTGCAGTCCCCTAATGGCACATGATATTGAGCCTCTTTTCGTGTGCTTATTCGCCCTCTGAATATCTTCTTTGCTGGGGAGACTGTTCAGAGATTCTCGCCCATTTTAAAAGCTGGGCTGTTTGTTTTGTTAGCCTTCTTTGTATATTTTGGATACAAGTTCTTTATCTGATACGTGTTTTGTTAATATTTCTCCTAGTCTATGCCTTTTTTTAATCCTCTTCATATCACTCTTTTAAAACATTAAAAGTGATATCAGCTACAGTATGAATTAACTGTCACTTTCTTTTTTATCCTACTACGTATGGGAACTTGCAGTTTTCACTGTTTACACAGATACACAGATTCTCATAATAAGACTACTGTATCTTGAATCAAGACACTAAGTTATCAAGAGAAATATATATACATCTGTGTTCTTTTTATACCAAAAGGCTTCTCAAAGATTACTCTTTAGCTGCATGTTACACAATAAAATTTACAAAAATAGGCTTTTTAGTGTATTGATGATACTGTTTTTATTGATTTTCCCATTTTTAAACATGATTGAATTAAAATGATTGAATTAGATATTTGAAATGATTAAATCTGATATTTCCTTTGCTAAGCATTTTCATTTAAGTCCTGGGTTAGAGTTAGTTGTTTCCTATGAATTACTTTTCTTATGAGGCATATTAACTGTATACACTGTATATATTTACCCTTATTTAATCCTGTTTAAGTGCAAATCAAACTTTTAACATAAGAAGTTGGTCAGTCAAACAAAAATACTAGAGAATTACTTTAAAAAATTCAAGCTATGTTAAATAGTTAAAAGGAAATGTATGTAATGGAGACAGCACAGAGGATTAAACATTTTATAAAACAGACTATCTTTCAGGAAGCTTTGTATTCTGTGATGTGCTGGGCCTAGAGTCCACACTGAAAAGATGATGCTAGGTACACGATTCGGGCACAGGTCAGGCCTCAGCTCTTAAAAGTCAGCTTGTCATTTAAAAACATATTCTATGTAAACTATTGCTGCCAGTTGTGACTTATTTTGGTCTATAAACTGTAGAACTTAAAAACAAAAGAAATACTAGTTTAAAGACATCCTTGATAGTGTACTCTAAATTTTCAAGATGAAACTTGCTCTGCTGATCAGTCCGGTCTTGCAATAAATATTCGAGATTTGCCTAGGAGCCCTAGAGTGGGCGGAGTTTGTGCCACTTGGGGGCATCTCCTCTCAGTTATTAACAATGCGCTCTTGACCTATCTGATAAGATGAAGCAGATGCAGATGGCTCCCAAGTTAATCATAGCAAATGCAAAGGAAGGTCACTTCAGTCTCCAAGAAGTCAGCAAAGTCTCCCATCCTCAAGGACCAATTGTCTGGCAAGGAGAAATGGCCAGGCCGGGGAGTGCAATGAGACCTCGCTACCTAGTGGTCGTCATTTGGTTTCCAACAAAGGAGCTGACTTGGGCGGATGAAGCATTCAAATAGCGATATGTGCTTAGGAAAAGAATTAGAAATCCATTACCATATCTGACCTTAAAAACTTAGGAGAGATGAGGAAAATGAGCTGTTGTCCTTATTTCACACATGGAGAGAGAGAGGGTCAAGGACTTGCCCAGGGTCCACAGGACACTGCCGGTGGCCTGAGACATTCCGACCAGGGCTCCTCCCACATTGCTATTTTATTCGCACAGAGCAATCATCTGGAAGCAGGGGCAACAGGTCCTGTCAAGGGTGCTTGCAGGCATTTCACTATTTCAGCTGCTCAATGCCTGCATGTTGAGTCACCCAGCTCAGTTTTGTCTTATCTCATCTGAATGAGGTATTCATCGGTATTTTAATGTCTTGCAGATTTCATTTGCTTCTGTGTGTGGGGTGAGGGAAACCCCTGAAATAAGCAAAACCTGCACAATGAAGTGTTGAGATTATACCTTAAGTAACAATTGAAAATTCGATGGACACAAGTATTAAACAAATTTTTAAAACATTAGCCTGCTCAGTGGAACAGCACATTCATTACCTTTGAAATGGAGCAGACATTTTGGCTTGCTTACCTCTTTTCAGAGGAAACCCAAGCCCCACCCACACCTTCTTCTTCCAGCACCCCCAACCATCTGTGAAGACAGCTGAAGCATCGGCTTATTAAAGGAGGCTCCTAGAGAACTTCTACACGCTGCGTTCTCAATAACACGCACTTGACAGTTCCTGAATCTCAAGTGCCACAGCCTAGTCCAATCTAAACAAGACTAGGGGTAGAATGAAGAAGGGGAGGCAGGTGCGTCTTTCCACCAGATGTTGAGATGTTCAACCAGGGCTACGGAGAGTGCCCCCTGTGAATGCATCAAAGCTAATCTTAAACGTGGGAGTTTTCCATTTTAATGAATATGAGATCATGAACAAGATGAATATATAGCATAATTAAAAAAAACCTTTCTAGATATGGGTATGATTACCTCTGGGCTTTCCTGGTGGCTCAAATGGTAAAAACAACAACAACAAAAAAAAATCTACCTGCATGCGGGAGACCTGGGTTCGATCCCTGGGTCGGGAAGATCCCCTGGAGCGGGGGATGGCTACCCAGTCCAGTATTCTTGCCTGGAGAATCCCATGGACAGAGGAACCTGGAGGGCTACAGTCCACAGGGTCTGTAACTAACACTTTTCACTATAATTAACTCTATAAATAGCTTTCTTATGCTTTGTTGGAAAACTCGGCACTGGCCACAGGACTGGAAAAGGTCAGTTTTCATTCCAATCCCAAAGAAAGGCAATGCCAAAGAATGCTCAAACTATCACACAACTGCACTCATCTCACACGTTAGTAAATAATGCTCAAAATTCGTCAAGCCAGGCTTCAGCAATACGTGAACCGTGAACTTCCAGATGTTCAAGCTGGTTTTAGAAAACATAGAGGAACCAGAGATCAAATTGCCAACATCTGCTGGATCATCGAAAAAGCAAGAGAGTTCCAGAAAAACATCTATTTCTGCTTTATTGACTATGCCAAAGCCTTTGACTGTGTGGATCACAATAAACTGTAGAAAATTCTTCAAGAGATGGGAATGCCAGACCATCTGACCTGTCTCTTGAGAAACCTGTATGCAGGTCAGGAAGCAACAGTTAGAACTGGACATGTAGCAACAGACTGGTTCCAAATAGGAAAAGGAGTATGTCAAGGCTGTATATTGTCACCCTGCTTATTTAACTTATATGCAGAGTACCTCATGAGAAACGCTGGGCTAGAAGAAACACAAGCTGGAATCAAGATTGCCGGGAGAAATATCAATAACCTCAGATATGCAGATGACACCACCCTTATGGCAGAAAGTGAAGAAGAACTAAAGAGCCTCCTGATGAAAGTGAAAGAGGAGAGTGAAAAAGTTGGCTTAAAGCTCAAGGTTCAGAAAACTAAGATCATGGCATCTGGTCCCATCACTTCATGGGAAATAGATGGGGAAACAGTGGAAACAGTGTCAGACTTTATTTTTGGGGGCTCCAAAATCACTGTTGATGGTGATTGCAGCCATGAAATTAAAAGATGCTTACTCCTTGGAAGGAAGGTTATGACCAATCTAGATAGCATATTTAAAAGCAGAGACATTACTTTACCAACAAAGGTCCATCTAGTCAAGGCTATGGTTCTTCCAGTGGTCATGTATGGATGTGAGAGTTGGACGGTGAAGAAAGCTGAGCTCCACAGAACTGATGCTTTTGAACTGTGGTGTTGGAGAAGACTCTTGAGAGTCCCTTGGACTGCAAGGAGATCCAACCAGTCCATCCTAAAGGACATCAGTCCTGGGTGTTCATTGCAAGGACTGATGTTGAAGCTGAAACTCCAATACTTTGGCCACCTCATGTGAAGAGTTGACTCATTGGAAAAGACCCTAATGCTGGGAAGGATTGGGGGCAGGAGGAGAAGGGGATGACAGAGGATGAGATGGTTGGATGGCATCACTGACTCGATGGATATGGGTTTGGGTAAACTCCGGGAGTTGGTGGTAGACAGGGAAGCCTGGCATGCTGCGATTTATGGGGTTGCAAAGAGTCAGAAATGGCTGAGCGACTGAACTGAACTGAACTGAATGCTTTGTTGAAAAAAACTTTTTGAGTTACGATGAATATTGTATTACTTTTTATTTACTTCCCCTTCAATCTGGGAGATTTACTAGTGAGAACAAGCTCTTGCTTGAGTTCAAACTATTTTGTAACCTAATGTCATCCTGCAGATAAGAGTGAAAATTACCAAATAAAAAAACAAGTAAAAATCAAAATGTCAAATACAAACCTGGCCATTATTTTCCTATCATTAAATTAATGCATTTGAGAGTTCTAAGCTCTCCTCAGAAAGCATACGTGTGAGCAGGGAACAAAACATTTACCAAGACATTTTTTTCTTTTTATCATTTTTTACGTATTGGAATTTTGAGACTATCTCCCTTGAAACATTCCAGGAGTATTATTTTATTTCGATTTTTCTTTTCCTTTTTTAAGAGCTCATGCATCTGGTGACTATTTTTTAATTAAAATTGATTTTTCATTTAATTTTTATACATTTTTTAAAGGTTACACTCCATTTACAGTCATTACAAAATACTGACTATATTACCTGTGTTGTACATCTTTTTTTCCCTTTTTAAAATTTTTAATTAGAGGATTATTGCTTTACAGTATTGTGTTAGTTTCTGCCTCAATTTTTCTTCCTGTTCTATCTTGATCAATTTATCATCTTTACATTGTTAATGAAGGACTTTACCCCTGAGATCTCCTTGTTGATGGTTTCCTCTTCACCAAATGGAAAACACCAAGCCCGTCAGCGGTGCTGGACGCCCGGGAGCACTGCGTCCTGAATTTATCCACAGGTCGC